>CM051825.1:4514982-5879482 GCA_028451465.1 Erethizon dorsatum | reverse complement strand
GGCCTTGCTCTATTTCATTATTAGTTTTTCATTGACACCCGGCTATCTTCAAAACAAGCTTCCTCTAGGCCTAATATTTTGGGTTGTATAAAAATACATACTCCTGAAAAGGTGAAAACGTTTTGCCTCTGTTGATTTGTTTTTTGTAATGCTTTTGTCTTCTCTTACCATCACTTTTGAGAGTTGTTCTCTCAGTTTAGAGTTCATAGATTAATTGTAGAAAGTTTGCAAAAGTCAAAGGACAAAATGGGAGATAAAGCTCAACCTTTTCTATTTATTTTATTTGTTTATCTTATTTATTAGTACATGTTTGTAGTACATAGAGTTTATATTCCTTGTGTGGAGTTGGTCCATGTACATAATTCTAGTCTCACTTTCGATATTTTGGAATATCTTCTAATTTTTCCTGCATATGTAAACATCTCTTGTGTTCTGTGCTTTTTTATTCTGAGGATTCATTAGATCAGGAGCATTGTTCTTCGTTGTTAGTTGTAGAAAGCAAGCTTTCAGTCACATTGCACATGTTTTGCTCCTGTAGTCACGGCCAGTGGACACCATTGCCTCCGTGAGCCTCTCTGGCCACTCCCTTGGGAAAATTTCCAACAGAAGGAATTGCTGGGATGAAGGGTGGATGCTATTGAGAGCAATGTGCTGTGTGATGCCAAATGCCTTCCAGAAAAACAACTCATTCACCTTCTTTGTATAGGCTCACAACTACTTCTCTTTCCTGCATCTTTAGCAAATTTTTAAAAATTTTGTTTCATAGACCACAATATTATGACTTGATTTTTTATGAGCAGAATCTAACATTTCCTGGGTCTTTTAAAACCATTTATATCTCTTATTTTGTCAGTTGTCTGGGTGTTCAACCCGTTACTGGTTGGAATATTACTCTCTATTGATGAGAAGATATATTTCAGAAAAAAAAGTTAATACTTGTTAACTCTTTAGGAATTTAAATCTTTATAATTTTGTTTATGGCATTTTAAAAGCATAGCAGTTCAAATAATAAATAAAATTAATAATAAATAATTAAACTGTTATAAAATTTGCCAGTCTCTTCTGTAGGTCACTCCTCCCAGCCCTTAGTTTTTATCCATACAAATTCTTTCTCCACAATCAAGGAATCTCCTTACTTCCAATTTTTTTTTTTTATGATTCTTGGTTTACATTTTATTTTCCTCATTATTGAAAACTGTTTTCCTTACCCCTCATTTATTTTTCATCTTCCTTACAAATTTCATTAGTTTGATGAATATTTCTGTAGTCTAGTAAGTCAACCAATTTGCTATTCCTTTAAAATAATATGAATTGTATTTTTTGTAGTCTGTCCTTAGAACGTTATAGGCACAAACAAAATCGTCTGCCCCACTTTCTGTAGCCTCTGCCTGTTTTTTTCGTCTTCCCCTTTTTGACAGAACGCGCAGCAATCAGCACCTAGAGTGTGGAACACGGACAACCGCCCTGGAGCCTTGAGCGCTCTATTCAGTCTCTGCTCAAGGCTTCCTGGGGATGAGCTTAGAGGGTTCCTGACAGGAGAGGAAGGGCCAAGAGGCAAGGCTGAGGTTATGAAATGGGACTGAGGCTAAGATTGTGAAATGGGGCTGTGACTTGAATGCTTTGTGATCTTGTTACACCTGCTGATGAAGCATTACGGTGCTTCTCGTTGAGGGACTGTTCTCATTGTTCTCTAGGGAATGGCCTTGAGGGGGGCGGGAGTTAAGTAAGGAGACTCACGTGTTAGTTCAGGAAAGCAATCATGATGACTGGGCCTGAATCTTGCCTCAGAGCTCCACCCCAAAGCAATTTAATCAGGGGATGGGTTTCGATTTCCACATAACAGGAACCACCCTGGGAATTTCAGAGACAGGGATTGAATGTGGGGAAATGGGACTCACCAAGTTGGTGGGGCGGCTGCAAGCTGGGCCTCTGGATGGATTCCCAGCACGGTGCCCTAGAACCAGCCTGCCAGTGTCTCAGCTGGGTTTCTGGGAATTATGAAGTCACTGTCCCGGCCACTGGCTCCAAGAACGTACTTCCTTAGCCACTGCCATAACTGTTGGCCCCAACCCAACCCACCCTCTGCCAGATCTGACCAGAAAGACGGGACAGCCCATTTACCCCTCTCCACACTCTTCTAAATCCAAGTCAGCCCAGAAACTAGAACGGGGTTCGACCCTGAGAGTTGTTTTGAAGTCAGACTCTCAGTCATGTATGAAACCTGTCTTGTAGGAGCGCCTGGAAGTTTTATTTTTAGCCTTCCAGCCCACACTACAGGAGCACACACCTGAGGATGGATTCTAGATGACAACAAAAGCTTGTCACCCCCGTACCACTTAGGCTGTCCATGGCACCGATGGAGCGTGGGGTGGGGGGATAGGGTCAGCATATATTGGAACAGTAGAATCTGCTGGAGTTTGTGACTGACTTGATGGGGAGAGAAGAGGGGGTAAGAAAAGAGAGGTGACCAGGGTAATGTTGGAGACAAAACCCATTACACTGAGTCTCAGTCTTGCACTTTTTAGAGCATTACACCTGTCAGTGTGTTTTATGTATGTATGTATGTATGTATTTATTTTTTGAGACAGGGTCTTGCTATACAGTTCAGGCTGGCCTTGAACTCACTGTGTAGCCTAGGCTGGCTTGAAACTCAAAGTGATCCTCCTCCCTCAGCCTCCCAAGTGCTGGGATTATAGGCGTGCGCCACCACACCCGGCATGTCAGCGTGTTTTAAACTTTAAATAGTCACAGAGCCTTTGCCTCTTGAATGACCCATTGCCATATCTTATCTGTAGTGATGTGAACAACCTTGAGAGCCAAAGTTTCCTCATACTTTTGACATTCTTTAGGGGAGTTCTTTGAGAGATAACATTCTGTTGGAACCTATTTTATTTTCTTTGTACATTTTTGTGAATACCAGAAGTGGAAGTCAAACAAGGGAGCCAGCTCAGTGGGCTCCCCCAGCCCCACCCCTCCCAGCCAAATGGAATACACCTCTGGGTGGCCACTGGTGTTGGAAGGGTGTTGTTTTAGGTGGATCCCAGGCACAAGGGACCCTTATCTTGATAAACCTGCTGGGGCCTCCCACGCACTTTGTTGATTCAGATATGCCGGCCATTCTTGCGTCTGATTGAGAACGTTTAAGACACCTGGTGGCTGCCTTGCCCTGGATTTCCTGGCTCTCTCCACCCCGGTGCAGGTGGATGCCCACAGGCTGAGATCAGAGGCGTCAGACGATGCCTCTACCCAGGCTTGCTGACCTCCTGACTGTCGAGGCAGTCCAGTCTCCTCTACTGTTTTAATTTTCCTCTCTCATGTTGTTAATTGATAGGGTCGCGTGGAGATGACCACTGAGCAACTTACTAGGAACAACCGAATTGGATCTTGGCTGTGCAAGGCCAAGTGTAATAGCTGCACGGGTGACTGAGCTTATCACAGTATTGGCCATTTCCTCCACTCCCCTCAATGCTTTTATTAAAACCTCGTGTCTCCTGGCCGTTTAATAAAAGCATAAAGTACTCCTTTGCTCATTTAACCTCAATAAACTAACTCATCAGTGGGAAGTCTTGGTGGAGACATGGAGGCGTGTGGAAACAGAGGGAATGATAGAGACAGCAGCTGGTGCGCACTCCCTGGCAGCCACCTGGGGTCAGGGTTTGCTCCTCTCCTGCCAAGCATGTGCCAGGCTAAGGTTCACAGAGGTGCGATGTGGCCAGGAGAGATCGCTTACGGTGTGTGAGCGCCCCTCTCCCCGATCACGTCAGCCAGGCCAGGAAACAGAATGAATGCGCACATGCTGTTCCTGAAGATGCTGTAGCGCACAGTTTAAGGCGAATCTGCGTTCCTGAATCTAGCGATAGGTTGCACGGCAAAGGATATTTATTATTAAAATCCATATTTGTGAGCCTTGGTTTTCCAGGCTTGTGTCCAGGAGCACGCACATCATCTTCGGCCTTTCAGTCCTGCGCTTGCAGCACACAGCAGTGGTTCATGTTTCGTGTGGGGTTTGAGCTTCTCCGTGCGCTTGGGGGTGATTGTTTCAGCTCTGTCCAGGACGGTGAAGTTCCTGGATTTTGTCTTCATAATGGCAGGGAGAGGGAGGCGGGGTCACCCGGACTTCCCTGGAAGCAAGGCAAGTCAGCCCGGGCCGTCAGGATCACCTGGCTTGTTACACCTCACAGCGCCCTACCTCTCCACAAGTTCCCATGCAGTGGCTGGGGTCCAAGAATTCGCATATCTCGCTCATTCCCAGGTGCTGCTGATGCTCTGGTCCCTGTGGTTCTGGAACACGTGTTGAGGACCACTGGAGTGGTCACGGAAGGGAGTTATCTGAACTCTCTCTAAGCTTCTGCACGACCAGCAGTGCCCTCGTTCCCAGACACAGGAACAAACCCGAGCCCTCCAGGCCTGTGCGTTTGCATCCCTTGGTCTCTTTCTTCCTGAGTCTGGCAGTGTGAACCCCTTTGAAACCAGATGGGGTGGAGTAGATCTCTCTCTCCCAGGTCTCTGGAAACTCGAGCTGCCCTGGGGCACCAGCTGGCAAGTGTGGCCTGGAGTCCAGGGCAGGAGCGGGAAGAGCATGAGAGCAACCCCTTCCCGCTCTGCCCAGACCCAGGGCCTTCCTCTGCCACGGTGACCTTGGCTTCACCCACATCCCACTGAAGCAGAGACCCACAGCTATGGAGCCCAGGAGCTCCGTCAGGCTTCTCAGAAATTTGGAAACAGGGGCGGGACCTGAGCTTACAGGAGTCCGCTGCATTCTACTCTGGACCTCAAAGTGGACAGAGGGGGTGGGGCAGAAACATCTAGGAAGACCGAGCTAGGTCAGGTCCCAGCCCTTCCTCTGCCCCAACCCCCTCTGTCCCTGCATCTGGAACACCTCTTGCTCTGGATCCCCACCTCCCCTCCTCATGGTGCAACCATTACCCCCACCCATTGGCCTCCCCTGACCCAGAGCTGAAAGCCCTGAACTGGAAGCCTTAGCTACTTCCTACCTGCCGCAGGAGGGCTCCACACCGGAGGATAGGCGCATCACGGAGTGCGAGGGTCAGGTGCTGCAGTCTCGGAGCACCAGCCAGTGGGGAGCTCGCGACCCAGGGGAGAGCTGTGTGTGGACCTAGGTGGCCGGGTTACACTTGGGCACGTGTCACCGAGAGAGATCAGCACAGGTTTCTCTCTTGCTTCTGCGAATGGAGAAGAAAGAAAGTGGAAGATTGTTTTGATTTTCCTTGTTAAATAATACATCTTAACTGTACAAAATAGGATGAATGTTGTATTTACACACTGACTGGCTTTCTCTCCAAGTAGCCCGTTTCAATTTATATCGCAAAACACAAGGAGCATTCAGAAGGAAAAGCAAGAATGTTCCAGTTCCTATTTCAACATTCACGATTAACTCCTGCCTTTGTTATTAAGACGATCATTTGGGGAGTGTTGTGGAATGAAAATGCCAAAATACCTTTCATTTCCACCTGTGGTTATAATGCCCAGTGCAGAAAGCTGGCAGGGCCGCCCCACCTCCGGGGGGTGTAGCAGCTGTGCTGGGTGAGGGCCTGCTGGTCATCAGGGGTCAGAGATGCCCCATCTCTGGCTGCCCCGTTGTGCCTCCCTTTCCTGTGGTAGTTGGGACAGAAGGAGCACACACCACCAGATTTCACGCAACATTCCTTCATGACTGAGATGATCCATTCTAGACTAAAACATTGCATTGCACTTTGTGGGCAAATGATGTTTCTCACTGGATTTCCAAAAATATTGACGAGACACTTAACAGTCCATGTGACCCAGCCCAGAGGATGGGGCCGTGATCCTTGCAGGGTTACTGGGTTGTCCTTGTGATTGTGTACGACTAGCCCTGTGTACATGTCTCTCTGATTAATTTTCTATTTGCCCCTCTCTAGTGGGACCTTGTGTGTGACAATGCCTGGAAGGTCCATATCGCTAAGTTCTCCCTACTGGTTGGATTAATCTTTGGCTACCTAATAACTGGATGCATTGCTGACTGGTGAGTATCAACACACCGCTACGGAACCTTTGGAAGCCACACCATGCTTCTGCTGGCTGCCAAGACATGGCCCGTGTTAGCATACTATTACTGTCTCTATTCTCTGTCCTGGTGTTGAGGCCAGAGCTGAAAGCTGAAGCTACTACCTGGAGAATGCAGAGCTAAAAGAATTGGCCAGTGCATATAACAGACCATTTGGGAATGAAAATTTATAGACATGCAATTCTCTGGCTACTAGAATCTAGCAAAAGCAGCCTGCAGCCTAATCTAATACTGACATTGGATGTTTAGGAAGAGCTTGAAGACTTAAGTGCAGAGCTCTATGGGCTGGGAACTAAGCGAAGGCTATACCAGATGCATTAACAAGTGAGGGTTGGGGGTGGACGGGGTGCAGCGGTATTCACCTGTAGTCCCAGCAGGAGGCTGAGGCAGGTGATTACTTGAGCCCAGGAGTTTGAGGTCAGCCTGAGTAACATAGTAAAACCCTGTCTCAAAAAAAAAAAAAAAAAAAAAGGTAAAAATAGGAGAGGAGCTAGAGACCTTTTACCTACAGGAACAGAATGGGAGAGTAGTGATTAGCATCTCAAAATATCACATGCATTTTAGAGACAGTCTCTGCCTTGGCAGGAGATGCCTCTCCGGGGTGTATGGGTAGGAAGACTTTGGAAGATAACAGCATTTGGATAAATCATGGGCATTGCAGACAGGGGCAGGGTGAGGATTAGAGGTGAGAATGAATACACATTCTTGATGGGGGTGCCTAGGGCAAAGCGTGGGATGGAGATCAGGAGGGGAAGAGTAGCCGAGTTATTAATGATAATGATGATGACATCATTAGCATCTGGTACTTGCTGATTACTGTGTACCAGGCACGGTGACAGATAGTCCCATACCTTCAAATGTCCCATCCTTAATTTCCCCTACTGGGTAGGGTTTCCTCATTGAAAACCTGAGGCACAGAGGCTATGTAAACCCCAAGCTCACCCAGCTTTAAGCTGAAGAGCCAGGACTTGACCCCAGGAGCCCCCAAGCCCAGTGCTGCAGCGCTCTTCCTTAAGGCTTCCTGTGGCCACAAGGACACCACGGGGCTGTGCCCCAGCGGGGAGACAGCTGCACAATGTAGGGGGCTGCCCAGCCACGGAGGAGTGGCATTACTGTTTCCCCATCCACTCTCTTGAGAGGAATCTTTTCTGCCACTTGCTGTGTTGTGAATCAGCACATCTTGGGCCGATGACTGTGTGTTCCTGTGATGCCCTGTGTACCCCAGTTAACTGAGAAGGGGGCTAAGGCCAGAGCTGGGTATGTTGGGGCAGGGTGGGGGGTCAGCAGAGGGTGCTGAGGCCCCTTTAAAGTGGTGGAAATTTCCTTCCTAAAGCTCGCGTCTGTGCAGGAGTTCCTTGCACTAACGTGTGATGTGATTTCCTGTGTACCCAGAATCTGCTAAGTCATCATCTGTAAAGGCTTCCTAGGGACACCTGCCCTGCAGACAGGAACAGAAAGCTGCCAGCCACCTCTGGAGACCGATACCAGGCCCCTTTGTCTTTTTGATTTTTTTTTTTTTTTTTTTGAGAGTAGAAGGCAGAATTTTATTTAACCAAAGGTTTGAGTTCATAGGTTTTTGGAATAAGCTATGTTGGTCCACAAGATACTGTTTCCCAGAAATCTGCATTAAAATAAATTAGACATATATACTAATATGACCTCTGTCACCATCTTCCCGAAAAACGCAGACTTGATGGAGCTTTTAGTGTCCTTATTCAATAAGTGATTTAGTAGGAAAGCCCATCTGGGCTTTTATCATGAACCAGTCTGAGAAGGTGTAAATTCCTTCAAGGCCGTTTTGTGATGTCTTACTCTTGCATGTACACATCAAGTGGCCTCGCCGATCACACCCCAGACTGGGGACAAAAGCCTGGAGAGTTTGGGTCCTGCTGTGGCAGTGCCCAGGAGTCACACACTGCCAACATGCTGAGCTGTGGCCACTTTTCCCAGACTCCACAGGGAATGGGCCAGCAGGCGGGCTCAGGCAGTCAGGGCAGCTGCTCTGGTGGCTTTTTGGACATTTTGAGAGGCCCTGGTTCAGTGTGGAAATTTGGTGTTTTCCAACTCTTTTTTTTCTTTTTTCATTTTTTGTTTTGGGGATTTTATTGTTTTGACTGGCATTTTACTCCTTGCTTAAAAGGAAACAAACCCGTGGAAGGGAACTCCAGACCTCGTAGCTGGGAGCTCGTTTCCTGGCTGCAATGGGGAAGTTGACCAAAGTCATAGGATAAGTTTTCTGAGGCTTCAGTCACTTGTGAATGTTTCAGTAGTGCACTGCTTTCAGGTGGGCAGATGGTGGGGAGGACGCAGAGCACACGCTCGTGTGCCCAGACGTGTTTGCTCCTTCTGCAGGAGGTCCTGCTTTTGTAATAACAATGATGGGTCACATCAGAGGGCTCCTCGTCTTCAGTTCCTGGTGGCCAATGCAGGACGCAAACTGCAGATCTTATGGAAGATGAGAGGGAGCTCTTCAGGGGAAGGACAGCCCGACAAAGGCCCCGCCAGCAGCGCCCCTCTGTGGGCCCATGACTGTCTCTTCCTAAGCTCCTTGCCGCTGAGAGCTGCAGGGTTGAACCTTGTTCCTTGAGGGCTTTCTTCCAGCTTGACCACTCTTTGTAAATAATCCCTTTATTCAGATCTCCACCAGTGACTTCATCCAGTGGCTGTTTCCTGTTGAGACCCCATATCAGTTCCTGGTGGCTGTGTCATAGATTACTGCAGGCTGTGTGGTTTCAGCAACACAAATTAACCACCTGACAGTCCTGTGGGTCCCAAGCCCAACAGGGGTCTCCCTGGGCTGAAGCCAGGCAGCACTCCCTTCTGCAAGCTCTGAGACCGTCCTTTCCTTGCTTTTCCCAGCTCTAGGACCAGCCTGTGTTCTGGGGCTCACAGCCCCTCCCTCCGCCCCTCCCTCCACACCGCACCCTCCCTGGTTCCCTCAGCCAAGGGGGTGGGACTCACCTACATCTCCAGGTCCTTACCCCTAATCCCACCTGCAGATTAGGACATGGATGTCTTCGGGGTCTGTTACTCTGCCTGCCACGGATCCTGAGTAATCAAGCCTCGCTTTGCAAACCAAGGAGTGAGACTTTTGTCATCTCTGAGGGGACATCGCTGTGGTGTACCATCACATACGAGACCTCCAAGGCTGTAATTTATAGTGAATGCTTACTAAGTCACCCACACATGTCTACACTCCACAGTCGCCCTGCTAGGGAGACATTAACTGGCTCTTACGGAAAGGAACACAGGCTCCTCAGAACAAGCTTGATCTTTCCCAAGACTGTGTCTCTCAGAAGTGGTTTGAACTTGGATTCAAAGTCAGGGTACTCCAGCTTCAAAGACCACACACACCCCACGGTCCCTGATAATGAGGTTTACTTACTGATTGCAGCAACCGTTTGGGAGGAGGAACTTAGAATTGTTTGTATAAGATTGAAAAACATCAAACATCTTTTCTAAAAAGTATCAGAACACTGCAAACTACCTGTGGTCAATGTCAGGGATGTAAAAATGCAGGAAGGAAGAGAGCTCAAATATTCAGGTACCTTGCACTGGGTGTTGTGTTACTGGCATCTCCTTTCATGAATGACCTCAAAAAACCTGCAAACTAGGACACTTATCCCCACTTTACAGATGAGGTAGGTAAAGGTCAATAAAAGTGGAAGTTAGATTTTTTGTTTTCCCTCATTTTAGGAGGAAACTAAGTCACATAAATTTATATTTGTAAATGAGTTGAATATGGACAAAATATCCGGTCTGGTCTTTCCTGGTAGGGGCTTCATGACCACAGCAAGGGTGAAGGGAAGTGAGGCTGAGATCCACACCAGTTCATTGATTTACATTGCCATGGAGCTCATAGCAAAAACCAGTGTGACTAACGGAGATGGTTAGAAGTTTAGAAAGTCCCAAGGAAATGCTGCCCAGTTATTTCTGCTCCCACATTTTCTTAAAATGTCATCCATCTCCTTCATAGAGTAAAGCCATGCCTTACTGGTTATTACTTTTTTTTTTAAGTGATTTATTGAGTGATAATTCATATACCATAAAACTCGCTTATTTAAAGCGTACAACTCAGTGAGTTTTAGCATATTTACAGAATTATACAACCATCGCCCACTCTAAGTTTGAATTATTTCCATCCCTTAAAATGATGCTGGAAATGCACTCAGAAACACCCTCTCCATTCTCACTGCCAGCCTTGGGCAAACACAGATCTACCTTCTGTCTCAGTAGATTTGCCTTTTCTGGGCATCTTCCTTGTGCGTAGACGCCTTCTCATTACGCCATTCAGCTACCCTATGTGGTGTTCAGGGTACCGAGCCTGTGTTTCTGTGCCCCTCTCTCTTTTTTCTGTCCTGGCAAATATCGTCCACTCTGCCCCCATTTTTCTGAGGCTACCCTTACAGTCCCAGCCAACTGATACATACATCAATTTGATAAGTTATTGCCACGCTTTTATCTTGAGTGAGTTAATGAAGAAAATGATAGAAAATTACTATGGGGAGATGGAGAGCAAGTGGTTTCCCCATCCTTTGGACCCCACTGCCCTGCCAGCCCCCCAGAAGCACGTCGCCCCCTACTGGTCCCTTCCTTGCCTGGCCCAAAGGGTACTCTGCGAATTTAGAGTCCTCCCCAGTGGGCTTCATCCCGAGCACGCTGGCAGCACCCCACCAGTTATTGAAAGTTCAGATTAGGTGTCTTGGCCTAGCATGTGATCCTTACAAATCACTGCTTGTCATGTAGCTGAAACACGTTGGCAGCCAGCTTGGCTTTGGCCCTGGAGGCTGCCTGTGAGATCAGGTACCTGTCTTAGCGAACAACCTGGAGAACGGAAGTAAAGCTGCTTCGCTTCATGCCCTTTCTGGCTTTCCATACAGTTCCAAAGGTCAGCAGTTTCTCAAGACATTTTATGCTGGGCGTGTCTAGCTTTGTGTTTGGGGAGTTATTACTGATTCTGTCCTTCTTGCTTTGATCACCCCCCTTTATACTCAGAAATAGACTGAGCAACAGGAATTGGGTTCATGTCTCACTTCTCTTACCTACTTGCTATTTGATCTCTTCTCCCTTAGCTCCAGGGGTTGGGCTAAATGTCCCCCTTGCTGCCCCAGTAAGTGGTCCATGATCTAGTGAAGTGGGTCTAGCTAGTGTGAAGACTTTCCATCCATACGTATTCAACATATACGGAGCACCTGCTGGATACTGGGTTTCAGCCTCTACCATTGCCATCTTCTTAACGATGATCCCAACTTTGTCCTTCTCCATCTGCAGGGTTGGCCGTCGGCCTGTGCTGCTGTTTTCCGTCATCTTCATTCTGATCTTTGGACTGACTGTGGCACTCTCAGTGAATGTGACAATGTTCAGCACACTCAGGTTCTTTGAAGGATTTTGCCTGGCTGGAATAATTCTCACCTTGTATGCGATACGTAAGTAGGAATGTTCATAACTGTCTTATAAAATTCAGCCAAGTTATACTTGCCTAGGGGGCTCTGGGAAAGACACTGTGCACATTGGTTGTTTGGGACAGCAGTCTTTTGGAAGCACAAACTTTAGAGGTCCAGATGGTTGTGAAAGAAGATTTTTAGGCAACACCATTGAACGTTATTTAGTTTTTACCTCCAGCTTGGGCTCAGTGTGCGACAAAGGACATGTTAGGTTGCATAATGGCTTGGAGTTGTGGGGATCAGCCCAGAGAAGATATGGAGTGGCTTTTGCTTTCCTGCAGATTTTCCACTTTGACAGTCTGTGTACTTCCAAATTCAGTATATAATTGGGTATCCCTGTACTCAGTTCTGGATGAGTACACCAAATTCCTATTCTGTGTGATCTGGCTGAGCACTACTGACACTTTAAGATTTTTTCTTCTTCTTTTTCTCACAATCAAACAGAGTCCAAATTTTCTACATTTCTGTGTGCCCTTGAGTATTCTGGAATTGAACTCTAAACATTAATCCTAGGTGAACAAATGACATAATTTGGTAGTATTTGCTCTTTAAAAAAACAAACAAATAAAAAAAAAGAATGAAGTACATTTTCTTCCATTGACCTATCATGTTGTTGGCCAAACTAGCTCTGCTATCAAATATGCTTTGTTTCATTTATTTGTAGTTGATTTTCTAGAAGACAACCACATTTCATAAAGAGAGTTTCAAGCATGGGTGTTTTAATTACTAATTTTTTACTTTTCAGTCACCACATGGAAAGATCTTTGGGTACATTGTATGATACCTTATGATATGTTTGGTCTTTCTCCCTTTGACAACATGGATAAAAATTGAGTATAGACTAGGTAGCAATTTCCAGCATGATAAAATAAGAATAGTTCTTATTCTCTTAAATTTGCATATTAAAGACTTCTTTAGGTAACCTAAATTTTTGTTCCACTAGAAGTATAACAATGCATGGCATGGATTTTTAGCCACAAGGAAAGAACGGGCATGAGAAGAAGTATATTCTTCTAAATCCATAGTTTGTAATTTTATCTCTTATTCCAACATTTAACTGAATTGCAGTTTCTTTTCCAGTTTGTGTTTATTTTGGAGCCCTTGTCCCTTGGAGAGTTCTTTTAAGACATATATGTGACAAGATTGGTTGGTTGAAATGATGGTGTTTGGGACTTCGTTTCTTTGAAGAAACAGCATAGGTATTGGGCTTGAACGCTGTTGTTCTCTGTGGTCGTGACCCCCGCTGGTCTGTGCAGTGGAGCAGGCTCTCAGGTCGAAGGAGATGAGAGCTCCCTGTGGGGTGTCCAGGTTACCACCCTGCCAGGTTGGCAGGTTCTGGTTGTCCCAGAAAGATGGCAATCTGGTCCTTCCACAGGACCTGCCACTGGAGGGGACAGCTGTGCACATTGCTGAAATAGAACAGCTGTGCTTCAGGCACACAGCAGACAGGTCAACTTCAGTCTCACCCCCTCAGTCAACAGAGCATTCAGGGAAAATTGCCTGAGACCAAAGATGCCATATTGGTTTTGTCTTGCATGCCAAGTGCTAATGATTGGTTGAGGCTGCCAGAGGGCTGGGAGACTTTTGAGGACACTTGGGGACTCAGCAGAAAAGAGCACCCAAATCTGTCACTATGTCTACCAGGGCTGAGGAGAGAGGGTGGGATAAGGAGGGGCTGCAAGTGCTGGCTGGCATTTGCCACCTGCAGACACTGTGCCTGAATTAAGCCAGGCCAGGTGTGAACTGATCTTGTTTCAGCCTTACATTGAATTGTTATACTCACTTGTGTTATGACATCATCATGCCAGAGGCCATATGAAACCTATAGCTATTAAAAAATGATGCCAAAGATGTTTTTTTGTTAGATGACATAGTTCACTCTTCATAGCAGAAAGTTCTACTTCAGAGCTTTACAAAGAGTATGCTGATCTGGGCAGAGACTCATACAGCTCAGGCATTTATACATTTTTTTTTTCTGTGAAGGCCCAGGTAGTAAATATTTTAGGCTTTGTGGGCCCTGTTATCTCTGTTGCAGCTACTCAACTACCATTGTAGCATGAAACTGCCATAAATAATATGGGAATGAATGGGTGTGGCTGTGTTTCAATAAAACTTTATTTATAAAAACAGACAGTGGGCCAGATTTGTCCTAGGGGCTAGAACTTCTCATCCACAGATGTAAGGGGCTCATGTGTGAGCCTGATAACACAAGCTTTAAATTCTGAACACCCTTCCTAGTTCCGTCTTAACTTCCTTACTTTAGTTTATTCTTTGTCTCAGTTTTCTATCTCCATCATATGTGTTATTTTATTGTATGTATTTGTGTAAGCAGCTTTAGGTTTTTTTTTTATGCAGTAAAATGAGGTATTAAAAAGGTCACATTTTCTTAAATTTGGTGTTATGGCTTGTGTCTAGATGTCCCTCCAAAGCCTCACGTAGTCATAGGTGGGGCTTTTTCAGAGGTGACTGGATCTAGAGTGTGTGATTGATTCATGGTGCAATACTAAAATCAAAGGCGCTAGGATTAAGGGTGTGAGTGCTACCCACCCTGAGTAACCTGGATAAGCTATAAGGGATAGAAAGAGCTGCAGTCGTCCCTTGCTTATTTTGCTACCTTCTGCCCTCCATGAACTGTTTCTCCTCTGCGATGCCTATGTGCCGTTCACCCTGCCTTGGAGCCAGCCGATTATGAACTGAAACCTCTACAAACTGTGAGCTAAATAAACTTTCTTCCCTTAACTCGTGGGTGCGGGCATTTTGTCTCAGCAATGAGAAAAGTAACTAAGCTATTTGGACTAGCTTTAAACCTTGTGTCAAATGCCATTGCAATGAAAGTGTCCAAGAATCAACTAGTGGCTCACTGTCTGAGCTAGTAAAGTGTCTGGGATAGTAAAATTAAAATAAAGCGAACGCGTACATGGAAGGTGACCAGTTCATAGAGGTAGTATTTAAAAAATAAAACTTAGGCTGAGTTGATTGAAAGATGGCTGAAAAGCCATGTTTGGCAAGGGAGAATCAAAAAGAACTAAAGTCACAATGAAAAGGCAGGGTTGGGAAACGATACAGGTGGGCTGGGTTGGGGTGGCTGTGACAGTCTTGGAAGGGGACAGAGGCTGATGACAAAAGAGATACTCTCAGGCAACGGGGCAGGTAACTGAATTTCCAGTCAGAGTGCTTGCTGTCATTTTATATACAAGTAGTGTATATGTTCAGGTAAAACTTGGGAATTTGTTTTGCTTTAAGGAAATTACTGATAACCTGGGTCACAGGGGTGAAGTAGTTTTTAAGTCTAAAGAAAACTTTAAAACTCTGGACCTTGATTCTTCGGAAGTTATATTTGCACTGGTCCCCAGTTTTTGGCCTCCTTTGACCAGAAAGATTTTTTTTTAACCTCACGTAATCCCTTTTCTGGAAAGGCCTGGCCTTTCTCTGAACAGATCTGGACATCACTGTTGTTTTAATCCCAGAGGTGCTTGGCAATATAAGCAGGAAAGTAACAATTTTCGCTGTTTTGATTTCTCGTGTCACTTTTCATGAGAGTGGACTCTTCATTTCAAGCAGTGCTGCTGACTCGTGAAAGTTTTCTGCTATATTTGCAAGTCTGCCTAAGGTCTTTATTTTTTCTGCTTTGGATTTTTTTCTTAGGTACATCGTGGTCAAATATTCTACCCTTTAGGGCCAGTGAGATGGCTCAGCGGCATAAGCGCCTGCCTTGCAAGCGCGAGGGCCTGAGTTCGACTCCCGGATCCCACATACAAAAAAGGGGCCGGTGATATCGCTCAGCGGCACGGGTGCCTGTTGGCGTGCGAGGTCCTGAGGTCGACCCCCCGGTACCCACAAAAAAAAAAAAAAAAAAAAAAATTCTACCCTTTAAACTTCTGTTTCCTTCAGGTTGCCAAAGAGAGAAGTGGTTATGTAATCAGGGCATAACTTAGAGATTATTGACATCTTCCCAAGCAGTCTTTACACAGAAGCTGGGTGTACCTTGGCAAGAGCAGGAGAGAGTAGGCTGAGCCCGGTGAGTTCATGTTAACCGCAGCGCTGGTCCCACTGCCTGCCTCAGACCTTCGCGAGGCACTGAGGTGATTCGGTACACTTGGGTTTCATCAGTGGCTTCATTTGACCTTTACTGCTGGACACGCGCACACACACACTCGCACACACTTACAGTAGAACACTTCATTTAACCAGCAAGGGGGCGCAGATCAAGAAAAAGAAGCAATAGGTCACACTTCCCTGTTTGTTTATCAAAGACTAAAGAAATCGTCACTTCTCAGCATCAGCAGACATGGATCAGGGTTTATAACATCTCAGGCGAGGGAAAGCGGCACTGTGTAAGATGCGTCTTTCTCCCAAAGAAGCCTCCGGTCCTAGTGGTTCACACTTTCCCGAGGTGAAACAATGAACAGTATCTCCTGCTGGCTTTAGTGAGTGTAGCCAAATGGACAGAATTTTCTTTCCTTTTTTTTTTTTTTTTTGCTTAACAATGAACAGTTTCTTTTAAAAAATTCTCTCAAAAATGTTCTCATTTTAATGACTGTGCTTAAACCCAGACAGCCGAAGTAACTGGATGAATTTTACACATAATCGAGGATGACCTGAAATTTCACAGTGACTCAGTTACTGATTACTTTGCAGAATTAGAAGCCAGGGCTTGACTTCACTGGAAAACAGAAAAATCTCGAGTTTGCTGTGGGTGGCATGTTGCTCCCTTTCTCACATGACGCTAATGGTTTTAGACTCTGTGAAGTGTTTGAATAATTGCTAACGTGCTGGTGTTGGACAACTTTTTCCCTTATTGTCCTATATATTTTCAGGGTATTTTCTGTGTTTTCCTGAAGTCTGATAATTTGTGTTATTTTACTGTATGTACCCATGCGAGCTGCTAAAGATAACAGTACGCAATGTATTAACCATTGTTACCCTCCTATTACGTTGTTTTGAAATTTTCAATTTTTTTCTCTTTACAATACAAAAAAAATTAGAAAATAAAAAACAAAAAAAATAAAATAAAATCTTGGGCCATATTTTAATCAGTGGGGTTGTTAAGTGGCACCACTGTGCTGTAATTTTATTTAAAAAATGGAGGGACCCAAATGGTTCCATGCAGTGAGGCGTCCACATGTGGAATGAAGGCGGTGGAGACTGTACAGCGGCAGAATGAAGGGAATGGAGATGGTGCTGTCAAGGAGGCTTTGGCTACCTTGCAGTTGACCTCTAGAGAGGAAGTGTTTACCTTGCATGAGGTAGGGGACATTCCTTTCCCCCCAGCTACCCAGGCCTTCCCCCACTGTCTCGTGACAGGGCTTTCTCCACAAAGGAAATGAGTCAGAGTTTCCCATAGGCATTGGACAAACCATTTTAATTTTTCTTTGTTCTTTCTTTAGCTTCTAAAGAATTTTAGTTTAACCCAGGTTCTAATGGGCACTACCAGGAAATCAGATTAGATTAAGTTTCCTCTAACAGTAGTTTTTTTTTTTTTTTTTTTTTTTTTTTGCCTGAAACCCATTGCTAGTCCTGCAGGCAAACTAGGAAAAGCAAAGGAGTAGATTGATAAGCACAAAAAGATTGACCTTTGCCCCGCACCATCCTGTCTTCCCTCTGTTCCATCTCCGAACAGCTGCAGCTTTTGCCATCACAGATGGTGAGTGAGTAGAAGCACCTGGTAGGCCAGTTCCAGTTCGAGGAAGGTGGGGACGCTGTGGCAGCCGTTAGTGACCAGCCTGCCTGTGGAGGGGTGCGTTATCTAGCAGGGAGCCACGACATGCTGCCAAGGCATAGCAGTCCTTTAAAAATTATTCACACCTCTCTCCCTATCCCTACTTATCTGCCCACCACACTGAGAGGGGACAGAGAAAGACCTCAGGAGATCTGAGCTCTAGTACGAGTCCCACGGTTGACTGCGACCATGACACATGGCTTGATCTCTCTCAGCTGCTGTTTACCTCTCTGTGAAGCACAGGGTTCCTGTCTGGAGTAACTCGTGGAGAAAGGGCACAGAGAACAAACGCACGTGCGGAAGCACGGGGCTCCGTCGTACTTTCCAGGTCTAGAATTCCATGGCTCTCGAATGCTAAGCTCAACCATTAGTCTCCTTCAGCGTTCAAGATTTCATGGGGCGATAAAACGAGGGGTGCTCAGTCCTCAACCTGTGGCCTTCTTGCATCCACACTAAAAACTGGCACTGGTGGACTTCTGTCCTTGAGCTCTGTGTGGCTGGCTGCCGCATCAAGTGCTTACAAGGCCACCGGGGAAGAGATGAAGTGGTGGGACAGGGTTAATGGTTAATGGCTTCCATCCCCCGGCGTCCCAGACTGCCCTCTTGTCGATAGCCTTGCCCTGCCACCAGCCCCAATTCCTCCCACGTGTTTGCCTGTTGGACTTGCAGGTAAGTTCCAGGAACCCTAGGATACTCCCTGAGATTTCCTTTTCTCACCTACAAAGATGGGTTGACTAGAAAAAGTTCAGGAATGTGAGACAGCCACGTGGGACTGCTGTGTTTTCTCTCTTGAAAGAAAATAAAGAGATGAAATAAACCAGTCACCTTGAAAGCAAGTAAAGCACTCCAGGCTTTTTGAACTCATCCCCAGGCATATACTGGGAAGGGAAATCACGACAGGCCTGCCAAGACCCATGTTAGTGGCTAAGAGCAGGGAGCAAAATGCACCCTAAATGGTGCAGAGGCACCAAGCTCTGCTGTTTGCAACTGTACTACTCAGATCATATCAGATAACTGCTTCAGGTTGAGCTTTTGTTTTGTTTTGAGTTTTATTTTGTTTTGTTATGTTTTGTTTGGATGACCCATAGGGAAACACGACTGTTTTCTCCTTCACTGACTTGCTCCATAAACATTTGAGGGCCTACCAATTTGTTGACTTGATTGCTGACGAGACCCTGGGCACTGCCAGCTGCTGAAGCCACAGAGGCAGCTGCATCTTCTTCCTGTCTGCGGGGTTGCTCAGAGTTCAGTGAGTAAAGCTGCGGGCCAGGCTCTGATAGGACTGAGGGCATCAGAAAGACACCTCTGAGTATGAATTTTGTGTTCACTATGTGCAGTGAGTTCCCAGAGGCTGGAGGAGCTGGTGTACTCTGGGTATGGTGGGTCATTAGAGTTTGGCTGAGGCCTAGTGCATTCTGGGTACAATGGGTCATGAAAGTTTGGCTGGAGCTTAGTGCACCCTGGCTACTGTGGGTGCTTAGGGCATGGCTAGAGCCTAGTGTATTCTGAGTACTGTGGGTCATTAGAGTTTGGCTGGAGCCTAGTGTTTTCTGGGTACTGTAGATGACTGGGGCTTGGCTGGAACCTAGTGCATTCTGGGTACTGTGTCACTAGAATTTGACTGGACCCTAGTGTATTGTGGATACTGTGGGTAATAGGGCTTCACACACAAAGATTCTGTACACCATGATGACAGTGGCAGGTCACTGAAGGATCATGAGCAAGAAAGGAAAATTTTTAGGTGCAGGTTTTAGATGGATTGCTCAAGCTACCATGCTAAAAGGCCAAGGAAAAAGGCCAGACTAGGAAGGAGGCTGTTGCAGTATCTCGGTGAGGAAGAAGAGCCCAAATGATGGCCTGGGCTGTGGGCATGGAGAGACGCCGAGGAGGTGGGTCCACTGCCAAGATTTCTGTGAGTGGCTAGAAGACAGAGGCATGACCAGGTTTCTGCCTAGGCTCGTGGATAGAAGTGATTTCTCAAAAGATGATGCAAAGGCTTTGCCCCAGCTGCTGACTGCTCCCTTGCTCTGTGGGGTGTGGAAAGGAAAGGTGGTGACCTTTGTCTCACACACAGGGAATTGCTGGTACCTTTGGGGCATTGCTTTCGCGGGTGATTCATTATTCAGAAGTTCAGGAACAAGGTCTGCAGATCTCAGCATAAAGGTAGCAGCTAAAGGCAACTGGGATAGCTGAGTCTGCCCAGTGACTGTACAGTGTGAGAGAAATAATGGGTGCAGGTGGAAGAACTGGGTGACAGAGACAAGGAGGAACAGGCTGAGTGGTCAGCAGCAAGTGACCAGGGAGCCAAGGAAGGGCCAGTGTGTTGCCAGGTGGTGCAAGGTGTTGGAAAATGGCTTTGGATGTAGCAGTGGTTGCCTAGTAGGCCGAAGGCAACTGTGGCAAAGGCAACTTTGATTCAGCTTAGTGGTTGATATGACTTATTTCAAGCATAGATTTTAATACATGTTGGCCCCAGAGGAGTACTGTCCTTTTCTTATGTAAGTATTTTAGAAAGGAAGTTACTTCTTTATTGTTATAAAATATACATAACATAAAATTTACCATTTCAACCATTTTTAAGTATGTACAATTCAGTGATGCATCTATACTGTTTTGCGATGCTTGCTGCCCTGCTGAAAGGCAGTGTGTGACTATGTACCGTACTCCCCACCCACTTTCTCGTCACACGCATGCAAGTGTGCATGCACGTGCGTGTGTATTGTCACGTGTAAGCTGGTGGGAGCTGCAGTAGAGCCTGCGCTGCATTGTGAGCCAAGCCCACCACTCACCAGTTGTGATCTCGAACGAGCTTCTTGCTCTACTCTCTACTTTCAGTCCGTTTTCTCACCTCTGAAAGATCATGTAGATGGCTGAGAGGATAAATCCAGTCACCAGCCATAAACTACAAATTTCAGAGAGATGTCGATGGGCACCTGGGTGCTGGACACTTGCTGTGACGGGATGCATTGCGATGGTCACCATTCTCCTGGGATAGTCATCCCTTTTCTCTCTTCCTAGGCCTTCTCGCCTTTGGGCACTGGAGCAAAAGGGATTTGGGCTGATGATGGCTCCTGGGTAGCTCAGGTGGCCGAGGAGAATAACTGAGGTGAGGATGTGGGGAAGCAAGAATTGCTCCATAATTATTTCTCCAATGTCCAGCTTAATAAGTCACCTCTCCTGGATCCCCCAGTCGGAACTCCATGCATTGTATTTTTAAAGTCTTAACCACTTTGGGGGTGGGAAGGGATAACCATAAGCTCTAGAAAAATATTCCCCTGGATAAATCATTCTGAGGGACTTGGACTCTTCTGTCACACCACCGGCTACCCCTCACTCACAGAACTCTGTTAATTGCTAAGAAAAAATAGTGAAGAAGCAGAACATGGGTAGCCATATGTAAGACTCACACGTACTTGTTAAAGTTCTCCATTTCTCTTCCCTACATTATTGATCCCTACGTGTTATAAAAATGCCTACATATATTTTATCTATTTTTTTGTTTTATTTTTTATTATTTTGCAGTGCTGGGGATCAAACTGAAGGCCTTACTTTTGCTTACTCTTGCTAGGCAAGTACTGTCAGTGTTAACTCACGAAACTCGCTCCTATGCCCAGGATGGCTGCGTTCTGGCATCGTGTCCTTTGCCTGCCTTCTTGAGGGGATGATGGCAGATCCTATTTACAAGTGTGCAGTGTGAGAATGTATCTCTCGAATAAGTGTGGATCGCTGCTAGAAGAGGAGCATTGCTTCGGACAGCAGCGTGCATTTGCTTTGTCTTTTCAAGTGGCTCTTCAGGGAAAAGCTGTTCAGGACAAAGCCTCTGATGCTGGTCTAAGGCTGTGTCAGATCTAGCAGATACCCAGGGTAAGATGACAGGCAGGCAGGGCCTGGTCTTTTGTGCACGTGTGAGTTTACCGTCCACTCGGCAGTGTCCTCTTGGGGTGCACAAACCCAGCCCAGCATCCAGACCCACAGGAGCCATGCATGCTGACATTAAGCGGAGACACCCAGGTTGTGAGGACCCCAGAGTCAGGGATCTGTGCCTTTCTGGGCATTCTTCCATGGGGAAGTCAGACTCTGGGGCTCTCTGGCAGATTTTGGTTGTTTTGTGTTTCAGTATTGGGGACTAGGGATTAAACCCAAGCCCTTTGCACAGAGCTGTATCTCCAGCCCTTGTATTTATTCTTTTACTATTTTATTTATTTTATTTTGAGACACTAAATTGGTAAGGGCTCACATTTGTCCCGGTGGTTTTAGATCTGTGACCCCAACCCGTAGGAACCAACCTCAAAGATCTGGGAAGGAAGGGGGAAACATTCCAGCTGGGGTAGGAGCCTTCCAGGGTGGCATTCCCATGTGACAGAGGAGGACAGTCCAGAGGCCAGGTGAGAAGAGCAGCGCACAGGTCCTCTGAGCCTCCTGCATGGAACAGAGACTGGAAAACTATGGCTGGCAGATTTGAGAGCTGTCGTTTCTCCCCGACTTCCCCTTCTGTGGAGCCTTTGATGATTCTTGTAGAAAAGGGTGCTTCGTGTCCAACCAAAGTTGGCTCTGCCTGCTCTTGTTTGAAAGCCGAATGATGCGTGTGTCCCTTCTAACCTGTGCCTTTTGAAAGCACGTCTTGCTGGTATCCGCTTTGTGTCTGTTCTGGGAAAGAGCTCAGAACTCTCTCTAAGCCAAAACTGGGCCGTCAGGGTGGGGGCGGGAGGGATTAATGGCCATGTAGTTCTAGCGCAATTCCTCATTCATATCAGCTTTATGTAACAGAGGAGAAATGTTGCTGAAGTTCTGGTGTGACTTAGAGTTTCTGAGTGTTTCTTTCCTGACATCAATTTAATTTGTCAAACTGGCATTGCTATCGGAGTGAGGCTCTGGCCCCAAAGGTATAAAGTTATGGGCATTTAGATTGCATACTAACCAAATAAAATACATCCTACTAAGGAACCGATTTTACTAATAAGGAAACTGAGACTCTAATCCTTAGACCTTGTCTAATTTTCTAGTGATGCTGATAAGCGAAAGCTAACATTTATTGAATGTGTACACCGTACGTTGGGACTACCGTGTGCTACATTTTATTGAATCTACTAGAAGCCTATGACGTGAACACTGGTATTATTCCCATTTTAACAAATGGAACACCGAAGTTTAGGGATGGTAACTTGCCCATGATCCCATTCAAAGAGATGGAGAAGCCAGGATTCAAATTCAAATCTCCATGACGCCAGTGCCTGTGTTTGTAAATGCTGTACTGTTCCTTACAGTTCTCTTTCTGTGACTTGAAGCAGGTTGTTAAAATATTGCTGAACTGTGAAAAAAATAAGTAATTCATAACTTCTAAATAATTATAAAATCAAAATATTAACAACATACAATTTCAAAACCAACACAATTCAAATACAGGACCTCTGCATGATGCATGATGGTCTTCTCCTGACCATCAATTGAAAACAGACCTTCAATTTCTTGTTTAATCTCTTTTGGCATTTGGATTCGAATACTGCGGTGTACATGATGCCTTTTCCCATGATTTTGCTTTCTGAAACGGCATTAACAATTTAAAGGTTTTGCCTGCACAGAATTCTCACACTGCATCTATTTCTCCACCCTGAATGAGCCTCAGTTGCTCTCGGGGAAAGAATGTCGCTCAGTCACTCTGCCAACCTGTCTCCACCTCTTGAAGATAAAGTTAGATTTGTGGCATTATTAAAGTGTTAATTAAAACAGCACTTCCTCCATTTATGGCTGTAATAGACACCAGAACTGTTCATTACTGCCTGTTTCCTGTTACTCTTCTGCTAATGATCTTGGCCTTTACCGGGACCGATGGGCGCAGCACTGGCAGTCTTTCGCCCAGCACCTGGGCTCCATGCCATTTGTTACATCTGTGCCATTATGTACATATGAGGTCTCAATTTTCTTGGCATCTGTGCAGCCTATCGTGGTGACTTCTGGCTTTTGATGAGTGTAAATACTGATGCCAACATGAGCGTCCTCTGAGATCCTATGTCCATGTCCGTTATGGGCAGCTCACCTAGATGGTCTCAAATATGCCTCTGTTGACACAGGCTAAGATTTTCACTGACGGGGAAGCGTAAAAAGTAAGAACTTTGTAGACCGTCAAGAACACACCACAGACAGCCAGAGCCTTCCCTCCGCACTTCAGGACCAAGTCCTGGAGTCCAGCCCCCCCCGACCTGCTCTCTCTTCCTCCTTCCTGCTCCCCTTGGCTTTGCTGGGTGGATGGTGTGACTTGGACCTGCGTCCTTGCTTCCTTGCCTGCCTCATGGTCTCACCGTGACTGTCCAGCCTATTACAGGGCACATGGGATATGCATGGAGGGACATGGGTGCCACAGGATGTTTGCTTTACTCTGTAGGCACGGCGGAGCCGGTGTCAGCTTTTCGAGGGAGACGGTTTTGTGCTCTGTGTTGGGGAGACCCATTGGGGGTCACACCTTCTTGTCCCATGGGCTGCCATGAGACAGCAGTGGTTTCTGCTCCGTGCAAGCCCAACCCAGAGCATCCTCTTTAGTGTAGAAGGCAGCTCTAGGAAAGGTTAAAAGGAGAAATAATCATCCAAACCTGAATTTACCAGAAATAAAATGTACCCCGAACCATTATCCTTTTGGAAGTTTTGTCACTGACAAGATGGTCCTCTTTGGGATCCTTGTTCAGTTTTCCCACATATCCTGTGGGCTTCATGAGTTCATTGCATATGGCACCTACCGGCCACATCCAGCGATCCTTCTGAAGACTTTGCTGTGAGCCTGGCGTTGTGGGGGAAGAAGGCAGTGTCGAGTTACTCTCTGATACAGGAATCCTGTTCTTTGAAAGGGTTTAATTGAATTACAGAGGGCCACACCACCCAGTGTGTCCCTGTGGTAGTCCTGGGATGTCACCGTATGTACATCCCTCTATTCTTTGTAATCCTTACCCCAATCACAGTGGTGTCCTCTGACCTGTGCATGGTTGGCTCTTATTTTCCATTTCCTTTGTGGGGTCACTGTGGGGTCTTTTTTCATGTTCTCTTCAGGGGGTAAGTGTTCTCCTGCTGTTTTTCCAAGCTCTCCTTTTTGGCATTTTTCCTTTCCACCTTGTGACAGTGGAAGTGAATGTTTGCACAGTTGGCTTTTCCATTCCCTCACAGCTGCCTGGGCGTCTGCGCAGAGCTCCCCAAGAGAGAACAGTGCCGAGTGCAGGGTGGGGCTGCCGCCCAGTGATGAAAATGCTGATTTCCACCCATCTTTTCAAGAGGTTGAATGAAAGAAAAATTGCAAACTTGCAGGTAACCACCTTTGAAAAGTTGTACAGACCTCTGACCTCTTCAAATGTTGGAAGTGATCGTGAACAACTTATATAGACATGAGCCTGAAAAATTTGTGCAAATGAGTAAGAACAATAGTTATTATGTGTCTATAATTAAACCAAAAATAAAACTCTTAGTCCATTTTCTGCTGCTATAACAAAAGACCAGAGGCTGGATCATTACAAAGAAAAAAGGTTGATTTTTGACTCACGGTTCTAGCAGTCCAGCAGCATGGTGTTGGCATCTGCTCAGCCTCTGGTGAGGTCTTCATGGCAGAAAAGCAGAACAGAGCAGGTTTTTGCAAGAGGACCACATGTGCCAGACAGTGAGGGGAGGCACCAGCTTGCTGTATAACATCCGTTCTTGTGGTAACTAACCCAGTCCCTTGAGAACTCTCAGACTCCACGGATCCATTCATGGGACCCCAGGACCTTATCACCTCAGAAAGGCTCCACCTCACACTGCTGCTACATTGGGCAACAGACTTCAAGCTGAGCTCTGATGGGGACAGACTATCTCCAAACCATACCACAGACCACATGGGAAAACACAGGCTTTTGATTTCTCTCTCACACGCAGTCTTGTGGGGCAAAGCAAACCACCCATAATCCATGATTTCTAAAGAGGAGCTCAGGGGAATGTAGAAGCCAGAGCTGCCTAAGAGGACTTGCTGCAGTAAGGGACTGAGCTGTCCCTGTACCATCCTGTCCTCCAACTGCTGGGCACGTGTGGCCAGAGTCACAGATGGACTGCGTCTGTCACCTTCTGTTATGGTTTGTGTCTAGATGTCCCCCCAAAGCCTCATGCAGTCATGGAGGCGGCTTCTGGAGTTTATGACTGATTCATGGTCTAATGCTGGGATTATGGGCGTGAGTGCTACACCCACCCTGGGGCGGGCAGCCTTCATGTAATATAAGGGAGGGAAAGAGGTTGCTCTCTCTCTCGTGCTCTTGCGCTCCTCCCTTTTGCTCTTGCTGTTTTTGCTGCCTTCCGCCGCCATGAACTGTTGCCCTCTGCCATGTGCCACCCTGCCTTGGAGCCAGCTGATTATGGATTGAAACCTCCACAAACTGTGAGCCAAATAAACCTTTCCTTCCTTAATTTTGGGTGTCGGGTATTTTGTCCCAGCAACGAGAGAAAAGTAACTGAGACACCTTCCTTCGTTTTCATTAGTTTAAACTGAAGTAATCACATGCAGCTAGTGACTCCCGTAATGGCCAGAGCAGGACAGGCCACAAGAGGAATCAGAGACAGTGGCCTTTTCCCCTTCCCACAGCAAAGGTCCCCCAAACCCTCAGCTCCATACTTAGTCTCCGTGGCCTCCTTTCCCTTTTTCCCTCCGTCCACCCCGTCCACTCAGCGGGGGTTGCTCTCGTAATGAGATTACGTCACGCTGTGCCTGCTGCCAAAGACACCAGCAATGTATTCTTATCCTGACTCCGCTTCTGTAGCATCTCACCCAGCCGGAGCACTTCCTTTTCCTTGCTGCCATAACGCCACGCCCACTTGGTTTCATTCCTCCCTTTGGGTCTCTGAGATGATTGGACCAGTGGTGCCCAACATTTCTGCATCTCTGCTTTCTTCCTGTCAGCTGCACTAAAAACATACAACATGACGTCATCTCCAGACGCCAGAGACTCCCACAGTCACTGTTGACCTCTCTCCCGTGTCCAGACTCCCGCATCCCAGTGCCTAGTGCCTATTCCGCTTGGCAGTCCAATGGGTATTTCAGATTCAGTGAGGCCAGAATAGAAGCCTCCTTCCTCCCACATCCCAGAGCTGTTCCTCCTGATTTCAGTAAATAGAACCACTGTCCGTGAAGCGACTCAAGGGAACAGTGTGGGAGAGTCGCCCTTTCTTCAAGTCCTCTCAGGAGTTCTTCCAGATCATACTGAGTCCCTTGGTCTCCCCACCCCTGCCACGAAGCCCTGAGGCAAAGCCTTTGCATTTCTCCCCTGGATAACTAACCATAGTGGCTTTCTAACTTATCTTATCAGACCTTATCCTCTCCTTCCTCAAGCTCTCTGTGTTCCGGAAGCAATAGCTTCTTTTGTGAACACTGACAACCAGAACAACAGGGATTGAAACAAAGTGGAGTTTATTTCTACCATCAACACAGTCAGCCCAGGCTACCCTACAGTGTCCTGAATTGCAGCGGGCCCGCAGTGGTGCTAAGCCAGCCACCATGTGTGCATCCCAGCCAGCAGGGTGTCAGGAGGAGGAGGAGGAGGGAGACCTCCTTCCCGCCAGGCCCCTGCCAGCGGTCCTGGGGCCCACTACCTGCATCGCACTGCAGGGCCCAGGAACCTGCCCATGCCTGGCAGCATGTTTGGCTGGGGGTATGGTCTCATTTGAGCTGGGAACCTGCAGGAGGAAGGGAGGTGGGTCCCTGGAGCCAGCCAGTGGTCTTCGCCCCGTCCTCCTTCAGCACTTACTGTGCATTCCAGACTCCTTGCTGCAGCCTGTTCAATCCTGCAGGGTCAGGCCCGGCTGACTCACAGCAGATTGACCTCTCCTGTTCCTTAGATCTTGCTTCCCACCCTCTTTCTATCTCAGCACCCACCGACTTCTGCAGACCTGGCCAGGCATGTCCCTGTGATCTCTGCTGAGATGACACCTGCAGACTTTCTCAGGCCACCTGGTCTCACTTCTTTAGAACCACTCTGCCTTTGTTTGCATGTTTATGTCTCCACACAAGCCACCGTGCACTCTAGAGAAAACGCCATACAAGCAGGGAACTTGGCGTGGTGTTCTCCACCGTATCACCAGTACTTAGATTTGTCCCAGGCATGGTATGGGCATTTAAATGCTAGTTGGGTAAAGAAGTGATTTCGTGGAACATGATGGAAATCTGTGTGGCAGCATGCGGAATGGATGTACCTGTGCTCATCAGAGGTGAAGCCTGAAAGGGGGCGCGATTTCCCTGTTCTTTCCATGGTATCATATCATATGATCATGCTGTATTAACGGTGAAGAAACAAGACAGCTGACGTTGTCACATAGTAGAGGCAATATGCTAAAACGTCTCCTAAAAGCCACGTGACCTAGGCAGATTTGGGCTGGATGCCAGCATGGTCAGATTCCAAGCTGATTGCTCAACCGTACCCTACAACTATTGATTGATGAATTGATATCAGTCAGAATAAGGCTCAGTGACTTGGTGAAAATGTTTTGTGCACATATCTTTGTAAAGAGGTCAGCGTGGGGAGGAAGGGTTGATGATGAATGATAACATAGGGTTGCTGTCTTCTGTTTCCTGATTCCCCAAGTGTCGCTGCCATTATTTTCGAGGTTATTTCATTGTGTTGCTGAGAGGAAGGACACAGCCAAGCTTGGAGGCTCTGTGCACAGCACAGTACCTGCTCCCAGGAGGTGCCCAACAGAAATTGTGTGTGTGTGTGTGTGTGTGTGTGTGTGTGTGTGTGTGTGTGTTGCTGGGGATCGAATCCAGGGCCTTTTGCAAGCTAGGCAAGCACGGCACCATCAACCTACACCCCCAGCCCAAGAGTGTTTGATGCACAACTAACACATCACTAAAAGATGGGGGAGTCTTGCCAGGATTGCTTTGGTAGGTTTGAAAAACGTTTCATTAATGTGAAGGTCAGGGAATGGCCTCTCCATTCCTTCCATGCACTTCGCCAAATTCCCTGAAAGAGTAGAGCCAACATCAGCAGTTGTCCTGGTCACTCGCACCGCTGGGTGGGCTTTCAGGGAAGCCAGACCCCAGCCTTAGCGGTAGAGTCCTTGTATGTTCTGCAAGCTGGTGGTTTGGCAGCTTGGCAGCATGGCATGTAGGCCTGCAAAATCTGAAACTAATGTTCACATAACAAAGAAACAGAATTCAACACATTTCATATCTTCACTCGGGGTCCGCTCATGCACACCAGGCTGAGCACCATCCAGCCTTTGGTCTGTAAAGTAGACTACGAGTGAAATGGACCCAAAGCAGCTCATCCCTGTGTTAGGTTATTCCACAGATGCTGTGTAAACTTGCAGGTGAGCCCCAAGCACATCCAGAACTCTGGGCCCCATGGAGCACTAGCTCTACTCCAGCCCTGGGGACTTCTAAGATCGTGGCAGATGGGAACAGAATTCTTGTCCTGTACATGTTAGGCCTGGGCTAGAACTCGACTGGGCTTTGGAGAGGGAGAAAGTGAAAGCAGAAGTGAGACAGGAAGAGAGACACAGGGTATACCTCAATCTCGCTGCATCCTTAAAGATTGGTACCTTTTAAGATAATCCTGCCTTTTTTCCCTGATATCTTTTGCCCCAGAGTATGATTGGATGTGAGGTTTAGCTAGGCCCAGAGGTGGTGGAGAAAGCCCCCTTCCTCCCAGACTGCAGCTTACAGCTGGTTGCTATTAGAGAGGAGCCATTGGACAGATGGTGGCATCTGGCCTGGTCATGCCAAGCCAGAAGTCTGCTCATCTCATCCAAAACCAGGGCCTTTTTTTGAAACACCAAGTAGTGATATCACTTTTGTAATTTAGCCTAGACTTTGATGTCATTACTTTTTGAGGCTGTATAATTTTTTGAGGATGGACACAGCAGCTTAGCAAAGAGATAAGAATAAGGAGAGCACATCTTTGATTGGTCCCAGCAAGGCCATTGACCAAGAGCAGGTTTGTTATCATGCCTGTGGGTTTCAAGTTTGGCTGCAATTTGTCATACAAACACCAGCACCCTTTCTCCTTATGCCTGCTTTGCAATTATGGGTTCTGATTCTTTGCTAAGTCCGGAAGGGCAGCCTCCTCAGCCCTGTGCTTTCTCCTGCATGGGCTCTCGGCCAGTTGTGCGCGTTAATGCCATCAGCCTGAGTTCAGAGCTTTGTCAGGCTGGAGGAAGAGGTGATTGCAAGAAAGCGACTAAAGGTGGTGATGTGAGGCAGTAAGAGAGGTGTAGAAACGAGAGACGCAGGGGCTCTGACGGGACCCTGACCTGTTCTCCTCCCTGCTCACCAGCTTAGAGGTCTTCCTACTCACCCACAATTCACCAGCTCGCTATTAATACTACTCTACTCTAGTTCTCTGCATACGCTTACTTACTTTGTCTTAATCATGCCAGAAAACACATAAAATTTATCGACTTAACCAGTTTTTAAGCATGCTCTTCAGTAGAAGGAAGTACCTTCCCATTGGTGTACAACCGTCACCGCCATCCATCTGAACAACATTTCATCTCGCACAACTCCAGATCCGTTGAACACTCTGCCCCTCGGCTGCTGGCAGCCACCATCATTCCCCTCACTGTCTCCATGAATTCGACTGCTCTAGGTATCTCACAGAAGTAGCGTCATATAGTTTTTGTCTTTTTCTGGCTGATCGGTTTCATCGACTGTAATGCTCAAAGTTCATCCCACACCGAAGGATTCGCTCATCTAAATGCTGACTGATATCCCCTTGTTTGTATTATGCCCTCTCTGGCCTGTCTGTTCTTTCCTCCAAGGACACTTGGGTTGCTTCCACATATTAGCTGTTGTGGATAATAATAACATGAGTGTAAAACACTTCTTAAGATGTTGCTTTTAATTCTTTTGGGTACTTCTCAGAAGTTGGATTGCTGGGTCATACGGGAATTTTATATTTTTGAGGAACCGCCACCACTGGGATGGTTTTCTATACCAACTGCACCATTTCACATTCCCGCCAATAGTGCACTGAGGTTTCCATCTTCCCACGTCCCTGTCAGCACTTGTTCTGTTTTGTTTTGTTTGATGACAGCCACCCACGTGAGTGTGATCCGAACCCAGGTCTCATGCTGATGTTTTCACTGCATCTCGCCCTCCATAAGGGTGTATATGAGCAGCGCTGTCATCTGTCCTATTGATTCCCACTCCCCAAATACCAAATATGCATATTGGATGATTCTTCTTCGTTCATTTGTTGAATGAATCCCTTTCTTTGTTTCTGTGGAGGCCTTAGCCTCTCCCTGCTTCTAGGACAGCAGACAGTTTTGACCAGGTACAAAATGAAACAAGGTTAAGAGATGGAAAGATGATCTGTCTGCGTGGATGGGATGCATCCAGCTCTGATTTGATGTTAGGGCAACTGGTAAGGAAAATTTGCCCAGAGGTACCTTGTTGAGCTTTTCTTTCAGGCAATGAGAATTTCTCCAAAAGAAATGCCATAGCCCAGACTCTCCACCTGCGACTTCCCCTTCGATCCCTTCTCTCCTGTCATTTCCTTCTTTCCTATCATCCGGAGAGAATTTAGTCAAGGAAGCCAATAGCTCCTGAGTTTAACTCTTTGAGTGCAAGCCAAATATCCTTAAACTTTTTTGTTTGTTTTCGTTTTTTGAGACAGGTCTCACTATGTATTTCAGGCTGGCCTCAAACTCACAATTCTCCTGCCTCAACCTCCAGAGTGCTGGTGTAACAGGCGTGTGCCACCATGCCTGGCCTATATTAACTTTTTAATCACATTTTGTTTTGAAATTAGTTTCAACTTACAGAAGACTAGCAAAGGTAATACAGAGAATTTCCACACACCCTTCGTTCACCCAGTGTTCCCTCGTGTATTTTACGTAGTCATGGTGCATTTACCAAAGCTAAGAAATAGACATTGCCACAGCATTACTAACTAAACCATGGGCTTTGTTTGTATTTGACCACCTTTTCCTTGCCTGTCCTTTTTCTGACCTGGGACTCTTGATTGCAGTTGGTTGTCAAGTCTCTGTAATCTCCAATTTGTGACAAACCCTCCATCTTTCCTTGTCTTTTATGACCTTGACACTTGTCGCAAGGACAGCACTGTGAAGGTTGGTATTTTGTAGAATGTACCTCAGTTGGATCTGGTCAAGATTAGGGGAAGAGCCCGCACTGCTCATCACAGCTTATGGGGGTCCGATATCAGCATGGGTGCCCTCAGCAAGGACAGTGTCTGCCAGGGGTCCCGTGGAGTCACTGTTTCCCCCTCCCCCCCTCTATCTGTTAGAAGTCACTTTTCTCTTCCATCTAAAGGACTCCCAGAAATAATGGACAGACTCTTGTTGCCAGGTGCCTTCCGCTCCTCCCCTGGCTGTGTCTCTCCTAAACTCATACACTCAATTTCTTAAATAATGAGAATTTTGTGAGAAAGCTTAGAAACAAGTTGTGCGTTTGTTGTTTTAATGGGAGTTACGAGAGAAAGGTTTAGACCCATGCCCTTAGGTGCCCACCTGCGTGGGAAGCAGCTCCTTTCCTTCTGCATGACAAGCAACACAGCCTAAGGGGCCTGGGTCCAGGCCGGTGGCAGAGCGTCGGACTCTCCCAGCATCCTCTGATGGCGCCCTGGAGGGTGCACCACTTCCTCCACACCAGCAGGCTGGATGACCTGTGCTCAGGGCACTAGCAGTCTTGGCCTCACTGTCTTCATCTATAAAACAAGAGGATTGGTCATCAAAGGCCACTCTGAGCCCTTGGGCTGTCCCCTACAATGCCTCGCATTGCTGCTGAGGGACAAGCAGCCTCAGCGACCCCAGTGCACAGGACAGCTGTGACCAGGCGGTGCCAGCCACCTCTGTGGCATGAAAGACAAGGCCACCTTGGAAGAACCAGGAGCCTCTGGGTGGCCGCTTTGTTTAGAGCTCCTCCCGCATGCTCCAAACAGGGAAATTTCTGGAGATGACGGAGAAGAGACAGTCATGGGGCCCACTCAGGGAATCCGTGGCCGTTGGCTTTGTGGCGCGTGTGGAACAGCAAGTCTTTCTTCCCACAGAGGCTTGCCTGCCTTCCCCGATGCCTGCTTGAACCACCCGCACCTGCACACCTCCTTTCTGCCTCTCTTTCTCTCACCTTTCCTGTCTTGGGTTTCTAAACTCCAAACGTTTTGCTGTCAGAGCCGAAGGAGCTTCCAGGGATGTCTGTTGCTAACCTCGAGCTGGGTCATTTAATACATCCATCTTCCCAGGTAATTAAAGACCTGGGAGAAGCGTGGAAAAGTGTTAGCTTTGAGAACCCTTCTTTGGGGACTAGCAGGGGCGGATGTTTGGAGAGGATCTGAGGCCCGCGTCATGGGTGCATTGCATCCGGCAGCGTCCACGCGGATTCTGAGCTGGGGCACTTGCTGCTCTTGACAGCCTAATGCGTTGTTCTGTGACTGCTCTTTGTCAGAAGATGAGCTGAAAAAACTAAGTTGACTGAATTTCCCCTCACAGCATTCCAGCTCTAGGACGTGTCTCCTCCTGGCAACGGAGGCCGCCCAATGCTGTTAGCACTGAGGACAGGGAGCTTTTGTTTTTCATGGGGGCCAGCTGCAGGCCCACGTGCTGGTCCCATAGCGAGTGGGCGGGGACGTCCTGGCTCCTAGTCAGGCAGGGCTGTCACTGAGCACGCTGCGGCCTCGCAGGACTTCAGGAAACCCACAGATTTTAAGGGGACCGACGTGATGGGGTCTAACAGTGGGGAAGGCGCACCTATAATCTTGTTAGTTGTGAGATCCTGTGAATCTCGTACCGGAATACATCTGTATTCCGGAACATTTCATTTTAATTAGGGAAAATCACATTCCATAAAATTGACCATTTTAACCCTTTTGGAGTGTCCAGCTCGGCGGCAGGAAGTCCATTCATTCACGTGGTTGCGCAGCATCCCCACCCCCACCTCCAGAGTTCTTGCGGTGAAGCGGAAACTCTGTAGGTATCAACCCTCCCCCGGCCCCTGGCTTCCACCATTCTACTTCGTGTTTCTGTGACTCCAGAACTCTGGGTGGCTCGTGTAAGTGGACTCCCACAGCACCTGTCCTTTATGACTCCCTCATTTCACCTCGCACGCTACCCTCGAGTTCCATCCAGGGCGTGCCCTGTGTCAGAATCCCCTTCCTTGTTAAGGCTGAGTCACACCCACTGAATGGAAATACCACGTTTTGCTCACCCTTTCACCCTTGGGTTGCTTCCACATTTTCCCTACTATGAATGATGCTGCTATGAATGTGGGTGTGCAGATATCTCTTTGAATTCCTGCTGCCAATCCTTTGGGATAGAGACCTGGAAGTGGAAACGTAGGATCATATGGTTTGGGGACTTTCTTTGAGATTCTGCGTTAGCTTATCATAAGCATTAATGAAGTGTTTCCTGATTTTTTTTAAAAATAAAAGCAACAAGAGATTAAAAAAAAAATGTGGTCATTATTTGGTTATTAAGATTCAAGTTTGCACTGGTGGGGTGATGAGGACCTAGAAGCCTCCCTGCTCCGAGTCTGGTTTTCCTCGCAGCATTGAGCACCTTCATTTCTGTTCTTGCCTGCAGGAAGCTGTGTTGTAAAGTGATTTTCCCACTGATGCATTTATACTTATAAAGTGTTCATAAAGTGTCTGTAGCATCGTAGTTTTCACGTATCTATACTTTTGAAGAATCAAGAAGCATTTTATTTCGTTTTTATTTGTTTGTTTTCTTGAGACACGGTCTCACTATGCAGTCTAGGCTGACCTCCTACTCCTGAGTTCTGGAGAGCTTCTTGCCTCAGTCTCTCAGAGTAGCTGGGACTACAGGTTTAAGAAGCATCGTTAGACAAAAGTGCTCACTTAAAGTTCATCTGATGCATTAACACAGTTCAAGACAGGGCTGTAATTCATATGTCTTTCTGCCAGGCGACTTGAACCACCAATGGTACATGCATGACTGTCCCATCGGCCTGCTTTTCTATTAATTTTATTAATAAGAAGACCAATGATAAAAGCGATTAGATCTGTTTGTACCATCAGTGGCAGAAGCTGCTCTGTGGGACAGTCATGCATGTAGTACCGGTGGTTCAAGCCAGTGGGAGCATGTTAAAGCTTAGCATTATAAAGCTGGCACACAATAAAAAATTCTGCATTTTAGAGAAGAAGTGATCGCCTTGCAGATTCACCATGGAGTATCTTTACAATTGCGTGCTCTACCAGTACACGAGTGTGTAATTCACTGTACAAAAAATTTGATTCATACAAACTTTGTTCTCCTGCTCGGAGCAGTGTGTACCAGGTCTGCATCTGAGGATTGAGCCTGGTTGGCTCTGAGTACCAAGTTCTGAAAGGTGGCGACTCAACTCTGTCACTCTGCTGACCAAATAGTAGATTCTCATGGAGAAAATACTGATTTCATGTTGGATTGAGCAGAGCAGCATCTTCCAAGGGTTCTGTGTATAGAGGAGAAGCAACCTTATTGAGTCATTTCCTTCTGTTAGATTCCGCCGTGTGTTCACAGTGCCGGGTGCGTGAGGTAGAACAGTACAGGCATGAAGCACGGACTGGGGGCAGACAGGGAGACGATTGGAATCTGGTCCATTTGGTCTTCTTGTTATTTGAGAGGGGATGTGCATGCCTGTCTCATGGAACTGCAAGGGATCTGACTCGCTCCTGTGGTAGGAAATGAGATCGAAAGAAGTGTGGCTGAAGGCCGGTGAGATAGCTCAGCGGCATGAGCGCCTGCCTGGCAAGCGCGAGGTCCTGAGTTCAACTCCCGGTACCCACATAAAAAGGAAAAAAGGGCCGGTGATATCGCTCGGTGGCACAGGCGCCTGCTAACAAGCGTGAGGTCCTGAGTTCGATCTCTGGTACCCACATTAAAAAAAAAAAAAAAAGAAGTGTGGCTGAGGGACTTCAGTGATGATACAGGCACAGATAAGGACTTTCAGACCAGAACCCCAATTGCACAAGAAATAACATCAAGAATCAATAAATGGGATTGTATCAAATTAAAAGGCTGCACAGCAAAGGAAACAACCAACAGAGTGAAGACACAGCCTACAGAATGGGAAAAACTTTTTGCCAGCTATTCCTCAGATGGAGGACTAATATCTAGAATATATAAAGAACTCAAAAAATTAGACCCCCCCCAAATTTAAAGATCCAACAATGGGCATCTGAAATGAATGGACACTTCTCAGAAGTACATATAGCCAATAAATACATGAAAAAATGTCCAACTCCACTGGCCATTAGAGAAACCCAAATTAAAACAATCCTGGGATTTCTTCTTACTCCAGAAAGAATGGCTGTCATGAAGAAATGAAATAATAACAAATGCTGGTGAGGCTGCAGGGTAAAAGGAACCCTTCTACACTATTGGTGAGAATGAAAGTTCAACCACTGTGAGATCAGTATGAATATTCCTCAGAAAACTAAAACTAGAAATTCCATTCAACCCAGCTGTTTCCCTTCTAAGGATCTTTCCTTAAGAGTTACAGACACCCCATTACAATGGTGTATGCATACCCATGTTTATAGCAGCACAACTCACATGAGGGAAGTGACCTGCATGTTCATCAACAGACGAGTGAATTAAAAAAATGTGGTACTTATGCACAATGGAGTACTACTCTGTCAGAAAGAAAGATAAACTTGAGTCATGTGTAGGAAAATGGATACATCTTGAGACCATGATGTTCAATGAAAGACATCAAACACGCAGCTTAAATATTGCATGGTTTCTCTTATGTGAGAAACCCAAAGCATAAATAAATTAAAGAGCAAAACAAAAGATGGAGGATAGGAAACAAGGAGGTAGATATTTTACAAATAAAAAGGGGATCTAGAGCTGGAGGAAGTTAAAAGGATTAAGATGTGTGTGTACATGTACCACCTCCCCACAATGAGTGCGATCATTATACACTGCAAATATGTACTAATAAAAATTTTAAAGATAATGATAAGAAAAAGAATAGGAACCGTAAACATTAGTTTCTTGTGCACTGCCAGGCGTGGTTCTAGCTCCCTTCTCCTCCTTCCACCCTCTCCCTTGACCCGATGACAAGGTGCTACGACTGTCCCTGGTTCACAGACAGCAGTGCAGAGGAGGAGGGCGCTGGAGCGGACTCCCTGAGCCAGGCGGTGTAGAACCGGGGTTTCAGCACCCCGTGCCTGGCTGTGCCTTCACTGCAACACTTTGTCGTGGCGCAGCGCTGGTATTTTAGCTTGGGAATTACTGTGTTTTTATTGAAGCGGCTGGAATCCCACAATGAGTTAACTCAGCCCCATTCTGCTGTCTTGTACTTGATCGTGGCCGACGTTTGGCAGAATAGAAAGAAGCTTTCCTAGTGCAAGTTCCCCGGATGAAGTTGGAGTATACAGTGGAGACAACTGCACATCGGCCGTGCTACAGGTGTGTGGTCCCTGGCTGGGGAGACCCCTGAGCCGGGTTCTCCCTCAGTTCCCGCAGAGGGGCACTGTGGGCAGAGTCGGTGCTGTGCCTGGGGCCTAGGGACTTCAGTTAGGTGCAGCGACACCGTAGGGCCCTGCTGAAGGGGATGTGGGGAGAGGACTGGAGACCTCAGCCCCTTCCCCAAGGACGCAGGGCTCCTGGGGATGGTATCTGTGCTGTCACTGTGTTGTGTGTTCGAAGCATTTTTTAATGCTCCAGGTAACAGAATTTTTCCAGTGTTTCCCTTGAGGTTGGCCAGGTCCATGTGACTAGTTCTGGCCCAGGGACAGGGTATGGAAAGACTCTTCCCTTGTGACCTGGAGCATTAATTTCCTGTGCGAGGCCCACCAGGTGCCTTGCACATCAGCCAGCAGCTTTGGGGAGGACAGCTGCATTCCCAGGTGTCAGTGATGAGCAGAGCCCCAGCCGGCCCGCAGCAGACAGGGAATGTAAGTGAGACGTGAACCGTCCACGTTTTAAGCCTCTGAGGTTTGTGAGAGTTGTTTGCTCCTGCAGCATGTTGCAGCCTCTGACCGATTCGCAAATCCACTGTGGCTTCGTCCTATGCATGAAGACGGCTTGTCTATGCCATTTCTTTATGACTCAGAGTGGCCCAAGACTTGCAGGAAGAACGTTAGTGCCGCCTGGGGCACAGCTTGCTGGAAGAGCTGTGTTCAGCATGTGTGAGGCCCTTGTTTGTCCTCGGTGCCAAAAACAAACCCGAAAGGCATGTCAGTGTTCACTTCGAGTGTGTAGAGTGTCGTAAAGAATAAATAAGAAGTTCCAAAAGTAGAGTCCAGCTTCATAGGCTTTGTATATGTTTAGTCTACTCTGTCGATCAATTTTCTGTCACTGTGACAAGATACCTGAGATGATCAAGTTATAAGGAGGAAAGGTTTATTGTAGCAAACTATTTCAGGGCTTCAGTCCATGGCTACTTGGCCCCATTGCCTTGGGGCCTTGGGTGAGGCAGAACATCATGGTGGCATTGTGTGGCAAAGGAAAATGCTCACCTTGTGACACCCAGGAAGTGGAGGGAGAAGGAGAGGAAAGGTTGGGGTCCCAGTATCCCCTTCAAGGCCATGCCCCCAAGGACACACTTCCTTTGATTAGGCTCCACCTCCTCCCAGTATCACTACAAGTTGGAGTCAAGCCTTCAACGCATGGCATCTGCAGGGCATTTAAAACCCAAATGGTAACACGCACCCAATGGCTGAATGGCTGGCTTCTTGAAAATGTCAAGAGGCATTTGATTCATTGATCCAGCCATTGCTGGGGACTCGGCTGTATAGAAATGCTATCAATGGATGCATCCAAAGTAAGCATTCCCTGCAATATGCTACTTTTTTCTTTGGTGGGGAGCATGTGCTGGGGAACAAACCCAGCACCTCATGCTTGCAGAGCACATGCCATACCACTGAGCTGCATCCCCAGCCCCTCCAGGATTCTGCTTACCAGCTCCTTATTACTATGGTTTAAAACAGTTCTTTATAGAAAGGCCTTACACAAGATCTTGTCCAACTACATCAGAAATCACAGGATAGATTAGCAGAGGTATTGTGCTCAAGCTTATCATTCCTGTTTGTACATGAATTCCTTTTAGTTTGAAACTGTCATGTAAACATTTCCAGAATGTGCTCTACTTGTTGCATTTAGACAGACCATCCACCCGCATAGAGTCACTGTACCAGCGCTGCAGTGGCTTAGAACCCAGTTTTCTATTAATTATGTCTTGGAACTGATATCATTTAGAATCTCCACACCCTTACCCACCTTGGCCCAGCAGACTTCATCACACTGCACCCCTCTCTCTCTCCTCCTCCTCACCTCCCCCTTCCCTCCCTCTTTCTCTTTCCCTCTCTCTCTCCCCCCCATCTTTCTCCCCACTCTGGCATGCACACTTATATTCATTCTCATTCATCTTCATTCTCTTTCTCTCTCCTTCTCCCTCTCCCTCTCCCTCTCCCTCTCCCTTTCACTCTCTCTCTCAAGATTTAAATCAACCCTGCCTTAAGATCCCTGATGCTGGGGAAATATCTGCACCTTATTCATCGTCCCTAATGAATAAAGCTGCAGGAACCTTTGAAGTGTCCCTGGGAATGGGGAGCGGGCTGAGTGCTCATCAGTAATCTGAACCATCAGTGGCATGAATGACTTCTCTTTGAACTGGACAAGTTTCCGCGTAAGTACGTATTCCAGAGGTTTAGCTTTTCAGCTTGTGTTCATGCTGATGTGAAACAAGAGGAGGATTTGGGGGGGGGGATTTTAGGATTTTTGGGAAAGGAAAAATGACAGCATTCTAATCCCCGGGAGGTATATTGACCTTTCTGTTTCACCTAAGCTAAATTTACCAAAACCAAGTAAGAGTTACTGTCCATCCCCCCTCCCCACCCTGTCTCACCTCCCAGCACCTGTACCCCAAGCCCTGCACATGCTGCACCTCAGATTGCCGCATGGTGTTCTGTAGTTTCTCAGCAGGGTTCCATAGCACCCACGCGATACAGATTTCACCCTTGGCTTGGAGACGCTCACTTGGCACTTCCTCAGCCAGCATTTGGTATTTTTTAGAGCTCATAGGTTATCTTTAAAAATGGACCTTTCCTTCAAAGAACTTCCAATTTAATAAGCATCAAATCTAATTTTGCCGAGAGGAAAGAGCCTGTTTGTTGGTGGGAGCCTCAGTCCTTCGGTAGGGAAGTGCATTTTAGAATTGCTGCTGGGGACCACACTCAACATCGGAGACCAGCCCTCGTCTCAGAGGCAGGCCAGGTAGAGGACGGGTGCTCCGGGGAGCTCATTAAGAGTGTCAGACTCACACTGTGCCAAAAACAAGGCGGAGGGCAGGCTGGTGAGGAGGCCCAGACCCTGCTCTCCTATCAACACTAGCTCTGCTCAAGCAGCGATGAGAGGTGGACCACAGACCAGGTCATCGCTGATGCTATAATGTGACATTTCGAGAGGTTAAGAGACATCCCTGAGGCCAGACAAATGGTGTCTCAACTAGGGTCAGCACTCGGATCTCCTGAAGAGCGGTCCGCTGTCTGCAGGTGGTGACAGAGATTGCAGCTGTCAGATCAGGGATGTCAAAACCAGGAAGGAAACGATGCCCTTTCAGGGAAATTGGCACCTACTGCCCAAGTGTTAATACCAGCAGCAGCAACGGTCATCTTGTAAATGCTTTTAAATTCCTCTCAAGTCTTGCAAAAATAAGCGCTGACATGCAGGATGGGATTCTCCAGTGTTCTGACCTTTTATAGCTGTGAGAACTGTCCAGGTTCCCACTGCCCGGGCCCAGTGGACCCTGGGCCACATTAACGTCAGCCCTCTCAGTGCAGCACCTGACGAGTGTGTGCCCAGCGAGGACAGAGAGGAGCGGAGGTCAGCAGAGTGAGAGTACGAAGAAGTCTTCGTGCGGTGGGTGGCAGTAAATGCTAAAAGAGGAGCCAAGGGTGTGAAGGGATTAGTCACAAGTGCCTTAGGTATGTGCCGTCACTGCCGGTTTCCACGGAAACAGATTCCGTAACAATGCTGCTTGGCCAGCCTGTCAGACTCCCCGGACTCCGGGTGTATGTGCCCTGTTCCATGGAGGAATGTCCCTGAGGCGCTGCACAACACCAGTGTCCTCAGCCACAGAAACCCCCGGGGTCCTGTGGTTCTCACAGTGGCCGCTGGGCCGGGGATAGAGTAGCTCAGGAGCATCCATTCTCGGGAGGAGATGGGACTCCTGCATGAGGTGTCCGTGCTTCCTTCCCGGGCCCCTGCACAGATTGCGCTGCGTCTTAACTTGGCTGTCATCAACCGTGCAAGACTTTGAGAAGCATTGTGTGGGTGTCCTGTGGGTGCCCCAGAGGTGGTAGGTGATGCCTGCCCTCACATTGCTGCCACTTGTCCATGTGAGAGAGAGAGAGATGCAGTTGATGGCTTTGGTGGATCCAGTAGCCCTGGAGGAGGCAAGAGGCCCCTCAGGCTTCCCACTGTCCTCCATCCTGTATTCCCTTCTGTTGGCCCTGTCCATCCAGCCCTGTCCCAACCTTCTTTTGTCCCTCCCCTGCATCTTCGGTGCTCCTCTTCCCCCACCCACCATGTGCATATCCAAATTCTACCAACTCTAGGGGCCCTTTCCTTTTCAGATCTCCCTCCCATCTCCCCCACCCCCAAGCCTTGGGGCCTGGGTCACTCTCAACACTTGTACAAACTCACCTTTGCCTTCTCCCTCCAGCTAGTCTACCAGGTAAATGAAGGAGGGGGATCCTCATTGGTTTTTGTCCAAAAGACCTATTGCAGTGAACCAAGATTCAATACACCAAACTGTATTTAGTAGGCACCAAAATATTTGTAAGATAAGTGAATGAATTAAGGATGGTGCAAGAGGGCTGAAAGTCCTTGGAAACTTAGAAGAAGAGGAAAATGGACTTCAGCTTCAAGAGGGAGGACAATCTGCCTGTAGATGAGGAGGCTTACAATGAAGGTGTGTAGTTGGGAAAAGAGACAAGAAGTCATACTCCAAAGTGAGGGCACAGAATGACTATAGTGGGAGCTACATGGTGAGTGAGGGAAGGGGAACAGGAAGTGTGAGGTCAGGCTGGAGGGGCTCCAACCCTGCCGGAAAGGTGGTGGAGAGAACTCGGGGGAGATCCACATTGCTCCAGGATCTGCGCTGGCCTCAATTGGCCCAGACAAATTGCTCCCATCACACGGTGCACTGGAGAGGGAGGTGGAGGAGGCTGGGGTCCAATCTTTGCTCAGGTTTTCCGTGAACACAGGTCACTCTGAAATGATTGCACAATAAATGTGTGTATTCTGAAACCAGCATTGGTACTTCCTACTGGCGCAATTGTTTAATAAAATCTGCAGGATCTTCATTACCCCAAAGGCAATGTTTTTCCAAGGAAGTATACATGGCAATAAAATATTCAAAGATGAAATAGAGAAGAGGCTTCCCGATGCCTGCTAGAAATGGAATTGAAATACACATGGCACCAAATGAGCCTATTTCTGCTATTAAAGTTCCTAATTTGCCAACTACTTAAAAGGCAAATTCAAGTAAACAGAATAGGAATGTGATTTCCTTTGTGGGGAATATTTTAATAAGTATAGAGATAGTTGATAGGCATTTATATCTGTATCCCTTCTCTCTGCCCCATTAAACCAGAAATTGGTCTTTGCCAGTAGTGACCTAGTATATGTATCCAAGGAAAACCATTAGCTGGAAGGGGGCCAATTGCAGAATTGCTTATCCTGTTGTATGCAATACCAGCCCTGTATATTCAATACAGATATGCACATTATAGGTTTTTACAATCCCTCCCTGGAGAGAGAGACTATACACAAAGCAGTAAATTACATCTGCTGAAAGTAGCTTGAGCACTATCTCCCCAGAATCCCACTCCCTGCCCACCATGACAGCGTCGGCACTACCCCACCGGCCCATATTGATACTGGCAATAAAGCTCACTACAGTGTTCTGCCAGCATAGTAAGCGAATAGCTTAGTTGGATGCATAACTGTATGGAATATATTAAAAAGCAATTAGCTTCCTGAGGGTCAGTAGCTGATATTCCATTTCAAAACACAGAGTGAGCTCGAATATAATCATGAAAATTCATCAGACTCTACAGCAGTTTTATAAGCAATATTTTGACAGGGGGTGGTTTGTTTTGAAGCTGGGAGTACTGAAAATGTTAAATGATGAATAGGGGTAGATAAATCTACTGATTCACTTTTCTCTTGGGCTTATTTTTTTTCTCCTTATTTTCCTTTTTCCTCATTGTCTAGTAAAAGTCATACTTGTAGGTCTGAGGTGATTGTTCTCCCTTATGCATAATTTCTTGTGTAAAATAAAGGATACTTTTAAATTTTCTTTCCGTACTTCTTACTGCCATCATTAGCAACTATTGTTCATCCAGTTTTTTGCGTTCATTCTTCAACCACCCTTAACACCCCTGCCGCTGTGAATTAGATACCAGAGTCCATCACGTTTCTCTTTAGAAATGGTACTTTAAAACCACAGCTTTCACCCCTAATTTTAATCTAAATCTACTAGAATCCTAAAAGAATCAACTGGGGAAGAATATCTGAGCTCGCTGCTCAGGATCTTACTTGTCTTAGCAGCAGGTCTAGCACTGGAACGACCTCCAAGGTTGACTTTGGCCCGTACACCTTGATGGTTTTGCCAGTTGTCATTGTGTTCAAACTCTGGTATTGGCCTCTCAGCTCCTCATCTTGCTCCAGGACTCCAGCCCACCTAAGACATCCTCTATTCTGCCCCCCAATTCACCTTCCCAAACTGACACTTTCATCACGGTCACGTTCTTCCTCACTGGCTTCCTGTTGTGTTCAAACTCTTTAGCTTTCCAGTTATGAGTCTTCATCAAGTCCAAACAACTTTATTCCATCCAGTCTTCTCTTGGTCCCCTCAACTTAACATGGTCATTGCCGAGTCCAATATGTCATCCCCGGAACTTTCCTTTGAGATCTCCCTTAATGCCCCTGTGTTCCCCGCCGCCTGTCATCACAGTTCTAGGTGGCGCTAACCTAGTCCTGAACATCATTGTCATCCATCCACCTGTCATCTGACCACTTACCATGTGCAAAGCAGATGATGCACCAGGCTTTCACCTGACCACAGAGGCATTAAAACTCAGACACCAGATGGATGAATAAGAAAGAACATTCAGAAGTGGGAGGTCAGCTGGAGCACTCTGCTCCACTCTTCCTGCCACCTGGAGTGCCTGTTTTCCCTCTGACTCTCGAGCTCACCTTCGAGAGGTCAGAATGTTGGTATCGCCCTGAGTGTGATTAGTGTTTGGTCGACATTTGAATGGCAGGATGGACAGCCTGGTACCTGGATTCCACCACACTTTTCATTCAGGATCAATGCATGGATTCACCTGCTTCCCATCACCACTGTGACTGTATATCTGACATAGTAACTTACAAGGAGAGAAGGTTCGTTTTGTGGGTTCTAGTCTATGATCCATTGGCTACACAGAGTGGCGGGAACACATGGTAAAGCAAAACCAATTTGCCAGTGAGCAAAAAAGAAAGAGGAATGGGGCAGGGTCCCATAGTCCTCTTTGAGGTCACACCTCAGTCACCTAAGGACCTCCCGTGAGGGCCCACCTGCTAATGGTCCACAGAACCTCCTATAGCGCCACCCAGAGGTCCAAGCCTAGAACACATGGACCTTTCAGGGACATTCAGCATCCATCAAGCATCCTCCACCCACCCACACCCAGGCCACCCCCAGCTGTGACTCCCACAGCTCTGTTCCAGAAGAACAGTTTCTAGAAGGAATTGGCTGAGTACGGCTGTGTCCAGGGCCACCAGAGCTCAGTGAGATTTATGGCACTCAGCAGATGGTCCTGTGAATGCTGATGATTTATTATAGCAAAAGGACACTGAGCAAAATCAGCAGGGGGAGAAGCAGGTGGAGCAAAGTACAGAGCAAGCCATGTGCGGGCTCCTGAAGTCCTCTCCCTGTCGAGTCACACAGGACGTGTGTCACTCCAGCAAGGAGCCATGACAGCACGTGGGAAGTGCTGTCTACCAGAGAAATTCCCTGGAGACTCCACACCCAGGGTTTTGATTGAGGACTGGTTACACAGGCACCCTTTGTTTAATATGTACCAAAATCCCCAGATGGAAAGCAGGTGCTCAGCACGATCCACTTTGTACCATTTAGACCTGGCCAGCCATCCTCATCAGTTAGGAAAGAGGGACCCTTCCAGAACCCAGGTTCCCAGACGCCAGCCACGGGCCCCACCACACAAGACTAAGAAGAACGGTGCTGGGACAATCACAAAGGGTAATTCCGTTCTGCACAGTCTCATCGGCTGATGGTGCAGACTGCCCACACTTTTGACTAATTGGAGTCTTACAGGAAGAAGAGAAATGCTCTCTCTCTTGGTTAGCATATTTAAGTCCTTTGTAAATGTTTGGGGATGAAATAATAACAGGGAAAAAGATTTGAGAACAAAATTAAGACAGAGTTGGAGAAAGAATTTTGGCCTAGCTTCCCCTGCACTCTCAAGGCTCACACCTGACACCATCTTGGGCTTCTGCTAACTGCAACATGCATGGTCCCTCCCGAGGCTTGTGGCTGAGGCCCCTGTGCCTCCGGTGCTCGGATCCCACAGCCCACATGTGTCCCTTCCACACAAGAAAGTAAGGCTCGAGAGTAAGAAAGCGCTCCCTGGCCTTCTCCTCCTCCTCTTCGTGCTGTCCATGTTACAGCCTCTTAGCATCTGCTGCCTTCCTGCCTTCAGAAAAGACCACTGTCAGCTGTCAGGAGGAACCCACAGGCTCTGATATCATCGAATCCTGTCATTTTAGTCCTCATTTTCAACTTCCCATTACCTACTACCACGTTCCCACTCCACCTTGCAGCTCTGAGCACCATGCCTACCTGCCCGCCTGCCCGCCTACCCGCCTGCCTACCTGACGCAGGTTCACTGTGACCCACCTGAGCTGTGTCAAAAGTTCCTGGGCACCTGTGCCCTGGAGGTAGAGTTCAGGCTCTGCTCCAGGTTCCCTGGGTTCCACCGCTTGGCACCAGAGCTTCTCAGCTGTTTGAGCATAGCCTAGAAAGTGCCTCGGTTTCTTCATCTGCAAAATGGAGATGAGAGTGGTGCTGCCTCCTGGGACAGTTGTAGGGTCGAAGGAGACACCATATGCTGTTCATTCTAAGAGACACCCCCCGAAACACACACACACACACACACACACACATTTTAGTGTTTGTGAATCTGGACCCCTCTTCAGTCTCTGCCATATCAGAAGTTAACTGCAGTGTTTTCTTTCTTAGGGGTACATTCGATGAGGCATCTTAAAATCGGTGGGCCCTTAAGTTACATAAAATGCTATACAAAGCCCACCACACTTGGCACCCTGCCTGGCACCACAGTATTCAGGAAGGTTAGCTGTGGCTGCCACTACCAGTGTTGTCGTCATGATCATCACCGAGGAAAACGGTCCGCTAACGTTCACTTGTGTTTGCTCTGGTTGGGTTTCTAAAACCCGCAACTCCCAAGACAGGTTCTCATCACCATTCTACAGATGGGGAAACTGAGGCTTGGGTAGCTCAGGCAGCTCACCTCCACTCACAGAGCTGAGGGGCTGTCGTGTATAGCACATCGGCCAGGAGTCTAAGCCAAAGGTGGCAGCTGCCTGCCTACATGATCTGTGAGTTATGAATGGTTTTCACATTAAATACGGTTGAAAAAGCCAAAAGGTTAACATTTTGTGAGCTGTGAAAATTAAATTTCAATTTCAGTGCCCACAAATGCAAGGTTTTTGGGGACACAGCCTTACTTATTCATTTCCTTGTATCCTGTGGTGGCTTTCGCTCTCCAGCAAGAGGGCTGAGTAGTCCCAGCAGAAACCATGCCCCCTCCCCCAATAATTGCTATTTGGTTTTTTGGGAAAATTTTGCTGACTCCTGGTCTAGGCCTTGGCACTGTGACTTCTGCCCCTCCGGGGAGAGAGAGTCTCTCGTTCATCTTTTTCTCTTCCACAGTGTCCTCAGTAAACATTAGCTAAATTGAATTCCTCTAATCTCTCCGAAGTGTAAAACTTAAATCTCAAGTCAAATTGGTTACCATGGTGCCAGGTAAACATCCAGATGAGATGTTCATCAGCTCTCAGAGAGGCAACCAGTTGCAGAGTCTCTCCAGGACACTTGTCAAATAAGTTCATATTTGTATTGCAGTATGTCTTGAAGGGTAAACAAAATAAAGTGACTCTGAAGAACAAGGCCACACTGCCAGGAGCAGCTGAATGGCTAAATAAATCTCAGGTGGGAGATGTTTCCAGGAAATTGAACTTGATAGTTCCTCGCCTATCAGCCCTTGGAAGGCCTGCCATGTGCCGTCCGCAGTGGAGCTCCGCTGTCAGGAAGTGACCTGCAGAGAGGGAAACCCATGATGTCCTGGCTTTGAAAGCCTGGTTGGTTTCAGGAGATTGATCAAAGCTGAACCACGATCAATATTTTCTCCACACTGAATGTTTACCAGGTAGGCAAGCACAGGCGCACCCAAGGTCGCAGTGAAGGCTTGCTCAATGCGGAATTTGACCAGCCTGGGCACATGGGCCCATGGTCAGGTGGGAGGCACTGGGGTGAGCCTCCGCTCCAACCACAGGACGCTGGAAGGAGCTGCCCCTTGGGCCGTGGAGGGTGTTTTCCCTCTGGCTCTGTGCGCACCTGCAGCTTGACAGCGTCGGCCCAGCACAGCTGGCTGTGGCTGCCCGTGAGATGTTCTCCCCACGCATCTGGAGGCTTTGTCTGGTGTTCAGAGCTGTGACTGAAGACAGCTCCGCTTTGCACACCTGTGAGGAGAATGTTTTGTACAGACTTCGAATCAAGAGCTGGGCCACCTCCCTGTCCTTGCAAGGTCGCCTGCACCCCCCTACCCCTGGAAGATGCAGCCTTCCCTGGAAATCAAGTTCGATGTTCTCCAAAATTTTTTTTTTTTCCTTTTTTGTGGGTACTGGGGATCGACCTCAGGACCTCGCACGCCAGCAGGCGCCCGTGCCGCTGAGCTATATCACCGGCCCTTTTTTGTATGTGGGTTCCGGGAGTCGAACTCAGGACCTCGCACTTGCCAGCTAGGCGCTTATGCCACTGAGCCATCTCACCAGCCCCTCTCCAAAAATTATTTTAAGCATTTTAATTGTATTGTTTAATAATTTCCCTTCAAGTCATTTCCCAAGAAAGCATAATTCTTAAAAGTTTTTTTTGTTTTTTTTTTGTTTCATTTTGTTTTGCCTTCCTAGATATGACTAGCCACCTTTAGTTTTATAAAGAAAATCCATGGGGGGAAAAGGCAGGAGAAAACAAAATTCCCAAGCAAAGCATTTTTTAAAATGGAAGCGTGTTCCATTAAGCTCAGCAGCGTCCCCTATAGCTAGTTCTCTGAGTCATCATTAAATAAAAATGGCATTTATTTTCTTATAATTTGCCTCTTTCTCCTAAAAGTATGGTGCTCAACAAATATTAATTGTGGCCACAGTGTGTTTAGTTTTTCTTTTAGCTTTTGAAAATGAAGATGGACTTATATGTCAGGGAAATATTCACCAAAAAATGTCATCCTGAAGATGTGTTGAAATCATCTCTAATATGGGAATAATAGTATTTGTGCGCACACACATCTTAGGCGTGAAACATTTCAACAGTCTCCAAATTGTTGGAGAAAAAGCTTGTGAGAGTTAGTTCAGGGCCTCTTTAAAAATGTGGCTTCTAATTGAGAACTTGAATTTATGTTTATGCCATCGCTTCTAATAAGTAAGTCACACATGAACTTTAGGAAAACACTGTGACGTGGACACTGCCTTGAATGTAGGGTTGGAGAAAAATTACAGGGAGGTGATGGTGATTTTTTAGACGACTAAGGCTATTTTGTGTCACTGCGTTTACCCTTTTAGATTTAATTAGGGGCTTTGAAGGGTGGGACACAGAGATTCACAAGTTTTCTCCCCTCTACCCAGGAATGTCTCCATCTGTCTTTAGAAGAAATGCCGGAAGGAGAATGGAGGAATTATCAGCTAAGCTGAATTATTCATGGGAGTATTAAGAAGGAAGAAGTATTTTCTTTAAAAAAAAAAAAAATGTAAACCTTACATTCTAGTGACAGTCAGAATTAGGTTAAAAATAGAGCCATTTCTGGGAAAGACCATAGAATTTTAATTAGCTCATCACTCTGAGCGGTTCTGGTGCATCAGCAGGTTCAGCTCAGGGGGGATGCCAGGACTTCTGGGCCATGTACACATTTATTTCAGTAGGTTTAAGTAAAAATAGCAACTGGGGTGCAGCCTGAACAAGCTGCATCGAGAACCCACCTTCCCAACCACATCCATCCTGGAAAAGGCTTTGCTGCTGGCTGTGTGCGTGCCTTTCTCTCCCGCTGGGCAGGGCCCTGATCTTGCCAGTTTTTCCCAGTTCTCGTTATTTCTGTCACCAGTGCCCCCTCTGCAGCATATGGATGAGCCTCCGTTCTATTGGAACCCTTTTGCATAATTTAATATGTCCGACGGTTTGTTTTCAGTTCCCCGAAATCTCACAGATTAAAGTATCCATCCTTGACTTTTTTTTCAGCTTTTAATCACCCTGACCCACTTTATGTTAAAATGTGGCCAATTTGACAGAAACACCCCCTTTAAAGCAATACTTCCGCATCTTTTGAGGTCAGAGATCCTTTCCAGAATTTGACAGAAGCTATGGGTCCTTTCCCCTGGAAAAGTGCATATCTTACATGCACATGCGTGCTTGTGGGCATACAACATACATGCAGAATTATGTGAAACTACGGATAATTCATGAATATCCCAAAAGCACCTCTGTTGATCCAAGTTTGAGAATTACCCAGCCACTGTGGTTTGAATGTGTCCTCCAAAAGTTCATGTGTTGGAAACTGAACCCCCAAATTGTACGTTAATGGCATTTAGATTGTAGAGCCTTTGGGAGATAATTAGGATTAGATGGGCTCATGAGGATGAGTCCCCCGATGGCACTAGTGGCTTCAGAAGAGAGACCTCAGCTAGCCTGCCTGCTCTTTCTTACTGTGTTATGTCTGTACCATGGTATAATGCAGCAAGAAGCCTTGTCTAATGCCAGGCAGAATCCAGTACCATGCTTGAGGGCTTCCTGACCTCCAGAATTGTGAGCCAGATAAATTTCTTTATAAATTACCTAGTCTCAGGTATTTTGATACAGCAATAGAAAATGGACTAAGATGGTAGCCAAGGCACAAGTGTGGTTGAGCTTGAAGGACAAGGCTTTGGGGCAAGACAGACTTGCAGTGTCACCAATACTGTGATGGTGTGGAAAACGCACAGTGACAAAAAGGGAACGTGGTTCTAGGATGTGGATGCCATTGAGTCCTTGGATTCCAACAAACCTTCTTCCAGAAAACACCTCTCATCCAAGAGGGCAGGAAGAGAACAGAGTTGTGACCTCCCAATCTCAAGACCTCCCACCTTTGCTCTCTGTCCTCAGTCACTTGGACCTCACTCAAGTCCCATGATGATGATGGGCCTCTCAGTTGCCTGGTGGTGACTCAGTGATCTGGAAGTTTCTGGAGGAGGCTGAGACAGCAGAGCAGCAGCCAGAAAGGCATGGTCCACCCCAGTGAGCACACCACAGAGCTCGGTGCCGGGGTTTCACCCTGTTCTAAGCAGAAGAAAGGGAAGTTACAGGTGTGAATCCCAGCAGCATTTTGAAGTACACTGGTGGGGAAGGAGGGAGTAAATCCCTTTCACTTCATGTGGCTAATTTTTTGGTGCTGACAAATAATTAGGAGTCCTCCAACATAGAAGCCACTGGAAAACTGTACCTCAGATTCATTCATAGCCCTTCCTCTGCCACACTCAGCTACGTGACTTCAGGCAACCGGACTCACCTCCCCGAGCCTCGGTTTCCTCATCCGTGAGATGGAAACACTAGTGCTTTCCTGCTGGGACCGTCATGAGCACAGACTGCAAAGCCGTGGAGTAAAAGCCTGGCTCCTCCACTCTGATCTTCAACACCCGGACAAGTCTCAGTCCTCGTGGGGGCGCCATACACCTGTGCTGATGGGGAGAGGCTGCTAAGGGGTAGAATGACCACAGGGCCACCTGTGGGCGTTACAAGGCCTGGTCCTGGCGCATTAGAAGGAGCACCCTGCAGGGTGGACAGTGCCATCACCCCTGACTCCCTAAATCCCAGGACCATGATGTACAGAAACAGATGTTCCCAGTGATGGCCGAGGGACGAGCTCCAGTCTGACCTTTCATCCACTGCACAACTTTGATCTCTGGGCTGTTTTAGAAATGAGCATTGACCTTCTAAGGGCTGTGAGAACAGTGCTCTTGTACTGAAACAGCTGTGACCTAGGGAAGCAGAAAGCTCCCTGGGAGCCCGCGCTCCCCTCCAAAGGTCTGTGTACAGAGATGCAGGGGCTTCGAGGGCCACCTGGAATGACTGATTGCTGTGTTTCATTCAAGCAGGATCCCGTTCATCTGCTCACTGCCTAAGACTCCAAAACAGTCCCCCCCCGCCCCCGCTGCTTTCCTTCTGGAAAACAGACAAAGGGATTCTGCTAGACGACTTGAGCAACGCTGGCAAATCTCAATGAAGTTTTAATTTTGGAGGGTTGAAGGACAGACAGAGGCCACTTGCTCAAACTAGAACTTACCCCATGAGTTCTGGGAGCCTGGTCCGTAAGGTGTGTGGCAGCTTCTGCTGGGGATGTTTGGGAGGTGAATTGTTCAGCCCTGTGCTTTAGTAGCTCTCTGAGACTGATAGTCCAGGCTGGGGTTTTGCTCGTGTGGAGATCTGAGCCAGTTTCATAGACCTCAGCAACTGTACAGATCATGGAGAAGTACAGTCCACCTTCTGTACCTTTGGATTCAACTCAGACCAAAAATATTTGGGGAAAGTTGCATCTGTACTGAACATGCACAGGCCTTTTTTCTTGTTATTGCATGAACAAAGGAACGTAATGACTACTTCCATAGCATCCCCTTTGTATTCACTGTTACAAGTCACCTAGAGATGATTTAAAGCATACAGAGATGTGCGTAATTTCCATGCATATCCTATGCCATTTTATGTAGGGGAATTGAGCATTCGCAGATTTTGGTCTCTTTGAGGGGTCCTGGAACCACTCCCCCAAGAATACAGACGGGTGACTGTATTTTCTACATGGAACATCTTGAACAGCAAATAACTGAGGGTAAATTGGTTTCTGTATACTGCTGCTGGTAACGATTGTAATAAAGTATTAAATTATTTATTGAATCAGGGTCTGTGCTAGACACTGAGGCCCTGTTAACCCAACTCCTGCACAATAAAGAGAATTAGGTGGTGACAACCACCGAGCAGATGGGGATGCTGAGACCAAAGAGGTGGATGCAGGCTGCACAGCCCTGACATGGTGGAATCGTTGCTTGTACCTTACCTTTCCAGTCCTGACATCCACGGTCCTGCCACCGTATCTTCTGCTATTTCCTGATGCAGTGTTTCTTGATTAGTGCATAAGTCCTATGACCAGTTAAAGGAACCAGAGAGAAATTATGTAAATGAAAGAATAAGAAACCAATGTGTCTTTGATTGACAAATGAATGCATTGTTTAGAATATGAAAATTTTCTGGCTTCTCTTTGCCTTCTGCCTCTAATGTTCCAGTAGGCTTAAGGATAGGGATGATTGCATTATTGATGAGCTAACTACAGCATTTCTTTTATGTTTAAAAAAAACTCTAGGGGGAAAGAACAATATATTTTCCAACCCTTATCTCACTAACAACAGAAAAGATATTTTAATGGGATTATCCTGAAAAACCCAGGGTGGATAGTTCCCATGGTTATGGGTTTAACCTGTGTTCTTCAGGGTTTAACTCTTCCTAGCCGGAGACCTGGTAAGAAGGGGACGTGCATTATCCGGGAACAGGGGCCCCTTGACCCTGCTCACTGTGACATCCCAGCACCTGGACGGGGCTCAGCAAATATTAAGTGACATCCAGGACAATCCACCGGCCAGTGCTGTAGGAAACCTACCCCTGTCAAAGCAGCATGCCAAGGCAGCTTTCTCGTGCTTTCTTGCTGCATTTCCCCAAATCAGAAAGAATGGAGGACATGTCCAGGGCAACTGGAGCCATTTATTAGCTTGCCACTGTGCCTTGCTTATTCTCTGGTCCCTCTTTTCCCGTGGCTCCAGGTCTTGGGTTGCCTTTTTGCCCTTCTTCTGTCCTTCTCCACTCCCCAGCCCCAGTGGCCTTTTGAAATGCAAACCCATCCTGTCACTCTTCTGTTTCAGGCCTTTTGGCAGCTCTGACTGTCCTCAGGCCCGCTTCCAAATCTTAGCCCACACACTCCAGCCAGTGGGCAGACCCCAGTTTGTCTCCTGTGCCCCTTCCTTCTCCCCAGACACACAGAGCAGGGATGGGGCAGGGTCTGGCTGGCATCCCCAGCTCATCCTCCTTCAACGTGGTGCTGTCCTCTGCAGCGTCGCAGGCCGGCCTGGTGATGCACAGGGCACTGAATCCTGGGAGTCCTGGTCTTCCTAGCCCGAGTGTGCCACACATCATGTCCTCAGCTGCATGGAGAGCCATGCCTGATGCCCATCGGAAGTCACACGCAGTGGGACGCAATTCCTGGCATACAGAGAGGCCCCAGTCCCGGGTGGGGACGTCACCTCTATAGGCGTGGGTGTGGGGTGGCCAAGGTACACACAGATCCAGCTGGGACTGCAGCTTGGTGGACAGTGGGGTGAGCAGAACACGCACACTGGCCAGGAATCTGTTCCCCGCCCAGTGCCGAGAGGTCAAGTGGGAACACGGAGCAGAACTCACTTCCTTGGCCTCGGAGCGTCTGGACATGAAAGGCTGTTAATTGGCTGAGCCTGTTTAATATTTCATTCACACACACGCACGGAAACAAAGAGCAGGCTACGGCAGATGCTGGCCTGGAGTTTCGCTGCCGCCTGGCCCCCTCTCCCTTCAGAGTCTTCATCTTGTGCCCTTTATTTCATGCCTCTGCCATCTACAGGACTCTCCCGGGCCTGAGGGTCCAATGCTTCTGCAACTGCCACCTGCCTGTTTCCCATCCTTGCTCTGAGCATGGAGAGATTGAGATGCCACATTTGGAGGTGACTGTTGGGGCTCTCTGCCCTACATGAGTTCTAGTCCTGTCCTGCTGTTTTAAAAAGATGGGGCGAGAGCATCACCTTGCTCATGAATTCTGATCCCATGGAGCTCAGCCCCATGAAACAAGCCCAGAAGGACCATGGTTCTTGCCCATTCAGGTCAGGAAACAGTTTTCTTGGTGCATGTTTCAATCCCTGATTAAAATGGATACTCATTTGGTTTTTAAAGTACGCTTTAGGATTTTTTCTTTTTTCTGGTACTAAGGATGGAACCTAGGGCATGCTAGGCAAGCTCTCTACCACTGAGCTGCACCCCCAGCCTTGGTAACTTTTTTCCACTAGCAGATCTCCCAGAGGCTTTAATTTGCTGATGAGGAGTGGTGGTGCCTGGAACGGTTCCGATCCGTTTCCTCCATATTTCCGTGATCTTTTGTGTGGGGATCTAGCTAACAGTTAGCCCACACAGTTGTGTGATACTTGGGTTTGTAGTGTTTTCTCCTTCTGATTATAATTGCTGAGACAGGGTAGGAACTGTTTTTTGTGCCCCTGGCTCCTGGCATGGGAATTGGCACTCATTTCACACTTTATGAATGTTCACAGCACAGATGCCCTCGTGATCTATGGAGTTGGTCTCATGTTTCTTCTGGCCCTGACAATGTGATTCAGCAAGAAGCATGTTGGGAAACCACCCCTTTGAGTGCTTTTTCTTGGACCATGCAGGGCGTGCTGTTGGCAGGACTGTGCTTCGGAGTCTGGTTTCAAGCGAGAGGGAGGTGTTGCTGATACCGGGAGGCATCCTGGCGGGCATCACCACAGCCCCTACCTGCTGTGACATTAGGATTGGGAATACAAGTGTTGGTCTGTAGCCCTAAACCCCACAGTTTGGGAAATGGGATGGGGTCACCACCCTCTCGGGTCTCCAGCCCATGTGATCTCTCCCAGCTGCTGAACTCCACGTGCCTCCCTCGCTGGGATGTCCTGGTCCTTACTGGGCTGTGTGGTACTGTTCGAGGTGGCATAAGGTGGCTAAGTCCCCACAGAGGAGAGCTCTTGAGAGGACAGGGTGCAGGCTGCATAGTCATCGGCAAGGATGGGATTGATGCAGCCCTTTAAAAGATACCCAGTGAGGCCAGCTATGGTGATGCATACCTATAATCCCAGCACTGTGGGAGGCTGAGGCATGAGGATTGCAAGTTCAAGCCCAGCCTGGGAAACTCAGCAACCTAGCAAGACCCTGTCTTAAAAGTAAAAAATGAAAGGGCTGGGATGCAGCTTGGTGCAAAGGCCCTGGATTCACCCCCTAGTACCTAAAAAAAATTAAATTAAAAAATTAAAAAAGATACAAAATAATGTAGGACTCCTCAGATTCCTTAAAAAGTCAGGGTCCCGGCATCCTTAGAAGCACCCTCTTCCTTGGATGTTTGCGGGGGGTGTGTTTTGTGAGACGCCAACTGTGAGGCTCTTTGGAAGGAAAAGCCTTGATCCGAACTATAGCTGATCATTGGGGTCTCAAGTGAGTAGAACAAACTAATTTGGGGTCCAGCACAAACAGGGGAGAAAGAAAATGCAGGAATGTAGAATGTGGATGCTTTCTGTGTCTGGGGCAGGGATCCCCAGGGTGCTGAGCTCCTGCTCACCCCTCCTGGCCCCACCCCTTCCACAGGCTGCTCCCCCACAGGCTGAGCCAGCGCCAGCCCTGCCACCCATCTGGCGGGGACGTCTCTGCACGCAGCCCCGCCGCACAGGGGTCTGCACACCTGTGCGTCACCTCCCTGAGCACCCCTTGGGCCCAAGCACGCTCATGGCCCCTTTGCTTCCACCGGGACAGTATCTGGGGCTGGCTGAGCAATGAGCCTAGCTGTGGAGACAAGTGCAGTGAGGTTGGCAGGGTTGACAGCGAGAGCGTGCAAAGGTCCTGAAACAGTGGCCCTCTGCTGCTGAGCCAGGACCTGAAACCTGATCATGAGAGGAGCGTGCCTCTATTTTAAGCTGAGTAGGTGACATGATGACCCCCACCCCAGCACAGCAGTGCAGTAAACTCTGCATAGCTTCTGCGTCCTGGAGATTGAGCTTGTCTGATCCTCCCAAGGGTGGGGACAGGGGTGGGGGATACAGAAGGGGGACCAGGTCTTCCAAAGGCAAGGACCATCTACTTCCCTTTTTAGGGAGAAGTGGTAATAATTTTTATTACAGAATATAAAACACCACCATAATCATTTCTCAGCAGAAGGGTCATTACATTTGCATGGTCATACACCAGCACCATGCCCCGTCTCCAGAACTTTTTTGTCCTCCCAAACTGAAACTTTGCACCATTCAGCAGTTCCCCCTCCTCTCTTCCCAGCCCCTAGCAACTCCTTTCTACTTTCTGTCTCTTTTTAAGCTTCACATAAGTGGAATGCAGCGTTTGTCCTTTTGTGACTGGCTTATTTCACTTAGCGTGACGTCCTGATTCATCCATGTTGCAGCGCAGGTCAGAATTCCCCTCCTTTTTAAGGCTGAGGAATGTCCCAGTGCATACGTGAGCACCATGTCCCACTCACCCACTGAGGGGCACTTGGTTACTTCCATGCTTAGCTGTTAGGAACAATGCTGTGGCCATGGGCATACAAATTCCTGCTTGAGTCTCAGCTTCTACTTCTTTTGGACAGATACTCAAAAGCAGGATTGCTGGATCACTTGGCAATTGTTTAATTTTTTGAGGAATCACCATACAACTGTTTTCAAAAGTAGGCTACACCATTTTACATTCTCTCCAGCAAGGCACCAGGGTTTCAACTGCTGTACATCCTTTTTTTTTTTTCCTTCTTTTTCTAATAATAGCTATCTTGACAGGTGTGCTTTCCCATCACAGTTTCAGTTTATATTTTCCAGATGATTAGTAATGTTGGACATCTTCCCTCTTCCTGTGCGCTTCTTGGCTGTTTGAGTATCTTGTTCAGTTTCCATTGTGTTTTACACTTGGACTCAAGATCATCACTCCGATGGGTGTTTCTTTTTTTTTTTTTTTGTGGGTACCGGGGGGTCGACCTCAGGACCTCGCACGCCAGCAGGCGCCCGTGCCACTGAGCGATATCACCGGCCCCTTTTCTCGTATGTGGGATCCGGGAGTCGAACTCAGGCCCTCGTGCTTGCCAGGCAGGCGCTTACACTGCTGAGCCATCTCACCGGCCCCCCGATGGGTGTTTCTGAGTGTGGCCTGAGAAGAACCACTCGATGAAGGATAAACATGCGGCATCCGCTGGCGCAGCTCAGCGGTGTCTGTTGTCTGCCTGAGAGCGGGAGTTATTGGTGAGCCGCTCATCCTAGCACTGTCTAGAGCGAACTGAGCATCCAGTAGTATGTTCCTCACACCCGATTCCCAGCGCTCATCCTGTTCTCAGCTCACGTGATCTGTGATGCCAGATGGGGCCTGAGTTGTCTCTGGCCTGTCTCCGTGTGACACTAAAGAAATGAAAGAGCTGTCCTTTGTGTGACTGAATAATTTGGATTCCTTGTCCTCCTTTCACCCTAAATGACTGAAATGTGATTGGACGTTAGCACTTGACATGACGCAGGCGTGGAGACGCGATGGGCTGCATTGGTGCCGGATGGGACAGAAGGCAGACGGCACAGGATGCTGCTTCCCTTGGGAACGCCCTCTGGTCTCACTTCCTCCTCTCAGGTTCCTGTTACATTTTCTATTGGTGGATGAAACAGTCTCTCCTGGGGACTTAGTTACTTTTTTGTAATGATTGGTGGAACATTTAACATGAGATGTGCCCTCCTAACCAGTTCTTAAAGGTATAGTACAGTAGCGTTCCCTCTCGGTACAGCGTTGTCCAGCAGATCTGTAGAACTTACTCATCTTGCTTGACTGAAACTTTCAGCTAGTTATTAACAACTCTTCATTCCTTCCAGCCCCCAGCCTCTAGCAACCACCATCCCACCCTTCGAGGCCATGAATTTGCCTACTGTTAGATATCTCATGTAAGTGGAATTATGCAGCATCTGTCCTGCTGTGGCCACCCATTTCATTGAGCATGATGTCCTCAGGTTTCATCTATGTCATATATGTGTCAGAATCTCCTTCCGCTTGGAGCTGGCCAATACTCCGTGGCATGTTTTTCACCCCATTGGATTTATCCATTCATCCAACAATGGGCGCTTGTGTTATTTCCATATCTTAGCTTTTGCGACAAGTGCAGGTAATGAGTAATGAGCAGATACTCGTTATCTCAGGATCTTTTGGATGTAGACCCAGAAGTGGGATTGCTGGATTTGAGAAACAACTCCACTGTTTCTTCTGTGTATCCCACCTTGGTTAGGTCTGACTCCAAGACCTAACGGCTCCCCAGCCTCTCTGTATGACTCCTTCCAGGTGCTGGTCGCCACTGGTGGGGCGTCCTCTCCCTGCCCTGCCCACACCATCCCCGTGGCAGGACACTTGTACTCACTTTCCCCTTATGGCCAAATTCAAATGCTGCTTCCTTGGCAAAGTCCTCCCTTGGATCTGGTTCCCCTGCAGCCCAGGGGTCACACCTTCGTTGTGTTGTCTTACAGCCATGTGTTATCTCCATCAGTCTGTGGGCCCCGGAGGCCAGCAGTGTGGCTTTCGCCTCAGGATCTCCCCTCACCCGGAGCTACTGCATGGTCCTTGCTGAGTCAGTGAATTGGATGCTTTTGTGATGCCTCTTCCTTCTGGTTTCTATCATCCATCGTTATTTTCTGCAGATCTAGGGATAAGCATGGGATGTTGAGTAAGAACACATTCCCTAACTCAAGTGTTTACTTTGGTAACTAGAAAGGTGAACTCCAATCTTTCCTTTACAACATGCTTTTAGATATATTGTTGGTGTTCACAGAGAGATAAACTTAGTAGATGGAGTTTAATAATTGAAATCCAGTGGCTACTCCAATGGGTAGAAAGCCAGGAAAAGTGCACCTACTCTGTGTTTAAAGTGACTTCCTCATGCTAACTGATAAAGGAAATAATCCTTCTATTACTGTGAAGACACTGCACTGACAAAAGAAATTAAGAAAGCTGTCTGGAACTTTATTAGCAAAGTCTTTGCAGAGGCTATGATGAGCTGGGCTGGGGTTGTATAGTACCTTTGACCCGTGTTTAAGGTAAGGGAATGTTTGTTTGCCAAAAGCAATGGTAAATATTGGCTTTGAAATGCCACTGGATGTCTGAGACTCTGGGAATGTGAAGTGGGCACTGTAATAAGTACAAACTTTCCACAGTACCTGCTTTGCTTCTCATATCTCTGTAGGCCTTGGTTTTCTCCTCCAGGCTGTCTTGCTGGGCTTGGTTAATGCTAGTGGGTTCTCTGAGTGTTCCAGTTGGGGTCCAGAAACCTGTCTCTCTGTCAGAAGTGTCACTTGCATCGCTGTGACTCTCATATGCCCTTTGAAGGTGCCATTTCCCATCTTGGAAATAGGGTTAATACCTGATGTCTTTATTTATAGGATTCAGTGAGGGCTTCTGAGGTTAGGCATCTCCAAATGCTTTGAAGGGCTTGGGTGCGATGGTGCACCTTATTATGGATGCTTGTTGATATCTCAGGCAGATTTCAAAACACGGAGATCCCCGCCAGCCCGTGCTTACTGCAGAGCCCTTGAGAAGGAAGGTGACAAGGTTACAACAGAACCCCAGGCTCAGGAGAAAATGTCTCATGCAGATGGTGTCCTGGCCAGAGTGTCCAGCCCGAAAATAAATACTCTTGTCCTTGGCACTGAGGGGTTGCCCAGCGCAATGGAGAAGCCAGCAGGAGGGTGGCGGGGAGGCTAAGTTTAGGGTCGGCTTCATTTTCAGAAGCAAGGGAGGAAGTGAGAGGCTGCCAGGCAGAGGTTCCCCTTCCCCTTGGCTGAGCTCGCTGCCCTCTGGGGTGGGGCTGTGGCCCTCTAACCTTGTGGATGCGGAGGTTGGACTGCAGACAGTTTCAGGATCCAATTCTGCCGGCTGCTGACCCGCTCACCATTTCCTCTGGAGAGTTTCCAGCAGCGCTGCTGAGTCCAAATCCCACCGGCTGCTGTGCCATGGGAAGGTGCTGCAGAGAAAGTGTGCACACTTTGATTTCTTTGATTCACAATGAAGTGCTTCTGGTATCACATCACTCCTCAGGTTCAGAAGCAAAGCCTTATTCAAACAGCCCAGCCCTCCCATGCCTGTCCCTCGTCTTCCCACCCTCTGTCCCACTGTCCCTGTTTGCTGTCCCATCGCCATGACTCAGCTTTAGTTTGACCACATCAATTCTTGTCCCCATGGTGCCTAGAACATGTACTGTGTCATTTTGCCTTTAGAAACTGTACACAGGTGGCGGTATTTGTCCTGCTGGACTTTCTCTTTTTTGAACTCAGAATTCTCTTTGGGAGTTCCCTTCCCGTTGGCCTGGGTAGGAGGAGGACCTGGAGCAATGTCTACTCTGATAATGGGGGTTCGCTGGGTCCACGCCTCTAGAAATGCACAGGAATGTGGGAGATGATCCAGAAAATCATGCAATTCTCTCTCCTCCCTGTTGGAAGCCAACTTTAGAAGGCCGTGAACAGAGAAACCAGGCAGCAGATGGCCCAGCTCTGGAGCCTGTAAGTGGGGCTGATGGACACAGTGGGGTGAGAGGGCCATATCAAACCCAAACTCATCGTCACAGTAACCTCGCAGTGACCTTCTCCTGCCCATACGTGTAAGGGCTTCAGAAGCCTGTGCCTTTGTTATACGGTATGTACTGTCTCACATATATATATATATATAAAATGTATATAGAGTTTTTGAGTTTTTTTTCTGTTTCTGTTTTTGAGGTTTTTTGGTTTTTGTTTTTGTTTGTTTTTTTGTTTTTGTTTTAGACCGGAGAAGGGTTGCTGGTATAGGGTATGAGGCATTGATGTGGGATATTTGGCTCCTCCTATTTTTTAATCTCAAAGGCATCTTACTGTACATAATACATTCGTGTCTTTCCTGTGCTACTCTTATTTCTGACTTTCAGTTTGAAGATGAGGAGTCTGATAATACCCTTCCCTCGCTATCTGTTTTATTTTACTTGAAGAGCTGCTGGTCAGAGTTTGGAGGGGGAGTGTTTTTCTAAGTGGGGAGGTTGCCTTCCACCAAAGGAGGGTGGAGCGTGGGGACCCAGAGACGAGCATTCGGTGCGCTCCTGTGGGGCAGTGCTAGTGTTTTTGTAAGCTCGGGAGCGGCACCCCCTTGTGTTTCCTGTGCCTGGGCAGCATGGGCATCTGCATGCCTCGTGGTTTGGGGGCCAGAGTCAGCACTGCCCCCTCTGCCACAGAGCAGGGCTTTGTCCAGGTCCACACTGCCTGCCTGTGAACCAGCGATGCTGCCTTCAGAACTGACAGGGAAGGAAGAGATGAACTGAAGATGGCACTGAATTAGGAGATTCAGAAGCTGATTACCTGGCCACTGGGCCCAATGTAGTGCCTTCTGCCTTGTAATGCTTCACTAATTTTTTGGCTGATGAGTTAAGAAATTAGAGATGGGGCTATAGTTTGGGTCTGAGGCATCTCCCAAAGGCCTGTGTATTAAGACTTATTCCAGAGGATGGCATTCTTGGGAGGGGGCAGAACCTTCCAGATGTGGGGCTTAGCAGGAGGTCTGTGGGTTGCTAGGGTGCATATACTGAAAGGGGACTGCTGGACTCTGGTCTCTTCCCCTCTCTCACATCCTGACTATGAGGTAAGATGTTTTGCTCCATCACATGCTCCTTCCATAATGTGCCACCTCAGCCCTAAAAACCAATAGGCCAATGGGTCATAGACTGGGTCCTCCAAAGCTGTGACCCCGAGTGAACCTTTTCTCTTTATAAGTTGATCGTCTCAAGCATTTGTTATAGCAACAGAATATTTAATAACACAGAGGGTGTGGATAATTGGATTTTCCGAATCCTTTTCTTACCCCTAACACTTGTCTGGGGCCTCTACTAAGAACCAGAGACCCTGTCTCAGTGCCTGCATGTGGTTCATCCACTAATGAATGGCTCCTCCATCACGCAGAGTGCTTTCTGGGTGCTGGGGCTCTGAAGATGGAAAAACGGGGCGCTGTCATCAAGGCACGCAGAGTCTCAAATATAACTGTGGATCTGGGCTGGGGAGATAGCTCAGCGGCACAGTGCCTGCCTGGCAAGCACAAGGTTGTGAGTTCGATTCCTGGTACCAAAAAATAAAAATAAAAACTGTGGATCTGACCACAATGCTAGGGTCACTGTGATGGGGCCCCATGCCAGATGGAGAGGGGACGGGGTGGAAAACCTGAATGTGTCTCAGGCGTTCTTTTCATCGCACTGATTTCATATAAATGCACATGAGGCAAGGAAAGACCTGAGGACCTTAACCATTCACGCCTTGGTAGGTGTGCATCTCTCGTTGAATTTGCCATTGAGGAATTTCTTTCTCCGTCTGGTGCTTCTCGGGTGGGTGGGTCACACCATGCGGGAGCCCGCGTGTGCTTCTGGCTTGGGTGGTCCCCTGAGGCTTTCCTGTGGCTCTGGTCTTGACCACGCCAACTCTAAGAAGAGAGCACCGTGATCAACCTCAAAACCCCCATGAGCCATTCACGTCTGCCAAGGAGGTTTACCAGGTGGGAAATGTGGCGTGGACCCCTGTCACTCCAGGGCCCACGCCAGAGAATTCAGTCACCCTGGCCACGTGTCTTCCTAGGGAAAAGCGAAGAACCTGCCTGGAGGAGACCTAGAAAACCGATGGCCTGGGAGTTGGAGGTGACTTTGCACATGGCTTCTTCAGTGTGTCACGCTCAGGGCCAGAGCTGAGTCCTGGGAAACACTGGCCTTGGAGGGGAGGGCAGCGCTGCCCTGATGAAGGAGCCCTTCAGAAATCACGAGAGTCTGTTTGGGGGACAGTGCAAGGGACAAAAGGAGGCACACAGAGCTTTGGGGAGAGCTAAGAGGATACAGTCCCCACCTGGGAAGCCAGCACTTGACTGATTTGTTGATTTGGGGAGCGAAAATTCCAGTAGCCTAGTCTTTTGGTTTTTAGTGGAATTGTTTTCCTGATGTTCATGAATATGCGATCTTGGAAACCCCAATAAAACCCTGACTCCAAGCAGTGTGGTGTGGCAGAGCCCAGCATCAGGGTCCTGGTGTTCTGTGGGGGTATGATGGGGGTGAAGGTGAATATCTTAGGGGAGATGCCGAGGGGACAGAGGAAGTCCATTTAAACTGCAACACTGTAGAGCAGGAGGAAACTGGCACCTGGGAGACTTGGACACACGTGTTTATCTGGGTTCTGACCATGGTATAGGGGGTTGAATATAGAGATTCTCTTTTTCTTTTCAAATGCTGGGAAAACAAGGTTTTGATTTAGGCAGCCAGGTAAAGATTCCAGTTGTGCCTTTTGTGTCCCTCTGCCACCTTTTCTTCAAAACCTCCGAGAATAAAAGATTATTGTTTGGAACAGGGAAGTGGCAATTCTCATGTGTATTTTAGATTAAGCAGAGCACTTGGGAGTCTTACATCTCCTGATGCATTGTGGGACCTGCCAATATTTGCACAGTGACAATATTTACTTCCTGCCTTCATGTTTAAGTGAGACTTTCCACCCTGTGCCTCAGCGAGAGTTCGGCTGGAATACAGCTGATCACCAGGGTGCAGTCAGTGACAGGCAGGTCCTGGGCGCTGCCTGACACAAGGTGGCGGGTGTCTGACATTCTCCAGGTCGCGCCCGGACTCCCAGCCCATCCACACGCGAGGCCTCAAGTTGTTTCCAAACTGTGGCTCAAGCTGAGTCTCCCTGTGTGCTTTTCCTTCTCGGCAAAAATCCCTGCCACATTCACACAGAATGGTGGTGGTGGTGGTTGTTTTTTTTGTTGTTGTTGTTGTATTTTCCTGCTTGAATGCTAGTAGGCAGCATGAATTCTGAGGAAATTGGATGGTTTTCACACAAGGTGAGGCCATGATTTAAGGACTCAAGTGGTTCCATTTTCCGTGATTCAGGTGAGTCCCAAGAACAAGTTTCTGGTTTTCGGATGGAAAAACACAAATGAGGCGGAGATCACAGCCTGGAGAAATTAAACCCTTAAAGCAGGGTTTTTTCCCTTTAGTTGTAAAGCATTATTGCAGCTGCAACTCGGAATGTGGGGTTCACCTGCTCCTCCTGCCCCCTTCCCCTCTCCTCCCCCTCCCTCTCCTTCCTTCCTTCGATTTGTGTGTGTGCTTGTACACTCGTGTGAGTCTATGTTTGTGTCTGTCTGAGTGTGAATGTGTGTTTGTGTGATGTCTGTCTACATCCCTGTGTGGCGATCTGTGGATGTCTACGTATATGTGTGTGCATCTGTGTGTGCCTTTGTTTGTTAATGTGTATGATGTCTCTGCGTGTGTGTGTGTGTGTGTGTGTGTGTGTGTGTGTGTCTATGATGTGTGTGAATGTGTGTGTCTGTGGGTATCTGCCCGTTGTGTGTGGGGGGTGGGATCCCATCAGAGCAGGCGGATGAAAGGCTCACATCTTCCTCCACCGCCCACCACCCTCTTCCTGCTCTGTGGTCCCTGCAGGCCCGGCTTTGCCCTTGGCCCCGCCGCCCCTTGCAGGCCACACGGGAGGGGCCAGGGAGCTCTGGCCTTGACACCTTGGGCCACCGCTGGCCCGAGCATCCCGTCTGCTCTCCCCCTTACCCTGGTCACAAAGGATCTCCAGCCTCCTCCAGGTGGTCCTGCCGTCTGCACAGCACAGCACAGGCCGCGGCCTCATCCGCTCAGTCCTGCTGGTCTGGGGGACCCGCATCTCTGATGTGAATGCGTTACCACTGGGTCTCCCGGCTTAGTCCCCAAGGAAGCAATGAGTCTCCATGGCAACAGCTTTGGTACCAAATAGCAGAGCCATGGCATCGTAAGGCCTGCTCTGTGGTGTGGCATGGGGTGGGGGAGGAGATGCTGATGACCGGTTGCTAGGCCAAGCCAAGAGAAACCAGGAGGAAGGTTTCCAGGCCAGCAGTGGAGCGACTGGAAGGGCCATTCATCCTGCTCGGCGATGCCGCTCACCCTGGCTGTCCAGTGTTTGTTGGCCCAGGCATCACACCGCCTGGCACCCTCAAGGCAAAGCCCCAGGGGTCTGTGTTTGTGACCTGGCTCAGCCCCCTCGCCCCCCATCGGCTCTGGGGCTCTCTGTCTTTCTACCAGCACTGGCCGATTGGCTCAGGTTGCTTTCCCCTTCCCTTTTCCTTTCATCCTCCTTTTTGCACCCAAGAAGCTAAATCACCAGCATTTTCCACAGTCCTCCGATTACACTGCACAAAGAGCCATCCAACCAGAATGCTAATGGGGAGATTGCTTTTCAACCCATCCCGTGTGGGCCTCGCAAAAGCTGGGGGGCTCTAGCTTCAGCTTCTCCGGCTCTCACTTGCTTTCCTGTAATTCTATACAAATGGCATTGGCCTTTTATGAGGCCTTTGTCTGCAACCATTCTGAGGTACTTTTCGTCTCACATTGGTTTCTTGAATTCACATTGGTTTCTTGAATTTTAAGTGGAATTTGTTCAAATAGGCCTGGCCTGGCATTACTTCTTGTAGAGGAAATGCAGGCCCGCAATTATGTTAGTAAATTCAAAAGGGACTTAAAAAAAAACTTTCTCTTCTACCACAAATTAAATGCTTCGATAAGAGAAGATCATTAAAAATTAAAAGGCTTTTTGATGATACCAGTGTTGCCCTCTGATCGCTTGTAGGAGTGGGAAGGCAGGGAGGCCGCCTCCCTCGCTACCCCCAAGGACTTCCGTTTGTTTTTTCTCTGATGTGGAGATAACTCAGCCTCCCTTGAGGAATCAGCTGTCATAATAAAAATCACTATTTGCATTTTTAAATTACATCACTCATTTTTCTGTTAGAAACCCAAGTAAGACTAAAACATCCTGCTCTGAAAGCCAATTTGACAAATTAATCAGATAATCCAGTCTGGAGTTATCAAAGCTTTGGAGCAGCCATGTCACACTTTTCTGTGTTGGGTCAGAAAACAAATATTTTGGGCTATGCGGGTCCCTGTCGCAACTGCTAGAGACCACCACTGATCTGGATTGAGGGGACAGGCTGTGTTCACTAAAATGTTAATTTCGCATACATTTCACGCCAGAAATATTGTTCTTCTTTTGGTTGTTTTGAGCCTTTTAAAAAAGTCAAAATCATTCTTAGCTCATGCGCTGAATAGAAGCAGACAGTGGGTCCTACAAAAACAAGGCAGTAGGCGGGCAGGATTTAGCCTGAGGGTCATAATTTCCCAAACTTTCTCAGAGCCAAGTTTTAAAACTGCAATTCACAACACATTAGTGGGTGGGTAAAAGGTTGCAAAGTCCATTTAATGAGTGTTGCATTCTAAAAAGAAAAGAATAGAATGTAGTGTATCACAGATAATAAGGCTTCAGTATTGTTTCCTGAAATTGTGTGTGTGTGTGTGTGTGTGTGATGTCACTATGCTGTTCAGTCATTGGAAAGCTATTTATATCAAGCTGGCCCTCCTTATCCCCCAGACTTATGTATATTGCAAGAGACACAAAGATTTGGAATCCATGGAGTGTTATGGTCATAGCCAGCAAGAGTGAATAGAGGTCTGTCTTAGTTACTTTCTCATTGCTAAGATAAAATACCTGACACCTCAAGTTAAAGGAGGAAAGCTTTACTGTAGCTCAGTTTGTAGAGTTTTCAGTCCATAGTTGGCTGGTTCCAAGGCAGGGTGGCATAGCAGATGGGCATCACAGAGGGGAAACAGTCCATGGCAAAGCAGGGCAGGCAGAAGGCAGCAAGCAGCCCTTTCTGTCCCTTACATTCTGTCCAGGGCAAGTAGCACTCACACCCAGGGTGGGGCACCCTTAATCCCAGTATTACACACCCTAGACCCAGCCACCTCCGAAAAGCTCTACCTATGGTCATGAGTCTTTGAGTGATACTTAGATACAGGCTGTAACAAGTGTCAGTGGTCACCTTCCTTCATGAAATTCAAGAATCGGGACTCTGGCATAAGCCCTCTCTCCCAGATCTGTAATCAGAGAAAGGAGGAAGTAAGAAGAACATTCCTATCATTAAGATATTAGGGTGCTTTATGGTACAGCCCACTAAATACACATTTCTCGATTTTATATTTAGCTTACCTCTAAATAGTTGCACAAACTTGTCTTCTCCCTTCTGCTCTTCTGCCTCCTCAGACTCTGTAATGTTTAAAGCCCTCTATTGGTTGACTATTCAATATTCTTCACCAAACAGACGCACAATAGTGTGTGGGAGGCAGGATGATGCGTTTTAATGTGATAAAAATCGCTTATGCTAACTGTACCAGTTACCCTAACTTTGAGCTGTGTGGAGGAGGAGGTGGAGGAGGAGGATGGGGGGAGGTATATTTTAGCACTATAATTTAGGGCCTTCAGGGGTTGCCCCATGGGCAGTCCACATCCTAGAGAAGGTTCCAGAAATTCTGAGGACTACCGCGCTGCCTGGGGCTTTAGAGTTAGTTGTCTTTTGGTGGTGGGAGTTATGGTGGCTGGGATGTCCATGGGGCACAGAGCAAGGGCTCTGAGGTGCCTGTTTTGGACCAGCTGTAGACAGATGGAGTGGGAAGAAGAAAGGCAGGTGTGGGGCAAATAAAGGAAGGTGTCTGGGGTTCCTGCCGACTGTTCTGTGTTGCATGGAGGTGGAGGGCAGGTCCCTCCGGCCCTGCAGGACTGGGGAAGGAGGAGCAGAGGCCCAGGAGCTTGAGCGGAGGCCAGCAGGGTGCTCCTGGTGGCTGTTGGCAGGAAACCTCCAGCTCCCAGCTGTTCTGGGAAGGCCTGCTGCCTCCCAGGCAAAACCAGACCAGGTCCCTTCCTTATCATCCTGCTCAGAGGAGGCTCTGTGGCTTTCTTGTTTACACAGAGGGAGAAACTGTTTACTCTCTGAAACAGTAATGAGAGAGCAGCTTCTATTTCCAGGGCTGTGATGCAAGCTAAGCAAACAGGTGGAAGGGGAGAGGGTGTCTGAGAACTCCCCTCCCGAACAAAGGCTTTTGAAATCCCGCTGCTCCTCTCCTGCTGTGCCCTGGCTGTGGAGACATGGGGACTTTTGACCTGCAAGTGTTTTGAGAAGGGGGTGTCTCCTCGTGGTCAAGGACCCTTTCCCGTACAGTCCAGAGACTATTTCTGCACGTGGAAAATAGCTCGAAGCCTTATTGTCCCTGAACAGCTTCTTGGTTGGACCTGGGGATTCATGGGTGTCACTGGGATGAGGCACAGGGCTTAAGGAGTTGGTGGGTGGGAAGCGCACCATGCCCCACTCAGAGTCCAGCACATGATACACTCTTCTGAGATGATTCATAGGTGCAGAATGGCAGTTCCGCCATTCAGTCACCAGCACCTGGGCCTAGGATTGTGTGCACTCAGATGCACAGAGGGGAGCCCAGGAAGCAGGCAGGGCCTGACTAAAGAGAGGAGCAGATGGGTACAATGCAGACTACCGTTGTCACGCAAGGCCACACTCAGCCAGAGCATATGCTTGCCAAGGTAAGAAGAGAATGTAGAAGCTCGTAGAAGATGGCACCAGGAAACCAGGGAAGATGGCACTTGGGCTCTGGTTCAGAGTCAGTACCCCATAATTTGCAGAAGTTGTTCCAGGCAGTGGTCAGGAACCAGTCTCGTCCCTCCCTTCCCTGTTCCTTCCTTCCACAAGCATGGAGTCAACTAATGTATATACACCAAGGATTAGAGATATGAGATTTAAGAAGAAAAAATAACATCTCTTTCCTCCTAGAGCAGTACATCCAGGGCAAAAGACACGTAGCATACAGATGAGCAGACAGGTACATCCCTTCGCAGGGACAGTGCAACGAAGGAAGACCTGGAGTGTTAGGGAAGAGTGCCAGAGGCCTGAGCTGGTGGAGGTGAGAAGGCCCTCCATGAGGACACACATCCATGTGGCACTTGGAGGCCCAGGGGAAGGACAGGAGGACCCAGGCAAGGCACCAGCTGTGCACTTTGGAGGCTGGAGGAGCTTGGCCTCTGAGCTGTGGAATGCAGGGCCCTTGGCCACAGCCTGAGGAAGGCAGGACAGAGCAGACTAGGTAGGCCTTGAGGTCTCCCAGGTAACGTGAGAGTCTTCTTGCACGGGGATTGGAGGAATAATGAGGTAATGTCAGATTTGGATCCTAAGAAGATGGCTTTGGCTGAAATGCAGCTGGGAGGTTGGAAGGTGAGAGAGCCATGCCAGGCTCCTGCTGCTGTCCAGACAAGAGGGAGCGGTGACCCAGACCAGGGCAGAGTGGGAGGAGACAGGCTGGGCACAGGCGGTGGGGAGAAGGTGACCAGGATCTGGAAGGATCTGATCAGGAGGGTGATGGCAGGCTGGAGAAGAGTCACAAGGTGTCCCACGCGCATGGTGAGTGAGAGAAGATGCTGCCCGTGGAGAGGAGAAACGGGAACAGAAGCAGCCTAGGAGATCCCAAGAGAGATCCTAGAGATCTCTGCTCAGATCCAGGGTGTTTGGGAGTTCACATCCCGGTCAAGTCCTGCTTCCTGTTAGCAGGGGGGCACAGGGCATCTCTGCCCTAGTTCCATGCCACACTGCACTTTTGCTGTTGCAAGTGCACTTCGATGCAGCCCAGAGTTGGAGGCCTGTTGCTCAAGTCAGTTTCGCAACCAGTATTTACCTTTACAAGGCCCACGGGCGCCACAGGAAGTGAGAGGAGGACTGGTGAGGAGGGTAGGGTCCTGTTTGCATGGATGTGATAGTGTGACTGCACAAAACAGGGGCCCTGGGAGCCCAACAGCGAAGCGAGCGGTACGTCCGGGAAGGGTGCCACCCCCAGCCAGACTTCACGCTGTCTCGGAACATCACATTTGGGGGCAGTATTTTTATTGGCTCATGGAAATGTGTGTAATAAAATACTAAAAAGCAAAAGCAATCCAATAACCAATTTTTAAATAACTCTTTGAAAGATTGGGAGGAACGGTACTAAAAATATGAATGCTCTATGCTTAGATTAGTGGTGATTCACTAATATATATATTTATAATATATATATATTTTTTTTTCAGAAATCTCCCAACATTGTCATGTGTTTAACTTGAAAAAGTAAAATGTGCATCATTCTTTGTGTGCTAATGGGGAGATACACTACGCATCAGGCAAGAGTCCTGACCCAAGACAGCTCTACCAGGGCCTGGGCCTCTCTGCTGGGTCTTAAAGGACAGTTAGAATTTATCCTGGTGCCTGTGAGGGCAGAATGCTTCTCACAGGAGGACTGAGATGAGGAGAGGTTACAGGAAACCACCTGGAAGCTGCGTGTGAGGGTTTGGCAGGCAATGAGTGCAGCCCCGGTACTGGATGCTGGGTTTCTTCCAGCGTCTTGTTGTCCCGTTTAAAGAAATGGACAAGACGAAGGATGTGGAGGACTTGCACTTATTAAAGGTACTGATGGTAGGATGAAAGGTAAAGGTAGGAAGAGAAGTGTGCTCTGCAGAGTGAGCGTGGCCCAGGTAAAGTAGGAAAAGAAGTACGCCCTGCACAGTGCAGGCGGGCCGGTGAAAAGGCTCATGGCACCTGCAAGCTTAATGGCCACCATCTTTTATACCCCCATTCTGACATCAGATCCAGGCTGTGCTCTGCAGGGGTAGGAAGCTGTTCTCTGCATGTAGTCTGGCCGTGATTGACAGGTCTCTGTGACTGACAAGTCATGCCCAATTTTGTGCCCACTTTGCCATGCTCTCATTTCCTGCCTCAATCTTGAAAGTCACCCAGGAGTGGTGGGAAGGACCCTGGAATGAAGCTGGAGGCCCTGGGAGTCCAGCCCTGGGAGTCCAGCCCATGGGCATGGGACCGAAGTAGGCCTTGGTTGTTCAGGAATGAGCTGGTAAGCAGGATGGCAGAAGTGGAGGGGTCAGATTCCCTCCAACTGGAGCAGCACGGTGGCAATGGGTAGGACAGAAGGAACTTTCTGGACCCCAGGGCAAAGTCTAAGCAAGGGAGGAAGAGGTCAGATCGATGTTCCCAGCTCTCAACCGGGGGCACCGGCAGGGACATTTTGGTCATTCGCAGCTGTGGCAGTCAAGGTGCGGTTTGACTTTCTGTGGAGAGGGCAGGGGTGAATTTAGTTTCTGATGTGCAGTGTTGGCTTTTAGAGGTGGCAGGAATATAAGAGCAGAGACACAGAAATGCCAAGCTGTAACTCTGGGACAGTTGGGGCACAGTGGCATCATGAGCATCCTGAAGGGACAGTCAGGGTCCTGTCATGCACAGGGAGCCCATCTGAGCAGCCGGGGTGGAGGACACTTCAGCAACACCAGGTCAAGTTGCCTGTGTCATAAGTGGGACATTTTAAATGCTGAAGTGGTAGCCGGTTTGTGACACCCAGTGTGTGTATCCTGTCACTTCATTGTCACTTGGCCTGGTCTGTAGTACCAAGGAAGCCCACAGCAGCCTTCTTACCTAAAGAACAGGAGATACCCCAATAACGGAGACTTGGCTGTACACAACACAGTTTATACACACAAAACAGAAACAAAAACAACAAAAAATGTTTGGCATCAGTTAAGCCATTTTTACTACATGATTATTTGGGGCAGAAATGGCTTTACATTAAACCAGAAAGGTGTCATCACACAGGCATCTGACCCAAAGAGCCTGTGGTCGGTCTTCCATCCATAGCAATGCACACCCCACATTCCTCTCTCATCTTCTCTTGTCCTGTTTCTAGAAATACCAGCTACCTGTACTTTCCTTATATCCTAGAAGTGAGTGATTTCCCTTTAGGGAGTTGTTCTTCCAGGATGAATGAAAAACTCAAACATGTGTCTCTGCATTTATCTCATTCATTTGAATCTCTATACCCACCGAAACACCTGTGTGTTCACTCCCCAAATACTGCTGGCAGGAGTCTGCTGGATTTGAGACTGTCTTGGAAGCAACACTACAATGGAAGAATGTAAAGAATGTGGACAAAACCAGATGTTGTTTGCTTTCAGACATAGGGACATATTATTACAGTTTTAGCAATGGATCTTTTGTCTGAGTATTAGACAATAAATAGCCACTTTCTTGGCATAAAGGAGCTGACACAGTGAGGGTCCACTTGATTCCTGAAACTTAAAAATGATTACAATTGTCACCAACATTAGGGCTGTGACCCCCTCAGCCCATGCTCCCCACGCTACCAAGAGACCATCGTCGACGTTGGCCCAGACCTACAAAAGCACCTTCACTCCTTTTTAAGGAGGCAGCAGGTGCATAGTTTGCAAGTGGCTTATTTCTCCAGTGATAACTGAAAGGTGATGTTGAAACAGTTTGCGATTGCCTAATGCTTATTTACTTTAATGTGTTTAAAGTTTGGGTCTGACTCTTTCAAGACTTGCTCTCCATCTCTGCCTCTAGAAAAAGCATTTTATGCATCATTCTGTACATTCAAGTTAGCTTTGAATTCCATACATTCTAGAATACCTCTTAGTTTTCCAGAAAACTTAGAGCTCAGTCTCCCTGGCTGCAAAGGCCAGGTCTTTGACCACGTGGTTATGCCTAACACTCCCCTGTACCTTTGAACTTTTTGGTAGAGGGCTTATTAGACTCCTTAAAGAACCCAGTGGGACTTCTACAGTATCTGTTGTGTTTTCTTTCTTATTTTCACTTAAGAAAAGGATAAAAAAGAGAAAGAAAATTGACCAATTTCTGTGGTTTGAGTGTCTCCCCTAAAGTTTTGTGTACTAGAGGCTTTTTGCCCCAGGGTAATGAATTGAGAGGTGATGGATCTTTAAGAGGTGAGTGGTGGTGGAAGGTGATTACGTCTTATGGGTACCATCTTGGAAGGGGCGAATGCAGTTCTCAAAGGACCAGTTAGTTCTTGAGAGAGAAGGTTGTTATAAAGTGAGGCCGCTTCCTGTGCCTGGCTCCTTCTGTACATGCCCGGTTCCCTTTCTACATGTCCAGTATGTTGTGATGAAGTAAGGGTGGCCCTCACTGGACGCAGAGGCCATGCTTTTTGGACTTCCCATTCACCAGAATTATGAGCCAAATAAACCTCTTTTCTCTATAAATTACCCACCTCAATTATTTTATTATCACAACACAAAATGAAGACACAGTTGTAAATATTTGACCACATTGTATGTTGAGGGACAAAACTGTTCTCCATTATTTCTTATAGTTTTGTAACACATGTGAAATATTACATAACTAAATTTTTTTTTTAATTTTGGCTTTTCCTTCCTTCCTACTTAAACATTCTTGAGAATGCTGGCAAAGTATCTTCCTTTCTACATTTTAACATCAAATCCTGGATCAGTGCTCTCCAACAAAGCACTTGAAATGTGGCTGATGTAACTGAAAGGCTGAATTTTAAATTTATTTAATTTTACTTAACTTTAAATTTAAATTTAAATAGCCATATGTGACGACAGTATTGGACAATGTCCTTCTAGAAGAAAAAGCTGCAAAAATGAATGTATTCCCCAGTGCTTTCAGGGACTGGGCTGTATGTTGTAATTCATGTGCCATTCCCTTGGCAAAAATCCTTCTAAAGGATTTCCTAAGGAAAATCCTTTTCTAAAGGATTTCTTAGGAAGAAATGAGTTAAGTCTAGAATTTACTGACAGCAACACTATTCTAAATATTTATAGGATGTAAGATCTGTCTTCCACCATCTCGTGCCTGCCAGCTCATTCCTTTCCAGCTGAGACGGTGTCTTCTTCCCCTGTGTCCGGGGCTGCTCTCCGGTAGGCACTGATTTTGACAGTGATGAGCTCTACCCCGGGTCTCCCTCCAGCTGCTCCCCACTGGCATCAATCATGGTCATTATGTCTGGAAGCAGATGGACAATTCCGGAGCAACCTGGGGTCCACAGACAATTGGCTGCTCACTGCGTGTTTAATTATGTCTCAGCAAACACTGGAGCCCGCGCTCCCAGATAAGCTTAGCTGATTAAAGCCTGGTCATGGTGATAAATTATGCTAGTCTGACTTTTAAAAAAACATATCTAAGAAGAAAGACAACGTGCTCAACTGATGGGAATCATTGTGTGTGTGTATTGTGGGGGATTGTTTGATTTGTTCCTAAAAGATAAATCTGCTTCAGATCAGAAGGTGTGCATGGAGGTCCTGGTCCCACTTGGTAACCAGCTTCTCAGGGCCACCGTGGAATCACAGTTATTGAATAAACAGAGATGCAGGTGGCCACAGGCAGGTGAAGAATCCAGAACATGTGCTGGGCTTCAGGCTTGTTTTGAGCTGGTGGTGTTTGCAAACCAGCAGATGCAGGGTGAGGCTCTGTGTGTGGGGATTCAACCGCCATGAGTCCCCCTCTAAAGGAGGTTCCCCCTGCAAGGGGCAAAGAGTGACTAGTGTCACTGAGCTAAGGTGATACCAGAACGAGAAATCACACAGCCATGCCTCACCCAAACACACCAGCCCTTGCAGTGTTTCCCCCATCTTTCTCAGTCATTTCTCACCACTTATTGCCCTTTGAAAGCCCCACTCGCTCTCTGTGTTAAGATGGTAAATAAAGCTGCAAGTTCTAACCTTTTCCTTGAGCTGCTCTGTGAGCTCCATCTGTGTGTCCATCAGCTTTCCATCACATCAACACAATACCTGAGAGAGTCACCTTATAGAGAGGAAAATTTCCTTTGGCTCACGGTATTGGAGCGCTCCATCCATGATCTGTCGGCCCCATTGCTCTGGGCCTGTGTGGAGGCAGCACTTCGTGGTGGGAGCATGTGGTGGGGAAGAGCGCTCACTTCATGACTAGAGAGCAAAAGAGAGGAAGAAGCAGGGGCCAGAGACCCTTGGAGGACACCAGACCCTGAACACCTCTCACTGTGTCCCACCTCTTGAAGGCTCCATCACCTCCCAACAGTGCCACCCTGAGAACCAAGCCCTTAACACACGGGCTTGGGAGACACCCAAGATCCAAACTACAGCGCTCAGACGCAGCTTCATGGGTCAGCTTTGTCTTTCCCAATGCTGGTTTGACATCTGTCAGCTTAACCCGCGGGCCCCTGAGCACTGACTCTGAGAAGGAGGAGGAAAATTATTCTTCCCGAGCACTAAGGCAAAGGTGCTGCTGTTATGATGATGCCTCAAAGCGGATGAACAACCCCAGCAATTTTGCTGACACTTGATAAAGGTTCCTGGGCCGGTGAGCTAGCTCAGCAGCATAAGCGCCTGCCTGGCAGGCACGAGGTCCTGAGTTCGACTCCCAGTACCCACATAAAGGAAAAAAAGGGCCGGTGATATTGCTCAGTGGTACGGGCACCTGCTGGCAAGCATGAGGTCCTGAGTTTGACTCCCGGTACCCACATTAAAAAAAAAAGGTTCCTAAGATTTAGGATGCCCAGAACCTCCTGGGAGCCCCTGTTGAACTTGGCTCCCTGAGCTCCATCCTAAAACTGTCTGTCTCTGTGGATCCGGGCGCAGGGTCCCAGGGGCACTTGCTGCAAAAGGGGTCAGAGAAGCCACTCTTCAAGGAACATCGGGATCAGCGACCTCTGCATACAGGAAGAGAAAAAGAGTAAGAGAGTGTATGGTGGGGGAGGGGACCGGCCGGGATGCCCTCACTTTCATAGTTTCTGAGGCTGTTTAATATGTGATTGCCTCGCTGCAACAAGACATTCCTCCCCACCCATCATTGTGTCGGCCACATAGCAGCTTTTGGAAGGAGTAAAATCATGTTAAGCAGACATATGTTTAAAATACCAAACCATATTGGGTTTGATTTGAAATTCAGAGATTTATCATGGAGCAAAATGGTAACTGCAAATAAATTTTCCCACAGACGCACCTACAGTGCAAACCCCTACTATTTCCCCAGAGGAGTAAAGTGCAGGTTTAGGACTTACTAAACTGGGATTCCTTTCTTGCCTATTCTGGCCAGATTACTTCTTGTATCCATGAATCAAAATATATTTAGTTACTTGGGTCCTAGACTTTGTTTAGGAAGAGAGAAAAATATATGGAGATTTAAATTTTTTTTTTTTTTTTTTTTTTTTGGTGGGTACCGGGGGGTAGACCTCAGGACCTCGCGCGCCAGCAGGCGCCCGTGGCGCTGAGCGATATCACCGGCCCCTTTTTCGTATGTGGGTTCTGGGAGTCGAACTCGGGCCCTCGCGCTTGCCGGGCCTGCACTTAAGCCGCTGAGCCATCTCACCGGCCCTTAAATTTTGATTTTTTTAAAAATCTGCTTTCTTTTAAAGAATTTGCATGTTCCTTTTGCCTAAAGCAGGATACTCAAGTTTTATTTTAAAAACCAAATGTGGCGAAGGTCAGGCAGCGCCTGGACTTGCTCTCAGCGTGTCTTTTCTTTGCCTTCTCTCCCTGCCCCCTCCCCCAAGATACCTCTGTTCACAATAGATGATGAATGAATTGTTCTGCGGTTTCTGCTCTCTTGCCTCTTTTTTCTTGTCAATTTGGTCAAAGGCAGCCCAGTGTGAATCAGAGGGGCTGGCTGAACACTTGTCCCTAGATGTCTGGGATACTTTTGTATGACAGCATTTCCATTTGAATGTCACCCCTAGAAATGATTAACAGTGACTGTGGCCTTATGTCCTAAATGGAAGAATACTATGACTTTTTTTCTGTGTTTTCATGTTATGGACCCCAAGTGGGAACAGAACAAAACTATTCCATCCTAAGCATTTTCCAGGGAAGGCTGACAGTCATCTGACTAAAATGGAACATCACATGCATCTTTAAAACTTCACCTTGAAGTAGCCTCTTGCATCATGTAAAAGTTCAGATTGTTCAGATTTGGGAATAAAATCTTAGGAAGAACAACAAAAGTTGAGTTTCGCTGGCAAAACTTCTCGAACATCTCAATCCTTTGTATTTAACATTTCCCGTCTCAACCTAACAAGAGGGAATGCTTTCTCAAACATTCTTTCCACTGCACTTGGAAGGGCTTCAGAGATGCCCGTGAACTGGCACAACCTCTCCCAGGTGCCAGGGCGGGGACTCTCTCTGCACAAAGTGCTGCATGTTCTGAATTCATTTCCTTTAGGGCCATGACCTTCAGGAGGCATATAACCCCTGACTTCACAGCAGGCCAATTTTAATGCCATAAAGTGACTAGACAGTGCCATAGCCGCCATATGCAATGGTAATGCCCACCTTCCCGTGGGACATAAAAGACGAGCTCTTGGCCATTCAACTTGATCCTTAAGGGAGGGACACCTGTGAAAACACGACTCTACTTTAACCTGTATTGCCTCTATTTCTCTTTTTCCAAATGGTAAGTGTATCCTTCCCAAGCCAGTGGCATCGAAACCCACAAACACCTGGCGACAGTCTCCGAGTTCTCGTGTCTCTGGCACATCACAGAGCTAGCCTTCCCCAGCGGCCCCCCCGTCTGTTTTTCATGAGGACTGCACTCTGTTGCTCTACAAATTTGCTATGCCAGTTGTCTCGTGCTTTGTCACATGGAACCTTGAAATTCGTTTTTTTACCTTTCCACAAAGAGATACTCAGAAAGTCCTGACACTGTGGTTAGAAATGAGATCACTTTGCAAGTTGCCATTATTATGCAAAAAGTCCCCAACTTTTGCAAGAGTTATAAACTTTCACAAAAGTTCATTTATGTCATGGTTACTGGGAAATAAAGGGACATTTTTTCTTAGACACTATGATGGTAGTGATTGGGTCTCCAGGCTAGCCCATGGGGGGTATTTGGCTGTGTCCTTGAACTAGTATTATAATGTGCTCTTTCAAGCATCATGTGGCTGTGCAGGCATTGTGCCTTGTGTCATTTTCTTTAACTCTCATGAGCAGTTTTTCCATAGTACCTGTCATCATTTCATAAGGGAGCCGGGAGCATGTTAAACACCTTTGTCAGGGTCACATGGCTGGAACTCGGAAAGTGGAGATTCCGGCCCATTTCAGAACACGCATTCTTTGTGGCTCATTTTCTAGGTCATCTCTCATGGTGGGGGGGCTTCCTGGACCAGGAAACACCTGCCCCCTGGAGAGGAGAGCAGAGGGAAGATGGATGCTCATGGACACAGTCATTTTTAATTCCACACGTCTGCATAGGCTGCTCAGATTCTCCCAAGCACGGTGGGTTGGGAAGCTACAACTCTCACCCCAGGGCAGGCAGGGCCAGGGCTGCACCTGGGAAATGAGCAGAACGCAGACGGCTTGGTGGCAGAGCCTGACGGTCTTTGAAGATGCATCACCATCTGTCCGCATCAGAGGCCTGTGTGCCGGTTGGTGGGTGATCGGACGGGGGGCGGGGAAAGAGCAGGAGGAAACACGCTGCTTTTATTTTTATCAAAATTGGGATCACTGTTCTAAAGGATGTGAGACCCTGAGTGGCAGGAGGCTGATAGGGATTTTAGTTGGGATGGGAAGAATAGCCACAGATCCACTGGGTCACCTAAGGCACGGCTGGCTGCTCCCGCCCTCCCCACCACCCTGCCTGACCATCTTACCTGCTAAAAAACATTCAAAGATCATAATTGCTTCCTTCTTAGGGTCTTCCAAGAATAAAGATAAAAGGCAGCGTGCCCAGTGCCTGGCACACTCGAGCCCTCCATGCATAGTAACTGCTGCCCCCACCCTCCCCGTTAGCAGCTCCATAAACTGTCCTCTGCCTCGGGCAGCAGGTGCTCACTGAGAGCAGTGGCCAGGCTGGGGCTGGAGACTGGTCCGATGAAGACGATGCCAGCTCCCGATGGTCAGGCGGCTCTGAGGAACTCGGTGAATTTGTGTTTGGGGCAGTAGAGCCTGGGGCCTTTGTGTAAGTGTGTTAATAAAAGCTACAGTGCTTTCTTACTTTACACACCCAGATTGGCTGCCATGAGAACTGTGCCTCTCACAGCTGTGCAGTTTTGATTCAGCGAGTACTTGTGACAGCTCGGTGTGAACTTGGTGCTCGACACTCAGAAGGGCACAGACCGTAAGCCTGGTTTTGCTTTCAGGGCTGTAGGAAGGGGGAGTAAGTACAGGTTCTAGACTGGTTCTGGGGTTGTGCTACTCAGCTTCTTATCGCTGTGACAACATACCTGAGAATAACCAACTTAGAGGAGGAAACGTTTATTTTCACTTATGGTTTCTGAGGTTTCCATCCATGGTCAGCTGGCTCTGTTGCTTCTAGGCCTGTGGTGAAGCAAAAAATCATGGCGGAGGAAAGCTGCTCACCTCATGGGGACTGGACGGCAGGGAGAGAGACAGCCAGCACTGTGGTGCTGATGGCTTCCTCTTCCTCTTGCTTTTGTTCCAGCCAGGCCCCAGGCTGTTGGAGGTGCCGCCCACATTCAGGGCGGGTCTCTCCTCTCAGTTTGCTGTCCCCCATGCCACTTATCTCTGGAAACACCCTCACAGATGCTCCCAGAAGCATAAATATGCTTTACTAGTGTCCTAGGTGTTTCTCAATCCAATCAAGTTGACGATCATATTAACCATCCCAGGGGTCCAGAAGGAGGAGGTACCATCTCCTCAGGAGTCCTGGGAAGATGGAGGCACGGGGTGACTAAACTGGGCATCGATGGATGGGGGAAGGGGCTGGATGGGCAGAGGCAAAGGGACCTGCTAGGGAAGGTTTGGGGGGAAGGGGAGCACAGGGCTTAGAGCCATCTGCTTTGCCTAAAACATGGAATTATGTGAGGAGAGCAGTGAAAGAGAAAAGAATTGGCCAGGGAAGGTGGGCTGGGGTGAAACCATGGAGAACCATCAACGGTGTTCTCAGAATTCAGACTTGACATTTTTAGCAGTGTTAAAATAGAACAAAGCTGTGCCTTAGGGAGGAGTAACCTGTCGGCAGTGTGCTGGATGAGTTAGGGGAAAGGTCTTTGACAGTGATAACTCCCATCAGAAGTGATTGTAAGCTGGTGGCAGTGGCATATTTCTGTAGTCCGAGCTCCTCAAGAGGCTAAGGCAGGAGGATCACTTCAGTCCAGGTGTTTGGGGCCAGTCTGAGCAACATGGCAATGCCTCATCTCAAGAATGAATGAATGAACGAATGAATGAATGAATGAGGAAAGGAAGCAATTGCAGCAGCCAGGTAAGATTAAAATGGGTGTTACATGGAGGCACTGTCTTCTTCCTCCAGCCACCCCTAGTAGATGATCACGAGCCAGTTCTGACTTCCAGTGCTCCTGGATTGTTGGAAAACATTTGCTTAACTGCTGGGTTGGGTGAGATACAAATCTCTGTGTGGGCATTTTCTCTAACTTCCAACAGTCACTTCTAGGATACCACAGCAACGTCCAGATTCGAGTCAGCTCATTTATAAACTTATGTCTCTTAGAAGTGGAGGGACAGATGGAGCCCTCCCAGGAGACAAAAAGAGACCTGCCTTCCAAAAGAAATGCATAATCCTCATCTTAAAGATGGCTAGAGTTTTAAGAGGGTAAGTGGCTCCCTCAAGGCCACACAGGGTCTTCAAGGACCCTGTCAGTAGGGTCCAGCTGCAGGAGAATTTGGCTTAAACGCTGGGGGATTTAAGCAAGGGGGTATTCTATTACTCTAAAGTCATAAATGTGTTACTCAGCATCTATTTACTGAGCCCACACTATGCACACAGCAGGGTATGGGTGTGGTGAACATGATATGACCTGTGAAGTCCCCTGTGTGGGACTTGAGAGCTCAGTGCTCCACAACAGCACACACAGGCAGGAAGAATTCACTGCAGAGATGCTAAATCTCTGGCTGGAAACTAGTGCACAGTGGTGTCAAATTTCTCATGCCCCCGTCCCTATGTGCTAAAAATTCCAAGGCCGAGACTGTGTGCAACAAGCTCTGTCAAAACAGGGTGGTACCCAAACAAGATGGCGCTCAGCCTTAGACTATCTCAGAACCTTCTGGTGCTTCTGAAAACACATCATTTCACTTGGGTTGGAAGAAAACTCACTTCAGCCAACCCCCAGCCAGCATATTCCCTCACCACATACCTTTTTGGTGAACATCCCCTTCCAGTTGCTGGCCTGATCTGACCCTCAGTTTGGTTGGCCAAAGCCTGTTAGGTTGAATATAGCATAAAGGGGTTTTCCCACTTTGGTGGAGGAGGAAGCTAATTTTAACTGCCATGTATCCTATCAAGTTTGACTTTTGTCTTTATTGTATCCTCCATTTAAAAATAAACCAAAAGCAATCCAAGTGACATGTGTTCTCCAAAGGCAACGCGATGAGGTCCAGAGAGCCCCAGGCTTGGAAATCATGTTTTGTTTTTGCCACCGACTGACTCCATGACCTTATTTTCCCCTTGAATGAAATGAGCAGGTTGGACAAGAAACAGCCGCTGCAGACTGGCAGCGCACGGTCAGCCTCTGACCCTAATCATGTTTTGTGTGACCTTGACAGTGGTTTATTTTCTAATTGAATTTAAAGGGCTTTAAAGGAGGCTGGTACTAGGCGATTTGCTACAGGCGACACATCTCACACCAGCCTACACGTTCCTTGTCTGCCTGCCATTTGACACCATCTGCCCTCCTTAATATTCTCTGAGGTGCCTTTCATCTGAAATAGGCTGAGAAATTTTGAGTTTCTTTGCACCTCCAGCTCTTTTATGCCTCTGCTTGCCTTGTCCTCCAGACATTGGAAGAATTATTTTTTCAGTGGAAAAAATTACATATCTGGTGATAGAAAAAAGCAAATATCTAATTACTCCAAGGCCAGTAGGCCAACAGGTGTTACAAGCACTAAGGCAGCTTTGCTTGTTTTAATATGCTAATGATGTAGAGAGAAGATGAATTAATTATGGGACCTCGGCACTGCAATGTGTAAGACTCTACCTGAAGTGTGGAGAGCGCTGGTTTCCAACTGTGTCTCCGAACTAGCCGGAAGTCATCAGGGGCTGTTCTGTGTGGCCACAGTCCTGGGCGATTTTAAATCCAAAGTCCTGTGAGGCTCCCGTGTGCGCCGATGGGTAATATAGCTGTGTACGCGTGACCACCTTGGAGAGTGATTTTGACTTATAAATGGGCAGCACTAGAGCAGCTGCAGAGGGAGAACTGTCACTTTGGAACTGGTTGGTGGCAGCCCTGCATGGTGATTTCTGCACTGTATTCTCCACCCTACAACCACGCAGTCACCTCATCTCCTTCACTCGGCACAGGAGACCCGAAATGCAAGAATTCCATTGACTGTGGGCCCTTCCGATGTTGGAAGTCATTTCTCTCCTTAGCTTTTTCGGCTCTCACTAAATCCTGGAGTTTAAAAGTGTTATTCATCTAAATTCCTAAGAATGTACCGCTCGCTGAACATCATTGTTTTTAAACAGAAGAGATTGCTGAGCCAAAACATTCGGAGCGTTTAAATCCCTCTTCCTCCTCTGAGTCATAACATTAGTTTTAAAGAAAAGACATACAGCCGTAGAAATAATTTATTATCTGGAAAGGAAACTGAACTTCATGGCTCCTACTGAGTTTCATGGTTCCTCTGTCCTTAAAGTATTTCCAGTGTGTGAACATGGGACCGTGATGAGGACTTTGAGAAGTTCCATGTAAGACATCAGGCTGGCGCTGACAACGCCACCAACCAGTCTCTTCCAGGACGGCTGTAACTGACGCCGCCGTAGGAACTGCAGGAAAGGGACGCACAGGTGCAGTGACTGAACTGAAAAGGAAGAAGCTGTTACAGATTTATTTCCTGTCCTCCCACCTCTGTTCTACCCGAGCAGATCCCGGAAAAGTCCCTTACCCATGCCAAGCTTTGGTCCTCGTGCGTAAAATGGCCATTAAGAGCCATACCTACGCACAGAGCCACACAGCTTAGCTGACTTAACACATGAAAGCCAACTGCTAGAGAGTTTGCCCAACAGCTCACGGGAGCCATTGCTGCGCCTGTGCTGGTGCTCAACTGGTCATTAATCCAGCCCTTCTGCGTTTGAGCATTTAAATGTCATGTGTCCTTGTTTGCTCTTTCTCTAACAGGGGAAAAAGCACTCTTAAAAATCTTTTGACCACCCCTTTGGGTGGGCAGGTTGTAAATGAAGAAGAAAAATGAAGTCATCCGTGGGGAAGGAAAGATCAGAAGCCACCGCGATGATAGCAGCCTTTTGCAGTAGTGCCTTCGCATGCTATTTGGGTCTCCATGGCCCACAGTATCAGCCCCTCTTGTTGAAATAAGGAATCCCACAGTCATGTGGCCCAGGGTCTGTTTTCCAGGATTTCAGGGGCCGTGTCCTTGCCTGTGGCAGTAATTACCCAGGGGTGTGTTAGCTTCCGGGCACAGCTTGGTGAGTGGCAGGAAGGAGGGGAAGCGGTGGAGGGGACAGAGACTCCCATTGTCACAGGCAGTGAGGCCAGCAGCAAGCAGCATCGCCCTGGCCTCCTCTGCCGGCTGGGGAGGGGTGCAGGCAGCGGGGGTGATGGGCTGCTTCTCAGGAGCCTCTGGTGGCTGCGGGAGGGCTCTGCAGCATGAGGCCCATCAGGAGATGGCTTTGGGAAGGCAGTGTGACCAGCACCCCCAGCTCCATTGGGAAAGCAGGGTCTCCCTCCGCTCCCCATTTCCTCCCCTGTGATATCGCAGGAGGAGAGGAGGGAACCAGAGGTGGATGGTGGGCTAGGAAAAGCAGCCCCTGCGCATTCTCGGGGCCAAGCCACTGTGTCCTAGACGCTGCTCAGCTTGTCGTGTGTGCTTTCTCTTGGCGACCGTGTGCGCTACAGTCACCTACTTCAGCGACAACGACACAGAAGCACAGAGTGGAATAACTGCTCAGAGCCTGGCAGAGGGAATTCCTGGTTCTTGGTTTAAATATTGTCAGCCAGCTTGATGTATTCCTTTGTGACCAGCTGACTCCAATCCAGAGAAACACTGCGGACTCAGTCAGAGAAGCCGGGAACACTCACCAATTCCAGAAAATACACGCTCCTTACCTTCAGCCAGTGTGCACAGTGATTTTTTTTGTTGTTGTTTCATTTTTGGGATTTTTTTGGTTTTTTTGTTTGTTTGTTTTTTGTTTTTTGCACCAGGAATTGAACTCACAACCTCACGCTTGCCAGGCAGGCGCTGTGCTGCTGAGCTATATCCCCAGCCGCACAGTGGTTTTTAAATATGCCAAGGCTGGAGTGCAGCTCAGGGTAGAACACCTGCCTCGTGTGCATGAGGCCCTGGGTTCCACCCCCAGCACTCCAAAACAAACATAAAAGATGTTTCAGAAGAACAAAGGCCATGTTTCATTCATTCGTGTGTTACAGGAAGATGGGGCATGTAGTTTTTAAGACTAGTTCCGGATGTTTGGGGTGGCTTTTTCCATTAAAATGCGTAATTACTGGAGCCAGTGAACAGTTAGATAGGAGTGTGTCCATAGGGGTGGCATTCTCGGTCCCTGCCTGAGATTTCTGGCAGGTGGGTTCCTCCGACTGCAAAGCCAGGGACGAGCTCGCCAGCTGCCACAGCACAGAGCTGTGTTTCACCGGGGCTTCTCCCTGGGGTGCCACGCGCTCAAGTTCAAATGTACACGGCAGGGTTCTCAGCCAGCGATTCGGCAGCTATTTCAGCGTCGCTGCCCAGCAAATAACGGTGCTGGCTGTGCTGCGAGTGCTGATATCTACCACAGGCTGTGTCTCAGGGACAGCAAACATGGGCTATTTCAAACAAAAAAGTGAAGGGCTTGGGACAGCACGGAGGGAGAGCACTTGCTTGCCATGCTTAAGGCCCTGGCTTCAATCCCCAGCAAGGGAAGAAAAGGAGACAGAGAGGAAGGGAGGAGAAATTAATTTGTATCAGACAAGGAATTTCTGAGTTCATGATTTGGCATTAAAACTCCTAACAAAACAGTCGGCTTGTGAAACCCCACCAGGCCGAGCATGAGTGACAAGGAGGGAACTCAGGAGGATCCAAGCCTCTGGTGGCAGCCAGAGGAGAACATCGTGGCACGTGTTTAGGGTCTTTGAGAACTTTGTGTTCCTCTGTAGTGCTCACCTGGCATCTCGGTTCCTCTTTATGGCCTCGTGCGTCAGCACATCCCGGTTAGCCAGCGCCCCGAGGGTGTCCCGGCACCAGCCAGTGCGCAGAGGTCACACAGGGGCTGGATTCAGGTGATGGAGCCACCAGGACCCATCCTTGGGGCCCCAGCAGACCTCAAATGCTTCAAGCAGACCGCGTAGCGGGTTCCTGGTCATTGCCTGTAGCGCCTCTTTGTGGCCGTTGTGTAGGATGAAGGGATTTCTGAGCTGCACAGGGCCTTCGGAATCCTCCTCATGCTGGCCGTCAAATCCCTGCTATGGAGAAGGCGGATGGGACAGAGAGTTCTCTGTCCAGCCTTCTCATTCCTAAAATGAACACAAGAGCCAATGCCTGGGCCGCATGTCTTTACCTGTTCTCAGAACTGTTGTGTGGTCTCATCTGCAAACATTAATAAAGAGGATATGTCTGGGAGGCTGAGGCAGGAGGATCACAAGTTTGATTCCAGCTTAGGCAACTCAGCAACTTAGCGAGATCCTGTCTCAAAAAAAAAAAAAAAAAAAGAAACAGAAAAGAAAAGAAGTAAAGAGCAGGTGATATGGCTCAATATGAAGGCCTTCGATTTAATCTCCAGTACTGCAAAATCTTCACAAGTTTTGACTTAGAGCTTGGCAGTGCCCAGGAAAGTGGGGACACTGCTCCAGCCTTTCCTAGGGCAAGATGTGGGCACAGGGCGAAAGGGCCCGTGTCACACACACCCCTACTCTCAGAAGACTAGAGGCCGCTCCTGAAACAGGCTTTGTGGGAGGCCCTGGGAGGCCCCACGTGGCGTGTGGGATACCTTGGTCTCTGTGTCAGCTTCCACCAGGAAAACAGAGCCGACGGGCAACACACAGGAAGAGATTTTCTGTGAGGAAATGGCCCCCATGGGCAGCTGGATGGGCAAATCCAGAATGGCGCCCTTCCTGTTGGCTGCATCCCCAGATGGGGTGTTTGGCCCTTCCCGTGAGGAAGAGCCCTGGCTCTGTTTTTAAGATCTTCCAACAGGTCAGGTCGGCCCCTGCTCCCAGATGATCTAGGGCCATCACCTATACTTACAGTCAGCTGAGTGTGGGCGCAGTCACATTTATCCAGCATCTTCCTAGCAACACCCAGCCCAGGGGACTCTTGGGTTTGTTTTGGTTGGCCAGTGGTTTCGCATCACTGGGGCTGTGTGTGCTAGTCAAGCGCCCTCCCACGGAGCTACACCCCCAGCCCCTTCAGATAGTGTTCAGCTGAATACCAGGAACAGAAGCCTGCTCACCTGGACACATCAAACTGACCCTCGGGCTTTTCCTCTGAGGAGCAGCTGTGGAGCCTCTGGTGACAGGCAGGCCCGGATGCCTCCCTCCCTCCAGCTTCCTCCTGTCACCTCAAGGGACTGCACTGAGCAGTACAACTTTCTTTTCCTTCAGGAAATTTGTAAGAATCTGAAAATTTCCAAAAAGAAGGTCGTCCCAGAGTCGAAGCTTCCTGACAAGGCCACATGTCCCACACTCTGGCTGCCCCCGTGCCCTGTGCTCAGACTCTCATGGTCACGGCCCTCCGTATTTATTGACCAAAGCCACACCTCCGTCTTAATTAAATACCACTTGATTCTCAGAACCTTCAGCTGTCTCTCTGCTTGTTTCCAAAGCTCATGTAGCTTCTAAGCATCGCATGTCAGCCTTCTCCATCAAGGCTCTGGGGGAAAAGTCAGTTTAACAGTGGGGATTTTTGATGCAGTTTTCTTGGATTCACCCAGTTCTGGTTTTTTGGTTTGGGTTTTTTTGGGGGGGTTGTTTGTTTGTTTGTTTGTTCGTTTGCGGTGCTGGGACTCAAACCCAGGGCCTCACACATTCTAGGCAGGGGCTCTAGCACTGAGCTGTACCCCAGCCCCTTAGTTCTGAAGTTCAGTAGTGGATTGCTTCTAGGTATAAGAGAATCTCCATGAAATAAAATACATGCAGAAGCATGTGGACTGTATTGTAGATATTTTTCTTCTCCTTTATAACAAACCTCAGACCTCCAGGAGGCCCACTAAGCTTTTAAGGTCTTTTGACATCTGTCACATAGACTCCCGTGGTCAGGCGCTCTGCTGTTTAATGCCCACACACCCCTTTTTGCAGTTAAGAAAACTGAAGCACAGAGCTTCTAGACGATAGAACCAAGGTCCCAAGTACCAGAGACAGGATTTGAACCCAAGAACTCTGACTTCAAAATCCAGGCTCTTGACCACAGTAGTACCAATACTGCATGCTGGACACCTAAATTTGACTTTCATGCATCCTAAGATGACAGTTTATCGTGACAGTTTATTGTTTCACATAATCGAGGGGAGAAGTTTGCTGCCTATCAGAGAAAGTCTACTAAGACGATTCGGGTTGGTTCCATTGACAAAGAAGTTGTCTCTAGGAAGTGCCAGGGCACAGGGCACAGCTGGAGTCCTCCAGGGTACTGTGGATGCCTGCCTGCGCAGCCTGCTCTATGAAATAACCAGACCCCAAGAGGGGTCCCCACCTTTCAAAACCAAAGCCAGGGGCCCCAGCCAGGTCACTAGAGGCACCTCCAGGTGGGTGAGCCGTTATGACAATGCTCCTTTACAGTGCCGGGAGCAGGTGCAGGGGCATGGGGCTGGGGGCAGCACCCACATCTCCCTGCCGTGCTCCTCCCCTCCTGATGGATGCCAGGGCTGAAGGCTTTCACACACTGGTGAGTTCTTTCTCTCCCACTTCGGAAAATCTGGTTTCTCACCCTCCAAAGGGAACATGTGATTAATGGCAAAACGCAAGTGCCTGCAGTTCCATGATAATTGCTTTCTTAAAAAACAAAATTACAGCCACCTGCAGAACATAGTTGGATTCAGTCAATTTGGAAAGAATTTCTGGTGACTCAAGGCAAAAAAAAAAGTTATCTGAAAATGGTCACACCTGCGTCCCTACTTAAATCACTGTGTTTTTCGGTTGTCCCAGAGCAAGAATGCTAAATAAATACCTGCTGGCCTGCTGGGCATTTCTCTACCTGATAACTCCACATCTACTGGGAGTCCCAGCAGTGCAGGCAGGGAGAGGGCAGAGGGTGGTCTTGTCATCGGCCCCGCAGCTTGCTCTGGGAGGCAACCTTGCTTCCCATGCAAGGGAAACAGTGAGCTGCCCGGGGAGCAGCTGCAAAGGCAGGTGCTGGTTCTGCAGGGCTGAGCAGGCTCCAGGCCTCTGCCTTTCCAACAAGCTCCCATGTGATGCTGACACTACGGGCTGTGGACCCCACTTCAGGTGGCGAGAAGTTAGGGGGCCACTCAGACCCCTTGCCGGAAAGGTAGAGAGGACTTGGAGGAGAAAGCCTATGGCACCTTGGTAATTGTCATATTGACAGTGTTAGCCCACTTTCTGCCACTGTGACAAAATACCTGAGAAAATTAACTGAAAGGAGGAAAAGACTTACTTTGGCTCTCACTTTCAGAGATTTCAGTCCATGGTCGGCTGGTTCCATGGCTGTAGGCCAGAGATGAGGCAGAACATCTTGCCAGAAGAATGTAGTGGAGCAAAACTGCTCACCTCACAGTTGTTGGGAAGCAGAAAGACAGGGAAAGAGCCAGAGAGGAAGGACCAGGGACAAGATATTGTCCCCAAGGACACGCCCCTATGGCCTACCCTTTCACTAGCACCCAGCTCCAAAGTTTCCCTTATTTCCCAATTATGATTTCATCAAGGATTAATCTACGGATGGCATTAGAGCCCTCATGACCAATTCATCTTTCCAAAGAGCATCGGCTCTGAACACAGCTACATTGGGAACCCACCCCCAACACATGAGCTTGGGGTGCACATCATAACAGCAGTCACACTGATAGTGGTCCCAGCCACAGCCACTCATTTGCAGCCAGGAGAGACTGAAGTCATTCTGCACAACCACTCGCCCATCAAGGGACCACTTTTCCTGATCATCTGCAAACCTCAAGCCTGGTCTGAGAAGTTGCTTCATGATCCTTTGCATGATATCACACAAGTGTAGATTAGTGTGTGGGATTGGACATCCCAAGGGGGTAGGGCCTGTGATAAAAGAACTGTATGGTTCTGTAATGGTAGCATATACAGCATGGATACACTGGACAAATTCACTCCTCAGAGAGCAGAAGAGCATGAGATCTCATCACATTGCCCTGACTGCCATAAGCAGCATAAAGCTTATGGATTGTTTACGCTGGAATTTTCCATTCACTTTATTTAATCATGATTGACTTCAGGTAACTGAAATGGTGGGAAACAAAACCACAAATAAGGGAGGACTGCTGTAATTTTAAATATTCTCACACATATTGTATCACTAAATTAAAGGAAGTAATGAAAAGAAAACCCACAAGTAACACGTGATACCTATTGTACTAGCAAACTTGGTGACATGAAGCCGTCATGCTTCTTGATATGATGTTTCTGACTTTGTCTAAAAGTGACATACGTGGTCAGGTGCTACATTTGCTCCTCTGACACCTGCCTGCCCCAAGCCTCCAAGCACTGAACCTACTGTGGCTAGTGCAGATTTCTGGTTTCCATGGCAACAGATCTACTGCTTATGCTTAATAAGTGAAAACTAGAACCTACAGCTGTTCGTCTTTTCTGAAAAGACTTTTTTCTTTATTATTTTGTGGGGGCAGAGATGCCATGTCTGGACGCTGCTAAGGAGTAATCTCTTGAGTGAGTTTGGCTAGTGGTATTGAAAGGAACCGCATCCCAGCAAATAGCTGGGAGGGGGCTGTTTAATCCCATTTTCCTAATTAAATGGCAAAAAATAAGGCTCTTTATAAGCTGCATTCAGTGAGACCAGGTTTATTTCTTGCTCACCAACAGCTATGATGGTGGCTGTTTGTGGCCTAATAGAGTTCCGATGATATTGTTATCTTTTCCTGAAGATGAGCAGGCGAGGTATCCACTGGCGTAGAGCCCTGTCCTCGTCAGCACTGATAACATCCTTGCACTCAGGTCTAGTTTATCTGCTCTCCCTCTCGTCTGCCCACTTCCTATTGCTTTTGCCCTCCAACCTCTGCCATGGTCTCTGGACAATTAGCAGGTGAGCAACCATAACCAGCTGCAAAGCCCACCCTTGGAGCATTTGCTGGACACAAAGACATGAGAAGTGTTTGCCTAAGGAGCTTTCTTCCTCTTTTTTCTTTTTCAGATTTTTTAACTACACTTTATAAAAAAAAAAAAAAAAAGCAAGAAAGAAGATTTTCAGGAATACTGCATATTGTAGAAGAGTAGCAAATAAATTTTCATACTCTATAGGGAAACAATATACGTAAAACCCAGCTGGTTTTTCTACAATTAAGGACCATTCTAGGGATTTGTGTAGTAGGTCTGTGTTTGTTGTCATTTGGATGCTATGAATTAAAATCTGGGGACCATCTTTTTATTCGAGTTTAAATTAAGAGAATGGATTCTTGCACAGACAAGGAACAAGGCCCCCCTCCCTCTGTTCAGGGGATGTTTGTTGAAGCCAGACCCCGTTTTCCCTTTTGGAGCAGCCGAGATGAATCAGACATGGCCCTTGCCTGGGAGAGATGCCCAATATAGTGGGTGGCAGATTCATGTGTGGCGAAGGAGCTTCCTAGTTAGGTCATCACTGCGTGACCTGAGCCTGTTTTTGTTTGTTTTCATCGTGTTTACATAGATACGCTCTGATTCAGCTTATTCAGTCTGACTCGGCCTCACCGTGGAGCAGGCTGCCTAGAACTCGCGAGGAGCCTGGGGTGCAGCCCAGGAGCGGGGAAGGCAGTGCAGTGGAGAGGGAGACCAAGAGCGTCCCTGGCTCCCCTCCAGAGACGAGAGGGTCCCCAGTGCTGTGTCCTGGTCAGGAAGGAATGGCGACAACACGAACCCGCTGGGAACTCGCTGGACAGTGAGCTCAGCGGCATCCAAAGAGCAAAGGAAGGGGACAGTGGGCCATGCAAAGCCTGTCCCCACAACCGTAGTGTTTCCAAACTAAGCAGCTCTGAACTTGCTCTGTGACTGTGAACAACAATCTTACTCCCTTCCCCCATCAGCCCTTGGTTCTCCCAGGTGGGAAACATCACTATACCCACAGGGCCATCGGGCAGGGCATTCATGTCTCCCTCTTGCTTCTGTCTTCCAGGAATAGAGCTGTGTCCACCCGGGAAACGGTTCATGATCACAATGGTGGCGAGCTTCGTGGCCATGGCGGGCCAGTTCCTCATGCCCGGGCTGGCTGCCCTGTGCCGGGACTGGCAGGTGCTGCAGGCCCTCATCATCTGCCCCTTCCTCCTCATGCTGCTCTATTGGTCGTGAGTATCCCCTGCGTGCCTCCGGTCACCCTGCTGTCCCCCTTGCTTGCTTCCACTTGTGTTGTTGCCTGCAGGGAGTTCTATGTCTCTTTTTCATTATGTCAATTTTAGCCATTTGTGTGGTTGAAACATACACCAAAGTAGACAGAAGAGTGGAAGGAGCCCCGTGTGCCCCCGCCAGCTGCAGTAATATGCCCGGGTCCGTCTGGCTTCATACCTACTTGCTCTGCCCACCCCAAGGGGGTACTTTAACAGGAAGTTCTATGAATGGTTTGCAAGGCAGAGAGGGTTGGAGATGAGGAAATGTTGAAGGATGTGGAGATGCTGAAGATGTGATTTAGAAAATCTCCCTGTCTCCTCTGGCTGAGGGGCGGACACACATCAGCCCGTGGACCAAATCTGGCCCGCCATTGGTTTTTACAAATAAAGTTTTATTGGAAGGGCACTGTGTTCATGTGTTTACACGTGCATGGCCTGCGTCTGCTTTTGCGCCACAGTGGTAGAGCTGAGTAGATGCAGCAGGGGTAGCACAACCCATGAGGGTTTGTCCGCTCCTGAAGATGAGACCAGTGTGACTCTCAGAGCCCTAACAAGTTTTTGACTGGTTAACTTTGGGGGGTCCCAGAGTAGGACCTGGGCAGCTGGATTCTTAAAATTCCACAAGGGGACTACTGTTCAGCCAAGATTGAAAAACGCTGCCCTGCAGATAGAGATATTGGGAGGAGGGGATGAGTGTCTTCCCCACTTTATAAGTAGTTCCTTTCTTTTCTTCCCTGCCACTCTTTTCCAGGTGATGCCCTCCTCCCACCCATGGGACCATATATCATGGCTCTGGGCATATGCACCACACTGTAATGCTCTTACTTAGCCACTGAGGAAGGCTAAGTGCCTGGCGCACGCAGTGCATTGTGTCTGTGCTGTAAATGTTACCTGCAGCTGAGCGTCCTGTGAACCCACCTTCCTTTTAGGGTGCCTGGGAGCGAAGGTGCCTACTTCACCTTTGCAGTGCAGTACACCCCATGGTAGATCCACCTGCAGAGAGAGTGAGGGCTGGATGCTTTTCCTCAGCAGCGCTTCTTACTTGGGGTGTCGTGAGAAAACCAGGCCAGCAGAGAGCCAGCAATACCTAGGAAGCAAGTGCCACCTGCCAGGAGGCAGCTTTCAGCCACAGCTTTGGGTCTGGACCTGGGTCTGAGACCAGACAGGGCCAGCAGGGTCCAGGCATCCTTCCAGACCAGCCGGGCCTGCAGAGGCGAGAAACGAGGCTGTTTCCCATTGCAGGAGGAGGGGCGCTGCTCTCTTCCTTTTATCTTCTAAGGAGGCACATCCTGTCCCTCCCTCACCGTGTCTGTCACGCCTTGCTTCCGTTGGCACTCGAGGGCACTGAATTATCGAGCGCTTGCTCACTGAGCCCTGCTCCCTGCCACACGCGGCAAGTAGCTCGTTCTCGTGGCTCAACAGCCCGTGTGCAGAGGGCACTGGTCAGGCCAGGGCCTGGGCCCGAAGTCAGCCACTCTTCCTGCACATTGTGCCATCCCCTGCCTTCTTTCTGCTTCGGTCCCTCGTCCCTGCCTGGCCCGTGACCCCAAGCCACCTCCCAGCTTCCTGGCCACCTCCTGCCAGGACACCTGTGCTGTCCCCTGAGGGCTGGGATGAGGATGCACTTGCCCCAGCCCTGCTCCCCTGTCCCAGCTAGGAGGACCCCGGGCGGCCGGGGAGCAGAGAAGGGGCTTCCCAGGGCAGCTCCAGGTCTTTGGGGCTGGCCAGGCAGGAAGGGGCAGGGGGCTTTTGTTTACCTTTATTTCTTACTTAAATTTTAGAAATATATTGAGGTTTAGTGACTGTCAAGGCAAGATGTTTGTTTATTTAAACACATTACAGCCTCATAAAATGTGTTTGAAATGCACAGATTTAAAAATAAGGAGTGGTCACTTTTGAGGAGCCAGGGAGGGGACCTTTGCTACAGATGGGATGCCCATGCCTGTGTGTGGACAGCATCTGGGGCGCCGCACCCCGCGATCACCTCGCTGTGCTGTGGTCTGGCGGTACCATCTCAAGCAACCTCCTCTACACCTTTGAACCCCATTTCTCACCTCTATAAAAAGTGGACCCTTGGTGCCGGTGAGATGGCTCAGTGGCATACGCGCCTGCCTGGCAAGCGCGAGGGCCCAAGTTCGACTCCCGGATCCCACATACAAAAAAAGGGCCGGTGATATCGCTCAGCGGCACGGGTGCCTGGTGGCGTGCGAGGACCTGAGGTCGACCCCGGTACCCACACACACAAAAAAAGTGGACCCTAACAGTTCCTAGGGTACCGGGTGGTTCTGAAGATCAAAGGCTGGGCGCAAGGTGCAGAGCCTGGAACTCTGCCACCTCGTAGCTGTGTGGCCTTTGACAAGTTCCGTAACCTCTTCAGGCCTCAGATGTAGCAGCTCTGAATCACAGTGGCCAAAAACTGGGTTGGGAGAAGTCAATGAACTAATATATGAAAAGCATTCATGCCTGTCACCTAATGCCACCTGTGCTAATGGTCGTGATGAACACAATTTTTATATTTTATAGGTATGTTATTATTTAAGGTGCTTAGCACATGTCAGACCTATAATAAGTTCTCATAAAAATTAAATATTAACTCATGCTACTAATATTCTATCATCTCTTACTGCGTGTAGAAGACTGCGTCATGAGAGCAAATTTTAAAAACCGGTCTTGGGGCCTGGGATAGCCGAGCGGTGAGTGTTTCCCCACCGCACAGAGGCTCTTGGTTCAGCCCCCAGTGCCAGGAAAAGCTCTGTGTGGGGCGATGTCTTCCACCTTTGAAGACGGCATTGCTGGCTGTAAGAACTGTTGGGTGTCTGCCCCATCTCCCTGGTTACTGCCCTCCTCCCTCCTGCTGCAGCAGGCTGAGGGGTTTACAGGATGCAGAGGCTGCTGGGGACAGGGACCAGCTGTCGGTGGCAAAATATTGAAAGCTGCCTGCTTTCCTTTAATGAGCAAGTATTTATGGCATGCAGCAGGGTGTCCAGCAGCGCACTGGGGCCTTGGAGCAGCTCAAAGAGCAGGCATGGAGCACAAGTGTCAGCAGGAACCATAAAGGCAGCTGCCCGAGGCAGGGACCTCCAAGGTGCAGGTTGTTGCGTTTGGGGCTGTGGCGACAACGATGTGGAGATTGGCTGGGAGGGACCTCATGGTCAGGATGGGACTGAGCACACAGAGACCCTCTACACACACACACACACACACACACACACACACACAGAGCAGATAAAATACAACACTTAAGAAGATACAACACTGAGCTCCAAGGCAAGAAAGAGAAGTTCCCGGGGTCTGGACAAGGAGAGGATTCCAACTGAGCGCTTACAGAGCAGCTCACACATCTGAAGCAGAAAGAGGCTGAGGAGCTTGGGTTCGAAACTTTCCTGGGGGGTAGAACTGAGCTCTTGGGCCTTCTGTGGTTTGGAGGTGGTTGCCCCCAAGCACTCCAGTGCTAGAAGCTTAGTACCCAGCGTAGTGGTGCTGAAAGGCGGTGGAACCTTTGGGACGCAGGATCTAGTGAGAAGGGGTTCAGCTCTCGGGGGTGCACCCTGGAAAAGATGATGCTCGTCTCCCAGAGTGAGCCAGTTCCTGGGAAAGTGCAGGGCCCGAGCAAGACTGACCTGAGAACCTGTCTGGGTTCCCACCGTGTCACACGAGCTTCTCCATTGTGGTGCTGTTTGCCGCGAGCTTCTCATCAGCTGCTGAACTGAGGGGGTCACCCAATCGTAGACTTCTAGCCTCCAAAAGTGTGAAATAAATAAGCCTGTTTTCTTCAACATTACCCAGCTGTGGGCATTTTGTTATAGTGACAGAAAAGGAACTAATACAGGCTTCTTACACAATTAGAACTGAGCTCCCTGAATAAAGCCACTGTCCCTACTGCCTGGGACAACAGGACCAGAAAATCTCTGTTCACCACGAGGACTCAGCCCAGAGCTGGCTGACTGCCGGTATTGTGGGCAGAACAGGATTCACCCAGAAAAACACAGGAGCCGTGACGTTCACATTATGCACGGTCTGGCCTAAGTTCCAGCTGCCCACTGAGGCTGAGATGTGGACCTTGCAAGGCCAACACCAGAATTCACCCAGCAGGTTCTCACCAAAGATGAGCTCACAGGCAAAATTCACAGATCCCTGGGGAAAGTGTTACGAGGCCAGAAACGATAGCTTGGGGAGTCTGCATCTCAGGAACAGTAGAAACTAGAGCAATCTGAAGGAGACGTTAACCTGGCTGTTATTGACGGTGCAGTTAGCACCCCCCACAGTAACATCTTCTAGACACCAGGTACTGCGTGCATGCGTGAGCAAGTCCCGACTGCCCCGGAAATTCCGGGGTGGGCTGGGTAGGTGGGAGGGAGCCCACAGGCTGTGAACCCGTACACAAGCAGTTAATGTGCTTTCAGGTCATCAGCACCAGGGAAGAGATTCGTTAACACAGAGGGTAGGAGAGACCACTCAAGGGGGGTGACCTTCATGCTGAGACCTAAAGGATGAGTAAAAGGAAGTCACACGAGGCTCGGGGGAGAAGAGCAGGCAAATGCTGCTCTCCACTTGGCTTATGCTGGAAGAGGAGGAGGAAGCTCAGAGTGGCCAGAGCCTGGTGGACGAGAGGGAAGGAGAGTCAGAAATGCAGGTGGGGCGGTGAGCAGAGGGGCTTGTGCATAGAGCTCTAGAGATGGACCGGAGGGGTCTAAGCAGGGGGTGCGGGCTCTGATCTGTGCTCTGAGAGGACCTGTCTGTAATGTGGAGAATGGAAGGAGAGCTGACAAGGGCTGGTGCAGAGGCAGCCACTGTGACTTACACTGGTTTGTGAGATGCCAAGGTGCAGGGTGGGGGGTAGGGTCACCTGCAGAGGTGCTTTGGAAGTGACCCTGGTGAGTCATGCCTGTGGACCTGATGTGGCACATGAGAGTGAAAGAGGAAGTTGTCACAGGGCTGGGTCCATCTCTATGAGCCCTGGAGCTCAGGGAGGGATGGAGCCCAGAGGCCTGTCCTGCCGCTAGAGTCTGGAGGGTGACAGATAAGGGACAGCCCTGGAGAGGGAGGGTTTTGATGTCGCAGCCAACGGGGGGAGCCACTGAGAAAAGCTTAGAGACACTCGAAGCCACACACATCAGCCCTCAGGGCCCGGTGGGACCAGCTGCCCTGTCCTTACCTGGGCTTTAGGAAGGAAGAGCTGCAGAAGCAGCGGGGCCCAAAAGGACAGAGAGATGTGCGCGCTTGACGAGGGTACTCGGGGTGCCGCACAGCCCAGCGGAAGCGCTTTGCCCTGAGGCAAGAGCAGAAGAGCGAGAACTGTAATTCCTCTGGGGGGTGCAGCTGCCTGAAGCTAAGATCCTCTTTGTTTTAGCACCAGCAAAAAATGCTTGTTCAGGCACTTGGCGGGGAGGCATTTGTTACTCCTTAGAGAGGGTAACAGCTTCCATGCTAATCAGCAGGAGGGAAGTCCTACTGACCGATCCTTTCTCCAGAATAAATGTGGAATTCCTCCAGGCTCACAAGAAACAAATGGAGGGAAAAGTCACAATCAAGAATACCAGAAAAAAGGCAGGTCTTAGAGGAGGTCCACCGGTGTGTGGGAAGATGAGTGGCAGGCGATGCAAGAGAACGGAAGAGGGAGCTGGCTGGAAAGACAGCTGCTTGCAAATTGTACACACTGGGAAAAGCGGCCCCTTCTGGGTGGTTGTAGCCTGTGCCCGGGTTGCGTCAGGGGGACAGAACTCCTCCCTCAGCAAGGAGCCCCTGGTCATGGCACAGCCTGGCCCCGTATTCAGAGGTCCAGGTTTGAGTTATCAAGAAGATTCTGGATGGAAGACCAGGAAGGTGAAGATGGGACAGAGTGACATCGGTTTTCCGGGGTGCGATTCGGTGCTGGGGAATGACAAGAGAAGAAGGCTGCCCATGTGGTGTCTGTCTGCTGCTTCCAGAAGGGGAACTCGTGCAGATGCTGGCCATGCAGTGCCTCGCTCACATCGCCCACCCCCAGTGCCAGCTGGATGTGCACCTCCTCCATGCCCGCCTGTGCTGGTGGGCAGCTGGGTTGCTATGCAGTGAGCACCACAGGGATGGCTTACGGGACCACTCTGCCAGGGAGGGAAGCCACACTTCTAACTTCGATCTTATGCCTCCTTTCAGGGAGACACATGCACTGTGATGTCGCCTGTGCTCCCTTTCCCTGAGATGGGCTCAGAGCCTCCTCTGTGGGGCGGTGTTTTAATCATAGTACTCCTTGATTAGGCAGGTAGCACTAGAGATTGGCAGGATTATTCTCATTTTTAGATAGGGAAACCAAGGAGTCAAAAAGCTTTGCCAAAACACTTGGACATAGAGAAAATCTTTAATAGCTGGTTTGCAAAGGTCAGCGGTTCTCGAAGTACAGTCCCTGTGCCAGGTTTGGGGATTTGTGTTTCCATCAGCTCCCAAGGGCGGCTGATGCTGCCAACTGCTGTCTGAGGGTGCGCGGATTAACAAGCACCTCCAGGTGCCAACGCGCCCTGAAGTTCGAGAACCCATCATGGGCCAGGCTCACCACCTATGGACTGCATTGCAGGGCGTGAGGGTGGTGCGTGACTAGCTGAGCCCTCTCTGGCTGGGATTTCATTCTGATGAGAGAAAAGGGCCATTGGCAATCAGCACGATCATTAGAAGCATCATGGAGAGCAGTCAGAAGACAGTAAGCCAATGGGAAATGAGGCAACGAGAGGAAGATTGGGCTGCTCTGTGGCGTGCTGGAGCGTAATAGCGCCAGTTCCCCAGGCGACAGATAAACCAGAAGACGGGGATGAGGTGCGAATTGTCACAGGGGCCACCAGGCTGGAGACGAACCAGTGCCAAGGCCACTGTGGCAGAAAACCACAGGAAAACATGTAGATGCTAAAAGGAACTTTGATTTTTTTAAAAAAATTTCAAGAGAAAGGTCATTATAAAACATTTAAGTGGCCTTAGGTTAGAGAGATGTCCAGTGTAAAAAAAATTCTAACGTTTCTAATAATGTCCTAATTCTTAAATATCATTAGAAATGCTTTAGCCAGAATAATAGTTGTTTTTGACATTTCTTGAGAGTTTCTTCTGGGGAAAGAGTTGGTTTTGGTTTTTGTAGTGGAGTGAAGGGCTGCTTGGTTTGGTGGTTTTGTTTTTGTTTTTATTTTTGTTTGTAGCACTTGAGAATGAACCCAGGGCCTTTGCACCAAGCTACATCTCAGCCCTTTATTCAAATTTTGAGACAGGGTCTCAGTCAGTTGCTTAGTTGCCCAGGCTCTGCTAGAAGTTGCAATCCTCCTGCTTCAGCTTCCCAGAGTCCTGGGATTACAAGTGTGAGGCCAGTACACTTGGCTGATTTGGTTGTTTTGGTTTTTTGAGATGAAGTCTTGCTCTGTTACCCAGGCTGATGTCCAACTCTTGGGCTCACTCAGATCTGCTGCCTCAGCCTCCCACGCAGCGGGGAGTATGGCACACCCCACCCTGCTGAGAGTGTGTTCCTTAGCCGGGCTGTGCTAAGCATTTTACACACTTTGCTCCTCCCCTCCCCTGAAGCCCCCGAAGGAGACCCTAGGAGGCCCCAGTGACGGGGGAGGGAGCCAGGCTTCCTTCCTTGCGGTGCTTTGCTGAAGTCCTGTAGCTGTTAGATCGGGGCCACTGCCTGAGTTCTGCAGGTGGACCCCAGAGCTGGCCCAAAGCCACCAGCTGCCCGGCTCAGTTCCAGTGCCGTGGTGCTGCTGGGCTCAAAACATCTGGCTGCTGGCACAGAGCCACGCTTCGCATCCAGGAGGACTTCTCAGTGTCCTCTTTTTATTTATTACGTTGTCTATTTATTACATTTATTTATTTATTTATTGCAATTGTAAAAGCATTTCTTAAAATCACCGGGGTATTGCTGCCTACCCCAGTAGGGACTCAGTGCAAATTTGTTAAGTGAATGAATTAATTTTGCTTCTTAATGCTGTAATGATTTCAAAAGTCCCTTTAATATTATATGTGTATAGACATATGTACCTGTGTTTGTGAAATCCAGCAATCATCAACCTACAGTATTTTTTTTTCCCCAAACTAACTTGCAAGTCACACACCTTCCTCCACTAAATAATTTTATTTCAAAAGGGGTCAAAATGCCACATTACGCAGAAAGACTCTTACAGATAAAATAAGGGTGTAGGATTCCCCGCACAGGAAGAAGAAAGCAGTTGTTATAATGACATGAAGTCCCACTGGAAAATGGAAAAGGGAAGAGGTGGGTCAGAAAAAGTTATACTCACAGGTAGCAATTTTTATAGGTTATGGGACAGTTAATTTGGGCAGATATATTGGAAACAGAGAAAAAAGGTAGGTTGGGGAAAGTAGATTGGGGTAGTATTAACTAAAGGGAGACACAAAAATGGTAGCCCATATTTCAGTGGTGAAAACTGACCAAGTAAAGATATCAAAATGTTCTCCAGGTTGGTGCTGGGGGATTTGCTGATGGTATGGAATTTTAGGGAGCACTCGGGTGAGAGGCTGCCTCATTTTTAACTTCTGAGTATGTAGGGATTGTGGAAAACGTTAGGAATCCCATCGGTCAGCCCAGCTGCTTCCATGGAGAAGCAGAGAAGAGGAAGTGTGGTCATCCAAGGCTGACACGGCACCAGGTCATCAAGTCCCTGTTGTCCCAAGGCCAGCATCTGTCCTTACAAAGGAAAGCGTCTTTCTCACTGCCCCGAGCCGCGGGAGGCTAGGATTCCTTAAGGCCAGCTTGAGGATCGCTGTAGCCTTGAAACCAGGAGGAGAACAATGTGCGTGTGTGTACATGTGTATACGTATGTGTGTGTGTGTGTACGCGTGTGCATGCTGGGGGAGTGGTGAGGCTGCGCTGCTGACATCTGGCTGAAATCAGGCAGGTGGCTTCCGGTGACTGGTGTCAAGTGCTAAGTGGTCGCTGCACTGGCAGCTGCCCAGAATCCACACAGATGAGTAAAGTGCGAGCAAGGGGACCCAGCCACCTCAGGGTTGGCCTTAGGGACTCTGGAAAAGCATTTGGTCAGTACCAAGAGAGTGGCAGACCCGGATGGGGATCAGGATGCCACCCTCCATCATCCGAGTTGCGTAAGGAGCCATGGCAGGTCTCTGTGAGGGGAGAGGTGCTCCTGACGGAAAAGGCGCCTTCCAGAGCCAGGTGTAAAGTTAGGGCGGGGCCAGCAGGGGGCCCCCCAGATGTGGAGTCCTTGCTGCGGCCCTGGGCTCTGTCGCCCTGCGGGGGCCAGGCTTCGAGGAGAGGCTGGCTCCCCGGGGGGGCTGAGTGGACGCCCTGCCACAGGCCGTGGTGCAGAGGGGCCTGTGGAGCTCCAAATGCACAAAGAAGTGACAGAAACCCGTTCCTTCCGCCCACTCACCTGTCGCGCACATTGCTTTCATCTCACACCTTTTTGATCATCTGCAAAAATGCCGAATTCATTCCCCTCAGAGCATTGTGTTTCAACGCCCTCCGTGGCTTATACTCTGTGGCCTGATAACTACGTGCATGGATGAATTAGAAACAGGAGCAGAGGAGGGAGAAGGCGGGCAATGTTAACACAGCTGTATTCAAGTCTGTAGATCACCGGTGACTTCAGTTTAAGCGAATTCCAAGAGTCGGTCTGCTTCGAATAGGAATAGCAGGACTTCTTAAATTTTTCTTGACTGTTTTACATCCAGAGTGGGTCAGTCATAAAAAGACCAGCTCCAAGGACATTTCAGGTGTGAGTTTATCTGCCTGACACGAACCGAACACAACCTGAGAATATTTGCTCAACACACGACCATGATCAGTGCCGTGCTTGCCTTGCAGAGGGAGTGACCAGCAGCCCTCAGTCTTGGCAGAGGAGGTTGGAGCCTTGCTGCTAGTCTTCCTACCCTGTTCTGCACCTGGGGGAAACTGAGGCACAAAAGAGTAAAAACTTGACTGTCCTGGTACAAGGGCACAATACTGACGTAATAAACCCAGCCTTCCTGGTGTGTTTCCATGGTAATTTTTCTAAGGCAGAAGGCTTATGGAGCCCAGGTTCCTGGCGACAGTAAGAGACTCAGAGTTCTGAGCCTATGTGACAGAATAATTAGTGGGATGATGCTCTCATTTATGAAAGAAATCCTTGCTCTACCAAGGGACCTGCAAGGAGTCTGTTGGCCTTAGGAAAACCTTGGGGTTTAACCATCCTTGGAACCAATCTTGGTTTAATTTCAGGATATTCATGCCTTCTCCTCAAATTCCCAAGTTTAATAAAAACTCATAAATTTGCGTTAGAAAAACAGAACAGACTCGTCCAGTTGCTATGCCCTGAATTAGACCTCCTCGCTTTATTTTTTGTATAATAAACAAAACTAAAGCTAAAAAAAAAAAAGAAACTCCACATGACATCATACCTATTAGACCTAAGCTTATATTTTTACATAAGTTATGATATTTTCCCAACTGGTATGTAATTCGATTCTAGCCTTTGATGGATTGTTTTTTTTCTTTTGAGACCCCCTTCAGAATTTCAAAACACCCTGCTACTTGGCCATTCCCAGAGCATAAGCAGCTAGACCCACCTCTGATGTCACAGCACCCTTGTCACATGCACATCCAGGCACCTCTCACCTCCGCGAAGCCCTGCGTGACTCTTCTCCCTCCTGGGCCTTTGTGTCCTCTTTGCTCCGTCCAGGCCTGCTCAGGAGGCTGCGCTGGGGCCGGTGCTCGGCCTGTGTTTCCCGAGGAGATGGCTCCTCGGCCCGGCCGTGGTGTGCAGTTCTTCTCCTCCGGCCTTGCCCGGCGCGGTGTCGGTGCTCAAGATGCGCTGATCCCACGAGCAACGTTATGTGGAGTCGCGGACGGGGAGGCGGGGCTGTCTGCACGGGTGCTGCCCTGAACCTAAAGCGTGTCAAAGGAACGACTTGAAGGTACAACTAATTCAATAAAGCATTAGCAGCTACTCTTATTTCCTTTCTGCATTTTCCTTAGGAGTAAACATTCTGGAACAGTAAATTAAAGAGGATACACATGCTTTTTATCCAGGGAATTGCCCAAGCGACATTTCATCGGAACGAATGTTAAGTGGATTCTCAGGAAGGCAGCCTAGAAGGCGTATTTGTCAATGTCAGAATCTCCGTTGAATATTTTAGTACTGGGGATTGAACTCAGAGCCTTCGCATTGAACTACATCCCCGGCTTTTTTTTTTTTTTTTTTTTTTTTTTAAAGACAGGTTCTCTCTACGTCCCTAAGTTACCCAGGCTAGATTTAAACTTGTGATCCTCCTGCCTCGGCATCCCAGAGTGCTGGGTTTACAGGCGTGCACCACCACGTCCAACTATAATTTATTACAGTAGTTTTAAATATCAAGGGACAATGATCAACGTCACAGTTTCCTGAAAAGATCGTGGTATTGAGTTTTAACTACTGATTCTACTGCACAGGTCTACAAGGTACAGGGAGTGTGATTAAGACAGACCTGTGAGCCATGAATCAGACAGGCCCGAGGCTCAGCGCTCTCCACTCTGGGAAGGAGGATAAGACCGGAACGTGTGTACGCAGCAAGCCCTTGCTAGCAAATCCTAGGTCACGTGCCGAGGTAGCGCCAGAGGAGAGACGGGGTGTTTATTAGGCTCGCGTCCTCACACCCAGCTTGGGGTAAATGAGGCAGCGTGTTGATTACAAAAACCTGGAGAAATGTTTCTCTTCAAAGGTGCTAACCTCAGTTATGTGAGACCATTAGGGAAAGATTTCCGTGCAAAAAGCCATCCAACTCTCAAGGCCCTGCACTTGATGGCAGCTGTATTGGGTGGGACCTTTCTAAAGCCCACTTTTCCTGCTTTGCAAGCCACGCTGTAAACACGGTGTGATGTCCTGGAGTCCAGGCTCCAGGCTCACTCTGCATTCGGTTCCCGAGCAGGGCACGGGCACGGTGGGGCTCAGCTCACCGGCTGTACCCGGGGCTGGGCCCTGTTTCCACCAGAGACCCACATCTGACACCCGTTTGTCTCGTCACTGTGCTCTGCTTGGTGGGATGCTCCAGGGTGGCCAGGGTGTGCGGAGGAGTGGGCGTCTGTGTGTCCCCATCACTGACTGCTGGGGCGCCTTGCTGCCCTCCCGAGGTGTGGTCATCAGCCTCTCCAGTATTTGTGTCCTGGGCTTTCTTTCCTGGAATTCACTGGTCCAAGTCCACCCCTGAGCGTTTTTCTGTGCAGCAAGTCCGTTTGCAGTGAATGATGGTGTAACCTTCGTGTTCTTCAATCAGAGGCCCCTTTTGCTTAGCTTCTGGTTCTTGGCTTCTTAAAGATTAATCGAAGCCGCAGGGCAAGGGACCTGCCAAACTTTGCAGTGTTTTCTCTCAAGTTTTATGCTCCAAGTGCACGCTGGGCAAGGATGTGGTTCTGAGGGTTCACTGACCTGCAGTGTAGTTGGCTCACACGTGGGAAGTTACCGTGCCTTCATTCAAGACTTCGGGATGTTGTGCAGGACCTGGGGTGGAGGGGTGCCTCGGCACTCCCAGATGGGCAGGTGCGTGCTGCTGTGTGAGGACAGGCAGTTCTGAGAGTGAGATGCATTTTCATGGCAGCATGGGGACAGTGTCACATAGCAGAGGAAGCATCTGGAGATGTGTGTGCGGGTGCCTAAAGAGTGATTGGGGGCCGGTGAGATGGCTCAGCAGCATAAGCGCCTGCCTGGCAAGTGTGAGGTCCTGAGTTCGACTCCCAGTACCCACATATGAAAAAAGGGCCAGTGATATTGCTCAGCGGCACGGGTGCCTGCTGGTGTGCAAGGTCCTGAGTTCGATCCCCGGTACCCACACACAAAAAAAGAGTGATTGGGGCGAGGAATGAGCTCCAGGGAGAGAGAAGAGAGGAGTAGTGCAGGGCCAGCTGAATTGAGGTGAGAGAGCCAGAGGCTTGTTGTCTCCTCATGCATAACATGAAGTTTACCACTTGGACCACTTTAGAGTGCATGTCAGTGGCCACACTCAGGTTGCGTGGTCATCACCACCATCCATTTCCAGAACGTTGTCATCCTGTAAAACTGAGACTGTACCCACTAAACTCCCTCTCCCTAAACCCAACCCTGGCAGCCACCTTCTGCTCTCTGTCCTGTGAGTCTGCATCCTCTAACTACTTGTCCTTTCTGTCGCTGGCTTATTTCACTCAGCATAAGGTCCCAAAGGGCTTCCACACTGTAGCACATGCTAATCCATTCTCTGTTGCTATGACAAAATACCTGAGTACGGGTCATTTACAAAGAGTAGAGGTTCATTGAGCTCGTGGTTCTGGAGGCTGGGAGGCCCTAGAACATGATTGGCATCCAGCGAATGCTTCCCGGCTGTGTGATACCGTGGCAGAGGGCATCGCGGTGAGAGAGAACTCTTCTTACAGAGCCACCAGTCCCTTCGTGGAAGTCCCACCATGTTGACCGTATCTTATTACTAATTGTGTCCCAGTCATCGCTCCTCCAAGCAGCATATGCATTTGAGGATTAAGTTTCTGACACATGAAATCTGGGGACACATTCAAGCCATAGCATTACATGTGTCAAAATTTCCTTCCTTTCTGAGTTAGATTAGATTCCACTGTGTATCCATGCTGCATTTCGTTGATCCGTGCATCTATCGATGGAGTCCGTGGTGTTTTGATTTTTTAAGTAGAGAATGGGTTTGCTTCATTGAAAATTCCATAGCCCAACTCTCTGATTCCAGTTTCCTCAGCTGTAGCTCACCAGCGATCATCCCGCCTCTGTGGCTTGGACGGAGACCCGCGGGGAGCCGCATCCTCCACAGCCCCCCACACTGCTCTCACCAGTGGGCGCTCAGCCAGTCCATGTCCACAAACACCTTGGCCATCGCCTACCCCAAATACCGACTAGTGTTGAGCGCCCCCCGGGGGCTGCTGCTGTCCATCATTGGGCGTACGAGTGTTTCTGCCATGAAACGCACATCCATGGGGTTCCAGCTCACCCACATCCTGGCCCAGCTCTGCCTCCATCAGGCTGGGCCAGTGCAGGGACTGTTACCGAGCTCAACAGGAAGGCCTTGGGGTTCTGCAATTGCACATCTGTGCCTGTGGGCCATCTAGCTAGGCATCCTGAGCACACTTCTAAAAAGGGCCTGGGTCCTGCCCATCTTTCACTTGGGACTAGAGGCCCTTAGAGGTGTTTTCGTCAGGAGCAAAAGAGCTCCTGCCCCAGTGCCCGAGGAGCCCTGCTGGGACGAGAGGGGAGGAAGAGTGCTCAGTGTGTGGGGTCTGCGCCCAACCTGGACGCGTCGGGGAGCAGTGAGTGTGGGACATGGCGCTTCCGTGTCCTGTCTGCTCAGCCTGCTGACAGTCCATCCGCAAACATCTGCCATGAGATCCGCCGCGTCAGTGAGCAGATGAGTCCTCACGCCCTCCACTGCTGTATCGGCACCGCACACACGTTCTCCGGGGGAGCCTGGCAGCGCCTCCCCCAGCTCCTGCCTGGTCCTGGGTGACCCTGCTCCAGGGAGTGGCCTAATCCCCCATTCTGCATCCAGCAGGGCTCCTGTCCTTGCTGTGCCACAGCTTCCTGCTGGGAGATCTGCAGGGCAAGATTTGCCCACATCCTTCCCGCAGAGCCCTGGGAATCGATGAGCCACCCGGCTTGGAGCAGTCGCTTGTCAGATATGAAGGTTGAGATAAGTCAGATCTCCCCAGCCTGAAAATCTCCAAAGTCAGACCGCCAGAGCCCACATCCCAGCCCTGCCTGTTCATAGCTGTGTGACTCTAGGCAGTGTCGTTGTGCCTTCTTCGCTGAGCTTTCCCACCTGTAAGATGGGACAGCAGTACCACCATGCAGGAAAGAACTAAGTACTTCCAGCCCTGGAACTTCCTGTTCCGTTCCCGTGGGTGCAGGCAAGCATTTGCTCTCTGAACAAACTTCCTCCTCCCCTGCCAAGTAGTCCTCTCATTTGGCACTCTGTCCCCTCGCCTCATGCAAGTGTTGTGATAGCAGACAGTGGGAGACTTGATAAAACACAACAAAAAGTGCTGCCATCCTGGCCACGGCCACTCCCGGCAGCCAACTGCGAAGCCATCCACTCGGAGAGCCCCTGTGGTTCATGGCTCTTCACCTCCAATGGCTCCAGACGTCCCTGCAAGGTCACCCTGTAGCCATGTGTGTGCGAGGGTGCACCAAACAGACGTGACCTTCAGTGCCCCCATGCTTTATATTTTTTGGTGGAAAAGATTGATTTCTCTGAGTGTCAGCTGTGTTCCTCCCAGGTTCTGGGCCATTGGGCGGCTTTTCATTTGCATGGCGTTAGTACGGAATGCCCTTGTCAGGAGGGACTTCGTTCAGCTTCCGTATCGGGACCGCATTGTGCATCATCCACACCAACCACGGCTCTCTGGGCTGCTCGTAGGCTGGCGGTTGGACGAGTTCTGCATGACTTCGCTGTGAACTCAAATCCATGGAGCACATCGTAAAACTCACGTGTCCCGTGTGCCCTGTTGACGTGCTGCATTCTGGAAGCTTGAGGAAGCTCGATGGGGACAGCATTTCTCAAACGCCAGTCATTCGGGGGCTGTCCAGGCAGTTGGGTTGCTGCTTTGCCAGGCTCACCAAGGCTCGGGTTGTGGATCCTTGAGTCAAAGCTCAGGGTTCAAGCCCCACTCTACCCTTTAATCCCTCTGTGGTCCTGAACAACACAGATGAACTCTCTTTGCCTGAGTTGTCCCATCTGTAAAATGGGGTGGTAGTAATCCAGTGTGTAATGAACTTGACATGGCAAACCAGTAGTACAGTGGCTGGTGATAATCAGGGCTGTCTTGGGGAGGATGTTTTGTAAGCTGTTGCCATTGGGACAGTTGAGTGGCTTCTGTGATTGACCCACATCACCTGGGAGAGCGTGGATTCTCACCCTGACCCAGTGCTACTGCTCATTAGATTCTGTGAGGCCTAAGATCTTCACTACCCACACGAGTCTCTTCCCTCCTCACCTCTTCTCATCTCGTACCCAGCGTGCTGCTTAGCAGCTTGCAGCCCCCCAGATACAATATTCTGCCCCATGCCTTCCTTCCATGTCCTGGCCCTGTATGCACCTTGCACCATACTGGGCTGGAGTGACACCTGCTCGTCTCCCCAGACAGCCCAAGAGAGGGCATCTCCCATGACAGCCCTGGACCACCTTCCGCCACCACCCCCACCCCTTCCCATGCTGCACAACCTTCTGTCCAAATCACAGTGTGCACGTGCACTTGATCTTGTTTCTCTTCAGCAGTCTTTTCCTTCAAGCCGTGGTCAGGAGTGTCCACCAGAGATGGATTCATAGCAACAGTGCTCAGTACACACTGGGGAAAGCCACCAGGCCAGTGAAAGCTTGAGCACGGTGCTTCCACCGTGAGGGCTGCCTGCCTGCGAAGGTGGGCTATCTGGAAGCCTGTTCCTCAAACCATGCGATTCTCAGACCCCTGCCAGGAAAGAACTTGTGCATGGTCACGTCTCATAGGGACGTGTATTCACTGTTGTCAGGGTCAGCCGTCCATTCTTTGTTGTCTGTAGACCCGGCTCAGGGGTGACAAGGACATGCTGAAGACTGAACAGCCACTTGGAATCAAGCAGCATCCCAGAGTCGACTCAGGTGCTCTGGGCCCCATGGGAGGCCACCTTCACAGGGCTCTGGCCTCCACCTGCACCTCTGCACCCTGGGGAGGAAAGAGAACCTCCTCTCAGAGGTCCAGGGCGCTGCGCTGTAGCCCTCCCGTGACAACAGTGTGTGCATGGTGCAGGGCTTATTGCAAAGACCGACTGATGCTATTCAAATACATGTCGTTCTAGTTTCTCACTCGCCCCTACCCAGGGATCAAAGCTGCACGTGCGGCGTGCATCTCTGCAGTGCTCACCTCTGTGTGCATATAGCTTGAGGGACAAGAGGATCAGGACTTGTTGAGGTGGCAGGGGGTGGTGACCCAGGGCTTTAGCCTCCCTTACCAAGCTCATCTCTGGGCCTGTTCTTCCCCTGCACGGTGTTTGTTTATGACCTTCATGTTTCAGAACCCATTCCCTGCCACGGAGTTAGCACCCATAAACATTTGATGTAAATAACATTCAATTATTTTAAAAGGACGCAACTGCCATGTGTTGTACATCATGTTTTAATGCTTCAGAAACTACCTGGAAAATAGTCTGTGCTGTCGAATTACATATTTCTCCTGCCGAGAAAGGAAAGTTCCAATGGAAATGATGAAATGTTTAGAATCAAATCACACACGTAGCTAAAATGCTGCATGAAATTTTAAAGTCTTATTAAATATTTGTATTTGAAATGGACATTAGTGATCCATATGTCTATCGCAGGAAAATTTTAAAAGACACTAAATTCAAATATATCAGAAAGACAGAAATAATATAGATGACAGTTTATATGGGATTGACATTTTTGTTAGGACATTTCATTACAAAGAAGAGATTTGATACAATATCTATATGTACGAATTCTCATACAAGAAATATATTTACTATGTATCACAAAAGCATATACTAATAAAAAAAATTGAGATAAAAATGCTAAATTTTAATTACCTATAATACTGATGAGTTCTATTTCTGTTTGCTTGAGTTATGTTATTGAAAATTAATAGAGACTGGTAAAATATTAATTTTGATTATTGAAAGTGAAAAATCAGCCTACAATTTGAAACATATGTTACTGCATCTTTCTTCTATTCGTGGGCCATTGAGACCATGGTACCATTAATACTTTTCCAGCTGTGGGATTCATTGAATGAAACTGTTCTGGACTGGACAGGTTGGTGTCAGGTTGTCCCAGTAGCTTCTTACCAATGCTCCTTATGACTTCCTGGATACGACACAACTGAAGTGAATGAATGAATGAGAACTGGGATGTGAGGGCTGGGACAGGCTAGGACTGTCACCCTTCACTTTAAATTCTACTTTCCGCCACTCCCAGTTATAGGAGTCTCCCTGTTCTGTACAGAGCCATGGTCACCCTCCAACTAGGCTACGACAGTGACCATTTCACCCTCCGAGTCTAAAATACTGACTGTTTGGGCTTTTGCAGAAAACTGTGCCAACCCCTGCTCCGAATGGTCTCATTGCTCTCTTTGACTTTCTTATAAATATTGTCATCATGAACAAATTTACAAAATAAACTCGTAATAAAAGTCTAGGTTTCTTCTGCTCCTACTGGAGTGCATCACAAGATTTCATCTTTAAAAAAAAAAAGGTTATGTTGCTGATAATGATTTGTGGTGTCGTCCCAGGGTGAAATGACTCTCACCAGCAAAATGGAAATGATTCTGAAAGGAAGCTGTGAGAGGGAGCTTTCGAGTGTGCAAAAACTGAAAATAACTTCCAGGTCGATTGTGTTAGGAGTAATTTTTGAAACTCAACATTATTCCATTAATTTTTGTGCTTTGTGACAAAACACAGACAAAGCAGCAGCCTTCGGGGAGTTGCTTTTCGTGCTGCAGAAATCCATAGTGTGCGGTGCTGGGGTGCAGCTCGGGGTAAGGCGCTTGCGTAGTGTGCACAAGGCCCTGGGGTCCATCCCCAGCACTAGGAAAATATTTTTAAGAAACAAGCCATGGTTGTTTTGAAAGCTATATACTGATTCCTTGACACAGTTGGTAGAATGTTGTTCATACCAGCTGCAGTTTTCAAGTCTCGCTTTTCACACTTTCTCAGAGGAAGCTGGATACGTTTCAGCACCCACGGCTCCATCTCCCCTGCTTGGACTGGCAAGTGTGTGGCCCGTGGGTGGGGCCCACCCCTCAGCCCTGCGCGGTGCCCCTTGAACTGGACGACACTCAGCCACTCCCTATGTGTCTTTGCAGGATCTTCCCCGAGTCCCTCCGGTGGCTGATGGCTACCCAGCAGTTTGAGGCCGCAAAGAAGCTGATCCTGCACTTCACACAGAAGAACTGCATAAGCCCGGAGAGCGACATCAAAGGCGTGATGCCGGGTGAGTACCAGGGCCGGTTCCGGCCCAGCTGGCTGTCCAGCTCCCTGTAACCTCCTGGGCTGAGAAGGGCAACCTCGGCCACTGGTGTCTAAGACTAAAAGTGAACTGAAGTTCTCTCTGCTTTCTGAGTGCTGGTTTCTCTCCTGATCTCACTCAACACACATCATTCATCCAAGTCCAGAAGCAAGGTCTGAGCCTGACACACAGCCGGTCCTCGCCGGGGGTATTGGCTGTGGGGCTGGGAACCTGCCAGAGCCCTGGCTCAGGTGTCGATGGCCTCCACAACCCCTCTTTCCCCAAGTATGACCAGCAGAGAGCTGCCATGGTCTATTTCCGGCCATGACCTATTTGCCAGGCAATGGAAGGAGTGGAAGGAAGAGTGAGCTGTTTCCATACATAGCTTTGGATCTGCAGATTTCTTAGGAATCGGGCATTGCCGCAGTCTAGGTGGGGCTTCCAAGCTGGGAATCCTTGAATGACACTGGGAAAGTGTTCACGTCCAGACTCCTGGGCCCCTCGCCAGCACCCTGAGATGCTGACCTAGGAGATCTGAGTGAGCCCCGAGGACTTGGATTTGTACTAAGCACAGAAGAGAAGAGGTTCCGGTGTGACCGATGTACAAGTCTGCTAACCCGGGTAGCCGAAGGCTCTGCCCCACCCTGACCTTCAGCCCTGGTGTACAGTGTCGTAAGATTCCCAGGAAAATGATCCGCAGCCCTCGTCTGAGAGAGTACACACTTTTCCCAGAGGTCAGATGTCCTTGTGCTGACCGTTCATTAACAGGTGCTTCCTCAACACCCGCTGTGTGTCAGCCACTGTTCTAGAGCAGAGAAGAAGGTGGGACCAGCCGTGCCCTGGGGGGCACGCAGGCAGGGGCCAGTGAGGAGGGGAGACACCAGCAGAGCGATGGAGGGGGTGGCGGGTGGCCACAGTCAGAAAATCTGGTCCCTTTTATCCCTGGGCAGTGATGATAAACAAGATGACACGTGGTGCTCACGTGGCAGTCTGTTTCCACGTGATTTGCAAATATTAACTCATATTTAACCCTAAATGCTTTATACGAATTAACCTATTTCCTTACAACCGTCCTCTGGGGAGATGCTATAATAATCCCCATTTGCAGATGTGGAAATTGAGGTGCATAGTGGTCTTGCCAGAGGTCACACAGCTACTAAGTAGTTGAGCTGGGACTTGAACCCATGAAGTCCAGTGGGAGCGGCTTCAATTAGCTGCTCTTAGAAATGAGGGAGGCCTCGGAGGTATGCGTGGAAAAGAAGGAATATTACATGACGGTTTCTCCTTGGGGTCCCGGGGCTTCCCCGAGCTTCTCTGTCCCCTTCATGAGCAAGTTAATGCTCTTGTCCTTCAATTCGTTGATCTCAGGCCTTTCCCTGATCAAAGCATCACGCTCCACTTCGCTCAGGTTAAATGTCCTCTGGGAAAACTTGTTTTCTCAATCCTAATTACACTGAATCATTTTCCTCCTGTTTTGGAGAGGGGCAGTAAATCTTTTGTCTGTTTGCTTGCTTGCTTGCTTCTAGGTTTTGTTGGTTCTTGTGTTTAGCCCAGATTCCCCAGGCAGGAGGTTGGGCCAGGGGTAGTTGGCACATGTGACATAAGGAAGAGGAAAAAGATGTCGCCCCCACCTGGGAGGTGACCCCACTTCTGTCTCTGGCTCTGTCATCACCCTGCTGGCAGAGGAATTGATGACAGCATGTCTGCAGCTCTTCCATCTTCTGTAGCCCAGACCCGCTTTTCCTGCTCAGAACCGTGTTCCCATCAGCTCCCCTCCCTCAACCCTCTCCTGGTCTACTTAGCCCCTCCCCCTGCCCCCCATGGTCCACCTGCTGTCCCTTTCCCTCAGCCGTCCCTTCATCTGCAGCCAAAACAGACACCGTCTGGTCCCATCGATACTGCTTGAAACTCTTAGTAGCCTCCCATGGGGTGAATCCCCATGGCCACCAGGTAGCCGAAGAGACCCTGGCCAACCTCCCCCAATCCCAGACACCCCGCCTCTGTCCGGCTCCTCCCCCAATCCCAGACACCCTGCCTCTGTCCGGCTCCCTGCTCCTCTCCCTGCATCACCCATCTCAGGAAAGTCCCGTCCTCTCTGACCTCCTCTGACTCCCACCTTCGCCAACTCCTGGGAGTTCAGGTCCACCCTGTCTTGCACTATCACAGCTGTCCCTTCACCCCTATCCGACTCCCCTATCCCCGCTATAACAGAGAACTTGCAGGGCTCCTTGTCATTGCCCCTGTGAATGCCTCCTGACCTTGGGTTTATGCTCAAGGAAAACCTGATCTTTGGAAATCTCCCGCACCCATCCCTCTTTGAAAGCTAGCTTCAGTTCATCTCTGAGCCCGTCTGATGTTTTCAGTGGTGTGAGTTGCCGAATTGCTTTAGATACCTGGATGTGTTCCTCAGTGTCCTTCTCACGACATCCTGTGATGCACCCTGCTATGACAACTCTCCTTCCTGGGTCACACCGCCCAGGATTTTGAACATTTATAGCAGGCATGGAAGTCTCACTGTTTCCAAATGTGGCTGTGTCGGCTGCAGCCCACTGTAGGAAGAAACCCTGGGATGAGAGCCCGGGCACCGCCTGGCACCAGAGCCTCTGTGGGGGAGGGGTTCTCCCTACTTAACAGATGAGGGGTGGACCCAAGAGGGTGCGTGGGGAAACAGACCCCACCTTGCCAGAGTCCCCCTAACAAGAGGGCCACCCCAGGGACAGACATACTGCCCTTTCTCTCTTGGGGACAGCGGTGTCCTCCTGCACCGAGCCCTCTAGGGGGAACCCTCACTGGAAAAGCAAGCCTGACCCCAATGCCAGGATGCAGGGTTGGGGTCCGTGCAGCCCAAGCCACCCTCTTGCAGCCCACATGGGGCTCCCCCTGCCTGGTGAGCTGGAAGAAGCCAGGATTCACCCTCACCTGCCTCTCCCGGTCTTGACAAACAGGTGCCAGGATCGGCCACCCCAGTGTCCTGGCACTCACAGAGAAGAAAGAGATTTGACCCTGGCCTGACTTCGGACTTCCACGCCTCAGGGCGGTGGGCCGGGGAGGGGAGCCTGCGTGTCCGGAGACAGTGGTGGAGATTCACGGCGCTGGGCCAGGTGTGCCAGCGTGGACAGACCCTGAAATCCTACCGGCCGAGCTGACTTATGATATAACCCACAGTAAAACGCGGACAGCACACTTACCAAGGAGCAAATGCCACCGTTCTAGATCCACACTGCGGGGGTGAGAGACGGCAGCGCCTTCTCCGTTTCTAACCGTAGGCGGGCTCGGAGCCACTGTTCCAGGGCTTCTACTGTGCACCTCCTGACTGGCAAGGGCGGCAGCTCCTCCTCTGTCTAATTTACAAACCACATTTCTTCAGAGGTGTGGACATGTAGGGCAGCAGAGCCTGTGTAGGCCTTGGTGCCCTCCAGGGGTTCAGGCATCTGCTGCTGTCCGCGCTCTGTGGCTAAGGAGGGACCTTGGTGCGTGCCCTGAGCCCAGCACCTAATGTGTTAAGTGGACAAGGTGCTGCCTTGCGGACCACATGTAGGAAGGGGTCACCGGGTCCTGAGCCTTGCAGCTGGCAATGCCACACCTCCTGGCTGCTCATTGTCGGGTTCGGGAGGCAGAGGTGGCCCCGCAGAGGAGGAAGAGGGTGAGGAAGAGCTGCTGCCATTGCCACAAGCCACAAGAAAAAGGTGCACAGAGATTAACAATAACTAATAACAAATAGAACAGTTTAACAGTATACCATAATAAAAGTCATGTGTAACTCATGAATTATTTCTAGAATTTTCCACTTAATATTTTCAGACCACAGTTGACCTCAGTAACTAGGGGGGCATGTACAGCTTTCACAGGGAGGATAACAAGGGGCACAGAGGCCAGCAGGCCAGGCCCTCCCCATGCCCAGACCTCGGGTGCTGACCACACGAAGCTGGAGAAGCCCAGGGGATCGGGGCTGACATGCCTGGTTGGTCCAAATTAAGTAGGCTCTGCTTGTGTTTTGACTTGAAATCTTTCTGATGGCTCTAATCAAGAAGGCTGAAAGGTGTGGAGGGCACAGGAGGGGCAGTCCTTAACAGCGGTGTCTCCGACTTGCACGCCTGATGGCCTGTCCAGGTGCCTGGTGTCACTCCATCTACTTCCCACATGCGAGGAGTTTGGAAAAGTGCCTAGTTCCCATCGGATAAGGAGAGAGACAGAAAGACCTCTTGGACCCAGAGAACTCATGGAGCCTCCGCGTTGGCTGATGCTACTACTTAGAACGCAGAGCCGTGGATTCGCCCCAGAAGGACTCACTTAGAGCTGCAGAAGTTTTATGTTGCCTGATGGGTTGGTGATGGGAGGAACAGAGACCCTGACAAAATATCAATAGCCCCAGAAAGGTTAATTTAATTCCATTTAGAATAATGTGGTTACTTCTGTAGACTACAGTCAATTCTTAGGCTGGGCTCTAGGGTTTAATGTTACTTAAAAAAATAATTCAGGTCCTAATGTAATTGCTGCAGGTTTAACGTGGTATTTCATACACAATAATGCATTAGCAGTTAAGTGTGGGCCGCATTAAACAAAGCAGCAATGTTAAGCTTATATAAACGCTCTAATGGACATTTACCTTTATTTCCTTCTCGGAAGGTTGGCCTGGTAAGAAAGTGTGACTATTACAGGTGATTTCTGATGCATTTACTGACAGCAAAGATACCAGATCATTGGATGTAAGGCTGTCTGTTAATCATATTCCCGAGCTCTTTAAAAAAACAGCCATGTGCCTTGTGACAACGTTTTGGTCAGCGATGGACCACATACACAGCTGTTGTCACATCAAATTCTAATGGAGCAGAAAATTTTCTAAACATCATAGCTGTCATAATGTCCCAGTGCGACACATTTCTCACATGTTCGTGGTGAAGCTGGGGACAACAGGCCTGCTTCGCTGGCAGTCGTAGGAAAGTATGAACTCACAATTACATACGGCACGTGATACTTGATAATGAACGACTGTGTTACTGATTTTGCAGTCACTATATTATACTTGTATTGTTCTTTTAGAATGTCCTCCTTCTTAAAAAGAAAAGGTTGGCTGTACAATAGCAGCCTCATCCTTTACGTTTTCTCTTTATCACCCTGGGACCCCTTGTGCCATCCAGGTTTGTGGGGCTCTATGATGTTCACACGATGACAAAAACACCTAACGACACAATTCCCAGACTGTAGCCACCAGCCCTGTCATCAGGTGACTAATGAGTGTATTTACTGTTCTACTGTTCAGAAAATGTGTCTGTGAATCAATCAGATGTGCCTATTTTTGCTGAGGGCAGAGACCAGCCAGGAGGCCCGGGGAACGGAGAGGGTCCAGGGACGGACAGCGGCGTCCTAGCTGCTGTGGCTTATGCACAGACCTCGACCTCTACGCCTAAAAATGGGAAGGAAGAACGTCCATGGGCTCCCTCTGACAGAGGAAAGGCTTTTCCCTCTCCCTTCTACCCCCGTGTGATGACGCAAGTCCAAACGATTGTTTAAATAAATTCCTCAACCCCTATTTTTAAGCAACATATTTCTCTTTCATACTATAAGGAATGAGGTTTGTGACAGATGCAATAGGAGAGGAGAGTTGAACTTGGGCCATCCCGGGATGGGAGTGGCCCTAGGAAGTAGCAGTGTGGGGCTCCTGGATGATATTTCAGGGGTGCACGCCCCAGGGGAGTAGGAGGGTTCCCTCAAGGCAACAACATTCACACCTGACAGCTGTGAAGCACTGGTTCGAGGATCCCCAACATCTGCTGATGCCCAAGGCCTTGTATAAAACACTGTCGAGTTTGCATGGAACCCACACCCCCTCCTGCATGCTTCGAGTCGCTTCTAGATGCCGTGTGAGACCTGGCCCCGTGTGGTGCTGTGTGGGGGTCGCCGCACTCCACTGCTTAGGGACTCGTGAGATGAAGTCTGCACCTGTTCAGTACCGATGCCATTGTTTTCAAATGTTTAGCTCCCTGCTTGGTGAAATCGGGAACACAAATCCCACAGACACGGAGGGTGGACTGTATATGCTTCAAGCCCTAAAGGTTTCCTTGGCAGATAGAGGCTTCTCCATCTCCGTGGACATTTTTTATTTATAACGCATTTCTTATTTGGGGATAATTTCATACTTACGGGGAAGTTGCCAAGACAGCACAGAACTTCCAAACACCCAACTCAGCTTCCTCACCGATACTGCCTGTGACCTGACATCACCATGGTGCATTTGTCAAAAGGGGTTAACAAAGTGGTAGAACCACAGTTGACCAAACTCCAGAGTGCTGCAGTCGCTGGTTTCCCGAGAGTGAGCAGCTCAGGAGCCTGTCCGGACACAGGCAGCCTGTCCTGTCCCCATGGCCTCTGGTCCGGGACAGTTGCTCAGTCTGCCCTGCTTCCCCAACCCTGCCAGTGCTGAGGACCTGCGAAGGCTCCGTGTTCTCTCAGAGCCCCTGGTTGGGGAGCAGCTCCATGAGGACATGCGCCACTGGGCACAGAGGGCCCACAAGGCCGAGCCGGGCGCTGCTGCTCATGGCATGTGGCAGACTGCTCCCGGAGGCTGAGGCCTTTGCTTGTTTCGATCGTCCCAGTTAAACTGCCCCATGGGCTCCAGGACACCCACAAACTCCTGGCCTGGCACCATGACAGTAGAGCGCAGTCAGACGCGGTCAGGACGGCTTTTGAGGGCGTCTCCGTCTCCTGGCTGTGCTTCACATCCCTCTGAGTGAAGCACATCTGTCTTGTTCAGCTCGGGCTTGTTTTGTGCTGTCGGTGCTGGGATGGAACCTGGGGCCTCCTGTGTGCCAAGCACTTGTTCTGTCACTGAGCTACACGCCCAGCCCCAGCCCCAAAGACTCCCAGCCGTTGGCTGAAACACATTCATATGCATGTGTACGTGTGTGTGTGTACGCACGTGTATACACACATATCCACACATATCCATGTGTTTATTTGCTTTTCAAAGACCCATGTGCTCCCAGGAAGCTGAACAGAAGTAGCTGTGGTCGTGACCGGTACCCGTACGTGGCCTGCTGCTCTGCGCCTAGGGTGACTGACGCTGGTGGATTCCACTGCTCGTTGCCTTTGCCCAGGGCCTAATCCCTGCATGCGGTACTGGGGCATGGTGATCCAAGGACATGCTGTGTTTATTTGTGTGTAGGCCACCTGGCTCCGTCTGCGATGGAAACTCACACTGCCCGTGTGCTCTGGTGCCTGTCCAGGCTCCATGGGGGAACTGGAGCTGCGACGTTAGTCTCGTGAGTCCTGGAAGCTTAGACCCCAGCCCTGGCTTCAGGGAAAAGCAAGGTCTTTCTCCATGTCGCCCAGCCTCACACTCTGTCTCTTGCAGAGCTGGAGAAGGAGCTGTCCCGGAGGCCGAAGAAGGTGTGCATCGTGAAGGTGGTGGGGACCCGGAACCTGTGGAAGAACATCGTGGTCCTGTGTGTGAACTCGTGAGTCCCGGAGACACCTTGGCCAAGTCGCGGCCTCCTCCCCACCCGGGCTGGACACACTCGGGCTGGCTGGCTGTGACAGGGGATGGGAAATGTGACACTGCCCACCATAGCCACCTGTCTGTGGTCGAAGGGGGCAGGGCTTGTAGACATCCACTGCCCCGCCAGGAAGCCGTGGGTCCTGAGCAGGGCTGGGGCTCCCCGGGTGCCTTGGGCAGGAAGAAGGCAGCCGCTGTGCTTTCTCCCTGCAGCCCGGCCTGCTCCAAGGCCCCACACAGGGCACCTGCAGAGAGTGGTCAGTGCCCTGACCCCGAGCACGTGCCCAGAGGCCCCCAGAGCCTCCTGCCCTGCCACTCACGCCCACCTCCTGCACTCACACTTTCTTGGCAGCCCCTCTCCCAGGCCTCAGTGTGAACCTGGAAGGTTCTTCCCGTCTCACTTCACAGATCGGTGACTCTGCCCTTCCTGGCTGCACGAGGCAGACCCCCTTCCGGATCGGAGGTCATCGAGGGAAAGGCTTTGCGCTTGTCTGTGAAAGGTCTCAGGACTGCCTTCAGGCAGAGAGAGGCCTAGGACCAGGGCCTCCATGTCCTCCCAGGTCTTTTCTGTCAGAGTATCTATTTTAACCGGTTCTCAATATTGGGTTTCCAGATTAAATTTCATTTGGGCAGGACACTAAAGGTCTTACTGCCAAACATAAGAGCAAAGACCCGGTCACCTTCTGATCTCTCCACCCTCAGCTGAGGTCAGGCCCAGGTCCCTCAGGCCCCACCTTCCTGCCCAGTGTGGCCCTGGGCATAATCACCCAGCTGCTGCCCAGTCTCCGGAGGTTGCTGGCCAGGCTGGTGGTGCCATTAGGAATGGAATGACTTCTCCAACTTTGAGTTAAAAAATACCAGCATCGAGAAGATGGTGCATTTCTATTTTAGTGATTCCTGTGAGAGGAGAGGGAATCAATCTCCCTGGTTTTGTTATCTTAAAAGTACCTGATGAGGTCAGAGTACTTCATCTTTCCCAGAACAAAAAGGTAGACAGTCCTGAGAGCTCAGCAGGCCAGGAAGAAAAGAAAGGCACGCAGGATCCCAGGAGACTAACCAAGGTGGCGCCATTGCTGGGGTAAAATGGTTGCTCAGAGGAGCTGGGTCTTCCTGGAGGTCTACCTGGGTCTTCCCAAGGCAGGGGCAGGGTCTGCTGCAGTTGACCTTGATTCATGCTCAAGGTCAGATGAAAAGCCCTTAGATTTCTCCACAGCATGAGAGGATGGTTGGGAAATGGAGGCATTTTGAGCTCTGGGGTGGACACTGAGGGCTGGCATGGTGAATGGGCTCTCACAGGGCTACAGGCATGTCACACCCAGCCACATCCCAGAGGGCCCGGCCGAGCCCTGCGTCATCCACTACCCTGGGCATGCTCAGCCTTGTCTCCATTCCTGTTTTCAGCATGGCTGTGCATGTGGCACCTAGGACGCTGGTCTCCCAGCAGGGTGACAGTCACTGAGGGCGTGAAAGGGCTGGATGCCAGCTGTGAGAGGGAGCAGGGATAAAGTAGGAACCGAGACCTTCATAGAAGCCACATGTCTTCCTGCTGTCAGCTTCTCCCAGCTGTTGTAGTTGAGGAGAGGCAGATAGGGGTGGAAGAAGTAGCTCTCCAGATGGATCCCCAAGTTTCCAGAATGCTGACTGCCCCAAGAGGAGGCAGGCGTCGCAGAGGCTGCGTTGCCCAGCTGGGAACCACCCCTCACCTGTTTGCCCCTCCGGGAAGCAGGCACGGTTCCCACAGTGCTGCCCTGGCTCTGAGTTCGTGTCCGGAAAGTGCCTTGTAGTACACACTGGCTCCCAGGAAAGAGACCACAAGGATGCTTCTCTGAGGTCTTTTCTTTCACATTTTACTCTATCATAGGCTCATGTATGGTGACAGCATGCTTCTCCTCACACACTCAGTTGCTCCTGGTCACCAGGAGATGGGGTGGCCCTGGAGTCCATGCACGCCACCCACTGCCCCACTCTATGTGTCTCCCACAGGCTGACGGGGTACGGGATCCACCACTGCTTTGCAAGGAGCATGATGGGCCACGAGGTGAAGGTGCCACTGCTGGAGAACTTCTATGCTGACTACTACACCATGGCCAGTATCGCACTAGCATCCTGCCTGGCCATGTGCGTGGTGGTCAGGTTCCTGGGGCGCAGAGGGGGCCTGCTGCTCTTCATGATCCTCACCGCCCTGGCCTCCCTGCTGCAGCTTGGTCTCCTCAACCGTGAGTAGCTGGAGAGGGGACCGTTGAGAGGGTGCAGGGTGGTGGGCTGGCGAACCACTGAAGAGGGTTTGGAGGTGCATTGGCTTTCTGTTATGGTAAAAAAAATACCAGGGATGATTGACTTAAAAAGAGGAAGGTTGACTTTGGCTCACAGTGTCAGAGGGGCCAGTCCATGCTCAGTTGGCCCATTGCTTCCGGGCCTGTGGCGGAGGCCCCATGTCATGGTGGAAGCACGTGGCAGAGGAAGGTGCTCACCTCGTAGTGACTAAGATGCAAAAGACAGTGGAAGAGGAGGGGCCAGTGACCCACAGTCCCCTTGAAGGGCACCCCCACTAGCCTAACTTCCTCCCACGAGGCCTCACCTTTTAAAGTTTCCACCGCCTCCCAATAACTAGAGACCTGTTCTTCAATACATGGGCCTTCAGTGGACATTCGAGATCTAAACTATAGCAGAGGAGCTGAGAAAAGCGTTCTGTACCTGAGCAGGCATTCCACAATTCACAGCTTGACAAAACAGCTTTGGCAAAGATGGAGCTTAAATTAGCATATCTGGGCTCTGCCTCCAAGGGTGCTGGGTCTTCCTTCCCCTCCTGTGGCCCTGCTCAGAGCATCCCAGCTGTATGGTGACTCCCAGCACACCAGGCCTGCAGGTCCTGGTAGACATGACTTCGCTGGGGCAGACTGTTTCTATGGGATTCATCACGTGACAAAGAACAAATGATGTGTTTCTTCTGTGTGACTTTAGGGGGAAAACGAATCTGTTTTAACACCTTGCATGGGGTCCTGACTTTCCATAGATTTTCCCAAATTATGCAGCTTCTCCTTGAACCCAAGAATTTCTCAATAAATGTTAGAAATAATCTAAGGCAAAGCTAAAGAATCCATCCAGCCCCTCCAGCAAGCTCAGGGTAGCTGCTCATGAAATATGCCAGCCTCTGTGTGTGGAAGCAGCACTTGACCTCCCCAGCTGACCACTGGCCACCTTCTCATGCCTGGATGCTGGGAGAATCTATGCCGTGAATGCCCCCTTCTATACAAGGAGAGCGAAGCCCAGCTGCCCGAATTAGACACAATGCCTGCCCCTGTATGCCCACACCGGAGCAGCCTTGTGCAGACCGATGACAGATGAGCTGTTTTCAAACTCAAGAGCCATTTTTCCAACTCGGGCAAATTCCTGTACCTCCCGTGCTTGCTGGGAGGCTGGTCTGATTTGCAGCTGGACCAGTCATGGAAACGGACAGTGGTATCTGTCTCCCTGTGTCACTAGCTGTCCTTTCAGGGAGCAGCTGCCCAGCTCGCATGGTTGAGATGGATGTGGCAGGGAGCCCCTCGCCCCCAGGGTATCACAGGTGCCCTCCTTGGGAGAGCAGGAATGCCACAGGAATTCTGGGCAGAATGCAGGGAGCTATGAGGAGCAGAGCTTGAGGGAGGCAGAGCCAAAGCCTGGCATATGCACCCCTGCGCTGCCTGTGCCTTGAACACAGACTTCAGGGGTTCTTGATAAGTTTATATGCAAGGAAATTCACCCGGGACTGAGAGGGTCTTCCCCAAAGGGCTGCTGTGTCTCCCCAGGCTCTGAGGCCAGTGGGGCTTTCACCCTCCTTCCTAACAAAAAGCTCTTTGTTCAGTCATGTGTGAATTCCAGTGCTCAGGCAGCTGGCACCAACCCAGACACTCCGGGCACTTGCTTGGCAACAAGTCACGTGGGCGCACGCTGCCACCACCCATACCTAACTCGCCTTCTCCTTCTCTTCCCTCCCTTGTTATCCTCGTGCCTGCGGCACCCTCGTTCCCACTGCCCAGTGATTGGAAAATACAGCCAGCACCCGGACTCAGGTGAGTCCCAGACGCCTTCGCCTGCGTATCCTCATCTTCACGGCAGCCTCGTGGGGGTTTTCAGAAAGAATCACTGACTGGTTTCCATTTCCTCTCTCTTCTCCCCTCTTTGCCCTCCAAGAATTGCAGCTGAAGTTGGCCGTAGGTTGGACACTATAAGCATACATTTGTATTCTCTGCCCCCTCTTGCCGCTAGAGAGAGCCGTTCGTGTTGCCCGGTTCTGTGCAGCTTGGCACGCATGCCCTCCCTGTCCCCATAGTGCAGCGCCAGTGCATTTGGTCTCATGGACAGAGCCTGGTGGGATCAGAAGCCCAGGAGAGCGCTGGGTTTGGCTGGCTGTGCTACCAGGAGTTGTTCCCTTTGGACTCTCAAAAGCTTGCTGCTCTCCACTCCAGGACAGCAGAACCACCAGGCTGCACCTCCCGCTCCTGCTGCACATGCCCGGCCCCACCCGAGCCGTGCACCCTCCATGCCGCCCTGGGCTACTCAGCCAGGCCCAGGTGTGTGGCCCCCAAGTGCATGCACTGCGCTGGACGCCACCCATGCACCCAGACTCCAGTGCCAGTGTCGGGTGCTGGGACTGCCGAGCACTTTCCCGCCAGCCCTGTGAATTCTTCTGTTTCAGTTGTTTGTGTTTTTGACTAAGATACCCTGGATCTGGCCGGGAAAGCCTGAGGCTGAAGTGGCTGAGGCTCCCTGGCTCCCAGGGGACAGCATGGAGAGGCCATCATGCCCTCCTTGGGCACCGCTACTGGCACAGGCGCTATGGCAGGCCGCTGGGAGCCCGGGCATGCTTGGTGCACAAGGGGCTCGTGGGAGCCGGGCACAGTCCTTGCCGCCAGCTCCCCCGCCTTCGAGGCAGCTGCACGTGCATGCCGTAGGTCCTGCGGAGGCCAGTCCCGGCTCCCTCCCCTCACCCCCTTCTCCTGCCCCCAGGGATGAGCGACAGTGTGAAGGACAAGTTCTCCATCTCCTTCTCCATCGTGGGCATGTTCGCCTCCCACGCCGTGGGGAGCCTCAGCGTGTTCTTCTGCGTGGAGATCACCCCCACGGTGATAAGGTGGGTGACCGGGTGCCCACGGGAACCCACACCAGCTCTGCCTGTCCTGGCCGCTGAACCAGGCCCGAGCAGACGGCTCCCTGCAGGTGGCCAGGTGAGCGCTGAGCTGGGCTCACGTGGGAGCAGGAAGCTCGTCCGGGTCCAGGAAACAAACCCAGCAGTGACTGGAAAAGAACGGGGTCTAAGCAGCTCTCAGCCCGTACTTCCGCTGAAATCAGAGCTCCTAACCCTTCTAAGAGGCCTCAGAAACAAAGCTACTTCAAAAGAAAAAAGGAAGCAGGCACCTATAATCCTAGCTACCTGGAGGCTGAGGCAGGAGGGTCACAAGTTCAAGGTCAGACTCAGCAACACAGCGAGAGCCCCATCTCAAAAATACTTAAGAAGGAAGTAGAGAGGACCTGTCACTTACTGGCCTGAGAAGTCAGGGTCACTAATCCAAAGGAAGGGCGCAGAGAGGGCCAGCAAGTTATACTACTGGTCTGAGAAGATTCGCTGAGAGCCGCTAGGAGCCGGGTCCCCTGCCTGCTCAAGAGCACAGCACACCAGGCCTCGCGGAGCTCGCCTTAGCCCTGCTTCCCTGAAGGGTGGCGTTAGCGTGTGCTCAGCGGCTTTTAATTCATAACAGGAGGTTTCCTCTTCCCAGAGCGTGTCCATGTGTAGCACACGGACGATACCGTTTAATGTGATGATGATGATGACAGCATAATAGAAGTTAAATTATTTAAAAGCGCATTTATTACCTAACTGTAGTCACTCCGTTTCCCTGATGCAGACTGAACATTCCTAACCCGAAAAATGTGCAATTGAAAATGCTCCAAAATCCAAAACTTTTTTTCCCACAAGTCTACACCCTGAAACTTTCTTTCATGAACAAAATTATTAAAAATGACCTTCGGGGCATGCACATAAATGTAGATGTAAATTAATTTTGTGTTTGGACTTGGGTCCCATCCACAAGATAGCTCATTAGGTATATGCAGGAATTCACAAATCTGAAAAAAATCCCAGATCCAAAACACTTCTGATCCCAAACACGTTGGATAGGAGGTATTTAATGCGTGCTTGCTGTTGGCATCTTACTGAAGGGCATGAGCTGACAGCATGCTGGGGTTTTTATGAGAATATCCTTAGCATTGCTGATGCACACGCCTCTTCAAGATGGGGTCCTTCTTCAGCCAGGAGCTGAAGCCCAGAAATCAGGCAACAAGGATGATGTCCTTTGGAAGAGCAAGTGGGGGTGCTGGGGTCCCAGGCTGGACCCAGAGACACGTGGTCCCCATCCCTCGAGGCCAGGCCGATGCATTCCTGGACTCACTTCCTTTCCTGTTTCCAGGAGTCAGGCTGACTACAGGCTTTGCACATGACCTCATTTTAATTGGTTCTCTTGCATTTTTACAATCCAAGTCAGGCCCTACGGCTACTCTGTTCCCGAAAGAAAATGCTGAGGTATTCTAAATTTAAGAAAAAGGTGATTCAGGGCCCAAGAATCTGTCCTGGTCTTGCCTTCTGGGGCCACTGTACGGAGGTGGCAGGAGCTTGTTAGGGGCCTGCAGCCTCTTAGGCACTCAGCAACTTCCTCTGTCTCCTTCACCTAGGAAAACATCTTCCTTTATAAAAGAATCCAGCAGAGACATATCTGTCAGTAAAGCCAAGTCCACAGTCGGACGTCTCGGCCCCTGGCAGCCGTTGTGCCTGTGTCTGCCCCCGGGGGAGGCACCGCTTACCTCCGGCAGTTGGTGGCCTCCTTACCCATTGTCAGACTTTGCTCAGTACACTACTAGATGGAAGGAAATGAAACACCCCCTTCCTCTTTGATGCAGACCTGGAAAGATTATTTCAGGATAGGAATCAACAAATGTGTCCTGAAATTCAGTTTCCCAAGATGACCAACTAGAAAAGATATCTGACCAGAATGGAAGGGCACTGAGTCCTGGGGCCCCTGCCAGGCTGGAAGGCGTCCGTGTCCCTGATAAACCTCACTTCTCGCCGTGGCCTCTTCTCACCCACAGCCTGTCGGGGTCCCTGGGGAGGACGTGTGCTTTCCCCCCTTCGCACAGATAAGTCCACGCACGGCCAGTGCAAACGGACCGCTTGGGCCCCATGGGCTTCTCCTTAATGCAAAACTTGCCTTTTCCACAGTGCTATCTTAACAACAAACCTTCCGAGCAAAAACAGTAGCAAAGATTAAGATGCCAGAGGGCTGGGGATGTAGCTCAGTGCTAGAGTGCTTGTTTAGCATGTGTGAGGCCCTGGGTTCAATCCCCATACCGCAAAAAAAAAAAAATCTCAAATCTCTTATGTGTGTGTGGTGGTGCACACCTGCAATCCCAGCACTCAGGAGGCTGAGGCAGGAAGATTGCTTCAAGTTTGAGGCCAGCCTGAACTATATAGCAAGACCCCATCTCAAAAAACAAAACAAAACTGCCAGGAGTGACTGGACACACATGCAGTTAGAAAGGTCCCTGCACAAGTGCTTGTAAAAACCCATTGTCCAAAAGATGACAGAGACTAAGTAGAGTGAGCTGAATCTTTCTTCCTGAGACAGTGTCAAGGCTTCATGTGACAGGGACCACGGCCTGCTGCCACAGCCCTGTCTGGACGGTGTTTCCCATCCTCCATGCCACAGCACCCGGGTCACGCTGCCAGGGCCTCGGGGCTCGGCGAGTTGCAGGCCGGCTGGGAAAGAACCTGAACCGGACAGCCCCATCTCTCCCCCGGCTCGGGCAGAAGTGGCCTGGGGGTCCTAGGATGGTCTGGAAGCAGCTGGAGGCTCTTCTGTGACTGGACCCCTGTCCACTGTCCACCTGGAGGCTGCAGATGGGAGCCCGGGGAGCTGCACGAAGGGGCGAGGTGAGGTGGGGACAGCAGCTCTGTGTCTGTGTGGTTCCTCACAGGTCCTGGAGCCCTGACACTGGCTGCTCAGCCCCTGCGCACCCTCTGGACCCTTCTGCCACCCACTCTGCTTGCCCCCCACTCTGGGAGCTCCCCACTTTCTTCCTGATCTGTGCAGCCTGAGAGGCTCCACCTTGAGCCAGGCTCAGCATCTGCCGTTGGCTGTGACCTGTGCACACTATGCCATTTGGAATCTGCTCAGTTGCTTTTAAAATGTGTGCCTTAAACAGAAATTAACAAATAGTAAGTGGGGGTAAGAGGCCCACGCATGCCCATGCCCACAGCTCTGCAATGCGGGGGCACCAGAGGAAGAGGAAGAGAAAGCCAATGTGCGGGTGACCAGGACCCCCCAGTCTCGGGCTGGTGGGACCCCAGAGGCCTGGAGCGAGTCACCAGCCAGCTCTAGTGTCTCTGCCTCCAGGTGACGCCGATGACGCCTACCTTGTCAGGTGGTGAGGAACGGAGAGAGGGAGGGGACAGGCATCCCTTGGCATCCCGCTTCTGTACCTGCAGATTCGACCAACCGCAGATGGAAAATATTTGGGGATAAAAGTGTTTGTTCTGAACATGCAGAGAACTTCTTTGGATCATTGTTTCCTAAATAATACAGTGTAACAACTATTCACACACACAGCGATCATTGTCTCGGGCATCCTATGTGACCTGGAGATTTCAAGTCTACCGAGGAAGGCGTGTGTACCTTCTGTGTAAACCTCCTGTGGTTTCCTATGAGGGACTTGAGCATCCGAGGGGTTTGGTGTTCAAGGGGGCCCTGGAGCCACACCCAGGGTCACCAAGGCTGGACTGTGGCAGCAGGGCGTGGCCTCAGTGAACGACAGTGCAAGTGTCCTGCCTGGATATTGGAGCCATTACATTTCTCTAACAATTGTTACAAACATGTGTTCATCCTTGGCTTCACAAAAATGTGATGAAGAAAAGAAATATAAAAGAGGAAGCGAAAAAATGAGAGGTTTGTTTCTCGTGTTAAAATGCCAAAAGGTAATGCGCATGTGTTCAACGACACTCTGGAGGTTGTGCGGTTAACTCAAGCTTGCTTCTTCTAAGTCCGCCTGTACATCGTCCTTCTGTCCTTAAAGTGGTCCAGATATTATTGCTAGCAAAATACAGGTACTCGGCGTAGTCCAGTCGTCGCGCTCCTAAAGCACAAGGGAGTAGCCCTCGCTCCATGTTCTCTTCTAGCTATAAATCCGAGTACTGGAGGCGTCTCTCCTGTGGAAACGCGGGTGTGGGCTGCCCTCTAGTGGCCACCTGCAGGAAATGCCTAGCCACGGTCTGCGTTTTGGTGACTGAGGCTCTTAACTGGGCGCCTTAAAACCAAGCGTGTCAGTACCCCACTAGCGATTTCACCAGAGGAAAAACCAAGCCGAAAATCGTATACCAATGTCCGTCAAAACTGTCCTAACACTCCAGGATTTCAAGGAATCCCCCCTCTTTTTTTTTGTACTGGAGATTGAGCCCATGGCCTTTGCGCTGAGCCTAGCGTTTTTGTTTTTTGTGTTTTTTTCTTAATCTAGAGATGGAGTCTAAATTGCCTGGACTGGGCTCAAACTTGCAATCCTCCTGCCACAGCCTCCTTGAGTATTATAGTTGCCACCATGCCCAGCTTCAAGGAATCTTTGATAGAAAACCAAACAAAAACGCGCTTCCATATAGATAGAGAGAGAGAGAGAGAGTCATGCATCACTTAACAGCGTGTGTTCTGAGAAGTGTGCCATTAGATGATTTCACTGTCGTGTGGACGTCCTGGAGTTCCAGGACACAGGCCTAGATGGTCTGGGTCACCCATGTGACAGGAGGGGCCGCAGATACATGAAACTGCTGCTGCTGCCAACAGCCAGCTGTCCCACAGTTAACTTTTGGAAGTGGCAGGAGTCCGCGCTGAAGGAACACTACAAAGTCCAGCTTAGTAAGCACGTGAGCCAGCAGCACAGTCAGGCGTCCCGTCCTATACGTGTCTGTGTGTTACGCTTTTCCATCCCTGGCAACACCGCGGGCGAGTTTCCCCGGCATCTGCACGGACACCGCACTGTGGCGACACCTAGGCTGCAGCGTCACCAGGCAGTGGGAATCGTTCAGCTCCGTTATAATCTCGTGGGGTCCTGTCCCCATGGTGGTGTGTGGCTCATCACCGCTGAAACGCTGTTACGCATCTGCAACTGTGTTCCATGTTACATGTGCTTATGAATGTGTACCACGTGCCATATGCACACATAGGACTTTTTAAATGAGCCACAGATAAAACATTTCACTTGCCATGGTTTATTACCATAATACACGCACTTACACCTCCCTGTAACAGCAGCTCCGTGCAGCCTCGAGGGTCTACACTCCGCCTTCCTGTGCAGCAAGCGTGCTGTCCACATTCAGTGCCAGGAAGGACAGGTGGACACCAGGGAGGTTTCAGAGAAAATGGTGTCGTACTGGTCTCAAAGGACCCGGCCGAACACACCCATTATCCCGGCATCTGATTCCCTCGCTCCTGCCACCCTGCGGCTTCCTGATAGGACCAGTACTTTATCAGAAGTACTGAGAGGCTGTTTTAGGTGTGCATATTATTCACCCAAAAAATGGACGTGACCTTGTTGTTCTTGGTTGTGGTCATCTATATTTCAACTGTCCCATTCGCCTGAGTGGCCGGAACTTCCTACCTAGGAAGCCAGTGTGATCCATAGCATCCGATATTTATTAAGTACAGTGTGTGCCAGTTGGTGCTATAGAAAATAATCCATGCCCTTGAAGGATCCACGTGTAAGGACATCAGGCATGTGAGCAAATAGTAACAGAAAGAGGCACACGGTCCTGGACCTTCTGTCTGAAAACAGGGTTGGCATCTGGGAAACAGAACACCCCCGAAAGTATTGCACCTTCTTATTTGCATCCTCGATGGGCCAGCGGCTCACTGGTGCGACTTCCATACAGTGTCTGTGGGTCAGGGTGGCACAGCCTCGCTGAGTCCCCTGCTCGGGGCTGGGGACAGGATGTGCCCCCAACTCAGCAGCCATTGGCAGGACCCAGTTCTTCATGGGATGTGGAAAGAGGGGCTCAGCTCCTTGAAGGCTTTGGCTGGGGCCACCATGGTCCTTGCCACATGGACCTCGACAATGTGGCTGCTTGCTGATGGCAGCCAGCAGGTTGCTCCAAAGCCAGTCCGCTGTGACCTAGTCATGGAAGGGACATCTCACTGCCCACACTGTGCTTTATTGTTAGGAAGTGACTGACTTGTCCCTTGAAATCAAGCCCAGCCCACGTTCAAGGCACAAGAGGGAACATTGGGAGGGGAGAAGCAGTCATGGGAGCCATCTTGGCGTCCTAACCATAGTGCGAGTGACGCTCGGGTAGCAGCCAGGTCTCGGGCTGTGGCTGGCTCGATGCTGGGGACAGGAGCTGAGCCGCCCTGGGCTCGCCCTTGAAAGCCTCTGAAGTTGGTCAGAGATACACAGAGAGGTGCTGTGAGTGTCCTGAGGTGACATGGGAGCACCTACAGTGGCGAGCCTGGACTCCACAGCTGGCACCAACAGAGATCTGGAAGTCAACTGAAGCCTGACCCAGCACCAGGCCACCTCCCCGACGCAACCCAGCCAGTACAAGCAGGTCGGCAGGCGCCCAGTAGGGACCCTCCCCTCAGTGTCGCTGAGAAGACCCTGGGCATGGTGGTCGGGCTGCTAAATGTCGTGACAAGCACAGCAGGACACAAACCCTGGCCTGAGCAGCCACAGTGGCTGTGGAGAGGGCGGTGTGGCTGGTCTCTGGGTGCATGGGAAGAAAAAGGCCTTGATGGCTGTCTGGATGGGACACTGCGAGCCCTGTCCCAGCAGGAGACCCAGCCTGCACAGCTGGCAGTTTGGGGTCTGCATTCACACATCATTGAGCTATAACTACACACCCCACATGCATCCATTTAAAGCTTACAGTTCAGTGACGGAGTAAATTTATAGCACGGGGCATCCATGGCCACAATCCAGTTATGTGGTATTTTACCAGCCCCACTAAAGCCCTTCGTGCCCCTTTGCATTCAGTCTCTGTCCTCACTCCCAGCCCCGGGCAGTCGCTCATCTGCTTCCTATCTCTTAGATCTGCCCTTTCTGACATTTCATATAAATGGGATCAGACAGTCCCTCAGCGCGTTTTTAAAAGTCACCTATGGTGTAGGGTGTGTTAGCGTCCGTTCCTTTTTACAGCTGACTAATATCCACTGTATCTGACATGCCGTGTTTCCTTTATCCATTCTCCAACCCGTGGGCATTTGGGCTGTGCAGGGTTCGGCTATTAGGAATAATGCTACCATGAGCATTTGATGTCAGTTTTTTATGGGTGTATATTTTCCAATTGTTTCACATGTGGAATTGCTGGTTACATAAAAATTTATGTTTAGCCTTTTAAGAAACTGCTGATCTGCTTTCCAAAGAGGCTGCTAGCAGTACAAATATATGAGGCTTGTGTGACAGTCTGGCTTCACCAGATTCTGTTCAACGTGCTATTTATTCTCTTTTTCATTACAATTCTCCTAGCAGGTGTGCAGTGGTATGGAATTGTGGTTTTGATTTGCATTTTTATAATGACAAATAATGTGCTTCTTTCTGTCTTGTTGGACATCTGTAGTTTGTACAATTTCTTTGGGAAAAAAATGTCTGTTGAAATCTCTTGCCCACTTTTTAAATTGGGTTGTCTTTTTTATTTAGAGTTCATTATATATTCTGGATACACACTGTTTATCAGTTATTTGCTTTGCAAATGTTTTCTCCCAGTCCGGGACCTATATTTTCCCCTCCTGGGGCATGTGTCCTTTGAAATGTAGACCTTTTTAATTTCGATGAAGTCCAGCTGGTCAACTTTCTTTTATGGATCCTGCATTTGGGGTCATAGCTAAGATCTCTGCCTGACCCAGGATCACACAGATTTTCCTCATGCTTTCTTGTAGAAGTGCTGTGATTTTAGCTCTCACATGCAGGTTCTATAATTCATTTTGAGTTCACTCTTTTACATGATATGAGGTAAAGTTCCAGCTTCATTCTTTTGCATGTGATTATCCTATTATGCAGCACTGCTTGTTGAAAGGACTAGCCTTTCCCCCGAATATGCTTTCAGCAAAATGCAGCCGGAAACATAGAGGTTCATTTCTGAACCCCCTATTCTGTTCCATTGATCTGTCTATTGATACAGCAGCACAGCACTGTCCTAATTAATGTAGCTTCAGAGTAAGTTTTGAATTGGGAAGGTAACTCTTCCAACTTGGTTCTTTTCCAAAATTGTTTTTGGCTACTCTAGATACTTTGTGTTTCCAGGTAGATTTTAGGATCAAATCATCTTTTTAAGAGGAGGAGGAAAGGAGGAGGAAAGCAGCTGGGGTTTTGATAGGGGCTGTGCTGAATCTGCAGATCAGCTTGGGAAGAAATGCCATCTTCAGTGTTGTCTTCCAACCCATGAACATGGAATGTCTCTCCACTTACTTTTGTCTTTTTAAATTCTCTCAATAGTGCTTTGTAGTTTTCACCATGCAAGTCTTGCTTATCTTTTGTTAGTTATTTCTAAGCACTTTAATTTCATCTTCAGGTAGTTTGTAGTTAGCATATAGACACACATGCAGTATGTTGGCTTTTGGTGTTAGTCTTGTGACAGTGGTTTTGTGAGTTAAGAGCAACCTACAGTGCCAACCAAGAGAACCGCAGACCAGTCGATAGCTGGAATTGCATGCGAACTTCTTGCCCATTGCAGGGACCTCTCCTCAGCCCCTTTGCCTCGAAAGTCCAGGGACAGAGGTCCCTTCACTCAGAGTGGTGCGTAAGTCTCGAGCAGCTCTGTTAGAAAGTTCTTCCATAAACTAACTAAGTCCCCATCCCTGTGCACTCTGCTCTGGGGCTGGACACGCAATTCTCCTTCCACTTCCTGGAGACAAGAGCACTGTCACCTGTCCCCCTCAGTGAGGCCCCAGAAAAGCCCATTCTGCCCTGGCTTGGCATCTGAGCACCACACCCCCACTGTAGCCCAGAAATGCACCGCTTTTTGGTGCCCACAGAACACCTGAGCCCTGGTGGGGACTTGTAAAGTATAATGCATCCGCTCATCCTGCCAGAACCCTTCCTGGGCTGCCTCTCTTGGCCGAGAAGTGGAGATGAACGGCTCCTGCTCTGGTTCGGTCCTCTGTGAGCTCAGGGCCGCTGCGCAGCGAGTGTCTCTCAGTTGGTACGTGGTCTCGTTTCCGGGCCACTCTGACGTAATCCTCAGAGTGGGCCAGTCTGCACTGCTGTACACACGACGACTGTAGGAAATACACAGGATGGCTCATCAGCGGGAAATTATTGTCTTTAAAGTACAGATATCTTCAGTGTCTCCGATTATGACAAAGAGAAAGTCTCTTTTCATGTCACTCTGTCTTTATATCCTTTCTAACTCTTGGTCATCCTCCATTCCCTATTTTAAAGCTTTGGGATCACTGCACAATTTAATAACACTGCGGTTTTTTCTGTTTATCACTTACAGCAAATACACCTGTTTGGGCTTTTTTGTTGTTCCGTTTACAGGAGGATTACAAATTAAGTTAAAATTCAATAGTTGAGGGGCCGGTGAGATAGCTCAGCGGCATAAGCGCCTGCCTGGCAAGCGCGAGGTCCTGAGTTCGACTCCCGGTACCCACGTATGAAAAAAAAAAAAGGGCCAGTGATATCGCTCAGCAGCATGGGCGCCTGCTGGTGCGCGAGGTCCTGAGTTCAACCCCTGGTACCCACACACACAAAAAAAATAGTTGATAAAGAAAAGCAGTTGCACGCCAGTAATAGAGCTCAGTGGCATAAGCGCCTGCCTGGCAAGTGCGAGGTCCTGAGTTCAACTCCCGGTACCCGCATATTAAAATAAAAAAGAAAAGCAGTTGCTGATCTAAAGAGGATCCACAGATGGGCCCCTGTGAAGGCCATTCAGGGGGTCCCACCTGTGGGACAATGACAGGCAGAGGCAGGCCCGCCACAGAGGCCGAGCCTCCCAGCATCTCAGGCTGTTTCCTTTTGCTCTAAGTGCCTGCTGCAGACTGGTAAGGTTTATGAACTCAGCTCCTGGGAAGGCTGCTCCCAGGGAGGCCCCTCTTGTGTGGGGACTCTGCGAAGTCCCAAGGTAGAGCAGGCTCGCTGCCTCAGGACCTGCCCTTTCCTGTAAAGCTACTGCTGCCATCACGGAGCGCCAGCCATCTTGAGCACATCTAACCCTAATCACTTTGCAAAGGCCCCGCCTCCAAACGCCAGTGACAAATGAATTTGAATGTTAGGTTTCCAGTACATGAAATCTGGGGCCACATTCAAAGCGGCTCTGCCGTGGCCTCTTGTGGCCCCGTGGAGTGCTTCCCCTGTTCTGGGCCACTGTGTTCCTTAGGGGGCCTCTGCTAACCCTTGCGCTGTGCCTCCCCCTGCAGGTGCGGTGGGCTGGGGCTGGTGCTGGCCAGTGCAGGCTTCGGCATGCTGACGGCGCCCATCATCGAGCTGCATAACCAGAAAGGCTACTTCCTTCACCACATCATCTTTGCCTGCTGCACGCTCATCTGCATCATCTGCATCCTCCTGCTGCCCGAGAGCAGGGACCAGAATCTGCCCGAGAACATCTCCAATGGGGAGCACTACACGCGGCAGCCACTGCTACCGCACAAAAAGGGGGAGCAGCCGCTCCTGCTCACCAACGCCGAGCTCAAGGACTACTCAGGCCTGCACGACGTGGCCACTTCCAGCGACGGGCTGCCCGAGGGCGCCACAGCCAATGGCATGAAGTCCATGTAGCCACGAGCCACTGTCCTTCGAGCCTCGGGGGGCTCCGGAGTTTTGGGGAGTTTGGGCGCAGGTTTATAGAGCGGGGCAGGCGCCTGGCTGGGGTTGGAGAGTCCAGCTCTGTTTCAGACGCTGCCCAATCATGAGGCTTTCAGCTGGTGTTGGGAAATTCTGTCTTTCCAAAAGTCCAAGGAATGGGTTGGAGGAACAGACTCTTCAGAAATAACCCTTCAAAGACTCTCTTTTCTGCCATTAAATGTTTGTATTTATTTTGGTCATTTTTACGAGAAGCACTTTATTCCCTCTCCTCTCACTGATCATGAAGTGGAACCACCGCCCTTGCCAGTGAGCGAGGCATGGTCACCCTGAGGAGGACCCAGTGAATGACCAATGCCACAGCCGGCCGGCCTCCTCCCTGGGGGGCACACGCGGCTCCACGGCCACCTGTGGACAGACGTGACACTCGCGTGGAGCCTCCCCAGGCCTGAGTTCCAGACAGTGACATGCACAAGAGTTCAGTCTTTGCTAGAGGCTGTGTATGGTTTTTAAAGTCTGGTTTGTTTTTTTTTCCTTTCCGTGTGTAAGGTAAGAGCTTCCATCCCGTGTGCTGGGGGAACGCGGCTCCCAGACATCATCGAAACCAGCCAGTCTTTCTTTCCTTCAGGATCATCCTCTGTACTTGACGCCGGAAGCTCTCTGAGGGAAACTTCTGTACTGTACTGGAAATTGTAACTGATCAGCGATGATCACCACTCTGACGCCAGGTTCGCTCAGTTGCGGACACGGCTAGCAGGTGTGTTGAGGTCCGGGACCTGTTCATTTTATTAAAGTTCCTCCCCAGATTAGCTCCAGCAGCACAGTTCCCCTTTTCCAGTCCGCTTCGTTGCCAGCACTACTTGAAAACCATGGCTACTTTCTGAACTAGAACACTAGGAAAATAACCGACAGATGACTAAGGCAAATCGCGGGAGGGAGGCCCTGCTCTCCTGATCGTGGCCGTCACCCACATCTCAAGCACACGCCCTGAGCCGCCAGCTCGGTGGCCATCACTCACATCCCCAGAGCACACATGGAGGCTGGAGGTCCCCGTGTCTCCCTCGGTCACCCCCTGCTTGTCGCTCACTTGCCACGGATGTGGGGCGCAGGCAGGAGTGCAGGTTCCTCCCAGGTGAGTCCACGGGGCCGCAGCAAAATGGACTGAGAGAAGCAATAACTCACCAAAGCTCAACTCCACCTGCCGGGCTCCGAGAGTCTCATCTGCACCTCATCTTGCCCCGGACAGGAAGGTTTCCTCCCGGTGTCTACAGAGGACACTGACACCGGGGCTGCTGAGAAACCAGCCTTCTCGGCGCAGGCAGGCACTGCTCTGCAGCACTCAGGCCCTGCTCTCCCGGCCTCTCTCTCAGCTGCCCACCTCGCCCCTTTGCCTGTGCATCTCTGCTGTGACTTCTTCCAGCCAAGTCATCCTGGGCCGCAGCTGGCGATAAGGTGACTACCCAACCCAGGACAGGGCCGGAGAGGGGTTGCGTTCACACCTGGTGTTTCTCACTGTCCCCGCCCACCTCTCCTCCGCATCCAGTACAGAGGCACAGGAGCCGCTGCCTCGACAGGCCCCGAGGCACGCCGCTGTGTTCAGTCACTGCCTGGGGTCTCCAGAGGCTCACTCAACACCTGACCCGTGGCTGGTCCCCACACGCCTGCTCCAAGTCCGGCTCGTACTTGCCCTCCTGGTCTCTTTACCTGAGTCATTCTCCTTCTGTGTTTCCTGTTAGTCCGATTCACCTTTCCAAAGGCCTGTCTTTAGATCTGTGCAGCCTTCGTGTGCCAAACTTGTGAAATACCTTTTACCCTTTCCAGGGTACTGGCCACCAGGTCCCCCAGCAGCAAACCCTGCAAAAGACAGCTTGGGACATTGCAGAAGCTGTGAGTGGTCTCCCGAGGCTGTGCAGCCTTTTTAAAGCTGGAAGCTGCTGCGTGCTGCAGAAATCACCAGGAGGGTGGGGTCAAGGCAGCCCTTCTCCAAGCTTCTGTCCCAGGGTCTCTCATCTCCACCTCGGGGACAATGATAAAAACCTTGGACCTGCAGACAGAGCTCCCTGCTTCAGCAATCAGGACTGAGCCATCAGTGACCAGAGGAGACGCCGCTTTGAGGCCCAGGCTCAGGACCGAAGTCTAGCAGTGCACAGGAGCCTTACCTGCTGCAGGGCCTCGCTGGCAGCAGAGGGTACTGAGTATCTCGATGAAGAGCAGCCGCGGCAGGAATGCTTCCCTGGGGGCAGAGCCCCGAGTGGGTACCTGGAAGAGAGGCAGCAGCTCCCCAGGTCTGACACACGCAGCCTGACGGGCTCCTGGCATTCAGGGGCCTCCGCCCCGGGTCTCCAGCACCAGGCTGCTGGGCCGAGCACCAGGGTTCTCTGTCCTGTGATCAGATGCTTCTCAGGCTCTTACCCTTTCTATCTGGCCTGCCCACCCACAGGTCTGGACTCCCTGCCACCCTCTCCACCCACCCCTGCACCTGTGCCCCCCTTTTTGATAAAAGTTATGCACAAATATGAACACCTGAGACGGGACTGAATATTTCTTTATTCTGTTCTTTTTCAGAAGTCAGTAATAATTCTTATCGAACATCCTAATTAGCACCCAAGGCAAACAGGAAAAAGAAGTCTAACTGTTTTTGTTCTCTAAGCCCCTAACCGCTTCCAATGGGAGGACAGGACTGGGAAGTTGGTTTGGCCACAGAATGCAAAAGCAAGCAGAAATAGAACCGGTGAAGGAAGTAGCGCGCTCACACACCCACTTCCACAGCCAAACAAAGCCCTGAGCTGGAAGTGCCATTCAGGGACTTGTGACCCTCATGTCGCCCAGCCCCGGGGTGGTGGGGGGGTTGGGGGGGAACCCAGTTTAAGCAGTCTCCTTGTGTCAAGGACACCACCTCACTTTAATGTATCGTGTGTTGGAGAAGCAGCAGTGTGTTGTCTACCGAGGAACGCGTCCCTACCTCTGTCCTTTCTGCAACCCCGCCATGTGGGCTTTGAATCTAAGAACCGTGTGATTGTCCACGTCAGTGGGGTACCTCTGGCGGTTCTCGTTCATAGCACAAGCTTACACTGAGTTCTGAACTGTCATGCACAGCTACATGTCTGCATGGTGTCACATCTGTTGTACTTTGGGGAAAATTCGTATGTAAATGTACAGAAATAAAAATGTTGCCCCATGAACAGATTTCCTCTGGAATGTCTTCCCTACCTCACCTGATGGTATCCGACGAAGGGCATTTCACTACCATTGCTGACAAGTAATAAAAACCCTGTTGATTCAGACCTCGCTGCATCCCTACTTCCCACGCCTCTGTATGCTGCGTCTTCGCTGCCCCAGGGGGATGGTGGTCCTCGCCCTCTGTCCCAGAATAGTTTGAAAGGCAGTCAGACGCAGAGATCGGATTCAGCAGAAACTGTTTATCTAGCGCTGCTCTCAGACCACCTGAGAACTCAGTACATTGAAGAGGAATTTTTTTCTCATTTATGTTCTGGTCATCCGTGGCCTGAAGGTTCCTAGAGAGATCAAGAAATGAATCTTACACTGTGATTCTGCAAGGAAAGACTGATAACCCAAAACTCTCTCCTCTAATGTAGTATTTTTTAACAAGAAAACAATATTTCTTTAATAAAGTATTTATACCAAAGTCTTCTCTCCATAGCCCTGATTTTGTGTCACTATTCTATTCCCAGAGGCATCCATGGTGCTTTTCAAGCCACAGTCACAAAGCTGAGGCAGCAGAGGTCACGGTGGAACATCTGCAGGAGGGTGGCATACGGGACCCCAGACATGCTCCTCTGAAGACCCCAAGTGCAGGCCAGCACTGCCACCCTCAGCTGGCTACCCTGGTTCGATACAAGAAACAATGACTGGGCCCTAATGAGCCACCTCTAGTAACAGAAGGGTCCTGGAGATGCCAAAGATTAGAGGGTTCCTTGCCAGTGGTGCCCAACCCTTCCTGCTCACAGAAGCATCCGCCATGGACCATGGGCTCCCTGGGGAAAGGCCAGGAATGGAACTCAAGTGGTAGACAGAAAAAGGCTAAGGAATAAAAATGACCAAAGGCAGATCTTTGAGAATGGGAGAAAAGAGAAGACAGAAGGGAAGAGGAGGAGATAACAACAGGAAAAGGAAGAGGGACTCGAGGCATCTGAATCCATAAAAAGGCGATAATACTACAGCTAAAATGTAAATTCCCAGGGCAAAGCATTTCTACATATTAATCCCAGCAATAACCCAACAATGTAGAAATTAGTCCCATCTTGTAGATGAGAAAACAGAGCCCAAAGAAGCTAGAAACCTGACCACATAGCTAGTAAACAGTGTCAAATGGGTCACCAATGTAGGCTCAAAAAAACAAACAGAAGTGACATACCCTGGGGAAGAGTTTAGAGAACACACTAGGAAAGAAGGGCCTAGGGGAAGGATTTAGGAACAACACAGCAAGAAGGTGCCGGGCAGAGGCTCAGATGAAATGAGAAGATGAATACATCAACTCACAGGGCGGAAGGAAGCCTGGGGAAAACACCCACGAACCTAAAGCACATTATTAACCTTAAATCTAATTGGGGATGTAAATAGTAAGTCATGGGGGCCGGTGAGATGGCTCAGTGGCATAAGCACCTGCCTGGCAAGCGCGAGGTCCCGAGTTCAACTCCTGGTACCCACATACGAAAAAAGGACCAGTGAAGTCGCTCAGCGGCACGGGCACCTGCTGGAGCGCGAGGTCCTGAGGTCGACCCCCGGTACCCACAAAAAAAAAAAAAAAAAATAGTAACAGTCATGGCTGATTTAAATTTGGGGTTGTTAGATTCTACCCACTGATCCCAGCAAATCCACCTGCACTCCTTTTCCATGTCATTAACCCGGTAAAAATAAAATAGGAACACAGCCAGATGACCAAATAAAAATCCATTTATTTAAATGTACGTAAGTTACAAATTCTCTCTTCCGCCACTCAGAACTTCTCCGGAAAAGCCTCCATTTCTTCCTTGATCCTGTTTTCTACGAGCAGGGCGAAGTTACTGTCTGTGTTCTGAAGGTTATAGCTGACAAACACCTGCTTGCTGGTCTTCCTGGCTGGAAGAGAGCACGCAGCCCAGCGCCATGACCAAAGCCCACGGGCTCCAGGCTCTGCGCCCCACCCGGCCCTGGGAGACCCTGGGTTTTGAGGGCGAGCAGCCCCTGCAGCAGATGCCACGCATGCGTGTCTCGTGCCCCGCTCCAGCTCCACGTGGGTTCTTAAGTGTGGGCCCCAAGAGAGCAGCTCTGCTGGAACCTTACAGATGCAGCGTCCCAGTCCCACGTGCCCTCCTGCACCAGGAAGCTGGGGTTCAGCCAGCAACTGGTATTTACAAGCCCTCCAGGGACCCAAACGCTAATGTTCGGGAACCTCTGCTCTACATAGGGTTTTAGCTTTGAGGTTTTTGTTTCTTTAAAAACACTGATAATACGTTAAAGTACTTAAAGTAAAATATTAAAGTTTTCCTTGAGTACCAGCCCCCTCTACCAATTCCACTCCCCTCCCCAAGGCAATTCTTTTTGTATTTTTTTAATTCTACATTTCTATGTGTTCACACGTGTACCTTCACACGTGTGTACGTGTGCACACATATACAGTATACATGTGCGATTTCCTGGCACCGAAGGTAAGTTTAGCCCCTTTTAACAGAACAAACTATGACTACACTGGTCTAACTGCAAACACCAAGCAGAGTCACACGCACCCAAAATCGGGAAGAACAAGGTGTCCTGAGAGGCAGGTAGCAAGCCTGCGCTGCATCGGCACCGGAGCAGGTGCAGCACCCCAGGAGGTCACCTGAAGCTCTGAGTCCACCCTCCGCCCCTCTGAGGTCCCCTCCCAGACAGCATGAAGCCACCTGCATGATGACTGCGGCCCGGCTCAGGACGCATCACCAGACCCTTACAGGAGCAGCTCAGTGCTCTGGCCGCTCTCCAGTCCACAGTCCACGCAGAACCAGGGACAGGGGCTGGCAGAGCGCTGAGCACCTTAGGAAGGCCAGGCTCCTCTCTGCACCACCTAGCCCAGAAAGCCCTTCCGGCTCCAGGTCCTCCTTGCCAATTCAGGAAGGGCAAACCTCTGGAGCTCAACGGACTGTCTTCAGCTATTCGAGGCTGTAGTCTGGTGTTTCGGGCTGGGAGAGATTGTGGGCATTACTTGACTGACTGCCCTCTTTCCAGCGCAGCCAGCGCATCTCTGGAGGGGAGGGGAGGGGAGGAGCAGGCGGGTTGCTGCTGTGAGAAGAGCTGAGCTGGGCAACCGCACTGAAGTGAGGCTGCTGCTGAGGGGAGGAGTGTGTCTGGCAGAAGAGGGTGCTCTGCCACCCAGAGCCGGGCGCCACGCCGACTCACGGTCCTGAGAGCAGAGCCTCCGCCAGCGTGCAAGACACGGTGTGCTCACAGTGGGCAGCTGTGCCCACACAGCGACGCCCTCAGCCCCAGCATAGGGCCGTCACAGGTCCCCCCATCACACCTCACTGACTTCACCTCCTCCAAGGTGCAGAAGGCCGCCTGGGGGCACTGGGCTCCACAATGATCCAAACAGGAGTGCAGCCTGGCACAGCGCCACTGGGATCCCCACCAGGCCACATCCACTTGGTCAGCTCTTGGTGGCAAGAGGGTCCCGCTCTGCACAGCCCACTGCAATTCCACCTCCCCTAGGACTGGCCCGAGGGCAGCTGTGTCTGCCTCCTCCTCCTCCTCCCAGCCTCAGCCCTGCCGAGACAGAGCACAGGGTCCACTCGTCCACACAAGGCCTATGTGCGTGAGGCCAGCGCTCCCCCACTTGCTTTCACCTCCCACGGGGACCCCACGGCAGGACACCACTCCCTTTGCAGCAGAGTGCACCCACACCCCTCCGGGCCACAGCAGACAAGGACAGAGGGACGTTGCCTGGCAGCCCCTGCTTGATCTGAGCACCGTGCAGCAGTGGACCCCTGGGAGACACAGGTGGCCACGTCGGGCCACAGATCTTCTTAGATACTGAGAACCCTACCCATCTCTGCAGACAAAGTGGCAGCAAGCCTCCATCTCTGGCTATTCTAGAGCCTGCTGAACCTTTTTTCTATAAAACTCTGATTTGCGGCTCACTAGACAAGACCCTGCCCCTTTCCTACTGGGGTCTCCTGGCGACCCAGCTTTCCATCCCGATAGACACGGTGCTTTCCCGTGGCTGCGTCCGGGCAGGTGTGGGCACACAGTAACCCGTCTGCTGCTTCCCCTTCAAAGCCAAAAAATACACAGTGAGTCCCTCAGAAGCAGCATGGTCTCCAGCTGGCTTTCACACAGTTCAGACAAGAATGACAAGAACTCTCGGAGGGAAGGGCAATGACTAGAATCTGGGTGTAGGTTCAAGGCTCCACAGGGATTCTGTTTTCTTTGCAACATTCCTGTAAACTTAAAATTACTTCCTAAGAAAGGTACTAAGGCACGCACTAGTCAGGTCTCTCCCCTCCAGACTGCAGAAGGAGCAGCTGCAACTTCCTCCAATACAGATGCAGCCTTCCCCGACCTCCGCGCTGCGGCGTGGCGAGTCTGAGGGGCTGTGACACTCCTCCTGCCTGCCCGTAGTGCAGCGTGCCCTCCCTGGAACAGCTGTGTGCTGCCTGTCCCTGTGCAAGCACCTCAGGGTGACTAGGACAGATGCGCCTCTTTTTGGTTTCTGTTTTGAGACAGGGTCTTGCCATGTAGTACATAGTTCAGGCTGGCCTCAAACTCACTGTGACCCTCCTCTCTCAGCCTCCTGAGTACTAGGAGCCATGCACCAGGCTCCAAAGATGCCTCTACTCAGCAGGGATCAGGCTGACAGAATTCTCTGTGTCTAGCACCCAGCACAACTGAAGGGTAAGCTCCTCTAAAGTGACCCACTTCCTGCACATCGCCTGCCTGTGGCTGGCCCTGGAACTGAAGAACTCAGGACACAGCACATACTGACCGGGACAGGGTGTCCGTGCACATGGGTCCCAGAGCTGAGGGTTGCGGAAGACGTGCCGTTCTCACCTGAGCAAGCTGAGCATTCACAGGCGTGTGTGCCGGGGTGCCGGAGAGGATGCAGCCTTCGAGCTCATGTTCTCTGCTCAACAGCCTCTCTGCACACACTCAGAGGCCAGGCCACAGCTGCGCCACCAAGCCCCGACTCTCCCTCGAGATTTGGACAGCCCCTGCTGCACAGTGAGGACAACTGCTCTACGGGCTCCCCTGCTCCCATGAGGACCGGGGTGGGGGTCTGACCCGAGGGCATCGTTCACTCTCTCCTCCACGAGAGGAAAGGGAGTCAGCTCGTGGACTCGTGGACACGGCCAGAGGACGCAGGAGTCCCTGGGAGCACGCTGGCCCTGAGAAGGTGCAGACAGATGACCGTCATCACCAACGGCCCAACACACAGGGGCTGTGCTTCCGGCGGAACTTAGGCTGGCGCTCGCTACAGACTCCTCACCTCCGAAGCAACTCGCCTCGCGGACAGGGGGCCCACCCGACTACCTACCTAGGCGCTGGGCGAGGCCGGTGGAGGTCGTGTCGGAAGTGTTTCCAAAGAGGGAGGTGCACACAGGGATGGGGTCCTAGAAGGCAAACAGAGTGCACACTGCAGCTTCCCACCTGGGTGCAAGCGGCCGCGCTCCCGCAGCTTCTGGTCCTCCACCGGGGGGGCAGGAGCAGCTTCTGCGAGGGCAGACACTGTTCTGAGGAAAGAAGAGCTTGCACCCGTCCACAGCCTAAAAGGCTGACGCCACCCTGCCCCTCGACACAAAGGAGTTCTGCGGGGCTGGGACAGGTGAAGCCACCTGCAGCTGGAACCCCACGGAGCTGTTAACAGTTCTAGCACAGACCTCACACGAAGGGCTTTAGGGTCAGGAAGCAAAAGGATCCTGACAGCTGCCGCGAGGAGACAGTGGATCAGAGTGTGGCTGCCTAGCGTCCGGGTCCCTAGCAGAAAGAAGAACCTTAATCTCCTCACCCTGGCCTGCGAGCCTACGCAGCCCCAGCCCTGAAGGCTGTCTGGGCTCCTGGGGGTCAGCAAGGCCTCGACTGTGACTTCGAGAAGGGCACTGGCTACCAGGATCCAAACAATGAACCAAAAGACCCAGATACCCGGCCAATCTCACTTCAGAGACAAGGCAGTAAAACGAAAGGAGTGCACCTTCTCATAAACACGTGTGGCCCTTCTCAAGTCTGGACGCAATCTCACTCCAATTACTTTGCGAGTAATCTCCCTCGCCATTAATAAGGTCTAGTTTAAAATAGAAAAAGCACTTACGAACTTGGAATATAGCCAAAATTACTTTTATCAAAACGGTAGACTTGAAGGAGAAACAGAGAGGGAACGGAGCTCTGAGAATCCTGGGCGGCGATGATGATTTTAGAGGGACAGAGGCTCTGGGCCCTGTCCAGGTGGGGACAAGTGGCCTGCGCACCCACTGTGTGCCGCACAGTGTGGCACAGCACAGAGCAGAGCCTGCATCTGTCTCCTGAGGGTTCAAAGCCATTACTTCCAGAACTCATTCAGGTCTACAAAAGATGGGAGCAAAAAATAGGGAAGAATGAAACATCTCCTGTGTGCTTTTTTGGTTGAAAAAGATACAAAGCATAATTTTAATTAATGCACCTCTGTTTACAGATTACAAGTTCAACATTTAGCTGTGTGGAAATAGTACTTACATTAAACTTCCTGAAAAAAGCAAATCTAACTTCCCCTATGGGCTTTTTCCACCCAAGATAAAATGTAAAACCCTGTTAAGCTTGTTAACAGCTCATTACCACCCAAGGCACTTGAGGACATGGGCCAGTCACATGCCCAGGTGGCTCTGCCAGAGGAGGAGGGTGCCACCTTCCACTCCCCTTGGGCCAAGGGGATCCTAGGTCCCAGGCCAGCCTCCCTCCAACTGGTCAGGCCTGGCATCATCCAGTTCTGGTCTCTCTGGGCACCAGGACACCTCGGTCCATGAAAAGCGGGGCAGCTGGAGGAGCAGCCGCGGTGTCCTCTGTGGCTCTGGCCCACAGGTGTGGGGTGAGGTGGGGTGCTCTCACAGACCCTTGTGCGCCACAAAGGGCCAGCAAACTTTTCCTGGGACTGGCCAGAGAGTAAAGCATTAGGCTTTAGGGGCCAAACGGCCTCTGTCACAACCACCGTACTCAGCCATCAAAGCACAAGAGCTGCATGGACAGGCATGGCCCTGTTCCGATAAAACCCTCAGGCCACCCTGTGCCCGGCCTGCTCAAAGGGAACTTTGGGCTTCCTGTTTTTCCCTCTTTCCCAACTGGCTCAGCTCTTTGCCTCCAGAGGAAACTTCCAGGCACTAAGTCGGCAGGAACAGGGTTCTGACAGACCCGGAAGGGAGCCTGGTCCCTTCTGCTGTAACTGATCTTGGTGGAAGGTGACTTCCACCTGAGAAAATTCACCTGCTGCGAGCTGGGACTGCCAAGCGGTCAGGCCACAGGGAAGCTAATTTACTAACTTGCCCAAACCAGGGCTGCAAAGGGGCTGCGACAGTCCCAAGAGTAACATCTGGTCTTCCCAGGGTACAGTCTGGGTCCTGGTCCCACATGGCCACCACCTTATCCACTCTGTATTACCGAAGCCTCAGGACAAGGAGGAAAAACACGTACAGCAGCTCTGAAACAGCCCTGCTCATCATGCCACTCCCCCAGGGCTCCCACTCTCCCTCTCCTCCACCAACAAAAGACCTGGAACAGCTGCCACCCCAAAAGCCCACCTATCCACCAGTCACCTGAAAAGCAAAACCAAATACTCAGAAGAGAACAGGGAGGATGGAAAGAGCCAAGGTTACTGGGTGAGGATGTCTACAAGTCCCGATGCGATGCTGTCTCCTTCCCCAGACTTGCCCGGGGAACCCGCTCCTGTGACCGCCTGCTTGGCCGGCTGCAGTGCGCCCTCCCTGAGGGGCCTCACTCGGTCACTGCACAGACTTCCTGAGCAGCCTGAGGAAAGCACTCGAGAGACAGACGCCTCACTGGAACAGTGCGCACTACCAGCAGAGCAGTGAGCAGGCAGGGAGAAGGGCCACAAGGAACAGGCCGTGTGCGGGCCCTGAAAGTCTCTGCAACAGATTCTGAGTTCATCTCCTCAGGCTTAAAACCATCACAGCCCTGCGCTGTGGAGAAATGGCCAGAGACGGTGCTGTGTGTTAAACTGTGGCCCCTATGTAAGAGATGATGAAATTCTAACCCCTGTTACCTGCAAAAGTGAATTTATTTGGAAAGCAGCTTACAGATGTAATTAAGACATAGGTTGAGGCCCTACGGGAGCAGGCTTCATCCAGTATGACCAGTGTTTCTGTAAGAAGACTAGGGCTGGGAATGCGGTGCGGTAGTGGAGAACTTGCCTAGCATGTGTGACGCCCTGGATTTGATCCCCAATACTGCAAAGGGAAAAGGAAAAGGGAAAGAGAGGAGGCGGCAGAGGCAAACACTCGGGGAGAAGACGGGGACACATGACACGCAGACAGAGACAGGAGTGACGCATCTACAAGCCAAGGACCACCAGGGACTCCGGCAGCCTCCTGAGGCTGACAAGGGGCATGGGATGGTGTCTCCATCAGAGCCTCCGGAAGGAACCAACCCTGCCAACACCTTGACTTTGGACTTCTGGCCTCCAGAACATGAGAAAGTAAAGCTTGGTTGTTTTAAGCCACCCAGTTTATGGAACGTTGTTCCAGAAGCCCTAAGACAGTAACTCGGCGGTGAGGGAGGGGAGGGAAGGGAGGGGAGAGAAGTCGGGGTTGACCCAGGGTTGCAGACACGCAGGAGAGAAGGAGCTGCACTCTGCACCGATCACCGGTAGCAGCAACCATGGGTCACTGACTCTGGGCACGCAGAGTGTGAAACAAGGATAAAGAATGACTAACACCCCCATGGCGGCCATGTGGGCCACGCCTGCCATCCCAGCATTCTGGAACGCTGAGGCAGGAGGAAAGCAAGTCTGAACCCAGCACAGTCAACTTAGCAATCTGGAGACCCTGGCTCAAAATTTAAAACTATAAAATTAATTTTAAAAGAGGTGGGGATGCAGCCCAGTCTGAAGCCCCTGGGTTCAATCTCCTTTACTGGAAGGAAATAAACCAAAAAACAGCAACTAGAAAGGTGCAGCTGCCGTTACAGAGGCAGGTGGGCCCGACGTTGCAGGGTAGGTTAGAGACCAGGAATTAATGGAGCCTGTCTACCCCGAGATGCGATTCAGACATCAGGAAGATGTCTGTGCTGCAGACATAAATATACACACGCCGCAACGGGCAAAGTCGAGGTGTCCTGAGTTTAGGGATTGAGGACAGCCCTCCCCCACCCCAGAGCGTAGGTGTGACCGGAAGAAAGGCCCCCAGATCCCCCAACCCAGGCGCGGGGCGGCGGGAAAGGACGAGGGGATCCGGGGGCCGTGGGCGGGGCCGGCCAGCCATCAGCGGTGCAGGGAAACCGACCCGGGCTCCCCACGGGCCCAGGGGAACACTGGGACCTCAGCCCGCGGGGTCCCGGGCGGGCACCGGGGATGCGCCTGGGGCCCTAGGGTTCCCCGCCCTCCTGGGCGCCCCCGCCCCCGCCAGGCCCCCCCGCCCCCGCCAGGCCCGCCCCCGCCAGGCCCCGCCCCCGCCAGGCCCCGCCCTGGCGCCGCGCACTCACGTAGCGGCTGCACATGGCCACGGCGAGGTTGCGCAGGTCCGGCGTGGCCCCCACCCACAGGAACAGCGAGTCCGTCAGCCGCATGACGTGGAAATGGACGAGCTGCTCCCACAGCCTCGCGCTGAAGTTGTGCAGGGACACGTCCCCGCCTGCGGCGGCCCGTGGCTCCTCCATGCCGCGCCCGGCCACCCCCGGCCCTCAACGGACCGAACCCGACGCCGCCACCGCGGCCAGGCCTGAGCGTGCGAGCGCCGAGAGGCCGAGCACGCCGGCGCCGGCGCTGCGCGACGCAGGCGGGGGCGGGGCCGGGGCGGGGCGGGGCCGGGGCGGGGCGGGGCGGGCCCGCCGAGTCCCCACTGCTCGGGGCGCGCGCGGGAGCCCTCTCTTGGTCCCGGAGCCCGACTGTGACTTCCGGGAGCCTTCGTTCCCTCCCCAGCGCCCCGATTGATGATAAGGAGCGGTCCTGGGCTAAAGCTGGCGCAGCGTCTTCCCTGGCCATCGCCGCAGCACGACGTTCACTTTCTTCCCGTTCCCTAATCAGCCTGAGGACAGCCACCTCCATCGTACCTCCTCCTCCCACCAGCCTTTCCTGTAACCCCAGCGAAGCTTTGGGCGTGGATAGCCCTGCTACGGAGTCTGAGGCAGGACAGCGACTCCCAGCCCAGTCGCTGGACGACTTAGGGAGACCCTGTCTCAAAAAAAAGCAAAGGGCGGGGCACGCAGCTCAGTGCGAAGGCCCCGGGTTCAATCCCCACTAACACGCGCACACCAATACGGGGAGTGACTCTTTATAAAGGGAGATTGCGTGGACTCCGTGGGCGGGAGGAGGACTAGGCACTCTTAGTCTCGGGTCCCCAGGAGCTGCCGTCTAAAACACGGGCCTCGCACTAACCCAGTAACCTGAGACTCAGTTTCCTCGTCTGCAGAAGGAAATAAGAATGGGACCTTGCTGAGCCGCGGGGACGATGAATGAGACACGCTGGAAGCACCCTGAGCGGTGGCCGTCGTCATCCCTGCGGGGACGCTGTCATCCGAGCGCTTGGGGACGCTGGGAGCTGTTAGGAAGCCCGCGGGTTCAGAGAAAGTGTGAAAGGCCAGCAGCGCTCGTTTTGTCGGCTTCTGTTACTACTGATCTGGGGGCTTTAAGTCGGAACTGGAAAAGGTCGCTCTTTTAAAACTCTAGTAGGGGGCCGGTGAGATGGCTCAGCGGCGTAAGCGCCTGCCTTGCAAGCGTGAGGGCCCGAGTTCGACTCCCGGAACCCACATACGAAAAAGGGGCCGGTGATATCGCTCAGCGGCACGGGTGCCTGTTGGCGCGCGAGGTCCTGAGGTCGACCCCCCGGTATCCACAAAAAAAAAAAAAATTAAAACTCTAGTAGGTCTGAGGTGGCTAAAATGAAATCTGTGTAGCAGGTTGCTGTGAATCGAATGTGGTTCGTGACCCCCAGAGTCCGTTGTGTTGTCTTGGTCCCTCAGGGTGGTGCTTTTGGAAGGCGAGGGTCCTTTGGGAGGCCGGGGGGGTCCCCTGGAGTCGGCCCCAGGGATTGCTTTGGTAGGGTCCTGAGAGGTCGCTAGGAAGGAGCGGGCCTGGCCACGCCCACCCTCGCTCTCGCTCCTGGCCCCAGAGATGGCGCTTTGCGGGATCTGCACCTCTGCTCTTGCCATCTACCAGCCGACATCGGTCCTCACCCGAATTGGGCTGATGGATGCAAGGACCAGGACAGTGAGCCTCAGAACCTTTTCTCTTTATATACTTGATTGTCTGAGGTGCTTTATTATAGTAACACAAAGCAGGCTAACACAGAGTTTTAAGTATTTTTCTCTAGTTTTGTTCTATTTGGTAATTATCAATGAGTCAATAAACAGTTCATATCCGAGTCAGTGCCTCCCTTAGAGACGCATGCATACACACGCGCCCCGTCGCGTGGCCCTGGCCCCCGGGCGTGCCCACCCGGCACGCATCCCCTGCAGTGGTGAAGGGAGCCCCACTCCCCCCTTCCCAACACGCACGCCTAGGAATCTGCTCCGTTACTGCGGACAGCGCCACCTGCTGACGTCTGCCCCGCGGCGCCCGCTCGCTCTCCCGCCTGAGTGGCGCGGTCCTGGGCCCCCTGTTGCCCGCCTCGGGTCTGGACTGCTGCTGGGCCATTCTGACTCCTCCCCTCTTCTTTTCTCCTCGGCTTCCAATATGTGTTTGTGGCCAGCGACATGCAGCAAACCAATAAATCTGATCGCGCCACTTCCGCTCATCAGTTCCTCTCGGATCTTTAGCCTGGGTGCCTCTGCAGACACAAAAGTCCGTCCCCCTAGCTGCTCACCTCCTGACTTGATGCTGTGACCGCGCGGAACTCTGCGAGGCAGGCTGACCCCGCCTCGTTCTTGCCCTGTGCACCCTCGCACACACTGGGCACCCCTGTGCCTGGGCCCAGTTGCCAGCCTGAGAAACGACTGGGGTGCAGTTAGCTCTGCACCGGCCCTGAGGCAGCCGACCGGCTCCAGCCGGCTGCGGGACTGCTCCTGCCCTTCAGTTTCACCTGCCCCAGAGCAGCTCTTTCATGGAATGGCCTTTTTACGAGCTTCTGACGGAGCTCGTAGTTAAGGACAGCGACAGGGTCTTTCATGTGCAGCTCACTGTGCGACCTAGGAGCCTGTTTATAACAGGCATGAAGGAGATACTGATCGAATGGTTACTGTTATCGAATGGTCCTTATCAGGGCTTTCGGCTCTAGCCCTGGCCTCACCACTAATTAGCTCTATGCTTGTAGGCTGGGTCTCGTTTACCGTCGCTGTAAGTTGAGAGGATTGGGTCACATGGTCTCTAGGGCGCCTTGCAGAGCTAACACTCTGAAGATCAGGTAAGAGTGCAGAATGGTAACCAGAGCGCATCCGGCTCGGCCCGAAGCCGAAGGGTGTAATTCCGCAGGGAGCCGCCAGGTGGCAGGTGGGAAGGAAGCGGGCTAGATGCGGAGCTGCTTTTGCTTTCTGAAAGCCACCAGGGAATCCGCTAGAATCCGTCGATCTTTCCTCCAGTCTCTGCAGTTGCACAACACTGGGATGCAGCAGCAGGTCCTGTTACCTGGCAAGGCCACAGCCTACAGGTGCAAAGCCACCCAGGACCAGGTGGCAAAAAGAGCAGTTTGAAAAGGGAGGGTGAGCTGGGCTTGGAGTTTTGAGTTATTCCTGTCCCCTTTCTCCTACCAGTGTGAACTGAGCCTTTGGCATGAATTTCACTAGGAATCAAGAGCCATAGGACTGACTTCTCCCCCAGGGCTGGGGACAGGACCCAGGTTCCCATGCATGCCAAGTAAGCACTTGCTACACGGAGCCACCCCCAGCCCAGGCTAGGGTCTTAGAATACTGCTCCGTGGGGCCGACCTTTCTTTCTTCTTGGAGTCCCAGGCTTATAGTGAGACCATCTACAAATGGTGCTGTCCCCTTGGGCACTCACACTGCCCGCAGTGAGCCCTAAGGACTTCCTGGATGTTGATGACATCAAGGAGTTGCTCAGGAACATCTCCTTGGGCTTCTAAGACAAAATCAAACTCAGCGAAATGCCAGGGTCATGAATGTGTAATAACTAGTCTGTGCTATGGGGAATATTTGAACCTTGATATGTCGATGGCTGGATGTGATGGTCTAGTTTTAGCTTACACTGTAAATGTCACTTGAAATGGGGCTCTGTGGCTCCCATTAGGAATCCAGGCTGACAGAGCCGCTGCAGCTGGACAGGTTCCAGGAGCAGAGGAGAGCACTGGGGTCAGGTCCGGGCTTTTCCTGTTCTGACCCAGAAGGACAGGTCACATTCACTTGTAGTTAGCAATGTCACCTGTGGCTGCTACCTACAGGGGGTCGCAAATATGGGGAGCAAACAGCATGTTTGGCAAGCAACCCAGTGCTGGCCAGAGTGACACAGTGATGATGGCTGGGGCTGTAGCTCAGTGGCGAGAGTGTGCCTAGCATGCACAAGGATACACTCAAGAGTTATTAATCTGCCAACCACTGTGTCTCTTGATTTTCTGTGAAGAACTCCTAATGGCCTGGGACCAAGAAATGTGACCCAAACTTGTGTTCACTCCTCCTCAGTGGTCAAACTATTTTAAGTCTTCGTCTCCTCTGAAGAATGGATGATAATTTACATTCTTCTCCGAGCCTGTTCCTCCACCAAACCCACCTATGTTCCTGCGCTGGAGCTCGTGCGGTGCCCCTCTGCGCCTGCTCCCTGAGAGAACAGGTCCATGCTCTGACCTGAAGATAACCTCTCGAGGGCATCACACGGGCCATTTGTCCCTCTCTCCTCCATCGTCGATTGTCACCTGCCTACTAGACTGTTCCAATCGGCAGTTGGGCATCCGTTTAATTTTTTCCCATCTTGAAAAAATGTCCTCCTTTGACTCTATTCTCTCAAATTCCCTCTGCATATCTCTGCCCCACTCTTGTTTCAGCCTTGGTGAATAAAGCTAACGGGGCTGAGAGGCCAAAGAAAGAGGCAGACAGCTGCAGGACCACACAGAGTGCACCTTGCCAGGGACATCTGCACAGGAGCGAGTCTTGGGCAGCAGCGAGGCAGGCATCCCTGCACCCCAAGACAGAGGAAGGGGTTTAGGTGCTAAGTGAGACAAAGGGGGCCCCGCTGGCCAACAAGGACCTGGCCTTTCTCAAAAACTATGAGCACGTCAAGCATCAGTCCAGGTCGGAGGCTTGGCTAGCTGTTTCAGAAGCCTGGTTCATCCTCTCAGCTCACCTGGTGGGCAAGGTGGTGCCGCGACCAAGACTGGGCAGATGGGGCTGGAACACTGCATGCTGCCCCATGACTCCTGGGAAAGGGGTTCCGTGTGCTGCCCCCAATTCCTCTGCTCCTCTTCGCTCCTGAACTCACTTCAGTGGGGTTTCCTTCCCCGTTTGTCCCCAGGCTGCTCCTGCCAAGGTCTCCACACCCTGCACTGAGTCTCCATCCCTCCTGCACCAGGTGGGTGGCGCTTGACTCATAGGACACCGTGCCTCCACTTGCACATGAAAGCCAGGTCCCACGAAGCCCACTTCCCTGCCCTGTCCCCAGCTCAGAAAGCCACGCCTGGGTCCTTCCTTCCAGTGTCCAGGCTGGAAGTCAGCACCCTCTCTGGTCCTTCCCCTCCTCCCTCAACTTACCTTCCCTTGTCAGGAGATCCTGGTGGTTCCACCCAGCCTCTCCCCACCCTCCTCACTGGCACCGTCGACATCCAGCCTGCTCAGGGGCCCCATCTCTGCCCCGCCTCCTTACTATTTATTCTCCAGGTAACAGGGTGATTTTTTTCAAAGCAGCTTTTCCTCTTATCTCATTTTTGACATAAGATTAGATCCTCAAACCAAAATTCCCTAATGCAAGTGGCCTGTTTCCAGGGAGGACTCTTTTTTTTTTTTTCGGTACTGGGAATCGAACTCAGGACCTTTTACTTCAGGGAGGAGGACTCTAGAATGTTAGAGTTCCTTGGCACTGTAAGAACCATGAGCTTGGTACAGCAGCACACGACTGTAATGGCAGCTACTTGGGAGGCTGAGGCAGGAGGATTGCAAGTTCCACTCCAGTCTGGACAACTTAGTGAGACCCTGTCTCCAAAATAAAATAAAATAAAATAAAATAAAGGGCTGGGGTGTAGCTCAGTGGTAGAGCCCTTGCTTACCATGTGAGGGCAGGGGGTGGACAGGAGGAAAGTAGAGTGCAGAGCCACAGAGCCTGGATTTAATTTGAGGGAACTCGGGTTTCTGACAAGGTCAGTGGACATGTAGTCGGTGGCATGGGTATCGCTGCCACCACCCCCAAATCAGCTCGAGAGAGGACTGTTCACCCCAGCAGGCCCTGAAGGTGTCCGGTGGCCCCAGGGTTTTGCTGCCAATGCCAATGAGAGATTATTCCGCCCCCTCCCTTTAGGTTTCTTATCTAAGATACCAACCTTGGAATTCCCAGTCCAACCCCAATGTTGACTATTCAGTTATGTGTGGTTCCCACGTGATCCCCTTTTGTGACCCTTATTACTTCTTAGAAGAGCAAATGCATACGGGGGGGTGCCCTTGACCGAGGCTGGGAAATATACGGTTACACACACGTGTGGTTGTGCACAGGAGTGACTGTGAGGCTCTGGAACACACTCATGGTCAGCAAGGCGCAGTGAGATTTCCTGAGGAGAAGCAGAGAAACATGGAATACGTGGACCCCAGGAAAGTCCGGATCTGCCAGGCATGATGGCGCATGCCTGCAATCCCAAAATTCAGGAAGCTGAGGCAAGAGGACCGCAATAAATTTGAGACCAGCCTGGGCCACATACTGAGGTCATGGCCAGCCTGGAATACATATGGAGGCCCCATCTCAAAAAACTAAAGGGGAGGGCGGTTATAGCCCTCTGAGTGCGCAGTGAAAGATCGTTTTGACTCCCAGGGAAATCTAATATTTTCCTAGACTCCTCTGCCTGACTTTAGAGCCTTGTGCTGGAGGTGAGCAACTGTGGACGGCACAGAACAAAAGCCCATGTCCCACACCCTGCCGAGAGGGTCACACGGGCAGAGGCTCCAGGGCCATGCAGGTGGCGGGCAGTGGCCGCGGCGGGGCTCAGAGTGCCGAGGGTTTTTCTGACAAGATCCGGTCCTCCTCCCGCACCGTGCTCAGCCTCTCCTGCCCCTCGCCCTCCACGCACACAGGGCCCTCCGAGCCCCAGGGGCTCTCTGCCTGCACCAAGCTGGGCGGATCCCCAACTTACACAAAGAGGGATTTTGGGGAGAGAATGCGGCTGCGGTGAGGGCTGGGGGTGTCTATGCTTGTTTTTCTTTCCTGGCCCTGAAAACAAGCGCTTCCACCCAACAAATAAAGAGAGGGCTGATGAAAGCAGCTGTCGTCCAAGCAGAGCCAAAAAAGAAATGAAAAGACTGAGGCCAAGACGCCCATTCAAGGGCCCGCAGGGTGAAGCGGCTGTGCTCGGCCGCCCGCACCGGGCTGAGCGTCGGGGAGGCACGAGGTGCCGGGGAGCAGCGCCCACCGCTCCTCCGCGGACGCGGGGGGTGGACACGAAGGCGACGCGGTCAGCCCCTCCCGGTCCACCGCACCTGCAGGAAGCCCGGGTGCACAGGGTGCGAATGTAAATGTGCGGCAACCTGTGAATCTCACAGAAAGGATGTTAAGCACTGAAAAAATTAAATCTATCTTTATTTTTTAATTTTTATTGGTTCACGTTTGCAGTCCATAATGATTACATTCACCTTGGGGAGTTGGTGCCTGCACATAACACATCTTCATTCTTTTTCCATCCCCTCCCTTGTGTGCCTGATTTATCTCGTTTAACTTTATGGTCTCAGGGTGCATCCATTTTCCTACAAATGACTCAAATTTATCCTTCTCTGTGGCAGAGCTGTACTCTATTGTGTATAAATACCACTTTTCTTTATCCATTCACCCATAGATGGAGATATAGGTCACCTCTAACGTGTAACTATTATGAGTTGTGCTGCTATAAACATGGGGATGTGACATCACTGGCTTGATATGAAAAAGTCTTTTAGCTCATGTTGTAAATGTAGGGTGGAATGGTAGGCAGGGCAGGAGGGGCGGGAACTCTGCTCTACATCACCCTTCAGGAACCCAGGCTGACAAATAGCTTAAGAATCTATTTTCAAGCCAGGTACACTGGTGCATACCTATAACCCTGGCTATTTGGGAGGCTAAGGCAGGATGATCACAAGTTCAAGGCCAGCTTGGGCAGTTTAGTGAGACCCTGTCTCAAAACTTAAAAAAATTTTAAAAAGGCTGAAGTGTAACTCAGTGTGAGGTCCTGGGTTAAATCCTCAGCACTGCAAAAAAGAAAAAAAAAATCTATTTACATATTACATATATATCTATACATTGAATTTGAGCACAGGAAGCAGTTAAGACAGCTGTTCTATTCACTGCCTTGACACTGATCAGAGCTAACTACTTCTCCAAAGATCTTTGTAACTGATCTCCATCCATTAAATGCGGCAGTCAAGCTCATTGATTCTAGTGAGGGCACCTGGTTCTATACAGAAAAGCACCTACCATAGCTGTGTTGCCTAGCAACTTTTTACTTTTTCATGCACGTGTTTATTCTACAAGTAATTATTGAGTTCCCGCTGTGTAACAGGAACTGGAGTTGCCCAAAAGTGAAGAAGACAAAGTTATCTTCAGTGAAAAAAAATGGACAAGCAAATAAAGTGACGCAAAACAGTAAGTGCCAGAAACGAACAGAATAACTTGAATAAGAGCGCTGAGTATGGACACAGCTGTCTCGTCCTGGATCTCAGAAGAAACACTTTCAGAGTGTCCCCACTTACCATGATATTGCTATGGGTCTGTCGCAGGAAGCCTTTGCTGCGTCGAGGCGTGATCCTTCCGTTCCTAACTTGTGATCATGAAGTGATGCTCAAGCTTTGCAAATGCTTCTTCTGCATCCATTGAGATGGTCGTTTGATTTCTAGTCTCTGTCCTATCTGTGTGCTGTGGTATGTCTATGAATCGCCTGTGTTGAACCACCCTTGCATCCCTAGAGTGAAACCACCTCCATCACTGTGTGGGATCTCGCTGACGGGCTATTGAATTCACTTTGTTAGTGTCTTGTGCAGGATTTTTGTACAACGGAGAGTGATTCAGCCATAAGATTGAAATCCTGTCATTTGCAGCAACATGGATGGAAGCCAGACACAGACAAATATACGTTCTCACTTGTAGGTGGAGACTAGAAAATAAAAACAAATTAAAAGTCAGCCTGAGAGAAGGACTGCTAGGGGTGGGAAGGGTGTGGGGGGCTGAAGGGAGAAGGGTGAGTAGGCATGGGCAGTGACCAGTGCACGAGTACCAGCATCACAGTGGCACCGTGAATCCCATTAACCTGCAAGATGAAAAAGAAAAATTAAAAGACATAAACAGAGTGACTTGGGTGGCTTGCCCAACACAGACGGGACTGTTAAGAGGACTTCCTGGAAGCAGAGAGGGCAGGACCAGGCCCCCTGGAGGATGAGGAGGAGTCACAGGATTGAGGTGAGAGGCAGGGCAGAAGCAAGAAGGGGGTGAGGCCAGGAACTGCAAGGAGACCAAAGGTGGAAGCAGGACTGAGCTCAGAGTCGGGGAGTCAGGGAGTAGGGTAGGAAGCTGTTACAGAAAAGGAGAGGGTTGGCCTGGTGTGGTGGTGCACACCTATAATCCCAGCACTTGGGAGGCTGAGGCAGGAGGGTTGCTGCAAGTTCAAAGCCAGCCTGGGTTACAAAGTGAGTTCAAGGCCAGCCTGAACTGCATAGGGAAACCCTGTCTCAAAAAGACAGGGGGAAAAAAAAAAGAGAGAGAGAAAGAAAGAAAAGGAGAGGGCTGACCAGCTAAGCAAAGGAAGGCACAAAACTGGATTCCCCTAAATGCTCCCGGTTGCCCAGATCCCAGGAAAAAAAACCCACTCTAAATGCCTGGAGTGTGGCTTAGAAAGGCAGCCTTATCTTACTGAGGAAGGAAGTTTTGACATCTGCCTCAGTGTGGACAGGCCTTGAGGATATTATGCTAAGTGGAGTAAGCCAGTCACAAAAGACAGATGCGCCAGGACTGCACTCCTAGGAGGGACACAGAGTACTCAGGTTCCTAGAGACAGGAAGTAGGATGGGGGTTGGGGGTGGGGGTGGGTCGGGAAGCGGGTGGGGGGTTGCTGCTCCATGGGGACAGAATTTCAGTTTGGGAAGATTAAAAAGTCCTGCAGATGGATGGTGGTCATGGCCGCCCAACAGTGTCAACGTACATGACGTCACTGACTGCACACCTAAAAAGGGTTAAGGTGGTAAATTTGTGCTATGTGCATTTTACCACAGTTAAAAATCAGAAAAACTCAGGCAACCTTAGCCTGGAAGGTCAGTCATCTTGGGTATGTATTTAACCAAGGAATCCCATCATGCTAATGAGGTTCTACGCACAATATTGCCCAAACTATAGTAGGTCCTCCTCCGAGAACCCAGAAAAATTTACAGTTGTTGACTCCACAAAGATTCTATTTTACAATTCTTCACTCTTCTGAATCCATTTCATTTCCAAGAGTCCCACTGGGGCCACCTTTTGGACACTCAAACCCACCACCCATGGCTTCTCAGTACAGCAAGGACCACAAATGAGTGGTCGTGTGTACTCTTTGCAAGTACTATCCTAAGCCCAAGCTATATACCCTTTCTGTCCCTCAGAGCAACCGCATGAGGGAGGCATAGTTATCTCAACACTGGGCCAGGAGGGCAAAGATCAGAGCAGGTAAGAAGCTTGCCCTGGGATCATGTGTTTGGTTGGGTTGAGACAAGAGTCCAGGATTCTCAACTCCCACTCGGTCCATAGAGTGTCCTTGAACTTTCTTTAATATCAAGAGCATTGAAATTCAAATTCCTGTTCTGGGTTCTGACTCCTAGATTTATTCTCCCAACCATTTTGGCACCATATCATATGGCCTCTGCAGTATTTGGATGTTTACATCCCTGCAAACTCAAATGTTGAAATCCTAACCTCCCAAGGTGAAGGTATTAGGAGGGGAGATTTTAGGAGGTGATTAGGTTACAATCCCTCACTAATTCCCACATGAATGGAATTAGTGCCCTCATGAAAGAGCCCTAGAGAGCTGCCTTCTCCTTCCACCTCGTAAGAATGCAGAAAGAAGGCTCCACCAATGAAGCAGAGCCCTCACTGGACCCTGACTCTGCTGGCACCCTGATCTGGGACTTCCTGCCTTCAGAACTGTGAGCGACACATTTGGTTTGTAAATTACTTAGCCTAAGCTATTTCGTCATAGCTGCTTGAACAGACTGAGGTAGTCTCCTGGCTGTCATATAACAACAGTGAGCACCACTGGGCACCTGCCGTATGTCAGGAACTGTGCGACGAATTTCAGATACTTGTGTTTGTGCTATGGGGTGGCATGAACATTCCCTTGGTGTCTCCATGCAGTTTGTCATTGGATTCCAATTGCAGTGCCCCTCCCACGTTGCTTTTCTGCTTCCTTTGTGCGATCCAGGGCGGTCTGGGGAAGGTATTTAAGGCTTTTCTCAGGGTTAGAAAGGATGTGTCAACCTGCCAGACTCTGTCACCTACTGCTTCTCCAGTAGCCCTCTCTGCTGACCCCTTTCCTCTGGGCCTCCTACAGGGCTGGGTTTCCAGGCCAACAGCATCAACACCAAGAACAACAGCAACTCAACACCTCTGCATACATTAAGTGCCCCCGGTGTCTGCTGACTGAAGGAGCCCCCAGTCTCCAAGATGCTGTGCTGTATCTGGCTCCAAGCCCCTCAGGGGCTGAAGAATGGGCCAATCACTACCTGCATCCTCCTCGCCAGCTGGCTTCCTCCCGCACAAATTCAGGCCACAGAAATTCTTGCAGCCAATTGGAAGAAAACTGTCACCTGCTCTTCTTTAATCATTGAAATCTGCCCAGCTGAGATCAGAGTAAGGGCAGAGAGAACAGGGCTCATTAAAGTCTTGGTGGAATCTTTAATAGCTGTGGAAGGCACAAGCTAAATGATCTCTGATCCGGTTCGTGTGGTAGGATATGTTGTCTTCTCACAGTTGGAAATGGAATCCTTCCATGGTGGTCAGAGAGCTCCCTGCTCCCCACATCCCACCCCGCTGCATGCCAACCTTGCCTGCCCAACACACTGTTCAGGAACAGGCTTCCCTGGGTGCCCCGCATTTATCACAGGGGCCTCCTCAGAGCTCTCGTCGAGGGGCCTCTGAAGATTCTGAGTCTCCAGCCAGACGTTGGAGCTAGGCAAGATCCCTCTCCTGGGAATTTGTGTTTGGGACCAGAGATTCTAACCATCTCAATGGGTGGCTGGGGTGTTATCATGAACTAATCAAGCCCACAACCTTTTTTTTTTTTTTTTTTTTGTGGGTACCGGGGGTCGACCTCAGGACCTCACGCGCCAGCAGGTGCCCGTGCCGCTGAGCGATATCACCGGCCCTTTTTTTCGTATGTGGGATCCGGGAGTCAAACTCGGGCCCTCGCGCTTGCCAGGCAGGCGCGTACGCCGCTGAGCCATCTCACCGGCCCTCAAGCCCACAACCTTTTAAATGAGTGGATAGCGAACCACTTAAATAAGAGACAAGTGGCATGATTTTTAGGGCTCCAGGAAAGTCAAAAACCCTCTAACAGAATTTGAGATTCCCTGGGGATTGAGACAAAGAACTTCTCCAGGCAGCCATATTTATTTGGTTTTCAAACAAAGGAAGGGGTTACTGAGGCCAGCATGGGAACTGAGCAGGACCTTGGGAGTCAGTTCAAAGACTTCTCCAAGTAATAAATTTTGCTAATTAAGAGGACTGTCTTACTTCTAAGGTTGGCAGCTTTATTGCTCTGGAATAGGGGTGTCAGCAGCCCATGCCCTCTGCTGCCTCAGCTGTGGTTATCTTGACTTCAGAGCACCGTGCATATGCTCTTTGCCAACACAGCCAGAGTCCCTGTGTTCAGCAACTTAACCCTGTACAGCCCAGTCTGCAACAGGCTGTGCCAGGTGGGCTTCAAAGTGAAGTTGGCAGCCTGGGGGAGGCGGTCTGAAGAACTTCTGTGGGGTGCAGAGTCAGGGGCAGCCTTGAGGGGTACATTTCCAGATCTAAAATTCACACAGTTGCTCTTTCCTGTCAAGAGAGAGGCGCTGGGCCTGAGGATGTTCTGCATTTTGAGTCTCCTCTTCTGGTGGCCTCTTCAGGTGCACCCCTCCTGTGCACACGGAAGAAAGGTAGACAGACACCTCTTAAGGAGGCAGGAAGAATTCGGTTTGACCAGCACAGATCCTGAAAGTATCATAAGGAAGTGCTGGATTTGGGGGTTAAAAATATATATATCTACACACTGGATGGGGAAGAGACAGAGTAGGAGGAAACCATTATAAATAGTAGAAACTGGCAGCATGGATTAACTAAGATTTCAGTTGAATTATGAGCAGAAACATTGGTTTTAGGCTTTGCATTCACTTATGGCAATATAGCTTAAGGTGACAGTAGCTTATTAAAAAGAAAGATTGGGGGTTGGGAGTGTAGCTCAGTGTTAAGTCACATACTTAGCATACTCAAGACCCTGGGCTCATCTCAGGAAAGACCAAAAAAAAAAAAAAAAAAAAAAAAAAAAAAGGAAAGACAATGGGAGCATCTCACACATAAGACTAAATATTGAAAAGGCATTTCCATAGCCAAAAACAGTCCTGGAAATGGGGTGAAACAAGACCCCAGAGAACTATGTGCAGCTTGCTGTGGCATATACACATACACAAACACATACAAATACACTGTTAGAGTCGAGACCTTGCAAGTTTCCCCAAATGTATGTGTGTGTTAAAGTCTTGGTGGCTGGGCTAGGATGCTTTTGGAGGGTGATAGGCTTTTTAGAGGTGGGGCCTGCTGAAAGAAAATTAGGTTACAGCAGACATTGTGCCATTGAAAGGTACAGGGAGACCCCAACCCCTTCCTGTTTTTCACTTCCTCGCCACCATGCATAAGAAGTTTCCTCTGTTAAACACTCTCATATGACACAGCACCTCTCCACAGGCCCAAAAGCAATAAGCTCACCAACCATTGACTGAACCCTCTGAAACTGTGAGCCAAAATAAACCTTTCCTCCTGCAAGTTGTTTGTCTCTGGCATTTTGTTACAGCAAAGGAAAGCTGACTGTCACATAAGATACAGACATGCATCACATACACACATACATGTACACATATATGCACAAACACCTTCATATACACACAAGCACACTTGCACACACTCAAGTACATGAGTTCATGGCAAAGGCAGAGAAATGTGCCTTCACCTATATTCAGCCTTTCTTGGGTTACTTCTGAAGTTCTTTGGATGGTTATAGTTGTCATACTTCAAAATAAGCTTTGGAGAAATGCATAGATTTTATAAACAAAGGAAAAGAAGCAAGGCAAGGGAGAGAAGGTCAAAGAAATAAATATTCTGGACAGAACAAGTAAGGTTACAAGGTCATAACAAGACCCTAGATATCAAATATTTACAAAGTCTATGATTATTGGTTTTAAATATTTGGATACCTAAAAGCTGGAATATGACTGGAAGATCATACTGGGAAGACTGAGGCGGGAGTCATTGCTTATTTGCTTCTAGGTCACAGACCCTGGCATGCAGGCACCGGTCCAGTCTCTGCGTTTCCAGGCTTGTGTTGCTTCCCCCATGCCTGCTTCCTGGGCTACTCCAGAAAACAGAACCAAGACCAGTACTAGGAGACCCCAAGAGGCTGATTTGGGTTCACTTACTGAAAGAGGTAGCTATGCTCCTGAGGTCTCCAAACACAAGCACACAGCCCATGTTTCCTTGTGAGATGTAGTGATCTTTACAGTGACCACAGCGCAAAGCACAGCTGCTCTGACTCCCTGGTAGAAACAAGTTTGAGGCTTTACATTTTATGGATCAAACATGCCACACCCAAGATGGCGGCAAGCTCTGCGTACCAGTGTACTTACCAATAGGATTTGAAGTAACTGAAAATAAAAACACTCCCCCCTCAAGGACACTTAAAACAAAGGAGGGATTGAGTGGTGGTGGGAACATAGGATGCATAAGATCTGGACTGTCGTAGTTACAGAACTTGAACCCGCAGCAACATTGACACTAAGATGAGTGTATCTGGTGCTTGCCCTCTGATGAGTGGGGCGCAAGGTGACAGGAAGGGCGGGGATGGTCCTTGCAGGCTTTGGCAAGCATGCTTTCCAAAGCAGTGTTTCTCAGAGGACTTGGCCCCATGTGTCCTTGGCTGAAGTCACCAGCGTGCACTTGCCTCCCTCAACAGGAATATATGCATCTTCACAGCGCCATTTCCAAACCAACCCCATGCAAAAAGTTGAAAGCACAGCAAAATACAAGCAAGCTCTGCTGTGAGTGAAACCAGCCAGCCCAGGTATTAGCGTGAATCAGAGACGCAGGGCATGGATTATTGGAGCCTTAATCTCAGAGGACCTGGATGGCAATCCAGCCAGGGTGGACCCAAGACAGACCCACATGTTATGTGCTAGGGATTGAGAGGCAAAGAGGATTTTTTTTTTTAAATGAAACCTACACTCCAGGTATATGTAGTCAATACCATATTAGTGAATGGTCAGTCCGGGCTTCCAAATTTCAAATACAAAAGGCTGTGGGGAAGGCTCAGCTTCTGAGCTCCACTTTCACTTAAAATCACTCCCCCACGTCCCCTGGAGAATGAAGAATTAGCACTAGAACCTCCGATCTGATGAAATAACATTCGTCTCCTCTTTCTGCCTCATCGGTTGCTTAATGACTAAAGATTATGGGAAGAAAAGAAAAACAGCAAAGTTCAGTACCACTGAGTGAACCATTTTTTGTACAGTCATGTGTACTACTTGGGCAGGCAAGGGGTATGAAAATGTACAGGATCTTCAGAAAGTCAGGTGCAGGGTGGAAGCATGTACACTACACTAGTGCAACTTTGATATGTCACCGCCATCCCCATCATGACAGCCCAGGTTCCCACAGTGCCAACCTCGGAAGAGTTCAAAGTACACCGTAGCAGCTTTATCCCATCTCTTCCTGCAGTTCCTCTGCAGAGCGGGAGCAAAAGAAAACCAGTTTGTTACTGTTCCATCCACCTGTGAAGAATACAAGATGGGGACGCAGTGGGTGGCTCAGACAAGGGCCCATAGCTGAAGCCTGTGAAAGGCCAAGAATGCAAATTTGGATGAGCCACTCCTCTGCACAAATCTGCTGTGACAGCAAATCAAATCGTCAGGGTAGAAACGGTAGCCTGCTAAGAAAGCATACCTTCCTAATGACCCCTGGGCAAATGAGTGCACCTCTGTCTTCCTGGGCAGCATTTGCATGGTGGAAGGAACACGGGGAAGGGCCCAGAGGGCACAATCCACACAGCCATGAAACTCAACTTTTTCCTGGCTAGAGCTACCACGCAAAGGAGTAACTTGTTGATGTTGTTGTTACGCATAGCAAGCACTGTTTAGTTTGGATTTGCCAACGCAATTTGACCTTTGACTTAGATATCGCCTCAGCCCTCAGGGATCAATTCTGAGGCCAGGAGTTTCCTTTTCCTTTTTCTTTTTTTTTTTTTTAAATCTACAATTAGCCACTCAATATTCCTATAAGTGGTAGTCTGGTGAGTCAGAGGCTGATAGAATGAGACGATAGAAAGGGAGAAGGGAAGCAGATCAGGGCTGGAACAGTGGCATTGCTGAAAATACGGTGTGACTTGGATACCTTTGAGTCCACCTTGCCTAATAAGCTGTCAGATAATTTTATCGCAGTAGCACCCAAGTCATCTGTGACCCTTAACTACTCGGCCTCACCACACACTCTGTCTAGCACAGACAAGAATAAAACCATCGTTTGAAAGCTCCAAGGAAGGGGGAAATAAGGAAGAAATAACAAACAGGCAGGAAAATGCAGCCCTGAGCAATTACTTTTCTCATTATACAATTGCATCTGCATGGTTAGTGCCAGGAGGGTAGAGAGTTTTGTCTGATTTGTCCACTGCTAAATCTCTGATTTCCACAGCATCACCTGACATGCAATCAATATTTGTCAGATGAGTGCCATAGCGCCTGATGCCATTGGCAAGGATGGAAGCCAGATGTGCCCAGTGGGCAGTTGGCACATCCAAAGGCTCCTGGAACTCGAACATGCTGTCCTGATTCACCAGGAGGAGGAGAGCCATGGCTACTCTCCTTCTCTTTGGAGAAGCCTTTCCTTCTACCCACACAGGAAGTCACCAGTATAGTCCACAACTTAGTCTGTTTTATGTTGTAAAATGGAAATGGATTTGGTGCATAGGTGTGTTGGTCCATTTTCTGTTGCTCTAACAAAATACCTGAGGCTGGGTACTTTATACAGAAAAGAGATTTCATAAGCCCACAGTTCTGGAGGGCCAAGAGCATGGTCTCTGCATCTGCTTGGCTCTGGTGAGGACCTTCTGACTACATAACAACATGGTGCATGGCACTGTAATGGGAGCGTGAGAAGAAGAGAACAGACAGCAAGATAGGAAGTCAAAGAGAGCCAAAGGCCAGGTTTGCTCTTTTACAACAGCCTGCCCTTGGGGTAGCTAACTGGGATCCACAAGAATGACATTAATCTCTTCCGAGGGCGATACTCCTGAGGACCTCATCACCTTACCCGAGGCTTCACCCCCTAAGGTTTCCATCACCTTAACCCCACCACACTGAGGACAAACCCCTCCGCACATTAGAAGACACATTCAGAAGGCTTCCAGTCCATAATCACGGCGGTGGGGGGGTCCCAGCAGTCCATCCATTGTCACACTGAAGATCCGGTTGGGGACTGAAGCATCGTGAGGGAGCCACGAGAGAAGGGGCCGCTCTGCATCTTACACAAGACAAGACAATGAGTCCCTGGGTGCTAAGATGGCTGAGGGCGGAGCAGCAACCTCCAGTCAGAGGCAGGGCAGGGACGGCCTCCGTTCTCAAGCGTGAGCTTTCTCCAGCACCGGAGGACACGGCCCTCATTCCGCACGAAGCCTGCTTCAGATGTGCAGGACCCTTCAAGTGTGGAGCACAAGCCCAGGGGGAAGGAGAGGTGGGAGGAAGCAGAGAAGCCCGAAGTCCCCATGGTGAGGTCTCTGTGGGCATCCTCCTGATCGAGGCGGTCCCGGCGGGCGTTCTGGAAGTCCAGACCCTCCACACGAGCATTCCCTTTGGTGTTCACCTTTTCCTGGGTTTATGGAGGCAGCATCCCCAGACGCATGTCCTAGGCAGATTTAATCCCCGACATCCTAGGACCAGCCTGGGCCTCATCCATAGGTCATTTGGGGAGCTGTGTTCTGTAATAGAAGAACTCGGAGCTGTGCCCATCTTCCACGTGGGTGGTGGGCAGAGCCTGTGTGTCCCTCCCCGTGCAGTGGCCAGGGCAGGGAGCCCGGCTTCTCTCTGAAGTCACTGTATCCCTGTCTGCCCCTGGCTGTCCTATGTCCCCTTCCGCTCTAGCGAGAACAGCAGGCCCGGTGTCATGAGCTTTCCCACCGAGAGGAGCTGTCAGGGGTTTTGTAACCTCTCTCTGGTGCCCACAGTTCAGTCAATGCTTCTTTACTCTCCTCTGCTTCTAAGTTTTCACTGCTCTGCAGCTGCTTGCTTTTGCCATTTCTTTTCCTGTTTACACCGGTTCTGAATCCACTTCTTTCAAAACCCTCTAATTCTCTCCATAGAGGTCACTAAGGATCTTGACTTTCTGTGCTTGGCATTTTCATTTGTTCGGTAGAATTTGGGATAAATGTCACACCTAATTTGGAGGCTGGGTGTGTGTGTAGCTTAATGGTAGAGCACATACTCCGGTTTAGCATGGATGAGTCCCGGGTTTACTCTCCAGCACCACACACGCACACACGCACACACACACGCACACACACACACGCACACACACACACACACTCAGTTTCCTCCTTTCTGCCAGCTCCTTCACATTCCTCATCCATCTGTCTAAGATTTCTCATGTAATTTTGTTAGTTCACTGAGTTTGGTGTACTTCTTATTCTAGTTATCTTTCTGCAGTAACTGTTCCATTACCCTCTGAAACTTCGTTATTTTTTTCTTAAGCCTGTTGGAATTTTAGGCCTCATCTTTACTCATTTTAACTGTACTGCAGCATATTCCTGCTTCTGAAAGTTTTACAAAATGGTCTATAAAAATGTATAATATTTCCACTAAGTCCTGGCTTCCTGATACATATCCTGTTTTGTTTTTTGTTTTGTTTTGTTTTGTTGTTTTTTTCAACATGCTCTTTGACTTTATCAGCCAAAGTCAGAAGTGGATTTCCTCCTGGAATCCGATCCTCTTTCTTCAGGTCCTCCTTTAAAATTAAAAGCAATGTAAGTGGATATCGAAATACTGTGGCATATTTTTCTTTTAATATTTTACAGCTTTCTAGCATTGAATACTGATTTGGAAAATCTAAAAGACCCATGATCTCCTTGGTAAAAGTGACTTGATATTTTTTCTAGGTTTCCCAAGAGATCTGTCGTCTATCAGTGAGGTCCAAGAAGTTGGTGCCATTTTCTTTCCTCATGAAAGTTGGGATTTGAATTTGTTTCTCCTCCTTTTGTAGTGATTTCTAAGAGGAGAACTAATTAATCCACTAAAAAGGAAGAGTAAAACCTGAGTGTGGTGGCACATGCATGTAATTCCAACATTCTGGGAGGCTGAGGCAGGAGGATTACAAGTTCAAGCCCAGCCTTAGATTCTTAGCAAGACCTTGTCTCAAAATGAAAAAGAAGATTAACAAAAGAGCTAGGATATAACTCAGTGTGAAAGCTCTGGGATCAATCCCCAGTAGGAGAAAAGAAAGAAAGGAAGGGAGGGAGGAAGGGAGGAAGGAAGGAAGGAAGGAAGGAAGGAAGGAAGGAAGGAAGGAAGGGGGGAACAAGGGTTGGGAAGGAGGGAAGAAAGGAGGGAGGGAAGGAGGAAGAGTGAGAGAAAGAGAGAGAGGAAGAAAGGAAGGAAGAAAGAAAGAGTAGGAGAGAGGAAGGGAAGGAGGGAGGGAGAGGAGAGGAGGGATGGAAGGAGACAGGCACCAGCTCAGCTACTTCTTGAGAATTCAAAGATCATTCAGAGGCAGGAGCTTCACCCAGGCCCTACAGTTCCTGCCAGAGTCTGGACGAGGGGCAGGGGCCAGGGCCTGGCCAGGAGGAGAGTTTCTTTGTACTTAATCTGCAGAGAAAACCTACTTTGGGTTAGAAATAGCTGTTCGTTTGCTTTTGTTTCTAGTCACCTTCTATTTGTGGTTATTTTATTTACTCAAAGAATAGTTACTGCCTGCAGGTACTGAGGTTTAGGAATGTGGGAGAGAGAAAGGCCAGTACTGCAGGGGCTGTGTTAGTCAGCTTTTGGTCACGGTGACAAAACACCTGAGCACATCAGTTTATAAGGAGGAAAGGTTTATTTTGGCTTCCAGTTGAGGTTTCTGTCCACGCTGCACGGCCCTGTTGCTTGAGAAATGCATGGCGGTGAGAGCACGTGGCAGGGAGGCCTGTTCACCTCAGGTCACTGGGAAGGAAGGAGGCATGGGCACAGCACCCTAATGTCCCCTCCAAGGCCAGTGTCCCCACCATGCCCCAGCTCCCTCCCACCAGCCCCACCCTCTAACGCTCCACCACCTCCCAAAGCCTTTAACACAGAGGCCGTTGGGGGCCATTCCAGAACCAAACTCTCACGAAGTCCCTTGGTGACAGAGCTAGCAGGAAACAGGATCTATGGGAATAACTCTAATCTAAGCCGTAGGTCTCCAAAAGGGGCAGGTGAGAGCGCCCTTTGCAACGTGGAAAGAAACTATGAGAATTTTACTTATTTCATACAAAGATTAAGAAATTATTGATGGTGATGATGATGATGAATGTTTGAAGTGACAGTGGTATCTTTACAGAGTGCCTATGACTTATAGGAGGTACAAGTTTTTTCCTGGCAAGGGAGGTCCCTGAGGAGGAACAGACAGTGGCTTTACGAAGCGTATTACCCAGCTTTTGTTCCACAGAACTTCACAACTGAGCAAGCAGCTTGAAAGTCTACAGGAAAGAAATTTCAACGTGAAAATACACTAATGATGCAAACTTACAGCAATAAGGAAGTGCACAGGCCGACACTCTGGTCCTTATCTAGGCTCTCTGTCGAGATCATTTTGAGGTCACAAAATCAAGGAACTGAAGTCTGGCGGGATGTTGGCCAAAACAAAAAGAAACACTATGGCAAAGTTTATTTGAAATATTAGCATCTGATATCATCAGTGATGCAATTCGTCCTAAGCATATCATGTCTTATTAAAATGTGTAGAATTTACAAATAAACGCACATATATAGGATGCATGTCCTCTTTGCCTGTCAAGATGTGTAATGATGAAGCTTGGTCACCACTGCTTGCATATATTAAATGCAAAATCTACACTAAGCCATGTGAAGAAAAGCCTGGGAGAGCACAGCGGAGATTCTTGATTGTTTTAGCAGGGAGGGGACCGTGTCACAGATACACGAGCTCCATCATGGAAAAGGAGAGGGTCATTCTGCATGATGCAGGGTGAGCAGAGACCTGGAGGCTTCCGGGAGCCGTACTTTTAGGGGATTGGTGGGCAGGCTGACATCCTCTGACATGTACTGTGCCTAACCAGAAGGGAGGACGATAACACCAGAAAGACCTCCACATCCTGTTTCAAGGGCTGAGTTCCACGCCAAGATTCCGGACCACACACTGTGAGCAACAGGTAGAGTTGACGGAAATGTATGAGAAAGGAAATGCCATTATCCAGCTCTAGTTTAGATACCTCGGGTATCACTTTCAGTGATAAATTGGCCAGGGAAAGAAGAAGTCACTAAGTGATAATGTTGACTTTTGAAAAACTTCTCTCCCTGCCCCTTTTCTGTCTCTCTGAGAAACTTCAAATAATATATGAACACTAAGATGGAAAATGCCACTCAATATTTAGGAAATATTGAGAAACAAACATTTTTAGAGATTAATTTTATGTATTAATTGTATGTATTAATATGTATTAATACATAAAAGATACATAACATAAAATTTGCTATCATAATCATTTTTATGCTCACAGATTAATGTTATTAAGTACAGTTGGCACTGCACATGCATAGGAACCACATCCAAAAATGTGACTAACCACAAATCAATCATTCAAAATAAATTGTTTGCAACTGGGGAGTAGCTCAGTGGTAGAGCACTTGTCTAACATGTGCAAGGCCCTGGGTTCCATCTCCAGCACTGCAAAAAAAAAAGTATCTGTACTGAACACGGATAGACTTCGTTCCTTGTCATTATCCCCTAAATCGTACAGTGTAACAATCATTTACATAGCATTTACACTGCAGTAAACATTATCAGTAATCTAGAGACGATGAAATAAGTTAGTTGGTTCTATGCAAATACTACACCTGCTGATTTGGGTGTGGGGGGAGGAAGAGGACATCCTGGAACCCGTCACCCTTAGAGGGGAGGTGTCTGGTGAGGGGAGGTGTCTATGCATTCACGTTAGTGTGCAGCCGTCACCACTGCCCAACTTCAGGACTGTTTTCATCTTGTAAAACTGAAAGCCCACCATTACACAAATCCTCATTCCCCTACCCCAGTCCCTGGCAACCACTGTTCTACTTTCCGTCTCCATGGACTTGACTCCTCTAGGTACCACGTGAGTAGAACCACACAGTATTTGTGTTTAGGGGACTGATTTATGTTTTCACTTCTCATGATGTCTTCAAGACTTATCCATGTGGTACATGCATCTGAATCTCCTTTTTTAAAGGCTGAATAAATGTCACTGTAAGTAGAGACCATGATTTGTTTATTTCTGTATCCATCCTGGGTTGCCCGGATGGCTTCTACTGTTTGGCCATCTATTGTGAATAATGTAGTTATGAATCTGGGTCACCAAGTAGCTCTTTGAAATCCTGCTTTTGGGTCTTTTGGATAGACCTGTGTGAAACTAACCCTTTTACTAAGTTTCCCTTTCTATGGGCTATTTGGAAAGAGACAGAGTATTCTCGCAGAGGTTCTCTTAATGCATTATTTTCTTAAAAACGTACCGTGAATGTCGGTGGCCACACTAAAGCAGGCTGAGCGCCTCAAACCAAAAGCATTCCTGTTTGTGCACGGAGGTCACAGCACTGCCCACCAGGGCAAGGAGGCAGGGTGTGCCTATGCGTATGTGTGTGCGCCCATCTGAATACACATTGTAATTTTATTTAAATGGCAAGCAAAGGTCTAGCATGCACTTGGAAGAGATATGGCAAGCTGCAGACACATTGCCAAGCATTGATTGCTGGTGGAACAGTTTCTAATGCGGGCAACATTCTTACAATCATTGATGTGACAGACTTAACTTAAACCGGCTCCAAGGCTCCCCAGCGTCTTCCTATGTGTGCTCATCCATTTCATTGAGGGCTCACGGTCAAGGGCCCCGCTGTCTGCCTACTGTAGAATGCTTGCATGTATGCACTCCCTTCTTCAGCTTTCTTCACAGGCTGCCTCTGCTCGGGGAGATGCCAATCACCCAGGCTGCCTGAGAACCTTACAAATCCTTAACACAGTGGGGGAGGGGAGGCTGTCTAGAAAGAGGAGCCAGTGCCCCAGAAAGCGGGGGCGTACTCCCCCGGCAGATTCTGACAAGGAAGGCACATCTCCTCATGAAAGCTCAGCGCTCTCTGACTCTGGATCAAAGCCATTTTAATCCAAATTCATGACTGAAGGCAGCAGCAAAGCACCCAGTCTTCCTCAGACACAGAAAGTCAATGTTCCCACACTGCACTGCATTCACACACGCGGAATGCTCTCTGCTTATTCCAGTCTTTTGTCACCTGGGCTCAGGGTCTCTCCAGGCTCCCACCAGGCAGCACCTTTGGCGGTGAGCACCCAGGCACTGTGGCTTCTCTGCCCAGCAGGGAAGGAGGAGGGTGGTGGGATATAAACCAGGAGTGGGTGAGCAACAAGACTGAGAGGGCAGGTCCCAGGGACACTCTCCGCACCCCTTCCCATAGTAGCAACGTAGGGCTGCGACTCTTTCCTAACCACCATTCTAGGGGCAGCTGACTTCCTTACCTAAATGTTAGGATTGGTAGCTTTCCAATATTCCTAACTGGAGAGCGTTGAGAAATGTGTAAAAAAAAAATAATAATAATAATGACAGCTGTGCAGCCGTGGCCAGCTCTTTCTTTCCTTTTCATTCACTGGCAGAGTGTGAGTTGCCTAGGAAACCACCTACATTCACAGCAGAGAGGAGGTGTTGGGGTTGCAGGATTGTGCTTTAACCAGTGAATACGGCTGGCTGCGTGTGTGTAAGGCAGAGAAATACCGGGCTAAGTAGCTAGTAATTCCAATAAATGCCTCAAGATGGATTTTGCATTAAGAAAACGCTTCCAAAATTTACTGTGCATTTATACAAAGCCCCCTTTCTATCAGACTCCTTCAATTCCTTAAAACAATGATTCTTTGTGTGTAACAGATAAATGCACAAATCATTTGCGATTTTGCCACTGAAAATAATCTGAACATTGCAAGAGCGAAGGTAGTTTTAACAGTTTAGTGGCTCTTGCTCACCTCAGCCACACAGTTATGCATAAAAATAATGCTGAATTTTATTTTACACAGCGGTATTAAACAACTGTCTCTGGAAGGGAAATTTTTAAAATGTTAGTATATCCTTAAAACTTACCACATATAAAAGATCACGAAATACACGATCACCAATCTTCATGTGTGACATACAATGTCCCAGACTGAAAGAAATTGTGTATGACAAACAAAAAGAAATTGTTGGGGCCCCAACTGAGAACACTGTTTTTTTCCTTTCGTTCCCAGTAGCTCTTCCTGCAAATTACATGGAATAAGGTCTATTTTTTAAAATGCAGATAAACCCAAAGACTTTAGGGGAAAACGTGGCTGTCATCAGCATTGCAACACAAAATCAGGTCCTTGTGAAGAATGGAAACGTGCACCATCATAATCTCAGTAGAACGGTTAAGAATGACAGTTCCAAAGGGGCTGGGGGCGGGGACAATACGCACGAAAGGGAGGCAAGCTGGGGCCGAAAAGTCTGGATCTCCATGGCATCCCGGCCCTTAGAAGGGTGATTTCCAGTCTCGCTCTATCCCAAACCTCTTCCCCCAAAAGAAGCCCAAGAGAAAGGGCTCCGTTCATCTACGTAATCTTGAACACGCGTTTTCACCCAGCACTCGGCGAAGATCTGACTCAGAAACAAACTGAGAAATGAACCCGTTAGGTGAGGGCGCAGGCTCCGATTACCCGGGTGGGGCTGGCCCCAGGCGAGGCGCTGGCCGCCCCTCTCAGTCCGTTACACTCGCAGTGCAGGTGTCGCCATCGCTGTTAGTCTCAGAGCAGCTGGGTCCCACCGGAGCTGCCACCTCGAGGTTGACACCTGCTACGGCCCTTTTAGCCAGGACACGGTGACCTCCCCCGGGGACTTGGGTGCTTGGCAGTTGGGATTCAAGTCTGCGCCCTCATTCTAACCTGCTGTTTGACCTTGGGAATTGTTCGCCTTCAAAGCTTGCGCATCTGTAGGATCTGGATTAGGAAATCGGGGACTAGGGCCCGGGACCTTGGAACCCCGCTAATGGAGCGCAGAGATAGACCGCCTGCTTAATGCCTAACCCAACCCTAGGCCGGCACCCACAGCCGCCTGGGGAACTCGGACCCCCAAGATGTCTGCGGGCGGCTGGGCTTTTGTTCTCGCTGGCTGCTTCTCTTTGTACATCGGAATTGAGTTAAAAGCCCCCTCCCACCCGCAGCGGGAAAGGAAGGCGATGACAGCTTGCTGATGGCTCTGGGAAGGCCTCACTCAACAGCTGCGAGCTGTGCGCCGCCGCGGGACCCTGGGACACTGGGCTTCTCTCGCCAGAGGATGAAAAGAGGTCAACTCACCCTGCAAGCTACCCGTCCCGGGGGGGAGGGGTTCAACCACGGAACTGCAGGGAACGAGTTCCGCAGTGAGCATTCCTGCCCCCCTCCTCCCCCCGCCTCCAACGAGCGTGGGTTGGGCCGCTTGACACGCGCGCACTCACGCACACGCGCGCACACGCGGTAACAAAGAGCTCTGCTCGGTCCTCGAACCCAGAGTGCGGGTCCGAGTGCTCCGCATCTGCGCACTCGCTCGCGTGGCCGCGCAGGTTCCGGGTGGCCTCTTCCTCGCCGTACCGCAGTTTTGAGGCGCCCCCTCCCCCAATCCGTAGCACGAAGTCTGGGACCTCGTGGCCGCAGCGATGAGAGTCGAACGCTCGCAGTGGCGCGGCGGCGGCTCTCGGAACCCGCGCCTTTACTTGACGATGCAGGAACCGAACCCTCAGCAGGGGCGCCTGAGTGTGATTTTAAATCCTCAGCCCCCGAGCGCGGTCCACGCCTTTGAGAGCTCTTTGTTCCGCCGACGGCCCCGCCCCCGGGACCCCACCCTCCTCGGCCGGCAGCGCGGTTCACTCGCGAGCAGCCACGCCCACCCAACCCTCGTGGGGAACAAAGGCCGAGTGCGGTGTGGCGCTGTCAAGGCCATCGGTCAGGGCACCCTGGACCCGCGGAGGGGTCCGGAACAGCTGGGGGCGCTGAGGTCGCCCCACCCCTGGCTCTGCATTTAGGGAACCAGGGGCTCGAGACAAAGACAAAGGCGAGAACACGCGGTGCTCCTGGGCCACTGTGTCCAGGGGTGTCCTGGCCCTTTGGGCCTCTCCGTCCGGGTTGCGCACGACTCCTTCTGGGGTCACCTGCCTTCCTTCCCCTAGGGCTCCGTGTGGCGGGCGTCGGCGTCTGGACCCAGGGTTGGGGAAGGGAGCGGTGATGTCGCCAGGTGCACCGGGCTTGGGGACCCTCGCCGGTGGCGGAAGAGAAGCCGCCATCCCCGGTCCTTCCACCTGCGCCACCCCGGCACCCGATGGACTCTCCACCTGCTCTAGTCCTTCCTGCGCCCCAGCCAGTGCCAGCTCGGTCCCCACCCGGGTCTGCAGCGCGAGCCACCTCCGCCCTGCGGCCCTACCCCACCCTCTCCCCTTCCCCGCACCCGGCTCCCCCTCCCCCAAGCCCTGGACAGTGTTCACCCCTCCCCCGCGCTGCCGCCCTCTCCCCCCGCCCCAGTCCTCACGCCCGCGCTGATTGGCCGCGGGCTCGCGGTCCAGCCCACCGGACGGTCCCCGGCCCGGAGCATTACGTCAGTCGGGCCGGGCCTCGCTCGCGCGCTGGGGACTCGGGGGCTCGGGCTGGGGGCGCGGCCTGCGCCATGCGCCCCTCCCTCCCTCCATAAAAGCCCCAGTCCGCGGGCCCTGCGCTCTCAGCCCGTCGGTTCCCAGCGCGTTCCTGGCGATCCCGCGGTGGGCGTGGAGGGGAGGACAGACAGACTCACAGACAGAGCCCCGAGCCAGGGAGACGCGAGCGAGGCACCATGCGCGAGATCGTGCACATCCAGGCGGGCCAGTGCGGCAACCAGATCGGCGCCAAGGTGGGCGCGCCTTTCGGGGCGGGGGTCGGGGGGAGTGGGGCCGAGCCGAGCGCCCCTCGAGTCCCGGGCGTGGCGCGGTGCTGGGCAGGCCGGGCTCGCCAGGTACGCGCCCTCCGGATCGCTCTGCTCAGCCGAGGGGCGAGTGGGCTCGGGGCGACTCCCGGGGAGGGAGTGGCTCACTCCTTGTCGCTGCAACCCGTTTGCAATCCCGGCCGCCCCTTGGTCCCTTTCTTCCCGATTGGACACTTGGCCGGGCACTTAGGTATCCGCGAGGCTGTGCGCGCCGGGTTAGGGAGCGACTGGGACAGGAGAATCGATTTTACTCGCTTGAACCCGAGTCGAGCTGCAGCTGCAGCAGAGGGAAGGAGAGCGATTGTCTCGCGGCCGCTGGACGTGCTTAGAATCTAAAACCCCTCCCGGTCCCCGCCCGCCCCTCCCCGCAGGCTGGACCCTGAGGGCAGTAGACCCGCAGTCCCAGGCTTCGGCTGGTCCCAACCCCCTACGACCCCAACCTCCCTGCCTGCAGCTGTTCGCCTGGGAAACGCCCAGTTTCCACTTTCTGACCCTGCAATATCCAAGCCCGGGGTCACGCCGCCCTTGAAGGCTCCTGAAATGTTGGGTTGCAAGAAACGCACGGGGGCTTTTCGTTATGAGCTGCGGCGTCCCCGGGGCCGTTCGTGGCTAAATACAGACTTTTTCTGTCTCAGTTTTGGGAGGTCATCAGTGATGAACATGGTATCGACCCCACTGGCAGTTACCATGGAGACAGTGATTTGCAGCTGGAAAGAATCAATGTGTACTACAATGAAGCCACTGGTAATTGCCTTTACCTCCCCTCCCCCTTTCCTTTTGCTACCCCCTTTTCCCTGGAGTGTCCCAGGAGAGGGTGGACTAGCCAGTTTCGGATACCCCCACACTGGGATGCCCTCCCCTGTGCCAAGCAAACCCTTTGAAAATCCGGCCATGGGTTTCCTTTGTTTGGCGGCAACATCACCGCCTCCAAGAAGAAAGGCGAGACCAAGCCCTTCTCTGCCCAGTGCTCTGCCTGCGGCTCTAAGGCAGCTCTCATTCCCTGCAGGTAACAAATACGTACCTCGGGCCATCCTGGTGGACCTGGAACCCGGCACGATGGACTCAGTCAGGTCTGGACCCTTCGGCCAGATTTTCAGGCCAGACAACTTCGTGTTTGGTGAGTGCCTGGCATCGCTGATGGTATGAGGAGCTCATTGCTTAGGTTGGAGAAGGGTGACTGCCGGAGGGAAAGAATGAAGAATGTCCAGTTGTGTGCAACTGAGCTTTTATATAGACTTAAAAAATCATAGGTTTGCCTTTCAGCTTCTAATAGCCAGGTATTCCAAGCTTCCTTACTTACAATTACATACATGGCTACATCATTTAACACCCAAATGTTTGGTGACAACCAGATATAATTTTATCTGAACACTGACTGCTTTATTAAGGGGTTTGAGGTGAGAAGGAATTTAACCCAATCATCAGCAATTTAAGAGTTTTCTGTCTCTGCAGGTCAGAGCGGTGCCGGGAACAACTGGGCCAAGGGCCACTACACAGAGGGCGCCGAGCTGGTGGACTCGGTCCTGGACGTGGTGAGGAAGGAGTCGGAAAGCTGTGACTGTCTCCAGGGCTTCCAGCTGACCCACTCGCTGGGGGGCGGCACCGGCTCGGGCATGGGCACCCTGCTCATCAGCAAGATCCGCGAGGAGTACCCGGACCGCATCATGAACACCTTCAGCGTCATGCCCTCGCCCAAGGTGTCGGACACCGTGGTGGAGCCCTACAACGCCACCCTCTCCGTGCACCAGCTGGTGGAAAACACGGACGAGACCTACTGCATCGACAACGAGGCCCTGTATGACATCTGCTTCCGCACCCTGAAGCTGACCACCCCCACCTACGGCGACCTCAACCACCTGGTGTCGGCCACCATGAGCGGGGTGACCACCTGCCTGCGCTTCCCGGGCCAGCTGAACGCAGACCTGCGCAAGCTGGCCGTGAACATGGTGCCCTTCCCGCGCCTGCACTTCTTCATGCCCGGCTTCGCGCCCCTCACCAGCCGGGGCAGCCAGCAGTACCGCGCCCTGACCGTGCCCGAGCTCACCCAGCAGATGTTCGACTCCAAGAACATGATGGCAGCCTGCGACCCGCGCCACGGCCGCTACCTGACGGTGGCTGCCATCTTCCGCGGCCGCATGTCCATGAAGGAGGTGGACGAGCAGATGCTCAACGTGCAGAACAAGAACAGCAGCTACTTCGTGGAGTGGATCCCCAACAACGTGAAGACGGCTGTGTGTGACATCCCGCCGCGCGGCCTCAAGATGTCGGCCACCTTCATCGGCAACAGCACGGCCATCCAGGAGCTGTTCAAGCGCATCTCGGAGCAGTTCACGGCCATGTTCCGGCGCAAGGCCTTCCTGCACTGGTACACGGGCGAGGGCATGGACGAGATGGAGTTCACCGAGGCCGAGAGCAACATGAACGACCTGGTGTCCGAGTACCAGCAGTACCAGGACGCCACGGCCGACGAACAGGGGGAGTTCGAGGAGGAGGAGGGCGAGGACGAGGCTTGAGGTCACCAGCACAGCAGGTTAGGGAAAGCTGAGAAGGAAGGCGAGGGGGCGGGGGGCTTACTGTGAAAATAGCCTGGCATTGAAGGAGCAAGCATGGTGTACCTTAGATGTGTGCGCTGGTTCTCTGGTGCTTCTCACTATTGCCTGTCACTTTGTTTTCTCTTTTTGTAACATTGATGACATTGATGTAACATTTGAGATACTTCTGAACAACTGTTGTAATGGCTAAAATCACATAAACGTTTGTGTCTTAACCGTGTCCTCTTTTCTTTCTCTACCTTTTCCTCTTGATTCAGTTCTTTGTTGTCAACTGAAATGTAACTTTCTGAACACATGGTGTTGATTTCTTCCCTTTAAAAAGGGAAGGGATGAGGTAAAGCTTGTCCCTTCTTGGGTATGGTGAAAATTAAACCAATGACAATCTTATCAGATTGAATAGGGGGATCGACCTGAACTTTAAAATGCATGTGAGTACATATTTTATTAGTCGTAAGAGAACCTACTCGAAAGCACATTAAATGTGTGTAGAAATCCTGTGCCTTTTGTTTTTTGTTTTTTGTAGCATGGATTAAACTCAGGGTCTTCACACTGAGCTATATCCCCAGCCCCCCATTTTAAAAAAAATACTTGGAGACAATATCTCACTAAATTGCTGTCCTTCCTCTACCTCACATCCCAGCGTGCTGGGGTTGCCTGTATGCACCCCCAAATCCAGCTACAGTTTTTTAAAAAGTTCCTGCATGCACATAGCACACAATTCTAAAGTTAGTCTCCCTTCCTCTTGTGTTTCTTGGTAACGTTTTCTCCCTCGGAGGCCAACCATTCTTATCCATGTTATCTTTCTTATACCCTTGCAGAGATATTGCATATATTTTCAAATTTTTCTAGCGTATTCCTCATTTGTTTTTCTTCCGCTCATACTGTTGTGCACTCATCTTCACTAAACAGTGTGTGTGTAGTGTGGGTGTGTAAGTACACAGGCAAGTGCCGTGGTCACATTCAGGCCCTTGCACATCTCTACTAATGAGCTATATACCCGCCCAATGACGTACCTTGGAGAAGCAGCTTCCCTCCTACGTGGACACACAGCATCCATTACGTAGTTGTGCACTGTTGTATTTAGCCGAATCCCTACCAAGGGACATTTAGGTTGTTTATGCTTTTTTCTTAGGATGCCACAAAGGATAATTTTGTGCATATATCATTGTGCACAGGAGAATAGCTATCCCATAAATTTCCACAAATGGGATTCTGCCAATGGATATATGTACTGTGCCTTTTAAGTCAATGAAATCGCCTGTACTTAGGAACACGTACAGATTTATAAACAGTACATTCATTTTCAATTCACTTTCCCCCAGAATCATGCCTATAGTATATTATAAACTTTGTGCTTAAGTTAATCTCATTTGAGTTACTATGGAATTATAAATTCAGGATTGCTGGAGAATTTAAATAGGCAAGCCACAATAATTTTCACAGTTCATTGCATCCTTACCATGCAGGTGTGTGATTTGAGATTTGAACACAAGCCTCAGCCTAAAACTTGAACTCAAGCACCAAGAAAATATGGGACCGCAAGGAGTCCACTGATTTTCTGTTAAAATGTTTCTGTGGGATAAATTGTTTTTTGTCAAAATAATGCTAATATTCTGCTTTAATGTGGACCAGCTTCTCATTATGAAGAGAAATGTCAGTAATAAAAAATGTAAAAACCTTACTTGTATACTCCTATAAGAAGGAAAGGATCATCAAAAAAAAAAAAAAAGTAGGTGAGTCTACTAGTAGGATCATCTACTACTTACACAAATTCAAAATTGAAAAAAATATTACTTATAAATTCAACTTTACATTTATTTTATCCTACATGGTTCTACTACTTGAAAGATGACTGTAGATGGAAGATTTTTATTTTAAAAGAGGCTGAAATATATTTGGAAACTTACAAAGAAAAGTGTGAGCCGTATTCATCTAAACAGTATGAAACTAAGTTGATTCTGCCATCTGGCTCCCATCAATGAAAAGAGCAGCCCGTTCCCCTCACGAGTGTATTACAAAACCTTATCCAAAGAGTGAGAAGGGTGATCTCAGCTCCAGTTTTCTACATTTAGTAGCAACCTAGCAGGTGCCATTCTTGCTGAGCTGGTGTAAAGCTTCCAACTGCCTCGCTGAAGGGTGACATTGATTTTAAATGCCCTGAACATCGGGGCAGCTGCCAAGGCCCCCTGGACTGTCCTTGGCTGGGCCTTCCCTATAGCCTGTCTGACTTCAGAGAAGTGAGCAATTGCAACCAAGTGCCTCTTGGCATACTAGAAGCATGCTTCTCTTTCCCACCTCGTAAGAAGAGGACAGACAGGTGCCAGCCAGCCAGCCTGCTGGCCTCAGCACACTGCCAGAGCTTATTTTGGCAGGACTGGAGCAGCAAGTGCCAAACTGACCATTCAAGCAGATGCCCTGGCATCTAATGCAGTAGAGGCTTTAAATGCATGCAGGAAGACAGTTCAAAATGAGGGATATGCTCAGGTGCTTAGAAACACTAGTTTCCTACGTGCCATTGTGTGGTGGGACTTGGTGGCAGTGGTGATGGCAGTGGTGGTGTGTGCTTTCAACACCCTCCCCATGTTCTGTCCCTCCTGATGTGTCCAGAGGAGGATTGTCACTTCTGGGCAAACACACAACCCAAATTACAGGCCCCACTGGAGGAGTCAGAGGTTTGGGTTAGGGAGGAGAAGTGGGCACCCTGAGGTCCTCCTAGGAGTCTAAAAACTAAAATCCCAGTGTGGGCTTGAAATTGATGGACACCTCTACATTAGCACAGGAGATGAGCTAAGACCATGTTCGATTTTCCATTTTGACATTAGAAGTGTGTTAGAGTAACAGCAATTTGAACTAAAAGTTACCTTCAGAAGCCATTCCATTACCCTTCTTATTATGAAAGGGAGGAAGTGGAGGGTGAGAGACCTCAAAAATCCCAGAACCCGGGGCTGGTGAGATGGCTTAGCAGTGTAAGCGCCTGCCTGGCAAGCGCGAGGGCCCGAGTTCGACTCCCGGAAACCACATACGAAAAAAGGGCCGGTGATATCACTCAGCGGCATGGGCACCTGCTGGCGCGCGAGGTCCTGAGGTCAACCCCCGGTACCCACAAAAAAAAAAAAAAAAATCCCAGAACCCTTTACACAATTCCGGTCTTACAATTGGAGCTCTTTTCTCTACAGCTACATTGCTTAGGCCCTGTCACATACAAAGCCACATGAGAATTACGAGGAAGGAAAGGATGGATTTCCCAGCTTTGAGGGAAAATCTAAACACGTGTCTTGGTCCACATTCAGCTTTTGTAGATGAGTTGGGCTCAAACAATGTCGAGACTTTTGTCTTTAATGGGGTCACTACAGGATGGTATTGAATACTCTGGTTCTAAAATTCCACACACACACCTGGTGTAATGCAACTATGGTTGCAAAAGAAATATCTTACTGGGAGTAGTTCTTGTGAAAGCGAGTAGGAAGTTGGTGAAAGCTGGAGTGTCACACTCACACATCCTTATTTTAGTTAAGATGTGACTTGCACCCTAGACAAGGCTGGCAGCAACTCCTATAATGTTGATTTCCTTCCTGTGTGTAAGAAAAGTCCTATTTTGAGGTCATAATTTTCTAAATGTGCCTCAAAGGCGACACATTCACTTGAAAACAGACTCATCCTCACTTTTGTTTCTTAACCTAAGGGTGCGACTGCTGAGTCGCGTCATTAACTACGCTCACAGTCATTTCGATTCCTGCCTAAGGATGCACACGCTTTCAGATTTCCCCCAAGATGGAAGACAGAACAGGCAAGCCTTAGGTATTTTTTGTGCATTCACATGGAGTCTTAGAATTATAGTGTTTTACAGGGCCAGTGAGATGGCTCAGCGGCGTAAGCACCTGCCTGGCAAGTGCAAGGTCCTGAGTTCGACTCCCGGAACTCACATAAAGGAAAATAAAAGGGGCCGGTGATATCGCTCAGTGGCACAAGCGCTTGCTGCCAGGCGCGAGGTCCTGAGGTCGACTCCCAGTACCCACAAAAAAAAAAAATGAATTGTAGTGTTTTAGAGATGAAGGGACCTTTAGTGACCTTTGTATGACTCTAACAGTTTACAAAGAAGGAAACCAAGCCCTTCCCCCACAAAGCCATGTTCCCAGGTCCCTGCATCAGTTATGCTGATGCTCGCTGCTAGCAACAAGAGTGTCAGAGGAGTTTTTCCTTTCACTAAAAAAAGTCATTGGAGTGTTTTTTTCCTCACTAAAAAAAAAATTCTAGAGACACACAGCGCAGGCAGCGTAGCTGAACAATGATCCGGCCTGCATCTCCTTTTCCAGTCTTCCTTGCATTCACTGCCAGTGGCTCTCACCACACAGCTTTCTGGCTGCAGGGTGGCTGCTGCAGCTCTGAGATTGGGTTCTGGGAAAGGAGCGAGACAGGGAGGGAGGGCAGAAAATCCTATTCCAGCTGAGTCAGCCTCCTTCTGAGACCTGTGCCAGGATCCCCCGCCGACTTCTGCTTGCTTTGCATTGGTACCTTTCCCTCAAGGGGGCTGAGCAAGCTGGTCTTTTGTGTGGGCGCAGATAATTTCAATCTCCTGTTAGGAAGGAAGCAATGGACAGGGGACACTGGACAACAGCTTCTTCCTTAGAGTGACTAAGAAGTGTTACCACGGAATACGTATCTAGTCTACGTACATATTTTCTGACACACAGCTCCTAAAATCCTGGGACTCTTCTAAATAAGTGTCATTTTGTCTGCTAATGTGTCGAGAGCTTCAGGATGGGGCTGGTCACTGGAGAGGCCAAGGATGATTAGAAGGATCAGACTTTCACGCCATCTCCCAACCTCCAGGGAGGGGAGAAGAGCTGAAGGTTAAATCGACCCATGATTATTTAATCAAATGCGCCCATGTCATGACACCTCCATAAAAGCACCAAAAAAGACTGGCTTTGGAGAGCTTCCGGTTAGGTAGAGATGTGGAGGTTCCCAGGACACCCAGGGAGGCCACTCTTCCCCGCACACCGGGCCCTGGGCATCTCTCTACCTGATGTTCATCAGTGCCCTTTCTAACATCCTCTATAAGGAGCCAGCAAACTTAATGTGCTTTCCTGAGTTCTATGAGCTGCTCTTGCAAATCAGTCAAATGGGAAAAGGGGGTCATGGGAACCCTAATTTATAGCCCAGAGGTCAGAAGTCTAGGTCACAGCCTATTATTTGCAGTTAGCATCTGGGGTGGGGTTGGTCTTGTGGGACTGAGCTCTTAGTCTGTGTGACCCGATGTTACCCCAGGCTCGCGGTGTCAGAACGGAGTTGAAATAGAGGATGCCCTGTTGGTGTCCACTGGAGAATCACTTGTTTGTTTGCCAGTGGGCAGAAATCACAATTTTGGGGGGTCACAAAGTATTCTGCCTTAGTTGTGGTGTGAAAGTAGAGCAAAAACTTCGTTTCCTACAGAATGATCTTTTGTTGCCTTTTCTAGTGCTTTCTGTAAACATAAGTTTGCAAAATGGTTCATACAAAGAGATGGCCTCATTTTTAAAGCAGTTCAAGTCTAAATGAAAGATTTTCATTGTTTATTTCCTACTATCTTGTTTTGAAATTCTGTATCATTATTTTTATTGTTTTTTTTTTCTCTCTAAAATAAAAAAAATAGAAGATTTGTTGGTCCACATCTCTGGATCAAAATGTTTAATTTCCTTGCCTTTAGGCCTTCCTAACCTTTAGCCAATGTTGACAACATATATACCTGACTTTTAGGAAAATATCTTTAAAATTTATTTATTTGTCTGTTTATTGTGCTATAGGAATTGAATTTAGGCCTTTCTCATTGCGTGACATCCCCAGAATATTTTTATTTTTTATTTTGAGATCTTGCTAAATCATAAAATTTCCCTGGCTAGGCTTGAGATTTTGATCCTCCTGCCTCAGCCTCCCAAAGTGCTGGGATTACAGGCATGCACCACCACACCCACCTGGGAAATCTTTTTAATGATCTACAGTGAAACTTTCATGTCAGGTCATGAATCTTTATCAACTAAAGCAATTTTAATTTTTTTTTCTTTTTTTTTTTACAAATGCATTTGCTGTGACTTCTGTGCCTGGTCACGGAGCAGAAAAGACCAAAATTCCTTTGGTGAAGTGAGTGGACAAGAAGGTACCACGATACACACAAAGCATGAGCGGCTGTGGGGCCTCTGTGGTTGCAAGGAGGACGCTGCCCAGGAAGAAACTGGCAGACAACGGGACTGCCGTAAATGGCAGGGCTGGCGGGCAAGGGGTGAGGAATGCGTGGGATGCCTGCAACTGCGAGGGTAGCTGAGCGATGAGAGGGAGGAGCCTTTAAAAGCAAAGGCAAAAAGACGCAGGCGTCAGCGGTCAGAGCATCCAAAACAAAGCCCCGAGGAGCAAACTCATCTAAGTGAGCCAGAATGAAGAGAGGCCAACTGCAACTTCCGCTTGCTAATAGATCTGAGTGGATAGTGTGCAGTGTGCTTTGAACATGGTTTATCCCAATCACCAATTCACCTGGAGGCCTAATTCTCCATTCTCCATTGTAATAGTATCAAAGTGATGGGGCCTCTGAGGAGGATGAGTAGGCCCTGGAGGCACCACCCTGGGAGAGGATTAACAGGATTCTCTCAGGACAGCTTAGTTCCCTGGAGAGGGTTTTGGGAGGGTGAGCCTCGGGCCACCAGGGCTTTCTCTCTTGCTGTGTGGCCTCACACGTGTGCTGCTGCCATGGTGGAGCCCTGACACCCTCACCAGAACCTCGCACATCCCAACGTCATTCTCTCAAACCTCCAGAACTGCGACCTAGATAAATCCACATTCTTTACAAAGTACCCAGCCCCAGGTATTTTATTGTGGCAACAAAAACCAGATTAACACTGCGATTTTAGGATCCCAGCCTCATTCTTTGGCAGAACCCACCACATAATGGCAACTCTAGACTGGCACCGCCCTATTGCTACAAACCTGAGGAGGCTCCAGACTGGCCAGACTGAGCCAGACGCCCATCTCTGAATCAGTCCCTGTGTCAGGAGGAAAGGGATGGATCACGCGTCCTCCTATTCAGTGGATGCAGAAGGGCCCAGTAGCTGGCAGTCTCATCATTTAGGGAATTACCTGTTCTTAAAGACCTCAGGCTTAGCTTGAGTAACTTGTCCCAGAAGCATTCATCCCTGAGTAGAGGACTTGGATAGACACCTGGGTTTTTGGCTCCACAGTGCATGACATCTGCAATATAACACCAAAAATTGATTATAGCTACTTATAAAGAGATACCCAGAGCAGCTGCTTGGGGTGAGGGCCTAATTCAGAGCCAAGCCAATCTTCAGTCTTCGCTCTCGCCGTAGACTCAAGTCCACATGAACCATCTGGCACATCATTTAACTCTCAGTCTTCTCTCAGTACTTTCTGCATGAATCCCATTCTCCAGCTAAAAGTACTATACTTTCCTATTGCTGTACTTTGGATCTAGAATGTCCCCCCAGAGCCCCACGTGTTAAAGGCTTGGTCCCCAGACCTTAGGGCTATCGGGTCATGGTGGATCCCCCAGGTGGGGCCTAGCGAGAGATCTTCTGGTCATTGGGGGCGTGCCCTTGGCAGAGATGGTGAGACCCAGGGCTCATGCTGTCTTTCATTTTGAATGGTGGCCATGAGGGAATGGCTTTGTTTCACCATGCACTCCATCATGATGTCTTGTCCCCAATAAGGCCTAAAGCGATAGGTCTGCCTGATCAGGGATTAGAACCTCTGAAACTGAGAGCCAAAATGAACCTTTTCTCTTAAGAAGTGAATTATGGGACAGACCTCAAGATGGCGGATGAGTAAGAAGCAGGCAGCAAAACTCTCTCTAAAAGTTACCATTGGAACACGGGAATATAGCGACCCAGAAAGCGCAGGAGGGGGGGAGATGCCTCCCCGACACCCAGAAAAGTTCTGAAGCGCAATCTGGGACCCCCGGCACCAGTGACGGGTGACTTCCAACAAAGAAGAAGGAAAGAAGGAGCAGACCGCGCGCGTGCACCTTCTAATATCCCGGGAGTTGGAGCACCGGCGGAGGCTCAATTCTACGGACACACGGTGGCAGCTGGCGCCCAGGGAGCCCCCACGGAGGATCCTGAGACAGCGGCGGGGCAGGGGAGCGGCGGAGAACGGCGCTGACCGGCGGTGAGTGTCTCTCAGCCACAGCTGCCCCGCGCCAGAGAGCGACCGGCCGGGCGCCATTGTGGGGGGTGTGGCGAAACTCAGAGCGGCTCGGAAACTGCTCTGGGAACTTGTGCTCCGGACAGGACAGCACGGGGCCTCTCAGGCCCACGAAAGTGTGCTGAGGTCAGCAGGCGAACGAGACTGGACTCTCAGCCACACCTGTCCCGCGCCAGAGAGCGACTGGCCCAGCGCCATTGTGGGGGGCGTGGCGAAAAACCAGAGCGGCGGGAACCAGTGCAGGGAACCCGCGCTCCGGACAGCACGCTGAGCCTCTCAGGCCCAGGGATCGTGAAAGGGCGGCGAGAGCGGAGGCGAGCTAGACTGGTCTCTGCCTGAAAGTACGCGCCTCTGCTCACCACCCACCAGAGGGCGCTCCTGGCTTACTGGGACGGACCTGCACAGAACAGGACTTTGTCACAAGGTACCTGCCTACAACAGAGTCAACACCTGGAACTGATTCTTTTTATATTTTTTTATTTTTATTTTTATTTTTTATTTTTATTTTTATTTTTTTCTCACTGATTTGTTTTTTTGTTCTGGCGAAGGGTTTTTTTGTTTTTGTTTTGTTTTGTTTTGTTTTTTGGTGGGGTTTTATTTTTGATCTGTCTGTTTTATTGTTTTTATCTTCGTTTTTGTTTCTGTATGTGTATTTGCTCTTTCCTTCATTATTCTCTCTGGTTTTTTATATGAGTGTAAACAGCGCCTCTAACTTCTTTGTGATTGTGGTTGTGATCTGTTCTTCCTTTTATCCCTTCCTTCTCTTTTTACCACCTGTCCTCTGCACTAGTGTCCCAATTTTAGTGGGATCCCTCTTGGTCCTCTAACCTTACATCTAATTCCTTCCTCTTCTCCCAATACTCTATTTCCTCCTTAACTCATCTTAAATTTAAACTCCTCAAGGAAAAATTGACATACATAGGACTTGTATACTGCATATAATTTTTCTGGTGTGTTTTAGATTTTGTTATATAACCGCAACTCTATACAGCTAAAAGTGGTAAATAACTGGTTAGCTCAGTCTGTCATTTTTTAGGCTGTGTTTGATGCTTTAGTTAACATTATAGCCAAATGTGAAATAATTGTTCTAAACATCTTTCCTTCCTGATATTTCATGATTGAGATTGACTAAGGGACACAGAAAATACAGTGGCACAGTACCAAAGAATCAAGGACTGGGCCAAACAGGTAGCAACTTCGCATACCCAACGAATTGAAGAGGTAGGATCTGGCAGAAAGCTCAAAACCTAAAAGCAAGCTCCACTTGGAAGATACTGCAGAGAAGTAGTCATCTTCTAAAGATCTTAAACACTAGCAATAAAGTAACCTACTATAGGTAATTTGCAAACATCACCCCAGGAATTAAAGAAAGAAAAAATGAGACGACACTTAAACAAGATGCAACCCCACACATCCAATTCACCAAAGGCAAACCTAGGGAGCAACGAGGTGGGACAATCCGAAAGCCACCCACCTGGCCTATCTGAAGTGGTAACAACAAAGCAACTGAATGAGGTTCTGGAAAAAATTAAAACAGAAATAATCTCACAGATAACTGCAGAGATAATGTCTACAATGAAGACCATGCTTAAGGACACTATAGCTGATACAGACAAAAAAATAGATGAACTTAAGAAAACTATAGAAACCATGAATGCTCAGCATAGGAAAGAAATGGAATCCATAAGGCAGATTCAAGCAGATATCCAAGAGATAAAAAATTCCATTGAAAGTATTTGTAGCAGAATAAGCCAATGCGAGGACAGGATCTCAGATATAGAAGACAGGCTTGCAATTAGTGATCATGAAATGGAAAAATTCTTAAAAATAGCAAGGGACCATGAAAAATCAATTCAGCAGCTGCTAGATGACTCAAAGATAAACAACTTAAGAATAATTGGAATAAATGAAAAAGCAGGAGATAGCATCAACGACATTAAAACCTTGTTCAAAGACATAATCAGGGAGAACTTTCCTGGAAGAGAAAAGGAATTTGACACCCCTATAAGTGAAGCTTTTAGAACACCAACTAGACATGATCAAAAAAAAACTTCAGCCAGACATATTATAGTCAAGATCCCAGAAATTCAACAGAAGGGCAGAATCTTAAAAGCTGTTAGGGAGAAGAGACAAATCACCTATGAAGGAAAACCCATCAGAATCACAGCTGACTTTTCAGCACAAACCCTCAATTCAAGAAGAGCTTGGAATGATGTATTGCAAGCTCTAAAGGAAAATAATTTTCAGCCCAGATTGATGTACCCTGCAAAACTATCTTTCAAAATTGATGGAGAAATAAAATACTTTCATGACAAAGAACATCTGAGAAAATTTATGACCACCAAACCAGCACTCCAAAACGTTCTGAAGGACATTCTAGAAAGAGATAGGAACCCCAACAGAAGGAATCCACCAGGCAGGGCAAATAATTAAATAGCTGGAAAGCGGAAAAACAAAGAGTGGGAACCAACAACAGGAAAATATCATGACAAGTCAATACATATCAGTTTTAACCATCAATGTTAACGGTCTCAATTCACCAATCAAAAGGCACAGACTGGCGAAAGGGATCAAGAAGCAAGATCCAACAATATGCTGTATACAAGAAACACATTTAATTCAGAAAGAAATTCATAGACTGAAAGTCAAAGGATGGAAAACAATACTCCATGCCACAGGAACCCAGAAAAAAGCAGGGGTAGCTATTCTTTTTGCAGACAAAGTGAACTTCAAGCCAAGAAGGATTCAGAGAGATAAAGACGGTCATTACATCCTTGTAAAGGGAACAATCCAAGAGGAAGAGATAACGATCATAAATATATATGCATCAAATACCAATGCACCCAGCTATATAAAACAAGTACTAAAGGACATGAAAAATCAAATAAGCACTAATACAATTATATTGGGAGATCTCAATACTCCACTGTCACAAAAAGATAGATCAACTGGACAGAAAATCAATAATGAAATAGTAGAACTGAACCAAACTTTTGAACAAATGGACTTAGTAGATGTCTACAGAGTGTTCCATCCCACAACATCAGAATACACATTTTTCTCAGCTGCACATGGGACGTTCTCCAAAATAGACCACATACTAGCTCATAAAACCTGCTTAAGTAAATGCAAAGGAATTGAAATTATCCCATGCATATTATCAGACCATAGTGCAATGAAATTGGAAATCAATGGCAAAAGATCCCACAAAAACTCCCTAAACACATGGAAATTAAACAGCATCCTCCTGAACAACCAATGGGTCACAGATGAAATTAAAGAAGAAATTAGTCACTTTCTACAACTGAATGATAATGACAGTACAACATACCGGAACTTATGGGATACAATGAAAGCAGTCCTAAGAGGGAAATTTATAGCATTAAACACTTATATCAGGAAAATAGAGCAAGCGCAAATAAACAACTTAAGGGTGAACCTCGAGCTTCTAGAAAAAGAAGAGCAGGTTAAGCCAAAAGCCCGTACAAGGGAGGAAATTATAAAGATCAGAGCAGAAATTAACGTATTGGAGAATAAAAAAACAATACAAAGAATCAATGAAGCAAAAAGTTGGTTCTTTGAAAGAATAAATAAGATTGACAAACCCTTATCCAACCTTATTAAAAAAAGAAAATAAAAGACTCAAATCCATGCAATTGAAAATGAAAAGGGTGATATCACGACAGACCCTGCAGAAATCCAGAAGATCATCTATACCTATTTTGAAAATTTATATTCTACTAAGATGGAAAATGCAGAAGAAATGGACAGATTCCTAGATTCGTATGAATTACCAAAGCTGAATCAAGAAGATTTAAAAATCCTAAATAAACCAATATCAGCCAATGAAATTGAAGATGTAATTAAAAACCTCCCAACAAAGAAAAGCCCAGGCCCTGATGGATTCACTGCCGAATTCTACAAGAAATTTAGAGAAGACCTAACGCCCCTACTTCTCAAACTTTTCAATGAAATTGAAAGGGAAGCAATACTCCCAAATTCATTCCTGGAAGCAAGCATTACCCTGATACCAAAACCAGAGAAGGACCCAACTAAGAAAGAGAACTACAGGCCAATCTCCCTAATGAACATAGATGCAAAAATCCTTAATAAGATACTGGCAAACAGAATCCAACAAATCATCAAGAAGATTATACACCATGACCAAGTTGGATTCATCCCAGGGATGCAGGGATGGTTCAACATACGTAAATCAATAAATGTAATACAGCATATTAACAGAACCAAAGACAAAAATCACATGATCATCTCAATAGATGCAGAAAAAGCTTTTGACAAAGTCCAGCACCTTTTCATGATAAAAACCCTACAGAAAATTGGAATAGAGGGTCTTTATCTCAATCTGGTAAAAGCTATCTATGACAAACCAACAGCCAATATTATACTAAATGGCCAAAAACTGAAAGCCTTCCCTCTAAAATCAGGAACAAGACAAGGATGTCCACTGTCCCCACTCTTATTCAACATAGTTCTGGAAACTTTAGCCAGAGCGATTAGACAAGAGAAAGAAATAAAAGGAATAATGATTGGAAAGGAAGAAGTTAAATTATCATTATTTGCAGATGACATGATACTCTACACAGAAGACCCCAAAAACTCCACTAAAAAACTGCTAGATTTAATAAGCAAATTCAGTAGTGTAGCTGGATACAAAGTCAATACTCAAAAGTCAATAGCCTTCCTGTACACAAATAACAAACTTACTGAAAGAGAAATTAGGGAAACAATACCTTTCACAATAACATCCAAAAAAATGAAATACCTAGGAATCAACCTCACGAAGGATGTAAAAGACCTCTATACTGAAAACTACAGTACTCTGAAAAAGGAGATTGAAGAGGATATCAGAAAATGGAAAGATATCCCTTGCTCCTGGATAGGAAGAACCAATATAGTGAAAATGGCCATACTTCCAAAATTGTTATACAGATTTAATGCAATTCCAATCAAAATTCCAACAGCATATCTCACAGAATTAGAGAAAACAATCCTAAAATTCATTTGGAATCAGAAGAGACCTAGAATAGCAAAGGCAATTCTGGGCAACAAAGGCAAGGCAGGGGGCATCACAATCCCCGACTTGAAATTATACTATAAAGCTACTGTGATAAAAACAGTGTGGTACTGGCAAAAAAACAGACCTGAAGATCAATGGAACAGATTAGAAGATGCTGAAACAACCCCAGACATACTAAGCCACCTTATCTTTGACAAAGGTGCCAAACACATTCGCTGGAAGAAAGATAGCCTCTTTAATAAATGGTGCTGGAAAAACTGGCTCTACACATGCCGAAGATTAAAACTAGATCCATATCTTTCACCATGCACTAAACTAAATTCAAAATGGATCAGAGATCTAAATATTAAAACAGAAACATTAAATCTGCTGGAAGGTAGGATAGGTAAAACCCTTGGAGACATTGGTGTAGGCAAAGACTTTATGAATAAAAACTCAACCGCACGGGAACTATCCCAAAGAATCAATAACTGGGATCTCATCTTATTAAAAAGCTTTTGCACAGCAAGAGAAACCACCAACAGAGTGAAGAGACAACCCACAATGTGGGAAAAAATGTTTTCCAGCTGTTCCTCAGACAAAGGATTACTATCGAGAACATATAAAGAACTCAAAAAAATCAGACCTCCCAAATTTAAAGACCCACTCCAAAAATGGGCATCTGAGATGAATACACATTTCTCAGATGAAGAAATACTAATGGCAAATAAATATACAAAAAAATGTGCAACATCACTAGTCATTCGAGAGATGCAAATTAAAACAACGCTGAGATACCATCTCACCCCAGAAAGAATGGCTACTATTAAGAAATCAACTAATAACAAATGCTGGAGGGGCTGTGGGGAAAAAGGAACCCTTCTTCACTGTTGGTGGGAGTGTCGACTGGTACAGCCACTGTGGAAGTCAGTGTGGAGATTCCTCAGAAAACTAGGGTTGGAGGTCCCATTTGACCCAGCTATTCCCCTTCTGGGCATCTTCCCAGAAGAATTAAAAACATCGTACCACAGCGATATATGTGCACCCATGTTTATAGCAGCACAATTTGTAATAGCCAGATCTTGGAAACAACCCAAATGCCCATCAACTGAGGAATGGATAAGAAAGATGTGGTATTTTTATACAATGGAGTACTATTCAGCCATAAAGAAGGATAAACTGGAGACTTTTATAGGTAAATGGATGCAACTCGAGAAAATACTCATAAGTGAAATAAACCAGAAGCACATGTGTAAGCATCGTATTATCTCTCTAGTATGAGAAACTGAAAGAGTAAATAAGATCCAAAATGTACAATAGACATGGTGAATCAAAAAGAAACTGGTCCAAAGGAAAGAGAGACTGGAATAGGGAAAAGAAAGAAGGGAAAGGGAAAAATATTGTATATATATATATATAAGATGGTTAAGATAGATACACTACCATTTTTACTTAGTTCATTGAAGAGTAAGGTTTGTGCCAATAATGTTTGGACAATTGAATGCTAATGTCTGGTGTCCTGAATAACTAACTTAAAGATAGTAATACGTAATGTATTAACCATTGTTACCCTCCTATTATGTTTGTTTGAAAATTTGTTCTTCTTTTGATTTGTTTTGTTTTTTCTTCTCTTTAAAATAAAAAAAAAAAAAAAAAAAAAAAAAAAAAGAAGTGAATTATGTCAGGTATTTGTTACAGACATGGAAAGCTAACATATTCATTTTCCATCGTCACCTTGGCATATCTAGGCTCCCTTCTGAGAATACCCATTTCTCTTCTCCTTCCCCAATACTTCTCAGCTCTTACAGTCATGCTAAGCTTCTATTTCTCCTGAGAAATCATTCTTAGATGATTATGTAGCACATTGCTTGCATCTTTGCTATCCTAAGAGCACAATCCGGTGAGGCCATCTCAGTGGTACCCTGTCGTTTTTGTTTCAGTTTTGGCAATTGTTTATTGGTTTCCCACTGTGAGTATTTCAAAACTCCTACTTTTATTTCCATTGCTGCTTTGTTTATGTTCTCAGTGATTGCGCTAGGGTTTATAATATACATCTTTTAGTTTATCCCAATCTATCTTCAGATAATACTACACCACCACATGCATATGCGAGATCTTTACAATAGTGCACCTCATTTTCTCTAGTCTTACACATTCTTGTAGCCATATTTTACTTCCATATATATATATATATTTTTTTTTTTTGTGGGTACCGGGGGTCGACCTCAGGACCTCGTGTGCCAGCAGGCGCCCATGCCGCTGAGTGATATCACCGGCCCTTTCTTCGTATGTGGGTTCCAGGAGTTGAACTCAGGACCTCGTTCTTGCCAGGCAGGCGCTTATGCCGTTGAGCTATCTCACCGGCCCCGTACTTCCATTTATTTTGAAAACACATTGATACTGCTTTTGCTTGAAGTGGTTATCACTTTAAGAGATTCAACGCAGAACAATATATCCACCCACATATTCTCCATTTCTTTTCATTTCTTTGGGTGGGTACAATTTCTTCCTTCTGCAAAACTTCCTTTAGTTTTCTTTTGGTGCAAACCACTTGGCAATAAATCTGTCAGTTTTTGTTTGGCTTTAAATGTCTTTATTTTGTCTCATTTTAAAAAGATGTTTTTCACTGGATATCAAATTTTATGTTGACAGCTGGTTTCCTGTCAGCATTTCAAAGATATCATCCTAATTTCTAACTTGGGTTAAGATGAGATGTTACCAATAATTTACAGCTTAATTTTCTTTTATGAAATGTTTTATCTTTCTGTCTGGTTGTCTTGGATGTTAATAACTCATTAATATTAAATCCCTTTAATCACTATTTTTCAGAAATTTCAATCTGATGTACCTTGATGGGGTTTCCTTTATGTTTTCTCTGAGATACATTGAGTTTCTTGAATTTGTGAATCCATTCGTTAAATTCATAAAGCTGTCTACCGTAATTCATTCAGATATTTTTCTCTTGCCTCACCTTACTCTGAAATTCCAATTACATGTATTTTATACTTTTCACCTTACAGTTTACCAGTGCTCTGTTCATTTTCGGACAGTCTTTCTCTCTCTGTGCTTCAGTTTATATTACCATACCTTCAAGTTCATTGATCTTTTCCTTATTGTCTAATCTGCTGTTAATTTGGCATCTTGGATATTATGTTTTTAATCTCTAGAAGTTCTATTTGGGTCTTTTAAATCTTTTTCATGTCTCTCCTCTTCACTGTTCCCTCTACCCTCTTGAATGGATGGAGCATATTTATGCCAGCTGCTTAACAGTCCTTGCCTCCTAATTTCATCCTCTCTATTATCGCTAGGTCTATATTTATTGATTGATTTTCCCCCTGGCCATGGGCTATATTTCCCTGCTGTTTTGCAACTTCCCACTGGGGGCCAGATTTTGTAACTTTCATGTAGTTTGAGTCCTGAATCTTGCTGTGGTCCTTCAGAGTGTGGGATGTTGTTCTGGCACGCAATTACATTAAATGAAATCAGTGGATCCCTTTGAAACTCATTTTTAAGTTTTTCTGGGATAGGTCCCAAGCAGATTTTCCTGGGATAGGTCCAAAATTATCCCTAGAGCTCTAGGGAGAATTTAACCCCACCATTGAGGCAACGCCCCATGCATCAGGAGGTGTTGTCATTCTATCGATACAACACAAACACTACCCCTAGCCCGGTGAGAGCTCTAAGAACTGTTTGATCTGCTACTTTCCGGTTGCTCTTTTCCTATTCTCCACTTATTTATTAACTTAATCCCCAGCCCATCATCGTCATCATTATTATTTTTGTGACAGGGAGGTGCTAGTTTGCTCAGGCTGGGCTCGAACTTGTGATCATCCAATCTCAGCCTCCCATAGAGCCGGGCTGTTTACCTTGCACATGCGTATCAGTTCTCTGCCAAGCCCGAAGAGAACCTCTCTGGTGATCTCTACAGCTCTCCGTGAAGTTCTTCTGACCTGTATTCTGCTCTGTGCTCCTAGTTGACTTAGGCTTTCTCTGATTTCTGATTTCTGTCTTTTCCACTCAGTGAGACCATGGAACTCTATTTCAGGTCCCCTTCCTGCACAGCAGCATGGAATCTGCCCCAGATAGTATGCTGGGGAAATCACGGGAACTCATTTGTTCCCCTTTTCTCAGGACTCGCAGTGGTCCTTTGGCTGGTGATGCACATCCTGGGCACCATGGTTACCTGTCTTTTGCCCAGCTCACTAGCTGTTCCCGGAGAGAGGCTGAATTTAATTCCTCTTGCTCCATCTTGGCTAAAAGAGGAAGTACTCCCTTCATCTCCTTTTGATTAAGATATTTTTTTCTTTCTTTCCATCTACTAATTCTCTCATGGCAGTATCTGTACAGTTCCTTTGCTTTTATGTGCCTGTTCATTTTTACTTCATTTATGGTTTTTTTTTGTGTGTGTATGTGGGTACCGGTGGTCAAACTCAGGACCTTGCATGCCAGCAGGTTCCCCTTGCCGCTGAGCGATATCACTGGCCCTTTTTTTGTATGTGGGTACCGGGAGTCGAACTCAGGACCTCACGCTTGCCAGGCAGGCGCTTATGCTGCTGAGCTATCTCACTGGCCCCTTTCCTTGATTTTTAAGCCTTCAATATTTTAGGCTTTCTTTTCATCAATTTGGATCTGCCATATTTCTGGCATAATTTTGTCATCTGTACAGACATTATTCTTTCTGCTCCTAACTGTGTGTATTTAATCGTGATCTTTTTCTGTTGGTCTGGGTTTGGTTTGGCTTGGTTTGGTTTTTTGGTTTTTTTTTTTTTTTTTTTGGCACTGGGGCAAACCTAGGATGTCACACAGAGCCACGCCCCCAGATCTTGTTGCTCATTTTTAAGCGAAATGAATTTTCTGTAGTTCGGGGAGGAAAAAGGCCTCCAGGAGTTTAGAAGCTGCAGTGGACCTATAGCTCCCCCTTCTGTTGCTTTCAGAAAGCAACTTTTAAAAATAATGAAACACTGGATCTGTTCTGATGTCCCCTCTCTGGTTTTTACCTGGATCTTCTCTTCCCTTTGCAGCTATTAATCCTGTCCTACTTTTTGTGGAATCAGCTTCCAGCATTTTTCCCCACTGTAATTCTTGTCCTGAAAGGAAATTTTTTCTAGTTTGAGAGTTTATAGAGTCCATGCCTCAGTTATTTTGGAGGGTGGGAGAAGTGAGGGGGATTGGTTAAAGGAGATGCAAACTATGACCCCACTGCCACTGTCCTCCATGCGTCCCAGAATCAGGGTGTCTCTAAAGTCTCCTGGACTTACTGCTTCAGCGTCATGCTTCTATTCCACTGTCCGCTGACTTCAACAAATATCTGCTGGTTGACTACCACACGCCCAGTCCTGTACTGAGGACTTCGACGGGCATGAACATACTCTAGGCTTCCAGAAGTTTCCAAGCCAGGCAGGGAGACAAACAGTTAAGCGGAATCCCACTGTGACAGATGCCGTGAGGATGCAACGTGAAGATGACATCAACTCTCTCTCCTCAACTTGCAGCCAGGGTGATTTTCATAGAGGAAGCAACATTCACGTACCCTAAAACCGGATCTCGTGGGACTCATGCATTTATGACTCGCAGCTTCCTGTGAGAGGATGGACTTAAACGATGACTCTTGAAACACCAAGATGTGTCATTAAAGAAAATGCAGCTTAGTCATTATGGCCGTCTCCTCTACAGAGCCGGTGCTTCTCATCGTCGGCGTCAGCCTTGCCTCCTCCTTTTCCCTTTTCCCCGTTCTTTTCTTTCTTCTTCCTCTTCCTCTTCCTCTTCCCCTTCCCCTTCTTCTTCTTCTTCTTCTTCTTCTTCTTCTTCTTCTTCTTCTTCTTCTTCTTCTTCTTCTTCTTCTTCTTCTTCTTCTTCTTCTTCTTCTTCTTCTTCTTCTTCTTCTTCTTCTTCGTTTGTAGCGTTGTGGATCTAATTCAAGGCCTTTTGCCGTATGCATGCTATGCATGTGCTCTAGCCCTGAACTACGTTTCCTTTTTCTTTTATTTGGTTGGCTCTTCCCCTGGCAATTTAGACAGCTCTGCGGGAGGAAGACAGTCTAGCTGCTGCCTGGTGTGGACCCCATCTCCCCTTCCTCCTGGAGGGAGACCATCGGGTGGCAGCCTTCATTCTTCTGCTGACGGAGGAGCCTGCAGAGAGTCAAGCTGCATTCGTGACCTGTGACGTCCATCCCGGCCCTTTGCCATCCCATCCCCTGCGTAGCTCGCAGGCTGCTCCTTGGCTAGCATGGCGCGCAATCGTGCCCCTTTGTCTGGATGTTCTTGTAAACGGCAAGGGGCTAACTGCGTGCCCGCGTGGGGAGAGAGCAGCCCAGCGTCTCAGCGGTCCTGTGAGCTCATCTTCGTTATAGCGAGTCTCACTTCCATTCATCAAATTGTCCTTGTCCTTCCTCAAAACTTTTTCTTTCCCTTCCTCTTCTTCCTTTTCTTCCTCTTCTTCTCCTCCTTCTCCTTCCCCTTTTAGTGCTGAATGCCTCATTCATTCATTCAAGGGTTACTTGAAATTTCAAAAGGACAGAGGATATGGTTGTCTTTGGGACTTGCCGTACATCTCAATGCACACCGCTGTGGCTTCTTCCAGAGCTGGGGACTCCGAAGTAACACTGAGACCAGAAGGTGGGAGAGAAAGCAGTGTGAGCGAAAGGCCTCCCCCTAAATCTGCACCACTAAGGGCCATGAAAAAGGTTTCAGTCCACGGTCACTGGGTCCCGCTGCTTTGGGCCTGTGAATGCACCGAGCATCAAGGCAGGAGAGCATGGTAGAGGCCTCGTGGGTCCGGGAAGCAAAAACAGACAGGACGAAGATGGGCCAGGGCCCCAGTGTTCCCCTGAGGGCACATCCCAGTGACCCAACTTCCCTCTACTACACCCCAACTCGTACAGGTCCCATCATTCCCAGTGGCACCACGCCGGGGACAGGCCTTTAGCACATTGGCCTTTGGGGGGCCAAATAACAGCTCTCCGCCCTGAGGTGTCTGTGCCCTAGCTGGCCTTCGCACCTACTTCAGCCCCCCCTTCTCCCGATCCTGTGTGGCCACCCTGTGCTCGGCCCACCCTTCAGTGAGGCCCCTACCTTTTCCAATGGCACGGGTTGGCCTGTCCAAGCTGGAGGTCACAGGGACTCATTGGAAGCCCCTGGGTTCTCGGGGCCATCACCGCACCCCTTCATTTTCTGACCTCATTTTTAAACCACTCACTAAGTTTCTAGCTCCTCCGAGCAGATTCTTTCCCTTTTAGCTCATGTGCCTGGCAGTGAACAGGCAAACAGAGCCCTGTTGCTAACCATTCTGCGTGAAGCAGCTCTGCCCTCCAGCCCACGTGGTCAGCAGGGGGCACTTTGCTCATAAGCTACATGACTTGGGCAAGTCGTTTTCTAACCTCTCTGGGCTCCAGTTTCTTCATCTGTGAAATAGGAATGAGCACTGTGCTTACTCGTTAAGGTCAAGCACACACAAGCACCTGGTAGATAGTGGCTCTTGCCATTATCATGGGCTGTCAACGGCATCATTGTTAATGACATGAGAGGCAGCACAGAAGTCTCTCTTCCCGAGCAGGTGCCCTGGAAACACAAGCCCCCACCTGTCTCAGGAAAACACAGTGGCACGTGGCACTGAGTGAGTAGGGGACGTGCTGGGGAATCCCCGAGGGATTAGGTTGAATCCCATAAAATTGCTGGGGCTTTTCCAGAAAGCCATAGAGTGTATTCACGTGACGCTGCTTCTAGTCCTGGAATACCCTGGGTCTCAGGTCCCCCAGCTCTTCTCAGTTACCTGGCTTCCTCCGATTATTGGAAAACTCGGGCAGAGCTTCTGAGTCTTCGCCTGGCTCCTCAGGCATCCAGCTGCCCGCTCATCAGGGGGATCTCCCTACACTGCGGATTCTGACTCAGTGGAGCACGGGTGGGGCCAGAAGCCCTACACTGCTAACGACTCCCAGGACACCCTGGGGCCAGGCCAGCTGCAGGAGCGGAGCAAGGGTGCTGTCCCGACAGCTTTAACTCACTTGACTCACTCGGCTCCAGACACCCAAGTCCCCCTGCGACCTTAGCATTTTGAAAGCGAAATGAAACAAAGTGACTGTGGCACTGTAAATTTGTGTCAAATTACACATACACACACCCACACCTGTCCCAGGAGTTTCATAAGCTACATTTTTGCTGCCAGCCCATTAAGCCTAATAAGAAGGACTTTTTCTTTCCTTTCCATGGACTACTCAACCAGCAGATATTTACTGAACATCTACCGTGTAGCACACACTGCATAAAGAAAAACGCCAGTCTGTGCTTCTTGCTGCAGCCAGGGTGATGACAGACAGCCTGACCCTGTCAACTTCTTAGTCTCCTGTTTCCCATCATGCAAAGTGGAAGCGCCCTAATAGGGCTTGTTATGGCTCTCTGTGGTTTTTGGTGCTGAGGTTCGAACCTCAGGCCTTGGGCAAGCTGAGCTCGTGCTCTATGGCTGAGCTACACCCCCACCCCTCACAGAGGATTTAACTCCCTGAAAGCAAACTTACCCCTCACTACTGCTCGCCCTCTCTCAACTCTGCCTGGCACTAGGAATATTTCTTCAGTCTCCACTCCCTAATCAGCAGCTGACCGGACTCCGGGCTTTGGCTCGTGCTCTCTCCCTCTGCCCCCCGCCCCATGAAGCTCCCACTACTCCTTTCAGGGAGTCTTCTCCAAATCTAGGTCGAATTCCTGCCCCTTGGTTCTGACAGTTTTACACGGAAATTCTCCCGGTGCCTTCCTCCACTAAGCTCAGTTTCCCTGCTGTAGAGAAACATCTCAGTCATTTCCCCATGAACAAGTTTTTGCTGAGCTGCGGGCGGTCGCAGGGCCATGCCACTGGTTAGGACCCCTCGCCTGCAGGTTTTCCCAGCGGAGATGCCCATGCACTTGACCTGCTTCCAAATCATTAGCTCTGGCTTCTCGGCAGCTGGCGAAGGGCTGGGCTACAGGCTGCTGAAGAATGAAAAACGTTCCGGGGTGAATGTGCCTCATCTGTGGTATGTAACATGCCACAGCCCAGCTGTCAGGCAGGATCAATAAAAGCCCTATCAGGACAGGGTGAGGAGAATAGCGAGGTGGCAAGTGAAGGGACAGGGGACGGGTTACCTGTGTCTCCCAAGAGCCAGGTTACCGTGACACAGCATGCACCAGGGATTATAGGTCTGCTCCCACCCTGGAAGTCTTGAAACTTTGGTTATAATGAGTTAAAAGAGGAAAGCCCAATCTTTGCAGCTTCTAAAACAGTGTTGCATCACCTAATGCTCAGAATAGCTAATGGTTCCTAACATGACAGTTGCTGTTACCATTTCACTTTTATGTCACTTAGTTGCTGAAAATCCAGTTTGTTTTTTAGGAGAGAAAAGTTTCAGAAAATGTTCAGTTCTCTGATTCTCTTAAAATCACATCCCCAGTGGACTAAGATGTTTAATATAAGTCGAGTATACTTACCCAAAATGTTTGGACCCCGAAGTGCTTTTGGAAATTCACTTCTCACAGTTCTGAAGGCTGGACATCCGGCAGCAGGGTGCCAGCATGGTTAGTTCTGGTGGGGATCCTCTTCCAGGTTGCAGACTACTGTCCTTGTATCCTCACCTGACGGAAAGAGGATGAGGGAGCCTTCTGGGGTCACCTTTATAAGGGCACCCGTCTCATTCAGGAGCATTCCACTGTCACGACCTAATCACCTTCCAAAATCCACACCTCCTAAAGCCTTCGCCTTGGAGGTTAGGTTTTCCATATATGAATTTTGCGGGGAAACAACATTCAGTCCATAACATAAAGTAACATCTTGCCAAGGATTATCTGGCCATGATGGGAAGGAGAGACAAGGGCTAGAAACCGGAATCAGAGAGACTAACTGGTTTGATCAACTTTCTAGGTCATCTGTGAATCATCGTGAGCGGCAGCACTGGGCTAGAACATCCCAGCTCACCCGTCATTCACACAGCACGCTTTCTGGGTGGCCACATTAAGGGAAAGGCAGAACCGAGCAGTTTCAGCTTGCAGTGTACGTAGCAGACGTGATGCAATGTGGTGGAAGCAGAGCCTAACAAAGGAATTGGCCTCGATGTCACAATTTTTCCCAATTTCTGGATGTCTTTCTGTTGACTTGGTTGTTTCCCTGCTTATAGGTCAGATTTGGAGGGGGGGGGCTACCGGAAATCGAACTCAAGACCTCACACTTACCAGGCAGGCGCTGTATCACTGAGCTAAATCTCCGGCCCCCAGATTTTCTTATTTCATTGCATGTCTAGTATCTTTGGGCTGACATTTTGAATTTTCAGCATCTGAATTTTGTTGTCTTTTTTTAATGAGCATCAGGCTTCATTCTTATAGGCAGTGAACACATCTTAGATCAGCATACCCCTCCTGCAACTTCTGTTCCAGTACTGCCATGCTGATCCCAGAGTAGATTTTATTCTAGTGCTTCTGTACTTACACTGTAGTCCTTTCCTCTTTCCTTGGTTTTAATTATCTGCAGTCAACCATGGTCTGAAAACATTAAATGAAAAATTCCAGAAATAAATTATTCATAAGTTTTAAATAGGTTTTATTATAGTATATTGTCATATTGTTGTACTTGTATTAGCTATTATGGTTAATCTCTTACTGTGCCTAAATTATAAATTAAACTTTGTCATAGGTATGTGTGTACAGGAAACAACACAGTATCTTTAGGGATTGGTACTACCCTCAATTTCAGGCACCCCTGGGTGACTTGGAATGTTGCTCTTGGGATAAGGGAGGAATGCTCTATTCCTAAGTGTGACCTTCCTGAGCTTGCTGCGGAATGGCCTGGGGGTCACTGAGACAGCGCCAGGGAGCTGCTCAGAGTGCAAACGCCTCCATGGTTGTGCAAGCTTTAATTACCCAGGAGTTGCTCTTTCTCCTGGTCTTGTTCCTTGCACAGGCTTGTAGAGTCTCACCTGCATGCTACAGCCAAGATCGTCAAGGGTATTATGCATATTTTTGGAGCAATTTTGTTGCTCATTTTAAAATATCCACCCCCCCCCAGTCTTCCAAACGCCTGTCTTGTCTTAGCTCAGCAAGGCTGGTGTGCTCTACTTGGGTCCCCCCTCCTGGCACCATGGTGTGCAAAAGTCCCAGGCAGAAAGTGGGCTGCTTATAGGGTTCATCTCGTCTCCCTTCCTTTGGAGACTGCAACCGTTTAATATCTATTTTCCAAGGACTGGAGGAGAGTTGTTCCATATACATCGTCCAGTTTTTTGTTTATAGCAGAAAGGTTGCTCTTTAGCAATTCCTTTTCATACACTCTTTTTTTTTTGGTACTGGGACCTCGCACTTGCCAGGCAGGTGCTGTGCCACCGAGCTGTATCCCCGGCCCTCATACACTCGTCTTAATGAGGCTTGTTGTTATTGTATGGTTAAAAAAATAGAGCACTGATTCGAAAGCCTGTCATTTGCAACAACATGGGTGGACCTGAAGGACATTATGTTACCTGAAATGGTACAAAAAGACAAATATCACATAAACTTACATATGGAATCCAAAACGTTGGCCTCATGGAAGTCAGGAATGGAACGCTGTGTACTAGAGCTGAAGACGGTGGGGATGGGGCTGGAGAGAGCGCTCAAGGGGCACGGGTCAAGCAGGACAGCTAGTTCTGGTGTCCTACTGCGCACCGAAGCGACTACAGTCAGCAGTGATGTGTTGTCTTGGTCACTTTCCTCATCACTAGGGCACAGTACCTGACACCCACAGATTAAAGAAGGAAAAGTACATTTTGGCCCACAGTTTGTAGAGGTTTCGGTCTATAGCCTGGTGGCTCCAAGGCAGGGCAGCATGGCAAATGCACACGGTAGGGGATAAGCTGTTCAACTCACAGCACCCAGGAAGCAGAGAGAATGAAGGGAGGAGCTGGGGAGAGAGATAAACTCTTCCAGGCCACGCCCAGCCACGCTCTCATGACCGCCTCTTCCTACCAGACCCTGCCTCCTAACAGCAAGTCGGCTCTAAGCCCCATAGTCCAATTGCCTTCCAAAAATCCCACCTATGAGCGCATAATAAAGACTCTTGAGGGACATCTAGATAGAAACCATAACATGGAGCATATACAGTATAACATGTATCATATAATAACTAGAAGAGAGGATTTTCTGATTTTGTTTCCATTTCCTTTTTTTAAAATTTTTTTTTTTTTTGTGGGTACCGGGGGTCGACCTCAGGACCTCGTGCGCCAGCAGGCGCCCGTACCGCTGAGCGATATCACTGGCCCTTTTTTCGTATGTGGGTTCCGGGAGTCGAACTTGGGCCCTCACGCTTGCCAGGCAGGCGCTTACGCCGCTGAGCCATCTCACCGGCCCCCCTTTTTTTAAATTTTGTTAGAAGAGGGGATTTTGAATTTCCTCACCACAAAGAAGTGATACATGCTTAAGGTAATAGCTGCCAGTTATCTTGATTTGATCATTATACAATTTATACATATGTCAAAACATCACACTGTACCTCATAAATAGATATAATTATTATACGTAAATCAAAAAATAGTCTTTAAGTTGTTGGGCAAAAATAAATAGTACCTCTTCTGGCTCTGAAGCCCTGTGATGTCCAGGAACTGTCCCTGCAGCAGCCATTTGGCTTCATGAGGGGAGCTCCCCAAAGGTGCTGAGACAGAGTAGGAAAACAGGTAACACCTGGGTCTGTGACAGTGCCTGTGTGCGAGAGCATGAACATCCAACCCCAAAAACCGCGCAGCTCTGGGTTTTATTTTGTTGTACTTTTTTGTGACACTAGAGGTCAAACCCAGGTCCTGGAGCTCACCAGCCAAGTGCTCTTCCCAGCCACGTTCCCAACCCCTGCTCAGCTCTGACCCAGATTCTCAAACTGTGTGGTCTCAGGGCCCTTTATGCTTTTAAAATTCTTGATGATCCCAACAAGTAGATAATAGCTATCAACATTTATCATATTACTAATTGAAGCTGAGAGAATTTTAAATATGTATTTATTAATTTACTAAAATAAACCCACTCTGTATTACCATAAATACAGCTTTGTGAAAAATTATAACCTCTAAAACAAACGAACAAAAAATCACCCAGTGACATAGAAAGAGTGTTGTACATTTTTGTAAATCTCTTTAATGTCTGGCTTAAACACGGTCAGATCCTCATCCTCATATTTGCTCTTGCATTCAATCTGCTGTAATATGTTGTTTGGGTTAACTTCTATGAAAAAAAAATCTGACCTCACTCAGTTGTGTAGCAGAAAAAGGAACATTTTGATTGTTTTTCAGATAATTCTAGATATTCTTCTTTGATACTATACTAAGAATATAACAAGTGGCGGTTTCTTAGACTTTATTTGCAATATGGAATCCAAAAATATTTTATGATTTGTGGCAGGGATAGAAAACATTTTCAGCAAGGAACCAAATAGTGACTATTTTTCACTTTGCAGGCCATATAGTCTCCACCACAAGGACTCCGCTCTGCTGATATGGTACAAAAACTTTTGTGTAATGAGCCTTTACTTTGTAAATAAATACTGACCTTTGCTCTATTATATTAAAGTCCATTGGTCCATCTTGCACTTAGAATGGATAGATCTGTTTGTACAGATCCTTGGAAAGGGTTTCTAGGCTCTCCCTGGGGTCACTAGACCACGCTTTGAAAACTACTGTGCTTGTGTTTGTGTTATATGAGAATAATAAGTTCCTTTTTATTAAAGCCACTTGGAGTTGAGTCTTTTGTTACTTGTAGCCAAAAGGATCCTGGCTGATAAACTCCTGGGTAGTTCCACAAGCCAAAAATCTGCATTCTGGCTTGTCTTAGATCCCAGGGAGTGGCATTCCCAACCACAGTCCCCCCACCAGTTTCTGCGCCAAGGGTAGCGTAGAAAACACAAGATATGTATTGTTCAGAGTGCTCCAGGGAAACAGAACCAATACATCCATGCCTCTACAGTCCATGGATTATGAAAATGGCTCACACAATTACAGAGGTTAAAAAGCCCTACAATAGGCTGTCTGTAAGCTGGAGAGGCAGGGAAGATGACAGAAAAGGTTCAGTCCAAGAAGCCAGAAGTCTCAGAACCAAGAAAACCATCAGTACAGCCTCCAGTCTGAGGCCAAAGTCTTGAGAGCCTCCCAGGGCCACTAGCGCAAGTCCCTAAGTGTAAAAGCCAATACACTTGGGGTCCCATGTTTGTGGGCAGCAACAGTAGAAAATGCACTCTGGTTGGGAAGGGGGTGGGTAGTTGCTCCCTTTCTCTGCTTTTCTGTTCCATAGGAGCCTACAGCCAATTGGGTGGCAGTGTCGTCCCACGTGTAGCATGAGTCTCTTACCCATCTCACTCACCCACAGGCTGATCTTCTCTTAAACACCTCTCGGGCACACACAGAAGAAACGCTTTACCAGACTGCTAGGATCCCTCCATCTGGTCCCGTTAACCATCACGGACATCCTGGCTGAGACAGCCCCACGCTGCCTCAGTGAGTCCCAGACATTATGGGAGAGTTGGGGAAGTTTTTCCTGTTTTAAGTTGGAAGGGCATGAAGGTCGCTGAGAGGAGGCCAGGAGAACCAAAGATATCTAGTTATCAAGATATCTAGTTATCTAATGATATCTAGGTATCATTATCTAGGTAAGGGGATAGGCAGGCAGGTCAGCATGAACTTTATGATGGGACACTCATTAGGAGCCAGTGTGACAGAAATTTTAAAAACTAACAGTCCGATACCATGTTAGGACAAGATATGCTCACCCAGTCCACCGCATAGTTGGACCATTAAGACTCAGTTTGCCTTGATTGACCACGCCAGCTGCACCTCAGAGAAAGACTGACCTGGCTCTGTCTGACCGCATCCAGCTGCGCTGCCTGCACTGCCAAGCCCATAGACATATCCTGTTTTACTAACCTGTTCCAAGGACTGTCTACCTGTGGTAGACTAGGCAAGTCAAGCACATGCTTGCTTCACCCACCTCCTCAGCCCCAACTCCCTCTCTGGACTCTCCTGTCTTATGATAAACAACCCCTCTAACTAAACCTGCCCAGAACAAATCTGCCTGACAACACATGACCTAGCTTATGTAACCAGTTATAAACTAATTCGCTGTCGGCTTCTGTGCTTCCTGCTTGCAAACCATATGTAAGTTTCTGTTTTACCCTAAGTCACAGCTGGTGATTTGGAACTGGTTCCCACCAGCCCGCCGGTGTAATAAAGCTGTTGCCTTCCAAGTGCCTCGATGCAACGTGTCTTCCTCCTGGTTCAGTTTCCTTCCGCAGCACCAGCACAGGTAGAAGCAGGTGAAGGAAAAGTGCAAAGCACTGCTCTCTACAGCTGCGAGGCCGTCACCTACCTTCTCTAACTCGGAGCCACCTGGGGGAAGCGGTGACTGTGGGTCTCCTGAGCCGACACAGCCAAACCTGCATTGACGATGTGGAAGCTGCTTCTTCTACCGAAAAGAATAGGAGCTCCTGAGATAGAAACTAAGGTCAATTTTAGGAAAGCTTTAAAACAAGTTTATATACTGGTGTTTTTGCACTAAAAGTTCACATTCCCCAACAGTAACACCATCGAACTTAAAAACGCTGCCAAGTTGGTGAAAAACGATACCTAATTCCATTCAATTTGTATTTCTTAATTGTCAGTGAGGAGGAGTGTTATTCATAAGCCATTGAGGGAATATCGACTTTAAATTTCGCACAGTGCAGTTGAATCCAGGGTAGTGAACGCTCACGACTTAGGATACTCAGATCTGGAGGCGAGCTCACGTGTACAAAAGTGGGTGTTTCCATTTTCACCTTTGAAGTAAGTGTACTTACAGTTTCTCAAGCACTAGATAGACCACCTGAGTTATACTCCTTTAATTCAGGCTGATCGCCTGTACTTCGTGTATGTGCGTGCTCTCTGTGGAAGATACACTCTGTTAGCATTTGTGCACCTGCCTGCCTCAGCTTTATAAAGCTGAAGCATTAGGCTCCGAAGAGGTAGGTTCCCAATATCCTTATGGTCAACATTTCTCTTCCCCTTCTCATCCATCTAGGAGAATAAACGTGCACTTCTTTAGATCTAGACTCCACATGAACAGAATCAAGTAATTCTTCATGCTGTGCTATTTCTTTGATATGTGCAAACAGCCTCAGTTTTCTTGTCTGCAGGGATAATACCCATTTTTAAATTATTTTTATTTTTAAAATGCTACCCCAGCCAGGCATGGTGGCACACGCCTATAATCCCAGCACTCAGGAGGCTGAGACAGGAGGATCACTGTGAGCTGGCCTGGGCTACATAGTGAACTCAAGGCCAGCCTGAACTACACAGTGAGACCCTGTCTCTCAAAAAAATGCTACCCCAAATTCCACCACTGTGAGTGACACAACTGTTTAGTTTCATTTTTGTATATCACCACCTAAACCTTGCTTGTATTATTTTATTGTATATTTTATACACTTATAATTCTATATAATGTACTATTTCCCCCAGCATTTGACATCAATCTGATATATTTAGTCTACAAATATCATCTCATAAAAAGAAAGCCTTGCTTGCTGCAGAATTCAAGTATCATCACATTTCTATTTTCTACTTTTATCGGTTATTTATTCCACAAACATTTGCTGTGCTAGGCACTAGGGGTACAAAGATAAACAAGACACTGCTCCTACCCTTAAGGATCATCAAGTGTAGCAGGGGAGTTCAGCATCATCATGTGATTTTCATCTATTTATCCATTTGAGCCACATATCCAGGTTATCATTGCAGAGGTAGCAAAAACACATACTACTGATTTTTTAATGCTAATCATGCACAAGTGGCTGGACCTGTGTGCTTTGGTTGACTGAGTTGTTTCCTCGTGGCTTTAACAGCAGAACCACGCAAGGATCTAAGACCCAATACCTCCATTTTTGCAGTGTAATGGCTAGATAGCACATGCTTCCACTTCCGGCCACAGGATGGGTCATCAGATAAAAGTGTTCTTTTGAATGAGAAAAACAATTAAGTATTGAAAGTGTGAGAACAAGAAAACACAGGATATGAATAGAACTCACCAGTCTGTTTTATGGAATTCATTTTTAACGGGTGGATTGCAAGGTAGCATTTCTACCATATTCTACCCTTTCTACATGATGGTTACGGTGAAGAAGTTGGCAACACTGTCTGTCACTAATTATATCATTCACTTTAATTTTAAACTCTAGGCCAGTTCGGAGGAAAGCTGTTTTATGTTTCAGGCCCTGAACCAATTACTAACCACTTTTGAAACACTCTTTTTAAAATGGAACTTAAAAACTAAAGCCTTGGGGCCGGTGAGATGGCTCAGCGGCGTAAGCGCCTGCCTGGCAAGCGCGAGGACCCGAGTTCGACTCCTGGAACCCACATACGAAAAAAGGGCTGGTGATGTCGCTCAGCGGCATGGGCACCTGCTGGCACGCGAGGTCCTGAGGTCGACCCCCGGTGCCCACACACACACAAAAAAAACTAAAGCCTTCAAGCTGAAAGAATAGCAGTCAGTCAACCTTGCATATCCTTTCTCTAACTTCAAGCTGCTAACATTCTGCCTTGTGTGCTGGTGTGTGTGTGTGTGTGTGTGTGTGTAGTCCCACTATATGTTTTTTCTGAATTATCTGAAAGTAGGTTATAGAATTTCAGCACTCGACCCCTACATGTTCCAGCACACACCTCCTATAGACAGAGATGGTACCTGCTGTGAGCACGATGTCATCGCCACACCCAAGAAATGTATCACTGGCATTCAACAGGATCGCCTGCTGTCCAGCTGCCAGCCCTGGTGTCCTGAGAGGATGTGTTGGTGCCGCCCTGCTGCCTGGGCACCAAGCCCTGTCCCTGCCTCATGCCTGCCCTTTCCAGAACACACAGCCTGACTCGGTGCATCATCAAGTCTCGAGTCTGTGCCAGGCACTTTTTCCCAGCAGCCAGACTCCTGGCAGCTAACGCCTCCTCACCCCTCCATAATGGCATCCGCTGTCTGCCACCGTGGTGAGGCGAAGTTCTGACCTTGCTCAGCCACAATGCAGCTGCCCTTTGGTATTTGAAATGGCAAGAGAAGATGGGATGGGATGGGTACAGACATTTCCAACTCGTTCCTAGTGCATGATGCTACCGAGAAAGATGGCTTTCAGCTATGCCGACCAGCTTGAATTTCATTAATATCTATGTCAGAAGAGAGCTGCTTGTCAGAGCACAGTGCGTTTCCGCTTCTGAGTAAAGGTACAGGAATTGCTCTGGACAGATGAAGATCAAACTGTCGAAGGCAACGGGGGAGTGGATGGCCGTGACTCATGCTTGCCCCATCTCTAGATCTAAGCCAGTCTCTTGGAGCAGGGCCAGGACAGCAAATCCTTGAAGTCCCAGGGCCATCAGCAGTGACCACCATAGAATGGAACACAATAAGCAAAGACCCTGCACTGGAATGAACAAGGCATGTGACACACAGAGAGGCCAGCCTGGTCCTTGTCCTGGTCACACACAGGTCCTGGGACTGGTGAGGACCCTGCAGGGCCCTTTCCCATGGGCATGGGGAGGGAGATGCTGACATTTCTCAAAGGACCCCAGCTCCTGTGAATAAGGACTTGTTCCTTGCTGCCAGAACAAAAAGCCTGAGAAAAAAGGAAAAGGCAGGGGAGTGAATAAAAATAGAAACAGGCTCCGCGCTCTGACAGGCAAGGTTCTCAATGAATCTGGTCCTTCAGAGAGTGGAAACGTCTCGTCTGAAACAGAATCCCACGGACCAGCTTTTGGGCTCTCTGTTTTCGCCACATTAACACCCCGACAAAGGGCTACAGCACTGTGAAAGCAGGAAATGGGGGGTGAGGAGACGTTGGCTGCATTTCCCCCTTCCTCCCTCTTCGCGCAGACAGTCCTGGAGGCTGGGTGCTGGTTGCCTAGGAAACAGCTTGGATGTGAAACACCAGAAAATATGCTGGAGATGCAATGGCTGGTTTTTTGCTGGCATTGTGTGATGTCGGGGGTGGAGCGGGAAGCATTTTCCTGAACCCGCCTGAGCTGGTTTCCTCACATATAAGAAGGGGTGTGTGTGTGTGTGTGTGTGTGTGTGTGTGATCATAGCTGGTTGCAGAACCAAGGTGGCACACAGTGTAGATTTCCTACCTCACCAACATGCTGCACTTCCTAAGTGTCACTGGATAAACAGGACACGACATAGAAACGGTTTGGGCAGTGAAGGAGAAGTTAATTCAATTTTTATAACTGGAATGAATCTTAAAACTTAAGGAAAGTTCATGATGTGGTGCTAGATGATCAGTCTTTTGTAAATTGAAAAATCATTGAAGATGCAAATACTTCTAATTCATAACTTCTGTGCATTAAAAATACTATTTTAAAAAAATACTATTTTAGATTCTCTTCAAATAAGCATGGGTGCACAGTGGGGGTTAAGGTCTTCATAAAAAGCACTCTCTTCCTCTCCTCAAGTTCAGACCAAATGAGAGAAGGATGTGGGGGTGACAGAGAGCAACGGCAATATGGCGGCACCATTCCTGGTAGACTCCATGGGAGCGGCCTGTGCAGCAGCAATGGGCCTTTTAATGTCCCTGCTCCAAACTGGAGACTCCACAGTCCTATTACAGGCAGTCCTGGGCAAGTGTGGCCGCTCTCAGCCTCAGCCCCCTGGTCAGGGCTGAGGGCCACAAGCTTGTGGCATGGTCATGGATGGCACTGAGAATACCTCATGTGCAAGCAGACTGCCACTAAACTCATGCAGTGTAATCAGATGGACACTACATTAAAACTAAAAATTCCAGTTTAATTAACAAAGCAGATGCTATGTGGACCCCAGAATCCCTTTGGGGGCGATGAGTTTCTCATCTCACTGGCTGCTGGGAATTAGGGCCACTGACAGCTTTCGGGGTGCTCCTTTCAGCTAAAGAGAGAGGCCTCACCCAAAGTCACTGCCTCACTGGGAATGGCTTGCATGGAAGGGCTCGTCCATAGGGGGAGAGCGCAGCAGCACAGGCCACGCCTCGACCTGGGACATCTCTGGAGGGCCACGTAGCTCCAGGGCATCGCTTGGGCTCAGCTGAGATTATTATGGGACTGAAAAATTCAGCTCTTGGCTTTCCCCAATCCTCCTTCTTGTCTCCACCACACTTCCTGTATAAATCTATCTGAGTCTGTTTCCCAAGGAACTGACTCAATAAAATTAATTTCAAAGTCACTAAATCACGCATTCAGATGAGAAGGCAATAGTTTCCGTCATAGAAAATGGTATTAGAAAACGCATGTTCTTCAGTCATTTGTCTTGATATATATTTAGACGATCATGTTTCTTCCTAGATTTGGACTTTGTTTTTTTTTCGGAATTTCTTCTCTGCGGAATTCCAATCTGTCTGGTCTCATCTTCCAGATGTTTCTGTGGCAGATCCCCTGCTGTTTGTCCTCCCTTCTCTTCTCACTGTACTTTCTAGGAGATTTGCTTGACTAACCTTCCAGTAAGTCCTCTACCTTTCTATTTGGGCTCTTCTATTTTACAGTTCCCTGGAACTTTTTTTCTTAATTCTCCAAATTTTATTTTTTCTATTATTCTATTTTTATTTCATGGACTCACCAGAGATTGGTGGGATTTTTAAGACATTTTCTTCTCTCTACATTCTCTCTCTCTCTCTCTCTCTCTCTGTGGTTTTTGTCTTTCATGACAGGTGTTTTTTTTAGGTATCTAGTCATTTTTGGTTGTCCATTCATTGTTAAGAAAGAGGGTAAGGGGCCGGTGAGATGGCTCAGCAGCGTAAGCGCCTGCCTGGCAAGCGCGAGGTCCCAAGTTCAACTCCTGGAGCCCACATACAAAAAAAGGGCCAGTGATATCGCTCAGCGACACGGGCGCCTGCTGGCACGCGAGGTCCTGAGGTTGACCCCAGGTACCCACAAAAAAAAAAAAAAAAAAGAAAGAGGCTAGGAAGTTAACCGGAATCTCTGAGGCCCTGGGTAAAGCATTCTGACTATGGTGAAGTCACTGAATTATGGGTAATTTATCTGATTGTTTTCTGGGGAACCATAAGTGCCAGTGTACAGACTGAACGATAGCTACCAATTCCTCCCATCCCTGAATGTCCTGGTTAAAGTCTGTGTGTCAACTTGAGGAGGCTATGGTGCCCAGGTTTTGGTCAAACAGTCATCTACTTGTTCCTGTGAATGAACTTTGTAGACACGGTTGACATTTATAATCAGTTTGTTTTAAAACAGATAACTCTCCAAAATGTAGAAGAACCTCATCCAAATAGCTAAAGACCTTCAGAACAAAAACTGACACTATGGGCCAGTGAGATAGCTCAGCGGCATAAACACCTGCCTGGCAAGTGCGAGGTCCTGAGGTCGACCCCCAGTACCCACAAAAAAAAAAAAAAAAAACAAAAACAACCTGACACTTCCTGAAAAAGAACCCCTTCCGGGTTGTAGCATAGAAATCTTACCCGAGTCTCCAGCCTGCCATTCTGCCCTTCAGATTCCAGGCTCTGTTGGTTTCATTTCTGAAATGTGACTCCTCTGAAATGTGACTTCGTACTCTACCACTCAAGAGGTGGTGCCTACTTATCTCTTAGCAGGTGGGACATTAGCAAATGTCCAAGCAAAGGCAGAAAAAGCGTTTATCAATCGGACTTGACATCTGTGGCTGGAGAGCCATAAAAGCATGGGCCAAGCTGGTGGATGATGAAGACAGGGGCTGCTGTCCCTGGGCACATCACGCTGACTGCCAGACATGACAGTAAGGTTATGCTAGGACATCAAGCCCCAGATGAACTGGCACAGAACAGAAAAACCACTCGGCCAAACGCCAAAGCTCTGCTCACCAAATTTGGGGCTCACTATCATTAGGTCTTTCTAGTTGAGCTGATCATAATCCCAAAAGATAAACCAACGTCCTGCATCTTTTTTTTTTTTTTTTGTGGGTACCGGGGGGTCGACCTCAGGACCTTGCGTGCCAGCAGGCGCCCGTGCCACTGAGCGATATCACCGGCCCCCTTTTTTTTTTCGTATGTGGGTTCTGGGAGTTGAACTCAGGCCCTCGCGCTTGCCGGGCAGGCGCTTAAGCCGCTGAGCCATCTCACCGGCCCCCCAACCTCCTGCATCTTATGCTTGGATGCCAACATTCTAAAAGATGAGTAGAAGGCCGGAGGGGGCGGGGTTTCAGTGTCCCATATGTAAATACTCATTTCATTTTTCTGGGTAAGTTAGAGTCAACAGAGATATTTTAGAGGGCACCCAGTGTCCACACAGAAGACGGGCCTCACTTCTGATGCCAGGTGCAAATTTGAGTGATTCTCAAAGCCACTGTCATATTCAATAATTTGCTAGAAAGAGTCACAGAACTCACTCAAAGTAGTGCTTAAGGATATGATTTATCCCAGGGAATAAAAATCGGCAGGGGAAAATCGGCCACATGAGGTGGGGTCCAAGAGGGGTTCAAGCATAGTTTCCAGTTGTCCTCCTCAAGTGGAGTCCTGGACGACGTTAACTCCTCCTCTCACCACGGCACTGATGTCTGAAAACACACTCAGTGTTTCAAGCAGGAATCTCCCTTGAGCCGCGATGTCCAGTGTCTGTCTTGGGCCTTCACCGCAGCACCCAAGGGGCTGACTTTTTGCCCCAGCCCCTCCCAGAGGTTGGCTGACACCTTTAGTCCAGAGATTAGAAATGATGCCATGTGGGCCAGACCCCCTATCCTACTAGAATCTGTCCTTTTCTTTCTTTAAAACTCGGATGTACCTCCTTCACATTGAGCTGTATCCCAGCCCCATCCCCTTTTTAATTTTTGGTTTTTTGTTTTTTGATACGGGATGTCTCTGTAGTCCAGACTGGCTTTGAACTTGTGGCGATCCTCCTGCCTCAGCCTCCCGAGTGCTGGGATTAAAGATGTGCACCACCACACCTGGCTCTCCACTCCCTTTTTTGAGAGAGTTTTGCTAAATTCTGAAATTCCCCAGGCTGGGCTCAAACTTGCGATTCTCTGGCGTTCCCCTCCCAGAGCACCGGGGTGATGGCGTCTACCACCACATCTGGCTGTGTGATGACTTTTGTCATAAAAGCCTAAATTCTGGCTCACGCCCAAGCACCCAGGTGCACAGCTTGATCTCAGGATGAGCTGAGTGAAGTGAACGGTGTGCGCAGGGAGGGGATCTGATTTACCACCTGCTTAGCCCCACCCGTCTGCCTGCCCTTCAGATCCCCGTGGTCCTGCTCATCAATCCCTAGCAAAGAAAACCCTTATCTGTTTGATACTGGTCGCTTGCAGAGTGCTGAGCGCAGAGCACTCTCCCGACCGCAGCAGCCCTCTTACTTACTTTCTCCTCATCTAAGTCTGAGTTTGTTATTTGAACAAGGGTCTTAGATAAATTCTTTAAACACAGGCTCAGGATAGACGTGATGACATGCAACGTGATACCTTTGTTTCCATCTGTGAGGTGGCAGGTGACAGGTGAGTCTATAATTCCAGGCCGCAGTGGGGAGACAGCAGAAGACGGGATGAATGGCTGTGGGTGGGCACATGGACAAAGACTTCTCCCCGCCCCGTTTCCTGCTGCAAGCTCATGATGGCCACCTTTGCACACTCCTGGCTAGGCATCATCCAGACTCCTTCCCTCCTTAATCCACCCTTCTTCCACGGTCAGTGCCTGGAGGCCAATATGTACATCCATAACAAAACCTGTGCAGAGGAGGGCTGCTTGGGGTCTGTGCCAGGAGCCATCAATCCTTGGATGCAGCGACGCTCAGCCCTGTGAAGTGACAGAGCCCTGCGCCCACTGCTTCCTGGAGGGGCTCTGCCTGCCGCCCCCTCCTCCAGGGCCCCTCCCAGCCTTTCAGTCTGTGGCCACAATATGGCAGGAGCTCTGCGGATGCCCAGCCCTGCCGCAGCAGCTGCTGCAGAATTAGGGGCCAGCAGCTCTCGGCTCCCTGGCTGGGACTCTTCGCTGTCTGACCACGGCCATCCTTCCTGAGAGCGAGGACACCGGGCTATGATGTGACTCCTTCTCATTGCAGTTCTGGGAGATGATCAGCGATGAGCATGGCATCGACCCCACTGGCAGTTACCATGGCGACAGCGACTTGCAGCTGGAGAGAATCAACGTGTACTACAACGAGGCTGCTGGTATGTGAGGCCACCTTGCTCTCCTTCCTGTGGCAGAGGAAATGACGGAGAAGCCTCTTGCATATTCACTGAGCAGGCCGACTGCAAGAAAAATACACTTAATTGTTTCTGCAGACTCCTGCCTGTTGGACGTGACTACTCATGCTCAGTCTTTCCATTCTCCTCCCTTTGTCTCAGTCGCTGCAATCTCATGTCACGAGTTCTGAGGTGTCAGCCATACAGAACAGGGCCCTGCCCTCCATTTTTGGGTCCGGCTCAGGTCTGAGGCAGCTCTTGTTCCCACAGGTAACAAATACGTACCTCGGGCCATCCTGGTGGACCTGGAGCCGGGCACGATGGACTCAGTGAGGTCGGGACCATTTGGCCAGATCTTCAGGCCAGACAACTTTGTGTTTGGTATGTCGTCACCGGCCCTGGAGCTGGCCAGGTGACTGGCCTTCCTAACAGCCCTGCACATCACGGTTCTCAGCGATCAGGGCCCGGGTGAGACGCTGTCCAGGGAAGCCCCGTGCCGGCCAGGGCCACGCACCCACGGGGACGTGTCCCTGCTCTGGACAGCTCAGAGATGGGCGTCAGCCGGCAGAGCCTGCGGCAGCCCTGGCTGCAGGAAAGGAAGAAGAGCGGGACATGCCTCCCACAGGCTTACTAAGTACAGGGGATTTCAAAGGAGCAGAGCACAGGTGACCACTTCAGAGTTCCAGAGGCCAGGAGCGCAGCTTATGACACATGCTTGGACATGGCGGAGAGCCCGTCCTCTCTGCTGGCGCTGTGCCTCCCCCGATCTGCTTAATTGTACCTAATTAGAGCATCTACAGAATACTCCCTGACGCTCGTTTTAGAAGCAGCGGGGTTTGTTAAACATAACCTCACTCCTTCAAGTTGCTTCTTACTTTACTATGATCCCAGAGTTTGGTTGGTTTGTTGTTTGAGACTTTAAGAGTTTTAAAAATTCATTTAAAATTGTCTTAAATTTTTATTTTTATTGCTACATGCTTGCAGTACATGATCACATTCCTCGTGGGGAGTTGGTACCTGTACGTAACACATCTTAATTATTTTATCCCCTTTCCTTCTTCCCCTCCCCTCCATCTCTTGGTTCCCTTCCCTTGTGCAGATTTAATTTGTAACTGATACATAAAACAGAAAAATGGATATCATGCAATGCTCATAGCATGTACCCATTGCAGGATGTTTAAATCAGGTTATATTTATTTACCGTCTCAAACATTTATCATTTATTTACGGTGAAAACTTTCAAAGTCCTTTCTTCGGGCTCTTTGAAATGTACCCCACATCTGCTCTGTGCACCTGCAGACCAGAGCCTTTGCTCCCCTCAAAGTACAATTTAGAAACCATTGATCAACATTTCCCCATCCCAGGGTTTCTGACAGTCACTGCTACATTGAAATTTCTTTTCCTTAGGTAAGAAAAGCATTTCTAAAAGCATCTACCACTCTAAGAATAACCCACCTTCTCCCCCACGGTCCCAATGACACAGTGAAAAACTCCTGTGTGGGTGTCTGATATCCCTTTTCCCTTGCAGGTCAGAGCGGTGCCGGGAACAACTGGGCCAAGGGCCACTACACAGAGGGCGCCGAGCTGGTGGACTCGGTCCTGGACGTGGTGAGGAAGGAGTCGGAAAGCTGTGACTGTCTCCAGGGCTTCCAGCTGACCCACTCGCTGGGGGGCGGCACCGGCTCGGGCATGGGCACCCTGCTCATCAGCAAGATCCGCTCATCAGCAAGATCCGCGAGGAGTACCCGGACCGCATCATGAACACCCTCAGCATCATGCCCTCGCCCAAGGTGTCGGACACCGTGGTGGAGCCCTACAACGCCACCCTCTCCGTGCACCAGCTGGTGGAAAACACGGACGAGACCTACTGCATCGACAACGAGGCCCTGTATGACATCTGCTTCCGCACCCTGAAGCTGACCACCCCCACCTACGGCGACCTCAACCACCTGGTGTCGGCCACCATGAGCGGGGTGACCACCTGCCTGCGCTTCCCGGGCCAGCTGAACGCAGACCTGCGCAAGCTGGCCGTGAACATGGTGCCCTTCCCGCGCCTGCACTTCTTCACGCCCGGCTTCGCGCCCCTCACCAGCCGGGGCAGCCAGCAGTACCGCGCCCTGACCGTGCCCGAGCTCATCCAGCAGGTCATGTCCTGCCCTGGGGCCCCCATCCTAACAACAGGGGAGCAAAGGGCAAGATGTTTCTCAGCAGCTGCACAAAGAACCAGGACAACTTCCTCTGAGTCATCAGCATGATGGAGCTGTCCTGTCACTGGTGTGGTCAGACCGGCAGCATGAAAGCCTCCACAGCAGGACAATCAAACTAGAACATCCTTGCCCTCTTCTCTCACTCTAAATCTAGTGCCTCCCAGATTGGAAGGGATCCAAATCCTGTTTCCTCATGGTCCTGGGCGGGACTAGAAATGTTTAGGTAGTGAAGGGGGCATGAGGCCAGCAGCAGACCTGCAACACAATGCAGTGAAGGCAGGCATGACCAGCAAGGGCCACGCTGGGACCAAAGGCTAAAAGCTATGCATCTGTGGATGGAAAGGAGCTTTCTAACTCTGCAAAGTGGTGGACACTGTCAGGCCCACCCATGGGCCTCGGACTCCCACTCTTCGTGGACATGCTGATGACTGCCCACTGCATACCACTGTGACCTGCCCCAGGGCTCCTGTGCCCAACCAGGTAAGCCTCTCCAGAAGACCTTTGGCAAGACCGACTGGAGACTAAGGAGCCAGCTTCCCTGCCTCTCAGTGTGACAACTCTGGGTTGTCTTTCCTTGCCTCTTATGGTTCCCCTGGGTTGAATCCTCCCTGGCTATAGCAACAACCTGCTCTTTGATGCCAACTGTGGGCTCCCTTCTCTCTCCAGGCTCCATTCCCCACAAGCCTTTGCGACTTCCCAAGGTTCACAGCATCCTCTCCATCTTCTGCTCAAACCCTCATCAGGGTCTGCCCCTAGGGGACCTGAAGTAAGACATTCACCAAAGAAGATACCAAATTCATCTGCTCTCCATATCCTCGGATAGCAAGGATTCAACCAACTTCGCATCAAAAACATTTGGGGAAAAAACTCGTCTGTGTTGAACATGCACAGATGGTTTTCCTTGTCACTCTGTAAACAATTCAGTAACACAACTATTTACCAGCATCTACATTGTGTGTGGTACTTTAAGCAATCTAGAGGTCATGTTTAAAGTACACTAAAGGATGTGTATAGATTCTATGCAAATGCTGTGTCATTTGGGACCTGAATATCTGAAGATTTTGGCATCTGCAGTGTGAGTCCTGGCTTGATTCCCGTGGATACAGAGGGAACTATGCCGCTGTCCTGTTACTATGTAACAACTTATCACAAACGCAGAGCTCAAATCAGCACAAGCATCTTGCCATGTCCAGGGATCAGGGCCCAGTGGGCAGGGCCTCACATGCTGACCGGTCTGGGCCACACGCTGCCCCCAGAGCTCAGGGACCTCTTTCGTGCTTCCTACTGTATTGCAGAATGTGCACTTAGCAGGAAAAAAACAATATCAATAAAATAAAATATCAAATATATGAGTGCTTACTTAGAATAGATATCGACATTGCCAGCAGAATGGAGTCCCTTGTAGTCACAGTTCTGAGGTCCTTGATTTCTTGCTGGGTGTTGACGAGAGGTGGTTCGCTGTCACACAGCCTCCACTATCCCTTAACATGCTATCCCTTCCTTCAAGGCCATCAGGAGAGGGACCTCAGATGGCTGCTTCAAATAAGACACGGTCTTCAGCCACTAGCCAGAGAAAATAATTTGCTGTAGCCCACGGAGCATAACATCAATTTTGCCATAAAGGAACACTATTGTGGGTGCATAATACCCACATTTATTCTTTAGAATATTTCTATTGATAAATTATTAATTTTAATTTTATGAGTTTTATTATATTAAACAATGAGTACTTAACAGAAAAAAATATTGAATTTTTAATATTTATTGAGCATTTATAAAAAGCATCAAAATTTCCAACATCTACTGTTTTTTCATGTACAAAGTCTAAAAAATAAGAACACAAATAAATTCCTATATGAACTACCATGAAAATACCAATAGAACTCTACAAAAAAAAAATCTTTACTTCATTTATCACACCTAAGGCGGTCTTCACACACGACAACAGTACATTCCATACACATGCATTGCTTACAGTGACAGCACATGTGTTTTGCATTCCTGGCCTTTTTGTAGGACATACTTGACATCTTGCTGGTCTTGTTATTTTGTCAGGAGGTTCTTACCATACTATACAATGTGTAGTTAACAGGAACATAAAATATCAATAAAATAAAGTATTAAATTCATCATATGTATTGTGTGTTTAGAATAAACATCAACATTTTCACATCAGCTGTGTACTTGTTTATAAAACCTAACAGGTAACATCAGAAATAAATTCCTATATGAACTACAATGAAAATACCAATAGAACTCTACAGCAAAAATAATCTTTGCTTCAATTGTCACACCCAGGGCAGTCTTCACGCATGACAACTGCATGCTCCATGCTCACGTCTCGCTTACACTGACAGCACATGTGCTCAGCTCTGCTTTCCTATAAGGAGGCCATTCTTGTCACCTCCCTTCCTGTTCCGCCAGGAGCTTCCTACTGTGTTGTATAACGTGCACTTAGCAGGGAAATAAGATGTCAATAAAATAAAATATCAAATACGTAATGAGTGCTTAGAATAGACATCAGCATTTTCACATTAGCTGTTTACTTGCTTACAAAACCTAAAAGATAACATCAAAATAAAAACCTATGTGAGCTACAATGTAAATATAAACAAAAGTCCACAGAAATAATCTTTGCTTCAACTGTCGCATTCAATGCAGTCTTCACACACGACAACTGCATGTTCCATACACAAGTATTGCTCACACTGATAGCACATATGTTGTTTTCCTGTCCTTTTCTGTAGGGCACAGTTGACATCTTTTTGCTTTTCCTATTGTTGTTGTAGGTCCTTGTGATGCTGTGTCTGTCTGTTCTCCTGTCAGCTCACCAGTGTGCTCCACAATTTTTTTGTGTAGTTCCCTGGGCAGAAACACTTTGTTTTTCCTCTGCTGTAAATAATTTCTTATGAGTTCCAGTCCCAATCTTCTAAGAAAATTTCTCCATGATATTTTGCACTTGTTTTTTTCTTTGTAAACTATCAAGCTATTTATGCCATACATGTTTAAGATCGAGTAAAACACCATTGGACAATGCTTTGTGTTTTGAGTGACATCACAGTTGCTGCATAACTCATCAACGACATCTACTCCACCTTTGGTTTTGTTGTAGAAAGTTGCCATCTCAGGCTTTCACTTTGTTGAGGTTTCCCTATCAGTATTTCCATCATGCTGCAATGTTGACATCACCCATACTGTTTGTTTTTCTTTGCTATATAGGAGGCCAATGTTATATCTTCCTGAAATCCAAAGATTGTACTATACAATTCTCTGGTCTGAAATTGCAACATATCATTTGGAATTTCTGCTCTGTTTCTCTGTACAGTTCCTACACTGGTCAGCTTGTGCCCCATTATCAAATGTAATAACAACTGGAAACTGGTAAACCAATTGTTGAATGTCAAATTCTGATTAGTTTAGGAGATGGGAGCAAGAAGTCTGTTCACAACATCATTTGGTTTATTACTATACGAATAAGGACCTGGTGGCTGAGTTCCAGGATACATTTCTAAATTGAAAACATATGTCTTTGCATCTACAAAGGCATAAATTTTTATGCCATATTTTGAAGGTTTTGGGGGACTATATTGCCTGAAGTTTCAGTGACCATGAAATGCTGCAAGACGTTCATCAATAGTCATGTATTCAGATGGTGTGTAAATTGCTTGACAATCACCCACAAATCTCTAAAACAATGAGCGGACAGCAGCCAGATTATCAGTTCTTTTCTTTCTTGGTGGGTGGCTTTATCATCAAACCTCAGGCAATTTTGAAGGAAACCAAATCTCCTCAGTGTCATTGTTATTCTACAAACCTCAAGCCCACATCCATCACTTTTCCATAAGTCTTTTACATTCCCGCCATTACCAATGGAAAGCCCTGGTAGTACAGCAGACCTCTGAATGCTTTCAGTTCAGCTAGTGAGGTGTCACAATACATACATTTTTATATGGCTATTGGTGCATACAGAACATTTTACTTGTATTTCAGCATTTGTATATTTCACAACATCTTGTAACATTTCATCTGTTACAAACAATTTCCAACACTGAATGTCAGTGCTGGCATTCCATCCAATAGGTTTCACCCCTGCCAAGATCCTCACTATATTTTCGAGCCTAGTTCTATCATTGGGTCATTCCATTTGGTTGTGTGACCACTTTGTACCATTTCTACTAGTCAAATATGTTTTTATATTGCTGTTTTCTTCATCATCTGAATCAAGGAGATCTGCATTCCCTGTGCCTGTATCAGTCAATTCTTGCTTCATTTTAATGTTGCTGGTACTTTGGCTCACATGGCCAACATCAAAGTCATTTTCATCTTCATCATCTATGCATAAATGATCTGATGATTCACTTTTGACTTCCTCCAAAACTTACAAATCTGGTTTTTCATGTGCCATTGTACTGAACTGGGCTACTTCTACCAGAAAATGCAAAAGAAAACTTTTTAAAAACAAATCCTAAATGCACAGAAATTTAGCAATGAGTATTTCATGGGTAAAACTCACCTGTTGCTGCTTTGGGTCTCCTGTACATGCCATGCATTCATCTGTCAGGTGGGTAAATGCACAAATGGATTCTTGCTTTCCCATGGCACAGCTGCAGTGAGTCACACCCATATTCCATTTATGGTAAAATACGTGTGTACAGAACAGAAGAGCGGTGTGTGTGTATTTTACCCTGTGATGCTCAGGTAAACATATGCAAAACCTGTTAGCATTATGGGGGTAAAAATCTCAGTTTGACACTTTTGCACAGATGCATACACCTTGCCCTTCATCATACCAAATGGGTGACTGTGAAGATTGCTTCCTGTATCCCCCAGGCACTGCTACTGAGATGCACAGCCAGCTACTATTACGCTAAAGTACAAATTTACAGTAGAAAAACACAGGATGGGTTGCTGTAACCCAATGTTGTGTCTCACGGGTAAGGACTCTTGAAGCCAGGCATGGTGGTGCACATGGTAATCCCAGCACTCAAGAGGTAGGGCAGGATTGCTGCAAGTTCAAAGCCAGCCTGAGCTACATAGCAAGTTTAAAGGCTGACCTAAACTACATAGCGAGACTCTCTCACAAACAAACAAACAGAATAAAAGACTCTTGTGATCAGGGGAAGCACACCACCAGGCAATCTCCTTATCTTGAATTCAGCTAATTTGGAACTGTAATAAGATCTGTAAAATTCCATTACAGCAGTGCCTAGATTAGTGTTTGATAGAACAATCAAGAAAACGTGTGCATGCCATAGAGGCCAGATCAGTCCTGGAGCCATCTTAGAGTCCTGCCTAACACGCTTGAACTGTCAGGAATAGAAACATGTTCTTCAGGACCAGATGAACCTGTGTGTATCACAGAGTAAGTGGTTTCATAGCTCATTTGCTAGTAAGTACTGTGCTTATGGCACCTAATGGAAAAATTGACCTTGTTGATAAAGAGTAGAAGTATCAAATGATCCCTAAATTAAGAAAAAATACACTGGCAGCATATTAAGTGGGCTGCAAACTTTTGGATGCATTACTTTAGTAAGAATAGAATCTGGTGGCATCAAATAGAGTTGTCTGTGGTGGATTAACTCATGGTCAACTTGTAACACCCAGCTGAACTGAGTCAGCATGGTGCTGGGCATGGAAGGCCCACCTGAGGACTGTTGCCAACAGTATAAAAGGAGAACTGGAGGGGAGGATGGTCCTGCTGATTCTCCTGGAGAAGCTTGTCACGCTGGTTTTCCTGATATGAACTCAGCTGTTCTCATAGTCGGAGGAGATCGGGTCCTCACTGTCACTGAGGATGGCTGCGGTTCTTTTCGGGGGAGCTCTGGTCCTTACCTAGAGTGTCTCTTCCTGGCTCCGGTGCAGATCCCTCAGCCTGCTGGCACAGAGCCTTCACCCCGCTGGTGCAGACTTTCTAGCTTCCACCACTGACCTTTGGGCCTTCCCAGTGCAGATTCTTGATACAGACTTGTATGAGACATTGCCATGAGCTCTAGGCCTCCAGCTGGACTCGTGGAGGACATTGCCATGGGCTCTAGGTCTTCAGCTGGACTCATGCAGGACATTGCTGTGGGATCCAGGCCCTCAGCTGGATTCTTTGGGTCTCTAATGCATGGACAGATCACTTGCACTTTTCTGCATTTGACTTTTTGGGTGAATATTATAAAATAATCCTATAAATCATGTGTCCTGTATTAAATCTATTCCCTTGCAAACCCTGACTACAACATTGTCCTTTGGTATCCAACCAGGATTTGTCCCAGAACCCCCAGACACCAAATCTGCAACTGCTTACATCCTCCTGTACACTTTAAATCTTCTCTAGATGACTTATAATACCTAATACAATGGAGAGGTTATGTAAATAGTTGCTATGCTATATTGCTTAGGGAATAAAGACAAGGAAATGGCCTGTGCATGTTCATTACAGATGCAACATTTTTGTTGTTTTTGAATATATTTGATGCATGGTTGGTTGAGTTCACAGATGCAGAATCCACAGATATGGTGGGCCAACTATTAAAATATTTAACAAAATTAATCTAGCATCACATATTAAAATGATGGCTACTACTCCTGTTTAGTACTGCATGAAAATGACTAGTTATAGAAAAAGCGCATCATTTCTACATGGTCAAATCAAGCATTTCTGGGATTTGGCTGGGAAACACAGGCAAGAACCATAAACACGAGAGACAACTTGGGGTTCCTTTGAAAGACCCCTGGGCAAACAAACAAGTGGGTCCCAGGAGACTGGATTTTTCTCATTACTTAAATCCTCTAGGTCCAATAAACTGAACTTTAAAAAATGAATCTCAATATTCTTCAATAGCTAGAAAGGTGCTCCATCCCGAGTGAATTTCCCCCACGCGTATCACGAGGTTGGAGTGTTGCTCGCTACTTGACTGCAATGACTGTTCTGGAAAAAGCAGTTTAGAGGATGCTGGAGGTGGGCAGGGCGGGGCTGTTTCTGCCTCACAGGCTAAAATCCAGGCAGCATGGGGCTCTGGAAGGCCCTGAATCACTGGGAAACAAGCCTCATCCAAGAGCAGAGGAGGCCACAGTTCCTAAACTGGAACCCCAGGGCACAGCTCCCCACCCACCCTATCCACCAGCTTACACCAGTTTGCTCCAAGGCTCTCCCAGCATGCGTCCAGCAGAAGGTATTAGTATTGGGCTCTGCACAACCTAACTGGCTTCCTCACTACTGAGAGGAAAACGTTGACGTCAACCTTTCAGTAATCGCTGTTTGCCTTAAAAGTGAAACAGAACAGCTCTAGGGCTCTGGAGCTTCTGGGAGAAATGACCAGTGCTTTTTCCACTCTGGCTTGGCCGATGCAGTGCAGCGATGCCAGCTCCACTCAGATTTCTTGGCAACCCCGATTCTAGTGGAGTTTGAAAAAGGCCTATGTTTGGAATATAGGCGACAAGGGAGCTGGAAAGATGGAAGGTGATGGGAACAGGCTCTCTGGGTTCCCGCAACCTCCCAAAGCGGGCCAGGCTGCTTCCTGGGGGAGCTGGGGCCACACAGGGTGTCACCCGCTGACCTGGACACCCTGGGGGTTTGGGCGGGAGAAAGAGCAAACTTTTGTCCCAATACATTGCTTAGGAGTGTGCTGCTTGTTCACATCTGCAGTGCCACCTGTCCTTGCCATGAGCAACCTCGTGGTCCAGAGTGAGGACTATAATACACAGGCATGCACTCAGTAGGGTGGCACAGGGGAGGGAGCAGTTTTGCATCCTGAGAATGTGACAGAGAAAGTGACCACGGTAATTTTCTGTTGCTGTAACAAAATGCCTAGGATAAACAACTTACAAAAAGGAAAGGTTTGTTTGGCTCACAGTTTTGGAAGTTTCAGTCCATGGTTGGTTGGCTCACTGCTTTTGGGCCTGTGATAGTGCAGTTCATTGTGGAGGGAGCACATGGCTAAGGAAGCTGTTCCCCACTTGACAGCCAGGAAGTGAAAAAGAGAGGAAGAGAGGGGCTGGGGTCTCACAATCCCCTTCAAGGCCACACCCCCGGTGACCTCACTTCCTCCCAGTAAGCCCCACCTTTTAAAAGTTCCATACCTCCCAATGGCACCATGGGGTGGGGACCAAGCCTTTAACTCATGAGAACTTGGGGGACATTTTCAGATGCAAACTATAGGAAGTGACATTGGAGCTGATTTATGGAGAGGAGCCCCCAGAGGGAAGAAAGGAAGGCAGGGAGGGAGGGAGGGAAGGAAATGATACCAATATATACTAAGATTTACATAATACTACGTGGCAGGTAGCATTGTATTGCTTTCACACATTAGTGCATTCAGTCCTTGTGATGACAACTCCAGGGGATAAGTACAGTTGTCCTTTGGTATCAAGAGGAAACTTGTTCCAAGACCCCTGCCAATGCACAAATCCCTGGGTGCTCCAGTGACATAAAAATGCCATGGTCTCTAGATAGAACCTACATACAACCTCCTGTGCACCATAAATCATCTCTAGATGTCTTGTAATGCCTAATACAACATAAATATTATGTACATCACGCTTTCTCTTTCAGTACTAGGAACTGAAGCCAGGGCCTTCACATTGAACTACATCCCTACCCCTTTTTATTTATTTTAATTTGAGATAGGGTCCCACTAAGTCATCAAGTTACCCAGGCTGGGCTTGAATGTCCTCCTGCCTCAGCCTCCCAGAGTGCTGGGATTATAGGAATGGGTCAACAAACCCAACTTGAATTCAACATGGAATCAGAAATAGCACCTTCAGTTTTATAAGGTCCAGACTGGCACTTTTAATAAAGACAGATGTGACACATTCTGGAAGGTGGTTGAAAAACATAACTATCTATTCTAAATTATTATTGTCATGTGATACAACAAATTGTAAATTTTGGTGGGGTTGACATTCTGAAAGTGAATTAAATTGAGACTCAAGGTTATACTCAGGAAATCTTTTTTGAAAAGAAGTGGCTACAAGGCTTTGAACACAATTTCTCATCTTCACAGATGCTTTTACAAAGGAGAAGCAGGCAAGGCTGCATCCAATGGGTTTCATGGGAAAGAGAAACTGGGGTACCTGGGGTGAGACTGATCCCTAAAAATGGAGACTTCCATCGCCAGGATGGCTCTTGAATTTCCCTTATTCTGCAGAGGAAACTGTTTGCAAAATCTCAGGACCCTGGTAATTGGACTGAATCTAGATGTCCCCTTAGGGAGGGCATCACTGAACTGTAATCATCAATCTGTGTATTCGCACGGCACTGTTCACTAGAACACTGTCCCAGAACCCTTCCTGTTGGGCCCCTCGGAGAGCATGGTGGGACCCCAGCACCCCTGGCAGAACACACCCGGTGGACCCTTCCATCGGGGGCACACGGTCTAGCCTCGATTTTGTCATCACCACCCCACAAAAGCTTCAGACTGGGGGTGATGGAGCTCCAATGCCATCCATGACAGTGGGTCTAAAGCCTGGAATGACCTGTGGCTGGAGGACATCGATGTCTCTTGCCATCACCTGCCCACAGCCAGCAGAGCTGCTTCCTTTTAGACAAAAAGAAAAAATAGAAAGTGTGGTGGGGGAAGGAATTTTTCCCCTAACTCTCTTCTGAGGCCATTTCTAGAGAAAAGGAGAATTCGTTGGCTCCATTTCCTCCTGTTATTATCTACTCAGTGCTGTGCAAATAGCACTGCTTTATGACTGTGGTGGGTTTGGATATTTACACGGAGAGGAGAGCAGGATCTCAGCCCTCAGATGAGTCACCTTGGGCAGGGCAGGCATTATTTTAACATCTGCGTGTGGACTCTCTGATGATACGTTAATAGACACCAGGGGCGGGTGCTTGGGGTGTGCGCCGGGTGGCAGGAGCTGGCAGACTTGGGAAGACACTTGCTGCCAAAGCCCAGCATTCAGGTGCCTGGCCTGCCCTAGTAAATGCCATCATTAATGCATTTACTGCACATCGACTCAGCGTCCAGTGCACAGGATGCCTCCATCCTCACAGCATAACACCAGATTTTCAGATACTGAAATCGAGGCTCTCAGAGGTGGGGGGATTTGCTGAAGAACCAAGGCTGGAAGTGGCAGAGCCAGCTCACCCCATGGGGTGATCAAAGGGCACTCACAGCAGGTGATCTCATGCCACCTTTAGGGTACCTCACGTCCCCGGTATCATCCTTTCCAGGTCTCAGTCTCTGCTCCTATTGGCTTTAAACAGCAAAAGCCAACAGGCAACTGTTTCCAGGAAATCTTTGTGAAACTATAATTGGTGAGGTCACCCAGAGCAGGGCCACTTCTGCGGTCTGGAAGGCTCAGGCTGCCCGTGAAGAGCCAAGAAGTGGGGCTGGGGGCAGGGTGGGGTGAAGGTGAGGCCAAGCCTTGGACCCCGGGAACATCATTGGTGGGACAGCTGTCTGGTGGGGGCCAGCAGCTTGGAGAGGAGAAAGAGATGGGGGACAGAGTCTAGGACATCCATCCCCACCCTCAGGGTGGCACCAGGCACCTGCCTGTATGCTTGGAGGACCCTGGAGGTCCGGCTTCCTACAGCACAGCAGGGGATTACCCACGAGACTAGGCACAGACAACTGGCTGTGGGCTTCTGTCTCCCATAGAGACCAAGCATTAACAGGGCAAGTGGTACCCACGGTTATAATGACAGCATACCCGGGGCTTTATGGAGGCATTTCTGCTCCATAAACTCAACCCGCCTTCATACGCAGCTTCTCATTTCCTGCTCACAAAGCAGGGCACTTACAATTATCATTTTATATCTGGAGAAGCTGGCTGGAGAGAGGAGAAGGCAGAGGCCCCTGTTCACGCGCCCGTGGCTCGCCATCTTCTTGAAGTTGGGCCTGACCTCTTCCGGCCCAAGCCTTTGACCTCAGCAGGGCTTTCTCTGGCTTCCTCACCGCCTTTGCACCTGCTCTCCGCCCTGTGAAACTGGGGGAGGAATCCTGCCTTCTCTACCGCTGCGCTGGTCAACTGTCGGTGTGAGCCACGTCTGTGGTTTTAAAATTTTCTACTTTTCACATTTTAAAAACTTAAATGAAATTATCTTCAAAAATTTTTTAATTTCACACAATATATCCAAAACATTATCATTTTAATTGTCATCAATGTTTTAAAATTAGCAACGGAGCATTCTACACTATTTTAACTTGTGGGCCCATGAAGCTGGTGTGTTTTGCACTACAATACACCTCAATTCACACATCCTGCGTGCGGGGCTCAGCAGCGGCCTGCAGCCTGTGTGCGCAGACCGGACCTGGCAGGTCTGTAAGCTTCTGAGGATCAGGCGACCTACCGTCTGCAGGGCAAGCGACGCAGGCGGGCCCATAACGGCTGGTATAGTCCTCCTCTCCCGTCTTCTCGGATTCGGACACACACACACACACACACACACACACACACACGCGCGCGCGCAGAATGTTCCACATTTAATAGGCTTTTACAAGGACCCGAGCCCAAAGCAGACATGTGACAAATATGCACACAGTACTTTTCCTGGTTCCTTCCCAACCGACCATCTTCCCTGCTTTCGCTGTCCCTCCAGACAGCCGTCCGGCACCACCTCCCGACCCGCCAGCCCCTTCCCACCCGCACCTCCCCCACCCGGGGGAGGGCGTCTATACTCGCCGAGAATTGCTACCCAGAACCGAAAGGGAACCAGGCTCGGGGTCCAGGACACTGGCCGGGGTGCAGCCCGGGGCGCAGGGCGGGACCCCGCTGACCACGCGGCTTCGGTCCCGGGCTCCCCACTCGGAAAGGGAGGCGAGAACGTGGTCCGGAGGCGGCCCACCCCTGCTGCCGGACCTGGCTCCCGGGCCGGTCCCGAGGTCCAGAGTGGGCGAGACGCAGGAGGCCGAGCGGCCCGCGGCTTAGCGCCCCCCTCCGCGCCCGGCCACGCGTGCGCCCCGCACCTCGCGCCGCGCCCCGGCTCCCCCTCGTGGTGCCGCAGTCCCCGCCGCACCGCCCGCGGCCCCGCCCTCGTGACGTGACATGGGCCGGGCGGGTCCCGGCTATAAAGGGCGGAGCGGGGGGACCCGCCGCCGTCTCTGCGCCGCGAGCCCTCAGGTCCCTGCCGCGCGCACCGCTCCAGGGCCAGAGCCTTCACCGCTCCCAGCCGGCACCATGCGCGAGATCGTACACATCCAGGCGGGCCAGTGCGGCAACCAGATCGGCGCCAAGGTGGGCGCGCCTTCCGAGGGGGCCCAGAGGGAGCGAGGGGCCCTAGGGTGCGGGCCGGGGTCGGGGTAGGGCCGGGGCCTGGGGAGGGTGCGTTGGCCCCGGGAGCACGGGTCGCTCTTGGCGGCGGGGCGCCGGGCGGGGTCCAGGACCTGCCACTGCGCGCGGCGGCACGGCTGCCTACTAGCCAAGGCCTTAATTGCGCTCCGGGCTCAGCCCTCCTGCGGGCGCACCTGCCTCCCTGGCGCGCAGCGGTCTCGGGAATTCGAGTCTGGGCCACAGCCGTCCGTATCCGTAGCCTCACTGAAGTGCAATTTGGGTATTTTTGCCTTTCGTTTGAATGGCAAACTGCAGTGTCATCAGGTTGACAGATGCTGTAGAGGCTCCTCCGTGGGTCACATGGGTGGAGAGGTTAGGGAAACGCTTTTTTGCTTGGGCGCCGTCTAGACAGGATGACACAGAACGCGACTGTGCCATTCCCGGCTGCCAGGCGCAGGTGACGGCAGCGGGTGGCGGCCGTGATTCCCAGCCGCAGTGGGAGGTGGCAGCGGGCACGGCGCGGGCGTGGGCGGGCGCCTGGCAAGGACGCGGTCTCTTTCCAAGCGCCATGTTGCCCACCCAACCTCCGCCCCCTTTCCTGCCGCATCCTCACAATGGAGCCCGCGACTTCGTAAGCGCCAGCTCCTTCCACTGAAGCCCTCTTGGCCGTCCTTGCCCATGCCTGGCCGAGGTCAGAGGCAAAAAGCTGCATGGGGTCTGTGCCAGGAGCCGTCAATGCTTGGGGGCGGGGCGGAGCCAAAGGATCTGTCCTGTGGGACCATCCAGCAGTTAGGATGCAGCGACCTCAGCCCTGTGGAGTGACAGAGCCCCCTGCGCCCACTGCTTCCTGGAGGGGCTCTGCCTGCCGCCCCCTCCTCCAGGGCCCCTCCCAGCCTTTCAGTCTGTGGCCACAATATGGCAGGAGCTCTGCGGATGCCCAGCCCTGCCGCAGCAGCTGCTGCAGAATTAGGGGCCAGCAGCTCTCGGCTCCCTGGCTGGGACTCTTCGCTGTCTGACCACGGCCATCCTTCCTGAGAGCGAGGACACCGGGCTATGATGTGACTCCTTCTCATTGCAGTTCTGGGAGGTGATCAGCGATGAGCATGGCATCGACCCCACTGGCAGTTACCATGGCGACAGCGACTTGCAGCTGGAGAGAATCAACGTGTACTACAACGAGGCTGCTGGTATGTGAGGCCACCTTGCTCTCCTTCCTGTGGCAGAGGAAATGACGGAGAAGCCTCTTGCATATTCACTGAGCAGGCCGACTGCAAGAAAAATACACTTAATTGTTTCTGCAGACTCCTGCCTGTTGGACGTGACTACTCATGCTCAGTCTTTCCATTCTCCTCCCTTTGTCTCAGTCGCTGCAATCTCATGTCACGAGTTCTGAGGTGTCAGCCATACAGAACAGGGCCCTGCCCTCCATTTTTGGGTCCGGCTCAGGTCTGAGGCAGCTCTTGTTCCCACAGGTAACAAATACGTACCTCGGGCCATCCTGGTGGACCTGGAGCCGGGCACGATGGACTCAGTGAGGTCGGGACCATTTGGCCAGATCTTCAGGCCAGACAACTTTGTGTTTGGTATGTCGTCACCGGCCCTGGAGCTGGCCAGGTGACTGGCCTTCCTAACAGCCCTGCACATCACGGTTCTCAGCGATCAGGGCCCGGGTGAGACGCTGTCCAGGGAAGCCCCGTGCCGGCCAGGGCCACGCACCCACGGGGACGTGTCCCTGCTCTGGACAGCTCAGAGATGGGCGTCAGCCGGCAGAGCCTGCGGCAGCCCTGGCTGCAGGAAAGGAAGAAGAGCGGGACATGCCTCCCACAGGCTTACTAAGTACAGGGGATTTCAAAGGAGCAGAGCACAGGTGACCACTTCAGGGTTCCAGAGGCCAGGAGTGCAGCTTATGACACATGCTTGGACATGGCGGAGAGCCCGTCCTCTCTGCTGGCGCTGTGCCTCCCCCGATCTGCTTAATTGTACCTAATTAGAGCATCTACAGAATACTCCCTGACGCTTGTTTTAGAAGCAGCGGGGTTTGTTAAACATAACCTCTCCTTCGACTTGCTTTTCTACTTGGTAGTATCCCTAAGGGTCTTGGGGTTCACTGATAAACCAAAGTTCTTCTTAGGTAGTGAAAACATATCTAAAAGACTATCTAAAAGGTTATCTAAGGCTAGGCCAACTCTTCCACAGTCCGAATAACACAAGAAATTCCCTTTTCCCTCGCAGGTCAGAGCGGTGCCGGGAACAACTGGGCCAAGGGCCACTACACAGAGGGCGCCGAGCTGGTGGACTCGGTCCTGGACGTGGTGAGGAAGGAGTCGGAAAGCTGTGACTGTCTCCAGGGCTTCCAGCTGACCCACTCGCTGGGGGGCGGCACCGGCTCGGGCATGGGCACCCTGCTCATCAGCAAGATCCGCGAGGAGTACCCGGACCGCATCATGAACACCTTCAGCGTCATGCCCTCGCCCAAGGTGTCGGACACCGTGGTGGAGCCCTACAATGCCACCCTCTCCGTGCACCAGCTGGTGGAAAACACGGACGAGACCTACTCCATTGACAACGAGGCCCTGTATGACATCTGCTTCCGCACCCTGAAGCTGACCACCCCCACCTACGGCGACCTCAACCACCTGGTGTCGGCCACCATGAGCGGGGTGACCACCTGCCTGCGCTTCCCGGGCCAGCTGAACGCAGACCTGCGCAAGCTGGCCGTGAACATGGTGCCCTTCCCACGCCTGCACTTCTTCATGCCCGGCTTCGCGCCCCTCACCAGCCGGGGCAGCCAGCAGTACCGCGCCCTGACCGTGCCCGAGCTCACCCAGCAGATGTTCGACTCCAAGAACATGATGGCAGCCTGCGACCCGCGCCACGGCCGCTACCTGACGGTGGCTGCCATCTTCCGCGGCCGCATGTCCATGAAGGAGGTGGATGAGCAGATGCTCAACGTGCAGAACAAGAACAGCAGCTACTTCGTGGAGTGGATCCCCAACAACGTGAAGACGGCTGTGTGTGACATCCCGCCGCGCGGCCTCAAGATGTCGGCCACCTTCATCGGCAACAGCACGGCCATCCAGGAGCTGTTCAAGCGCATCTCGGAGCAGTTCACGGCCATGTTCCGGCGCAAGGCCTTCCTGCACTGGTACACGGGCGAGGGCATGGACGAGATGGAGTTCACCGAGGCCGAGAGCAACATGAACGACCTGGTGTCCGAGTACCAGCAGTACCAGGACGCCACGGCCGACGAACAGGGGGAGTTCGAGGAGGAGGAGGGTGAGGATGAGGCTTGAGAACTTTTCAAATAAATCGTGCATCCTTAGTGAACTTCTGTTGTCCTCCAGCATGGTCTATTTGTATACTATGGTGCTCAGTTTTGCCTCTGTCAGAAATTTACTGTTGATGTAATAATGTGGATCTTCTCTCAAAATTACAGTATTGTCTAAGATATCTATACTAATAAAGCATGTGTATAAAATCTCGTGGTCCTTCCCCTCCCTTCAAATAATTTTTATTCTTCATGAAATGTATAAGGTTTCAGACTTTAATCTTAATAGCAGTATATTTGTTTTAGTGATTTTAATTAATAGTACTTCTGATCTTTCAATAAAGAGAGATGAAAGTATTTATTTTTTCTACTTTACTGATCCATGGTCTTAAAGGAATCTCTCAGAAGTGATATAGGAGTAAAATGGTTTGGAGATTAAGAAACCACCTTCTCTTTCCTGCTGTTCCAGAAACCTGATGAGTCTTTAAGTAAGGACTTTCTCCTACCTCTATTTTTCTTTGAGCAATGTGATAAATACAAATCAAATGACAAGTATACCTCTCAGATAAAGGGTATGCTATAATTTCAGGCTGTCCTGATAAGGCAAATATGAACACCGCAAATGTGCCACCTAAAATTTATTTGGAAAGAAATTATGGTGGGAATTTATTTTTTTAGACAATAATAGAAACTCTCCGTGTTAAAAAATCAGATTAATCTTTGTAAACTATGAAAGCCACAGGCTGTCTTCAGTATGTCATGATTCCTGTTCGATTAGGATCACACTGTAAAGAGCGTTTTAGGAAGCCCGGAAATGCAAGTGGACTTAGGTGTGATGTAGGGAAGGGGGCTCAAAGGCATTGTGGTAACCAGCGGCAACATGATTCAGCCCCACACCAGGATGCACCAAGACACACAAGTTCTTAGGGGTGTTTTCACTGCAGGAAGTCTTCTGCTAACTTGTTGAACTCATCTGCAAAACGTAAATGCAGGTTGTGTTTGCCTTCTGACATCAGATGCAACCTAAAAATATAAAAAATAACACCTTTGGATCTACGGCACACCACTTAAAGATCCTTTCCCCTCTCCAACAATTCATGAAAATCTTAAAGTGCAAAACTGCTCCAATTTCCTGTGTGACTACTACTGAGACACAGAAGGTAACAGTGTACACTCTCATGGCTGTGGACATAGGGAGGGACCCTTGGTGGTCTGGCCTCCCTGGAGGTTGACTGTAGGACAATTACTTAACAGCCACACACATTGTATTTGGAAAACCAAAAGCAGAGGAGGTGCTTTGCTGGTTACTTTAAAAAAAAAAAAATCTATTTTAATAAAATTGATTTTAAGAGAGAAGACTGGAAAAGTGATGTCCAGAATCTCCTAGGTTGGGGCAGGTTCCTTGGGGTATCTGTGTAGCGAGAAAGCACAAATTAAGGTTCCAAATCATCCTACTGGTTTTGGAGTGCTGAGCAAACAAGCCTGAATACAGCCACCAACCAGTGGCACGATTCCTAAGGACCCTCAGGATGGCGGGGCCGTAACGGCAGCCCCATGCTGACAGCCACTGCTGCAGCTGTCCCAGCTCATCTTGGGGGCCACCCTTTGTTCTGTCAGGCATTTTCCTTTCAGTGGGATTTTGGTCAGAGGGGACTGTTCCACAATTTCTTTAATAAAGACGACCTTCTCCGAGTTCAATATTCATTAGCTGCCAAAGTGTAAAAAATTTAAAACTGTGATACAAGCACAAGTTCAAGCCTTTTGGTCTAAAAGAGTATATTGGGCCAAGATTCCAGTGACCACACTGTCTACTTCTTGGTCTGGGTGGGACTAAGAGCGCTCAGAACCTCAGTGGGGATCGGGGGCACTGGCAAGGAGGGGAGCTGTCTTTGCAAGATGCCAGGCCTCTGGCAACTCAGCCACATGTGGGGCAGCAGGGGGTCCACTGGAAAGGAAGTCAGACTGCTGGCACCATTTGGCAGTCCCTGGAAGGTTAATAACACCATTAATAAGAAGTAGAACATACTAATTCAATTTTACTTCTATTCAAAAAAGGAGTATGTGTTGCGCTGACCCGAGACAGGATCCCAGTCCCCCCGCCCCAAGGCTTGCAGGGAAGCTCAAGGCCTCAGTTTTAGGGAGACAGAAAGGAACCAGTTCCCAAGGATGCTGAGGGTTACAGAAGGGCATACTGAGAACGAACTGCATCCCCTAATCGAGCTAAGCCGGATTCTGAGACAGATAACTCTGACCCACCACGCTCGAAGTCCTCCTCTGTGGACATCCAACCTAGCTACCACGAGCTCTATCCCTTTTCTGTGACTTGCTTGCTCCCTGCTCACCAGCTGTGAATTCCTGCTTTTCAGCTGTTCAGTGCTGTCTGGACTCTTCCAACAGCATTCACTAGACCTTGGGGAAATCAAAACTAGATCTGCTCCATTAAAAATATGGGAGGCCTGCCTGGGATGATGGATGGAGGGATGGATAAAAAGATGGACGGACAGATGGATAGAGAGACAGATGGACATATACACAAACAAGCAGATGGATGAGAATATGAAGGAAATCATTCTTGTCCTTGATCCCTTCTGAGGGTCATCCTGAGGCCTTGGGCACCGTCCTCTTTAATGTCTGATGCGTAACTGAGTGAAGCCCGTCACGCGTGCCTCCTGGGGAACAGGACCACAGCGGATGGTGTAAATACTAGCTGTCAAGGCACGCAGCAACTCTGCTGCTGACCTCAGTCTCACCTAGAGAACCAAAGGACCCGATCACATGTCCCATGCAGTGCGGTTTTCAAGCAATTATTCTCCAGGAAAATTAGTTGGATAAAAAGGGGCTTCCGAGGATGTATGTGAGTTCCTATTCGCCAGGGCCCATCTCTCCATGTGTTCAGCACCTCTGGAGAGAGGCAGGCTCTTGATGTTTTGGGGAATCAGAAGTTGTCGCTGGTGTACATCCAGTGGTCGCCTTCTCCCTGCTTGGCGCAGTCCTAGCTCATGGTGCCACTGGTGACCTTTCCTCCCTCACTCTCAGGTCTCTCAGCTTTCCAGTGAAATCCAGAGAGCTATGAACTATGGCCAGGCCCTAAGGAGTAGGTCACTGTGTGTCCTCACTGTGGATGAATGTGAGAATACTCTCACTTAGGAAGCTACGAAACTGCCAAGAAGAGCAGGAACCAGAGGAGCTGCTGGTCTTTGTACCAGAGCTCCTCCATCATGAACAGATGAAACACATCTCCAGGGAGGCCCCTCCTTTTTTCATTCTGCCCTTCGTAGAAAGCCCAGAGAATAAAGCAATGATGGGTGAACCGCAAGCTCCTTCCAGTGGGTAAAGCTGAGAGAGCACACAGCCCCCAGCTTCACCCAGTCAGGCATTTGGGGGTGGGAGGCGGACACCTCACTGAGAGGCTCCTGTTCTCAAATGCAGCACACCACGTGCATGAGACAGAAATAAAGCTGCCACCAAAGCTGTTTTGTTGGCAATGCTGCAGTTCAAAGTAGATCACAGTGGACTTTTTATGTGGGACCTTGGCGACCTGGCTGAGGCCTTCTGACCGCAGTGAGTGGCCTTTCCACGGCAGCTGGATGTGGTAGTGCCACCAAGGGTTAAATGCATGGGTGCTGTGGGGCCAGGACGTGTCTGGTCTCCACAGCACGGACTCTGTCCTGGAAGGTTGTACCATCTCACTGAGCCACCATTCCCCATCTGGAAAATGGGGGAGCAATACTATGCACCATAAGATTACTCTGAGGATCAAATGAGAGAATGCACGTAAGGCCTGCAGCCCGGTCTGCAGGCCCATGGCAAACACGCAAGTTTACTATGTACCGCTCTCCATGAAAGTCCTTATCAAGTTCCAATTATGTGCAGCGTATTACAGAAATGCTCTGACTCGGGAAGCACAACTTACTTATGCTTGCTGGCTGACACTCGAGCTCCAACTGCAAGATTCCTCCCTGAAGAAAAGTTTCGCAAAATGTGGGTAAGATCCGTCTAGAAAGGGCTGGACTCTACTTGAAATACGAAGGACGTGACTGTAGGCGCTGGCCGTCCTGTGTGGAGCTGCTCCTGAGCAGAGCCTGACTCGGCTGCTCTCTCTTCCACCCGAGTGGTCAGCAGGAAGGAACTACAATCAGCGCCCGGAAGGACGATGGCCCGCTGCCCCAGGCAGGAGTGGTCTAGACACGGATGCTCCCACTGCCAGCCTCCCTTCAGTGTCCCCCTCTCCTCAGTAGCCTGGCCTCGATTTTCTATGCTGCTGAAAAGGAGCCTTGGTCACTAGTGTGAATATTTTTCACCTTGGTCACTTCGTGTCACTCCAGCTGGTATACGGCTCCAGATGGCCTGGCCCAGAGGGCAAGGGCCATCTTACCCTGGTGGCCAGACTGGAAGAGCCAAGGGAGCTACAGAAAGAGGCCCTCCCCTCCCTTCTCTGACCCAGCAGAGGACAGCATCTGGCCCTGTCCGTCACACCCCTCACTGCCAGCTCGCCCTCAGGAAACCCACCCCAAGGCGAGGCCTATGTGGGGATAGCGGGGCCCGTCAGTGCTCCCCACTGTGATGGTTCATCTCATGGGTCAACTTGACTGGGCCTCCAGTGCCCAGATGTTTGGCCAAACATTATTCCGGCTCCATCTGAGTGTGTTTCTGGATGTGATAAGCATCTGAATCAGTACAGCATACAGCAGATGGCCCTCTCTAATGTGGTGGGCCTCATCCAATCTGCGGAAGTTCTGAATAGAAAACAAGGGCTGAGAGGTGGGTGTGGTGGCCATGCCTGTCATCGCAGCACTCTAGGGGGCTTAGGCAGGAGGATGGCAAGTTCAAGCCTAGCAGGAGTGACTCAGTGACACAGCAAGACCTTGTCTCAAAATGAAAAAGGGCTAGGGGTTTAGTTCAGTGCAAAGGCTGTGGGTTCAAGCCCTGGTGCCAGAGAAAAGGAAAAATGGGAGTGAGAGAGAACCCCTCCTGCCTGATGGGTTTCAATCTGGGACCTCAGCATTTTCCTGCTGTCAGACTCAGGCTCAGACACCGGCCCTCCCGGGTAGAGACAGCTAGCTGTTGGACAGGAACCACCCCGCCAGCTCCCCCAGGTCTGCAGCTCGCCGGTTCCCTCCACTGACCCTGGGACTTGCTTGGCTCCGTAACTGTGTGAGCCAACTCCTCCTGATAAATCTTTCTGTGCACATGCATACACCCTACACCCCATAGCTCTGTTTCTCTGGAGAGCCCTAACACACCCATACACCTACATAACAGTGGTGCTGGGAGTGGGACAGAGGCCAACTTGCCCCAACCTAACGTTACACCATGCCATCACATCTCCTGCGGGCCCTGTCGCCCAGATGCACACTGGTGTTCCACCCACAATGGGGGCAACTACTGCGTGTTGAGTTCGCGCAATGGCTGAAATGTACAAATACCTCACTCATTCCTCAGGAAAAGATTCTGAGATGCTAGATATCATCACCCCCACTTTACACCAAGGACGCAGAGGTCCAGAAATGTTATGGTGCTCAAGGGCACACACTTGGTGACTCAGCCCGCGCTCAGATCTGGGTCCCCAAGTGCCCTGCCATGACTGTCACTCAGCATCACAAAACAGGACACTAGTGTCCAAGCAAGACACCATTTCCCACCTCTCCCATTCAGGTGACAAGAAACCCTAGGGGCCAACCCTGCACACATGGACTGGAGCCCCCAGTTCTCTCCTGCCTGGCCTGGCCCAGAACATGTAGCTGGCCTCAGTGACCTGCCATCCACACACATGGCCCTGGGTGCCGCCTGCTCTTGCTTCTTCTTTCATTCAACATGCACTGAGCCCTAAGACACTGTTCATTACACCCTCGGAGAGTTGTCTGAGTGTTAAACAGGAGAAAAATTAAGTCACACGCTAACAGCTCCTTAAAAGGTATGAATAATGGGCCATGAAGCCTAAGAAAAACTAGCAGGTGGAGGGATGGGAGCGAGGAAGCGTCAGCGAGGGGAGACACTGAGGAGTCACCTGAAGGAGGAGCGCATCAGGCCAGGCAAAGGCAGGGCTGAGGGACGAAGGGAACCAGGCACGGGGCTACCCACTTGCATCTGGCTCTGAAACCCAGATTCTGGTCTCTGCTGGGCCCCTAACTCTTGAGATCTGGATCCTCGGATCCTGATTCTGATCCTCGGAAACACTGTCACCAGCTGAATTTTGTCCCCCTGAATATGGTGAAATCCTAGAGTCTTTGAAGAGGCTTTAAACAGACTCCAGGATTAAAAATGAAGTCACATGGGTGGGTCGTAATCCGTTAGGTCTGCTGTCCTTATAAGAAGAGGACACAGGTTCAGAGAGATCCTGTGAAGACAGGGAGATGATGGCCAGCTACAAATCACGGAGAGAGGACTCAGAAGACATCTCCCTGCCAGCACGGATCCTGGGTGTCAGAACTGAGAGAAAATACCCATGCTCCCGACTTCTGATGGGGTCAGGTCTTGATGAACCCATCACAGTCTCAGAATACCGGGGCTGAAGGCACTGCTCAGTGGTAGAGTACGTGGTGAGCATGTGTAAGGCCCTGGCTGCAATGCCCAGCAAATCACAAACACCCACACCCACTCCCACACATGAAAATATTATAACTCAAAAATGCATTTAATACACCTTCCTTACTGAACATCACAGCACAGCCCTGCCTACCTTAGATGTGCTCAGAACTCGTATGGTAACCTACCATTACCATTGGGCAGAATCATCTAACATGAAGACTATTTCACAATCAATAAGATGCTGAATATTTCACAGAACCTATTGAATACTGTATTGAAAAGGAGAAACAGAATGATTGTATTGGTACCCTCTGACATCTCTAAAAGTTGACAGATAAGTCAGTTGTCACTTTGTCTCAGCAGGCCTAGCTACCTGAGCGACATCTTGAGTGCACACAGGGCCTCTTGTGGGCTGGCCCAGCCCTGCTGTCCCCTGCTTATCCTTCCTGACCTTCCAACTCCAGTCTGAGGGGTCCAACCTCTGCTCTAAAGGCCTTCTCAGAGAGCGAGCTGGGCTGGCTCATGGGTGATGCCATGCCTGGTAACAGGAGGCACCTTGCAGAGGTTGGCGAGCCAAGGAGGTGGCAGTGAAGTTGGCACCTGTCAGTGCAGCAGGAAGCCTGAACACACAGGCAGCCCAGAGGCCAGGGATGGTGCAGGAGGACCCAGAAGGCAGTCTACTGCTGCACTCAGGGCAGCTGTCACTGCGTTTCAAGTTTCAACTTCCGTCTAAGACTCAGTTACAGGGAGGAAGTTCACTGCCTAAACACACATTTTTAAAACCACAGAATTTGAGTGATCTGTAAGGCTTCCTTGTGTCCAAGACACTCCATGATTCCCCACCCACAAAGACAAAAGAAAAGGGAAGGAGACAAACATTAATACAGCCTGGATGCAGGTCTTGCTCTGAGGAAGGAAAAGCAGCTTGGTGCCTTCTTCACACACAATATGTATTTCTTGGTTTAAAAAAAAAAAAAAATCAGTGAAGGCACAGACAACGCCTGCAAGTTTAACCACAAATGCACCTGGCAAAGCAATGAAGGCGAAGTGCGTCCGAAGCTCGCTGTGCCGAGATGCTACCTGTTGTCAGGCAGCCTGGTGCACAGAATCACAGGAGGATTTTGGTTCCCGAGGAATTCACCTTCCTTTTGTGGGTTCCCAAATAAAACAACTATGTTCTAGGAAAACTAATGCCCAACATAAAGGGCTCTCTTAGCAGAAGGAGTGGAAAATACAGGCCAGTTTTACACAAGCATCACTAGTAACACTTTACCTACAATCCATTTGTTCCAAAGAATACTGCTCTAAGAAAATGATCTTCCATAAATTAGTCTACTGGAACAATTAACACATGCATGGAAAGAGTGTATTTTTCTCCCATATTGATATATTCTGTTGCTAGGAGATGGGTCTGGGACAAAATTCCTAAACTAAACTACAGCAGATTGACTTTTATTGAACCTGGCTCTTTAAGAGAACACAACCCCACTTACTATGCATGTTAGTGTGCAAAAACCTGTCGTTTCTGAAGCTGGAAGACAATTAATCAAGCCACTTAATATATCATTCTAGGAATCTTAGTATTGTATCAAGAGTGTATTTATAAGGGGCGGCCGTGCTATCATGGAAAAGCATTGTATTAGGAGGAAAGAAATGTAGGATTTGTCATTTACTAATTATGCAAGCTTGAAATATTGCTTAACATGGTTCAGCCTTGATTTCTCATCTGTAAAATGGATATTACTTCCATAAGTTTGTTGTGAAGTATAATGAGATACTACATATAAAATATAGAAGTCTATATGGAAACACCAAATTGTATACTGTAAATATATGAAATTAAAACACAAAGACTAAGATTAGATGGAAAACTTTAGGAAAGCTTAATAAGAAAATGAACTTGGTACCACAACCATGACTTACTGTTATAATTTTATAAAAGTGTACTTTGGAAATTGCTTTATTGCCTACTAAGTCAATCTGTAAACTTTTCTACTAAATCTATATTTCCACCCACAATACAATCTTGATCTAAGTTCTATCTTTACTCTTTACTTATTCTATGTTCAAATGGAATATGGATTATTCATTATAGGTGCTCATTTTTTTTTGATTCACACTTAAACTTGGAGGAAATACGCGGAATAAAGAGATGTCTTTTATTTTAAAGAATGTCATATTAGAAGTATAAAAGTTTACAGTGATTGTATTTTAGTGTACAATAAGAAACATTCCCCCACATTTAAAATTTCTGAGAGAAATCTATAGTTAGGAGTAGAAGAGCCCCAGCAGGAGGTGGTAGAAAGGTTCAGCCCCTCTTCCCCTGCTGGGCAGCGGGCTCAGAGGGCAGGGACCACTGCTAACCTTGCAGCCCTGCTGTCCCCGGCAGGCATTAGGAACAGACATACGGAGGTGAAGGGAGGAGGAAGGGTTTTCTTAGGTCTCTAATATAAAGTCTAATTGCAAAAGAGTTCCACAGAATCCAAAGACATCCTGAATAATTCTGAGCAGTCTCTGAAGGGCCAAGGCTCATCTGGATGTTAATTTTCTAATATGTTTGCTTAAAAACAGAAATCAGGCCAACAATCTCCCCGTAACACCTCACTGTCACTAGGGTATATATCTACTACGTGTGAAGGAAACAAGGTCTGTATTCAGTGCCAAATTTCTGTCTGGGTAAAAGTACCAGCAAAAGCCGGCTCCTGTGTCAACCAAAGTAATTAAAACATACTTTTCTATCTCATATAATAATTGATGGGACTGCATAACAGAAGTTCTGCTGACCTATCTTACAAGGCTCTCTGGCGTCCAGAGTTGGTTGGCAGAAATAAGGACAGGAAGACCAAGAGATAGGGCACTGCCACTTAACCAGGGGAGCCGCCAAGATGGCTGCTGCACGTTGTACTCTGTGATGCTCTGTAACAGATCTCTCATTTTGGTGTGTACATGTTAAAGGCTGAAAAAGCATGAAAAGTTTACTATATAATTTAAAGTGAGAAAAAAGCAGGATTCAGAGTTGAATATGGCATATGATTATACCTATGTTGAAAACTGCTGATAATGATAGTATTTAAATGGGTGGCAAGCAAAGGGCAATTGTTTTCTCTGGGTAGGAAGTGCTTTTATGGTTTAAAAAAAAACTAAACTAAAAGTTCCCAAATTACATGAAATTGTTTGTCTACCGGGACTAACATAAATCTAAACTGTCGCCACTCACACATCCACCCTTCACAACAAAAAAAGACACTGATCACAGGAGTCCTTTCCTCCCAATTATCGCTTTCCCACCAGTGGGCTCCTGTGCTGGTCCCTACCGTGCCCTAAACACAGAGATACTATTTGCCAACACAGGTCCTCGGGGGGCAGGGGTGGAGACATGGTGACCAGACTCACCGCGACCCTCTCACGTGCTTGTGTATGAAGTCAGCGTGGAAACGGGGGACCAGAGGATCCTTCTCACCATGCACAATTAGCGTGGGGCACTGAACCAGGGGCAGCAGGTGCCGACAGATGTTACCTGAAAAACGAACAGCACAAGGCATCTGCCTAACGTGGCCATTCTGCGAGGCGGGAAAGGAATACAGCTCAGAGCCGGGCTGCTACGGTCTGGATGCTGAATGTTCCCCAGAGGCCTCTGGGTTAAGGCTTGGGCCCCACAGAGGTGCATTAGAAAGTGGTAGCATCTTGGGCGAGGCCAGTGGGACGTCCTTTGGTTATTGGGGGCATGGGACCCCAACCTGTCCTCTTCCCTCTGCCTCCTGGTTTAAGATGGAAGCAGTCTTGTTCTGCCACAAGTGCCCACCATGCTGTGTGGCCTCATGAGAGGGCCAAAGCAGTGGGGCCACTGTCACAGAATGAAACCTTCAGAACTGTGAGCCAAAACACATCTTTCTCTTGTGAGATAAATTTCCTTACGAATATGGATAGTCACGGAAAGCAAGTGCCCCTCTTGGGATCTCAAGTTACCTGTCTGTGAAAACAGGGGTTTGGACCTTGGGTTCCCTCTAGCTCTAACATCTTTGGGGCTTCCTTTTATTTAATCCTTGTTTTACAGTTCTACTAGTAAACCAACACCTTTGCCAGATTTAAACTCGTAATTCATATAAAATCGTAGGAAAATCAAACAAAGGAAAACCCCACAACTCTTTGTTACACAGGGGCAGCCCATCCAGCAGTGGGGAGATGCTTGACACCCGGAAAGCTTTTTGCTTGCAGTCACGTCTCAGAGCGTGTGGAGCCAGCAATGAAGTTACAGCGTATGTCCCCGTCAGCGTCTCAGCGGCCCTCCTGACTGCCATCCCTTTGAGAGACTGCGAGGATCTAGTCCCTACTTAGAAGAACACTTCTGAGGCACTTACGGACAACCTGGGCTCTAGTTCCTGTCCTGCCATTTCCTGCCTCTGTGATCTTGGTGGCTCCTTCAAGACTTTGGGCCTCAGCCTCGACCAGGAATAATCATCGTGCCCTGGGGTTGTTGTGAAGCTAAAGAAGAGAGCCATACAGAAGGTTCTAGCCCCTTCCTCCTTCTCCCTTCCTTCCCTGGCAGTTCAGAAGGACAGGGCAAGCTCGGAGCCAGCCCAGGCAGTGCTGCTTATTGGGCACTGGGCTCTGGCTGCCTCTTCAGCTGGTGGTGGCTGTTCATCAAGAAGAGACGACTGGGCAACGACTTCCTCAGGCTCTGAGGCCTCCCTCTCCGTCCCTTGGATGGCACACACCCACCAACTGTCGTCAGATGGTGACGATGAAAGCCAATATTAATGAGTGCACACCTCACCAAGAAATGTTTAGATCACTGTGCACTTGTTAAACAATGCAGTTACAGGTTTTAACCCATTCAGTATGTACAACCACTTGTCAGTGGAGTACCTTTAGAATAACCTTTTATGATACACTCTGTATGCAGCAGTGCAGCACAGCTGAACCCGTATTACCTCACTTAATCTTCACAAAAGTATGGGGTCACAGGCAGGAAACCGAAGCTTAGAGGAATGGAGTCACTTGGCCACATCCATCCTAATAGCAAGCCAAGAATTCAAACCGAGACCTGTCTGGCTCCAAAAATGTATCATGAATCCCTATGCTTAACTACATATCTGTAACCTTGAATGTGCAATTATGGGGAGAAGGGCTCCTGTCAAATAGCACAGAAAGGAGATAAATTATTAATGGTCTCACTATGACATGATCTCTACACTGCTAGACCTTCTATATCGTGATGCATTTTTCAATTGCTGATTTAACTCTATGTTGGTTTTTGGATCTCATCTTCTCCCTGCCCTCTTCAATAAAGCATAAAAGTTTACATTTCATAATATAAAGTCATTAATGGAAAACTGTTTCAGACATTGTTTCATGGTATTTTTTATTTTAAGAACACAAGGAAACACATTTCAAGGACCTGTTTCTATGGGGAGATACTGTATTTGAACAGGATCACTATAATGAATATATTTGCTGTTTTCAATTTAAACCAGAAATATAACATTTCCAAAGGCCCTTTCCATTGTGAAAGTTTTTTTTTTTTTTTTTTTAATGTGGGTACCAGGAGTCGACCTCAGGACCTTACGCTTGCCAGCAGGTGCTTGTGCCACTAAGCAATATCACTGCCCCTTTTTTTCCTTTATGTGGGTACCGGCAGTCGAACTCAGGACCTCGCACTTGCCAGGCAGGTGCTTATGCCACTGAGTATCTCACTGGCCCTCACTGTGAAAGTTTTGATGATATATGATTCATACTGGAAATGACTGCCTAATAGTTCAAACTGGTCCTTTGATCACAGACATTTTCTAATTGAATGTGCTCCAAGATTAGATGTTAGCTACTCTATTCTTTCAGCAAGTAAAAAATAAAATAAAATAAAAATTAAAAAAGGGAAACAAGAGAGATCCTAAGCTTGTGATGGTTTGGGTGTTGGGTGTCTTCCAGAGATCCACGTGTAGAAGGCTTGCTCTTTGGAGTGGTGCTGCTGGGAGGCCATGGAACCTTTAAGAGGTGGGATCCTGGGGGAGGTTTTCAGGTCACTAGCGGCATGGCCTCAAGGAAGGCAGCAGCACACCAGGCTATCTCTCTTTCTTTCTGCTTCCTGACTTTGCTATGCCACCTGCTCCCACCATGGCTCGCTGCCTTGCCACAGGCCCCAAAGCAATGGAGCCAACTGACTATGGACTGAAGCCTCCAAAATTGTGAGCCAACTAAAGCACTTGTATTAAGTTGATCATCTCAGGTATCTGTTACAGTAACAGAAAGCTGACTAACACGTAGCTGTATAAAAATACACTTTAACTCAGAATTCTTCTTAAAGATACCAATTCTGTTCATGGAAATCTTGCTAATTTTCAAATAAAAAGAGAGATACTCATTCATGGCTAAAGTAATATAACTTGATTCTGAAGATGGGAAAAGAACTAAAACTCTGTTCCCTATACAATTTATTCTGGGGTTGAAGATCATGAGACTTCATCTTTGTGTCCTAGTAACAGATGTGTAGTAGGATGATCTAAACAGGCAAAAAGGCAAAAATATTGTCTGCATTGCAGCTGATTTGTTTTCTAATTATCCATTCTGGAATTAGAAAATAGAAACTGAGGCTTCTGAAGAATTATTTTGTCACCACACACACAAAGAACTGAAGGAAAAAAGAATAGTCTACTTGTAAAGGCTCAACAATATGAACCTTTATACATGAGTCCTGTCTTGAGTTTAAGGCACAGTATTATACAAGAACTCATATTGTGCACAACAACTAAGTTCTCTGTTCACACGTCACTGTGCAAGGATAATGGGTGGATTCATTAGCTACTGAGGAATGCGAGAACATCAAGGAGACCTCCAGCATCCTCCCTGACCAGCAAAGGAATCATTAAATTGTCCATGCTACCTACCATCTGGGAGATGTTTAAACTGTTGTATGCCATCTACCCACTTTTCACAGGTTTTGGCAAAGTAGTCATACCCATATAGGGCTTCTAGAGGCTTCCTTGCTTTCTCACTCCATTTAGAAACATCTCGGATACCTGAAAAACAAAAGTGTGGAATGGATTGGTTTTGTCTCATACCAAGGTAGTATCTTCCCCTATCCCAAGCTCCAACCATCTCGAGCCTCACATCTGCAGTTCCACCTGCTGGCAAGCCTTTCCCTGCTGTGTGCATGATCGCTTGGATGTCACTGAGCCTCCCCGCCCACCTCCTGATCCCTTCTTTCCACCTCCTCCGCCTAGCACTTACTCTGCTTTGTTGAGTTTCCTGCGTTTGCGACTGTGTCTGCTTTCCTTTTAGGGCGTGTGCCCCATGCTACGCACCTGTGGCCTAGGCCTCTGCCTCTCACAAAATAGGCCCACAGTAAATACTTATCAAGTGGATGAAATCAAACCTGCACTGAGTGCTTCATGTTAAAGGTATAAGATAAAAGAAAACATTCCCCTAAGTAAGGTCACCTGAGTGAGAGTAGCATTATGTAATCCATTGGCATCTGGAGGAATTGGTTCCAGGAGTCCCCTGTGGATTCCAAAATCTGTGGATGCTCAAATCCCTTCTATAAAATGACATGCACGGAACCTGCACACATCCTCCACAGACTGTGAATCATCACTAGGTGACTGCAGTTACCTACCACAGTTTAAATGCTATGGAAGTGGCTGCAAGACTGTATCGATTGGGGAACAATGGCAAGAAAAATGTCTGTACATATTCAGTACACTTAATTTTTTTCAGTATAGACAATTTTTTTCTCAAATATTTTCAACCACAGCTGCTTGAATCCATGGATGCAGAACTCATGGATATAGATATAGAGGGCCAGTATATTCCTAAAGGAGTTTTTTTCCTGGTGCATTGAGAAACACATGCAAATTACATATACAGTTACAAGTTCTGCTACTGAAGAAATAACAGTTAAAAACTACCTTTAAAACAAATCCACAAAGACAATTACTCAGCTCAATCTTTTCTGTATTTCTTTACAGAAATACTGATTCTAATTCTCTTGAGCTTATTAAATATTGCTTACCGAGAGCTTTCAGTGCTTCTGCTAAAGGACACGCCTGAGAGGTAAGATGACACTGACGATAAGAACTTACATCAAAGAATAATCCACGCAGAGTCCGGATGGTGTGGGCACCTGGCAGGACTCCACACGCACTTACTGAATGGAAACAACTGAATGGAGGGAAAACTGCTGTTTGCACAACTGCCTCTGAACAGGGTGGGTCCCGTAATGGAAGGGAGCCTGCTCTTGCTTCTGTGGACTGGTTTCAGCACTCAGAGGTAAGCTGGGGTGAGCTCACTGCGGGGCCAAGAAGGGCTGAACTGCCCAGCACAGCAGCCTAAAGACTTCAGAGATGGGTGTGGAGAAGCAGCCAGGAAATCAAGATGTGGGGGAGGCTTGAGAATAAGAAAAAGGAGAGCTGGAGAATGGGAAAAGGAGAGAGAAGTTGGCGAGATGGTGTGAAGAAAGTAAAAATTTTCCTATAGAGAGGCTGATGGGGTAGATGGTATGTATGGCCAAGACCCTGGGTTGGAGTTCCAGTACCTCCTTCCCCACATCATAAAGCTGCTTCTGGCAGCCATGCTCTGAGGAAGGTCCTTTTGCACTGGGAAAAAGCTAGATCTTTCATGATACCTAATCCCAATGCCTGGATGGAGATGTAGTGATGAATGGAAACGAGGTAAGTACTGAATACATCTGATGTGTCTGGGAGAGGGTTCCAAGGGCCGCTCCAGGGGGAAGGCAGTCACCAGCAGGGAGGAGCAAATGTGGGTCTTCTCCGCTCAGGCTCAGTTTTGTGTTTGTTTTCAGATTATGAGTGACAGTTCGCCACCTGTTACGCTGTGTCTGAGCATGTGACACTCAGCAATTTCACTTGTGGGCTCACCCTGAAGACACTGCTGTTCCTGCGCCCTGGATACGGTAGGGCGAGCTTCACAGCAACACTGGAGATAAAACAGCTGTCCACGGGCAAGAAACCGGGCCTGAGAGTGTCCCCGGAACACAACACAGCAGCAAAAGCAAGTGCCCGGCAACTACAAGCAGTATCATGAATGAATCTGAGAGACATTCTCCGCAAGGGGCGGAGAAAGGCAAGTCAGAGAAGGCGGTTTACAGTATGAAGCCACTGTAAAGCTCAAAGACAAAATGAACCATGCACTGTTCAGGAATATGAGTATGCGACAGGACTGTTTTCTCAAAGGCATGGAGTGGATTCGCAAGGCTCAGGTGGAGGCTGGGGGTGAACTGGGAGGAAGCACATAGATACAACAAGGGATTAGCAGCGATCAATCACACACTCCAGGGGGGTTCAAGGATGTCCTGATTCATGAATGTTGCATGGTTTGACTTGTACCTATCAAACGTGGTGTAGTAAAAAACCAACTAGGAAAAAAATCTTCCCTGTGATGCAAAGGTCCAGATTCTTTAAGAACCAACTGGCCAATGTTCAACACGAAGACATTTTTCTTGCTGAAATATAAAGTAATCACAGTGGGATAGCAAGAGATCCTTGTAATGAATTCACTTAGTAAAGGCAGGCATGGGGAGAGGTTATCTATGGGAATGTCAAGTCTAGGGCAAGCCTTCAGACTCCCACAGGAAGTAGTATCTGAGTCTGCGGGGGCAGGAAATCCAGGTATAGCTGGGGTGAGCCAGATGTGCATGTCAGCCACCGTGGTCAAGGGTCCCGGCTGGGTGTGAGCCCAGCTCCTGCACTTACTTGCTCTGTGACACCAAGCCAGTGCCCTGACCTGTCTACAGAGTAAACACGCTATGGCTTCCTCATCTGAAAAACAAGGATCCTAATAATACTCTGGAGTAAAAAGTAAATAAGTTAATACATAAAATGTGCTATCAACAGTGCCTGGCATTTAACATGCACTCAAAAATATTCTTTGTATTTATATATTTACTTAGGCTAATTTATTTCAAGAAGCCAGTTTTGCCCCAAAGCATAATTACTCCCAAAAATTAAGTAGTAATTATGTTTCATGGTGAAGTTCTCAAAATAATCATATGAATCAAACTGTTTGCTGATCCAAAACAGAACTAATTTGGATCCCAAAAGAACTGGATATATTTCTTTGAATGCTGGAATTGTAATGAAGAAAACTTGCTCGCTCATCATTAGTTAGTGAATGCACCCAGTAAGCCGTGTTGAAAGCTGCTGTGCACCAGTTACCACTGACATAACTTGAATGAGACAAGGTCTTTGCCTTCAAGGTCCTCATGGTCCAGGGAGGAACTTACACAGCAACTGTCGCACAGCGGCCCCTTATCTATGACAGATACATGCAAGATACCCCTGGATGCCTGATGACGTAGATGGTAGTACACCCTATTAATACAGACAGTCTGCTTTTTCCTATGCATACCTGCTATGATAAAGCTTAATATACTGCCTTATAAAGGATTCTCTCCTATGAGGACAAACAACTGTAAGAAGAAAGGACTTGACCCAAGAGAGTGGGGGAAAGGAAAAGCAGGGTGGTAAAAAGAGGAGAGAGGGATCATGAGTACAGTATCAGCAGAATGCAGTTAAGAGTTCAGTGGAGAGGGGAGAGGGGAACTAAGCCCTCAAGACATGACTCGGGCTCTGGCTCTCATGCCCAGGTAGACTGTGGCCATTAGCTGGAAGAACAAGTGAGCAGGATGAGGTATGGGAGAGGTCATGAACTAAAGAATTCAGTTTTAGATCAAGGCAGGCCATGATCTAGGGCACAAAACAAACCTTTAATAAACTCCCAAGAACTGAATTTATAGCGTATGCTTTCTGAATCTAATGGCATTAAACTAGATACCAATAACATAAAGATATCCGGAAACCCCAAGTATTTGGAAATTAGATAATACACTTCTAAAAAACTATGGGTGAAAAAAGAAGTCTGAAGGGATATTAGAAAACATTCTGATCTAAATTAAAATATAACGTATCAAAACTGGTAGGGAGCTTGGACGTAGCAGTGCTTAGAATAAAATTTATAGCATTGAATGCTTATAGTAGAAGAAAAGAAAGGTCTCAAATCAGTAACCTAAACTTATATTTTGAGACTAGGAAAAAAAAAAAAAATCAAACTGAAACCCAAAGGAAGCAAAGGAAAAAAATACTAACGATCAGAACAGAAACAATGAAAACAGTGAGGAAAGGATGAAGAGCGGTAAGGCAGCAACCACAGGAAGAGGGGTGGTGCTCTGGAGGAGGAACCGAGCCCACCTTTGTAGGCTGAGAGCAGGGGTCGAGTGGGCAGAAGTGGATGACACAAGAGAGGCTTCCGCACCACAGCGTCCTCTGCAGGAGGCGGACATGAGCCAGCGTGAGCACAGGACAGCAGGAGGATGCGCAGGATGGGCCAGTAAGCCAGACTCACCCCTTAAGAGCGCCCCATGTCTTTACAGGACATTTGCCTGAGTAGCTCACTGAGGCCTCTGAATTGCAGAACAGTGAAAGACTAGGTTTGTGAGAACCTCATCCAGGGGTCGGCAAATGTTTTTTGTACAGGGAAAAGAGTGACTTTTCAGTCCTTGTGCAGATACTTACATGTGAGGGGAGAAAATGCCCACCCCATCTCAAGCTGCCCCCTGGGGAGTGCTATCTGGGTCTGCTGGAAGCGCACTCAGGACCAAGTTCTGCCAGCCTAAAGGGGAGGGCTGGCAGATGGAGGTGGTGAGATGCTCCAGGTCAGCTTCCCTTTTTACCCCAGGAACCCCTGGGGCGAAGCCCTGCTGTAACCCATTTCCTCCCATTTTGGGCAGCTTGCTGGAGGTGGAGCATTTCTGTGGCTGGGTGCCTAGTAATTCCCGATAGTTCCCGCGTATGTGGCCATCATGCAGGCCCTGGGCAGCAACCCTGAGTGCAAGTGAGATGGGAAGGGATGGGGTAGCCACCCCAGCTCCGTCTCTGGCTCAAAGAATGAGCTTCTCCGATTTCCACCCAGATCTTACAAAAGCAGGTGACCCACAGGCTGCAGGCTGCTGGCCCCTGCTCTAATGCCAATAACACCCACCAAAGAAGCCTGAGGGGCCACCTAGAAAATGCAAATAGCATAAAAATTCTTGTAATCAAGATGTAAGTTTTCATATTTGAATCCCTTTTACACTCACTTTAAATGAGGTTATGAGTAACACTTCCCATTCCCCTTCCTTCAGATGTACTAACGATGGCAGTAAACATAGATACTGCCTTTCCTTAGCCTTTTCCTGAGTCACAGAAGTTTCACTTCTAGAAATAGAAAGACTGGTTAAATTGAACTGCTTTTCTGAGAACTCATTATTCTTCCGACCTTACTGTCAAGAACTGGAAGTGGATGAGCCATGATTTGTCAATACATATCAAAATAAGAGGTGAGAGGGAGCAAGAAGCATCTGACCCCATGCCACCTCCGGGTAGCAGAACCTACCCTGATAGATCCTTTCATCCTCATCAGTAACATAGGCGTTCGCTCCCCAAATCACCATCTTGTTGATGTAGGATGGGTACCTGGCAGCAGCGATGAGTGCGGTTATGCCGCCATCGCTCCACCCCAGCAGGGAGACCTTCTTAAACTTCAGTGCCTGTGACAGATACAGCAAAACACACAGCATAGTTATACTGCTCCTCCCTGTTAGCCCAAGGGTCAATAATGATCAGAATCAATGCAGGTCTGGGGCCTGGGGTATCATCAGCAGTAAAAGTCCTGATCACTGCACCACTTGACAACATAACATAGTGCTCCCACGCACTTAGCTTTGGTGTAAACGTACTTGTCGTAGGAACTTTAGTACTCAGAATTGATTGAATGGTGAGGGATTTGCATCTTCTGCTTGGGTGAAATGTCAAGGAATAGATCAGTGGCGATTACCTGTACTTGGACATGACAAATACAGTGTGCCTACACCTGCATGCATGCACAGGCCTGAACAGGGCTTTGAGAACAAAGTGTGTGGCTTAGGAAGGGACTGCACATTTGCTGCTGAAATGAAGTAAGGCATCTGGTAGAGCCACTGAGCGCAGCTGTGGTAAGAGACAGGTTGGAAGAGAATGGCGACCTAGGGAGGCTGTGTAGGTCCCTGGGTGAATCAACTGCGACCTGAAAATGTGTCTGGCAAGGAAAACGGACAAACGTGACATCTGGGAGATGCTGCCTAAACAGAAATACAGCAAAAGTTAAAGCATTAACAGATATTAGTCCAACATATTTGCTGCGGGGATCATACACTGGTTAACTACTATGGATAATAGTTTGGCACTATCTTGAAGTGAATATTTTCACCTTCTACAATCCAATGCATTGTCTCCTAAGTTTGTATGAAACTCTCACACACATGGACCAGGAAACAGGCTCAGTGTGTCCACAACAACATTGCTGGTAACAGCAAAAAAATCAGAACTGAAATGTCCACAAAGTCCACCTGAGTCACATGGTGTTACCTTTTTAGAGAGAAAGAATAACAAAAATTAAGCAAAATAAATGAAGAGATGCCCAGCTATCCTTCCCCTGATCACTTCTGTGAGAGACCCACCTTCATCAAATCCACCGCATCTTTTGCATCTCTTTCAAAAAAGTCCAATGGAAAATCTCGGTCTGGGGGCCTGGAATGTCCATACCCTCGAGGGTCCCAGGCAACCACTGTGAAGAGCTTCTTACTTAGACTCTTAAGCTGGGGCGCAAAATCTGTCTCTGCACTTCCTGAAAACAGACACTTGGTTATCTCCGGTGAATGCTTTCATTGTATCAGACACAGCAGAGTAAAAACAGAAGCAGCAATAATCTTAAAGTAGTGTCTACTCAGAGGTGGCCATCAGAACACAATGAGCAAGTAGTCTGGGTTGAAGACATTAACCTAGAGTTCAGGCTGGTCTCCGATCGCCCTCTAGTGGCTATTTTGAAAAGGACAGGGGACTTGGGTCCCTTTGGTCTGTGTGGTATTCTCTGCCCTTTCCATGCCTCTTCAATTTAAATCCTCTCCCCCTCATTTTTAAAGAATTAATGAAACTGTATAAATAAACTTACCTATATGCTATGCTTCTGGGGTTTTGAAATAAATAACTTTCAAGTGAGAGAGATCCTAACAACATCTATAAACAAACTTCTTAGATTTGGTCCCAGTTATTCAAAGTAGAATTCTAAAATTCCAGATTTTTTTTTACTGAGCTAAGATTTTATTTTGTAGTTATAATTAAAAACCACTGAGAAGGGGTGCATGGGATGAATCAGTTTGTTTCATTAAAATAATACAAAAGAGCCCATACTGACAAGCAGAACTGTGTTGAACCAGCAGTTTGCCCCTGGCCAGATGGCCATTCTAGGTGCGGTGTGATCCCCCCCACTGCACAGCCATGGAGGACACCTGGACGGCTCTCCTGGAAAGAAGAGCATTTGTCTCCATCTTGGCTGAACTTGGCCCTACTTCCATGTACGGATACGCACCGAGCTGGCTAGGACTTTTCCTTGTCCCTTCAACTGGCTTTAAGCAGTGCAAATCGGTCTAGTGGAAGTGCTGATGTGTAGTCTTTGAAGCAAGACGACAGGTCAGTGTTTTCCCGCCCCTGAGGCTCCCCAAAAACGTGTGAGCTGGGCGGGAAGGAGAGTGGTGCTCCACACTGTCGGCTGGGATCGAGCCTGGAGAAAGGGACTATGACTTCCCAGGGCACAGAAGATCACACATCAGAGCTGAAGCACCGACCCCAGAACATTAGATACCACCTTGAGCTGTGCTATGCAGATTACTCCTTCTGCATATCCTTCCCTCTGCATACTGCAGAGGTGATTTCAGGCCACCTACACAGCCCAGCTCACAGCACTCACGTACTTCCCACCACTCTCAGTCACTCATCCCCGAGCCACGCCCCTCATCAAGAAGTAATAAAACCTGGGTTTGGCCCTGGGTCAGGGCCTTTGTTCCACTTAACCATCACTCAAGCTAGACTCAGCACCCCCTTGGCTCCCCACAACTATAAATATGCCTTAGTGTCTTTACTCTGGCCAGGCGTCACACTGGTAGTGGTAGATTGGAATTAACTCACTAGGACTCCAATAACTTTTCCATGGGATTACAAATACAAACTTCCCGGACCACGATGAGGACCAGGAAGGGCTCACTATACACAGTGTGGAAGGCCACTCCCCAAGAGCTAAGTCCAGGGGCAGGTCAGCATTTTCCTATAAAGTCTGCTCCATTTCTGAGGCTGCAAATGAATACTGAATACCTTGCCTGATGAACTGACCTATGCAGCGTGATCAAACTATACAGAAAATGTTTAAATTTTAAAAATTATCATAATAAAAGACACATTGCCATGAATCCCCCTCAAAACATTTTCCCTCGCTGCTTCCAACACATTTATCCCATTGTTCTTACCACTTTCTGAAGTGATTCTGAAAGTCCTCTTTCATGACTGTCTTTATGAGATGTGGTCAAAAATACCATGAATGTTGCTGCCAAGTGCTATCCAACGGAAAGGCAGACTTGTAAAAAACATGACAGTGCGTCTTCATCTACCTTATTCACAGGATCTGGCACTGTGTAACTACTGGCTCTTTCTCAAAGTCCAAATGACCATAAAAGGTAAATATTTTAAATCAATTCAGCACACCAAGGCAGCTAACACAGCACAACTAAAGACATTCATAAAAGAGGACTCCCAGAACTGCTTCAGAAAGTGGCGAGAGGGCCGGTGAGATGGCTCAGCAGCATAAGCACCTGCCTGGCAAGCGTGAGGTCCTGAGGTCGACTTCCGGTACCCACACAAAAAAAAAAAAAAAAAAAAAGAAAGTGGCGAGAATGATGGGATAAGTGCTCAAAGCAAAGGGGAATATTTTGAGGATTCATGGCAATGTATCTTTTATTATAACATACTTTTAAAGTTTAAATATTTATTATTTTTTTCATCATAATATGTAGCTATAAAGAAAATATCTTTCCAGACAGTGGAGGATCACTTAACATTATCAAGGTCCATCATTCTCCCTGCCAAGATATTCTGTTCTCAAGATCAGGTAAGTCATGCAGGAAATCCAACCCCAAAAAGCAAGCAGTGGACTTCCAGCCTGTGTCTACTGCTGGCACATGGGCTTCCCTTGTGTCCCGGCACTGAACGAACTCCTGTGGGGAATGAACCTGAAGGAGGGCAGGAGGCAGGGAGCAGGGGAAAGAGGACAGGCTAAAAGACCAACTGCAGAAATGATGAGACATCTGCTTTCCGGCCCACGTGAAGACCAGTGCCAAGAGTACTACAACCTTACCCAGTGCTTAAGGCGAGCACAGAGTTACCAGTACGTGATGCCTGAGTAGCCCACGGAGGTGGGACCAGGTATCAGAGAACAAGATAGGAAGAGAGGCTGTCGCTGTTCTGTGGTGTTGTTCTAAAATCAAGCATTTTTGTTTTATATAAACAAAAATTACACAGGTAACAGTTTTTGGGCCTGGTGAATAATTGCAATACTGCGAGAATGGAAATCTAGCCTGGTCAATTGTTTTTACAGATAATCTTTGCTCGACATCAGCTATTGGAGTAAACGTTCTCCATCACAATAACTGAAGGGAAAAAAGGTACTAAATGCTGTCTACACAATGGCACCACATTAGCTGAGGCTGGGCCAAGTAAAACTATCAATTAACAGAAAACTTTTAGCACTTTACTATTAGGAGAAGGAAGCAAACTACAAGGAAATGAGTATATACTGGGATTACTTAACTAAATAAAAATAAAGCAACAATCCTATGTCCCTTGAAACTAAATTTTGGATGCCCTGGGATCACTGTAGATTTTCCCCTGAACTTCCTACATCTGGACTGCTGATCTGGAAAATGAAGTCAAGAGCCAGTGGGCTTTATTACGCCCCACACGACAAGGGCAATATGCTAGCCTCACTATGTCCCTCAAAGACTTTAAGTTTGTCTCCTTGTCTCTTATTTTAATTGAAAGTATCAACCACAACAGTGAAAAACCCATCCTGGTTTTAGCACTGCAAGCCTCACATCCTAGAAAATCCCTTCATGCCAGGCAAACTGGGAGAGCTACTCGACCACTTACCTTCTTCCTTCAAATACTCTTTCCTTACCCTTCCCCTGGACCCCTATCACCCTCCCAAACTGCAGGCAACCATGGTTTTACAGGGCACTCCCATGAGAAAAACTGGGTACTTAATGGAAAGAGACATACAACAAAAAGCTATTACTTTTCTAAATCATTCAAGTTTGACTGCAGCAAATATCCCTGAAAACATCCCACTAAATTAATAATCAATACTTGGCATCTACCACTGTGACTGCATTATAGAGGTCAGAGAGCATGCAAAAGAGCATTCCATTAAACATGTCCAGACCCAGCATCCCAGGAAGCAGCAGGACTGGGTGCTCGCCCTCTCCAGTTCGCTGGTAATGCAGGTAAACGCCATTCACAGCTACTTTGCCAGAGCTTACTGAGGTGCTAGAAAGAAAAAGAGAAAATTCCTAAAGCAAATTTATTTAGCATGCCAAGTTTACCAATTTCATATGACAAAACTGCCGTTACACACGAGTCAGCTTCAGCACCCCTCTCAGCCTTCGTGAGTTATTTTGACATGTGCCCGTTTCCAACCCTAAACAATGACACAAGTTTGCGTCTTTCTCAGCAGACTGCAAATGTGAACTGTGTCTTCAGGTTTCAATCCATTGCAGCACCCAGCCTGGGGCTCACCTTCCCAAAGGACCAAGGTTTTCCGGTCAGTGGCCAGAAACATACGGCCAGGACACAAGCCTGGGGGCTGGAGCACCGAGCCTGCGTCTGTCCGCACCTCAGCAGGTCTAGAGCAGCCACCTGGGCCATCAGCAGCTTTGGGGGCACTGCTGAGGATGAGATGGACCCCAGGGGTCCCAAGGGAAGCTGTGGTCTCAGGCCGTCTTAGGTGCAGAGCTTCTCATGTTGGCTGCAGGAGGGCTATGGTCAGGGGCCGTCTACCAGCCCTGCCATGGCCTTGCTGGTGAAGAAGCAGTACACATTCCTATGGTGACTTTAAAGTATCCATGCCCATAAACCCCCTCTCAAGGGCCCTCCCATGACCCAACACCTAGCTGGACTGTGTGTGGCACAGGACAGGGCCTCAGAACAGAGCTACTGCCAGTGTCTGTCCTGCAGAGGGCTGTGCATACCCCACAGGGTTCCCGTTAACCTCTCCTCAGCTCTCCTTTCAGAAGCCCCCGGACAGACTGCCCGGGGATTCACACCAAGACAGCACCTCCCCACCAAGTGCCCGGCAGGCAAACAAGTGACATGTGCAAGGGACAAGGAGGCAGGCCAGGACAGATGCTAGAGGGAACCACTCCTCTTCTAGTTTGGGTTGTCAGGAAGTTTACATCCACCACTAACTTCCTTTTTTACGTTCTTCCCACCCTTACCTCGGCCCTGGGTCAAAAGCATTACTGAAATACAGCACATTTGAAAAAACAAGGTCTTGTTTCCTCTTTTGATTTTATTTGATTGGCCAACTTTAAATAAAGAATGCAAAAAAAAAATGGGCTGAACAGTGGTTCACTGAATCTTAACACATAAAATCTGGAAGTTTAATTTTTGGAAATTTGTAAGACAAAATTGGGAAAGCCTGACACAGCATAAGCTCATTATCCACAGAAATACTATTAGAGGAGCAATAACAAAGACAATCAACTGTGTCAACTTATTATTAATATCCTGTTCCTCGGAGAATTCATTTTTATTGTTAGGATGGCTGCAGATATCTTAGGATCAAGACAGAAGCAAATAAATGGACTCTAAAAATAAAGATTCACTCAACAAATGCTTGTTTATTGGTATATCTGCTTTGTTTTTTTGTTTTTTTTTTTTGGTACCGGGAATCGAACTTACAACCTCACACTTGTTAGGCAGGTGCTGTGCTGCTGAGCTATATCCCTAGCTCTGTTTTTTTGTTTTGTTTTGTTTTGTTTTGTTTTTTCAGAGTGTCTCACTTTGTAGTACAGCTGGCCTTGAACTCTCTGTGTAGCCCAGGCTGGCCTCAAACTCATGGCAATCCTCCTGCCCCAGCCTCCTGAGTGCTGGGATTACAGGGGTGCGGACCACAGCTGGCAGGTATATCTGCTTTGTTCATGATTGGCAGAGAGACTATAAAGCCACACAGGATTGCTCTGAAAACTAAGGGAGGGCTAAGTGCTGAGGAAAAGACTTGAGGCAGCTGGATGGGGTAAAAGTTCTTCCCGGCATTTCCTGCATTTACTGAATCAAATGAGGTCACTCCCTGGGCGGAGATGACTAGCATTTACAGAGCTCACATCAGCACTAAAGCACACGGTGCCATCATTGGCCTTTACTACTCTTTGTGCCCTAGAGATGTGGCAGTGTTGTAAATACGCTTGTAAAAGTCAGGTTGCTTGGTGAGGAGCTATATAATGGGAGCCCCTCCCCCATCTTTCTCAGGACTGGGTGTTTCACATCACACGTCTCGTCCCCATCTCTCCAGAGCACTGGCTCGAATGCAGTGCTTTCCATTGGCTTCTGAGCTCACTGCCAAGTCTCTTCTGCAAAAAAAACCTGACTTCTCCTCGTACTCAGCTGTATCTGTGTTGCAATTTCCCATTCCACATTTTTTTTTTCTCTAATCAACACCTTCCCATCTATTCTCTTTGTTGCCTACAAGGAATGCAGAGACAAAACTGAGCAGTCCAAGGCCCGGCATAAAGGGAACTCAATGCCTGGAAGGATTTTCAAAGGCAGAAGACTTGGAAGGCGCTTTAGGGGGGAGAGAGAGAGACCACACCAGAGTTCGGTAAAGGTATCTGAGAAGAGAGCAAAAGTGGCTTTTGAGATAAACTTCCAAAGTTGGCTAAAATTCTGAAAAAGGGATGTGGTGGGGAGGGCATTTCTGGAAGATGAAATTGCACGATCAAAGGCCCAGGAGCAAGGGACACCATGGGGACAAGCCAGTGTTCAGCCCCCAGGAGTGTGAAGACAGGAACAATGGTTGGGGTCAAATAATGAAGGGTTTTGCAGTGAGGCTCAGGAGAAAGAAAGTGCTTTGTCATCAACCGCCTTCCTGTATGTTGTCGCACCAGAGGTACAGGCACATCGCTGGGGAACAGAGGCTGCCAAAAACCTTTCGTGAATCTCCAAGTGGAAGAGAAAGACAGGACTATTTATGAACAAAGGTTTATTTTGAAAGATAAAAGATTTTTAAATGCTTATTTATTTTCACAGAAATATAAGGGGCTGGGGGTGTAGCTCAGCAGCACAGCGCCTGCCTGGCAAGCACAAGGTCCTAAGTTCGATTCCCGGTGCCAAAAAAAAAAAAAAAAAAGAAAAGAAATACAAGATAAATGAAAGGAGTACAGGCAGCACTTCTCTACAACTTATGAAGAGGTCTCTTAGATCAACAAAGTCAGGCCAAGACCAGGCCTCAAGTGACTCTAAAGTCTCCTTGGTGTTTGAATCACATCTGAATCTGATGCCCAAGCTACACCTAGTCAAAACCTCTGAGGCAGAAACCAGGCATGTGTATTTTTAATTTCCCTAGAAAATCCAATAGGTAACCAAGGTTGAGAATAACTACTAATTTACTGGAAGAAAACAAAATCCTGTCTCCCCCCCAAAGTATGCTTTCCTACTCTGTACTTGTCCTTGACTCCCTCTCTGGGAGGCCAGACTGACAATTTGGTGCAAAGGAAGGCGGTAAGGAACACTGCAACCATACTGAGGGGGCTGAGCTGCTTCCCGCAAAGAGGGACAGGTGGCTGGGCGTGGGGACAAAGATACAACAGCTTGGAGCCTTACGTTACTTGTTTCACTCTGTGGTACACATTATACTTAACCTAATTTTACCATTGAGAAATCTGGGGACAGGTAATTTGTCCTAGTCACACTGCTAGTGATCTGCCAAGCTAAAATGATCACCTGAGGGTCTGACCCCAGAGCCTCAGCCTCAGCACTCTGATTCAAGATAAAAATGGGGGTAACTTCCTAAGATCCCTCTTTCAAAATCCTCATCATTTACATTCAGCTAAAGTATTAGCTACAATAAATTATTAGGAACTTGAGGGCTTGAATTCAAGTGAATTGTGATGACTTATTTTTACCCCTTTCATATATTGTATTCTTACTGTTTATATCATTAATAATTATACCTACTAAGTACGTATGTAGCAGCCCTTTTACACTGTTTCAAATCCTCACAAACTACAAGAAGGCTCGGAGAAGGTAAGTAACTTGTCCCCATTCACACAGCTAAAGTGGTAGTAAGTTATTTGAACTCCAGAGGCCACGCTTCTAATTTCACAGTGGCAGGGTGCCTACCACGCCTTAGCACTGGGGACTGCGTTCAGTACGGCTGCCGGGTGGGGGTGGTGGCAGGCACCCGGGAAGGATGGGATCTGATACTTCCAGAGTGCCACAGGCTGAACTTGAAAAATACTTTTGAAGATTATTAGGCTCTGTAAATTATTAATATTGTAACTATACACAACATACTACTTCGGGTGGCAAAGACTTTTTGACCTAACCTAGGTACAAATCCTCTTAGAGATTATGAAACCAGGAAAAGGGTCAAAGTTCCAAACAACAGGCTTACAAACAAGTTTTTAGCACACAGCTCAGTTGTAGCTTAGATGCTGGCTGTTCCAAAACCTTTTTTTGAGACAGGGTCTTGCTACATAGTTCTAGCTGACCTCAAACTAAATTGGTGGCCATCTTCCTACCTCAGCCTCCCTACCACTGGGATGACAGGTGTGTGCTATCCGGCCTGGCTGAAACATTTTACAGGAATCCTTTTACCCACTTACAGGGAGCTGCATTCCTGTTTTAAAATGAACTAACACCACTGCCTATTTTCTCAGATTACACGTCATACCAATATGCAACCAAATTTATAGAACGGCAGTACAAAACCCAGAGAAACCTGTTTTTCAGAGATATTTTAGGAAGACCGGTCTACAGTGCCTCGAGGAGAATATGGCCTTTCAGCAACAATTAACCGATCACAACTACGGTATTACACAATCACAGTAACTGTATCTTAATCCCTTTCTGCAAACAGGAAACTGAATAAAGTGCCCAGGTTTCACTGCTGATTTACAAAGCTGCAGCCACTGACATGTCTTTCCATCTGTATTGAAAATCTAATAACTCTAAAATAATAAAAGAAATCTAAACCAAATATGAAATTCAACAACTAGTCAATCTCATTATGAAAATTTAAACCTGGTCAGATTTGCCCTTTCCTCTTTCAAATTGTTTTCAAATCAGTACTTTCTACATTAGATCAAGTAAAGTTCTAAGTACTAGTTACCTCTCTAGCACTCCCCCCTCACTAATCAAACTGAACCATCTACAGTTAATTGCAGACATACATAGTGTATGTTTGTGTCTGTGTGTGTGTTTGTGTAAGCAAGCTTCAGACTGCTCTGTTCACAATTTCTGCCCAGAATCTCCTGAGATCCATTTTCAAGACACCAGGTCGGAGATTAATTCGTTTTTTTTTTTTTTTTTCAATCTGAAAGGGGTAGGGAGAGGAAGAGAAAAATGCGGATTCTGTGTATCTACATACACCTACGTCAGAAACGGGTAGTGAGGTCTGGAATATTGAATTTTCAGTTTCCCAATGTGATTCTCCTGCACATTAAAGTTTGAGATCAGCAAAAAAAAAAAAAAAAAAATTAGCCTCAGGAGACTTAGGACCCGCGACTTAAGCGCGGCCTGCGCGAGAACTAACGGGTCACAGACATTCAGGCGGATTTCTGACGTAAAGGGCAGGAGAGATAACTGTCCTCTTCAAGAGTGCACAAAGCAACAAGGCTAAAAATACGGGTTTGGAGTCCACGGGCGAGTCTGTGACCAACACCGAATTTACCTCCCGGGTCTCTTTGTCTGCACGCGGCTCGGGCCGGGACCCCGGCGTCCCCGACCCCGGCGTCCCCGGCCGCGTCCACCGCCGCTCCGTCGCCGCCCGCCCGCAAGGGCAAGCGTACCCCTCCAACGCCCACCAAGACGACGCTGGGGCTGCCGAAGGGAGAGGGTGCTATTACCCGAACGCGGCCGCTAGCCCAGCCCGGGGAACGTGGATATTGGGCTTCAGGAGCGAGGAGAGTAGCCGTAGCTGCAGGCCTCCTCGGCAACCTGCCATAGCCGCCGTGGTGCCCGGTCGCGCCGTAGCAGGGAATGCGCAAGCGCAGGACCCTACGCTCGCTCCCCTGTGCCCCTCCCGAAGCCCCGCCCCGGAAGCCCTGCCTCTCCCGAAGTCCCGCCTCCACATCGTGCACGCGCAGGCCTGGCCCGCCCCTCCCGAAGTCCCGCCCCCACGCCTCGCCCCGCCCCTCGGCAACGCCCCTCTCAGAAGCTCGTGTGCTGAAATCCTTGTCTTCTGTTAGTGTTAGCGCTGGTTCCCAGGACGAAGTCCCAATTGGGCCACTATGTCCTTGCCCGTTGCCATGGTGACCAAAGCCCTCGAGAGGCGAGGCCATCGAGCTTCCCGCCCTCACCTGGTGGGTGTCCAGGCGGTTCCTCAATCCACCAGGTGGTAAGTGACCCGCCCCCTCCCCCATGGTGGGAAAAGTATATTTGCATTTAGGGATGATGAAGTTAGTAGTTTTCTCTTTATATCGTTTCTACCCTTTAGGCTGGTACCTGCCAAAACCCCAAGAAATTACTGTCGGCCGGGATGTGGAGAAACTGGAATTTTGTGCACTGTTGGGAATGTAAAAGGGAATGTAAAAATGGCGCCGCTGCTGTTAAATGATATTGTTTCTCTAAAAAAGCTGAATACAGAATTACCGTATGACCCAGCAGTTCTGCTTTTGAGTATATCTCCAAAACAACTGAAAGCAGCGCCTTCAGATATTTGCCCTCCAGTGTGCATAGCAGCATTATTCACAAGAGCCAAAAAGTTGGGCTGAGGATATAGCTCAGTGGCACAAGCGCCAGCCTGTCAAGTGCAAGGTCCTTAGTTCGATTGCTGGTACCAAAAAAAAAAAAGAAAAGAAAAAAAGAAAAAGAGCCAAAAGGTGGAGGAACTCTATGGCCATCAGTGGATGAATAGATAAACAAATTGTGGTGCATCCATGTAATGGAATATTATTCAGCCTCAAAAAGCAAGAAAATTCTGCCACATGCTACATGGGTGAACCCTGGAAAATTATGCCAACTGAAATAAGCCAGGTGTATATGGGGTTCCTACTACAGTCATCAAGTTCAGAGACAGAAAGTAGAATGTGGGTTTCTAGGAGCTGCCTGTGAGCAGATTAGAAAATTAGTTTTTAATAGATACAGTTTCAGTTTTGTAAGATGAATTCCGTGTATAGATGGTGGTGATCACTGCCTGGCAATGCAAATGTACTTAATGTCACAGAACTGTACAGTTAATAGTTAAGATGCTAATTGACATGTATTTTATGACCACTTTAAAGACTGTATGATTTAAGCTTTCTAAAGGTTATAAATATCTGTAGAGAGAAAAACCAGCTATCCTTTTAAGTCAGAGTGCCATACTGCCCTACCTTAACTGAAAATAACAGGCAGATTTGTGGCTAAAATGACCCAAGACAACAGCTTCTTACATATTGTGTTATTTTTCCTCTAAGAGATCCTTCTGGTATATCCTATGTGCACAGTGTTTTTAAATGTTACATGCATGGAAAGTTCTGTTACCCTGGAGAGTCCTTACTAGTCTATTTGGAGTTTTTTGAGTAGTAAAGGCAGGGTTGGCCTAAAGAGAATATGCAAAATGTTAATATTCTACTTTCAAAATCTATGCCATCAACTCCTGCATAGAAAGAGAAGCATGTTTTGAATTGACTGTTAAACATTATTACATGTTTGCAGTACATGATGCTCCCATTCCCTGTGTGGAATTGGTGCAGGTGTACAGCACATCCCAACTCCCTTTATCATTCCCCTTGCCCCCATCCCTTCATCCCCTTCCCACCTGAGAAAGAGCCATCTTCCCATCTCCCATTATCCATCCCCCATTTTGCTCTATATTTGTAACTTGGGTTTGTTATATAAGAGAAAGCGCGTGCTATTTAAGCTTGTGTGTCTGATTTATTTCACTTACCATTATGGTCTGAAATGCATCCATTTCCCTACAAATGACTGAAATTTATCTTTCTTTATGACAGAGCAGTACTCTGTTATGTGTAAATACCACATTTTCTTTATCCATTCATCTGTTGGATAGACTTGTATGCTACTTCCAAGATTTAGCTATTATGAATTGTGGTACTATACATATGGATAGGCATGTGTCACTGTAATATGATGTCTTTAACTCTTTCAGAAAGATACCTGGAAGGGGAATAGCTGGGTCAAATGGAATTTCTAGTTTTAGTTTTTTGAGGAATCTCCATACTGATTTCCATAATGGTTGTACTAGCTTACATTTGTACCAACAACATGGAAGTGTTCCTATTTCCCTGCAGCCTTTCCAGCATGTTTATTATTTGATTTCTTGAAGATGGCTGTTCTTTCTGGGCTAAGATGGAATCTCAGTGTTGTTCTGAGTTGCATTTATTTTTTTTTTTATTTGGAGATTAAGCATGGTTTTTTAAATCTATTTATTTATTTATTTTTTTAAAGACAACAAGTAAACATTCTCATGTATTAACAAACTTAAGCATTAGAGAATGTACAAATACCTTTTGGAGAAAAATATTACTCAGTATAAGATTAAGCCATGTAAAAGCTAGGTAAAAATAGAAGATTAAGGAATGGAATAGTCACAGTGAAACTGCATTTTCATACTAGGGAGACAATACGATGTTTACAGATGTGCATCCGGTTTATTTCGCTTGTGAGTATTTTCTCGAGTTGCATCCATTTACCTATAAAAGTTTCCAGTTTATCTTTCTTTATGGCTGAGTAGTATTCCATTTTATAGAAATACCACATCTTTTTTATCCATTCCTCGGTTAATGGACAGTTGGGTTGTTTCCACGATCTAGCTATTACAAATTGTGTTGCTATAAACATGGGTGCACATATATCACTGTGGTACGATGTTTTTAATTCTTCTGGGAAGATACCCAGAAGGGGAATAGCTGGGTCAAATGGGACCTCCAATCCCAGTTTTTCGAGGAGTCTCCACACGGATTTCCACAGTGGTTGCACCAGTCTACACTCCCACCAACAGTGGAGAAGGGTTCCCTTTTCCCCACAGCCCCTCCAGCATTTGTTATTAGTTGACTTCTTGATAACAGCCATTCTTTCTGGGGTGAGATGGAATCTCAGTGTTGTTTTAATTTGCATCTCTCGGATGACTAGTGATGTTGAACATTTTTCATATATTTATTTGCCATTTGTATTTCTTCATCTGAGAAGTGTTTATTCATCTCAGATGCCCATTTTTGGATTGGGTCTTTAAATTTGGGAGGTCTGATTTTTTTGAGTTCTTTGTATGTTCTCGATAGTAATCCTTTGTCTGAGGAACAGCTGGCAAACAGTTTTTCCCACGTTGTGGGTTGTCTCTTCACTCTGTTGGTGGTTTCTCTTGCTGTGCAAAAGTTTTTTAATAAGATGAGATCCCAGTTGTTGATTCTTTGTGATACTTCTTGTGCGATGGGGGTTTTATTCATAAAGTCTTTGCCTACACCAATGTCTTCAAGAGTTTTACCTATTCTATTTTCCAGGAGATTTAATGTTTCTGTTTTAATATTTAGTTCTTTTATCCATTTTGAATTTAGTTTAGTGCACGGTGAAAGATATAGGTCTAATTTTAATCTTCGGCATGTGTAGAGCCAATTTTTCCAGCACCATTTATTAAAGAGGCTATCTTTCTTCCAGTGAATGTGTTTGGCACCTTTGTCAAAGATAAGGTGGCTTAGTATGTCTGGGGTTGTTTCTGCATCTTCTATTCTATTCCATTGATCTTCAGCTCTGTTTTTTTGCCAATACCACACAGTTTTTTTTTTTTTTTTTTTTTTGTGGGTACCGGGGGGTCGACCTCAGGACCTCGCGCGCCAGCAGGCGCACGTGCCGCTGAGCGATATCACCGGCCCCTTTTTCGTATGTGGGTTCCGGGAGTCGAACTCGGGCCCTCACGCTTGCAAGGCAGGCGCTTACGCCGCTGAGCCATCTCACCGGCCCACCACACAGTTTTTATCACAGTAGCATTATAGTATAATTTCAAATCAGGGATTGTGATGCCCCCTGCCTTGCTTTTGTTGCCCAGAATTGCCTTTGCTATTCTAGGTCTCTTCTGGTTCCAGATGAATTTTAGGATTGTTTTCTCTAATTCTGTGAGATATGTTGTTGGAATTTTGATCGGAATTTTATTAAATCTGTATAACAGTTTTGGAAGTATGGCCATTTTCACTATATTGGTTCTTCCGAGCCAAGAGCAAGGGATATCTTTCCATTTTCTGATATCCTCTTCAATCTCCTTTTTCAGAGTACTGTAGTTTTCAGTGTAGAGGTCTTTTACTTCCTTTGTGAGATTGATTCCTAGGTATTTCATTTTTTTAGATGTGATTGTGAAAGGTGTTGTTTCCCTAATTTCTCTCTCAGTGAGTTTGTTATTGGTGTACAGGAAGGCTATTGATTTTTGAGTATTGACTTTGTATCCAGCTACACTACTGAATTTGCTTATTAAATCTAGCAATTTTTTAGTGGAGTTTTTGGGGTCTTCTACGTAGAGTATCATGTCATCTGCAAATAATGATAATTTAACTTCTTCCTTTCCAATCATAATTCCTTTTATTTCTTTCTCTTGTCTAATTGCTCTGGCTAAAGTTTCCAGGACTATGTTGAATAAGAGTGGGGACAGTGGACATCCTTGTCTTGTTCCTGATTTTAGAGAGAAAGCTTTCAGTTTTTGTCCATTTAGTATGATATTGGCTGTTGGTTTGTCATAGATAGCTTTTATCAGATTGAGATAAAGACCATCTATTCCAATTTTCTGTAGGGTTTTTATCATGAAAAAGTGTTGGATTTTGTCAAAAGCTTTTTCTGCATCTATTGAGATGATCATATGATTTTTGTCCTTGGTTCTGTTAATATGGTGTATTACATTTATTGATTTACGTATGTTGAACCATCCCTGCATCCCTGGGATGAATCCAACTTGGTCATGGTGTATAATCTTCTTGATGATTTGCTGCATTCTGTTTTCCAGTATCTTATTGAGGATTTTTGCATCTATGTTCATTAGGGAGATTGGTCTGTAGTTCTCTTTCTTAGTTGGGTCCTTCTCTGGTTTTGGTATCAGGGTAATGCTTGCTTCCAGGAATGAATTTGGGAGTATTGCTTCCCTTTCAATTTCATTAAAGAGTTTGAGAAGTAGTGGTGTTAGGTCTTCTCTAAATTTCTTGTAGAATTCGGCAGTGAATCCATCGGGGCCTGGGCTTTTCTTTGTTGGGAAGTTTTTAATTACATCTTTGATTTCATTGATTGTTATTGGTTTATTTAGGATTTTTATATCTTCTTGGTTGAGCTTTGGTAATTCATATGTATCTAGGAATCTGTCCATTTCTTCTGCATTTTCCATCTTATTAGAATACAGGTTTTCCAAGTAGGTATAGACGATCTTCTGGATTTCTGCAGGGTCCATTGTGATATCACCCTTTTCATTCTTAATTGTGTGGATTTGAGTACTTTCTTTCCTTTTTTTAATAAGGTTGGATAAGGGTTTGTCGATTTTATTTAATCTTTCAAAGAACCAACTCTTTGATTCGTTGATTCTTTGTATTGTTTTTTTAGTCTCCAAGATGTTAATTTCTGCTCTGATCTTTATAATTTCCTCTCTTGTATGAGCTTTTGGCTTAGCCTGCTCTTCTTTTTCTAGAAGTTTGAGGTTCACCATTAGGTTGTTTATTTGTGCTTGCTCTGTTTTCATGATATAGGAATTTAATGCTATGAATTTCCCTCTTAGGACTGCTTTCATTGTATCCCATAAGTTCTGGTATGTTGTACTGTCGTTATCATTCAGTTGCAGAAATTGTCTAATTGCTTCTTTAATTTCATCTGTGACCCATTGGTTGTTCAGTAGTGTGCTATTTAATTTCCATGTGTTTAGCAAAGTCTTGTGTTTTCTTTTGCCATTGATTTCCAATTTCATTGCACTATGGTCTGATAATATACATGGAATAATTTCAATTCCTTTGCATTTACTTAAGCAGGTTCTATGAGCTAGTATGTGGTCTATTTTGGAGACTGTCCCATGTGCAGCTCAGAAGAATGTGTATTCTGATGTTGTGGGGTGGAACACTCTGTAGACATCTACTAAGTCCATTTGTTCCAAAGTTTGGTTCAGTTGTAATATTTCATTGTTGATTTTTTGTCTAGTTGATCTGTCTTTTTGTGACGGTGGAGTATTGAGATCCCCCAATACAATTGTATTAGTGCTTATTTGATTTTTCATGTCCATTAATATTTGTTTTATATAGTTGGGTGCACTGGTATTTGTTGCATATATATTTATGATTGTTATCTCTTCCTCTTGGATTGTTCCCTTTATAAGGATGTAGTGACCTTCTTTATCTCTCTGAATCATTCTTGGCTTGAAATTCACTTTGTCTGAGAAAAGAATAGCTACCCCTGCTTTTTTCTGGGTTCCTGTCGCATGGAGTATTGTTTTCCATCCTTTGACTTTCAGTCTATGAATTTCTTTTTGAATTAAATATGTTTCTTGTATACAGCATATTGTTGGATCTTGCTTCTTGATCCAATTCGCCAGTCTGTGCCTTTTGATTGGTGAACTGAGACCATTAACATTAATGGTTAAAACTGAAATGTATTGACTTATCCTTGTCATGTTATTTTCTTGTTGTTGGCTCTCCCTCTTTTAATTTTTGTTTTCCCTCCCTCTCTTTAATCATTTGCTCTGCCTGGTGGATTCCTTCTGTTGGGGTTTCTGAAGTTGTAGTCCTTGTTATCCCTTTCTAGAATGTCCTTCAAAACATTTTGGAGTGCTGGTTTGGTGGTTATAAATTTTCTCAGATGTTCTTTGTCATGGAAGTATTTTACTTCTCCATCAGTTTTGAAGGATAGTTTTGCAGGGTACATCAATCTAGGTTGAAGATTATTTTCCTTTAGAACTTGAAATACATCATTCCAAGCTCTTCTTGACTTGAGAGTTTGTGCTGAAAAGTCCGCTGTGATTCTGATGGGCTTTCCTTTATAGGTGATTTGTCTCTTTTCTCTAACAGCTTTTAAGATTCTACTCTTATGTTGAATTTCTGGAATCTTGACTATGATATGCCTGACTGAAGATTTTTTTTCATCGTGGCTAATTGGAGTTCTATAAGCCTCACTTATCTGAACGTCAAATTCTTTTTCTCTACCAGGGAAATTTTCTGTGATAATGTCTGTGAACAGTGTTCTGATGTCGTTTATGCTATCTCCTGCTTTTTCATTGACTCCAATCAATCTTAAGTTATTCTTCTTTGTGTCATCTAGCAGCTGCTGGATTGATTTTTCATTGTCCCTTGCTGTTTTTAAGAATTCTTTCTTTTCATGATCACTAATTGCAAGCCTGTCTTCTATATCTGAGATCCTGTCCTCACATTGGCTTAATCTGCTACAAATACTTTCAATGGAATTTTTGTTCTCCTGGATATCTGCTTGAATCTGCTTTATGGAGTCCATTTCTTTCCTATGCTGAGCATTCATGGCTTCCATCATTTTCTTAAGCTCGTCTATTTTTTTGTCTGTGTCTGCTTTAGCATCCTTAAGCATGGTCTTCATTGTGGACATTATCTCTGCAGTTATCTGAGAAATTATTTCTGATTTAAATTTTTCCAGAGCCTCATTCAACTGCTTTGTTGTTACCACTTCAGAGATGTCAGGTGGGTGGCTTTTGGTTTGTCCCACCTCACTGCCCCCTGGGTTTGCCTTTGGTGAACTGGATGTGTGGGGTTGCATCTTGTTTAAGTGTCGTCTCATTTTCTTTTCTTTCTTTAGTTTAATTCCTGGGATGCTGTTTGTAAATTGCCTATCATAGGTTGCTTTATTGCTAGTATTTCAAACTCTTAGGAGATTCTTGGAATACCAGGAAGAAAAGCACCAGTCAGTGTGTCCCTCTCGGCTGGTGCTTCTCTGTACCGCGGCGTCTTGCGTTACACCGCCGAGGTTCCCACTGTAGCCATGGATGGAGTGGCGGCCGCCCCGAGTTCTCAGCTCAGCTGCTGCCCCCCAACAATGGCGCCTGGCTAGTGGCTCTCGTGCGCCTGACGGCTGGGTGTCAGCACTCACTGCCAGTCAGTGTGTCCTTCAGAGCCGCCGCTTCTCTGTTCCGCGACATCTCGCGTTCCTCCGCAGAGGTCCCCGCTGGAGCCGTGGATGGAGTGGCGGCCGCCCTGAGTTTCAAGTTCAGCTGCTGCCCCCCCACAATGGCGCCCGGCTAGTCGCTCTCTCACACGCGACGGCGGGGCGTCAGCACTAACCGCCAGTCAGTGTGTCCTTCACGGCCGCTGCTTCTCTGCACCGCCGCTTCTCGCGTTCCTCTGTGGAGGCCCCCAGGGGCGCCGGCAGTCACTGCGTGTCTGCAGATTTGAACCGCTTCAGTCGCGTCGGGATTCCTGACACAGGAAATGGCGCTGGAGGCCACCTCCTCCTTCTTTGTTGGAGTTTCTCTCTTCACTTTCTCCGTGGGCCCCAAACTGCGCTTCAGATCTTTCCTGGGTCCATGGGAGCCACTTCCCTCTTTCTTGTCCTCCTCCAGTCACTATATTCCAGTGTCCGGATGGTGACTTTTGGAGAGGTTCACTGCCTGCTTCTTACAGATCCGCCATCTTTTTCCGGCTGAGTTGCATTTCTTGAATGGCAACGAACACTGAGCATTTCTTCGTGTATTTGCTGTATTATTGGCCATTTGTACTTCTGTGAAGTGTCCAATCTTTTCAGTTGCCCATTTTTTGATTTGGTCTTTTATTTTAGCGAGGTCTATTTTTTGAGGTCTTTATATATTCTAGATATGAGTCCTCTGTCTGAAGAATAGCTGGCAAAATTTTTTTCTTATTCTTTAGGTTTTCTTTTCATTCTGTTGGTCATTTCTTTTACTGTACAGACACTTTAATTTGATACAATTCTATTTGTTGATTCTTGGTACTATTTCTTGTGCAGCTATTCAGAAAGCCTACTCCTATGGCCTCAAGAGTTTTAACTATTGTATCTTCCAGCAGGATAGTGTTTCTGTTTTAACATTTAGTTCTTTAATCCATTTTGATTTTAGTTTAGTACATGGTGAGAAATAAGGGTCTAGATTCAGTCTTCTGCATATGGAAAGCCAGTTTTCCCAACACTATTTATTAAAGAGGTGTCTTCACTCCAGTGTAAATTTTTGGCCCTTTTGTCAAAAACCAGACAGTCAAAGCCAGCTATGGTGGCACACACCTGTAATCCCAGCACTTGGGAGACTGAGGCAGGAGGATCACTATGAGTTTAAGGCCAGCCTGGGCTACATAAGTGAGTTAAAGCCCAGCCGGAACTACATAGTGAGACCCTGTCTCAAAACGACAACAAAAAAAATCAAATAGTCAAATGTGCTTATGGTTGTTTCTAGATCCGCTGTTCTTTTCCATTGATCTTCGTGTCTGTTTTTGTGCCAGTACCATGCTGTTTTTATCACTGTAGCTTTGTACTATAACTTCAAGTCTGAGATTGTGATGCCTACTGCCTTGGTCTTGTTACCAGGATTGCTGTTGCTATTTTGAATCTCTTCTGGTTCCATATGAATTTTAACAGTGTTTTCTCCAGTTTTGTGAAGAATATTGTTGGTATATTGATTGGGATTGTATTAAATCTATATATCAATTTTGAAAGTATGGCCATTTTGACGATATTAGTTCTGCCTACCCAAGAGTAGGGGACATGTTTCCATTTTCTGATGTCCTCTTCAATTTCCTTTTTCAGCATGCTTTACTTTTCATTGTAAAAGTCTTTTGCATCCTTAGTTACATTAATTCCTGAATATTTAATTTTTCTTGGTGCTATTGTGAATGGTATTTCTCCCTAATTTCTTTCTCAGTGGGCTCATTATTAGTATAGAAGAGCACTATTTATTTTTGTGTGTTGTATCCTGCTACGTTACTGAATTTGGTTATTAATTCTTAGAGTATTTTGGCATTTTAGGGAGTCTTCTATGTAGAGAATCATGTCATGTGCAAATAATGTTAATTTGATTTCTTCCTTTCCTATACATAGCCCTTTTATTTATTTATTTTTTCTTGCCTAATTGCTGTTGCTAATTTTCCGAGTACTACACTCAACAGGAGTGGTGATAGTGAACAGCCTTGTCTTGTTCCTGGTTTTGGAGGGAAAGTTTTCAGTTTTTCCCCATTAAATATGATGTTGGCAGTAGGTTTGTCATGAGTGGCATTTATCAGATCGAGATAAGGTCTTTCTATACCTACTTTCTTTCTTCTTTATCATGAAAGGATGTTGGATTTTGTCAAAAGCTTTTTCTGTGTCTATTGAAATGATCATATATGATTTTTGTTCTTGCTTCTGCTTAAGTGATGTATTACATTTATTGATTTGAGCATGCAGAGCCATCCTTGCATCCCTGGGTTGAAACCTACTTGGTCATGATGTATGATCTTTTTGATGATTTTTTGCATTCTGTTTGCTAGTGTCTTGTTGAGGATTTTTGTATCTGCGCTCATTAAAGAGATTGGCCAATGGTTCTCTTTTTTGGTTGGCCCTTGTCTGATTTTGAACAGGGCAGTGCAAGTTTTTGTAGAATTCAGCAATGAATCCATCTGTACATGGGCTTGTCTGACTTGGTAGGTTTTTTAAATTATTATTATTACAGCTTCAATTTCATTGCCTGTCATTGGATTATTCAGGGCTTTGAAAACTTCTTGATTCAGTTTTGGTAACTCATATGTATCTAGGAATCTATCCATTTCTTCTATATTGTCCAATTTATTGCCATGAAGATTCAATAAGTACAGTAAGTCTCTGACTTATAAATGAGTTCTGTTTTGGGAGAATGTTCCTAAGTTGGTTTCATTGTTAAGTCTGACAAAGTGAGTCTTATATTGTCTTTTCACTTTTGTTTCATGCTTATTGCTTTGCATTTCCTAGCAGTACCCTCCCCTCCACATCGCCACTGCTTTTCCTCTTGCTTCTAGATATCCTGGGCTCCGATTAAGCAATGTACTACTGTACACTATTACACTGTACAGTAAACACACAGCAGCACAACTGTGACAGTGTCCAGCAGATATGTGAGCTACTTCTGCAATTCATTCACATCTACGAATGTTTGGAATGCGAGGTCCATTCCTATCTGAAAGTTTGCAACTCGAATGTTCGTAAATTGGGAATTTACTTTAAAATAATTTTTTTGATTTTGGCAGTATCTGTTGTGTTTTCATCTTTTTCATTTAAATATGCATTGGTTTGTGTCTTTTCTCTCCTTTTTATGGTTAAATTGGCCATTGCCTATTTTTTTAATTCTTTTGAAGAATCAACTGTTTGATTCATTCTTTTTTTTTTTGCCTCAATTTTATTGATTTCTGCTCTGATCTTTAAAATTTCCTTACTTGTACTAGATTTGGGTTTGGATTATTCTTGTTTTTCTAAGACCTCGAAGTGCGTCATTAAGTTGTTTATGTGGGCTCGCTCTGTTTTTGTGATGTGGGCATTCACAGCTATAAACTTCCCTCTTAGGACTGCCACCATTGTGTCCCAGTGTTGCTCCCAATACCAGAATATATCCAGAGTTCTGGTATGTTGTACTGGCATTATTTTTTAGTCCCATAAACTATCTAATTTCTTGATTTCTCCTGTAACTCATTGTTTAAGAGTATATTGTTTAGTGTCTGTGCATTTGCATAATTTTGTGTTTTCTTTTGTTGTTTCTAACTTCATTGTGCTATGATCTGATAGTATGCATGGTATAATTTCAGTTCCTTTACATTTACTTAAACTTGCTTTATTGGCTAGTATGTGGTTTATTTTGGAGAATGTTCCATGTGATGCTGAAAAGAATGTATGTTCTGTTGTTGGGTGGAACTCTGTAGATACCTATTAAATCATTTGTTTGAAGGTTTTATTTGATTCTGATACTTGTTGATATTTTTTGTCTAACTGATCTATTTGTGTTAGTGGGGTATTGAGGTCTCCCACTAAAACTGTGTTTATGTTTATGTGGCCTTTCATGTGCAGTAGTACTTGTTTAATGAAGTTGAGTGTGCTGCTGTTTGGTGCACATATGTTCATTGTTATCTCTTCCTGTTGGATCGTTCCCATAACCAATATGTAGTGATGTTATTTGCCTCTTTTGATCAGTTTTGGCATAGAGTCTACTTTGTCTGAATATAGAATAGCAACACCTGCTTTATTTCAGGTTCCTGTTGCATGGAATATTGTTTTCTATCCTTTGAGTTTTAGTCTATGAGTTTCTTTTTAGGTTAAATATGTTTCTTGTATACAGCATACCATTGGATTTTTTTTTTCTTTTAAAGAGAAAAAGCAATAAAAACAATGATACAGAATTTCAAAACAAGGTAATAGGAAATTAACAATGGTTAAGGACCGGTGAGATGGCTCAGCGGCGTAAGTGCCTGCCTGGCAAGCGCGAGGGCCCAAGTTCGACTCCCGGAACCCACATACGAAAAAAGGGCCGGTGATATCGCTCAGTGGCACTGGCGCCTGCTGGCGTGTGAGGTCCTGAGGTCGACCCCCGGTACCCACAAAAAAAACCCCAAAAAAAATGGTTAATATATTGCATGTTGTTATCTTCAAAGTGGTTGCTCAGATTACAAGATATAGGCATTCAGAATTGATCAAACAATATAAGCACAAACTCTTCTTTTCAATGAACTAAAAGAAATTAGTAGTACAATTCTCTTAGCTGTCTTGTGTGTATAAATATCTATCTATCTATCTATCTATCTATCTATCTATCTATCTATTCTTTGCCCTTCCTTCTTTTCTCCTTTCCCCCATCCCAGTTGTTCTTTCCTTTTGAGCAGTTTCTTTCCCTTTCACAATATCTATTGTACATTTTGGATCTTATTTACTCTTCCAGTTCCTTACACAAGGGAGACAATATGATGTTTACACATGTGAGTTTGATTTATTTCACTTATGAGTATGGTCTCTAGTTGCATTCACTTACCTATAAAAGCCTCGAGTTTATCCTTCTTTATAACTGAGTAGTACTCCATTATGTAAAAATACCACATCTTTTTTATCCATTCCTCAGTTAATGGGCATTTGGGTTGTTTCCAAGATTTAGCCATTACAAATTGTGCTGCTATAAACATGGGTGCACATATATCACTGTGGTATGATGCTTTTAATTCTTCTGGGAAGATACCCAGAAGGGGAATAGCTGGGTCAAATGGAACCTCTAATCCTAGTTTTTTGAGGAATCTCCACACTGATTTCCACAGTGGCTGCACCAATCTACACTCCCACCAACAGTAGAGAAGGGTTCCTTTTTCCCCACAGCCCCTCCAGCATTTGTTATTGGTTGATTTCTTGATGATAACCCTTCTTTCTGGGGTGAGATGGAATCTCAGTGTTGTTTTAATTTGCATCTCTCAAATGACCAATGATGTTGAACATTTTTTCATGTATTTATATGCCATTTGTATTTCTTCATCTGAGAAGTGTGTATTCATCTCAGATGCCCATTTTTGGATTGGGCCTTTGAACATAGGGGGCCTGATTTTCTTCAATTCTTTATATGTTCTAGATAGAAGTTGTTTGTCTGAGGGACATTGGGCTAAATTTTTTTCCCACTTTGTGGGTTGTGTTTTCACTCTGTTGGTGATTTCTTTTGATGTTCAAAAACTTTTTAATAAGATGAGATCCCAGGGCCGGTGAGATGGCTCAGCAGCATACACGCCTGCCTGGCAAGTGCGAGGGCCTGAGTTCGACTCCCAGATCCCACATACAAAAGAAGGGCTGGTGATATCGCTCAGCAGCACAGGTGCCTGCTGGTGCACGAGGTCCTGAGGTTGACCCCGGGTACCCCCCCAAAAAAAAGATGAGATCCCAGTTGTTGATTCTTTGAAGTACTTCCCATGCAGTTTAGTTTTTGTTCATGAAGTCTCTGCCTACCCCTATGTTTCCAAGATTTCTACCCACTTTCTCTTCCAATAGATTTAGTGTTTCTGTTTTAATATTTAGATCTAATCCATTTTGACTTTACTTTAGTGCATGGTGATAGACATGGGTCTAGTTTTAGTCTTAAGCATGTGGAAAGCCAGTTTTTTCCAGCACCATTTATTAAAGAGGCTGTCTTTCTTCCAGTGAACATGTTTGGCTCCTTTGTCAAAGGTAAGGTGGTTGAATGTGTTTGGAGTGGCATCTGTATCTTCTATTCTGTTCCACTGATCCTCAGGTCTATTTTTTTCCAGTACCATGCTGATTTTATCACAGTAGCTTTGTAATATAATTTCAAGTCAGGGATTGTGATGCCTCCTGCCTTACCTTTATTGCCCAGAATTGCCTTTGCTATTCTAGGTCTCTTCTGGTTCCAAATAAATTTTAGGATTGTTTTCTCTAGATCTGTCAGGTGTGCTAATGGTATTTTGATTGGGATTGCATTAAATCTGTATAACAGTTTTGGGAATAGGGCCATTTTCACAATGTTGGTTCTTCCTACCCATGAACAAGGGATATCTTTCCATTTTCTGATACCCTCTTTGATCTCTATTTTCAGAGTGTTGTAATTTTCAACGTATATATCTTTTATTTCCTTTGTTAGATTGATTCTTAAGTATTTCATTTTTTTGGATGCTATTGTGAAGGGTGTGTTTTCCCTAATTTCTCTGTCAGTGAGTTTGTTGTTTGTGTACAGGAATGCTATTGATTTTTGAGTGTTGACTTCATATCCAGCTATGGTACTGAATTTGCTTATTAATTCTAGAAGTCTTTTGGTGGAATTTTTGGGGTCTTCTATGTAAAGTATCATGTCATTTGTGAATAATGATAATTTAACTTCTTCCTTTCCTATCCTTATTACTTTTAGTTCTCTCTCTTGTCTAATTGCTCTGGCTAATGTTTCCAGAACTATATTGAATAGGAGTGGTGATAGTGGACATTCTTGTCTTGTTCTTGATTTTAGATTGAAAAGCTTTCAGTTTTTGCCCATTTAGTATGATGTTGGTTGTTGGTTTGTCATAGATGGCTTTTATCAGATTGAGGTAAAGACCATCTATTCTGACTTTCTGTAGGGTTTTTATCATGAATGCGCATTGGACTTTATCAAAAGCTTTTTCCTGCATCTATTGAGATGATCGTGTGATTTTTGTCTTTGGCTCTGTTGACATGGAGTATTATGTTTATTGATTTGCATATGTTGAACCATTCCTGCATTCCTGGGATGAATCCCACTTGGTCATTGTGTATAATTTTATTGATGATTTGCTGCATTCTGTTTGCTAGTATTTTATTGAGGATTTTTGCATCTATGTTCATTAGTAAGATTGACCTGTAGTTCTTTTTGGTTGGGTCTTTCTCCGGTTTTGGTATCACAGTAATACTTGCCTCCAGGAATGAGTTAGGGAGAATTGCTTTCCTTTCAATTTCATTAAAGAGTTTGAGGAGTATTGGCATTAAATCTTCTTGAAATTTCTTGTAGAATTCACCCGTGAATCCCTCAGGACCTGGGCTTTTCTTTGTTGGTAAGTTTTTTATTACGTTTTCAATTTCATTAATTGATACTGAGTTGTTCAGAATGTTTATATCTTCTTAATTCAGTTTTGGTAGTTCATACATTTCTAGGAATCTGTCCATTTCTTCTGTGTTTTCCATCTTATGCAAGTAAAGATTTTCGAAGTAGGTATTGATGATCTTCTGAATTTCTGCAGGATCTGTAGTGATTTCACCCTTTTCATTCCTTATTGCATGAATTTGAGTGTTTTCTTTCCTTTTTTTGATAAGGTTGGCTAAGAGTTTATCAATTTTATTTATTCTTTCAAAGAACCAATTCTTTGATTTGTTAATTCTTTGTATTGTTTTCTTAGTCTCAATTGTGTTAATTTCTGCTCTGATCTTTATAATTTCCTGTCTTGTATGGGCTTTGGGCTTGACTTGTTCTTCTTTTCTAGAAGCTTGAGGTACAGCACTAGGTTATTTGTGCTCATTCTGTTTTCCTGATGTGAGAATTCACCGATATAAACTTTCCTCTTAGGATTGCTTTCATTGCGTCCCACAGATTCCAGTAAGTTGTATTTGCATTTTCATTTGATTGTAGATACCATTTAATTTCTTCTTTAATTTCATCTGTGACATATTGGTTGTTCAGGAGTGTGTTACTTAATTTCCATGTGTTTATGGAGTTTTCATGGTTTCTTTTGTCACTAATTTCCAATTTTATTGCACTATGATCTGATAATATGCATGGGATAATTTCAAGTAAATTCCTTTGCATTTACTTAAGCATGTTCTGTGGGCTAGTATATGGTCTATTTTAGAGAATGTCCTATGTGCAGCTGAGAAGAATGTGTATTCTGATGTTGTTGCGTGGAACATTCTGTAAATGTCTATTAAGTCCATTTGTTCACATGTTTGGTTCATTTCTGATATTTCTTTGCTGATTTTGTTATCTAGTTGATCTATCTCTTTGTGACAATGGGGATTAAGGTCCCCTGTTACAATTGTTACTGCTTATTTGATTTTTCATGTCTATTAATATTTGTCTTATATAGTTGGGTGCTCCTGTATTTGGTGCATATATATTTATGATTGTTATCTCTTCCTCTTGAATTTTTCCCCTAACAAGTATGTAGTGACCTTCTTTATCTCTTTTTGATCATTCTTGATTTGAAGTTCACATTGTCTGCAAACAGAATAGCTACCCCTGCTTTTTTCTGGGTTCCTGTTGCATGGAGTATTGTTTTCTGTGCTTTGACTTTTAGTCTATGAATTTCTTTTTGAGTTAAATGTGTTTCTTGTATACATCATATTGTTGGATCTTGTTTCTTGATCCATTCTGCCAGTCTGTTTCTTTTGACTGGTGAATTTAGGCCATTTACATTGATGGTTATTACTGATATGTACTGGCTTGTCTTTGTCATGTTATTTTCCTGCTGCTGGTTCCCTACTTTTCCCCTCTGCTTAATTGCTTGCCCTGCTTGGTGGTTTCTTTCTGTTGTTGTTCTTGGAATTATGGTCATTTTTGTCTCTGTCTAGAATATCTTTCAATACCCTTTGTAGTGTCGGTTTTGTGGTCATGAATTTCTTCAGTTGTTTTTTGTCATGGAAGTATCTTATTTCCCCATTAATTTTGAAAAATAGTTTTGCAGGGTACATCAGTCTGGGTTGGAAGTTGTTTTCTTTCAGGACTTGAAAAACTTCAATCCAAGCTCTTCTTGACTTGAGGGTTTGTGTTGAAAAGTCTGCCATGATTCTGATGGGCTTTCCTTTATAGGTGATCTGTTGCTTTTCTCTAACAGCTTTTAATATTCTGTTCTTGTGCTGAATTTCTTGATTACTAATGTCTGGTGATTTAATTTTAGTTACGGCTAATTGGAATTCTATATGCCTCATTTATCTGTATGTCCTATTCTCTTCCCATGCTTGGGAAATTTTCTGCTATTATTTCTGCAAATAGATTTTTTATGTCATTTGTGTTAACTCCTGCATTTTCATTGACACCAATTCTTATTTTTCTTTGTGTCATCTTGCAGCTGTTGAATTGTTATTTCCTGATCTTTTGTAATTTTCTTTTTTTTTTTTTTTTTTTTTTTTTTTTTTTTTTGTGGGTACCGGGGGGACGACCTCAGGACCTCGCGCACCAACAGGCACCCGTGCCGCTGAGCGATATCACCGGCCCCTTTTTCGTATGTGGGTTCCGGGAGTCGAACTCGGGCCTTCGCGCTTGCAAGGCAGGCGCTTAAGCCGCTGAGCCGTCTCACCGGCCCAATCTTTTGTAATTTTCAAGAGATCTTTCCTTTCATGATCGCTAGCCACGATCTTGTCTTCAAGATCTGAAAGTCTGTCTTCAGTTTCATGCAAGTGGTTTTACCAGCTTTCAGTGGAATTTTTAATTTTCTGGATATCTGTTTGAATCTGTTTCATGCCTTCTATTTCTTTCCTATATTGATATTTCATGGTTTCCATCCTTTTCCTATCATCATCTATTGTTTTAATCTATCTCTACTCTAGATTGGCCGAGCAATTCCTTTATAAATGTTAACATTTCTTTTTTTACCTGAGAGATTATTTCTGATCTGATTTTCTCTATAGCCTCATGGATTTGTTTCTTTACTTTGGTTGCTATTGTTTCAGAAATTTCAGGTGTGTGTCTTCCGATTTCTTCTATGTCGGTGTCTCCTAGACTTGTTCAGGGTGGCCTGGAGGTCTGAGATTGCATTTTGCTTCTAAATATTATCATTTTGTATTTCAAAAAATTTTAATTTTGTTTTGTGTGATGATCCTTGTGAGTTTCTGTAGTAGGTAGCTATATCACTAGTATCAAGGCCTCTCTAGGAAAAGTCTGTTCTTCAGGGATGTCTTCTGTGTGTAGGAGATTCTTGGTTTGTGTCTCACAAATCCTATTTTCTCAATTAATTAAGAGTGGGATGTTCGTATCTGTTTGGCTCAGTCCCCAGTCCTTTGGTGAGGTTATTACCCTGGAGCTTCCCAGTATTGTTACGGAATGGAGAACAACTGATTACAACAGATATGTCATCCTAGTTAAAGTAGTAAAATTAGCAATTACAGTAGCATCAAGCACAATTTAGAAACTGACAAACTATGGTAACTATTGATTTTGTACTTTGGACCACAGGAGCAGAGTCTATAGTTATATAACAGAACTGATCGTAAATTAGGAGTTTGTATGCAAAGTGTTTCCCCTTGGAAGAGTGGTTTTACCCTGTGGTGGGGAAATTTAGGGAGGATAATGTATGAAACAAAGATAACTGGAAAGGAAGTAGAAGCAAGGCTGGAGGACAAAGGATGATCATGCAAGGTTTAAGAAACTAGAGGAGGGAGTAGGAAAAAAAAACATGAAGGTGTATTCGAGGAATTATCTGAACTTGGTCTCTGGGTTTGGGGAATGGGATTAGTTTTCTGTGACTGGAGTTCCCCCCTGCTGTTTAGAAAAGAGAGAAAAAAAAAAAAAAAAAGAAAAAGGAAAGGGAATAAGGAGAAGAAAAACAGAAGAGAAAGAAAAAGAAAAAAATATTAATTTTGAGCAAAGGGCCAGTTACTGAGAGTCCTGGGTTCTTCCTGAGCCAGTTGCTGGTCCCTCAGAGGCCTTAGTCACCTGTTGGCTTGTATTATTATTGTTGCTTTGGACTTTTCATGCCACTAGTCTCGCCTGTTCGTGGTGTGCACCTTAGTTGGGAGCCTCCTGTGTCGCTGGTGTTCCCTCTGGTCTCTGAGCCTTCCCAAGCAATTCACCTGGGTTCCCGAACTGAGAAGATGGCAATGGGAGGAGTCGCAAACCTCCGCGGTGTTCACTTGGGTTCCCGCATGGATTTTGTTTTTCAATTCATTCTGCCAGTTTGTGTCTTTTGATTGGGGAATTGAGAGCAGCATTCACATTGAAAGTTATAACTGATATGTACTGACTTACTCCTGTCATTGTGTATTTTCCTGTTGCTGATTCTTCATCTTTACCTTCTACTTAACTGCTCACCCTATTGGGTATATTCATTTAGACCTTTTGTAATTGTTAGCTTCATTGTCTCTTCCTAGGATATTCTTCAGAATTCTTTGGAGTGCTAATTTGGTGGTCATGAACTAGGTTTTCTTTATCATGCAAATATTTTATTTCTCCATCAATTTTGAAAGATAGTTTTGCAGGATATATCAGCATGGGTTGGAAATTGTTTTCTTTTAGGGCTTGAGACATTTCACTCCAGGCTGTCCTGGCCTTTAGGGTTTGCGTTGAGAAGTCTCCTTTAATTCTAATGGGTTTACCTTATAAGTGATTCATTGCTTTTCTCTAACCACTTTTAAGATTCTGTTCTTATGTTGGAATTCCAGGATTTTAACTATAGTGTGTCATGGAGAAGTTCTTTTCTGATTGTGCTGTTTGGGGCTCTATGTGCTTCTCTTATACGTATGTTAAATTCTTTTCCCACATTTGGAAAGTTTTCCACTATCATTTCAATAAACGGGTTTTTTAATGTGCTGTCTTCTGACTTTTCACTAATTCCAATTAATCTTAGTTTTCTTTTCATCATCGAGGAGCTGTTGGATCCATTTTTCATCTTTTCTTGTTGTTTTTAAGATTTCTTTCATTAATTGGTCACTGATAAGAGCCCTGTAGTTAGTTCTAATGTTGTGTCCTTACATTAGTCACTTGTGCTGCCCATACTGTCGATAGAAGCTTTAATCTCCGGAATTTCTATTTGGAGCCTGTTATGGACTAATTTTTTTCCTCTGCTGGTCATTCATGTTTTATATCATTTTATTTAGCTCTGCCAACTTATTATTAATGTCTTCTGTAGACTGCTGATCATTTTGTTTATTTGGCCCAATATCTTATTACTTTTATCTTCTGTGAGCTTGCCAAATGCTTTATTGTTCCATTTTGTTATTTCCTCTGATATCATTTCAAATAATTTGGGTGTGTGGCTTTTGGTTTCTTCCCCTTTGATGCCCTATGAATCAGTTTTTGCAGAGTTAAGAGCTTTTGGAGGCATTTCACTGGCTTATCTTCTCATATTTCTAAGTTTTGTTTGTTTTTGTGTTGAGGCTTTTGGGTTAATTAGTGGAAAGCCTTGTTTCTAGTATGGAGACCTCTTTAGTTAGTGTCTACTTTTCATGGCTAACTATTGGCCTTTGCCTCTGTCTCAGAACCCAGTCTCCTTTGTTTACTTGACATGGGAGGTTCCAGCATATTTGGCCCATTATCCAGTTTTTAGGAATGGGTCACAGCATTGTTAATGACTCCCAAGGCAATCCAGATATTGTCATCCCAAGAAAACCAAATAATAGCAACAGGTGTGTCACCTTGGCTATAGTAATAAAATCAGCACTAATTATAACATCAAATACAAACTGAGTATTGACAAACCCTAAAGACCAATAATGTACCACCCTTAACCATGGAAAAGAGCTCTATGGTTATAGTACGAACATCAAAACAAACTAAATACTGACCTACTATTGACCTATAGTAAATACCTACTACGTGGAACCTTATCTCTACTAAGAGAAGAACAGTATTCAATAGCAAAAATGTAAAGTTAACTATCTAGAGAGTCATAAAGCTTAGTTATACTAGTAAAGGTAAAGGGGGAACTGGAGAATGAAGAAAGCAAAACTTGAGAAATTAATCAATGAGATATGAGAAGTAGGAGAAAAAAGTGAGAGAGGGGTCTTATTGAGGAGTAAAAAGGAATTAATGATGTTAAAAGACAGAATGAACAAGAAAAAGAAAAGATAAAACAGAGAGCAAAATATAAGAAATGAAGAGAAAAGGTTGAAAGTGAAAAAGGACAGAAAAGAAACTAAGAGGGAAAGAAAGAAAAATCCCCAAGCCCTCCAAAAACCCAGTGAAGAAAAAAAAAAAAAAACAATAGAACACAGTAAAATCCAAAAAGATTGAGTCAAAGAAAAAAATTGTGTTTACAAGTGAGTGATTTCTTTCCAAGATCTGCAGTTGTGGGATCCAGCCAGACACAATTTTCTCTGCCTAATTTTAGGGCCTGTGGGTTTTTAAAGTGCCATCCCTGCACCAGAATCCCCTCTAACCATTCATCCCAAACTGTGGTTACCATCCTAACCAAGGTATGTCCTTGCTCCCATAGGTAGATGAGAAATGCAGTCAGCCCTCTGGTCTCCACGTGATGTACATCATGGGGTGGGGGTTCAACTGGACTGTTGGACTTAATGTCAACAGTCATGGGGCCTGGTTGCTCCCTTCCTTCCTTGTCCAGCATCAGTTCAATTGTTCGTCCTCACCCCTGCTGTCCCATGCCAAGGGGAAGCAAAATGGAGAGCCAGCGTCTCACCCTTGCTGGGGGGAGTGTCTCGCATGGGACTGCTTGCTGTCACTGGGGAAGGGTCACTACCTGTCCAGAGAGGGCCCTGCTTGCTCACATTGGGGAAGCGTCTTGCTCATGTCTTGAGTTGACTTTAACATCACTTGATGTTGATAAATCTTTTTTTTTTTTCCTGAAATGTGGATTGGGATTTGTCAGAGAAAATGAGGGTTAAAAATAGTAGTCTTGTACAATTTCAACATATTACCCTACTTCTATGCAAAAACAGCAGTACTTTTTTAGGTTACTGGTGTCAGTTTATTAGGTACATATTTGAGTAGCCCTTGTTGTGCAGTTTAAAAAGTAACTGACATTCTTGTGCCAGGCACCTTATTTTAATCCTCAATCAACCCTATGCCCTGCCCCTCCCAAAAGATGAGGAAACTGGAGCAAAAAGAAGTCAGAAGCAAGCCTTAGGCTATGGTGCTGGAGAATTGAATTTACACCTGCTTAATTTCATAATATTGTACTCGATTATTAGGTATCATAGAGCTATGGTAATAGTGTTAGTCTTTCAGTGATTTCTTTGTAATCAGCTGCTTCTAAAATTTTGGACATTTGAACTATTTGTTTACATGAGTATTATAATTAGAAATGTTTTTTCCTTATTACACATATTCAAATGACATCAAAATATTGTTTAAAACATTTTATGAGGAAACCCTTTTAATCTTGAAGACCTAACTTCACATGATTGGCAAAGATTATGACCGTAGCACCAAGTGGAAAATCTGGGCTCTGGAACCAAGGATGGATAGTCTTCTTTCTCATGTTCTAGCCTGGCTCATCCTGCTTACAGTGTTTCTGCTCAAGAACAGTAGTGGAGTTTGGGCTTTGTATGAAACTATTCAGAGACAACTCTGGCCCTTTTCAGGGTAGTGTACAGAGTAGGGGGGTGAAGGAAAGCAAAGAGCAGCACGCTGCTCACCCTGAGGACCAGCACGCAGCGTCTGGGAGCTCCTCGGCACCAGCCGCAGGATGAAGGGGAGCGTGTGCAGGAAATGCCGACCTGCACAGCACAGTCGTACGAGGGCGACCCCAGACCGTTTCATGTATACGAACACTCGTAGCATCTCAATAGCCATCTGTAAAGCATAAACTTTTATTTTAAAAAATCCATGTGAGGCATGAAATAGGTATTTTTTAAAAATCCAGAGAATTTCGAGCACCATCACAGTAGGAGGCATTTAGAAGTCACCAGGCTTCTCCGGCACAGGCTGGGCCCCTCCCTGCTGGGAGTCTCCTTCCTGGCCGCATGCTTTGGTGTGGCAACCGAGCTGTGAGCGTAGACACGTGTGGAACAGAAGACTGAGGCCCACTCCGCGACAGCAGTGCTTTCATCAGCCGACAATTGCATGTATCCAGGAACACTGTATATAGCAATGTCGAGACATTTTTGTCACACCTGGGGGCAGGAGGGGGAACTAGTAGTACTGGCATACAGTACAGCAGGCGGGGCCAGTGGTGCTCACAAACATACTAAAAGGCACAGGACAGCACCTACAACAGAGCTATCTGGCTTATGATGCTAGTGGTGCCAAAGCAGAGAAACTCTGTGTTGTGGGCCCACTTCAGGTGTGTGTATTTGCGTGTATGTGCATGATGAGGTTGCAGGGGACTTAGAAGCAGACCTAACAACACTGTTATCAACCCAAGAAACCAGCTCTCTTCTGAGAGCCAGGCAGACCCTCCCTGTGCCCTCTCCCCCTCCCTGCCGGGAGAGCTAAGTGCAGTGGGTACCATCTGCACGGTCTTCAGGCTTCTATTCTTTTAGTTCCTCCCTGAGACTCAGATGGGCTTTGAAAGGTTTAGTGGTAGAGGCAATAACCAGACTCTGAAGCTGTCATTTTTTGCTTCATGGCACAAAGGGAAAAAATGAACATTATTTCTACAGCACAGTAGGTGTTGTAGTCAGGGTTTGCAAGGGAAACAATACAATACAGGACACATAATTTTTAGGATTATTTTGTAATAGTCACCCAAAGAGTCATATACAAAAGTGCAGGAAATCTGGCCACACACTAAAGACCCAAAGAATCCAGCTGAGGGCCTGGATTCTACAGCAGTGTCCTGCATGAGTCCAGCTGAGGACCTAGAGCCCATGGCAACGTCCTCCACGAGTCCAACTAGAGGCCCAGAGCCCACGGCAATGTCTCACGCAAGGATATTTCACGGATCTGTGCTGGGAAGGCCCAAAGGTCAGCGGTGGAAGCTAGAAAGTCTGCACTAGCGGGATGAAGGATCTGTGCCGGCAGGCTGAGGGATCTATCCCGGAGCCAGGAAGCGACGCTCAGAGTAAGGACCAGAGCTCCCCCGAAAGGCACCACAGCCATCCTCAGTGACAACGAGGTCCTGAGCTCCTCCGACAATGAGAACAACCAAGTTCCTATCAGGAAAGCCAGCGTGACAAGCTCCTCAAGGAGAACCGACAGCACCAACTCTTCCTCACCAGTTCTCCTTTTTATGTTGTTGGCAACAGTCCTCAGGCGGGCCCTCCACGCCAGGCACCACGCTGATTCAGTTCAGCTGGGTTTTACAAGTTGACCACCAGTTGTCAACCCACCACAGTAGGGTAAACTGATAGAACAGCTCAACAATGGTCAGCTCTGTGGCTCTGGCCTTTGCCGGGGGTAAAGACATGGCTGCTTCCTGCACATGTGCTCCCGCTTCAGGACACATGGGCTTGGAAATGGCATAAAGCATTAGAATTATGAGTACTAAAGTACTAGTTATTCAAAGTATTAGTACTAGAAAAGAACTAAAAACAAAATTAATCAGGAAATTTTGGTAGTAGTCACAATTACTTGCAGGTCCTTGCAACAACTGCCAAAAAAACCTGATTTCTCCCTGTGTATTTTTTCTTCCTTAAACTGCTTATTAAAGTGGCTTCAATTAATGTATAATTTAACATAATGGAGTACGACAGCACATAATTATTAAAGCCTGTAGTGACTGCTAGAACATTTGATACGAAGTTAACAGGTCCTAAAATTTGGGATAAGCTATGGTTGTCATTACAAGAAAACATTTGACCAGAATTTAGAATTAACTACACTTTGGTTATAAGAGAAGTCTACGTGGAGAACACAAAGTAAGAAAGTTGTCTGTTTCACATTCACTTTCTTTGTCGCACTCAACCAAAACCGCAGGAAACTGAATGAACAGCGGATCTGAAGGTTATGGCAGGAGCTGAAGGCAAATGATCTTTTTCTGAATACCTCTTCTCTTCCTTTAAAAACCCATGCTTTAGACTGACCCTGGGCCGTTACAAGGTCTTCCGGCTTGCATTTTCCTGAAAGTAGGTTGCTGGCTACAGATTTCTCTTCCTATTCTGGAGCTCCGAAATGCAGGAAATTGTCTCTAGGCAGTAATACAACCCATATCAATGAGGACAGAATTCTGCATGCTTCCGATGGTTCTTCATCAGAGTGAGACGCTTGCTTCGTGCTGCCAAAGCCCCTCCAGGGCTAATTCTGGCTGATGTCTATCAAGTGGTTCAGAAGGTCCTTCCTGGAACACTGGTAGAGGGCCCAGGCGAGCTTGCCCACTGTGGCCCCCTTACTGCCTTCCCTCATCAGCCACTTTTGGAGCATCTTGAAAACTTTTTCATGTAGTCCATCTCGCTCATAGTCATGGTCAATTTCATCAATCTGAGACTCTGTGAAGCCCAGTTTACGGGCACAGTGTTTCCATTGCTTTCCCAGGTTTTCCCTGACTGGGTTCAAGTGATTATCAGTCAGACTAGTGGTATTATCTGCCAAATGGAAAAGAGAAGAAGGTATCAGGCCTTAACCCCTTTTAACAGTCTAGTTTCCTGGATTACTGAAAAATCTGAGTAAAGTAAGAGTACGAGGAGGCAGCAAAAAGAAGATAATTTCATATTTATATAGAATTGTTGATTAACTGGATAATAACTGACAGCCTCCTGGCCCGTATGGAATCATCATGTGTCTTAGAACAGAACACCCCTTTCTCCTGGCAAATATACCCTGAGACACTGCTGATGGCTTTGTGAACGAAAACCCACACATGGCTACTAAGTTGGGTGTGCTGTTCAACCCTAGTCAGTGAACCAGTTCATGGTAAAGCTTTCCCAGGGGGAAAAACAATTACCAGTCTCTTTCCTTGGGACATTTTCCACGTATTTCTAGCTAGGCTCAATGTCACACAGCTCCAGACAGTTCACTTTCCTCTTAAGGACACTGACACCATCAAGTGTGAAATTCATTCAGCTGTGATTCCTTTCCATCATCTCTCAAGGGATGAGGTGTCCATACTCTTTGAGGTCCATTTTAGATCCACCCCTGCCCTTACTTTCCCCAAACTACTGTCCCCTCTCCTCCTATAGCCATAATCTCTCTTTCTACTGGTTCCATCCCCTTAGCCCTTCATAAAAATAATAAAGGAAACAAAAATATAAAACAGCCACCACATACACACCATATTCCTTGACTCTCATCCTATCTCAGTAAGCTAAATATAAAGAAAAAGACATCTCATTTTTTCCCTTCAACTTCCATTCTTTCCTCAGACTATCACCATGTGGTTTCTACTACCACCACTGGATGTCAGCAGTCCAAGAACCCCTCAGACATCTGCGAATTTTGTCAGTTTCTTTAGGGGAGGAGTCCTGGGTTTCATCAGGTTCTCAAAGGCACAGCTGGTTCCTCAGAAGTTAAGAACCTCTGTTCTAGGAATGTTAAAGGCTGTCCTTCAGATGCGTTAGACTAGGGGTTGGCCAAATCTGGCCCCCTGCTAATTTTTATAAATTCAGTTTTACTGGAACACTGCTATGCTCATCCATGTACATATCGTCTATAGCTACTTTTATATTACAGTGTCAGAGCTGAGGCATTGAAAAGGAGACCTCAGGGTAGATCCTAACACATTTACCATCTGGTACTTGCCAACCTCAAGGTCAGTCAGAAAGCTAGGTTCTTTTTTTTTTTTTTTTTTCCTTGTGGGTACCGGGGGTGGACCTCAGGACCTCGCGCACCAGCTGGCGCCCGTGCCGCTGAGTGATGTCACCGGCCCTTTTTCCTTTATGTGGGTACCGGGAGTTGAACTCAGGACCTCGCGCTTGCCAGGAAGGCGCTTATGCCACTGAGCCATCTCACCGGCCTGATAGCTAGGTTCTTAATCACATTATTTTGACCTCTCGATGCTTTTCCCAGGTTATGTCTCAGAATTAATGTTATGAGGCTACACAGTGGAACCCAATAGGAGACAGCCCTCTGGTTTCTGTTACAGAAAAGCTGTTGAGAGCACAGCCTTCTTTACATACTCCCCTTTGATGGGAACCTGAGGGAGCTATTTCTTCCAGGTCTTAATAGTGACACTGATGCCGGAAGTATAATACTTTCTCATAGGTCTTCCTACATGGCATGTAGTGTACTAAGCCTTTTACACCCACTGACTGATTTAGTTGTCACAACAAAGCCATGAATTAGACACTATAATTATCCCCATATTAAAAACAAATTACTGAAGATTTATATTGAAATCAGTGAGGAAAAATGGTATATTCAGAGAGAATCACCAGAAAAGTTTTAAGATTCCACTATATCCCATTCAACAAATAAGAAAATTCAAGGTTGCTATACACATTGGGATTGAACTCAACGCCTTGCACACACTAAGCATGTGCTCTACCACCGAGCTCTACCCCAGTCCCAATACCGGGTCCTTAACCTGCTCCCGCTGGCTTGACCCACTGGTGGTATATGCATGGCTGTTCCACCAGGCAGCTTGTACGTGATGTTCCCAATGGGCCGCTTGGACCACCAGTGGTTCACAGCCACCCGGCAGCAAAGACACATGAATTACGGCCCCACCGTGAACATGTCAAAGTGCATCTTACCAAATATAGCTTGGTACTTAGCTGACTCCTCTTCCAAGTTTGTGCATGTGTTTTCTAGTTGTGAATTCATTCCACTAAGTTCCATATAATTATAGATTCCAAACTGGATGCCACTACTGTTGCATATGTTTATGTGGGATTTTGAAAACTCATCTGAATAGAGAGAAACACACAAGTAATTATATCAAGATCAAAAACAGGGGGCCAGTGAGATGGCTCAGCGGCATAAGCATCTGCCCGGCAAGCACAAAGTCCTGAGTTCGACTCCCAGTACCCACATACGAAAAAAAGGCCGGTGATATCGCTTAGCAGCACGGGCGCCTGCTGGCGCACGAGGTCCTGAGGTCGACCCCGAGTACCCACAGGAAAAAAGAAAAAAAAAAAAGATCAAAAACAGGAAAGAAATCCAGCATGATAAAGGATTAGGGTTTTACTCCACATATTTAAGTTAAGCTAATTATCCTATGCCACCCCTTAACGTTTTCTTTTTTAAGATGTAACTACCTCACATCCATTGGGATGGCTACTATTAAAAATGTTGGCAAGAATATGGAGAAAATGCAACCCTTGTACAATGTTGGTGGAAATAGGAAATGGTGCAGCCATAGTAGAAAACAGTATGGCGTTTCCTCAAAAAATTAAAAGTAGCTGGGTGTGGTGGTACACACCTCTAATCCCAGCACTCTGGAGGCTGAGGCAGGAGGATCGCTGTGAGTTTGAGGCCAGCCTGGGCTACATAGTGAGTCCAGGCCAGCCTGAACTATGTAGTGAGACCCTGTCTTAAAAAAAAAAATTAAAAGTAGAAATACTGTCCTATCCAGCAATTCCACTGCTGAGTATATACTCCAACTGAATTGAATGCAGGAATATTTTTACACCCAGCAGCATTATTCAAAATAGCTGAAAGGTGCCCATCAGCATATGAATGGTGGCTTATACATAGAAGAGATTCTTAGCCTTAAAAAGAAGGAATTCTGATATATGCTGTAATGTCCATGAACCCTGAGGATATTTGCTAAGTAGGTGACTCAAAAAAGGACAAATACTGTATGCTTCCACTTTCATGAGGTACCTAGAACTGTCGAAGTCACAGGGACAGAAAGTAAAATGGCTGCCAGGGCTTGAAGGGGCAGTGGAGAGTTAGTGTTTAATAGGGACAGAGTTGCTTTCAGTTTGGGAGGATAAAAATATTCTGGAGATGGATGGTGTAATGGTTGCAAACACTGTGAATATTTTTAATGCCTCTGAACTGTCCACCAAAAATGGTTAGGATGGTAACATTCTCCACTTTCTTGCCAACATTTTTTTAATAGCAGTCATTCTGGTGTGAGGTGGAATGGTAACATTTTAAACAAGAAGATGTGAAGCGGTGGCACAGGATAATTATTTTCAACACCTGAAGTAAAGCTGTGTTCCTTGATGCACACACACAGCATCTCTGTAAATTTGGGTGCTCCATGAAGCTGCTGAGACTGAGGTCCTTGGAATCCAAGTAGAGTCCCTGGTTACAATCTAAGGCACCTTCCAGCTCGAAAGGGTTTGCCTTTTTGATGTTTATAAATAACGGTAACAACGGTGATAACAGAAGCCACCATTTATCGAGCACTTATTCCACACGTTATTAGGTGCAGTTAACGAACTGCCTCATCCAGTGTAATTCTCATAGCCCACTGTCCTTAGTTTAAGCCAACACTGTTAACTAACGGCCTGTGTTAACGACTCATGCAGAGATTAAGTCAGAGAGCATCGGACTCAGCAGGGGGATTCTGCCATGGATCTCTCTACCCTGAAGCCTGCGTTCTTCAGTCAGTGCATTGTGTTGCCTTTCTGCCCAAATCTGGCCACTGGGAAACCCATGAAAACTGTGAAATGGAGAAACTGATGAAATACTGTACTAGAAACACAGGAGAGCTTGCAATAAGTAAACCTTCCAATGTAATGTTTTCATTTATAATTGAGGATAATGAATCCTAGAGAGGCGAAATGACTTGCCCAAAGTCACACAGACAGTGAGCTGTCCTTTCCGAACGTCACTTAAAGAAGTGCACTGAAGGAAAAGAAAGGTCCTGGGAGCTATTTCACAAAAATGAACGTTTATTCTCTCTCTTCTTGTGGTACTAGAGATTAGCCCTACTGAGCTACATCCGTAGTACTTTTAACACATATTTTATTTTGAGACAAGTTCCCTTTGAAGTGCCCAGGCTGGCCTAGAACTTGCAGTTTTTCTGCCTCGGTCTCCCAAGCAGCTAGGATAACAGGCATGTGCCACTGTGCCAGGCATTTATTCTCCCTTTACATGTACTAGTACAGACTCAGCCTTCTTATGTTGCAGAGTAAATCAGAAGACTCACATTCGGTGCAGAGTTAGGTCTATACGATCACAGCAGAAGCAAGTAGAGCCGTGAAATCTACCATGAGAAACTCAAATTGTTCATTTACTAACTCTGTACTCTGCAGGATTATGCTTAGGGGCAGAAGCACTGATAACCCCTTTGTTGATTACTGACTGAGGTCCTCCTGTCACCACAGAGAACCTCAGAATCACGAAGAGGCTGGGACCCTGTATGTTGTTATTTGCAGAACTAGGTACCAGAGGGGGAAGAGAATGGAAAGCGGTTCCTGGCACCAAACTAGGGAGCATGAGTTACTCATATAGAGCCAAGACCAAAAAATGACACATTACATACTGGTTTGTGATCTGCCTTCCTGTCATATAAGCTCCATGAGGGAAGGCACTCAGGCTGCCTGTTCATCTCTTCAGTCCCTAAAAAAACTGCCTGGCACAAAGTGGGAAGTGCTCTGGAAATTTTTACTGAATTAATCATGAATGAATAAAACGATGTGGCAACACTCAAGAAACATTTTAATTGTAGACACAAAGGAAACAAAAGGACATTGCACTCATGATTATATATAGTGTAGATCCTGCTTAATGCCTTTTGCAATATTTTGCATTCCACAGATTTTATGGCAAACCTTATGGGAAAAATCCAGAATGCTTCCTTAGGAAGTTTCTGGAGAATTTGTCCTTTTTGAAAGAAAATGTGACATAGTTCTGTGGTTTTGTTTTTTTGGTATGTTGGGGATGCAATTCAGGGACTCACTTAAGTTAGGTGCTCTGCCACTGAGCTACATCCCCAGCCCAGAAAACTCCATGGTTTACAAAGCTTCATCTACCCACACTGATTTCAGGATTCCCAGGACACAGTATAAGAAGTGTTCATAGATGACATCCGGATAGTTAACGTGGTGTTGGTAAGGGTTGTTTGGTAACAATCTGGATATTCAGTAAAATCATTTCTAGAGTATCCGTAACTATGAGCAACTAGCTTTCATTCCACCTGATAGCGACATGGAAATTGAAAGAAAATTTCTCATCACAAAAAGTAGTCTTTGGTTTACATAAGAAAGAAAAATTTCCAAGACTTATTTCTTACCCTTAGAAAACAGCAAGCAAGGGGCCGGTGAGATAGCTCAGCGGCATAAGCGCCTGCCTGGCAAGCGCGAGATCCTGAGTTCGACTCCTGGTACCCACATAAAGGAAAAAAAGGGCCGGTGATATCGCTCAGCGGCACAAGCACCTCCTGGCGCACGAGGTCCTGAGGTCGACCCCCGGGACCCACAAAAAGAAAAAAAAAGAAAAAGAAAACAGCAAGCAAAATAAAAAAGTATAAGCAAATATCTTCCTATTTGTTGGAGAGAGGATATAATGGATGGGACAGCTCTGCCATTTGGGTTAGAGTAGAAGACACCTGCCAGTTACAAGGACCTGTAACTCAACACCTGTGGGCAGCTGGGGTGAGCTCTAAGCCAAAACTGAAATATTCCCAGGCCAAGCGGTTTGATGGAGACTGTCCTAAGATGACAAGTTGCATCTGGTAACAAGACTGAACAGCCTGCTCTCTGTTGCCGTCAATAACTTGCAGTAAACAACAGAGCTAATAGCTGCTGTGTTTTCAGAAAAATAAAAAATAGGAGATTGTGACTCTTAAACGTTTGTTTACCTGTTGGTGTCAAGGAGTAGAATGGAAGGGTGGGTGTGCTTCCTGCTAGGTTGGTCTCAGGCACTGGAGTCTTAAACAGATTGGGCATTTGGCTTGGATGTGGCCCATACCAAATTCCTGCACCTGATGTTCCTGGATCCAATGGTCTTGTTCCAAGCCTATGTCGATTATAGAATTCACTGCTCCAGTATGGTACGTGGTGTTGGCTGGTTAGCCCTGTTGGCTGGTGTCCTGCATTACCGTAGCTAGTTGCACCGGGATAAGCAGGACCCTTTATCCTTGTGTTCTGAGCACTCTCATGAGGTCTTGGCTGTGCAAAGGGGTCATGAGAGACCCTTCGTCTCCTTTCCTCCTCTATGTTATAAGACGCACTCTGAATGGGCTGCTGTTTTGTCTGCGTGTCCATGCGGCTGCCATAAATATGATAGTTGGCTTCCTTCTGGAGTTTGTGCTGCAGAATGGGTTCATGCTCTTCTTGTTGGTGCTCCAGAGAGGCAGACGACCAGGACTGCTCCACAGGTTCCATCTCGAGTCCCTGGGAACTGTGCAGTGAGCCAGGCTGTTCTGCAGCAGAGAAGAAATGATCAATTGGAGTTTCATGAAATATTAAAAAGTGAAATAAAACCCAAGCACCATCATGAATTTATCCTTCAGAATAACATTCGAAAACAAGGAAGAGAAAAGTAAAAAGCACCTAGTAGGTGTTCCTCTTTTTTTTTTTTTTTTTTTTTTGTGGGTACCGGGGGTCAACCTCAGGACCTCGTGCGCCAGCAGGTGCCCGTGCCGCTGAGCGATATCACCGGCCTTTTTATTGTATGTGGGTTCTGGGAGTCGAACTCAGGACCTTGCGCTTGCCAGGCAGGCACTTATGCCGCTGAGCCATCTCACCGGTCCTCAGTTTTTTGAGACAGGGTCTCTCTCACTATGTAGTTCAGGTTGGCCTTGAACTCACCATGTAGCCCAGGCTAGCCTCAAACTTGTGATCCTCCTGCCTCAGCCTCCCAAGTGCTGGGACTACAGGCAAGCACCACCATGCCTGACTCTTAAGTAGTATTTTAGAGAACAGAATGAATGAATGAGCAAATAAATAAAGAGATTTCAACCAGAGTAAGTTACCTGAATTTGATCTGCTTGGAGGTTCTGGTACACAATCTGATTGGAGAGACTGCATTCTTGTCAAAACTTCATTTTGCATGGGGTACTTTTCCTATAATTAAGAGCATAAATATACACTTTAGTAAACAGCAGAAAATAATGAGTCTCACAAAATTATTATAAGAGTAGATCTTTTCTGATAGAAATTTCACATAAATCTTACAAGTAGTAAGCACTGTTAAAAAATAAATATTTTTTCCCCAAATAGTTAAAATGAGCTTGCAAAAGAGCAGAGCTGGAGAAGTCACATTTCTTGGTTTTAAAACACACTACAAAGCTACAGTAATCAAACCATTGTGATACCAGCATAAAGACAGACATCCAGTCGAATGGAACAGAATGGAGAGCCCCAAAATAACCCTTCCCCTATAGGGGCATCTGATTTTTGACAAGGGTGCCAGGACCATTCAATGAAGAAAACTGAATAGCCACATGCTAAAGAATGAAGTTGGGCCCTTCCTTATATCATGTACAAAAATTAACTCAACCTACACTTCTTAGGAAAGAAATGAGAGAGCCTCATGACATTGGTCTTGTCATATGACACCAAAAGTATAGACAACTAAAGCAAAAATAGGTAAATTTGACTACATCAAAGTTAAAAACCTTCTGTGCATCAAAGGACACTATTGAGAGTGAAAAGATAACCCACAGAATGGGAAGAATTGTAAAACATATATATTTGATGAGAGATGACTATCTGGAATGAAGAAATTTTATGACTCAACAAAAAACAACTAAATCCAAAAATTGGCAAAGGACTTGAACAAACATTTCTCCAGAGAAGATACAGAAATGGCCAACAGGTGCAGGAAAGGACGCTCAGCATCATTAGAGAAACCAGAGGAACTCCACTGCACACTTACAAGTGGCGACATGAAGCAAAAACAAATAGTAGTTCTTATTGGCGAGATGTGGAAAATTGGAACTTTTGAGCATTTGGTGGGATTGCTATGGAAAGTAGCTCCTAAGAAGTCAAACATAATGTTAAACACGTGGTCTGCCAATTCCACTCCTAGGTTTATACCTCAAAAAACTGAAAGCAGGGATTCAGACGCTGCTCATGGCAGCATTGTTCAGAACAGCCAAAGGTGGAAACGACTCAAACATCACCAACAGATGAATGGATAAATAAAATGTGTATATCCACACAGTGGGATAAAGAGGAATGAAATTCTGATGCATGCTAGAAAATGGATGAATCTGAAAAACACTATTATGGGGCCAGTGAGATAGCTCAGTGGCATAAGCAGCTGCCTGGCAAGCATGAGGTCCTGAGTTCGACTCCCGGTACCCACATAAAGGAAAAAAAGGGCCGGTGACATCACTCAGCGGTACAAGCGCTGGGAAGCACAAGGTCCTGAGGTCGACTCCAGGTACCCACATTAAAACAAAACAAAACAAAACAAAAAAACCACTATTATGCCAAACTCAAAAGGGAAAATATCATGTGATCTTTTTATTTTGTGTGTGTGTGTGTGTATGTGCGCATGTGTGTGTGCATGTGTGCAGGTACTGCAGACTGAACCAAGGGAGTGCTAAGCTGCATCCCCATCCTTTTTTATATTTTTATTGTAAGACAAGGTCTCACTGAGTTGTCCAGATTGGTCTCCAACTTGTGGTCGTCCTGCCTCAGCCTCCTTATTTCTATGAGCTACCTAGAATATGCAAATTCAAAGGCAAAAAAATAATATTATCAGGGGTAGGGGAAAGAGCACTGGAAAGTTATTTAATATGTGGAGTTTGTGGGGCCGGTGAGATGGCTCAGTGGCGTAAGCACCTGCCTGGCAAGCGTGATGGCCCGAGTTCAACTCCCTGGCGTATGAGGTCCTGAGGTCGACCCCCGGTACCCACAAAAAAAAAAAAAAAAAAAATGTGGCGTTTGTATCTAGGATAATAAAAAGTTCTGAAAATGGAGAGCAGTGGTTGGCTGTACAACATTGTGAATATACTTAATGCCACTGAACTGTACACTTACAAATGGGCTGGAATAGTAAATTTTATGTTATGTGTATTTTACCACAACAAAGAAAGTAATTCTTTTTAGAAGTAACATTCATTATAGAAATATGAAAAATGTAGGAAATTATATTTTTAAAGCCTACCCAAATGTTAAAAGTTAACTTTTTCTCCTACTCATATTTGAATTTTGTTCTTAAGAGTGTCCACTACATAGGTAGGTGGTCAAAAATATTTGCTGAATGTTATGCATGATTTGGGGAAGAATGAAAGGATATTAACTGTGTTCATACTTGTAGCATTTTGAATATTGCTTTTTAAGTATGAAAAGCACTTTTATGTGTTCAAATTTTGTAAAAGTAATTTTCTTTTTATAGTTATTTTTCATTACATGTTTAAAAAAATCCCTCTGAAAACTTCAGAGTGGAATCACACCGAGCAGTACCTGCGTGTCAGTCCCTCCAACCGCCTCTTTCCCGTTCCCTCCACGTAACCCCCGTCCAGAGTAGGACACAGCCTTGTCATTCCCTCTCCAGGGACTGGTATGCACATTCTGGAAATACATATACATGTGCATACGTATTTGACATTAAAAAGTCACACCTAAGTACTGTTTTGTGACTTTTTTAAAAAAAGAATTTAGGGGCCGGTGACATAGCTCAGCAGCATAAGCACTTGCCTGACAAGCGCAAGGTCCTGAGTTTGATTCCCGGTACCCACATAAAAAAAATAATTTAATTAATTTTATTAGTACAGTTTCAGTATGTACGGTGATCACATTCATCACAGGGAATTTGTACCTGTATATCATAGACCTGGATCTGTCTGTATTTTCCCCTTCCATCCCCCTCCCCTCCCTTCAAACCCTCTTCCCCTCCTTATTTACAAAGCTTTTGTTTCTATTTTATCCTTCTTTTCTCATTTTTTCCCTTCCTTCCTTTCCCCCTCCCCCCTCTAGTTCCCCTCTACTTTTGAACAGTTTCTTCCCATTTCACTCTATCTCTTGTACATTTTGGTTCTTATTTACACTTTCAGTTTCTCACACCAGGAAGACAATACGATATTTGTATATGTGTGTCTGATTTATTTCACTTAAAAGTATGGTCTCAAGATCCATCCATTTAGCAATAAATGTCTCAAGTTTATCCTTCTTTATGGCAGAGTAGTACTCCATTACATTAAAAAAAAAACCCACATCTTTTTTATCCATTCATCAGTTGATGGGCATTTGGGTTGTTTCCAAGATTTAGGTATTATTACAAACTACGCCACTGTAAAAAAAAAAAATGGGTGCACATATTTCGCTGTAGTATGATGCTTTTAATTCTTTTGGGAAAATACCAAGAAGGGGAATAGCTGGGTCGAATGGGACCTCTAATCCTAGTTTTTTTTGTTTTGTTTTTTTTGTTTTTTGTTTTTTTTTTTGAGACAGGGTCTCGCTATGCAGTTCAGGCTGGCCTTGAACTCACTTGTGTAGCCCAGGCCGGCCTCGAACTCATGGCAATCCTCCTGCCTCAGCCTCCCGAATGCTAGGATTACAGGCATGTGCCACCATGCCCAGCCCTAGTTTTTTAAGGAATCTCCACACTGATTTCCATAGTGCTTGCACCAGTCTACACTCCCACCAACAGTGGAGAAGGTTTCCATTTTCCCCACAGCCCCACCAGCATTTGTTATTGGTTTATTTCTTGATGGTAGCTATTCCTTCTAGAGTGAGACGGAATCTCAGTGTTGTTTTAATTTGCGTCTCTCAAATGATCAGTGATGTTCAACATTTTTTTATGTATTTATTTGCCATTTGTACTCTTCATCTGAGAAGTGTGTATTCATCTCAGATGCCCATTTTTGGATTGGGTCTTTGAATTTAGGGGATCTGATTTTTTTCAGTTCTTTATATGTTCTAGATATTAGTCCTTTGCCTGAGGAGAAACTGTCTAAATTTTTTTCCCACTCTGTGGGTTGTCTTTTCAATCTGTTGATTTCTTTTGCTATGCAAAAGCTTTTTAATAAGATGAGATCCCAGTTGTTGATTCTTTACTTTGTAGTATTACCCGTGTGATCTGGGTTTTGTTCATGAAGTCTCTGCCTACACCTATGTCTTCAAGAGTTCTACCTATTTTCTCTTCCAGTAGATTTGGTGTTTCTCTTTTAATATTTAGATCTCTGATCCATTTTGACTTTAGTTTAGTGCATGGTGAGAGACATGGGTCTAGTTTTAGTTGTCAGCATGTGCAGAGCCAGTTTCTCCAGCACCATCTATTAAAGAGGCTATCTTTCTTCCAGTGAATGTGTTTGGCCCCTTTGTCAAAGATAAGGGGGCTGAGTGTGATTGGATTTGTTTCTGCATCATATAATGTTCCACTGAGCCTCTGGTCTGTTTTTTTGTCAGAAGTTAAATTAGCATTATTTGCAGATGACACAACACTCTACATAGAAGACCCCAAAATTCTACGAGAGACTCGTAGATTTAATAACCAAATTCAGTCACATAGCTGGATACAAAGTCAACACTCAAAAATCAACAGCCTTCCTGTACATAAACTCACAGAGGGAGAAATTAGGGAAACAACACCTTTCACAACAGCATCGAAAAAAATGAAATACTCAGGAATCAATCTAAAAAATGAAGTAAAAGATCTCTACATTGAAAACTACAGTACTCTGAAAAAGGGGATTCAAGAGGATATCAGAAAATGGAAAGATATCCCTTGCTCTTTGGTAGGAAGAACCAACATGGCAAAAATGGCCATACTTCCAAAATTGTTATACAGATTTAATGCCATTCCGATCAAAATTCCGATAGCATATCTCAGAGAATTAGAGAAAACAATCCTAAAATTCATTTGGAACCAGAAGAGACCTAGAATTAGCAAAAGCAATTCTGGGCAACAAATGCAAGCCAGGGGGCATCACAATCCCTGACTTGAAGTTATACTACAGAGCTACTGTGACTTTTTTTTTTTTTTTTTTTTTTTTTGTCTTAACAAGTCTTGAAGAGCTTTCTATGTCATTACATCAGTTTCCACCTCTTCTTTGCAATCACTATGTAGTACTTGGCAGTTTAAATGAGTTGTGATCTAGCGCATCTATGTATGGACATTCTGGGTTGTTTCTTATTTTTCACTCTTACACTCGAAGATGCAAACAACTCCTGAAGGCACATTTATGAGCATGCATGTCAGCAGGACAGAGTACTAAGACTAGAACTACAGAAAAAGTTAATGTACTTTTAAGGTGATTGGAATTCACTTTCTAATAAAGTTCACGAGATGTTCATTATTCTGCATTTTCATCAATACCTGCTATTACCAATCTTTCAAAAATGTCAATCTAATGGATGAAAACCTATAATTGATTTATTTTGCTTTTCTTTGTTATTGAGGTCAAATATATTTCCTCAAGTTTGCTGGTCAGTTATACTGTATTTCTTCTTTGAATTCTCTGCTTGTATTCTTTGCCTGCTTTTTCCCTCAGGTTATTTTTTTTTTTTTTTTTTTTTTTTTTTTTTTTTTTTTTTTTGTGGGTACCGGGGGGACGACCTCAGGACCTCACGCGCCAACAGGCACCCGTGCCGCTGAGCGATATCACCGGCCCCTTTTTCGTATGTGGGTTCCGGGAGTCGAACTCGGGCCTTCGCGCTTGCAAGGCAGGCGCTTAAGCCGCTGAGCCGTCTCACCGGCCCCCCTCAGGTTATTTTTGTTTTTGTAGGTACTCATTACTCATGCTGGCTATTTTTCTTTGTTAAGCACACTTTCTCCTTTTCAACTACCTTTTCATTTTCATGAAGTCAAATACAATGCTCTTTTTCTTTATAGCTTGTGAGTTTTGAGTCTGGCTGAAGAGTTGGATCTGGTTTTGGACTTTGCAGTAGAAAGTGAGGTGCCTCTTAGATCCTCCCCATCAAGGAAGGATTTGCTGTCTGGTAGAAAGCAACTGAATCAGCACACAGCCTCCAGCCTGCTGCCAGCTCTACCAGAACCTGCTCAGCTGCTGGGGGCTGTCTTGCCTGAGATTCTGCCTCCAGGGGAACCTTAGAGGCTGGGGATAAAATCCTGGCCATTCTCAGCCTGATGCTGGACAAGGCTGGCGGGGGCAATATTTGCCCAATGCTCCCTGCTGGCCAGGCTGCCAAAGCCTATCAGGCTGGACTGTTCTCTGACCTTACCTACCCCCAGCTCATTCTGCCTCCCCACGCCTTCCCTGCACCTCAGGCTCCAACCCAGCAGCTGCTTCTGGAGAAATCAACAGGCAAGACTCTTCTGTTGGCATGGAGAGTGGGGCCCAAATTCTCTCCTATTAATCTGCTTATTCTTGCTCTAATACCACACTGTTTTAAGCTCCTTCAGAATTTCCTTGGCTATCATTATAAATTTTTTTTCCCATACAACGATAAGCATCAGCTTATTGAGTTCCATAAAGAATGTGGTTGGGATTTAAATTAGGATTGCACAATATGTACATTAGGGTTGCACATAAATGATGCTGGGGAGAACTGACAGTTACAGTACACTATCACATCCTTCTTTCCATCCATAAATACCTTTCAGATCTTAAATTTCTTGTACATCCCTTAGAAAAGTTTCAGATGTTTGCCCATCTACAGAGATATCATCACCTCTGTGGGTGTTTTGTTTTTTTTTAACCTTTGTGGTTTTTAATTTGCATTTCTCTTATTACTAGCGAGGTTGTACACTTTTTTGATATATTTACTGGCTGTATGAATGTTCTTATTGGTAAAGTGCCCATTCAGATAATTCACTCATGGTTTAATGAGGTTGCTTGTCTTTTTTTTACTTTTGGAATACGTAAGATTCTTTTAGATTGTATGTAATCAAGTGCCTAATCGGTTACATGTGTGTTATTGCCCTCTTCTGCCACTCTGTGACTAGTTTAATGGGTTTTTTTTGACAAATAAAAGTTCTTTAATCAAATTTATCAATGTTTTTCATTGCACTTCATATTTTTGTATCCTGTTGAATAATCCGTACCCCAAGGACATGAAGAAATGCTCCTAAGGTTTATCCTAAGGTATTTTTCAATGGCTTTATGATCTTGTCTTTCACATTTACATTTCACAAATCAACTGGGAGTTGATTTTTTTTGGTATGGTATAAAGTAGGTATCCAATTTCACTTTTGTCCCATGTGGATACCCACTGGCATCAGCACCATTTATTGAAAAGACCATCATTTCTTCACTGCTCAGCCATCTCTGTCAAAATCAAGTTTCTACATATGTTGAACCTCTTTGGGGTTTCTGAACTCCATTCCAATGGCCTCTGTCTGTACTGTCTGTTTTCATCATATAGCTTCGTAATAATTCTTCCTAAGAGTCTGGTAAGGGAAGGCCTTCTCTGTTGGGAACCAGGCTCTGTAAGAGTTAAGTTGCTGACCATGGTGTTCTCTGGCTGTATTGGGAAAGCTCATATTCACAGTCTTTGAAGGCAAGATAACCGCTACAGCTGCAGGGCACTGAATCTCACTCAGAATTGAAAGGCAATAAACTGCCAACCTTAGAGATAAGACAGTTTTCTCAATTAGCAAGATTTACTGCTTGGCATGTCTTTGTCCTAAGTTCTCAAGGCGCTGCTCAGTTTCGTGCCTTTTACCTCAGCTATTCCATGCACTTTTCTACATGCCCCTAATTTGATACCCAATAAATACTGGCAGTCCAGAGAAGTCTTTGTCTTAGCTCCAAGAGAGTTCTGACCTTCCTGGACCCCCACCAACCATATTATGTTGTCTCTTTTAGTTTATTCTTCACTGTTCACTTGTCCCAGGGTTTGGGAGACTAAAGCTCCCAGTACTTCTCTACCACTACTAGTCTTATTCTTCTAAAAGAACATCTTGGTTATTCTTGCTTTCTTCTTTACATTTCCATTACGAACCTGTCAAGTTCTACACCTGTAGCACTCCCTGCATCCAAATTTGGGATTTTGGTTGAGACTGTATTAATCCTTAAACTCAGTTTGGTAGATCAATTTGGAAAGAATGACCTCTTTACAATACTGAGACTTCCAAATCCCACAGTAAATGTGGTATTTCTTCAGTTGTCTTATTTTGTCTCTCAATAAAGGTTTATACTTTTAAAGTTATTACATATCTTCTGTAAGGCTTGTTTTTACTTGACTTTTATGCTATTGTAAATGGAATCTTTTTAAAAAGTTTATTTTCTATTTTTGAATTTTGTATATTGGTCTTATAACTAAATAAACCCTATTGATTAAAAAAGACTCTTTTGAATTTCTATGTACATATCCTATCACATGTAAATAATGAATTTGTTTCTGGCTTCCTAATCTTATCTTTTCTTTCTCTTGCTCTACTGAAATAATTAGTACCTCCAAGACCATGCTGGCCAGAAATGGTGCTGGTAAGCATACCTGTCTTGCATTTTCTCTCAAAGAAAAGCTGTTAACATTTTGTTAATAGGTAAACTATTTGTTTTGCTTGTTTCCAGACACCTTATCAGATAGGAAGTTTCTCCTTTTTCTAGGTTGCTAGTATTTTTAACTACAAATAAATATATCTTGTAATTGATTTTCTGTATCTATTGAAAAGATACATTTTTCTGCCTCTAATAAGATATTGAAAAGAGTTATGACAACATGTTTTCCAAAAGTTAAGTTTGTATTCTCAGAATTAATCCAACTTTTTTTTTTTCTGGTAGATTGATGAGATATAGCTTGTTTATATTTTATGTAGGATTTTACATCTATTCTGTTGAGTGAGATTGGCCTTTAATTTTCCTTTTTTATACTTTGTTTATCATTGGGAAACAAAGTTACACTAGCATTAGAAAATGAGTTTCGAAAAAAATGAGTTTGGGAGGATTCTCTCTGCTATATGTATCCAGTTAAGGTAACTTCTTCCTTGAATATTCATAGTTTCCTGATGAAACTATGTGATTGTGAGATTTTTTTCTGTGAAAAGATTTTTGACCACTGATTTGATCTCATTTCATGGTTGTAAGAATATTCAGGGTTTTTTTTAACCTCTACTTGAGTCAGTTTTGCTGTTAAACTTTTTGCCTTAGAAATGTGTTTATCTAAATTTTAAATTTAATTAGCAAAAAATCCATACTATCTCCTTAATAAATGTGGTGTCTATAGGACTGGTAGTGATGTCTTTTTATTCACTATTTCAAATGTCTGTTTTTCTTATCAGATTAGTCAATTTTATTAGCTTTTTAGAGCCAATCTTTGGCTGTTTTGATTCTCTATTAGCTGTTTGCTATGCCATTTGCTTATACTCTTTTTGTTATTTACTTATTCTATTTTTTTCTAGGCTTTTTTTTTTTTTTTGTGGGTACCGGGGGGTCGACCTCAGGACCTCGGGCGCATGCGCGCCCGTGTCGCTGAGCGATATCACCGGCCCCTTTTTCGTATGTGGGTTCTGGGAGTCGAACTCGGGCTCTCGCGCTTGCTGGGCAGGCGCTTAAGCCGCTGAGCCATCTCACCGGCCCTCTAGGCTTTATTTTGCTATCTTCATATAAAAGCTTGGGTAATTTTATCCTTTCTTCTTTTCTAATACATACATTTGAAAGTATACTACAAAGTACTCCTTTACAAAGTACATTTTATAACCTTTAATATGTAATATTTCTGTTAGCCTTTAATTAAAAATATTTTTTAAGTTCCACTATTTCTTTTTTGACCAAAGGGTATTTAAATGTATATTTCTTCTAACCTAATGCAATTTTCTAATTATCTTCTTAAAACTAACTTCCAGGGGACAGTGAGATGGCTCAGAGGCATAAGCGCCTGCCTGGCAAGCACGAGGGCCCGAGTTCGACTCCCGGAACCCACATACAAAAAAAGGGCCGGTGATATCACTCAGCAGCATGGGCACCTGCTGTCGCGTGAGGTCCTGAGGTCGACCCTTGGTACCCACAGGAAAAAAAAAAAACAAAAACAAAAACTAATTTCCAGTGTAATTAAAACACAGCCAACATTCTTTATATTAAGAGTTTTAAAAAATTGGTTAAGACATTTTATTTCCCAATATGAGTTTTTGAAAATGTTCTATTACATTTTTAATAATCATTCAAAGACAGATATTGAACAGTTTCCATTAGCTCAAGTATGCTAAACATATTCTTCAAATCTAATTTTGGTGGGTCTGTTTGCTCCATCAGTTAGAGAGATACTTGTATTGATAGCTCCAACTATGACTGGGGATTTGTCCATTTCTCTGTGAGTTCTATCAGTTTTTGTTCTGTATATTTTAAGGCCATGTTATTAAAGGTATATCCATATATATCTTTCTGGTGAATTAAACCTTGTATCATTAGGAAATATACCTGATTGTTTGAGGTAATACATTTTGCCTTAGGACTATATTGTCTGATATCTCATTAATTGCTTTTTGGTTTACATTGAATGTCTTTTTTTTAATCCCTAGCCCTTTTTATTTTTTTGAGCTAGGGTCTCATTAAGTCACAAAGTTGGCCTGGCTGAGTTTGAACTTGTGAAATTGCTGCCTCAGCCTTACAGAGTACTGCACATCAGAATGCACCACCACGCCCGGCTGGATCTGTCTCTTTTATTAATGTAGGTACCCCTCAAAAAAGTCTGGTAACTCTTGACTCTTTTATTTTTATTATTTATTTATTTTGAAATCTTGGTTGGCTTGCCTGGTTTAAGTCTGTTTTTCATGATTTGGGGAATATGTTGCTAAAAGGTTATGGCAATAGTTGGATTCCTGCCGTGTGTATGTGTGGGAAGGGTCTGCTCCTCTCACTGGTTAGCTGGCCCCCAGGCTTTGATCTGCCACCCACTACTTCTGCCTTAGGCTCCTGTTCTATCACTCAGCACAGGAATGGGTTAGGAGGAGCCAACTTTTCTAGATAGCACAAAGGTGGTTCCCAAGTGACTCCCATCATTGTCTGTCTGATCCTCCAGGACTTCTTCCTCAGAATTAGGTTTTGAGTTAGCATTTCCCTCCCTGTTGTATGTCTCTGGTGTCTGTTTTAATGAATTCTTCAAAATAATTGATTTACTTATGATGCTTTCCGTTCTTTTCCAGTGCTGTTTTTGTTTCTATGTAGCTCTGTATATTTTCTCTCATTCATGAGTTTTAATGGAGAAGTGGGTCCAATTTGCCAACAAGATATTTACAAACAATTGCAAATTTTATGTGTTTACCAAGCTAGTTTACCTCAAATCTCAGTTAACAAATCACACTGCTTTGGTTTTCATGATTGATGATATATATATTGGTATGTTAATATTTTGAATATCTGCTATATTACCTACCTTTAAACTCTTCACATCTTGTTCTACAAATTCTTCAAGTTCACTTATATAAAAGGGCTTAAATTGCTCTTCAATACCTATATGAGAAAAATAGTCCTTTAAATTTCTTAAGTATTTTCTAAAATTAAAATATTAGCAATCTGTCGTCTTTAAATTACTACTTACCTTAAACCTGTGGCCAAAGCAGTGAAATAAAAAATTAAACTCCAAATCACTGACTCTGATGAAAACTAAACCCCAGTAGACAGAGAAGGGTTAGAATAACTCTGAGAACCAGGTGCTCCTGCCTGCAGTGTGAGTGAGCTCTGGATGTGAGTTAAGCTCCAAGTGAACAAGGATGAATGAATTCGATGTTTCCATCCCTCTGGCATCGCATTCACGATAGGGTGGGACACCCAAGATAAGGATTGGTTGTAAAGTTAGAGATGTTAGCCTTAAAAGAAAAAGGAAATTTCTAGTTCCAGGAAGGTGGAGTGGATATATTTTTCCTTATTCCTCCTCCTAAGCACAATAAGAAATCTTGAATATATGTAAAACAAAAATACAAACACTCTGGAAGGAGCAGAGAAGATGATAGACCAGCTGGGACCTCAGAGTCTGAGAAAACACACAGGAGTGAGGTCCCTAGATTTTCTCTTTGCGTCTTATATCCCAGAGTTGGAGCTGAACAGCTGGCTACCCAGAATCATCAACAGGCACAGACAAAGACATCATTTTCAACAACAAACCTAGCTTGCTGTCTGCAGGACTAAGCAAGGGGCAGCCTCCCAACAGAGAAGCCCCTTTGACCGATAACCTGTATTCCAGCCAAACCACAGGAAGTAACTCTGATTCCACCCTTATCCACACCAGGTGGACAGCCTAGGCTTCCAGCCTCAGGAGAGAGTAACAACAGTGCATCCCAACACCTCCGCCAGAGAGGAAGCCAGGACTCTTCCTTCCTACCAGCTGGTAATGAGCTTCTCCACCCCTGTGCTGTCAGGAGGCCCACAGCGGTAACCTGGACATGTATCCCATGTGGCAGTAACAAGATAGCCCTTCCCTCCCTACTGAGGAAGAATCAGAGGAAGGCCGGTGGGAAGCCTGGACTTTCACCATTACTTAGTAGTAAGCAGGCACCTCCATCTCAGCGGAGTGGAGACTGTGTGAGCTCTGCTGAACTTCCATCCCTGACTAGCAGTGAAAGTACCCTGCCTTGGGTGTCAGTGCAGACTGAGGGGGACCTGGATTTGCATCTCCACCTGACATCAACAAGGTGGTAACTATCATTCCCATGCCAGAGCAGTGGAGGCCACAAGAATACCTGAATTTGTACATCCGCCAAGTAGAAGTGTGGGTAGCCTGCGGACCCTACTTGCAGCTGTTATCTAATATGGAGCTAGTAGTATGGGACTAAGTCTCTTAAATTGTGGAGTCTGATGAAAGCTCAGGGCAGTTAGTGTCAGAATTGAATTGAATTTTAGGATACTCAGGTGGTGACACTTTTGGTAATTATAATTAAAACCACAGGTAAATACAATAGGCTTTCCTTCTCCTGTTCAGTATTCAAAACTATGACAACTGAAGCAGAACTGTAACATTGATGTGTTTTAAATAAATGTAGGAAAATTTTTAAGGCTATATACAGGAGAAAGGAGAAATAAAGGAAGATAAGGTTTCTGTATGTCACTCAATCTGGTAAAATGATACCATTAGACTGTGATAAATTATGTACAGATAATATAGTACCTTGAATATCCATTTGAAAAACCCTACACAGAGATACACTCAAAAACAATAGAGATGATTCAAAGCGGAATTCTAAAATATGTTCAAGAACCCACAGGAAGGCAGGAAAAATGCTGTTGTTTGGCTCTTGACTCTCCCCCAAAGGCCTATGTGTTCAAGGCCTGGTCCACTTGTGGGGGTTAGGTGTGGAACCCTGAGGTAAGGCCTGGTGACAGGAAGAAAGGTCACTGTGGGCGTGCCTTCTTTGTTTCTCCTGCGCAGCCCAGCCATGAAATGAATGGTTTTGCTGTGCCTGTGCTCCCCACAACTATGTACTGCCTTGCCACAGGCTCAAAAGCAGTGAGACAAACCAACCATGGACTGTGTAATGGTTGATGGATTGTGTCAACTTGAGAAGTTTAGAAGCTTAACTAAGTTGGCTCAGCAATTCTACACCCTAGGGTGTACAGGATCAACCCTAGGGTGGCTTGTCACCTGGATAGTATAAAAGGGAAATGAGGAAGGACGGACTGGCTTCTGTTCTTCGGAAGAGCTCCAGTCTTCACCTTCAGCTTGGACGTCGTCTCCTGGCTTCTAGCGCAGACTCTTCGGCTTCTGCCTCAGATCCTTCAGCCTTCCGGCATAGACTCTTCAGGCTTCCATCGCAGACCCATCGGACTTCTGATATGGACTTGCAGGGGACGCTGCTGTGAACTCCAGACCTTGGACTGGAGTCCAAACCTTCAGTCTCCAGTGTGCAGACGCCCTCTGCTTCCTCATCCAACTCTGTGGCTGACCATCATAAGCTGATCTTGTAATTTCTTATTTGTATGTCTTGCGTTACATCTGTTTCTCCAGTAAAATACTGACTGATACAGACTGAAACCACTGAAACTGTGTACCAGAAGAAACATTTTCTCTTTTTAAGTTGATTATCTCAGATATTTTCTTACAGTAATAGAAAGCTGACTAACACAAAAAGACCAAACACAGGAGACTTGAAAGCAGAAAAAACCAATGGAAGAAAAAATGGCAGACTTGGACCCAATAATCATGTTAAATTTAAATGGTCTAAACACACCATTATAATACAGAGGTTGGTGGAAGAGATTTAAAAACATGACCCAATTAACTATATGCAAAACAAGAAACTCACTTCACATATAATGATATAGGAAGGTTAAAGTTAAAGGATAGAAAAAGATATATTAATCAAAAGAAAACAGGGAGGCTATATTAACTTCCAAAAAAGTAGACTTAGAACAGTGAAAATTACCAGAGATGGAGAAATTTACAAAACGATAAGGTTTAATCCTAAAGACATAGAAAGGTATATACACCCAAATGAGAGAAACATAATCTGAAAAGCAAAAGACAGAACTGAAAGCAGAAATCTACAGATTCAGAGTTACAGTTGGAGACTTGAACATTCCTCTCTCAACAACTGAAAAAGCAACTAAATAGAAAATCAGTAGACACAGAGGAACACAAAAACAGCATCGACCAATGGGGTTTAATCAAGATTTATAGAACACTCTACTCAACATGAGCAGAAAACCCAAGTATTCTCCTTAAGTGTCAATACAACATATACCAAGACAGAAGCTGGGACACACACACACACACACACACACACACACACACACACACACAAAAAAGCCTCTAAAAACTTGAAAGAACTAAAACACAGAATGTGATCTCTGCCCACATTGAAATCAAACAAAAAAATCAGTAACAGGAAGATGAAAGGAAAATCTTCAAAGTCTTGAAAACTAAGCAGCACATTTCTAAATAATATAGGGGTCAACAAAAAGTCTGAAGGGGAATTTTACAAGTGCATTAAAAGTTAATGAAAATAAAAATATACATCAAAAACTGTGGTACCCAACTAAAGCAGGGCTGAGAGAGAAATTTATGACAATAAATGTGCACATTAGAAAAAAGTCTCAAATCAGTAATTTTGAGTTCCCACTTCAAGAACCTAGAAAATGAAAAGCAAAACAAACACAAAGCAAACGGAAGGAAATAACAGAAATAAGGGCAGAAATCAATGAAGAAAAAACAGAGAAAAGTGAAACAAAAACTAGTTATTTGAAAAGATCAATAAAATTGATAAATCTCTAGCAAAACTGAAAAAGAAAAGACATAAATTACTAATATCTGGAATGAAATAGTAGATACCACTATACAGTAAACCCTACCAACATAAAAAATATAAGGGATACTAAATGCAACTTTACATACATAAACATGAAAACTGAGATGAACTAGACCACTTGCTGAAAAAATACAAACTATCACAGCTACCCCAATAGGAGACAGATCCTCTTGAATAGTCCTACAACTATTAGGAAAGTTACTTCATAATTTAAACCACCCCTCCCCCATCTCCAGGTCCAGATGGTTTCATGGGAGAATTTAACCAAATTTTTCAATATTCTACACATTGATATATGATGTCACATCATCCATAAGTTAGTTACATCAAGTAGGATGTTACCTATAGCTTATGTCATAACTAATAATGAAAGACTGAATGGTTTCATCCTAAGATTAGGAACGAGATAAGTTCTAGGCAATAGAATAACGCAAGAAAACGAAATAATAGGCACACAGTTAACATAATGACCTTTAATCCTATCCATAATGCTGCAAATGACAGGATTTCATTCTTCTTATGGCTGATTAATAGTCCACTGTGTATATATACGGTACCACAGTTTCTTCGTCCATTCATCAGTTGATGGGCACCTAGGCTGACTGTATTTCAGCTGCTGTGAACAATGCCTCAGTAAACATGGAAGATGTTACTGTTGGGGGAAGGACACATGGGAACTCTCTGTGTTGTTTCTTATGACTACATGTGAATTTACAAGTATTCCAAAATAAGAACTTTAATTTTGGAAGTGAAATGGCACAGAACATGAGAGGAAAAGCCAGGAAAAGATTAAGACTGACAGAGCATGTGTGAAAAACAGACAACTAAACAAAGTGCCCCTGTAATCCTTTGGTGGTAGTAGTAGGCGGAGCTTTCCTTCTGTTTTCTCACAGAAATATGACAGCAAAACACTTATAGCTCCTTAGTACCTTCCTATTATATCTTTCTTCCTCACCTGATTTACTTCTTTCCTTTCCCTACTTCACAAACTCCTACGTCACGTAGGGGAATTGGAAAGGGTGCAAGGATGTGTCGGACATCCATGTCCCCTTATTTCTCTTCACAGTGGGACCAATCTAAACTCACAAAATACATTCCCAAAGGTGCCAACTAAATAAGGGGAGAGAAAGAAATGAAAGAAGCGAGGAAACAAGCAGGCCAGTGGAGCGACCCAAGTGCCCGTCACTAGAAGAATGGACAAACACAATGTGGTATACACATAAAATGGAATATCATCCAGCCATATAAAGGAAGGAAATTCTGACTTATAACATGGATTAACCTAGAAGACATTCACTACACTTAATGAAATAAACCAGGCACAAAGGACAAAGACTGTACGATTCCACTTATATGAGGTACCAGAGTAGTCGAATTCAGAGAGAGACGCAAAGCAGAGTGGTGGTTGCCAGGGCTGAAGAGGAGAATGTGGAGTTTGTGTTTGAGTAGAGTTTCGGTTTGGGAAGATGAAAAAGTCCTGGTGATGGACACACAGCAGAGGGAATGAACTTAATGCTACTGATGTGTACGCTTAAAAACAGCTGTGATGTATGCATATTTCTAACAATAAAAAAGTTAATTCTAAAAAAGAAGGCTATATATATCTTTATGGTCTTGAGAGGGATCTTTTTATTAAACAAAATGTTTGAAGTCTAGAAAGTCAGTTTGAAACCACAAGTTTTGTAAGACTCAAACCACATTCCTGACATCGTCTCACTTGGGACAATCACCACATGGATGAATCCTACAAAGTCAGAAAAAAACACTCTCACCAAGAAATGTTGGCCGAAGTTCTGGGTTTTCCTTCCAGCAGAGCTCCATGAGGTGGATGAGCTCCTTGGGGCAATGTTCAATGATCTCGTCCACATTTGGCCTGTTCCCAGCTTTTATGCATAACAACAGCTGCTCCGCGCAGATGGCATCTATAAAGCAAAGAGGAGCTTTGGGTGAAACCTTTGGCTTCTGCTCTTCTCTCAGGGGGAAGACAGTAGAACTTGAATGACATTGCTGATTGTCTCTGCCTAAGGTAAGCTTTTAGCAGAGCTGCCTCATTCCATAGGGCAGAATGGCCCTTGACAGGGAGCTGACACATTCCACTGCCGAGATGATCCAACATTTTAATTTCTGCAGATGAAAGACAAAATTTGAAACAAAGCTACTTTCTTGTAGAACAAATGGCTTCTGTGGGTAAAGCCAATGGTGTTCCCCAGATCTTCCTATCAAGGCAGATACAGGACAGTCCTTGCTTTTAAGTTTAACGTATTTTTTTTTTTTTTTTTTTTTGTGGGTACCGGGGGGTCGACCTCAGGACCTCGTGCGCCAGCAGGCGCCCGTGCCGCTGAGCGATATCACCGGCCCCTTTTTCGTATGTGGGATCCGGGAGTCGAACTCGGGCCCTCGCGCTTGCCGGGCAGGCGCTTAAGCCGCTGAGCCATCTCACCGGCCCACGTATTTTTAAATAAGGGGTCTGAGTAACACAATTATGAGTAGAGTAGGTTTTGTTGAATACAGAAAAATAAGTAGATGCTATCCAGGTAAAGAATGGGGAAACAAGACCCAAGGAGGAGGACTCCAGTCCAGGAGAGCAGGAAACTAGTAGATTGGATAAGACAGAAATCATGGTGCATCCTAGAATTTACTAGATTGGGGTAACTGGGCATGGTGATAAAGTAGAGAGAGCAATGGATAAGGCTAGCGAGAGAAGCAAAGGTCTTATATAAAGAGCCAGCCTCATATCCCATACTGAAGAGTCTCAACTTTATCCTAAAGGCAGAGAGTCAGGGAAGGATTTTAAATGAGTGCAATGGTCACATCTGCCTTTTAGGATGACCATTTTGGCTGCCACATGAATGGTGGAATGCATGAGGACCTGCAGCAAAATAAAGAGGGTCTGAACTAAGCAGATGCTGGTGGGGAGAGAAGTAGACGGATTTGAAGTGTTGAGGTCTTACTGGAGTGACAGATGAAAGGCCAGGTTGAGTCTGAGATGGCTCTAAGGTTGCTGGCACATAACTTGGTAAAAGATGGAAAAGTCATTTTCTGAACATCCAAAGAAGAGCAAAGAGGAAGAATTTACTGAGCAGCAACTATGTTCCAGGCACTGTGTGCAGATGCTGAGGAAATGGCAGTGGATAAATTGGATGTGGCACCAGCCCTCAGGGAACTTGCAATCTAGTGGGCCACAGCCACTGATGGAACAATTACAGATCTTAACTGATTTCACTGAAGGTCAGTACCTCAGGTAATAGTTCTGATTAATATCACAGTCCCGTTCCTCTACAAATGTCTTACTTTCATATGGCTCTTTATTTGCAAATATTGCCCAAAGAACTATGCCAAAGCTATACACGTCTGACTTCTCTGTGGGCTTGACATTGATGTCGCTGAGATGCTCGGGGGCCATGTAATACAGGGTGCCGCCATTTTTCTTAGTGGTGCTGTTAGCCTTCCTCTGCTCATTGTGTTCCTCTTTAGTCAGTTTGCTCCATGTCTTAAAGGAAGCAACGCCAAGGTCAGCTATCTGCAAAAGAGATCAAACCATTGGGAATTACTGGCGAAGGCTACAAACCAACCAGATTTGGCTTAAAATCTGGGGCTTTTCCGAGATGTGACTGAGGTACAGAAAACAGTTGCATTAGGAATGTTTAAATCAGCTTTGGAACAGACTCATAAAAATTTAAGTCTTTCTTCACTCATCTGGAAAATCTCCCCTAAGAAATGTTCCCATGATATTTTGGTATCTCTATTCTTATGCAACAAAAGAGAGAGGGGAAAGCAGAAGACATTTATGCCATGACGCCAATAACAAAATGTGTTTATATTCTGATTCCTCATTTATTCTGCATATATGTTTCAGCTATTTCTGGGGCTGAAGGGACAAGCATTATTTTCTTCTCAGCAGATTTATGTAGCAGATAGAGGCTAGGTACTACACCTTCTGTTCCCCAGATGGCATCCAGAGGCCCATGGATGTCAGTCTTCAAGGATCCCAAAGGCACGCTGATGACAAGAGCTATGGTGCTGTTTTTCTGAGTTGGTAACCTGAACTTAAGACAAGATGGGATCCGAAGGAAGGGGGAAAAACAGAAAGCACAAATACCGAGGTCAGACACGGAGCAAAGAGGGAAGTGGCAGGGCAAAATGACAGAACACAGTTAAGAAAGAACCAAAGGTTACAGTTCCACTTCTCTTTCTAGAAATCCAAGCAAGCATTCGGAAGTGCATTATGGCATGCGATTATCTGAAAACACAGATATTAACCTTTAAAGATATGAGAGAGGCTGTTAACTTAAAGGAAGAAACTTCCTTAAAAACACTGGATAGGAACCTGTCCATGACTCAAGAGTGTTAGAAGCAGAATCTTGTAGGCGGGTTCCAAGTTCCGCTTTCCCTTTCCAGACCTTTTGGTTTTTGGTGTGGTGCTGGAGATGGAACCCAGGGCTTCCCGCATGCTAGGCAAGTGCTCACCAAGTTACACTCTCAGCCCCCATTCAGGTTCCTGTACTTAGATTCCAGTTGCCAAAACCAATCAATGTGATGCTCCCCCCAACTAAATCTTGCCCTGGAATGAACAAAACAAAGATCCCTTTCCCTTGTTCCCTTTACTACAGTGGAGTTTTCAAAAGAAAATTGATTTTTTAAAAAAAAATGCAGCAGATGAAAATAAAAACTTTAAATCTGCTGAATTTCAGAGCAGAAGCTTTTGATGCCCAAGTGGCCAGTTTACTGCTGATCTGATTCCCTGGCCATATCTGAGTTCTAAGAACCTCCCACACACCCCTCCACATCCTCCTGCATTTCCAGTCTCGGTCACACAGATTCCCTGGAAAAATGATGAAGCAGATGACTTATTCCAGGGTAAACAAGGAATTCTTGAATGTTTCCATCTCAAAGTCTAACAGAGGAGGAAAACAAAATTGGGGGAGAGGTTTGCTTGCCTACCCCATTCAAATCTCCTCACAAAAGGTATTATCTACATCCTATTATAGTCATCTCCCAACCCTGTCAAGCCTGATCTTGATCCTTTGGCAGCCTCATCTCGAGTTACCCACTGAGCCAGTCTTCCTCTATCATCTACCATGGATTTACGGTGGAAAGTGGGAGCTAAAATTAACCTCCTAGAAGCCTAGAGACTAAGTAACATTTACCTTAATGTGAAAGTGATCATCAACAAGGATATTTTCAGGCTTCAGGTCCTTATGTATCACACCTTCTCTATGTAAGTAGCACATTCCTTCAATAGTCTCTGCAATTATCCTTCCTTTTACAGAAAGTGGGATACCGATCTGAAATGAGAAAATATCTGTGCAAAGGAAGATAATCAAATAGGCAAGAACTCCATTAAAGAGTGGGGGATCCAAACCCGAGAACAGAGATACCACATTTCCACCAGATACCCTGCAGCGCTGCTGTCCCTGTGCAACAAGCCCCCTTTTCAGGAAAGATCCATCCTAGGGGCTGAAGGGTATTGATGTGGTATTTTGTCAGTGTAAAAACAAAAATTCATGCAAGTGTCATGGCATATAAAAATACTATAAGCTCCTTACCAGGACTTACTATTTAAGATTGTATCCTCAGTGCCTAGAATGAATGAACAAGTATACAGATAACCATTTTCTATGGCATACTCATATGATATGATACTGTTATTTACATTAACTACATGAATCATGTCAGGAAAACGCCCATGTGAAATAATGTTAAAAAAGAACACAGGAAATATATTCACACTGATTACAACCATGTAAAAATCTATGCCGTATGCGTGATTCTGAAACTGTGCTAAAGTGACTTAGAATCTATTCAGTGATCTGGTGTCAGGCCTTTTAGATCACTGTACAGTCTCAGGTCATTCTTACAGTTATATTCTAACTATAGCATCCATGTTAGTATAAACAATTTCTGTTTCTATTTCAGTGGTTACATTTTAGTTTTGCTTAACAATGAGAAACCAGTTTATAAATAGGTTGTTTCCTAAAAAGTGTCTGTATATTGGTTGATGGTTAACAGAAAAAACATTTAAACTATGGAATTAGATTCCTAAGAGTATCCCTCAAACCATATTTAACACATAATGTAGCTGAATTATACCATCAATAACTGGGCCAGCACCATACAAAAAGCAGAAAAGATCTGTTCCCTTCTTCCTTGGTGTACTTTTGCCTTAGGAAAATGTTCTAAGCAAGCAAAGTTGGTCCTCCTCCCACCTCTCCCGCCTCTCTCTTGGGTCCTGATTCTTCCTGAGCCCCAGCCAATGCACCTTATCATTGCCAGGTGCAGCAGAATGCCCCCGTCCCAAAAGACTTCTCAACTAAAATGTCTTCTTTCATGCCGCTTGCTTATCTTAGCTGGTTTGACGGAGGAGAGCTGTCTGGCCAATTACAATACAATAGATCTAAGTGATCAACTGCTCTCCTCCCCCAGGTGTCTGTTTTTGTGAGAGAGATCTACTGACTGGCAGTTAACAAATGGGAGCGGGAAGATGCAGAAAGAGAAAATGCCATAAAAACAGCCATACCCTGTCACTCTGCACAATGCACCCTCTAGCCAAACCCAGTGATTTGCAGTTCTGAAAATTTGGCTGTTCTCTTACTCCTCTGTAACCAACATTGTCTCTGCGGGGAACACTTATTTCCTCTTGCCCATCAGACTGGAAGCCCTACCCATCTGTCCCAGGCTGTGGTGGGTGGCAGCCTCTGATCCTGCCGCAGCAGACCCTGGCATGTCTGCCACAACACCATCAACCACACGGTCACTTCTTCTCTGCCTCCTTTCCTTGCCAACATCATTCTGGCTAGGATTCCTGAGCAACTCGCACAGGATCTTAACAGGTGCGTGAACTTTAAAAACAGTTTAGGGGCCAGTGAGATGGCTCAGCGAGATGGCTCAGCAGTGTAAGCGCCTGCCTGGCAAATGCGAGGGCCAGAGTTCGACTCCCGGAACCCACATACAAAAAAAGGGCCGGTGATATCGCTCAGCGGCACGGGTGCCTGCTGGCGCGCGAGGTCCTGAGGTCGACCCTCAGTACCCACAAAAATAAATAAATAAATAAAAATAAAATAAAATACAAAACAGTTTAGAATTATTTGGTCTTGGCAAACTAGTTTTATTTTTCTGTTTTAAATCTTATCCATTGTTACTGCAGCTTATGTGCTATGTTTAACCTGTAATAAAAGTTTCCTAAATGGTATCAAAGTACAGTCATGAACTTTCCATCTTCATTTACATTGTGTATAGTGTTATGCTTTTATGAATCACTGTCTGTTATGGTCATGATAGTGTACGTGGTGTCATCAGTTAACCTGTATTTGTCATCGGTCACATATATACCCCATGTCAGACCATGTGCTCCTGAAGATTGGCCCTCTCTCCGAAGTGTGGAGGCAAAAAGAGGCTGGCAGGTATGGTAACAAGTCAACCGCAACACCAGACACACAGGGGACTGGAAGGAGAGAAACCCTCCTTGGCAGGGGAAGGCAGGGAAGATCTAAGGGCCAGAATGGTGGGACAGGCCTGTAAGCCCAGCTACTCGGGAGGCTGAGGCAGAAGGATCACAAGTTTAAAGCCAGCCTGGGCAACTTAGCAAGACACAGTCTCAAAATGTTTAATAATAAGGGCTAGAAGGGTGGGGATGCAGCTCAGCGGCAGAGCACCACTAAGTTTGATCCTCATCAGTACGCACACATGCGCACACAATCTAACAAGGACTAACTTTAGGAAATCCAACAAACTATGGAGTAACTCACAAAGGGATTATTTTGTATCAGTGAGCCGCAGGCGGCCCAGCAGTGCCGTAACAGCCAGCCAGTGCCCAGGGCTGTGCAGAGAGACCCGATGGCGTCCGCTACCTGGGCTTTGAGCACGTGCATGAGGTTGCCCTTCTCCATGTACTCCATCACCAGGGAGTAGTTCCCCTCCTCAATGATGACGCCCAGCAGCCTCACCACGCGGCTGTGACTCAGTCTGTACATCATCTTTCCCTCCTCCAGGAGGGACTCGTTGTACCTGCGGGCAGAAAGGCACCATGCTGAGGTGACACAACCAGCCCTTCTCCCTGGAGCCCCAAAGCCTCCAGCATACTGCCACACACTTTGTCACACTTGAGCCTCATCTGACCTCCCGGGCACAGACTACGTGTTACCGAGCAGGGGGCTGCTTCACCTCTATGCCCCTGCTCCCCGTCCTGGCAGCAGGCACTCAAGACTGTAAATCAACGAATGCAAAGCACACAAACAGCAGCAACACGGCCTGAATAGAACGCTGTGCTGGACAGTGTACGACGGGGGAGAGAGGGGGGGCAGCGAGACCCCTCTCAGACTGCTCCAACGAGGACAGAGAGAGGCAAAACCTTTCCACTGTTTGCTTTAAAGAGTGGCTTCTTTAAAGCACTGACTGAATCTGCCTTTCTTTTTTCCATTTTTAGATCCAGTCTTTGCGAAAAATGTAAAGCGAGTAAGCCTGTTTTCACTGATTCCTCCCATTTCCTTTACGTTGCCTCCTGCATCGCTCTTTTTCCCTTTCCATGTTTCTCTCCCATGATTTACTAGTTTTTCACTACCTGGCCTCAGTGCCCTCATCAGAGACGATGGCAATAATAAGGGTTATGGCTATTCTTGGCATAGAGTCGGTGTACTGACTCTCCCCAGGGTCTGCCTCATCCCCAAACCCCGGCAGCTCTGATCCACGAACCCTCTGAGATAACCGCTTTCTGAGGCCAGCAGACAGTGTGGCCCCTGCCTCTGCTCCCAACTCACTCCGTGCGCTTGGGCCCTGTGTACACCTTTTTCAGGATCACAAGCCCATGTGTCCTGTGGTAACACAAGGACACTGCCCCGAAGCCTCCGCTGTCTAGATCTTCTTTCCGCAGAAGGTCGCTGGAATTCATCTTAATGTCCTCCAAAGACATGTTTGCTTGCTCTCTGAAGCTCAGAATGCCCCGATACACGCCACTTTCCTTTTTCTTTGCTTGTTTTTTTTCAGTGCTGTGCCCTGTAAGAAAACAGAGGACATCTTAGGGCAAAGAAATCTTGATCCAAAAAACACACATGGTTGGTGTGCCTTTGTCCTTCTGAGGACAGATGACATAATCATTAAGATGAGCTGTTTTCTAAGAATCACAGAAGACCATAATTTTTATTACCACAGACTTTTCATTTCTGGTAATATGGCGCACATGAAAAATTTAAAAACCGTCCCACTACAGGAGACCTATACATGTTGGAGAACATAATTCAAACATCTACTCAAATGCACAGCTAACTCAGTAGGAAGAAAAGGAGTTCCAGGAACAGAAAACAGACAGCACTGGACAAGCGGCAGCGGCCCATGTGGGAGCCCTGCAGGCCACCCTTATCACCCAGACATCCAGGGTTTAAAGCAGCACCGGATGTGAGCTGAGGTGAGGGCACGCAAGAGAAAAGGGTCGGAATGAAGACTCCCCTTGGCGTGGCCCTCTCACCATGCTGCCCCACGTGGGAGAAGAGACTAAGAAAAAGCAGCCCACTGGCAAGGGAATTCCTCCACCTTGGACTAGGCATGAGGGGTAAAAACAAATCTCTGTGAATTCCTGACCTTCGGCCTGCCTTCAAATTAAGCTGGGCTTTGAACTTAGAGGACTGTGGCCATCCACTTAAGGCCACGGTTCCCCAAACTAAGGACTTTTGTGTAGAAAGTGGTCACAGGATAAAGATATCCTCAGATTATACAGCCAGAGCAAAAAACACGCGTTCAAGTCAGGCTGGACAGGATTCCCATACGGAAAAGCTTAAGGTAACATGGGCCTGGCTGCCCAAAATTATAAACTACAGAAGAAAGATTCACTATGAGCCAGACCCAGCACATAATAATAAACAGCAATACTAGGTACCATGAAAGGTAAGAACTCCAGGTAATCAAACTGTTCATCTGCATTAGAAAATAAATAGGCTTAAAATAATTATGAGAAAAGTAGGAAGTAGAAGACTATAAAATAAAGAACAGTGCACTCAGAATAGGAAGACGTTTGAAAGAACGAGGATTTAGACAATCTCTCGTCTGTGCTGTGTAGTGTACAATGAGATCTCAACAGCACCATTTGGGAAAAAGCTCTGACAGTTTCTTAGAAAACAAAATACGCTCCTATATACTATGACCCAGCAATTCTACTCCCAAGAGAAATGAAAACATATATCCAAAAAGACTTGTGCAATGTTCGGAGCAGCGTTATTCATAATAGCTGCAAAGGGGAGGCAGCGGTCCACCAGTAGGGGCGTGGTAAAGAATTATACAATGTAATACACTCAGCAATAAAAAGGAGCTGAATTACTAATGCACAAAACAGCACAGATGAAATGCCAAACATGACGCTGGGTGAAAGAGGGATACAAAATTGTAGGCACACTGATGTAGGTAAGGGGATATGTGACACAGTAAGCAGTGCAAAACTGTACCAGCAGCAAATATATGGGAGTGGACTATAAAATCTTCCTAACTTTGCACTTTGTTGTTTTTCATAATGGAATGTTAAGAGCAGGGAGTTTAAAAGTACCATGGTGGGGGGTGGCTTTCTAAAAACACACAACTATCTACAATCTTGTCCAGTGGCCTGCTGCAGACAACTCAGGTAAATGACCTACACCTAGGCAAAAGCTAACCAGATGACGCCCACGTACCAGCACACTAGGCTGGCATTCCTGGGCACCTTCCCTGTGACATAAGGCATTGCCAAGCAGGAGAAGTGTTTTCCAGGAAAGAAGCACATCCGGGAGGCGGTCAGGGAGAGGAGGCTGCCAGGTAAAGGGGTGGAGGCTGCAGGGAATGGGTGAGGCCCAGACCGAAGGTGACACAGCGCACGCCATAATGCAGCATCAGCACAAACAGTGCAGGCTCCTCTCGTGAGTGAGCTCTAGCTCTGTAATTCACTGGCCCTGTGACCTTGGGACAGTTACTTAACCCTCGATTTCCTCAATACAAAAGGGGATAATGATGATGCCCTCACAGGTCAGGTAAGGATTATATGAGGAAAAAAAATATGCATAAACATCTTTGCTGCATGCTTTAGGGCGCTGGCTCTGGTTACCTGGGCTACGCAGTCATTTACTCATCTTGATCCCCTTGAAATGCCAGCGTGCCCTGGGGACTCTGCCCCGGAGGTCCACACTGGCCAGCCCTTGCGAGGGTGAGGCTGGGGTGGGAATGCACAGACACAAGGCATGGGAAAGGATTTTTATCTGCACAATAAGGCAATTGTTTTGCTTTCTTCTCTACACTTTTACTATATTTTCTACAATCAACAAAATTTACATTTATAATAAAACTATGTTTAAAAAGGACTAATTCCTTGACTCAGTAGTTCTTTGAGGAATTAAATCTGAGATGTTGATACAGTTATGTAAATGATGTTCTTGGTAACATTACATAGAACAGCAAAAGCACGGAGAACAACTTACATGTGCAGAGGAGAGAATAGTTATGAACCATCCATACTCTGAAATCTACTCAACAGTTTTCAAAAATAATGCTGTGGAAGATTCAGTAACCATACGCAATGCTCACAGACAGTAGACAAAACTACAGTCACGTCCTAAAATACGTGCACTTGGGGTAGGAGTCCAGCTTTATGAGTTCTGTGTGGTACTGCCCTTCACCCAGCCCGTGTCTCCTCAGACTTACCGGTTCCGACTCGGACCTCCACAGCCTCCTGCAGGCTTGGCAGAGCTGTGTCTGATGCTCTTCTGTGATTAAGGCTCCAGACCCAAGTCAGTTCTCACAGCCCTGTGGTTTGCTGGTGTAGTGCAGTCTTCATCTTATATAGCCTTTGCTAGGTTTTCAATTATTTCTTGTGTGTTTCCTGTCTCCCCTCCCTCTTCCCCGGGAATGACTCAACTTTGGGTACTGAATTTAGGTCTGCACCTGCTAGCTCTACCACACCCTCAGCCCTGACTCACGTTAAAAGAAATAGCGTGTGTTAGTGAACTGATACGGAAATTTGAGAGAAAGGACAAGGTTTGATTCCACTACCACTTCAGGTGAATCATTTAACCCAAGTATTAGTTTCTTCATTTGTAAATTAATAATAAAATTTACTTCCTGGGATCACTAATGTATATGATCATGGTTGGTTAAACTATTTTTATTATAGACAGCTAAGTTAGGTAGAAATATAGGCAGTCGGACAGAGACAGGCCCTCAAGAGTCAGTGCTAACAATGAGAACACACTGCAACTGTGGGAGGTGGGGGGCATTCATTGAGAGCCTGACCTCAAGACAAAAGACAGAATGACTACACCCACATACTTCGCCCAGGGGTGGACAGCAGTGATTGATATACTAAATAGGTATCGATCACTTTGGGTGGGGGGGCCAGGAAGAGCCACTGACCCACTCCCTCCAGGAAAAGCCTAGGTTTGGTCCATGTAACTTGCTTCCCCATTTGATCCCCAATTAATCAGTATTACCTAAACAATTATGCTTGTAATCGTATTGGTTGACCATAGTTTTGTCCCACCTCCTGCCCACCTTGTGATTTCCCATTGGATCAATGTTACCTAAGTGACTGTACTTGTAATCTTATTAGTTGATTATAATTTTTCCCACCTTAGACCCACCTCACCTCGTGTTTTTGCTCTGTAAAGTTCTCTTGAAAAGCAGGGTCCTTGGTAAACCACTCGGGACCCTCCTGTCTCTCTCAGACAGAAGCTTTCTTTCCCCAATAAATATATTCTGCTCTTAACCTCCGTCCTTCCTGGAATTCATTCTTCGATTTTAGAGAACATGAACTTGTGTATTGGACATCTAGCAGGTTGGGGGTTTCTTTCCCCTGTATCACTTGGAGGTTTTCCACCAAGATAATTGGACGGAAGTAAGAGTACTTTTGTTTCATAGATTCTGGATCGTGACTTAAGTAATCAAAAAAATTTTTTATGCTTTAAATTTTCATGTTATATGTTTGTCAGTTGCTTGTAATTGCTTGTTTGTCTTATATAAATCGTTTTGTTAGAATGATGATAAATTTATAAACATGGGAAGGTTATGATGCTTCTTTAATAGGACATTTTATTCCTATTTTGTACATGCTGCATTTGGACTAGTTGCTGAATTTACTGTGTTCCTTGCTCGACAACAGCACTAGGAAGAATAATGTTAGAGCACCCCCTAGTGGACTTTGAGGTACAATTCTGTAAAATGGGTCTTTTTAAGAAATCTAGTCTATATTTAGCTCAGGCTTTTATTTATCCCTTATAGAATTTTAACAAACAGTGCTCACTCTGCCAGCTAGTTAAATGCTCTTTTTTTTTAAATTTTTTTTTAATGTGGGTACCGTGAGTCGACCTCAGGACCTCACACTTGCCGGGCAAGCGCTTGTGCCACTGAGCGATATCACCAGCCCTTTTTTTCCTTTATGTGGGTTCCGGGAGTCGAACTCAGGACCTCGTGTTTGCCGGGCAGGCGCTTATGCCGCTAAGCCATCTCACTGGCCCTAGTTAAATGCTCTTAGAGCAGCTGCCACTCTTAAAGTAGAGGACAGGTTTCCCCAGCAACTTCTGGTGACTCCCCATTGAAGCCAACGGCCAATGGAATGTTGACCAGACAGGCAGCTGGATTCCTTTCTGGAGACAGATCTCTGGTTGCTGGACAGTAGAAACTGAGAGTGCAACAGAGGGGTCACGGCCGGGGCTACTCTCTGGCAGATAGCCAAAGGTTCCTCAGTGAGAGCTGAGTCCCAACAGCCTGCCTGGGTAACCAGCAGAAAACTCTCCACTTATCTATCATGCTTTTCTCTCTCTGCTAGTAAGTTAGAGACTCCCCCTAAGTTTTCTCCAACTTGCTAGGAGTTAACTTTAGAAGGAGCTTGTCGCTAGGTCACCAGCTTGCAAAAACTGTTTGTCTTTCATGGAGGAAAACAGTTATCAGTAGAATGATTTACATTTGTGCCTTGCATATGCTAAGAGTGAAAAAGAGATTTTAGTCAGCCTTTCCCTTCATGTGCATGTAGACTAATAAATATGCGTTTACTGACATGTAAATTATGATTGCTAGATGATGAATGTAAGTTTATCCTGTGAGCTTCAGAGATGTAAAAATTTTAAAATGGACTTCAAAAAGCATAGCCTTGTCTTGCTGCTAGGAAAGGTTGCCTAGGTGATTAGATAGATAACAGAAGTGTCTTGGCAACTTCTTTGCCCTAGGGCCTAGGAAGGAATCCCTCAAGTCAATTGTTGCTTCTGTCTCCAGAGGTGATCTCTGGAGGCTGAGAAGCGATCCAACTACTTCCAACTCATTTTTGGTATTTGCCCTCTCAAAGAACTAAAAAGCAGTGGTTTAGTGCTAAACAATGCTTCCTTCTTTAAACATTACTGTCACAGTTGAGACCAACTGTAAGATGTGCTTTTAAAAGCGCTACAGGAGTAAGTACGTGAGCTCCCTGGGAAGATGAAATTGTGCACCAGGGCGAGGGTGGATAGGCTGGTCAAATTTTATCTTCTGCTCTCTCCAGATAGCATCCTGGAGTGGAATCAATTTGAGGGATGCCATGAGGGTATAGAAATCAAACAGAAATTAAAGGGGATGCCCAATTCTTTCTTTTTGCATTTTTGACATTTCAATGTCCAAATCTCTTACTCTTCTGGAATGTATTCTTAAGCACTGGAAGATGTTCGACCCTTACATGTTGAAAAAGAGCCATTTGATATTTTTCTGCACATGTGTATGGCCTAATCACCCCCTAGACCCAAAGTGGAATACAGAGGGAAGTATTAATTATGATGCTATTTTACAACTAGAATCATACTGTAAAAAAGAGGGAAAATGGTCAGAATTGTCTTATGTTTAGATTTTCTTTGCATTAAGAAATAATTCTTATTTGTGTTCAAAATGTAAATGTGAGCCACAGGAAAACCGGACACCTCAGGCCCTTAAGGCATCCACTCTCCCTGCTCCTGAGGCTGCTCCTCCCCAACCTTTGGAACCTGAGGACGAGGTTTCCAAGACAAGCTTAATTAAAGCCTCGCCCACTATTACTAAGTCTAAGGCTTCCCCCACTTGCCTTTCAGGTCCTGAGGGTAGAGCTTCTAGACCAGTGGTAATCCAAGCTTCTACACAGAGCTGTACCTATCTTAGCTGAGTTTATTCAAGCTCCTCAAGGACAGTATCCCTTACAGGAAGTGGGGAATTTGGAACTACCAAGTTCACGTGTCTTTTTCTCTCAGTGACCTAAAGCAGGTGAAGATAGATCTAGGAAAGTTTTCAGACAACCAGGATAAGTACAATGAGGTCTCTATAGAGGACTTACTCAAACCTGTGAGCTAGACTGGAAAGATGTAGTGCACTCTTAAATCAAACACTGACTTCTAATGAGAGACAAGCAGCATTACAAGCTGCTATTGCATTTAGGGATGAATATCATATTGTTAATTTTAGAAGGCCAGAAGATAGGCAGTCAGGGGAACAACTAGTTCCCACTGGAGCCCAAGCAGTTCCTATCCAAGACCCCTGCTGGCCTAACAACCAGATGGGAGATTAGAATAGGAGACATCTCCAGACACATATTCTTTAAGGTTTGAGAAGGACAAGAACTAAGCCCTTCAATTCTTTTAAATTGTCAGCTATTCCGCATGAAAAAAATGAGAACCCCTACTTTCTTAGATCACTGACAAGAGGCACTGGTAAAACATACATCCCTAGCTCCTCATTCAACAGAAGGACAGATTATTCTTAAAGACAAGTTTATTGCCCAGTCAGCTTCAGATAACAAAAAAAAGCTACGAAAGATGGCTTTTGCTCCAGATAGCTCACTTGATACTTCAGTGAAAATTGCCTTCTCAATATTTTGTAATTGAGAGATGAGGAGGAGGCCAAGGAGAGAAAACAAAGAGACCAGGAGAAAGTGGCTGCCTTCGTTGCAGCCTTCAAAGGAACAGACTCTAGGTCTTATTCTCGGGGCTCCAAAAAGAGCTACACAACTACTGCCCTCATGTGCTACCACTGCCAAAAGCCAGGCCACCTTAAAAAACAAAACAAAACAAAACAAAAAACTGTAACAAGAAGTCTCCTGGGCCATGCCCTTATTGCTCAGGTGACCACTAGAAGTCAGACTATCCTCTGAGGTGGAGGCCCCAGAGTTCAGATCCATCTTACCAGCTGGTCCACAAGATTGAAGGGTCCTGGGGCACTCCCTGCTTTCTCTCTCTGGCCGAACTGTCATCTCCATGGAGAAGCCCCTGGTAATGATGACTAGAGAGAGAAAAGAAACCAGCCTATTGCTGGACACTGGTGCATGTCTCTCGATCCTTCTTTTCAATCTTGGCCTTCCTTCCAGCTGTCACACCTCAGCGAAAGGAGGCGTTGGAGAGGAGGTAACTCGCTCTTTCTCGCAACCCTTAAGCTGCAACTGGGATGGCCTTCTTTTCACACATTCCTTTTTGATTATGCCTGAAAGTCCAGTTCCCCTCTTGGGGAGAGATATCTTATCTTGTCTAAATACTGTAATATATATGCACCCAGGTCAGGTATGCCGCCTTCCCCTCGTGGAGACAGAAATAAATCCTGCAGTATGGGCAACTGAAGGTAAAATAGGTAGGTCAAGAAGAGCTGTTCCAGTGCAGATACACCTCAAAGATCCTACTATTTTTCCTCACCTAAGACAATATCCTTTAAGACCTGAAGAGAAGATTATTGTCCATAATTGATAACTTAAGGACACAAGGTTTACTTAAACCTGGTAACAGCCCGTGCAATACTCTGATCTTAGGAGTTCAAAAACCCAATGAGGAGTTGAGGTTGGTACAGGACCTCAGATTGATAAATGAAGCAGTAGTCCCAATCCACTCAGTGGCACCTAACCCGCACACGCTCCTTTCTCGTATCCCAGAAGATGTGAGTTGGTTTTCAGTGTTAGATTTAAAAGATTCCTTCTTTTGTATTCCTTTACATACAGATTCCCAATTTAGTTTTGCCTTTGAAATCCTCATAACTGGACTTCTCAACTGATTTGGACTGTGCTTCTTCAAGGACTCAGAGACAGTCCTCCTCCTCTTTTAGGCAAGTGCTTTCCCATGACTTGGCATGTTTTGAATTTTCCAGGTCATGGTCTTATAATATGTAGATGATATACTGTTTTGTGCCCTCTCAGAAGAGCTCTCTAGCCAAGGCACCTGTGCTCTGCTGAATTTTCTAGCAGACAGAGGTTATAAGGTCTCTAGGTCTAAGATACAACTTTGCAGCCTTGAGGTAAAATATTTAGGCTTTATCATATCCAAGAAAACCCGAAGGCTAGGGGAAGAAAGAATTAAACCAATTCTTTCCTTCCCACAGCCCAAGACTCTAAAATGGCTACAGGGATTCCTAGGAATTACAGAATCTTGTTGCTTTTGGATACCAGGATATGGTGAGATTGCATGACCCCTCTATCAGCTTATAAAAGAAGCCTAAAAGGCAGATACCCATATTTTAACCTGGGAACCTGATTCCCAAACTGCATTCCAGAAGCTAAAACAAGCCCTTCTAAATGCCCCAGCACTGAGCCTACCGTCAGTATACCGTTTCAGTTTGTATGTTGATGAAAGGGGGGGCATGGCTTTGGTGATGCTTACACAGGATCCAGGGACCAGCACTACAGCCTATAGGGTATCAGGGTCATAAATTAGACAGTGTAGCAAAGGGATGGCCTGTGTGCCCTACAGCTGTGGCTGCAGTAGCTCTCTTAGTGCTGGAGGCATCCAAACTGACTTTAGGCAAAGATCTCATTGTATATGCACCTCACAATGTGGCAGGACTTCTTTCTTCCAAAGGGAGCCTATAGCTATCAGATAACCAACTTCTTAAATACCAGGCTTTACTTTTAGAGGGACAAGCCATTCAAATAAAGGCATGTTCCTCCTTAAACCCAGAAGCCCCCAGAAAAGGAGGAAATTGAGGCTGACAGACATGCCTGTGAACAGGTAATTCTCCATACATAAGCAGCCAGAGGAGACTTGTTAGACACACCCCTTACTGACCCGATTTGACCCTCTTTTGTGATGGCAGCTCCTTCATGAAAGATGGGACAAGAAAGGCATAGTATGTAGTGGTGACTCTACATCAGACTCTTGAAAATTCCTCACTTGCATCTGGAATCAGTGCTCAGCTAGCAGAGCTCATAGCTCTGACCAGGGCCTTACAACTCAGTAAAGGACAAAAAGTCAATATTTATACTGACTCAAAATGTGCTTCCCTAGTATTGCATGCCCACACAGCCATATGGAAAGGAAGAAAATTATCTGACAGCCAATGGATCTCCCATAAAGTATCATAAGGAGATAGATGGAAAAGTGGTGGTAATTCACTATAGAGGACACCAAAAGGAAGTTGATGAATTATCTCAAAGTAATCAACTGGCTGATGCAGCAGCAAAAAACAAAACAAAACAAAAACAACAACACCAAAAACCTGCTTGAGGGCTTCCCCCTTCCAGCCCCCCGGTCTGGGAAGGGTCCCTTAGCCATACTTGGCCCAAATATTCTCAGTCAGAAGTTGAATAGGCTCTTTCCCACGGTGTCAGTCCCTCCCGTCAGGATGGTTACAGTCAGATGATGGTAAATTGTTCCTTCTTGGTGTTAGTCAATGGAAAATTAAGTCTTTACATCAAACCTTTCACTTGGGGAGAGACAAGACCCAGCAGATGGCCTCAGAGTTAATCATAGGAAAGGAACTTTCTCAGACAATACAACAGAATATGCAAACAATAACTTAACTCTGGAAAAATCCAGATGCAAAGATCCATCTTACAGCCTTACCTGCCTACACTAAATGAGTATACTACTGTTAGAAATATGGGGGAATGATGGACAGATGAGCACAAAATGCAGATGAGTAGTAAGTCACTCTACATTTCAAAGTTCAATCCATGTCTTGGTTTCTTTAAGCGTAAATCAAGGAAGTATCAACAGTGAAAGACTAAAGGTCTCCTTTGAACTTTTTTTTTGGAGACAGGGTCTCGCTATGTAGCCCAGGCTGGCTTCAAACTTGCGATGATCCTCCTGCCTCGCCTCCCAAGTGCTGGGATTACAGGCATGTGCCACCATGCCAGGCTCCTTCAAACTTCTCGATTAAAGCAGCTACACGCTTTGCCCAAGATAAATAAGATGCTTTGCAAGGAAGAGTCCAATGATCAACAAGAGACAAGGAAGCTCTATGAAATGCTGACAAGAGAAGGAAGCCCTCATCCTTTCCTGAACCCTGAACAGAGGCTGCAGCACTTCACAAAAGCAAATGCCACTGACGACCAAAGAAACATCCTAGAGTCACGACACCCGTCCCTTTGTTAGCTTGGCTATTGACCACTCCTTGCCCATTTGCCAGCTCACGTCTGAAATTATGCAGAACTGCTCTTGACTGTCTCTGCAGCCTACCGCGACCCCAAGTGCAACAGTGAAAGAACCTTCAAAGGGTTGGGAAGAGGTCTCAGCCGGAGACGTCTAGGGAGACGTCTATGTAACTGTTAGAGCAAGAGCAGGAACACTGCTTCAGGATACTGCAGTAAACCCATCATCCCTACCGAACAACGAAGGAGCCCCGCTCCGCGGGCTCGCCTCCACGGTGGCCGGAGGGCAGATCTAGGTCACCGTCTGGACTTGAGCTGAAACCTGAGGGAGGAGGAGAGTCCAGCTGCCCAACCACAGGTGGTCAGCCAGCCGCTGCGCGCCGACTTCCGGGAACCCTGGGCGCCGCCGCCGCCCAGCCTCCGCGCGCGCAGCAGGGCCCCGCCCACGCCAGGGCCCCGCCCACGCCAGGGCCCCGCCCACGCCAGGGCCCCGCCCACCCCGCGGCCGGGGGCCCCGCCCCGCCCCCTCCCGGAAGCCCGCTCCGCGAACCCTCCGGGGGCCGCGGCGGCGGCGGCCTCGTCCCTTACGCACCTGAGTCGCTTTCCTTCCTGTGGCAGGCTCCCCCGCCTCCGGGTGCGGAGAAGCGACGGCGGGCGAGTCCGGAGTAGCTCCGGCGGCGCGGCAGCCTCGCCGGGGAGCACACGCGGGGTCCGACGCGGACCGCGGGACAGCGCTCGGGCTGCGCAACGGCCCCGCCCGTCCGCTCGCCGCCCCGCCGCCCCGCCGCCGCGAGCTCGTCCGCGCCCTCGCTGTCCTGCAGCGCGGCGCGACGCCCGGGAGGCCCCTCGGCTGTCCGCCCGGTCACGAATGAGCGTGCTCGGCGGGGGCGGGGACCGCGGCTCGGCGCCACCCCCGCTCGTGCCCGCGAGGGAGCGCGCGCTGCCGTTTTCCCGCCTCCGCCTCCGCCTCCCGCGCCCCGGCCCTCGGAGGGGTCACGCCTTGACTTAGGTTCCTGCTCCAGGAAACAGAAACCTCTGCCGGGTGGGGACACTGAGTGGGGACGGGCTACAGGAGAATTCCGGCCAGAACCTAGGCTGATGAGCACTCAGGTGTAAGGGCAACTGCGATAAATGAAAAACTTGCAGCCCTCCAAAATGGTGGTTGTGAAATCTCAAGTGAAAGAGAAAATGCCTGAGATTATCTCAAAAGCAAGTTCTTCGGGATACGCACAGGGATTACATACTGTGGAAAGGTACAGGTGTCAGAGAAGACCAGGCACAGACCAGGAGGAAAGATTTACAAGAGACCTCTGATGAAGTATTCTCACCCAAAATACGTGTATCTTTTTTTTTTTTGTGGGTATGGGGGTCGACCTCAGGACCTCGCGCGCCAGCAGGCGCCCGTGGCATTGAGCAATATCACCGGCCCTCTTTTCGTATGTGGGTTCCGGGAGAGTCGAACTCAGGATGTAGCCCTTGCCAGGCAGCCGCTTACGCTGCTGAGCCATCTCACCGGCCCAAAATGTGAGTATTTTAACAATGCAACAATAAGAAAATGCACAACATGATGAAAAGTAGGCAAAAGGTCTTCACAAAAGCCTCACTGTGAAAATAAGCACGTGCAAAGATGTGCAACCCCAGGTAACATGGTAAACGCAAGTTAAAACAATGAGATTGTACTGTTACCGGTTTGGGGTGGTGGAGTCTCTTTCTATAGAGCTCTAGTTCTTTCTGTCCTGTACAAAGAATTGGTCAAGATAAGCACAAAAGGTACCAAGGCTTTTACATTTATTAAAGGTATGAAAAGAATCATGATTTGCGGAGTGAGTGTGGGCCAGTTGGAAGCAGAAGCACAACCTGAACAGTAAAAGCTGGCCACTGAAAGAACACGGTGGCAGAGAGCTCAGTGGCATTCTCTCTCTCATGTCCCACTCCTCAGGCTGACAGCAGATCTAGGCCATCTCATCAAAAACCTGCTTGAGTTCTTCAGAGAAGATAGCATTTTCTGATTGGTCCCAGCTGCAGAGCTTTGGCTCATGTCTCCTGGGTCTCCGTGATTGACGGGTCCCACCCACTAGCCCAGCTGGCTGGCCATGCCCTAGTCTCTTGCCTCAACTACTACACGCTTATCAGAATGGCTAAAATCCAAAATACCACAAATGCTGGTGAGGATGTGGAGCAACAGAAACTCGCTTATTCCTGGTAAGAATGCAAAATGTTGCAGCCGCTCTGGAAAATAGCTTGGCAGTTTCTTACAAAGCTAGTTATTATGGTTTTGTTATCAGCCATTTAGGTTCATACACTTTCATTTGCTCACCACTGATCAAATCAAAGGAGGCCATATATTTTGGGAAAAAGGGATTGATTAAAGCTAGCTCCTAGAAGATGGAGTGGCCTATTTGCCGTAGTCACCATCTCCCCTCGTACAGGTGGGTACAGGTCCTTTGTAGTAAGGAACAGAAAGGAGAGGAACAGAGAGAAGTTTGGAGAAGTTCAACTGTAACATCAGCACCTGTAATCCAGTCACCTTCCAAAAGCCTCACCTTTGAGCCAGTGAGGCACTGAGGGGTAAATCTAGACATAAACTGTAACCAGCATTGCAAAATGGAACTTTTTTTTTTTTTTTTTTTTTTGGTACTGGGAATTGAACTCACGACCTTGTGCTTGCCAGGCAGGCACTGTGCTGCTGAGCTATATCCCTGGCCCCTGGAACTTTTAAAAATTAAATTTTTTTTTTCTTTTAGAGATAAGCAAGTTCTCCAAACTTCTTCCTGCTGAACACAGAACCAAAACTGCCTCTCCTCAGCCCCAAAGAAGTGACAGTATATGCAGATGCTGACACCAGGAGGTTTGGAGCTGTTTTTTTTCCATGAGAAAGGGGACAATGAGCTGAAGGTGACTGGAGTTGATAAAGAGGGTGTGGAGATGTGCACTGTCTCTGCATTCTTTGCTTTTGATTCTCAACATAGATCTGGCTAAAAACCCCCAACAGTAGCCATGCCACCACCCCAACATTAGACTGCCTTGAAATTTCTTCTGCTAGATTAATTAGTCCATCGTCCTTAATCTCAGTCTCTGGACATGTGCAAAATGCAGACAAACTTTCTGCCAGCCATAACCCACATTATCTGGAATCCAACAGCCAAAGCAGTCTTTCTTCCCAGCAGAAACCTCCTGAGTCTGGACTTCACTGGCAGCATTTCTATCAGCCTTCTGGTCTTCTGAGCTCTGACCAGAGTCGCCCATCAAGTACGATCTAAGGCTTTCTAGGGTGGTTCTTTCAGCCTCTATCTCCAAACTTTTCCTAACATTTCCCACAAGCCAGTTCCAAAGGCTTCTGAACCACCTGGCCAAGTACAGTCACACCAACAACCCCACTTCTCTGGTACCAAATTCTGTCCTAGTTACTTGTCTCATTGCTGAGACAAAATACCCGACACCCAAAGTTAAAGCAGGAAAGGTTTCTTGGCTCACAGTTTGTAGAGATTTCAGTCCATAGTTGGCTGGGTCCAAGGCAGGTTGGCATGGCAGAGGAGAAATAGTTCATGGCAAACAAAAGACAGCAAAAGCAAGCAAGCAGCCAACTTCAAGTAACTAGAGCAAGCCTCTTTCTGTCCCTTATATTGTATCCAGGCTACACACCCTTAGGGCACTCACACCCTTAATCCTATCATGGCACCATGAATCAATCACACACACGCTAGATCCAGCCATCTCTGAAAAAGCCCCACCTATGACTGCATGAGGCTTTGTTGGGACGTCTAATCACAAGCCATAACAAGCTATCCTGCTTTGGAGCCAGCCAACTATGGACTGAAAGTGGGTCAAAACAAAATAAAGGGCTGGTGATATCGCTCAGTGGCATGGGTGCCTGCTGGCACGTGAGGTCCTGAGTTCGATCCCCGGTACCCACAAAATAAATAAATAAAAATAAATAAAAATAAAAATAAACCTCTCTTCCCTTAGTTGTTGGTTTTCTGTTTTTTGTTTTTTTGTCATGGAACATGACTAGTAGTTTTACCCTAATGATTTAGCTGCTGCAATATGATTCAGTGGTTGCACACTGCATCATAAGCTGAAAACCACATCCATTCAAACATGAATTCCTATAGCAGCTTTATTCGTATTGCCAAATGTGAAACCAACTGAGATGTCTTTCAATAGGTGAGTGGATAAGTAGGGGGAGTTGCAGCATCTCCTCAGTGGAATTGTACCCAGCACTAAAATGAGTTATCAAGTCACAAAAAGACATGGAAGAATCAAGTGCATATTTTTAGGTGAAGGCAACCAATTTGAAAGGTACACACAATGTATAGTTACAACTATAGCACATTCTGGAGAAGGCAAAATGATGCAGTCGGTAAGAGGATCTGTGGTCTTTTTCAAGCTTTCGGAGAGAGAGAGAGGGACAAATAGGTGAAGCACGGGATTTTTTAGGACAATGAAACTATTCTGATATTACAGTGGTGGATACATGTTATGACACATGTATTAGAATTCCCTAGAGATAAAAAACCAGTAGGATATACAGAAAGGGAGAGAGGTAGATGTGTGATTTATTAGAATTCGCTCTTGTGATTAGGGAGGCTTGGAAATCACATGACAGGCTATCAGCTGGAGACCCGGGTATGCTGGAAATATGGTTCAGACCAAGGCCCCAGGCCTCAGAACTAGGGAAGCAGGTGGTGTAATGTCCATTAAGCATATGGTTGTAATTGTGTCTAATTTATAATTGTATGTTAAAACTTATCATAGGTATTTATGTACTCTATAGGAAAAAAACGCAGCATGGTGGGGTTCTCTACTGTCCAGGGTTTCAAGCATTCAGATTTGTTTTTAATGTATCCCCCATGGCTAAGGAAGGACTCCTGTTGATAATTCATGTCTTCTCCGCGTTTTGCCAGTCTTCCCAGAGATTTATCAGTTTTACTGATCTTTTCAAAGAAACAACCTAGGGTTTTATGAATTTTCTCTATTCTGTTTCCACTTTCATTAATTTCCAGTATCTGCTATTTCCTACCTTCTGCTTGTGGCAAGTATATTTTCTTCTTTTTCTTATTTCTTAGCACAGAAGTTTCATTCATTGAATCAAGAAATCACTTTTCTAATACAAGCCATAAATGCTAAAATTTTCCCTCAATCACTGCATTAGCTATACCTCAAAACTTTTTTCATATATTTTATTTTTATCTTCACTCGGTTAAACATTCTTCCTAATTTCTCTCAAGACTTCCTCTTTGACCTGTGGATCATTTTATAAGTGTGTTAATTTTCAAGTATGTAGTGGTTTTTTCCATTGTCATTTTATTGATTGCTAGTTTTATTCTACATTAAACTAGAATAATATTTTATATTACTCTAATTCTTCTAAATATGCTGTAACTCAAGATATAGTCTATTTCAATAAACATTCCAGGTGTACTTGAAAATAGTGCTGTTCTGCTTTTGTTGGGTGGAGTGTTACATAGGTGTCAATTAGATCCAGTTAGTTGATGATATTTTTCAGCTATTTCCATCTCTTTGCTGATTTTCTCTCACCATCTATTACTGACGTAAGTGGTTTCTAGTAGGAATACATTGGGAGGGGTTGCTTTCAAACTTTTTTTTGTCTTTAGCTTTCTTTTCTCTCTCTCTCTCTCTCTCTCTCTCTCCCTCTTTCTCCCTTTCCTTCTTTCTCTCATTCTTTCTTGGTTTTTCTTTTTCTTCTTGAGACAGGATCTCACTGTGTAGCCCAGGCTGGCCTCCAACTCTGGGAACTCCTCCTGCCTCACCCTCCTGACTGCTCAAATTACAGGGGTGCCCTACCATGCCTGGCTTGGTCTTTAGTTTTTAATAGGTTTTTTATGATATATCTAGGTATGAATTTCTTTAAATTTATGCTATTTGGAATTAGAGATTTTTTTCCATTTCTTTACTGAGACTTTCTACTTTTCCATTGATTTATAGAGTATTTATGACTCAACTGAAGTTCTTTTGGGGCTTTTGGTTTGGCCTAATGAACAAAAATGTATTTTTTCATGGTTCTGGAGGCCAAAAGTCTGAAATCAAGGTGTCAACAGGATTCGTTTCTTTTTCTCCCCAGTCCTAAGGATGAACTGAAGCCCTTTGCACTGACATACACCCCTGCCTTTTTTTATTATTTAAAAAATTTTTGTGACAGGGTCTCCCTAAGCTGCCCAGGTGGAACTTGAATATGCAGTCCTCCTACCTCAGCCTCCCACAGTACTGAGATTACAGGCATGGACCTCCACACCTGGCAATTGTTTCCTTTTGGAGATTTTTTGTTTTATTTTGTTTGTTTGTTTGGTTGGTTTTGCAGTTATGGACTGAAATCAGGCCCTTTACACTGAGCTACGTTCCCAGCTCCAACCTCACCCCTTTATTTTTTATTTTGAAACAGGATCTTACCTACTAGCTCAGGCTAGTTGAACCTGTGATTCTTCTGGCTCATCCACCCAGAGTTCTGGGATATAGGCACGCACCACCATGCCCAGCTTCCTTTTGGAGGTGCTAGGGGGAAATCTGTTTTATGCCTCTCTCCCAGCTTGTGGGGTTGTAGGTAATCTTTGCTGTTCTTTGGCTCACAGCTGTATCCTGCCATTCTTTGCCTCTCTGCTCACACAGCCTTTTCTTCTGGGTTTCCTCTGAGTCTTAAATCACCTTCTATATCTGCTTATAATGACACAAATCAGTGGATTTAGGGCCCACCCTAAATCCAGGCTAATCTTAAAAGCCTTAATTTTTTCTTATACCTGCAGAGATCAGATTTCTACATAAGGCCACATTCTCAGGTACTGGGGGGTTAGAATGTATACATGTCTCTTTTGGGAGATACAATTCAGTCTACTCTGAAGAATAAATGACATATAATAAAATTCACAATTTGAGGTGTTGTCACTTGATTCATTTTGACAAAGACATGCAGTAGCATAACCACCACTACAATTGTGATTCAGAACATCTCTGGCATCCCCAAAAGTGCCCATGACCTTTGCAGTCAATCTCTGTCCTCACCTCTAGTCCCTGGCAACCACTGATCCTCCTACTATTATAGTTTTATCTTTTCCATAATGCCCTGGGAATGGAATGTAAGTGCACGTATGTCATCTTTTGTGTCTGGATTCTTGGACTTAGCATAACACAACACTACTGAGATTCATCCATAATATATGTATTAGTGGAATCAATAGGTTTGAAAATTTTCCAACTTAAAGCTGCAGAAATTGTACAACGAAAACCCTTCTGTTGGGCTCACAGTTTTGAACATGTTGCCATGTTTGTGTTATCTTTCTTTTATACTACCTGCTCATATTTTGCTAAGCCCTTGCTTACATCAATGTACATTTCCTGAGGAGAGGGATACTGTTTGGAGCACTTCTATAATACTGTATCTACTATGAAGTAATCCTAAAGTTTTTGTTGGGTGACTCTAAAATCTTTGTCAACTGTATACACTTGAGTACAAGAATTTGTAATAGTTTACATCTAAAATGAACCTAAAGGCTCATGTATTCAGAGGCGGGCTTTTAGCAGATGATTGGATCGTGGGGGCACTGTGCTCATCAGTGGATTAATATATTGATGAGTTCATGGCTTCATGTGCTGTTAGGAGGTGGGAACTGGTTGAAGGTGGGTCATTTTGGGTATGACCTGAAAGACTATGTTCTTGGCCCTGGCTCCTGCCACAAGGTGAGCCTCTCTCCTCCACCAAGCCCTTCCACCGTGCTGTTTCTGCCATCTAGGGTCCCAGCCATGGACTGAACCCACTGGAAACCTGTCCAAATAAATCTCTCCTTTAAGTTGTGGATCTCAGGTATTTTATCCTGGCAGTAAAATAGTGACTAATACAGTTGGAAAATAAGAAACAAAACTATCACTCTTCAGTGATGGATAATATACAAAATATCTGTGTGAATATCCTTGATACTCTTTTCTCACACAAGTTGAGATTTTAAGTTGAGATTTTTTTTGTCACTGTGAATACCATGTAATTTGGGATTATATTTTGGATGTTACATTCCAAAATACTGGGTTTTACTTAAATTTTATGAATAATATTTTTGTTCTTAGTAAGATGTCAACTTGGCGACATCAGGCCACAAACTCCAATATCCATTCAGCAGGCCATGGTTCTCAAAGCCTTTGCCATGCTGCTCAGATTTGTCCCAGGTGTATCCAGTGGCTGGAGCAGTAGTCTGGCTTTTAGTTCAGTTCTCGATGACTTTGGCTCTCAGATCCACACTGGGGAGAGTCTGAAATGATCCTGGTGTTTATGCACAACTTGACAGTGCTGTTTTCCTGCACTCCTCTCTCTTCCTCTCCATGGTCTCCCCAGTAGGTATGTTCGGTTCTGTGGGACTTCCCTGTCTGCAGACAGAAAGCTGGGGCTTTCCTCGCCCACTCTGCCACATGCTTTAACAAGTGCACCTTTACCTGGAGCCAAGATGTTGGAGGGCAGAGAAAAAAAAAGCAGGAAGATTTGGTCCCAATCTCTTGGCACCAGTGTCACTGACTGGATAGGAAGGATTGACTTCTTCAGGGTTTTGGCTCTGCAGGCTCCGTTTGTTGCCACCACAGGATTTCTTGTAGACTAGAATGTGAAAGAGAAGAGTAAAGAGGAATTGGGGGATTTCCCACTCTCCCTGAATATTAGGAATTCCACTCCTGCCATTCAAGCCAGAAGCACAAGGCTGCTCTGGAGTTGATTCTGCTCTCAGTCCAGGCCTACTTGAAAAATTTGGTTATGTTGAGTTATGTTGAGGGATACTGTAGGGAGAAATGGTAAACTCATTGCCAGTTTAGTTACACCTTGAATCTCTTCTTCTAGCCCAGTCTACCTAGTAATATTCATTTTCCAGACTCCTGATACACCTGCTATATGAATTCTATCTGGATTTTATAGCTGCATTCAGTAGGAGAGCCAAGATGAATCATGCTTATCCCACCTAATCCAGAACTAGAATTAGGACTTTATTTTTATTTCTGTAAAACCAAACAAAACTTTATATCCAGATACTTTTCCTGGCAAGTACTATGAAATATTCAAGGAACACCTAAATTAATTCTTAATCAAGTTAATACGGAGTACATAGAAAGTGCCATACTCCCTAGCTTATTTTTTGAGAGAAAGCTTCATATTATTAAAACTTGGCAAGAATAGGGAGCCAGCGCCATGCATTGGTTTTCCTAACAACATAAGAACCAGGCAAGAAACATAAAGACTAAAAACGTAAAAAATGCTGGGAAAGACAGTCCATGGCGCCGGCTCCCTACGAGTTCTTGCCGGCCGTGCCAAGAATATCTGACGGCCCTTTACTAGGCCATTTCTCTGGCTACGACTGCACGTGGCAAACTCACAGGATGAGTCACCTTCTCTCTGCAGCAAAGAGCAGCTTGCTTCTGCTCCCTACAAAAGCAGTGAACCGAGAACCTCAGTCCTCATGTGCGGTACCCACGATGACCCTTTTCCTTTGTTTTCCTAGGGATTGGGAGGCCGGGTGAATCAACAAAAGAGGATATGCTAAGTAATAGTGACAGCTTTCCTGTGAGTGACAGCTCTGACCTTGGCTCTGACCAGAAATCCTGTGGCTTCTTGCCCTATCCATGAGTAAAATGCACGGGCCAGCTTGTAAGCAGCACACAGTCCTAGAGCCTGTGCAGTTCTCGTGTAATCTCGGATCAGCTATTTCTCATATGCAACACTTCCTGTGAGAGTAGTTTATACATAACGTACAAGTAAATTTTTACTCTTACATCAAGGTGATATAATTTGTTAACCAAACCCATAGTTAGAGTTATTTTTAAAAATCCATCACTTTTTGATTTTTAATAATTTCTTTAGCATAAATTCTCAAGAACGAGGTTAAAGTTTTAAATGAATGTAATGAACATTTTCTTTGTGTATTGTTTCATTACTTCCCGAAAGAAAAAAATTAGTAATAGAAGAAAAGATAGCTCTAGGATCATACCAATGAACAAAAATAATTAAAGTGAAGGATATGCTTCATGAAGGCCCAGATTGTATCATGTGGCTATGAATGCAGGTATCTTCAGTGTAGCCTTTGAAGACTTAGAAATGATTTTGCTAAATAAAATATTAAACAAACCAGCTTATGAAAGTCATTCATCATTCTGGTTATCACAAAGCATACATGCGCATCATTAAATGGAGCAGTCTGGATGCAGCTGGGATGTAGAAACCAAAGAGAAGGTTGAGTAGGACAAGTTTAATATAGACATGAATTAAGATACCTAGAACTTTTCTGGTTTCTGATTGTGTCAGGTTCACATTATGGGAAATATTAGTCAAGAGGGAGGGGGGTTTCCTGTGATAAGGAAGCCTGAAGCTCTTTTTTCCAGAAAATTGGAAGCCAATCTCCTTTTCTAAGTAGACACATATCCCTCCTGGAATTAATGCCTTTCTTCCACCTCATATCCCTTTAAGTCCATCCTTCATGAAGCTCCTAGGTACCAGACTCATCTCGGTGTTTATCACCTATGCTTAGGTGATAATGTGCCATACAGCAGAAAACAGCGGAAGAGCTTTGCCCTAGATTCCATCCAAAAGGATTCAATTAGCTAACTCTTGCAAGGCTTTCTTGAAGGCACTGTCAGCCATCAAATTCCTGTACCCATAACCTCAAGGCAATTGCATACAATATTTCTGGGGTGCCTGTTTTTTTTTTTTTTTGTGGGTACCGGGGGTCGACCTCAGGACCTCGCGCGCCAGCAGGCGCCCGTGCCGCTGAGCGATATCACCGGAACCCACATACGAAAAAGGTGCCTGTGTTTTGAGTGTGAGCTGTCAGATAAGGTCAGGTATGGGATTTTCCACTTGCGGCATCATGTCGGTGTTCAAAGAGTTTCAGATTTTGGGTTTCAGATTTTTAGACTAGAGGCACTCGACTTGTTACTGATGGCTATTGCAAAGCCCAGTGAGGACTGAGTGACACGCGCCATATGAAGTAGGCAGCACGGTGCAGAGCAGCGTGAGCACTCTGTCAGCGTTAGCCACGGTCGTTACCGGTGTTCCATGAAAAACCGAGCCAAGCTTTGGGCCCAGGTGTCTAGGAACAGCCCAGGCAGGGCCGGAGACACATGAAAGCATTCACCCATTCACCCCAGAAGCAGAGGAGGACGCTGAGCTCCTGAAAAGTGGGCTGAATCCCACCCTGAACTCAAGGCTCCCTCCAGAATGTGCCACCAGGGGGCAGCAAATACACAGCGGGGCCTTCTCGTGTCCCAGGCATCAGGGAGCAAGTTAGGACTGTTGCCTGCTTGGGGTTAGTTTACCGCAAGGTTGGGAATTGTACTCAAGGCCTGTGGATGCCAGGCAAGCGCTCTACCCCTGAGCCTCATCCCCAGCATCTCTGGGTCAGTTTGGGTTCCAGAGCACCCCGGAGCCCACCTGTTTGTTCCCAGGCTACGCACAAAACTCAACCTGGAGCAAGGGGCCTCACTCAGAATGCACCGCATCACCCACTGGAACCCACACCCTGGGAAGGTGCTGACTCCTTTTGGGCTGCTTATAAATTTACAAACTATGTTTTTGTTTTCGTTTTATTTAAAGGAGGATGTGAAAATTATCATGATAAATAAACATTACGAGGATTTTCCCTGAATTATCTAGACTCACAGGGTCTGTGGCCTGTTCTGCCTGAATGGCGTTGACAGTCCCGGCATGGTAATGCCAGGCTCAAGCAGGCCTGAAGCCAGGGCTCTGGAAGGAGCAGCACTGACACGGAAGGCACCCCTGAGCCACCACCCTGGACAAAGAGCCCTCCCACTGTATTTAGCCCAAAGACTCCGATTTTTCTCCCCCAGTACTGGCAGTTAAACACTGGGGCTTCACACTGAGCTACATCTCCAAGCCTTTTCATTTATTTTTTTATTTTGAAAGTATCTCACCAAGTTGCCCAGGCTTGGCTCAAACTTGCAATGCTCCTGCCTCAGCCTCCCAGAGTACTGGGATTACAGGTATGCATCAGCACGCCCAGCTGAGACTGGGAATTTAAAGCATGTGGTCCTTGTGGTCCTGAGCACAGCAATCTCGTTTTCTGACCAGAAATAGGCTCATGAGCACCATTCCTGGATGTCCTGTACTGGCTGTGTGTGTAGTACTTGTATTACTCTGCAGTGGGAAGACAGCAGCTGGCTTGTGTTACATTTAGATACAGTAAACGTATTTAATAGGAGAGAAGCAAAACCTGAAACATCACCGGCTTAGTTTCTCAACCGTCTCTCTGGCCAGAGACCTCCTTGTACAGTGCTCCATGCGTTTGCCATTCAGTTGAAGACTCTGGGATTGCAGAGAGTACCCGGGGAGGAATATGTCACCTCCAGATGGCCTCACCCCCAAAGCCAGGGACAGCTCGAGCCAGTCAGAGACCATGCCCATCAGCCAGGGTAGAATAATCTTGCCCCTTCTATTCTGCACGTGGTCACCGAGCTCCTCTGTGTGCTGGGGCCACGTGGTTTCCAGCCCTTTCCCATTTGCATGATGTGCACAGTGTATTAGAGGGAACAGGTGGGTAAAAAGGAAGCAAAATAGATGGAGCAATGTAGAAAGAGGGGCTGCCAACTCAGCCAGCAATCTCATCCAGTTACCCCTGGAAAGGAGACGTCCACCAGTATCTTTCACAATCACCATCAATGTAAAATGCAACGACCCAGGTATTTAATGTATATAGCAAGCGACACCTTTAAGAGTGGGCACGTTAACTTTGTTGGATGGGGTTGGGATGACCCCAGACGGGATTTTTTTTTAAATGCAGGTACCGGGAGTCAAAATCAGGACCTCGTGCTTGCCAGGCAGGCGCTTATGCCACTGAGCTATATCACCAGCCCAAGACAGGATATTCTTGAACTGAATTTTGTAGGGTTCCTAGGATTTTCCAGAAAGAAGAGTCTGGAGGGTGGGAAGAATAAGGTCACTGCAGACAAAGCCTTCCACTGATTTGATGGTTCTCTGCGCAACTGTGAGGCTTGTGTGCCAGGGTTGGACGCTGGAGTTTGTGGGGGCTGTGACAAGAAAGCAGACTGGAGGGTAAGTGGGGCCACATCACGAAATGCCTTGCTGTCCACCCTAGGAAATTTGGACTTTACTGGACGCACAAATGGAGAGCATTTATACTGGAAAGTTGGCTTACAGCATTCGTGGACTCGTGTTACAGAAAGACCCTCTATAGCCCAATGTAGAAAAGCGGAAGGTTGGAGGTCAGGCAACCAGATAAGAGATGACCATATAATAAAGACATTTCAAGGCACCGAGTGCCCCGGCTGCTGTGGTTTGAATGTATCTTCCAAAATCCATGCGTTGGAAACCTGATCCCAAACATGGAGATGAGGCTGAAGGCGAGCGGTGTGGATCATAGAGGCGCTACTCTCACGGATTTATGGATTAATAGATCAGCGCCGTTTCCACAGGACAGGGTTTCATATAAGTTCAGCGCCCCCTGCTGTCTCAACATGGGATAACAGCAAGAAGGACCTCCCTTGAGGCCAGCCCCTCCGTCTTGACCTTCTCAGCCTCCAGAGACAAGAGCCCAATAAACTTCTGCTCATTAGAAATTACCCAGTCTGTGGTGTTCTGTAGGTAGGGTCCTCAGCCCCTTCCAGCTTAAAGAAGCTATGGAAGACAGCGACCACCACTCGTCAGCACCCCATAAAAAATTATGGGAGGGCCAGTGAGATGGCTCAGTGGCACAAGCACCGCCCGGCAAGCGCGAGGTCCTGAGTTCGACTCCCGGTACCCACAAAAAGGAAAAAAAGGGCCGGTGATGTCACTCAGCGGCACAAGCGCCTGCTGGCAAGTGTGAGGTCCTGAGGTCGACTCCCGATACCCACATTAAAAAAAAAATTATGGGGTTTATGTCTCTCGGGGAAATGATAGGAAGTAGGGCATGGCAGAGCTGGCTGGGGAAATAAGTGGGACCAACTAATTATAAGATCCCAGGACAGCGCCAAATTCCCAGGACCCCATATATAGAACCCGCGGGTTCCACAAGACGTGGATGACATGGAAGGACACAGACACCGTGAGGAGCCCGCTATCACGGCTCTTCGCGGTAGCCCACTCTGCCTGCTGGACCAGGGTGTACTTTTGTTTTTGCTCTTCTTCGCCTTTCCTCTTTTGTTTGGCCCAGGTTCACTGTGCAGAGCCAGTTTTTCCCTAACGCCTTCACCCCTCACTTTCCAAGTAAGCTTTTGGCACTGCTTGTAGCTTGTCCTGGTCGGTTCTTTGTCTGAGGGGAGAAGGGCCTGGAACACGTTTAACTGGCGGGCCCTTTCTAAAGGAACCGCCTGCCCGCAGCCCCTTCTCCTCCTGCTCCTGCGGGCCTCTGGCTCCTCCTCCTCTCCTTCCTCACCCTTCCCTGTGTGGAGCATTCCACTTCAGAAATCCCCGGAAGACATTTCATCCTTGAAGACGGAACGGGGAACCCCCTCTGCCCGACACGGCTGCAATGAAGTCCGAATGCTGACGTGCGGCCCAGGGCAACGACACCTCCCACGGTAACTCGAGGTGTGGAATGGTCTCTCAGGCCCTGAAGAGCAAAGGTGGCACGTGATCCTCAAATACTATCTGCTTTTGGCCCTTTGCCAAGCATGGGGTTGAAAATCAAATATGTTACTCTTTTCATCCTAATCTCCGAAGACCACGGCTCATGTCTTGGAAAAGTGGCTTTTTCCTTCTTTCCCGTGAACATTTTATTTATGGCTCCACTTCGGAGGATTACGAAAGGAAGATCCCTGGATAGATGTGGATATTTTTCCGGTTAAAATCCCTTTCTCCAGGGTACACTTTGGTAGAGGAGAGGAGCACCCAGGAGGCGGACCCCGTCTGTAAGAATGGTCCCTGGAGTGCTCCCTGCTGCCCCCTGCTGGCTGTGCGAGGCGACAGCAACCCGAAGGCAGCCAGCCCGGAGTCATCCGCAGCGCCGGTTTGGGGATCAAAACCTTCATTTTCCTCCCGTGAATCCCATGGGTCTCCAAATACCCTCGGCAGCTGAGCTCTCCTCTCCTACTCTGCATTGCACAAGAACCCCTGGGGTTTTTTTTTAGGTTATTTCCTTCCAAACCTCAAAATGTGAGCAAACTGGAAAATCTGATCTACCCTCTACCCTCGTTCTTATGACCCTGCCATTTGGGTGTCACCAGTGGGCACTGCATGACTCGGTCGGTGGATCTCTGCCACCGGGATGGACACGCTCTTGGTGGGTCAGGGTCCTCATGGCCACCAGAGGGCGCCCACGAGCGCCCAAGGTGCGTCTCTAAGGTCAGCGTCTCTCAGCCATCGTCCCGGAAGCGCAGCACCCGCGGTGGTAGCTGCCAAGCCAGATTTTTAAAAGTTTCCATCTAGGGCTGGGAGGTCAGTGGTATGTATTTTTAGGATGCCTGAGGCACTAAAATAATAAAAAATAAAACCATACACACCTAGACTTATTACTTCATCAGTTTCACTTGTATGAAGATAAGTGTTACATAAATAAGACCTGAAGGACAGTAAAGTGAACGCTTGAGTACCTATCCCTGGGTGTAAGACACAGAGCACGAAGGGTTCCTCTAAAGAGCTGGAAGCCCCTCCCATCACCTTACTACTCTGAATATTTAATTATAATTTTACCACCTAAGTATGTATCCCCGACTGACTTATTTAGCATCTTTTTATTCTTAGGGGTATTCTGTAACTTGCTTTTTTTCAGCCTTCTTTTAAGTTATAAAATACATACATCTCAATGTGCGTACCTATTATGTTCTTAGTGGGTAGTAAGATGTGTAAATTCTCCATCATCTTCATTCTCACTAACGCTTGCTACCATCTAAACTCTAAGACACCTGCTAGGTTGGTGGATGTAGAATGCTGCAACATTGTGCTGTTATTCATTTGCATCATTTTAATCATTAAATTGACATCTTTGCTTATGTTCATTGGTCGGATCTTCTGCAAAATGCCTTGCGCCTATGGGTGTATGTGTTCTTATGCGCCCTCCTGGACATGTCATTCATCTGAGTTATTTTCAGTCTTTCTTCTTTGCTAGTGAGCATTCAAGGATATAAATATCTTTCCAAATACTGTTTGAGATATATCCCACAAGGCTGGCCTTGAACTCACTATACTATAGCCCAGCCTGGCCTTGCATTCATGGTGATCCTCCTGCCTCAGCCTCCCAAGTGCTGGGATTACAGGTGCATGCCATCACACCTGCCTAATTTTTTTTAACCTTTATTTTATTTTATTTATTTATTTATTTTTTTTTTTTTTTGTGGGTACCGGGGGGTCGACCTCAGGACCTCGCGCGCCAGCAGGCGCCCGTGCCACTGAGCGATATCACCGGCCCCTTTTTCGTATGTGGGTTCCGGGAGTCGAACTCGGGCCCTCGCGCTTGCCGGGCAGGCGCTTAAGCCGCTGAGCCATCTCACCGGCCCCCTTAACCTTTATTTTAAAGAGAAAAAAATAGAACAAAATTTCAAAACAACATAATAGGAGGGTAACAATGGTTAATACATTGCATATTGCTATCTTTAAATTATTTACTCAGAGGACAAGATATCGGCATTCAATTGTCCAAATAATATTAGCATATACCTTTCACTGAACTAAGCGAAATTAGTAGTGTATCTAAACTATCTTGTATATATATATTTTTTTTTCTTTTCCCTTCATTCTTTTCTCCATTCCCCCATCCCAGTTTCTCTTTCCTTTTTAACAGCTTCTTCCTGTTTTACAATATCTATTGTACATTTTGGATCTTATTTACTCTTTCAGCTTCTCACACTAGGGAGACAATATGATGTTTACAGATGTGCATCTGGTTTATTTCACTTATGAGTATGATCTCGAGTTGCACCCATTTACCTATAAAAGTCTCCAGTTTATCCTTAATGGCTGAGTAGTACTCCATTGCTGATTTTTTAAAATATCATTATTTTACTCTAATAATTGAAAAGAAAATTCAGATTTACAGTTGTCTTTTGTGTGTGCGTGATACACTATTATTGCATTGTTTTCTTGTTCCTGTTATTGCTCCTGAAAAACCTGTTGTTAGTTAAACTGTTGTTCTGTTATAGCTGATCTACCTGTTTTTTTCCATGTTTTGTTTTCCACAGTTAACCATGCTATGTCTGAATATTGGATTTATCTGCCCTGGTTGAGACTACTGACACAGCAAGTATCTGAGTACTAGTGTCTACCATGAGTTTGGAGAAATTCTCAGCTCCTCTCTTTTTTGAAATACGGCCCCCAACCATTTCTCAGTCTAGAAATCCAGTTAAAACCAGGTCATTTTATTCCATTCTCTATGCCTTTTAATCTGACTTTCCCCTTTATTATTTGTTCAAATCTCCTGCAGTTCACTAATTTTCTCTTCATCCATGTCTCATTTAATATTTAACCTAGTCAGTTTTTAGTTGCAGTCTGTATGTATTTGCATTCTGGAAGCTATGTTGTTTTCAAATTTGTCCTGCCACTTTTGAAGTCTTTGAACATTTTAAACACGGGTATATTCAGTTTATACACAGCTATTTTGTTATAGCTCATAATGCCAATATTTGAAGCCCATGGGTGATTAAATCTAATGCTGGGCGGCTCCACTTATTCAGTCATGATGTCTTGTTTGGTAATACTGGAGGGCTTATATTCAGTGGGTCTTAATCAGAGGGAATCCTCACAGGCATGGGGTGATGTTTCCCTGCAGAAAGAATTTGTGTTCATGTTTTCCTATACCAAGGGTTGCTATTACTTGGAGTCACTTCATTTTTGTAGATTTTAAATGTGGGTAGAATAAAGTCCAATCAAAGATTCCATGGTACAGGAGATACTTTTTTTCCATCCAGAGCTGAGAAGGAAATAGGTTACCTGCCTGTCTCCTTTTAAGAACAGATGTCTTTTTCCACCCACCTTTTCATAAAGGCAGAGCCTCTCTACACAGGGTCCCAGTTCAGTTACCCATGTCACACACTCCCACAGTCTAGTCTCACTCCATTTTCCCAGGTTAGTTGTCAGCATTAGACCCTGCTATGGCTTGACTCTAGGTGTCCCCCCAAAGCCTCGTGTGCTCAGACGCGGTTGGATCTAGGGTATGTGAATATGGATTAAGGGTGTGATAACTAAATTAGCCCGCTGATTGGCTTAGCATATGTCTGGGTGTGGATAATGGGAAGGCCCACCCTGGGTGTGGGTGGCACTAACCAACAGATTTGTAGCTTTGATGAGATAAAAGGGAAAGGAAGGCTTCCTGCTTCCTGCCTGCCATACCATGGACTGTTTCTCCTCTGAGATTCCCCTCTGCCATGCCACCCTGCCTTGGAGTCAGCCAACTAAGGACTGAAACCTCTATAAACTCTGAGCCAAAATGAACCTTTCCTCCTTTAACTTGTGGGTATCACGTATTTTGTCCCAGCAACAAAAAATGTAACTAAGACAGTTCCAGAGGCAGCCTGATATTCCACACTTGTTTACTACTCTATTGTCGCCAACTAGTTTTGTTATCGGGTGAGCAGTTTGGGGAGTTGCTTAGATGTTTCCCTTAGTTTCTTATAATCTCAGTAATGCATTTAAAAGTATGTTTGTTGTCATTTATCTGGCATTTACAAGTTTTGCTGATGCAAAGCTTTTCAAAGTATCTTGTCTGCCACAGAGCAAGAAATGAAAGTGTCGGTAGGATTTTAACCCACTGACAAAAGAATCTCTGACCTGTAAAGCATGCAGTCCTTGAGAGAGGACAGCTCAGACTTTATGTTTCTTACTATGAACTCCCCTGTACAGGCCTTGAGGGTTACTTCCTAAAAATGGCTGTGTTCACTGCTGCTCCAGTTTCCCATACCACACACCTCAGCCTGAGTGCTCCACAGCACAAGCTCTGCAAGGCTGCACTGGTATACCCTCAGGGGCAAAACCAGCTGTAGTGGCAGGACACTCCCAGCTGTAGTGATGGGACACTGCTTCAATTCTGTGATTACGTCTCCCCATCTGTAAATTGGGATCATAGTAAAAATCTTCTTACAGACTGCAGTTTATGCTGGGAGAAATCAGCACCAAACTTCCATCATTGTAGATAATAGGAAACAGGAAAATAGATCTTTTGCAAAATGGAAGAGGACCAAGAGATGGAGTGGGGAGGAAGGAGATGAAAAAGGAATTAAGATGTGTTATGTACACGTATGAAGTCCCTATGAGAAATGTAATCATTGTGTGCTGCAGGCATGAACTAATAATAATAAAAAAATTCTCATCATTGATTCAAGAGCTCAAATGATACATGATCTGATTCCTGGTAAACTTTATTTTCAGTGCACGTTCATGAAACAAGCAGCTGGAAGCACTGCATGTTAGTGCATTATTATGCTTTGTGTCTGGATGCCCCCCAAAGCCTCATGCACTTTTAGATGGGGCTTTTTTGGAGGTGGCTGAATCTAGAGTTTGTGATTGACTCATGGGTCAATACTGGGATTAAGGGTGCTGGGATTAAGGGTGGTTGATTGCTGGATCAATTCATTGATCAGATTGGCACTGCCCTAATCCCAGTAGACTGGATACAATATAAGGGACAGAAAGAGGCTTCTTCTCCCCCCCCTTGCTTTTGGTGTCTTCTGCCGCCCTGCACAGTTGCCCCTCTGCCACGCCACCCTGCCTTAGAGCCAGCTGATTACAGACTGAAACCTCTACAAACTGTGAGCTAAATAACCCCTTCCTCCTTTAACCTTGGGTGTCGGGTATTTTGCCTCAGCAGCGAGAAAAGTAACTAACGCATACATCATTCAGTATATGATTCTTTTTCCCCACCTTGACCTTTGTGTTTGCCTCCCTCTTGCCTGGGTATAAGGCACCAACGATGCCCTGGAGCTGCCAGAATTTACCCCCAACTCCTGACGCTTTCTAAACTTGAGCAACATACATGTCCTTTCTTTTTTTTGTGTAGGTACCAGGGGTCGACCTCAGGACCTCGCACGCCAGCAGGCGCCCGTGCCTCTGAGTGATATCACCGGCCCTTTTTTTGTATGTGGGTTCTGGGAGTCGAACTCAGGACCTTGCACTTGCCAGGCAGGCGCTTAAGCCGCTGAGCCATCTCACCAGCCCATCCTTCCTCTTTTTTAACAACCTCCACCTAAAGAGGCTCAAGGACCTAACCGCATAGCCAAAGACACTTTTGCGAAACCATAAAGGCCCAGTGCTCCTAAGAGAAATGGTGCCTTAAAACACAGCCATGGCTGCAGTCATTTCCTTTTATTTTTTTGAACAGTAGTTCCTGCTACCCTGGTGAGGCTGGATTTATTTTTATTGTTCACCACAATAAGATTTTAAAAACCAATGATTGGTGGAGGGAGCTAATAGGATCTAATCAAGGTCCCAGCTCTCAAACTGCTTGCTTGGAAGACAATCAACTTGACCTTGGCATACGCGAGGCCAAACTGATGCCCTGTTAGGGCAACAGGGCTCTAGAAACCTGGGAGTGCAGTGAGAAGTCTTCCTTTTAAAATTCCCACCTTCTCACCCTGACACTAAGGAGCTGGGAGGGAGGAGGGAGGGCTTCCTACTCAAAGGACCCCAAGGTAAGGCTCTTAAAGGGGTGCTGCTGTCCGCCTACCAGTCTTCCACGCTGCAGCCTGCTGAGCAAGGGAGGAGTAGGGAAGCTATGCTGCCCCATACATCCTTGGTCAGCGGAAGAAGGGAGACACCTACAGGGCATTTCTCCCCACCTGGCCTCCTCAGCCTTCAGTCCCCTGTTAAGAGTGGGCACCAGTTTCTGCAGGCACCAGAGCAGAGGAGAAACCACAGAATGAGCAACAAACACCACAAGTGTCCAGCTGGTCAGACGTCCAGGATTTGTCCCACCCGGTGCTCGGAGAAGCACACGTCCCTGCACAGGGGTGCAGTGCGCTCTGCTGAGAGCTGCGCTCTGCCGCCTGCGATGTGGGCTGGGTGAACGAGGGCGCAGCCCTTTCTCTCTAACAGATGTTTAGGGAGCACCTCCTGGGACAGGCACCAGAAGTCTGGGCCAAGGAGGAGGCTCCTTCTCTTTGAAAGACACCCGGATGGAGGAACATGGGGCAGTGGTCATCATTTTCAAACCTTTGATGCAAAGTGGTCTGCAGGCTGGGAACGTCCATCCAGCATGGGATGGGTCTGAAGAGGACCAGGCTGAAGGGACTGCAAGGCTGAGAGGATGCGAGCTTCCTTTCACGCCCTGGAGCCAAGAGACACCGGCAGTGTCCCAGTGTCACCTCTGCTTCGTGAAGGGCAGGGCTTTCTAAAGTATGGCACTTCTGGAGCACCGCGGCACGTGCAGGATGGATGTCCAAGCATTTAAAGAACTTATATGGAAAAAGATGCCTGAAAAACCGGGAGATGGGGAGATTTTGAAGCAAATATTTCTGAAATAAACTCAAGTATGTGGGCCCAAAAAAGAGGCCTCCAGAAGACAGTTCCATAGTAGGGCCTCAAAAAAAAAAGATGTCACAGAAAGATCACCTGAAGACTACTGAGAGAAACAGCCTGAAGATAGCACTAAAAATAGAGAAAAACGGTCCTGAGCGAGAGTGGGGAGAAAACATCTGTGAGAAAATGCTCGTGAAGAAGACTTAGAAGAGAGTTCTGAAGACTCAGAAGAAAGGAAGATGTATTTGGAAACGTAATCGATGGCAGTCACAAGAGAAAGTGCAGGAAGGAAATGCAGCTGAAGCGGGGCTGAAGCTGCCGCTGAAGAGGAGCGGGAGGATCCAGCGGAAGGAAGATGCGGGAGATGCAGGCCAAGGTGCTGTGAAGACGACTCCAACAGGAAGCCGTGTGAGGAGTCTGGGCGCTCTGTGGTGGTGCCGGATGTTAAGGAAGAAGGTTCCCTGGGCGCAGGTGGCAGCTCTGTCCTCAGCAGTGATGACAATGAGGGGGAGGATGACGACCATGATGGGTGAGGATGACGGTGGTGGTGATCTGATCCCTTAAACTCGCACTCAGGGAGAATCCTCCATGGACACGTGCCACGCTTCCGGGTAAATGTCACGTTCCAGGACCAGGCACACAAGGACAGGAGGCAGCCAGGCTCAGGCATTGAAATTTTCATTGTAACCAGTACCAAATGATTTCAAACACATGGTAACTAGCTGTTCAGTTAAAACTTCAGTCATAATGCAAGTATAAAGAAAAAAAGAAGACAGAAGAAGTAAGTACAAACGGCACTAAAACATTAGCTGCGAATGGATTAAACTTTGCTACAAAATTACAGAACCTCTCAAGTTGAGCCCTGAAATAAAACCAACCAAACAAACAAAAAAACAAATCCAGCTGCATGTCCAGAGAACTCTCTGGAAATGAGAACGGCCATGAAGACTGAACATAAATGAGACAGATGTCAGACAAACACTAAAGAAATGACAACTTGAACAATGATCGGCCAATAGAATCCACGAAAACAAGCTGCTGTATTGGACTACGAGACCCGGCTAGACGCATTCGTGGGCAGCACGAACTAGTTCTGCTTCTCTCTGAGGCAACCTTACTTCACGACAGCATCCTCTCCTGTGCACGCGTGGGTCTCGGTGACGTGCTGGGGCACAGGTGTCACTGCCCAAAGTACCACGGTGGCGAGCACTGGATGGGCTCTTCCTGCCACAGGCTCTTCAGCCTCTGGGCCCATGAGGCCACCATTGCTTTTCTTTCTTCTTCTGATGAATACTCAGGAGCAAAACTGATCTGGGGGGCGAGGACTTTAAATCCGCAGAAGTGCAACGTGCCGTGCTAAAGTCACACAGAAAGGACAGCACTGGTCAGAAGCCACGCCTGTTAGGCACCATTAGATTAAAGGACTAAAGGGGGGGGTGCAGGAAGCAAATTTTCAGAGAGTCATAAAACTTCAATGCTACAATGTAACTGCAGAACTGGGGGTGTGGGGCTTCATAAATGAGGGGAAGAACTCAGGCGGCTGCAATGTACAAACTGAGGTTACCCCTGATTCTGCCACTGAACATTACAGTTTTGACTGACGAGGCCAATTATGGCACACCCGCACTGTAAACCCTCCCCCAGGAGGGTTACTCTAGCCACAGTGTGCCACCATGGGGGGCTTTATTACATGAAAACAACAAAAAATTTTAAGCAGTGTCTGTGGTATACCACTTACATAAAAGAATAATAAACCTGATAGAAAAGTATATATCTAGGAATCTATATATGGGCTAGGTTAGGGTTTACACCTGCACGTCCCCCAAAGCCTCCTGTGCACAGAGGGGGGCTCTGGGGAGGTGACTGCATCCTGGGCTGTAATACTCATCACTGCATCCGCCCGCTGAAGAGTTTACAGCTAAGTGTGATGCTGGGAGCTGAATCCTGGTCAGAGGAGGCGGGTCCCTGGCGACGTGGCCCGGAAGGGTCTCTCTCCTCCCTTGATCTCTCTGCTTCCCGCTGCGCTGCCATGCGCGGTCTCTCCCCGGCCCGGCCCCTCTGCCATGCCGCCCTGCCGCGGAGCCAGCCGACTACAAACTGGAACCTCTACAAACCGTGACCCAAAATAAACCTCTCCTCCTTTAAGTTGTAGATGTTGGTTATTGTGTCCCAGGGATGAGAAAGTAACTAAGACAGGATATCAGAAAATAATCAAATTACTTTAAACAAATTAATCAAATTATTAAATTGCTAGGGGGTGGATTAAGGGGGCTGACATTTTATTCTTATTTTTCATATTGTCTCCCTCTTCCCTAATACAGTGGTACCTCAGTTCATGAACGCTTTTGTTTGTGAACAATTTGCAAACAGAAGCATTTGGTAAAATTTTGGTTTCGTTTGCAAACTACATCGGGTGACGAACACAACCCCGGCCATCTTTCCCGCATGAACACAAATACGGCCATCTCTTCCAGAATTGTGGAACAAATCATGTTCATGGACCAAGGTACCACTGTACCTATTTTTGCAAAATGAAAAAGCTGTGAAGATTTTTAAAAGGCAAGAACGGAAGCGAATGCCCACAGACCACTGGCTGTGCAGGACCGCAGGCTGCCAGTCATCGCATCCTCCCGTGCTCTCCCTAAAACCCACGCCTGTGCCCGGCCTGGCCCCACGCTGGGGCAGTGCAGCAGAAGAGCCCCGCACATGACCTTCTGCGTGGTTTTCCCTCAAACAATGTGATTTTGTGACTGCAAATCAGAAAATGTTTTGGGTGAAAAAATAATATTTGAAAATCAATAGTCTTTGTAAATACAAAAAACTGTAACAAAGGCAACGAATTTCAAAATAAATGTATACTATGTATATGAAGAAAAATCTTAATGTTCTGAAAAATACAATAGGATTAATTTCACCAGCATACATAGTGCTGATAAATCAATTAAGAAAAAACCCAACATCTCAACAGGCAGGTGGGCAAGGCACGTGAACCTACAGAGTTCACAGAAAAGGCACAATGCCTTATTTTTTTGCAGGGCTGGGGCTGACACTCAGGGCCTCGAGCATGCTAAGCATGATGTAGTCGAGTATTGGATACCCCGGAGCACCCGCGGTACCTGCAGGCTTAAAGCAAGCTCACAAATGGGAGTATGTGTGCTCTCCTCCGACCTCCACGGACATCCCTCCTATCAAACCTAGCCTTAGGTTTCGGATCTCCTCAGGGTCCCTGCCCTGGAGCCTGCCCCTCATCTCTACCCAGGCTTGGCATGTGGACACCCAGCCTGCTGGGGCCTGCTCTGTGGCAGGGGCCAGCCCTAGGCCCAGGGTGCACCTGGGCAGCAGAGGTCCGCCTGGGAGTGCAGCGTGGGAAGCAGCGGCTGGCAGGGCAGGAAGGACAGGGTCTGGGGTCCTGGGAGGGGCTGTGCACTCTCTCTACGGGGTGGGCTGGAGCCTGCACCAGGCTGTCCAGGACGCGGGGCCGGGGTACCCACCTCTCACCAGGGCCTGGGTTGATGCTGGTTTCACGAGCACTGCGAGCCTGTGTGGACGGCTCTACACCTACACCCCAAGCTCATCACACACACGCACATGCATGCACACACGCACGCACACACCTAGCACTACCTTAGCCAGTCCCCTGAAAGCAGCCAGCGCCCTACCCAGGTCCGGCTTGGCTTCAGGCCAAACAACAGCAAAAGCTGCAATTCTAATGCATGGTTCCCCAGTGGCCAACCTGTACTGTGCTGCCATGAGAAAAGTTAAAAGGGGAAAAAGCCACCCGTTCCTGTAACAAGGGGGAGAGGATGGTGTGTGCTGTCCGCTCCTCCAGCCAGTGCGGCCGGGGAGCCTCTCGGCCTGCTTACCTGGAGGGGCCACAGGAAGTACCGGAAGTCTCCATTGTCGCCGGCTTTCGTGTACATGCTGGCTATGCCTCCCGTGGTCAAGGAAAGGAGGGCTAATTTCCTCTGCGCAGGAGAAAGCAAACCTGTCAGTGTAGTCACCAGACAAGAAAAACCTGAGGTCAGGTCCCTCTGGGGCAGAGGAACGTTACCATTTCCATCTTCCCCAGGTGGCAGCCACATGCTAACAAAGAACGGGGCAAAACAGCCAGCGATGGATGAGTGAACCTAAAAGTGCCACCGAGCCCAGACTTCTAGCAGGCTGGGTGTCGGGTGGGGCATCCTCAGCTGACCCTGGGGCGGAGGAGGTGACTGCAGCCACTAATGAACTGCAGCGTCACTCGCCATCCAAGACAAGTCTGGTTACTCAGGCTGTTTTCCTCATCTGAATTTATTTTTCTGAGGTTTTAGAACTCAAAATATCATTTATTTCAGCAGAAATTACTTCAGTGAGAAGTTCACAGTTGCTGCACACTGAGCACCTACCAGGTCCCATGCACACGGCTCCCCGCCCGGCAGGTGTCCCCTCGTCTTGCTTCACCTCGAGGGCGCGTGAAGCTCAGGGGTGGACCCAGGCGAAGCCAGGGATGGACGCTGCATCACGGGGCAGATGTCCCGCCCGCTGGCGCCAGGCTGACCCAGCCCAAGGCCTCCTTCGCCGTGCGTGTGCCTGTTCCCCGCTAGGCGGAACGCACCATCGACTCAGAAACGATGCTCACCCCTGTACCCCGCACAGTAGGCGCTCAGTCAGTACTTGCTTTAGAAGAGGAAGCAAACTAAACAGGAAGCTGGCGGCTACCCCTCTTCCGGCCTCCCAGCCCAGCCGTCGACAGTGACCCGCATGCTGGAGCACCCACCTTGAGAAAACCAGAGTCGTAGAATCCTGGGATGTCGAAAGCGAAGCCTTGGCACAGCACCCTGTCCATCCAGCCCTTCATGATGGCCGGCACGCTGAGCCAGTACAGCGGGAACTGGTGGCACACAGGGAGAAATGCGCCAAGGCTGTTTCACTCACCGGGTGATTCGGAACCAGTCCCCCTGTCCTCCTCCTCCCGGCTGCTGGGGAGCCGCGGGCACCTGCGTGCTCAGCCCTCCAGTGCACCGGGTGGACAGGGAGAGGTCGAGCTGACACTGGGCCCAGATGCTACTACAGGGGTGCTGTGTCCCCCAGTGCCAGCCCCTGATGCTGGCCCTGGGCAGTCAGGGAAAGTGAAAACCGGGTCCTGGCCTGGGACAGCGGTCCTTGGGACCCCAGCAATTGAGAGGGACAAGTTGGGGTGTGTGGAAAGGAGCTGCCCCTTCTGCGTCTGGGCTGAGCTGTTAGCACTGGGAATTGATCAGGATCCATAAGACCCTTGCTTGGAAATTCTGGGTCTGGGGCATCTGGTCCCGGGGTGCGGTGAGAGCCGAGGCTCCAGAGGTGCTCCAGCCATGGGTGTGTGTCCCTGAAGCCCAGAAGACACAAGTGACCAGGGCCTGTGACCGATGCCCCTCCTTTCGGGTTTGCCTTGGGTTTCTGTCAACCCAGTGCCCCCCAAAAGCACATGTTAACTCGACTGCCAGGTTCGGGGCTGCACGCCTGCAGAGCACTGCTGGGGAGGCGACTGAGTGGGCACTCCTGAGTCAGCACTCCTGGGGCTGGGCACAAACACACGGAAGGTGCTGGGCGTGTGTGTGTGCACACATATGCATGCGGGAAGCAAGCAGCAAGAAGATGGAAACAAAAGATTTTTCTTTTAATGATCAGGGCATTGAAGGCTGGAGTTGCCTTTGGTGCAAGCGACCTTGCTATGCACCCCTTAGAGAACTCTGGCTCTCAAGTGGCCTGGCACGTATGAGGACAGGGATGGGGAGGGGGAGAGAACGAAAGCAACAAGACTAACATGATCCAGATGTTCTCAGACCACTGGGCTAACAGAAAAATCCTTCATTCCTTTACTTAGGAGCTCAGGGTTGTGAGTGAGTACTAAGGGCTGTGTGACTCCCTGTACTAGCGAGGTAAAGCGCTGTGACTAACCGTTGTAATCAGGTTAGTTTAAGTGTGTGAGTGTGCTAAAAACGTTGGCACCACTTCTAGGAGTGCACAATGCAGCATCTGGCAGAAGTCTGTGCATGGGCTGCATCTGATTCCATATATTAACTGGAGAAAAACCAACCTGAAATATCACTAGATCAGCTTCCTGCACCTTTTTCTGTTCAGCAACGATGTCACTGGTCAGGGCCCCCTTCTTGAAGGCTTCGTGGGTCTCCACCCCGTAATTGAAGCTCTCAGGATTGGACAGGGCACCTGGAGGAGCAGGGGGAGCAGCGGCTCTCACTCCAAGTGAGAATCCGGGCCATCCCGCCACCCCACCAGAACTGGGGGTGCCGGACTCCTCAGAGAAGGGATCAGCACCGTAGGTCAGTTCTCCCTATGTTCATCTCTAAACTTAATGGAACCTCAAGGCAGAAACCATCAAGTTTATTTTCCCATCTGGAAAGCTGATTCAAAAAGTTTATGGAGGGCTGGTGATATAGCTCAGCGGCATAAGCACCTGCCTGGCAAGCTTGAGGTCCTGAGTTTGACTCCCGGTACCCACGTATTAAAAAAAAAAAAAAAAAAAGTTTATGGAAAAGTAACGTAAACATTGGTAGAAAAACTAAAAGAAAGTGGGAGACAAGAGCGACCGAGAGCTATGAGATACCGAATTACGTTATTTGCCAACATGATTAAAACCAGGTGGCACTGAGTCATGGAAAAATGGAATAAAAGAAGTAAAGGGAATCAAACAAGCGGGCATCTGGATCACAGCGAAGGTGGCGCTTGAAATCCTGCAATAAGTGGTGATGCGCTGTCTCAGTAGATATCTAGAGGAAAACCAGACTCTTATCTCACATTGTACACAAAAATACATTTCAAAGGGACAAAGTATTTTAATCTACAAAGCTGACTCTTTGATTCTTTGCAGTCAAATACTAGAGCAAACTTCTTATAATCTTAAAACTTCTTATAACCTTAGAGTTCATGTAAGTGTGACATAAAATTCAGAAGTCCTAGAAGCAAAAGATTGATCAAAAAAATAAGTAATTAAAATTCTGTGTGCAGAAAGCTACCATAAGCAAAGTCAAACCAAAATAAAAATGAGAGGTTATAAGTATTTATAACTCATATCCTATACTATAGATTAATTTGTTTAATATATTAAGAGCTCTTTAATAAGAAAAAGACCAATACATAATAGAAAAATCAACAGATAATTTAAGCAAAGGGAATATTTAATATTTTATTAAAAAATTAATCTAAATGAGTATTAGTGAATAGAATATAAAATATTAAGATATTAAACCTCACCCATAGCGAGAGAAGGATAAATCAGAACTACACCAGGAGACCATTTTTCCAACTGTTAGACCACCAATTATCAAAAAACTGGTAACCCTGTTGGTGACCAGGAGGAAGTAAGACTTTGCAAACATTGCTAGCAGGAGTGTGAACTGCTACAGCATTTGTGGAAAGCAACTTGATATTATCTATGAAAATTAAAAATGCACATCCCCTGTGACCAGCAATTCCGCTTCTAGATAAAACAGCGCACACGCAAAAGCCTCTCTGACTGTGACCACTCACAGCAGCACTGTTACTCACAGCGAAGAATCAGAGCAACTGAGGGTGACCTTCGCTGGGGCTGAGCGTGACAGTGCCGTTCAACGGGGCAGCAAGACAGAAACCATGCACAAAATGATGAGTGTGATACACTACTGTTTCTGCAAACCCTGGAGGGGAAGTGGAGAAAGCCTCGTGACTGCTGATTCGGCACCGACCACCGCAGAAGCACGAGGAGGGAACTATCAGGGGCTCCCCTGGGAGGCTGGGGGACAGGGACAGGGAGAGAGACTGGCGCTGGGGACTCTTGACCTGAGACTCATGTATCAGGTGCTACCATTAGCTTTTCGAGACATTTTTAAAATTATAAAATGAGAGGAAGAAAGTTTAAAAATTAAGCCTGCAGGCCATGACTCACCAGTGATGTCGTTCCTGGTGGCCCTCGGCTCAAAGCCCATGGCATACAAGTCAGACACCGTGACGGTGCAGCCCTGCTGGCTCAGCTCCTCCACGGCCACGTTCTTCAGGGTCGCGTTGAAAGACCTGGGTTCTTGGTGAGCATAGACGATGAGCACCTGCTTACCTGCGGCAGGGGGGGAACCGGTTCCTGTTGAAGGCCAACCCCCGGCTCAAAACCCAGCGCAGGCACAGATGAGAGTTAAATCTCTACGTGGATCACTGCAGGTCAAGCTGAGAAATAATAACTTCCCTAAGGGGTGGCAGTTTTAAAATAATGAACATTTTAAAAATAGCTCATCATTTCTATTAGCTCATGGCTCACATTACTTGAATTTACAAATGCATGCTGAGTGTCCCCACCTGAAATGCTTGGGGCCAGCGTGTTTTAGACGTGGGGTTTTTTCAGATTCTGGAATACTTGCATAGACTTTATAGGTAGAGTAGCCCTACTCTGAAAATTTGAAATGACAAATGCTCTAAAATCTGAAATTTTGTGCTAAAAATTTTAGAATCTGGGGTACTGTGGTCACGTGCTCAAAAAGTTTTGGATCTTTGCATTTCGGATGATCAACCTATACACACAAATGCCAGGGTCCAAATCGTGTTTCCTAAGAAAACCAATACATACAACTAAGGCCTTCAAAAGCCTGGTCTCACTTGGATAGCTTCTACGAGACGGCTGCATCTCACTCTGTGTTGTGCTCCAGATCTAAGACGCCCCCATTTCTCACGTGTGTGGGGGGTGACTGGATCACGGGGACACTGTACCCAGCTGTGGATTCATTCCCTTGAGTTCAGAGCTGATGAGCGGTTAGATGAGCCCGGGTAGAGCAGGTCACTGGGGGCGTGGCCTGAACGGTCCCTCTCCCTCCCCCACTCCTCCCTTCTCTCTCTGCTTCCTGGCAGCCAGGGCTGAGCACCTTCTCCTCTGCCGCGCCCCTCTGCCACCACCTTCTGCCACCACCTTCTGCCTCGGAGTAGCCAACCATGGACTGAAACTGTGAGCTGAAACAAACTCTCCTCCTTTAAGTTGTGGGTGTTGGATATTTTGTCCCAGTGATGACAAAGTAACTAAGACACTCCCTATAAGATCAAAATTAAAAGCGACTGGAATTAAGCTTTTGTGCCAATTTGACATTGGTAGGCGCCAGCCATGACACCTTTTATCTGGCACATTCTGTTTCCATCTCCCCTGGGGCCATCAAAACCTGGCACTTAAGCTGTGAGGCATTGACCCCTGGTCCCTTGAGGAAGGCGGGCTCTGGGAGGACATCTTCTGGGGGACATGCTGGGGCCAAGAGGATCCTAAGAGCAGGTCTCACAGGCACTGGCTGTGTCATAAACTCCAGCAGCCTTCGATGCCTGGCCTCGTCCTTCAGAGCAGCCTGCGGGTTACAGACTGAATTCTCCCGGAAGGAAGCCTGGTGATTTGCCCCCCGGGAACATCATCTAAGACTAAAACGTTAAATTCTTTATTTAAATTTTTCAATCTAAATCCACAATAGCCAAGACATAGAACCAGCCCGGGTGTCTTGCAACAAATGAACGCATAAAGAAAACGTGGTACAGATGTACAACAGAGCATTATTCAGTCACAAAGAAGAACAAAGTTACGTCATTTACTGGACAGTGTATGAAAGTGGAGATCATCATGTTAAGTGAAATAAGCCGGACTTGAAAAAACAAGTATAGCATGCTTTTCCTGATATGTGGAATCTAAAACAAAGAAACAAAAGATGACATGAGTGTAGACGGGGTACTATTACTAGATAAAAGAGGAGTATGGGGCGGAGAGATGTAAGGGAAGGTAAAGGGGAGACAGATAGGACCTAACTGTGTTACATGTCTCAACATGTTTTTGTCTAGGACTTTAAGGAGAAATAACACATGGGCTTGAAACAAACAGTTTTGAGGCATGCGACTGAGTGTAAAGGTTGAAGTCCATGAGTTAGATTAATTATTAATTTTTTAAAACATTCTAAAACTCCAGTATTATAAGGAAACTCTACTTGGGGGCTTACCCAAAGAATAGGTACAAATAAAATACCTATACCAGCGTTTCTCAACTGGGGGCAGGGTTGCCAATTAGGGGCATCTCTTAATTCTGGGTGTATTTCTGGTTCTTACAACTGGTGGGAGGGGTGGTGCTACTGGCATCTAGCGGGCATAGTCCAGGGACTCTGCTAAATCTCCTACAAAACACAGGGCAGCCCCCAAAAGGATTATCTGGCTCCAACTTCGTTAGCGCCAAAGTAGAAGCATCCAGATCTCTATTGGAAAAGAAAAATAATAAAGACACAACTCAGTAACTAATTTTTGAGGACTTAAGCTGCGCCAGGGATGATTACAAGACTGGCAGGGTGAAGACAGGGTAGGCATGGCCCCCACTTTTGAGAAAGGTCCATTCTCGGGTGGGGGGGAGTAGAAATGGACCATAAAACAAGCAAATGCAAAACAGGGTAATTCTAGATAGTGATCAGTGTCATAAACAAAATGGGATTGTGTCTGGATTTCTTCTGTTACAAATGATGTACTCCACCTCTTAGGAGTCTAACTCCCCCATAACAAGCCATCACCTGCCATGGTGGAGAAGGATGGATTCTCTCCCGTTCAGCGTGGTGGTCCTGGATGCTCAGGTGTAGTTGCTCTCCTTGGTGACAGCAAGGGTCTGGAAGAGAAAGTAAACTCAGGGGAGGGGGAAAGCAGAGGGGAGGTCAAGCCCTACCACCTGGAGGCTGCGCCATGGCCTCAGGAAAGACAGGCAAATGCATGGGACAGAAAGGCTTCTCCAGGGAGGCAAGGCATCCTTTGGAGATGAAGGCCTTAGAGGACAAATCATGCAAGATGTCAAAACTAGCACTTTCCAAATTTCTTTCTGAGAGGACATAAAACCTCCCTTGAAGGCGGCGTGAGAGAGAACCCGGGAAATGAACCGCAGGTGGGAAGCAGCTGCGCCCCCTCGGCCTTCCTGTCTCTCCCAGCGTCCCCGTAGCTAATAAGTGAGCCGGGAGATGCCCATGTTAACAGCAGCAGACTTCAAAGGCCAAAAGGTGAAAGCCACCTCTGCTGGGCACTGCCCTGGGTGCTGAGGTTCCAGAGTGGACAAAATAAATAAGGACAGAACTTAAGAATCTTTTGGGGAAACAGACAATTAAAAGAAAAAGCAGGCAAAGGAAGCACAGAATTCCAGCTAGAGATTGCCAGTGATGACGATAATAGTGAGAGCACTAAGAAAATGAAGTAGTTTAGTGGGTGAAGTGGCAGGGGTTCGCTTGCTATTTTCTTCTAGGCAGGCAGTCCAAGAAGGCCTCTCTGAACAGGGACAGCGAGTGGAGATAAGCCAGCCAGGCAAGTATCTGGGGAACAGAGGCCCTGCAGGTAGACTAGCAAGTAAGGGTTGAGGTGGGAATGCCCTGCACAGGTGGAGAGACAACAAGAAAGGCTGAGTAGCTGGACTGTGGTTAAAAAAAAGGGGTAGGTGGGGATAGTGAAGGAGCTGGGTGGAGTCCAGCCTAGCTGATCTCTGGGGCCGGAGTTTATCCTAAATTTAACAGGATGCAGCAGGAGTCTCTCGAGCAGGTACGTGGGGCAGCGCGATTTAACCGTGCAAGGTTCTCACTGTCACTTCAGGCTCAGGGAGCACCACGTCCTGAGAGTCTCAGAGGTTGGGATCAAATGCCCCTAGGAAAGCCACGCGTGGGCTCTCACCACCCAGGCCTCCACAGCCCGCCCTTGGCTGGGCCCAGGTCACAATGTCCATCCCCACCTGGCCGCCTGATAGGCACGCCAGGCGTCTGAATTGTGACTCCATATCCTGTAACTCAACTCAGGGGCATAAAATAAGAAACTGGAGCCCAAGAAATGAGGGGCTTGTCCCCACGAATAGAGAGAAGTGATGAGTGAGCCTTAGCACCCTATCCATAACTCTCCTTTCTGCGAAACTACACTTACCCAGGTCTGCAGGGAAAAGCTCTAGGTGGCTATTAAACCACACGCACCACAGCAAGCGTGCACTGATACTTTCGTGTACAGCTAATTTCCTCTGGATCAGCATCCAGAAGCTCTAGACGTTTTCACTGTATTATTTCCTCCGCCTCTTCCCCTGCCTGCCCTTTCGCGCCCCAAGTTTCCTATCCCTGGGAGCTTAGTTTATTCTCATTCGTTCCCCTGCATGATTTGCACACGTTCCTTCACATGCATTTCTTTGGCTGAGATTTACAGATATCAAAGGTTACAGAAGCTGTTATTGTCGGAGAGATTAATGATTTACAAAGCTGATACCCCGAACCCCCGGATCTTCACCAGGTCCTTGGAGGGGGAGCTGGGGAAGTCACACGACTGCGCCCCACGCAGGGGGCTCCCTGCGCCCTGCCCGGCGAGCACCCAGCACCTCCTGCACGGGGTGGAGGGCGGGGAGGGGGCCCCTCCGGGTCAGCACACCGGCCCGGCACGCGGGGCGGGCGGAGGCAAGGAGGTGAACGCAGTGTTTTCCAGATGCGCCAGGCCCGGGGGCCAGGAACCACGTCTGTTCGCCAAGTCACACCCAGAAGACACTTCGCCTCCCCTGCTGTCCCGCGATCGCCCCCGTGCCCGAGGCCCCCGCCGGCACTCACCCTCCCGACGCACGCACTAGGACCGGGCCACAACTAGCACCAGAGTCCGCCGAGGGCGCTCTGCGCTGGTGCTTGCGGCTCCGGGGTACCGCGGCTGCGCTGTGGGGAGCGGGCGGCCGTTCCCGCCCACGCCACGCCTGACCACGCCCTCGTCAAGCCCACAGACGCCCGCCACGCCCTCAGGCCCGCCTCCAGGCGTGCAGCCCGCCCACGCCTCGCCATTGAGCCACTCCTGGGCAACGAGCGCCTCCAGACCCCGCCTCCGCCTCAGAGCTGCGCCCACACACTGTCCTCGGCCCCGCCTCCACACGCCTCACCCTCAAGCCCCGCCCCACCCAGCCCTCTCCTTAAGCCCCACCCGTCCCGTAGCCCTCCCTGCCCCTGAGTTTCGCTCCGCCCCCCACGTCGAGGCTCCGCCCTATGCCCCGTCCGCCTCCCCGGTGCTTCGGCTCTACTCGGGTTGGCCACGTGCAGCTCTGGTTCTCCTCTCACATCCGTGCCACATACCTAGGTTAAAAAGTGAGAGTCCAAGGCGGGCGTGGTGGCGCACACCTGGAATCCCAGCACGCTGGGAGGCTGAGGCAGGAGGATCACTAGTTCTAGCCCAGTCTGGGCAGTTTATCGGTTTAACGAGATCCTGTCTCGCAAAACAAAATAAAAAAGGGCCTGAAAATAGCTCAGTGCAAAGGCCCTGGGTTCAATTCCCAGTGTGTGTGGTGGGGCATCCATGGAGCATTACTTGCTCGGATCTCCAGGACGTCCCGCTGAGTGGGAACCGCGACTCAAAGGTTTAGGTTCTGCGCGATGTTTCTGGAGAGGGCGGGTTCCGAACGGAAGAGCAGCCTCCTGCTGGCCGGGCCAGGCGGTGAGGGCTCCTCGTGCAGGGAGAGGTCCGTCCCCGCCGGTTTGGCCAGGTCTCCATGGGGAACGCGGGGAAAGGGACGTGCAGCCAAGGAATCGGTCACTCGAAACCGAAAGGCTTGGGGGCTCCCCGGCAGGCAAGGGTCCGGGAGCCGCAGCCCGCGGTGCGGGAGGCGCAGGCGCGGAGCGCAGGTGGGCGCCGGGCTCCCGCCCCGCCCTTTCTGGTCTTTGGAGCCTTTGGAGCCCACCCGCTCCTGGGTGCCGCGAGACCTGCTGCGGCTGCGCCACCTCGTGGCAGCGAGAGAAGCCCCAGACGGGCCGAGGGCGAGCTGCTGGCTTTCTGACCCTTGTTCAAAGGTGTTGGTTCTAGGACGGTTCAGCAGGAGGCTGTGCTGGAAAGGAAAACAATAGAACTTCCTGCTAAACCAGTGCTGTTGCAGTTACTGCAGACGTGCGGTGGGCACGTTGGTATCCGGAGTTTGAGAGGGTCATGCCGTCAGAATACGGTACCGTGGAGTTAGCACCCAGCACGCGTGAGCCCCACTTTCCATTTCGTTTTTAGCTTTGAAGAACTGCAAGAATAGGATCAGGTATTCTAGGCCAGGAGGCAGGTAAGCCAGTGGCGCTTTTACGGGATGGGGGTCTCAGGGGAGCTGTTTCCAGGTTCTTGGGTCCCAAGCAAAGAACCGAGCAGGACACTCCGTGTAGCAAGACAAGATTTCCTACAAAGGAGTCACGAGAGTAACGGAAAGAAGTCAGGGAAAAGAGCTCACCGCCTGGTAGGGGCTGCTGTCATTGCAGGTTCAGGCGATGGCTATGTTCTTGGTGGTGTTGCATGTACATCCAGTAAAATGAAAGATGGATCTGACATAAAGAATGCATAAACTAGTAAAGAAAGTCTCTTTTCTAAATCACGTCTTGGCCCCGAACTGCAGGGTTAAAGAATGGTTCTAGGCCTTCATGCCTTTTTTCATATGTTTAAGAAGCATTTGCCTCCATCATTACATAGCGCATTAAGTACGACAGGGGAAGTCCCCTGTTTGTATTCTAACAAGTCAAACGTGTATCATTGTGAACTCCAAAGGCAAGCGGGCAATGCGGGAACTGGACCGTGGGAACCAGTTAGAGTAAAGGAAGACCAGCACAGCAGTGGGACCAGGGAGACAACAAGACACGGGAGAACGAACCGCGAGCCCTCCGCAGGCGTGGCTGGGCTTAGGGTCCGTTTTTGAAGGTTTGGGTATCATTCAAGAGGCACCCGTCAGTGACCTAAACAATTAGTTTCTATAAAATATTATGCTGAGGACGAGCAGGAGCCTGTGGAGGAGGAGAGGACTTTTCAGAGTGACACTGGCCCGTGTGGGGAGGGGAGCCTAGGAGGTGTTCTGATAAAGTGCCACCGACGGGGGGACAGGCAGCCAGGGAAAAGGGCCAAGCCAAAGAGAGAGTCGAAGTAAGCTATTGGTGCCTCTCTAAAGAATGTCTGCGTTCTGTTTGTTCTAATTTTAGAGAAGTTACAATTAATACTGCTTGCAAAGTACACATCCTAGGGCCGCTGAGATGGCTCAGCGGCTTAAGCGCCTGCCCGGCAAGCGCGAGGGCCCGAGTTCAACTCCCGGAACCCACATACGAAAAAGGGGCCGGTGATATCGCTCAGCGGCACGGGCGCCTGCTGGCGCACGAGGTCCTGAGGTCGACCCCCCAGTACCCACCAAAAAAAAAAAAAAAAAAAAGTACACATCCTGCATGCCCCAACTTCCTAAGGCCCACTTCTAAGTCAGCCTTTTCTGATTGTAACCCCATAGGCCCACCTCAACTTGGCTGAGATGTAGTCAGTCTTGGGTATAAAAATCCCTAGACCAAGAGTTCCTGTGGCAGCCCCCTCAGGTCCCCTCCCCTGCTCAATAACCTGGGAGCTTTTTGCTTTCTGCTTTCGCTCTACAATAAATACTGTTGCTCATTTCCCTTTTCACTCTGCCTTGTGATTCTTTCTGAGTTGAGAGAAGAACCCACCAGCTAGATGGTGACAATGATCTCAGAAACTATCAGTTAGAAAATCTTAGACATAATATGTTTCAAGAAAATCGTAACAGAAAAAGGATGACCCTCGAAGCTTCGGGTCAGTGAGAGTCATTCTGACTCACGCGAATGTTCAGAAAATGTTTACTGAGCTCGTGTCAGTCACTACTGGGGGCAGAGAGGGCTCACTGCCCAGCAAAAACAGACCCTGGTCTCCTGGTTTCCTGAAATCATGGGTTTCCACTAATGGTGGTGGGGAGAATAGATTTGAATTAGGAATTAGTGCAAAGGATACCTGCAAAATAAATTGCCGTCACCAGCTGTGGTGGTGCATTCTCATAAATCTCGACTACTCAGGAGGCTGAGGCAGGATTGCAAGTTCAAGGCCAGGCTGAGCAACTTAGCAAGACCCTGTCTCAAAATAAAATAAATAGGGCTGGGGATGTAGTTCAGTGCTTCCTGAGCTTAACCCCAGTACTGAAAAAAAAAAAAAAAAACCCGTAGTCATCTTGAAGTTACATGGGTGTGTAACATGAATTTATCAATTAAAATATATGTAACCCGTATGTATGGCCTGCACATGGAAGTATACCCGTGAGTATATATGTAAGAGCCTTGTAGGTGGGAGAATTTCACTGATGTTACATATTCCCCTCCCTTAGTGAAAATAGATATAACCTGTCTTGTTTATTTTATGTTTTCTTTATTTTTTCTTTTCTTTTTGTTCTTTTTTATTTAAAGGTCACAGTAAATGATAACCAAGCTCTGTCAACCTCAGTTGTTGCCAGGGAACACCAAAACTATTTTGGGTGGTGTCAGAATGGGTCCTGTTCCTGTTGCAATTGTTGTATGTGGCTGCAATGGTTGATGCACTGTGTCAACTTGAGAAGTCCAGAAGCTTATTAACCAAGGAACTCAGCAGTTCTGCATCCTAGGGTGCACAGCACATGCCCTTACTGTGCTAGGATGTTGTTCACTGTGTCAACTTGAGAAGTTTAGAAGTTTAACTAAGTGACTCAGCAGGGGCCCAGGGTCCTCCCTTTGTAGACATCCTGAGCCTGTGCAAGAGGAGGGCAGGGAGATGGTGTGAGTGCTACACCCACCTGAGGGCGGGTAACCTGCTTACAATATAAGGGAGGAAAAGAGGCTTGCTCTCCCCCATTTTTTCTCTTGTTACTTTTGCTGTCTTCTTCCACCTTGAAGTGTTGCCCCTGTGCCATGCCACCCTGCCTTGGAGCCAGCTGATTATGGACTGAAACCTCCACAAACTGTGAGCTAAATAAACCTTTCCTTCCTTAATTTATGGGTGTCAGGTATTTTGTCTCAGCAACAAGAGAAAAGTAACCAGGACAGAATTCTGTTTTGGTTCACTTGCAAACTTCCTTGATGGAGAGCATGGTTTTATTTTTCTAAGATTATTATGTGAATGTTGATTTTTCATGTAGACACATCTTAGTGTACAAAGACTGTCTGGAGGAGAAACGAGAGGCTATGTAATTCTTTAAGTCTGGACTGCTTGATTCTGTTCCGAGGACACACACTGTGTTTGCAATATTTTTCTGGAAAGTGTGTGTCACACACTCCTGAGCAGAGCTTGGAGCGGAGGAGAGGTTGTGCTTACAGAATTGGTGCCAGGCGGTACAGTGTCCCAAGAATACAGATGACCAGTGAACGGTTAAACACAACTTTCATTTAATGTAAAAAAAGAGTGAAAGAAAAAAGTGAGAGAAAGAGAAGCAAGGAAGAAAAGAGTGAAGGAAGAGAGAAAAACAGGAAGAGAGGTGTCTCGCCACCAGGACGGGCCCCGGCAGGAGCAGGAGCATGGCAGAACAAGGTTGCAGCAGCGGCAGTGAAGTCGTTGGTTGCTGCCTTTATACCCTTCCCGATGGCTCCTTGGGGGTTTTCTGCCCACAAGTCCTGGCTGTAATTGACAGGGCGCTTCCCTTCTGAGTCAGGTTACACAGGCACATCCTGTTCCCAGCCTGCTGTCCAGATCTTGGTAACTGACAGGCTACATCCTGTCTTCCAGCCAGCCTGCCGTGACCGAATCTCCTACCTCAGAATTACGCAGCGGGAAACATTCTGTTCAAGAGGGCAGCTGAGTTCATGCCTCCCACCCACATTCCTTGAAACACGAAAAACATTTTAAAATTAAAACATAGACAAAGGCTAAACAGAGGCTAATCTCATTGGAAAACAAGAAAGGAAGCATTGGTGGATTGCACAAACTCTCAGTAAATGCTAACAACATAGAAATTTGGCCATGAACTTTGGGTGGCAATGAGTTGTCAATACAGTTCATCCATGTTAACAATTGTACCACTCTGGGGAGGCAGGTGTTGAAAACAGGGGAGGTGTCGTGTGTGTGTGTGCGTGTGTGTGTAGGTAGGTATATAGGAAATCTCTTTACTTACACGGCAGTTTTGCAGTGTACCTAAAACTGTTAACAGGTTTTGGGGTGCTGAGGTCTCCTTCTGGAGGTGGTGTCTAGATTCTTTCTGTCTTGAGCAAAGAATTGGTCAATATATGCTCAGAAGGTAGTAAAGTGTTATTAAAGGTAGGAAAAGAAACAGGGTCTGCAGAGCAAATTCGGGCCAAATAAAAGTAGGAAAAAAGTACACCCTACAGCATGAGGGTGGCCACCACGCAAGAGGGAACACAGTGGCAAAAGCTCAGTTCTTTTTGTATCACCCACTCCTCAGGCTGACATCAGATCTAGGCCATCCTATCAAAAGCCTGCTCGAGTTCTTCAGAAAAGTCCATGTGCAGGGCTTTGGGACCTGTTCTGCACATGTGTCCTGCGATTTTGTGCTTACCAGGCCATAGCTCCTTCCCCAGCCAGGTTTGCCACGCTTGCCACACCCTAATCTCCTGTCTCAAAACTGCTCTAAAAAGTAGTCACGAGCATTTAATAGAAAGCTGGGATCAACTCGGAGAATCGCACCGCTGATGCAAACATTTGCAAGAGAAGACCCCTACGGAAGATGGGGCCAGCTCCAGGAGAGCCCCTACCCACCCCAGGATGCAGGCTGCAGGCCCCCGGGGGCCCTGGATATTAGTTAGGGACCTCTGCAGCCGCAGACTGGAGGATCTACTTGGGAATGTGGGTCTGCTCTGAAATTCCCCAGCAAAGTGAGCAGCAAAACCTTCCGTATATATATCTGGTCTCCTCTGAGAATAGTGCATTAAAGTCACAGAGTAGCCAAACTCAAGATGTGCCTTGCATTATAAGGATCTGCATAGGATAATGAAAACTATGTTTCCACTGAAGTTAGATTAGCTGTATTTTGTGTTTAATTTGAAAAGTGCTCTGGTGGGGAAAAGATCTCAAATAAGTAGTGAAAAAGTAAGTGGCAACAAAAAGCAGGGCTTCAGAACTACATACAGCGGCCGGTCTTGCGGGGCCTGAGTGTAGATCCCACTGGTCTATGGGTGTTGCCTTGGCAAAGCCAAGGCGTGCCCTGAGTGGCATTAGGGGGAACCCCAGGTTGGACTGGGGTGCCGAAGTTCCTCTCCCTGCTGGACCCAGTCAATGGCGGGACCCCTCACTGAAGGTTCCTTCCCAGCTCCTCCGGGGTTTCCAGCCCTGGGGACCCAAACTTCCCCCCATGCCCTCACAGATGCCCAAGCTCTGGCGTTGCTCCAGTGCCCAAGGACACCAGGCACCTTGGGTCCTCTCCTGGAAACTACCTTTCAGTGGAAACCGGAATGAACAGAAATGCTAACTGCTAACGAGGAAACTATGCCACGTCCCCTGCCACCTTGGCCCTTTGACACGGTCAGGGAAGAGGGAAATGCACAGCTTCAAGGAAGACTGCTGTCTCGGAGGCGACGTGGCACACTCCTCTATGCTTGGATAGTGGGAGGTTTTCTCATAAGGCTTCTTTTCCTGAGTATATTACTAAGAGTACTTTTGTATAAAATCATTTCCCAAACAATAAAATTACAAAGATTAGAAGTTTCTGATGACTGGTGGAGAGAACAGATGTTACTCTCACAAATAACAGCAATGCCCACTACAAAACCAAAATCACATAATGTACAGGGATTTACCCTGAGGTGGGGAGACCAAAACTTATTATAAAAAACAGAAACTTAACTATTGTTGAAACGGTAGTTTCTGTTTTGATGGCTATAATGGCCTTATCAGGTTATAATATTCCCACTGATTTTAAACAAACCACATTATTGAGAAAAAACAGGTGTGAGACGCCTCATTAACCTTGGTCCATCATATTCTTAGAAACAGGCCTGTAGTTATAGAAACAACAAAAAGGTACAGTCCCTTCTTGATATCAGTTACTATGTAACCATCTTTCAAACCTCATACTGTCTGCCAAGATTCCTGCTTCTATGCCTACATTTTCATCAACAAACTTTTGTAGTTATGCCTACATTTTCATCAACAAACTTCTGTAGTTATGCCTACATTTTCGTTAACAAGCTTTCGTAGTCATGCCTACATCTTCGTCAACAAAAGTAGAATATATATATCCCAGCTTAAAAGAATAAAATCATCATCATCATCATCATAAAAAGAATAAAGCAAGCATAACAGGAGGACAACTAGTGTGGTGTCTCCTTCTTACTGCGCCGACGCTTCCGCCCACCTTTGGGACTTCCCCGACCTTGCAGCAGCTGGACTGCGGCAAAACTAGGTGCTAACACAGGCCCTGGGGTCCAAACTAGTGACTGGCTGCCTTAGGCTGTGCTCTGTGTCACCTGACCTCTCGCCTCTGCCTGGCGCAGGTGACTCATCCCAAGCACCCTTCTCTCCTCAGCCACCTCAGCCCACGAGACGCCAGGCCAGTCACTCGGGTCATAGCTGCGTCCTCCTCCCTTGGGCCCCACCCCTCAGAAAGCAGCCTCTGGTCCCCAGCTCATCGCCTGGGCCTCAGCCCCTGTCTCTCAGGCCCCAGCACTGAGCTCGGTCCTATATTGTTGGTGCCCTGGGCGGGTGTGTGGCTCTCAGTCCCCTTGGTGGGCTCAGCTTCTGTCGCAGGCAGCCTCCTCCGTCCTCTCTGAGGCCAGGTGTTACTGGATGACTCACCGCACCCTGCCCTTGACTCACTCACGCGGTCACTCCCTCTGCTGTCCCCAGAGCCCACAGATCACTCCAGCCCGGGGTGGAGAAAGAGGCCCAGCAAGTCCTCTCTGCTCTCTGCTCTCTGACTCTTTGGTCCCTCACAGGCCACTGGCAAGCCCAGCCATCCCCTCCTTTCAGCCCTCATTTCCCAAGCTGGGTCATTTGAGGCCCATGCCTGGAGGAGTTTACCACCTGCCTCAGTTTCCCTGCCCTCATTCCCCCTGGTAACATCCGTTCTCACCTCCGCAACCTTCGCTCATCTCTGGCCCTGCTGGACTTCAAGGCCCTTGTGGCTCAACCGTGGCCACCCTCTCCTGCCCCGCAAGGGCCTGCCATGGCTCCAAACTTCTCAGCTCCTTCTTTCAAAACCCCCCTCTTCTGTTCACGGTTAATAACGCTCCTCCGGATCCCTCCCTGGCCTCTCCTGCTCTCTTGCAGGCTCCTAGTTCACCCTTACACGTTGGTGTTCCTGGGTTCTCTGCTCTTGCTGGAAAACCTCATCTTGCCTGTGACATTCACATGGACCTCTGTTACTTAGACCTCTCTCCTGGGCCTTCCGTGGAACCGCACCTTGTTGCCTTGTCCCAGTGGAACTCATTCCCCTCCCAATCCTTCCTTCCTCCTCTTTCCTTCTCCTGACCTTGCTCATTATCACTGCCATTTGCCTGCTGGCCCAGTTCAGTAATCTGAGTCATGCTAGGTTCCCCCTCTCTGCCCCCTATCCAGTAGCCCCAGCTCTGTCTCTCCTCCTTTCTAAAGAGTTTCGCATCCCTGCCCTTTCTCCTCCACACGGCTGCCGCCAACCTGGTCTACACTTGGTGTCTTTCATGGGAAGTGTCGCAGCAGTAGCTTCCCGGCCTTTGTCCCCTCCCACCCTTGACCACATGGCTGCAGAGCCATCTACTGACACCCAACTGATGATGTGGCCATTCAGCTCCCGACTCTGTAGAGACCCGGCACCACCTGTAATGCAAAATAGCAAAAACTTACTGGTATGACGTGATGAATGTAAGGTGCTTTATGGGTTTACAGCCTAAACTCCTCTACTTAAAGCTATAGCAACAGTAGGCTATTTATTTCCTTGAACTATGTTTCCCAGCCTCCTGGGTGGAATGCTTCTCTCCTGTGTCACGTGGTCAGCTTGTCCTCGTTCTTCAGTTCTCAGCTCAAGTGTTAGGGACTCTGGGACATGTTTCTTGATCAGAATTAATGCTGCTGCTTCTGTTTGCCATCCCGTACTCAGCACCGGGACAGCGTGTACCACCTCACATTTCTTCGCCCATCTGGCTGCCATCTGTGTCTTCTCTCTTCCTACCCACAGCCCTCAGTGCAGCACCTGGGCTATATATAGCACAAGTGTTTGATAAAAGTCTGTGGGATGAGTGAAACCGTGACACACAGCACACTCGGGAGTTCCTGGTATCACTTCCCCAGTGCTGGGGAGTTCAGATAGGAAAGTTATTAAAACAAATGGACAAATACCAAGTTATCCAAGGAACAGCAATGCAAGCGATCTCAAGGACTTTGCCCATCAGCTTACTTAGGTAACTCACAAGATAAGAACTCAGCCCTTCCTTGTGAAGGGCTCTTATTGCCTTTGGAAGTGGTGATAGCCCTGGGAAACAGAAGAGACTGTGTGCACTGAAGGCATCTCTGGGGTGGGGAAAGAGGAAGGCCACGGCGGTGGTCAGACCACAGAGGCCTCACTCTACCCTCACTGCTTTGTCCTAGGGATAAAAAAGGTTGGGGTTGTCTCCTTCGGGTGGGGTGGTGCTATGCAATGAATGTGGAGACCAAAAGTCCCATTGAATGAGGAATTAAGAAGTAGAACTTTAGAGGTCATTAGGTCATGAGGCTGTGCTATAAATGGATTAATCCACTCACCGTTTAATGGACTAATGAGTCAGTGGGTTATCTAAAGCATTCTGTCTCTTGTATGTGTCCCTCTCACCATGTGACACCCTGCACCTCATCGGAACTATGCAGAGCTCCCACCAGTAAGAACACTTCATCAGATGGAGACCCTCAACTTTGGACTCTGCAGCCTCCAGAGCCGTTAGCTAAATTAACCTCCATTCCTGATAAAATATGCAGTCTCAGGTATTCAGTTATAGCAAGAGAAAACAGACTAAGATACATAGGCACTGAGAAAGTGAATTGCCCACCTCTGTTTAAAGAGAAAACTGCTCTGACCCCCTTTACCAAGGAGGAGTAATGAATATGTATATCTGGGCCTCCTCCCCTTTCATTCTGCAATACCCAAACCTGCCTTTTGGAATTAAACCTCTTGCCCTTTGTGTGAAATCCAAATGGGTCTTCAAGGGGATCCTGCAAGGAAAGCATCCGGTTTAATGAGGGAGGCACCATCTGGGTCTCCAGCCAAGGCGACCTCACTGTGGTACAATTACCAGTTCCATCCATTTCCCAGAGCAGCCCCAGTTTAGGGCAGCAGGGTCAGGAAGGCTCGGTGCCCCATGGTGACAGCTACAGATGGCTCAAATTAGCCTCGAAATGCTTGAGCCCTGTTCACAACAGTTTTTGCTTCATCGTTGTTGTTTTGGTGTTGTTGCTTTAGGAGCTTCATTGTCACCGTGCCCTAAGCAGGACTGCTATGGTCGGACACCGCAAGTCTGTCCAGTGTGGCGCTTGAGGGCGAAGTTTCCTTGAGCTCCTCCTGCAAACTGCCCCCTCCCCTCCGCAGTGACCTGGGACCTCAGGACAAGGCTGCCCAGAGTCAGCTCTGCCCTGCCCCCACCGAGGGCAGCGCCTGCTTGCCAGGCTCTTCCTTTGCATTTTGAAATGGATCACCCAGTGATTCTAGAGCAGATAAGAAGATGAGCTTCTCTGGCTACAGAAAAGAGACCGAGATGCGGGCTGCAGAACCAGGGATGCTTTGCTTGCCACACGGTGGACACGTCCCTGAAACAGTGAGTTTTGCAAGAAGAAATAATTTATTCCCAAAGCAGCCAAGTGTGGACAGGGACACCCAAGCCCAAATTCGCCTTCTGGAGGATGGGAAGGGGTATTTATGGGTAAAGAAGCAGGAGATCAGGCCTGGGGAGGGGTTGGGGGTGGAGCAGTCAGTGCTCTGCACACGTGCGGTCGGTCTTCATGGACACATGCTCAGAGGCGGGCGCCCTCAGCTTCATCTGAGGGCAGAGGTTTCAGCCCCCTGGTGTCATGAGGTCGCCCACCCAATACCTGAGCGGATGCAAGCGTCAGTGGTTTCAGGAAAAGTGGCCTTCGAGTCCCTGAAAAGCCATTCATGCAACTGGTGTCATGATCCACGTGCCACAGGTGTTACCTGTGGCAAAGCTAGCGGGTGACATAATACATCGCTCAGTTCTGTGACCTCCAAACTTAGTGCTTCCTAGAGTCAACTAAAAGCAAGTAACTAAAAGCAAGTGAAGCTAGAGGGTTTATATAACACAGACAGAACTGCTGTTCCTTTAGTCTATTTAGCTATTTCTTAAATGAACAGGTTTCTTTGTTTCTTTTGGTTTTTTTTTTTTTTTTTTTTTTTTGATACTGGGTTTTGAACCAGGGCCTTCGCATCGAGTTATGTATTCAGCTCCCCTCCTGCATTTGCTTTTTGAGAGAGGGTCTCCCTAAGTTTCCCAGGGGTGGGGCTCAAACTCTGGACCCTTAGCCTCAGCCTCTCAGAGTGCTGGTTCTACAGGCGTGCACTACCATGCCCACCTGACCAGGGATTTTTTTTTTTTTTTTTTGTGGGTACCGGGGGGGTCGACCTCAGGACCTCGCGCGCCAGCAGGCGCCTGTGCCGCTGAGCGATATCACCGGCCCCTTTTTCGTATGTGGGTTCTGGGAGTCGAACTCGGGCCCTCGCGCTTGCCGGGCAGGCGCTTAAGCCGCTGAGCCATCTCACCGGCCCCTGACCAGGGATATTTTTAAGTGTCTGCAGAGCTTGGCTAATATCGATCCAATAGGGAAGTGGGGCACGTGGCAAGGGCATAAGGCGAGCATCATGACTTCAGCTTATCCATAACTTAGAGCACAGAAAGAACAATTGCATCTTGGAAGGAGATGGGCGCATAGATCAGGATACGCCTCCCTCTCTCTGCACCAGCTGCAGGTACTGCTGACAGGTGTCTATTGTTCCTTCTTCTCTGTTTTCTCCTTCTCTGTCATACGCTGTTTCTCCTGCTGTCTTTTGAAATGCAGGTTGGCATTGCCTTGGCAGCTGTCATCAGATGCATCATCTTGACCAGCAGCTCTGCTGGATGAATGCATCCCGCCCTCAGTTTCATTTAACATTTACATCCTGAAACTTTGTCTTAATTTTGATTTGTTCCCTGGTTCCATTCACTGTGACCTAGCACTTAAATATTTCACAAGCACCCCTTTTTGTGTGTGTGTGGGTACCGGGGGTCGACCTCAGGACCTCGCACGCCAGCAGGTGCCCGTGCCGCTGAGCGATATCACTGGCCCTTTTTTCGTATGTGGGATCTGGGAGTCGAACTCGGGCCCTCGCGCTTGCCAGGCAGATGCGTACGCCGCTGAGCCATCTCACTGGCCCACCAGCACCCCTTTTGATGCAAACCAATTATTTTCTAATCCAAAGGTTTTACGTATTACTAAGCCAACCTACTGGTGTAGAGCATAGAAAGGAAAAGAAAAATGAGAATCCTGGCAAAACTCTCCAAGCACAGATGGTGGTGACGTTCCCAGCTTGAGATGAGATGTAAGATGAGAGTGACCACGACACGGCACACATAGGTTTGGCATCTCAGTCCCAATTCCTCATAGGTCCAGCTGGGTTCGTCTCCAGTGTCCACTCTTGGAGTTATACCTGATTTTATTTCTACTTTTCATCTGAATCCCTTGGAGGAAATGGGACGATTTTGCTTTTGTTTCTTGACCAGGAATTGCCTGGCCTTGAAGCCTTGTGAGAAGAGCTGGTGAGGGACAGAGTCACCCACTGTGATGGCAGAGAAGGGGGCACCAGTCAGTCCTGGACTTGACATGTGGTCGGGTCCTCCTGCTCTTCACTGAGGTACTAGAGGAATGAGCTGTGCTTTTTGCTCTGGCTTTGAAAGGAAGCAGAAAGACCCCAAGCTTTCTGCAGCAAATCCAGGGACACGAGCAGGGTGGGTGCGGGGTTGGGGCTCAGCATCCTCCCATACAGCCTTAGGGAGGAAATGCAGAGAAGTTGGGGTCCCCTTGGTGCCTGGGTAGGCAGGACGGCTAAGAAGCAACGAGGACACGGTCAGCAGCCCCTCGATGTTCTGGAAGCTTTCTGGGGTAGAAATGTTGAGTCTTCCAAACACTTTCTTCTGGAAAGAGGGTGATGACCCCTCAGAGGTCGGACAGAGTATGCACCCTTTATTTACCCACTGCCTGCAGTCTCAACAGATCTCGGCCTCTGATTCCTTGCCCGTTCTGGGCAGGGTCTTATTTTAAAGTGGCCTCCTGATTACCTTTCATCGGCACAAAGTAAAGTAACAGCGTTTTACCCGCGTTCATGGCCTCGTAACGTGTTCTGTGCTGCCCGCCTGATCTTCGGAAGTGACGCACGACCGGAGCAGCCTTCTCAGGTGAGCCGGTGGGAGCGGCTGCTACCATTTCTTTGGCTAAGAATAAACCTTACTTCACTGCCCAATCAGGGCTTGCTCGCACTCACTGATTCAGAAATTCCAAAAGGAAAAGGACCCAATTTGAGATAAAAATTGCTAGCATTTGCTGTTCTTTGTAGACAGATTTCTCCCTCCTTCCCTCCCTCTCTTTTTCTTCTTTCTTTCTTTCTTTCTTTCTTTCTTTCTTTCTTTCTTTCTTTCTTTCTTTCTTTCTTTCTTTCTTTTTGTCTTTGAGAGAGGGTTTCACTATATTCAGTCAGTCTCGAACTCCTGGGATCAAGTGATCTTCCTGCTTCAGCCTCCCAATGAGGCTACAGGCCCATTACTTTACACCCAGCTAGTTACTGTTCTTTGATCTGGTCATGGATGAGTTCCAGTTCTGTCCTCCTTTGCTAAATCTGTCTTGTGTTTAATGAGCTAGCTCAGGCTGACAACATTCTTTTTGAATGTTTTGTTAGTCTCTTGTATCTGACATTTGAAAGAGCACGGCAGGGGCTGTGGTTGTAGCTCAGTGGCTGCTTAGGATGCTCAAAGCCCTGGGTTTCATCCTCAGCACCTGTGTGTGTGTGTGTGTGTTTGTGTATGTACACACATATATACATATACACATATATAATGCGTATAAATGTAGCATGGTGCCTCGATTCATGAACTAAATTCTTTCCGGGAAAGGAATGACCTTTTCTGGAATCACGTCTTTCTATTGCTATCACTGTGTCTGTAGTGAGTATTCTAAATATTACATACCAGAGAGTCACCAGTACCCGGAGCCACAGCTGTGCGTATGCGGCTCTCTGCAAACGGATGGGAACTCTTTGCTGTCCTCAGACAGTGGCATTGTCCCCTGCAGCCCCACCTGGCCCTGGCTTAGGGGCCCTTGAGGCTCTGCTTCTGGATGACTGCCTGGGCCAGGCTGAGAGCAGAGACCCAGGTACCAAAGAGTCTGGAGGAGAAGGAGAAGCTCATCTCTTCTTCTCTTCTAGGCCCCACGCAGGCCCCTCCCCCCAGAGATTAGCACAAGGGATGTGGGAGCAAATGTTCAGCTCTTCCAGGTAGGAGGGGGAGAAGAGGGGAAGGAGCAGGAAAATGCAGAAGAGCTCTGACTAACCTTAGGGCTGCTGGTCAGGAAGCTCAGGAGCCTTTTTCCAGGGGTCTGTGACGCCGGGGGCTGGGCACCAGGCTCATCGGCATGGTGGACTGTGACATGCAAGAGCCCTCGCTTCAGTTCCGGGCTGCAACACGAACAACGACAACTAATGTTGCCAACCCACTGCCTCGCCCCTCTCTAAATGGCTCCAGAGAGGAGCAGAAAGGTCCGACTGGGTCCACCTGATGTTTTATGTCGGGGAACAAACACAAAAGCCCCAGCCTTTCTCACGGGAACTGCAGAGCCACTGACACGTTGGCATCGTCCACCGACTGTGTGATGCTGTCATTCATTATTACAAACTGGCTTACTTCTGGTTTTGGTTCTATTTTTCATTTTAAGTGAGTAAAAGTCAGGAACAGTTCACAGAGAAAGACAAAAAAGAGGTGATGTCTTTTAAACAGGAAATGATCTTTAACCTCACCCATAATTTAAAGAGTGTTAGGGCTGGGGATGTAGCTTAGTGGAACAGCTTAGCGTGTGTGAAGCCCTGGGTTTGATCCCTGGCACTCAATAAATACATAAAAGTAAAAACTAAACATCAGACTAAGCTCTACGATATTTTAAAAAAAGAAGAAAATGTTGCCTAGGACGACACTGAGATAACATTTCTCCCCTACCAGATTGGTAAAAATCCAAAGGTTTGATAGTAACACTGACGGTAACTCTGGCAGTAAGACTGGAGATATTGTTGGTGATGGCAAAGAAAAAAAATGTTCAATGATATTTGTTAAATCACAGTAGGGAAAATTTATTAGGCACCACCGTGGTAGATCTTAGGGACCAAATGCAGAGGGGTGGAGAGATGGGGCTCAATTCTGAATACAGCACCTGCAAGTGGGAATTTAAGGAACAGTGTGGAGGTCAAGAGTTGGAAAATTACTGAGGGGAAACACCAGCAATAAGAGGGACATTGGCTCAACTGAGCTAACAGGATTCTTGCCGAAGACTGTCCTGGCTGATGGCAGGTCACCCTCACCTGCCTGTCACCCGGGTAAAGGTGCAGTGTGAGGAGCCTGCTCATATGTCAAAGCTGATCAGACGTGGAGGATGGGTACTGAAAAGGTACTGAGAAGTCTGGAGGCGAAGGAGAAGCTCATCTCTTCTTCCTCTTTCTAGGCCCCAGGAAGGGCCAGAGAGAGGGGAGGGTCTCCTCCACCTGGAGATTAGCGCCATCGATGTGGGAGTAACTGACTCAGCAGGAGTCTCGTTAAAACTAGATGTCACCAGGAAGTACACGGATGACCTTAGAAGAACATTTAGGAGCCCAACTAAAATTCCCTCAGGCACAGAATCTTTGTCAAGGACAAAATGACATGATTTTTATGTTAGGTAATTTGGTAACAACCCACAAAAATATATGTGTATTTCTCTTTTGACCTGGAACTTCCTTATTAGGAATTTAGGCATCTGAATTAGTGGCTACTTCTCCATTTGCAGGAAACAGAATCCACATGAGTGCTCCTATTCACAGCGTGGTGTCTGTGTGAGGAGGACTGATCACAGGGCAGCCTGTGGAAACGCAAGGACCGGGCATTTCTACAGAATCGGAATCTGCGTTTTTCAGCACCTCCAGATGATCTGTTTGTGCATTACCGTGTGAGCTGTGCTGCACGAGGTTACTTCTGGCAGCATTATTTGTAATGTATAAGATTGAAAACAGAAGGAAACTGTACAGCCAGGGAAAAAGAAGATGGATCTCTATGTACTAATTAGATTTCCAAAACATATGAAGTGAAAAAAGCAAGTTGCAGAACTGTCAATCAATCATAGGCTGCCACACTGTGGTAAGCAACATGGAAGTAGAATGAGCATACATATGTACATATATACGTATATACACCCACACTACGTATACACGCCTTGCTTATTTTTGCACAAGATAAGTGGAAGGATAATCCCCTGAGCTAATAAAATTGGGGGAAAAGGGTTGAGGAGGACAAGTGGAATGAGCTGTCTCAGAGCATTCGTTTATGTGTCACTGCTCCAAAAATAAAATTAAGTCAAAACTGGGATGGGATGGGATGGGGAGCCGCTCTTTGCCCGGACATCTACTGGGCCACGGCCGTGGGTGCTATAGACATTGCGTGGCGCCAGATCAGCTCCCTACAGTCAGGCGTCCTCCAGCTCAAACTCCAGCATGGTGGAAACCTGGATTTAGGGACAAGGCGGAGGTGGCAGAGGTTCCCAAAAGCAATTCACTTTTCAGCCTGGCTGAGATTCTTCAAGGCCTTCGCGTGACAGTAAACAGGGTTTTCATTCTGCTTTGTATAATGTGTCCGATGCCTTGGGGTCTCATTCTTACAGGTGAAGAGTACTGGAGTCTTTGAATACAGGAAGTGATTATCCGAGCTTTGCTTTTATTTTTTTTTATTTTAAAGAGAAAAAAAAAATAGAACAAACTTTCAAAACAACATAATAGGAGGGTAACAATGGTTAATACATTGCGTATTGTTATCTTTAAATTAGTTACTCAGGGTACAAGATATCAGCATTCAATTGTCCAGACAATATTAGCACAAACCTTTCTTTTCAATGAACTAAGCGAAATTAGTAGTGTATCTATCTTAACTATCTTATATATACATAATATATATATTAATATATGATATATTATAATTAAATAATATATATGTTTTCAATTCTTCTGAGAAGATACCCAGAAGGGGAATAGCTGGGTCAAATGGGACCTCCAATCCTAGTTTTTTGAGGAATGTCCACACTGATTTTCACAGTGGTTGCACCAGTCTGCACTCCCACCAACAGTGGAGAAGGGTTCCTTTTTCCCCACAGCCCCTCCAGCATTTGTTATTAGTTGATTTCTTGATAATAGCCATTCTTTCCGGGATGAGATGGAATCTCAGTGTTATTTTAATTTGCATCTCTCGAATGACTAGTAATGTTGAACATTTTTTTGTATATTTATTCTCTGTTTGCATTTCTTCATCTGAGAAGTGTGTATTTATTTCAGACGCCCATTTTTGGGTTGGGTCTTTAAATTTGGGATGTCTGATGTTTTTTAGTTCTTTGTATGTTCTCAGTATCAATCCTTTGAGGCGGCCGGAGCGCGACGGGGACGGCGGCGGCCCGCTCAGCTCCTGCAGCAGGGCCTCCGGCCACAGGTGACAGGTCACCCCGCCCGCCGCGGCCACAGGTGGCCCACGGGTGACCCAGCTCCTGAAGAGGCGCCAGGCGTTGGGAACCCGCGGGGCCGGGTGTGGCGAGGCCGAGGGTCGGTGCCGGGACTGGGCCGGGTCCCCCAGTGTCCCGCACCGCGCCCGGTGCGCCCCACCCGTGCCCGCCGCCGTGCGCGCAGACTCGGGCCACACACGCAGCGGGGCCTGGGCCTGCGCGGAGAACCTGCGGTGCCGCTCGGGGTCTGGTTACTGCTCCGGCGTTTTCAAACCCACTGCAGGCAAAATGGTACCAGGTTTGGTGTCCTCAGGGCCAGCGGCCCGTTGTAATGGTCTGGGATTTGTGTGCAGGATGAAATTGGCCTTTGGCAACTTTCTTCTCCCTTTCCCTCTAAAGCTGTGTTTTGGCAAACGGAAACAGGGAAGATTAACGTTCGCGGATTAATGCTCCGAGGCAAGGCCCAAGCTGGGTGGGCTTGGCGCTTTCTTGCTTGGATGAGAGCGATTGTGCCACGCTAGCATATGGTAGATCGGAGGGTGAGGACCGTGGTAGATCCGAGGATGGTTAGTAACCTTTGGATTACTGTCCCCTGGCTGGGTGTGGGAATGTGCTCTGTGAGTAGCAGGATGAGTGCTGTAACTAAGGGTGTGTCCCAGTGTTCTTGATTATCCCTTAACTACCCCAACCCTAACCTGAATTGCATCTCTTCCTTCTAGCGCCCTACAAGGAAAGGGTGCAGTTTGGGGCATACTTGTGTTGCAGAAATCTGATGTCAAACCGAATGGAAGACTGTTTGCACCTGAGGAGTTGGAAGGCAACTTTAACACCAGCGGGCTGATGGAAACTAGGTCGAAACCATCAGCCGAGAGTCAGAGTAAAACAAAGACTTACATACAAAGTGCAAGAGCTGATAACAGGTTATTTTATAATTGGTTGTGTACATTTGGTCATTTGTTGTCAGGCAGTTTTGTCCCGGGCAAGTTTAGGGAGGGAGCGGAGCTGAGCAGCTGAGTAAAATCAAACATGTCCTTGAAACAAAATACGTTGGGAGGCTGGTGGTGCAGCTGGGCTGAGTTATCTCTAAGTTGTGAAAACAATGGAGTGTTTTATGGCTGACCCAGTCTGACAGTTTAACCCTGAGATGGGCCCAGCCGAGCCTGCGTATCCGGACTTAACAGAACGTCAGGCTGTTAACCCCAAAACTTCCATCACACTTGGATCCGTAAACCAAGTACCCATTCTTCTGAAGTTTATCTGCAGTATCAACCAACAGTGGATGCAAAATATTAGGGAAAATTGCATCTGTTCTGGGCATATGCAGACTTTCTTTTCTTGTCTTTAGTCGCCAAACGATATGGTATAACAACTACTTTTTACAGCCTTTGCATTGCATTAGGTATTGTAAGTAGTCTAGGAGGAAGAATGAAGGTTATATCAAATTCTGCATGGTTTTATAGAAGGGAATGGAGCAGCTGGGGATTTTGGACTCTTTGGGGGTCCTGGAACTAATGCCCTTCACGTACCCAGGAGTGACTGCATTTAAAATTGTATAAGGCCAGTTCCTATCTGAGGAGTTTCATTGGAGTTCAGTGAAAGACAGTTAATTCAGGCCAGCAACAGGAGAAGGAAATCAGAGCAGTCAGCATTCGTTTCCTTACCTCTGAAAATAAGAGCACCCAAGTGGTGTTTAGGATGCATGAAACACTAAGCACTTACATTTCCAAGCCTCCTGGACCTGGGATTAGGCCAAGGAGCCATTAGGAGAAGAATATAATGGTGATTCCCCTGTTTACATATTAGACAGCTGCTGCCCAGAGAAGTCACACACACACACACGCACACACACACACACGCGCACACACACACACAGACACACAGGCGCACTGCACAAGACAACAGGGAGCTCAAGTTTCCATTAAACTTAACTTTAAAAGGTTCAGTTTTGTAGGAAATGAAGGTATCCTTAATCAAAGAAACATGTTAAATAGTGGTTCCTTAAAATTTTTTATGAGTTGATCAAATAAATGAAATCAATTATGAACATTAACTGCTGAAAGTTCCTGGTGATGCTATAGGGGAAAAATAATCCTAGCATAGATTTGCTAGACTTGTTTAAAAAATGTAGCATTGCTCATTAATAAGACCTTAATGTCCACTGTTTATATTCGTGATTAAAATTATTTTGTTTTTTAAAAGAAATATGTAGCATTGCTCATTAATAAGACCTTAATGTCTAGTGTTTATATTCATGATTACAAATTGTTTTTTTTTTTTTTTTGTGGGTACCAGGGGTCAAACTCAGGACCTCGCATGCCAGCAGGCGCCCGTGCCGCTGAGTGATATCACCGGCTCTTTTCTCGTATGTGGGTACCGGGAATCGAACTCAGGACCTCGTACTTGTCAGGCAGGTGCTTATGCTGCTGAGCCATCTCACAGGCCCCTAAAAATCATTTTTGTTTTTTAAAAGAAATACTGTTTTTAGAGCAGTGAGTAACTTTCAGATCTATGATGAATGTGTGTGTGTGTATTAAGTATCCTTCCCATCTTATTTACTGCAGCTGAAGAACTGAGTGCTTGGAAAGCCCCGCTAGGCAGTGGGTTTGTAATATGAGCTGGAAGTGTGTATCCTCCTTACAGGTGCATCCACTGTTCGGCTAAGGTAAAGGCCTCAATTTAAAAATCTCACTAGGCCATTTATAATTTTCTTTGGTATTTAAAATATCTTAGTGATTGGCAAACTTTAAATTGGGATTTTTTTTCTTTTTAGAGTTGCATCTTCTTCTACTTGATTGTTAAGGATTTATGTATCGTTGCAAAGTGAACCTGAACATTCATTTAGGATCAGGTCATAGTGGCAGGTTATTTTCAGATTCACATTTCAGGATAAAAACAAGGATTTGAATACCTGGTACTCAATACTTGGGCAGGTATTTCATGACTGAAAGAGGGACTGGGTAATACCTGAAGAAATAAGGCTTTTAAACGTTCAAGTTTTATTTAATTCTTCCCACAGAACTAATTTGCAAGCTGGGTGTGGCGGTGCACGCCCATCATCCCAGCACTCTGGGAGGCTGAAGCAGGTGCAATTTCCAGTCCAGCCTGGGTGATTTAGCAACTTAGTGAGACACTGTCTCAAAAGAAAAAATAAAAAAGGGTTGGGGATGTAGTTCAATGTGAAGACCCTGAGTGCAATCCCCAATACTGTACATCAATTAATAAATGTGCATCCCGGAGGCCCTGGGCTGAAATGAGTGTGTTACGGATAAAGGGGAGGTAGCTCCCAGGCCCAGATCCTCAGTGGAAAAGCCGCTGCCCCTGCATCACAGTGCAGGTGTCCCTGGTAGCCTGGGCCCTGCTTCAGTGAGAAAGGAAATTAAAGTCAGTTGGCAGCATGAAGTCACAGGCAAAAGCTGTAATTGGAAAGTCAGAGAGAAGAGGGGAAAGATAAGGGGCACAGCCTGATGAGGAGGAGCAGACCGGTCCATCTGGGAAGTCAGGAGGCCAGGTTGAAGGACGGCTGAGGTGGGCCAGGGTCCAGTCAGTTACTACCTTCGTCGGGTTTCTTAGGTCAGGTTGAGTCCTCCAGACTTGAAGGGCAACTTAGTTTCCACGGGAAGAACCCTCATGATGTGAGGGGCGATTTCAACAATGGGGGCTCTGCAGGAACCCAAAGTGACCGCAGGTCATAGCTGAATGTTCCCCAAACCTCTGATCGTGGCGTCCTCCATCTTAAAGGGTAAAAAGATAGGCCAGGTAAATTTAGGTAACAAACCTTTGTTTTGCCGCATTTTAGACAAATATTCCCCAAATGACTCACACACCTGTCTGCAGGGCTGAGAAGGAGGTGACCCAGGAGCTTTACAGAACGAAGGTTGAGTTTTGTTCTGTTTTCTGTTCCTTCATGTAACCTCTCTGTGGCCCAGGTGTAGAGTCATTTTTTTAAAGCAAAAACTACCTTTAATTCCTTGACTGCCTCAGAAGAAAACACATGTCATAAATCATGCTGTTGATGAGTTACAGGGCAGAGGCCAGGAGGTTTTTGTCTGTCTTGTGATGAGTGGTTTTCAGGGATGTTGCCAGCTCATACGTTTCAGCCATGTGAACAGAATTTTAGGTATTTTGCGTTTTCCTCTTAAGCATGGAGTGATGTCGCAGGTTGACAGCCTAGGTGTGAAAGAGAGAGAAGGATGTAAAATAAAGCCAGCAGCATCCACAAAAACAAAAGGGCCCCAGAGAATGACAATGCAGGGCACAGAAGAGAACACAGTGAGTTAGAATGGATGTTCTCTGAGGAATTGGAACCAAAGACGGAAAGAAGGGACATCAGAGAATAAGAAAGAGTCCTGGGAAGTCAACAAATGTAACAACTGAGATTAACGAAAACTTAATAGAACGATCAGAAGATAGAATCATGAATGTCTTCCAGAGAATGGGACAAACCGCGGTTGTGATGGAAACTGCAAGGGCGGGAAGTAGGCGTGAGCAGAGCTTTTCGATTGTGTGCTGGTGCTGTGGTGGGGTCAGTGATGGGTGCGCCAACGTATTGGTCCTTCCAGCTTGGGGCAGCTGAGGGGACGCCCAGTGGATGGATCTCTCGGTGAGTAGCCTTGCCCCAAGCGCCTACAGATGTCATTCTGCCTCTACGTCATGATGCTTGGAAAGTCCGAGATGAGCTCAGTCCAGGAAAAAGAGAGCCCTTGCAAAATACGAGCAAGTGTCTTAATTTTCTTTTTTGCAGAGTGCAAAGGAAATGTTCCTTTTTGTTGTTGTTGTTTCTGTTTTTGGTTTTTTTTGGAACAGGGTCTTGCTGTATAGTTCAGGCTGGCCTTGAACTCACTCCATAGGCCAGGCTGGTCTCAAACTCGCAGCGATCCTCCTGCCTCAACCTCCTGAGTGCTGGGATTACAGATGTGCGCCACCACGGGAAGTCTGCAAATATCTGTGAGCAGTGGCAGAGAGATCGGCCTGCTCCCCTGGTCACCTCGTCCTTGCAGACTTCCTGGCTGATCGGGCCCTCACCTGTCTCTTGTCCTCTCACTTGATTCCTTCAGACTCTTCTGGAAGTTAACGGCTTCCCCGACAGTATTTCATAATCAAGGATTGGCCCCGAGTTGTCCTTCTGCTCCCAGCTTGGCTGTCACTTATGTGAACTTCGGGCATTGCTGATGGGTATCTCCAGAGCCCTTTGCCTACCCGAGCTGTTTTGTGATTCTGTGACTCCAGCTGGCCTGAAGACACCGCCACCCCACCCCACCTCCATCCACCCCTCCACCTCCATCAGCACTGTTCCTGCTCCTGATCCTGCCAGGCTGCCAGGCCACAGCTAGGTGCCATCATGACAGGGCTGCGCAGACCCGAATGCTGATGCTGGGTCTGGATGTGGCTGTGTTAAGAGCATGTGGCCAAGTGCCCTTGCGGTGCAGAACAAGGGGGAGCAAGGTGGGCCCCTTAAATGAAGCACAGCCTTAGGTTTGGGCTTCACCACATGCATTGGTTTCCAAAAGAATTGAGGGTCACCCAGTGCTTTTTATGAGTTTGACTCACGATCTTTTGAGACTTCTGGTTTCCCTAAAATGCAGTCCTCTCTCCCATGATGAAAACACTTGCTGCCTTGTGTAACTTGGTGAGTGAATTTATTATTTTGAATGCTTTTCAAATTATTAAACCACACAATAAGCCACAACAACCCGCCCAAAGAGTCCAGACATGGAACCAAAGGCCAGTAAGCCCTTCTTTCATGCCACCCACCGGAACTGACTACAGGGATGTGTTGCTCCCCGGAAGTGTTGCAGATACGGGTCTTCAGGAAGCGGGATTGGTTTGTTTCTTCATTCATGAATAAATGCACCTTTTCCTACAAGGGCAATCGCCTATAATTTTTCTAAAATCTGCATGTTCCTTGCTAAGTGTTCTGCTGCTAACTGCCATTATCACAGGAAAGGTGAGCACATTTGGGATGCTGACCTTTTTAAAAGGAAGAAAATATGTGAATATAGAATTAACCAACCCCCTTTTCTTGGTAAAATCCTTCTATATGATATAATAACTCTACTTGGTATTTTTCAAAAGATGTTGATGGCACAGGGTGTTTTTCGCATTGAATATTAGAAACAAAATAATTTGGGGGGCCCTGAAACACCAAGTTTTGTGTGTGTTTCTGCTTGCTCACTGACACAAAGCATCAGTGGTAAGTATTAAAGAAGTGAAAATGCAGACAACGTGTGAGGCTGAATTATATGATCCTGATTTTAAATTCATTGTTCCAGACTCACCATCATGGATTCTCTGCTGGAAGCAAATGACAACTTTGGCATATACCTGCTGAAAATTCTGGGTGAAGACAGCTCGGGAAATGTGTTTGTATCACCTATAAGCATCTCCTCCGCCCTGGCCATGGTCTTCTTGGGAGCAAAGGCAGCCACCACAGAGCAGATGGCTCAGGTACCAAGCTCTGCTTCTGAGCATCAGTAACCATGTGCGGGTCCCCCACATTCCAGATCTCAGAGGGATTACTTGGGGTGATAACTGTATGGGCATCATGGAGATGGGGCTGGAGAGTGGAAGAGCTTGCCAGCCCTGCTGAGCAAGTATTCTGATCTGTTGGAGGTGACAGGTGGGTGTCTGATTCAGAGGAGTGAGGATGTCATCAACACATAGCTCAGCTCGTCCATGATGAAAAGTGATTTTTCAGGTTGATCCCAGGCTGTTATTTGGGTTTAGCTAACTGCTTTGGGACACGAACACCAAAAATTTGGCTCATCAAGGCCACCCGTGACCCCCATTGTCTACCCTCTGGCCCCTCATAGCCCCCAGCCTCATGGCTCCCACAGGTAAGGTGCTTGGAGGTGCCCCTCCCCTCCCAGGACCCTCAAGTCGTATCCATGCTGGGGTCGGGCTTGCTGGGCGTTCTAGGACATGACCAACTGATGCGCTTGAGATGCAGCTCCTCGATGCAGTTCTTAGAGTGCAGAGATTTGTGAACTAGGGAGACACATCTGCTGCAACATACAGTTGGGAGACAGGAGGGGCAATGGCGGACACTCCCTTCAGCAGTGGTGAGGGGGAGATGTGTTAGTCTTTGAGGGCTGTGTAACAACTATCACAGGCTGGCTAGTTTAAGTAGTATTTTCTCTCAGTTCTGGAGGCCGGAAGTCCGAGATCAAGGTGTGGGCAGAGCTGATTTTCCTGAGGCCTCTCTGCTTCGCTTATAGGTGGCGTCTTTCCCCTGTGTCCTCACAGGGTCTTCCCTTCGCGTTTGTCTGTGTCCTAACCTCTTCTTATGAGAACACCAGTGAGATTGTATTAGTGCCCACCCCAGTGCCCTTGTGTTGATTTAATTATCCCTTTAAAGGCTATTTCTCCAACTATGGTCCTATTCTGAGGTACTGCTAGGACTTCAACACAGGGATTTTGAGGGGACACAGTGAGCCCATGGCAGGAGGTAAGGGAGGCACATTGCAGTCGCTGAACTGTAGCGATTCCAAAACCCAGCCAGGCGCTCGGGCTCCTGTCCCGTGCTCTGAGAGCAGGGATGTTCCTTGATTGACTTCTGCTTGTGTTTCCTGGGAGACTTTCCTGTCCACCACCCCTCGGGCTGTGGCTCTGCCCCTGTATTCTCAGCAATTCCCCTCCTTTTCTGTAAGAAATGTCCCATGTTTGTTGCTCTCTCAGCCTGCCTTCTGGCCTGAGAGAGTTGGGGGCCAGGTTCCCCACTTTGAACGGTCTCTCCCTTTTTCTTCCAAGGCCTTGTAATCCCTTTCAAACTGCCGTGGGCTTTCTATAAATCAGCTTACAGTCTGCCACACTGGGCAAAAGCCACACGCACAGACGTGTTGGAGACGGGGCTGTCTGTTGGGTTGGAGGTCGGGGTGCTGAGGCAATGTCCTAAGATGCTTAGAAGCCCCTTTGTCGAGAGGGCCTGGGAGGTGCTACCTTCATCTCCTAAGGGATCTTCACCTCATTTCTAAGGTCAAAGATTTGACCTTTACTTTCAAGCCATTCCTTACTTTTGTAATCATTCGCCAGCTGAAGAGGCTGGAAAGAAATATTTTCGTTTTCTGCCGAGCAGGACCTGGGGTGGGAACACTTGCTTTAAATTCTGCTTCAGGGTGGAACCGTTTCTCCTTCAGCTTGTCTCTCTCTTCCCGTACTCTATTCTAGGCAGCGGGAAGCAGCCACGTTCTAGTTGATGGGAAGATGTCCTGTCTTCCCTGTCACTGCAGATGACTGTCGTCACTTCTGCCAGTACACACCATACCACAGGCCCTTTCTCCAGCCCCCATTAGTAGTTTTCTGCTGTCTCTCATTTCAGCCAGCTACCTGGAAATGCATGTTTACATTAAAAATTTTTTTTGGTGGTACTGGGGTATCGAAACCAGGGCCTTTGCATTGAGCTGCATCCCCGGCCCTTTTTACTTCATATTTTGAGACAGGGTCTCACTAAACCTCTAAGAAGCCTACACTGGTCTCCAACTTTCAATCCTCCTGCCTCAGCCTCCCAGATTGTTGGGATTACAGGCATGCACCACCATGCCTGGCTCCTTGTTTAGATTTTTGTAATGGTAGAACACTTCTGCATTGCTGTATGTGTCACCTCTTGCTGCAGAAAGCCACTCTGAAACTTGATGGCTGGAAACAACAAAAATGGGTGATTTCCCAGATGCCGTGGCCTGGTAGGCAGTTCTACCTCCTCTCCACATGGTGCCAGCTGCGTCACTCATGCAGCTGTTTCAGAGGGCAGTGGGACTGGAAGGTCTAAGGTGGCCTCTCCCCAGTCTGGAGCCTTGGTGATGGCAGTGAATAGAAAGCAAATAAGGCCAGCAAAACAAGACCCTCATCAACCTCTTCACACACCCCCTCATCCTTCCCAGGATAAGGACTTCGATAGATTTGATGTGTATTTTCCTGCACATATAGAAATTTTGTTTTGGGGGTTTTTCAGATGAAAAATTGTGATCCGGTGTGATCAAAATATACAGGGAATGTTTACAATAAACATTCATACAATAAAAAGTCATTCCAGTAAAAGACACATTGCTATGTATGTCCCTCAGAATCTTTCCCCTCTTTGAACACACTTGCCCTGTCCTTCATGGCACTTTCTGAAGCGTTCTGGAAGTCCTGTGTCCTGAGTGTCTCTACAAGGTGTGATTAAGGTACATGGTGAATGCTCTTGCCGAGTGCCACCCAGCGGAAAGGCAGACTCGTAAGAACATTACAGTGTGTCATCTCCGCCTTGTTCACCAGATCTGGCGCTGTGTGACTTCTGGCTCTTCCCTAAAGTCAAAATGACCCAAAAGGTAAACATTTTGAGTTGACTGAGGATGTGGAGGGAGCCATGACACTGAAACTAAAGACACTCATGAAAGAGGCCTTCCGGAACTGCTTCGGAAAGTGGCAAGAATGACGGGATGAGTGTGTTTGAAGTGAGGGGAGTATTCTGAGGGGCCTGATGGCAATGTGTCTTTCACTGAAATATTTTTTTTTAATTTGAACATTCACCGTATTTTTAGACCGTACCTTGTACCTCACTGTGATTATTGTTATTATGGAACCCAGGGCCTTACGCATGCTAAGCGTGAGCTCCCTGTGGAGCTCTCCCCCAGGCCACTTCTCTGATAGTGACCGTGTGACCGGCGGAGTATGGATGCCTTGTGACATAGCAACCACTTGCGCATGGGGCGTATCTAGGTTGTAGGATCTGTGGGCCGTTATGGATGGGGAGTGTTTTTGACTGAGATTTTGTGTATCTGCCTGTGCTCCTCAAGATGGATTTTTAGAAGGAGGAAGAAAATGAAACTTGGAGATTTTAAGTGTATTGCCCAATTCCTTTCGAAAACGCTGTCTGCACTCTCTCCCGGGCTATTAGCAGTGTTCATTTCTGCCCGCCATCAAACACACTGCCTGTTCTTAGACTTCTAAATTTTGATTCTTTTTTTTCTTTTTGTGGGTACCGGGGGGGTTGACCTCAGGACCTCGCGCGCCAGCACACGCCCGTGCCGCTGAGCGACATCACTAGCCCCTTTTTCCTATGTGGGTTTCAGGAGTCGAACTCAGGCCCTCGCGCTTGCCAGGCAGGCGCTTACACCGCTGAGCCATGTCACCGGCCCTAAATTTTGATTCCTCATGAAATTATTTATGAGACCCACAGCTTTTATGTGTTTTGAACATGTACAAGTGGAGCATCCCTAACCCAAAACTCAAAATATGAAAAACTCTGAAATCTAAAATATTTCTGGTCCTGTGAATTTGGGATAAAGGATACTCAATCTGTTTATGTTTTCCATGAATTGTCTATTTATATATTCTCTGCACATTTTTCTACTGGGCTGTATTCCTTTTTCTTTCTTTGTTTTTTTTTTTTTTTTTTTTTTTTTTTTTTGGTGTGTACTGGGGGTAGAACTCAGGACCTCACGCTTGCCAGGCAGGCGCTTATGCCACTGAGCTATCTCACCGGCCCTTGTATTCCTTTTGTATTGATTCCTAAGAGTTCTTTTTGTGTTTGGGAATTTGGTCAGCATTTGTCAGTCCTTTTCAGATTTTACATTTGTTGTTTTAAAACAAAGTGATGTAAAATGAATGTAGTCGACCATGAGGTCAAATATTGGTAAGATCTGTACACCACAGCGTTGTTTTTGTTTTTTGTTTGTAGTACTAGGGTGTGAACCTATGGCTTTCACACTGAGGACCATTCCCAGCCCTTTTTAAAAGTTTTTATTTTGAGACGGGATCTTGCTTAGTTGCTAAGATGCCCAGGCTGGGCTCAAACTTTCGATTTTCCTGCTTCAGTCTCCCAGAGTGCTGCGATTACAATGTGTGCCATCATGCCTGGCTCACAGTGTGATTTTTTACAATTTTTAAAACTTATTGTATCAGTCTTAGCCTCTTGGTAGGTTATGCTCATCTTTTTAAAGTATTTTCTATAATGAAAAACCTTCCAACAGACACAAAAGATAGATTGATTAATTTTCTTCCTTCCTTCTTTCTCCCTTCCTTCCTGCCTTCCTTTTTGGTGGATATAAAAAGCATTGATATTTAAAATGTTATTTTGATATTGTGTTATAAAATTAAAGAGATTAGAAATATTGGTCAATTATATCTCATAAATTTAGTGTTACCAAAAAAGAATACAAACACTAAGCACAGTATATAATTAGGTTTATAGTATATAATTAGGTTTCTTTAGTTTGAGTAGTCATCCCTTATAAAATAGAAACTTAAAGAGCAGATGGTTATTTTCTGGTGAATTTAAAAGTTGTAAAAATCACCTAAGGATGTTTGGCAAGTTATCAGTATGTGAGTGACCAGCTTGCTTTCAGACTATTTTCTTAGATGCAGAGATTTACAGTTTTTTCAGAAGCAGAGCAGAGCAGTGAGCCTGACCCAGTGTGAACTGTGGGTGGCCTGAGTGAGACGGTCCATGAAATTCATCTTCGTGGCGCCTGCAGTACGCTACTTATTCAGTAACGTTCTATAAAGCAGTAGCGACGCAAGTGATTAATCTGGACCTCAGAGTGACCGCCCAGATGCAGCCCCAGCTGTCTCCTCATTGACGGAGGTGGGGGAGACACGGACCCTCTGTTCTAAGGTCACGCAGTGGTAATCCAAGGACTCGTGTTCCTAAACTCCGTTTGGCATCTTTGCTCTCAGGCTATCCTGAAGGACAAATGTGAGCCCCTGTGTTATGTGAATAGTTCTCAAAGGGGGAATTAAATATTTAGCCATGAGCTATTCTAAAGAAGATCGGGAAATTATCCTGTAGTGTATTGTAACCATATTCCAGCTCATTTAAGTTTATTTTATAAGCAATGACTACTCAAGCTAAAGCTCATTATTTCAGCTCAGATTTTCTGCTTTAATATGCAAGGAATATACTTGTCCATCAATCTCATTATCATTTCACAGACTGTTATCAAGATTGTTATTTTGTTATTTGCGGTGTTGGGGACGGAACCCAGGTCCTCCTGCATGCTAGGCAAGCGCTCCCAAAGAGCTGCACCCCAAGCCCTGGACTCTTACATTTTAAGAGTTGCTCGGTGCTCAAAACTGAGCCATCCAGCATTGGGAGCCACGAGACACAGGTAGCTATTTAAATTCCAGTGAAATAAGAGGAAGTATTTGATTCTCCAGCTGCCTGGCCAGCTGCTCTGTGGCCACGTGTGACTCCATTTTGGACGGTGCTGGTTTATCCCGTTGCCATCGCAGCAAGCCGTGGTGTCAGGGCTTGTGCCGGGCCCATCTCCCACGTTCTGGGCGTCGTGTTTGCTGTCAGTTGTCCTGCAGTGACAGGAGCTGTGGCTGGCGTGGCTCCTGTGGGCTCGGCATCCGGGAGGCTGTCAGTGTGACGCTCTCCATCGTCCCTGCACCTTGGTTTCAGCTCCACCTCACTGTTCCCCAAAAGGACGCAGCAGTTTGTGAAGTTCAGCTGCTCTGCAGACCACCGCCTAACTTCATTTCCAGGCTGACATGAAATACACCTGGCAACTCTGGGGCTGGATTTTAGGTTCATTCCTCATATTTATTGGAAAATAACATAGTAAATCATAAACCTTTTGATTGTTGGCTTTGGTGCAAAAAAGAAGTAAGCTGTTGGTGTTAATTATTTGTGTAGCCCTGCGATTATGTTGCTGTCCCTCCCCTAGTCTTTTAAAGATTCCTGCCGTAAATTCTATCAAGCGGAGATGGAAGAGCTCGACTTTATCCACGCTACAGAGGAGTCCAGGAGACACATAAACTCCTGGGTGGCCAAGAAGACAGAAGGTGACAACACAGTTCTTCTGTTTGCTTTTGGTTTTCGGTGCTGAGGGTGGGACCCCGGGCCTTGAGCGTGGGGAGCCTGGATTCTGCCACTGAGCCGCACCCCTGGCTCTGTCGTTCCATTTTTAACAGGCTTATTGTCAATTCCTTCACAAGAACATCAAATGTAAACAAGGGCGACTTTTTAAAATTCTCTAAATCATTGCGAACTTTAAAGATCCACTCTGAGCCATCACCAAGCTCTGATGTCTCACTGGTCCCTTCTCAGCATCTCTGTGAAATCTTCCGATATTAGGAACATTTCTTCCAGCACAACCCGTGCTTTAATTTTCTCTCTGTTGCTCTCTTCACGAACAGTGTAAAGGAAATTTCATATCACAGGTCTGGAGCTGTCTCCCGCGCTGACTGTAGCCTGTGCTCCTCAGTGTTCGTGCCCTGTTGCAGGTTGATTGGCCAAGTCTCCGTTTACCTGTGGTTCTGCACTTTTACACTTGCAAAGAGCATTGTATACTGAGTCATTAAAAAGTTTTAATTTAACTTTTCTTGGAACTGCAGAAACCCAGGATGTTCACACCAAGCTACATCCCTGCCCCCAGCCCTTTTTTCCTTTTTTTTGAGATAGAATCTTGTTGATTTGCCCAGGCTTTCAACTTGCAATCTTCCTGCCTCAGCCTTTCTCAGGGGTGGGGTTATAGGAGTATACCACTGTACTTAGCTGTTTTTTAAACTGAAACATAAAAGCGTAAGAACTGTGCATATGGATGCTGTGCCATACGATTTTTGATTTATGTGTCCGGGTTTAACGTTCAAATTGGGGTAAACATATCTGTTTCCTCAATTTCTTGTTTTCACTTATATTTACAACCACTCTTTCTTTTCTTTGTGGTACTGGGAATTCAACCCAGGGCCTTTGCACTGAGTTTCATCCCCAGCCATATTTTAAATTTTAAATTTTGAGACAAGCTCTTGCTAGGTCACTAAGTTGCCCAGGCTGGACTTAGTCTTGCAGCCCTCCTGCCTCAGCTTCCCAGAGTGTTGTTTTGTTTTTTCCTTTTAAGTCTTCTAAGTTCTTTTCTGTAGGCTATGGGCATTGATCATTTCTGTCTCTTCTGTTATGAATTTATGCTTACATTTGAATATCTCGTTCATTTTATGTGTTGTATTCAAACAGTGGTATTTCTCTTACTAGAATTTTTAGTTTTTTAAACTTGTTTTTATGGAGCGGGAGATGATCCTTTGTTTTATAGGCAGACATCCTTTATATTTGGCGGGGGGGGTCAATGAAATCTTGGACCCATGCACTTGACCACTGAAGGAGGTCACCTCTCTGTCATCCCTGCTGTGTTCATCAGCCTTGGCTACCTGGTTCTTTAATTCTCCCTTTCAGATAAAATTACAGAGGTTCTGTCTTCAGACGCATTGAGTTCAAGCACCAGTCTGGTTCTCGTGAATGCCATCTACTTCAAAGGAAACTGGGACAGACAGTTTGACAAAGCGAGAACCCATGAGAGGCCATTTAAAGTCAGCAAGGTAATACTGTGCGGTAAGGAGGGTGACTCACGAACATGGTCCCGTGTTCCAAAACATGTAGGAGGCCACCTGATGTAGCTGTGGTCAGCCTGGCAGGTGGGACCCCCCACCGAGCCTTGGGTTGCCCCCTACTATCCTGCCAAGCCGTTACCAGCATGTCTGCCTACAGGCCAAGTCCAGTGGTGTGGGTCTCAGGCTTACTTTAGGTCTTTTCTTGCCTTCTCAGAACTTTTGAGAGAAAGTTCAAAGTCCAGCATGGTGTGTGAGGATTCTGTGGACCTGGAGCCTACCCATTTTTCTCCACTCCTTTCAGTACCTATGTGCCTGTTTCTCTCCCCACTGAGAAGCCATGCAAAGGGCAGACGGCTGTCTCATAAGGCCCAGTATATAGTTCAGGAAATTCTGAAATGATGATCTTCACTCTTATTTTGATAGTGGAAATAGTATACATACAGATAAGAAAAAAACAAGCAAAGGGACATTTACACAGGACAGATTCTGAGTTTAACCCCTGGCTTGGAATATGCTATTTGCTAATAGTTCTGTATCTTTCTCTGGCTGAATCCAGTTTATGTTTTTTGGTTTTGAAAAAAAAATCTTTCACTACAGAGTGTTTTCTGCATCTAACCCAGTGCAGACAGGAGAGGCTCATCGCATCATATTCCTGATCACTGATTATAAGTTGGATCTTCCAGGCCTACTTGAATCCAGACCTTCACTTTCTCAAGAAATTCATTTTATTTTGAGCTCCATTCTCAAAGGACATGTTGTATTTTCCCCTTTAAAATATTCCTTTCTTTGAAACTCGCCCTTGACAAGGCCCGTGTTAGGACTTCACTCAGCCGCAGGCAGCAGAGCGCCCAGATGACGTGGTTCCACTCCCAGACGCTCAGCTCTCACGCCCGCAGGTCTGGGGTTGGCGGAGCCCAGGGCTGATGCGGCACCACACAGTGCCCTGGGACATGGCTGTCCCCCCCTGCTCTGCCATTCTCAGCAGTGGCCTTCCCCATGGCCGCAAGGTGACTCAGATGCTGGCTGTGCTCTGAGGCAGGAGGGAGGGGCTGGACAGCGAGCACGCCCCCTCATTTGGAGGATCTGCGGTGGTTTTCAGGGGAACCCTTGCTGGGTAGTGCATGGCCAGAGCTATCTGATGCGCTTCCTGCCAGGTACAGCCGGTGGGGATTTTGTCCTGCTTTCCTGTCTCCAGGGTAGAGAAAGTGGGTGGGGGGCTGAGGAGCACGGGAGACTTTGCCTAAGGCAGGGTCAGCACGCTGTGGTGCGAGGGGAATCGCCAGCACTGGTGGGTTTATTTTTATGGTGAAGTTATTGGAAGTCACTCCTGCTTATTTGTTTCTGCAAAACACAGTGGTGCGTCATGCCCGAAAACTGGGCATTGCAAAGAGCCTTGGGCTGTGTCTGTCCCACCATACTCAGTCACTTCACAGTAGCTGAAGTGGCCCAGAGCTGAGGATTGTTGAACAGGACATGGTCACCGTCCTCTGGGCTTTCTCCCTGGCTGCTGGGGATACACTGAGCACAAATGCAGTTTCTTCTAGTGAGATGTGTAGATTTTGCCTTCTCCTTCGGTATTAAAGCTCAGGAGTTTGTGTACCGGAGTTGATTGTTTGACGACTGGGTTAAGTTCCTGCAACTACGTCTTTCAATGAATTGGTCCCTAATGAGGAATGGTACATAGTGTGTACATCACAACATTCAGAACAAAGAAATGGTCAGAGGAAACTCTAACTCGATAGCTTTGCTTTGATTTGCATAACTCTTACATGCAGTACTGTAATGTATAACAGAACATAAAACCACAGTGCTGTACAGTACAATAAGCAAAAATTATAGCACTTTATAAACAAGGTGTATGCAAAAAAGACACTGAGGCTCTAGAAAGAAGATGTACAAAACTATACCAAAGAAAAAGCCAGGTTGTAAGTCTGAGCAGCACACCTTGATCTAAGTCCGAACAGTTGTTAAACAGGTCGTTAAACAAGGCGTATCTGATTCATTTATCCAGCAGGTGTTGATTGAATGCACGCTCGCTGCCAAGCAGTGACATAGGCAATGACACTTCCATTTTCCTGGGGCAGACAGTAAGTGTAAAGAAGAAAATAGGAGTTAGCAGGTCGTCGTAAGAGCTGCAGAGACACACACAGGGTCGGTAGGAGGCTGTGCGTGGGTGTCATTGCACGGGAGAGCCATCAAGGACACCCTCACTGCCGAGGTAATATCTGAGTAAAGACCGGAACGACACAAAGGGTGCGCTTATGCGACAGAGAGGGAGGAACCTGGTTTACCTTGAAACCATGAAGGTGCCCTTGTGACTAACAGATCAGTGAAGGGACAGCGGGACGTCCTGACATCAGAGAGGATGGGAGGATGAGCCCTTGTGGCGATTACAGCTTTTGGAAAGAACTTCAACTTTTGTTCTTGGGGGCAGCGTGGAAGGGTGTCTGCCCAGAGCGATGTGATCTGACATTTAACTGGGACCCCTCTGGCTGAGGGGAGTCACAAGGGTATCGTCTCCCTACTGCAGGGAGAGGCGTTGGCAGTGGAGGTGAAAAGAACAGGTCGGATTTGGGTTGTGTTTCATGGGCAGATCCAGTGTGATTTGCTCATGAGTCAGACTCGGGGAGTGAGAGAAAGGCACAAGGCAAGGGCGCGCCATGGTTTTTGACAACTCGATGGGTGATGTCACCCTTAACTCTAATGGACAAAAGAGTAGGTGGAGTGGGCCTGGAAAGGCATATAAGGAGCCCCGTGCTTTGTGTGACATTGCAGCTTTGCATCCAAGTGCAGGATTCCCACAGGCAGTAAAGGGGAGAGGTCCAGACTAGAAATGTAAAGTTGGGAATTGTGTTCAGAATCAAGAGACTGGAGGAGATCACCAGGAGGATAGAGGTGTTAGGTATGAGCCCCGAGCATCTCAGTGTTTGCAGCCTGTTAGCTTGCACTCATTAGAATAAATGCTGAGAAAACCAACTTATAAAGAGAAAAGATTTATTTTGGCCCAGTTTCAGAGGTTCCATGATGAGGCAGGCCCGTTGCTTTTAGCCTTTGGTAGGTTGCTGCATGACAATGGTGGGGCCTACGTGGCAGAGCAAAATTGCTCTACTTAATGCAAGAGAGATAGAGGAGGAGGAGAGATCAGGGTCTCGCAGTCCCCTTCGAGGACACGCCCCCTGTGCCCAAAAGACCTCCTGCTAGGCCCCGCCCTTCAACTCCAGTAGCACCGTCCAGTGCACCAAGCATGGAAGGGGTGGCCACATAGCTCAGTGGTAGAGTGTCCATGGGTTTGATCTCCAGTGCCACAAAAGAAAACAAAAACCTGTAAATGTTTTTCTTTCCCCCGTCTCTCATGTCTGTGCTCCTGCACTCTCTGCTCCTGAGCTCCTCTTTACAACTCACTCTTTAATGAGGCGGCCTTCAGCAGTTACTGCAGCACAGGTCCCACGGCGGGGGGCAGGGGGCGCAGGAACCCTCAACACAGCCCTTGGACCTGAGACCCTTCCTCCCGCAGCCGCAGCGCGTAGTCTGGGGAGAGGAAGGTGGACGCCGACTGGGCCCCGTTGCGTTGCACTGCGCTGGGCTCCGCTTTCGTCCACTCCCTCCTAGGCTGCTGGCACCCAGGGGTGGGACCCAGGCTGAGACTCCTAGAGGACACGAAGGTGGCACTCACGGCACAAACTGTGCCAATCTCACTGGACACGCAGAGAGTGGAGAGGAGAGAACGCCCTTCTACACAGCTCCCACCGCACCAGCTTGCATCTGGAGTGTCCACCAAGGCCCGTGTGTCAAGGGCGCGGTCAACACTGTGGCACTGTTGGCAGATGGTGGGACCTTAGGAGAGGCGGGGCCACGGGGAGGAAATGAGGTTACTGGGGCGTGTCCTCGAAGGGCACTGTGTGCCCCAACCCCTTTGGGTCTCTCTGCTTCCCAGCAGCCATGAGGGGAGCAGCTTCCCCCATCCTCTGTGCCTCACGCAGACCCCGGCAAGAGGCCGGCTGACCATACCTGCACCTGAGACGCGAGCCCCACAGACCTTTCCTCCTCACTAACTCGTGGTCTCAGCCGCTTCGTCCCCGCCGATGGACACACGGACACACGCTTGCCACAGCCCGACAATCCAAGGATTGCACGGAAAGCAGGAGTTCATCCCAGGAATACAGAATTGATGCAACACGGTAAAATTAACGTCCTCTGTCTTACTCACGGAATAAAGGTCACGTGGTGACATAAACGCATGCAGAGACAGCTATCTTACCCTGAAGGGCAGCTCGGTGACTGATGGACACGAGCAATAGGTCCACTTACTCTACTTTAATTAATTAGCTAATTAATTTATTAGTCACTGGGATTAAACCCAGGGCTTAGCACATACTAAGAACGCTTTACCTCCGCGTCACAGTCTCAGCCTCCACAGGCCATTTGTTGACAGATTTTTCTTTTTTAAATAAGCTAGGCTAAATGCAAAGCCTTTGCATATGCTAATTTTATTTTCATGATAAATATATATACTGTCGGTTTTTATCTGTAGGAAAAATTTGGGAGTCTTTTCACATCTTTTGAGAAATGTTTCCAGTCTCATTAAAAAAACCACTTTATTCTTAGAGTCACGTAGATACCCTTGGAGAATGCAAAGTCAATTATGGAACTAGCTCAGTTGAAATTCGTAACTATAAAATTATACACATGGGACAGGAAACATACAACTTCATAAAAGGACAAATAACGCAGTAAAGCTTGGCTCCACCTTTCTGTCCTTTGGAGGCTTTCTGGAAGGAGGGGTCAGCATCAGGGCCAGCACTGGTGTCTGTTCTACACGTGCACAAATTCGAACTCCCTTTTCAGCAAATCTGAAAATGCATTATGATTCTTAGTAAAATTACTCTTTCTTAATAAAAATGAAACTGTTGCAAATCAGTTGAGGGCTCTTTTGCTCAATTCAGATGGAAATCATTCATTGGTAAAGCGCGGCTCTGCTAGTGGTCCTTGCTGTCAGATGATGCTGGAGAACACTGGATGCCAAGAACCGTTGACACAGCCGACTGCAGGTCTCTGCTGCTGTCAGTCACTGCCGTCTGACACTGGCTCGGGTGGGACACCTCAGGTTGACTCTGCAGGGTGCTGTCCTCTGCTGCTGATCTTTGTTGGCTGCTGGTCTCTGCAGCTCTTCAGGGCTAGCAGCTCCTAGTGTTCATTGCTGTTTTTTGAGTTGAGGTTGGTAGTTATAGGACCAGTAATGAAAGCCTCTATTTTAACAGGACCTGTGAGGGGAGAGGGGTGCAGTACCCCAGAGGGAGCCCTCCTAGATGAACTAGACTGATCAGAGAAGTGTGAGAGGAGGTTTCTTCTGCAGCAGCTGCAGGCCTGTGATTCGTCCAGGTGCAGACCTGTGATTAGTTCTCACTGAGACCTGCTGATCGGCCCAGTGAAGGCTGTGATTGCCCTGGGTGAGGGGGGGATCGAGCCACAGCTGTGGGGGCAGCAGTCCAGTGAGGGGGCGGGGCATCCCGAGCTGTTTGGGTGACAGCTGTGGCATCTCTGGGGAGAATGGCAGGGCTGAACCAGGGAATCTGCAGGAAGCCCAGCTGTGTTCATGGCAGCTATTTGGGGTTGGTGGAGGCGGCGGATGTCAACAACGGACACAGGTCCCTCCCTTGCTGATCTTCGCTGCTCCAGGGTGCCTCCCCCTTTCGCAGAGGCAGCAGCAGGTCTGCAGGGCAGGCGCAGGGGAGGGCGCCGCAGCCCGCAGAGGAGCTGCACCTTGAGTGGAGGCTGCTCAGCTAGGCAGCTTGTCCCACCCACCGGGAGGGCAGCGGGGCAAAGGGAAGCAAGGAGAAGGGATGCAGCAGCCCCCAGCCGGCCACGGCCCCTCAGCCACTCAGGGAAAAGGGCAGAGTCAGGGCTTCTCTGTGGAAAAACCTAGGCTCCTCATTTAGCCTTTAAAACTCACTGTCTTACTGGCCTAGGTGGCCTGGGATTTGCTCCTCTGGGCTCTCTTAGGGGCGCCCCCCCACCCACCCCTGGCTCACAGATGAGACAGAAGCACAGCGCCCACATCGGATTAGAACAGTGCACAGTTTTCTGAAAACAAAGCCAAAATGTGTATGTTCAGTGTGTGAACCTCACCCCCACACACTCACACACGCACACACACACACTCACACACCTACACACTCCCACAAAGTGCTGAACAGGTAACACGTCCAAACTCGGACACCTGAAAATAAAGGCGATAATGAATATAAAAAATATCGCTTCATTTTAAAATTATTTGTTGTACACACAACTGATAACCATGTATTGTACACTTGAAAATAGCTAAGAGAGTAGATTTTACATGTTCTCACCACACACAAAATAACTATGTGGGGCAGTGAGTTGTAGAGCTTGATTTATCCATTCCACGATGTAAACATATATCAAAACCTCATGTTATGCCACAAATATACACAATTTTGATTTGTTAGTTAAAACATGAGTTAGAAGAAAATCCTATTCATGAGCTGCCAGTTTGCTGTTAATTAAAGCGGCTTACAAAGCATTCTTCTCAAAGTTGTCTTCCAAAATACATTTTTCTCCAAAAGATTAAATGTAGGGCCGGTGAGATGGCTCAGCGGTGTAAGCGCCTGCCTTGCAAGTGCGAGGGCCCGAGTTCGACTCCCGGATCCCACATACGAAAAAGGGGCTGGTGATATCGCTCAGCGGCACGGGTGCCTGTTGGCGCGCGAGGTCCTGAGGTCGACCCCCCGGTACCCACAAAAAAAAAAAAAGGATTAAATGTAACATGCCTATTGTTTAAAACAACAAACTTTAAAAAACTAATAATTCTTTAAATATTAAAAAGTAAGCAGGATGCTTTTTTTTTTTTTTTTTTTTTTTGTGGGTACCGGATTCGACCTCAGGACCTTGTGTGCCAGCAGGCGCCCGTGCCGCTGAGCGATATCACCGGCCTTTTTTTCGTATGTGGGTTCCGGGAGTCGAGCTGGGGCCCTTGCGCTTGCCAGGCCGGCGCGTATGCCTCTGAGCCATCTCACCAGCCCGCGGGATGCTTTTTTGCTGTGACTGAATTATGCAACCCTCCACCCCTATGTCGAAGCCTTAACCCCCAATGCGACTGCAGTTAGAGACAGGGCCTTGCTGGCATGTGGAGAGGGTCCCCACAGGCCATGCATTGAAGGCCTGGCCCCCAGCAGGGGGCACTGTTGGGTGGTGGTGGAACCTTAAAGGGGTGCAGCCCAGCAGGAGGAAGGTAAGTTATTGGGGGGACCGAACCCTGAGAGAGAACCGTGGGACCCTTGTCCTTTTGTCCCTCTGCAGCAGCTGTGTGGTGAACAGGCCTCTTCCACCACTGGCTCCTGTCGTGATGTGTGTGACACCATGGGCCCAAAGCCACGAGGCCAAGCAGTCATGGACCCAAACGTCCAAACTGCGAGCCCAAATAAACCTTTCCTCGTTATAAGTTGCTTATGTTAGGTATTTTGGAGAGAACGAGAGAGGGAGGGAGAGAGACAGAGACAGAGACAGACAGGGAGGGGGAGGGAGAGAGAGAATCTCCTTTCTGCTGCGTGAAGAAAGCAGCAGTGAATAAACTCGGTGTAGAATCCCCACCAGACACCCACCGTGTGGACACCATGATCTGAGGCAGGGACGCTCCTGTCCTTCCAGGTGCTTTGCTATGGCAGCTTGAGTTAGACGCTGGTCTTGGTGCATTTTCTTGTAGTTTCATCCTTTCTTAGCTGCACTGGCTGCTCACAAATGTCACTGGTGTTTTTCTCAATAATGTCTTTTGATGTAGAATTTTATTAAGGCACATTTTTAAAAAATGCCTTTTCTTGTTAATAAATTTGAAATCACTGTCATCATCAAGTGACCCACGTGTCACCTAAGCAGCTGTGCAGGGCTCCGCACTCAGACGGCCTTGTGGGGAGCGGCTGAAGCTGGAGATGGATCACATGGGGCTAAAGCAAGGCCAGCCTCAAGAGCACGGAGCGCCAGAGGAGAGCCCCGTGAACCAGCTGCTCCCACCCAGAGAACACCAAGCCCCAAGGCAATCCAAGCAGTGGGTTGCTAGGCAAAGGGGTGTCACGTGACATCAACCTGCAGAATCTATAAATAAACACGGTGCAGTGGTTGAGCCGTTCCCTTCCTCCCATCAGGAGAGAGGGCTCCACCTGATCCCAGCTTTCTGCGTGTTGTCTTCGTTTCTTCACCTTCTCGCCGTCCTTCTCGGTCCTCACCCCGGGAAGTTCGAGAGTTGCGTGGGCCATAGCAAGGCCTCAGTTGGCTTAATCGTCTGCTGTCATTGCCTTGAAATTCATCATTTTTAAACAGAACATCTTGAATTATCATTTTGCATTGGGCCAAAGATTATGGGGCTGGTCTTGCGGTCCACTACAATAGTTCTTTTCATTGAGAAAACTCTCCGCAGATGGCCTGGTAAGCTCAGATCCAGCTCTGAAAATGAAGGGTCATCCTACTGCTAATGTTTCCATTAAAGCGCGTGAACAGTTCTGTCTGAATATTTCCTCAACTACAGTCTTACTGTCCATCTTACAGCATGTGCTTCTCTTCCCAATGGTCTTACCAAAGTTTATCAAATCACTTACTTATATAATTTTTTCAGGTTTTTACCAAACGTATGGAGCACAGCATTTTTGCCCATCTCAGTTTTATTGTATTCTAGTATAGGTTATAAATTTACCTAATAAAAAAATGTCATCTAAAGATTCTCCCCATAGTCAAAACATTCCAGAATACAATGACAGAATTTCAGAGTTAAATCCTGTATGTCATTAAGCTCACATTAATTTGTTTGTTTGGTTTCTTTATTTCTTTATTTTATTTCTTTATTCATTTTTTTTGTGGGTACCAGGGGTCAAACTCAGGACCTCGCGTGCCAGCAGGCACCCGTGCCTCAGGGATATCACCGGCCCTTTTTTCGTATGTGGGTTCCGGGGGTCAAACTGGGGCCCTAGCGCTTGCCAGGCAGGTGCTTATGCCGCTGAGCTATCTCACCGGCCTGGTTTCTTTATTATTTTATTTTATTTTATTTTATTTATTTTTTTATTATGTGGGTACCAGGAGTCAAACTCAGGACCTCCCGCTTGCCAGGCAGGCGCTTACGCCGCTGAGCCATCTCACCGGCCCTCTTTATGTTTTTGTAAGGAATATTTTTGTAGGAAAGTTTGCATATCTTCTTGTTTGCAAACTTTGTTTTTGATGATTTCAAGTAACGAAAAGCTTCTGGTATTGAAATGTTAGGTGCTTCTCTCTGAATATTTTGGTTAAGCCTTGCTAGGTGATTTTGAACAAAATCCACCCAAGACTTAGAGAGCTTGTTAAAGAAGGTTAGTACCAGTGTAGGACAGGTAGGCTGATTTAAAATCATTCCCGACCTTTCTCTTTACTCATCATAAGCTTCATCACAAATATTTTGTAGTTCTGATAATCTAAAGAATGTTTGGAAGTTTTGACAACTCCAGATTCTGTTTTGCTTGGAAGGATGGTGCAGCTTGATAAGTGCGATCCAAACTATGTGCACAGCACAGACAAGTCCAAGGTCATTTTCTGTCAAAGTTGGAGCTGTCGCTACAATAATCTTCCCAGTGCCCATGGTAGCTACATTTGTAACAGCGCTCATTCCCACACACTGTACGTTGTATCTCTGGGAGAGAGAACTTGTGGACGCTGACGTTTGATTCTACCTGTGAGTTAGACGGACAACTTAAACTGCTTTTTAGTTTGAAGTATCTGTTGAAGGCGATGTGAACAAAATGTAAAGTTTTTCTCCTGCTTCTGCTTAAGGCAACACTTCTATACCCTGCTTTTCTTTTTGAAACCAAAAGAAACTAATTTATAATAACATTGAATCAAGTCAAAAGTCTGGTTTACAAACTCATATGTGTGTGTGTTTCTGTGGTTCTGGGGTTCAAACCCACAGCCTCATGCATGCTAGAGAAGTGCTCTACCACTGAGCTACACCCCTACCTCTCAAATTCATATATAAATAGAGCCTCTGCAGCTGTACTTGCTAGATTGTTGTTTTTGGAAAGAATTTCCTTAAAATAACTACTAACTTGGGGCTGGGATGTGTAGCTCAGTGGTAAAGCATGAACTTAGCATTCACCAGGTCCTGGGTACAATCCCAACACCAAAACCAAACCAAACCAAAAAACTACAAACTTTTGAAGGAGATGTTGGTATTTTCTCACATTTTGGTGCCTTGTTTTTACCTTGACAGGGATTAATACTAAGGTCTCAAGGGCGGGTGGTGATCAGCAACATTTTGTCCATGTTAAACATCCCAGTTCTAGAAATATGCAAATTCAGTACTTAATTTTTTGTGCTCATTGTTGCTAAATGGATGAACTGAAAATTTTAAAGTATAATCCAACAATAAAAACTAAAAGACCATAGATTTCACTATGCCATGAACGATCAATCCACTGTAGCCCAGAGTTTGGACTCTTTCCCTTCAATACTGTGTAGCCTCAATCTCCACGGACATATTTCATATCCGTCTAAATCTACGGTTTTCTGTGTTTCCATTGACTCTGCCAAAAGTAGCTTCTCCTACATAGTCCACATCACAAGCCACATCAGAGCCAAGTGACTGTCAAGGAAATCAATATTAAGTAATTCCCCTCCCCACATGAGTCCAAAAGGACTCAGCTGTGCCTGTCTGTTGCGACAAATAGCTTGTTTTGTGCTAGAGTTTGTTCTTTATATGTTGTCCTTGAAGCAGGAGCCATCCGGAAATGACAGAGAGAGGGAAATTTTCACAGGTTGCCTTTCATTTTACATCACAGGTTGAAATGAGGATTCTCTGGACAATTGCGTCAGTTACCAATCTCAGAGTTGGACCCTAAAGTTACTTTAGCAGCGGGCGCAATGTAGGGCGTTGTCCACAGAGGGCGCTGTGAGACACTGCTAGGCAGAAGTCACTTCCCTTCCAGGTCCTGGCATGGACCATCGCTAGCCACATCCTCAGGTTGTCCCCAGGCAATGTCCACTCCTGTAGTCACAGTGGCCACAGCCTCCGGCAACTGTATACCTGGCACTTTGTTCCTGTACACCGGTTCCATCCAGCCTGCCCACAACTGCCATAACAATATGGCAGACAGCGTCTGTGTGCCAGCTGCCTGCTGCCCACGTCTTTAGCAGCCGGCTTCTTGTTCCTGTGGCGTTGGCATCCTATAGATTTGAACAATGGGGTAGTGGCGTGTGTCCACCACTCTAGTGTCATTCGGAATAGATTCACTGCCCCAGACATCTCTGTGCTCTTCCCCACCCCACACTCCCTGGCAACCATGGATCTTTTTGTCAGAACTGGCCTGAGAGTGACCTGAGAGAGAGCTGGGCTGCCCACTACAAACAAGAGACTCTCCGCTACTGACAATGGCTGGCCCTCTGCAAACAAGAAGTAAGAGCAGAAAGATATTCAGGCCTGGACTTAAAATCTTCCTGGCGCCACTTCTGTCTTCATACCTGGGTTGATGGCCTCTGTAACTTTCGAATTCAAACATTCCATCCGCATTCTTTGAGACTCTTTGAAATCCCGCAACCAACCCAAAAAACCATATATATATACTCAGTTTCCCTCCAGATAGCTGCCGACATCACTCTGATGTCAGTTTGCTTATAAGTAGATGAATAAAATCTACTCTTTCCCACGGCCTGGGTCTCCAGGTGTTGCCTCACTCCACCATTCACCTAACACTTTTTATGTCTCTGTAGTTTTCCTTGAGGTCTTTCCCTGGCTGAAGAGCTCTTTTCCTTTTAGGGAATGAATCATACTCCATTATGTGACTGTGGAGCGCGTTCTTACCCTCCTAAGAGCTTCAGCTCAATGCATGATGACCACTTCCATTGCAGAAGGTAACCTGCTCTGGTAAACGTTAACCGCAGGTAGTAATACCTCTCCGTTAGTATCTAGACTGGGGCTTGAGCGGGCATCTGGGTATGACACGGTCAGGTAACACGCAGAATGAGTCACCACAGAGGACGTCTTGTGTCTTGTGGTCTCAGGGAAGCACCGAGTGACTGAAGGTGTCTGTGTGTAGGGCTGGTTCCTGGCTAATTATGAAGGGGATTTCTCGGAAGGCCGCTGTCGCGGTCCAGGGTCAAAAAGAAGGTTGCAATCAAGGCAGGCAGAACACAGAGGCGTCACTCACCACGGGACCACAGTTACCTGATTAACCTGCAGTATCTCAGTCAGCCTCAGCTTTACCTCATCACCCACAGCTCCTGAACAGACTCGGGCGGATCTTTGTCAAAGACAAACCAATCCAGAGGCCAGCGAAGGTGGTAAGGAGAGGTTTCATCAATAACGTACTATTGCAATAGTGAGGAGGAGGCAGCATGAACCGCACTCTGCAGAGAAGACTGGGTGCCTTAAAGCCAGAATGAGGGAATCAGAAAGAGACCAGGCGGAGGGCAGAGGCAGGGACGGGTAGGTGTGTGATTGCCCCAGTTAGGGGTCCGTCCGTCCAGAGACTGGGAGGCAGAGGTCCAGTCCTTCCTGATGATCGCATTGCAAAGGAATGACTCTCAGGGGCTTCCGATCCACACTCCCAGGTAATAAGGGACCCTTACTTCACCTGCCTCATGGGCTTGGGTTTACCATGGTAAGGTCATTCTAGACAATGTTCTACAAAAGGGAGATCAGGGCTGTATGAGCAGTGTGGGCTGCAACCAACAGTAAATTCTTCTGGAAGCCTTGGGTTTTCTCAGGCAGTGACTTCAAAATGGGCCGAGGTCATCCTGGAGACGTGGCCTGCAGCTCTTGGACGCCATGTTAGTATTTCATTCCTTCATTGTGGAAGGGAGGGCAGATGGGATCATTTGTGAGAGAGTGCAGGTTTTACAGGCCAGGGTTGAGGCCCAGTCCAGAAAGAGGCCCTGAGGAGCCTGGCTACGGCCGGCCCAGGAGAGTATCTTCGTGATCTGTGGCTTCTCAGCTCCCAGTCAATCCTTGACTTACATTTTCCAATTCCTTTTGCTCCAGACTGCAGGCCACGGAGACCCTGAGGCTGGGTTACCTCGGATCCCCAGTCATCTGGGGAAGAGTGGAGCCGGACACTGGAGCCCCTCGGGGGGTTGAGAACCTGCTCCTCCTGTCAGAGGAGGACACGGTGCCCCTTGAGGAGACCCGCTGGCACCAATGTGCGTGTTACCCGATGGAGAGTCCCAAGCGGCTTCTTTCCAGGTTCTTGGTGTCCCCAACAATGAATTGGAGAAGACACACAGAGAAGGCAGCAAAGGTGTGCATTTATGGAAGGCGGAAAAGAAGTGTGCTCTGCAGAGCGAGAGTGGGCCTGTGAAAAAGCTCACAGTGGCCTGACTGTGAAAGCGTCCTTTTCTCTTTTATGTAAATAAGGCATTGGGGAAGTATTGGGGACTGATCAGGCCCCCAACATCCTAAAATGAGTGTACAGCAAACGCTTAAATAGAGACGATGGAATATGGTTTGTGGAGAGTCCAGGAAGGTCAAAACTCTCTTGGGAGTAAAGATTCTCTGGGAATAAAGATAAGGACACTTCCAGATCACCATATTTATTTGTTTCTCACAGATTTCTGGGGTGCAGGAAGAGGAGGGCACATCAGAGGCAAAAGCCCACAAAGTTAAAACAAAGGCAGTAAATCTTGCCAATTAACAGAACTGTCTGATCTCTAAGGTTGGCAGCTTTATTGCTCTGGAATAGGGAGCGCCAGCAGTCCGTGTCCTCAGTTGCCTCAGCTGTGGTGTTATCTTGACTTCAGAGCACTGTGAATGTGAGCTTTTCCAACACAGCCAGAGGTTCCTTCTTGGTCAACAGTTCAAACCTTACATAGCCTGTTCTCCGACAAGGAAGTTATCTTACACTCACTGGGTGTCATGCCTTCTTGGACCATCCTATGAGAAAGCTGATTTGGCTTCCTGTTGCATATAAATGAAGGATCAGAAACAGTCTTTTGATTGGTTGTTCCCACATGACAATGAAGCACTGAAAAGAGTATCTTTTGCTTGGACTTACGAACAGCACCAGATTCAGATGAAGTATTGAAATGGCATCTTCTGATTGGTCCAGAATAGCACTTTTCTGATTGGTTCTGTGAACAGTGATGATGAACACTCCACTGTATGGTGAGTGTCCCTCCCTCTGAAAATGTCCCTCTCCCTGCTGCCCTGTCTTATAAGAAGCCATCCTTGACCTTCAGTGGCCTTCCTTAGACAGCAATGGCCACTCCATAGGTCTCACATCCCACTCCTCCCTGGAGATTTTTGGCAAGCTTTCCTGGCCATGAGAAGCCATGAGGTGAAGCACACCTCTGTGTGGGTTAGGTAATCCCAGGAGAACACCGAGAACTGCAACCTCTCCCTCAGGCGTAGGTCCCAGCTGGTCCCCTCCCTTCCTTCCCCGGCTCTCATCTCCCAGGGTTCCATCTCCTCCCAGTAATGCTGCACCTGGAACACAGTCCCCTTTGGGGGACATCTCTGACCCAAACTCTAGCACCAGCCTCCCCAACACCTGCTGGAGGCCTCATGGGGAGGACGGAGCCCTGAACACATCCCGCACTTGTTGAGCTGGCTCGGTCCATGCTAGGGGGTGGAGGAGCAGGTGGGAACCAAACTCTACATCCTGGTCTGAGCGACAAGAAGTTGGTGACGATTGCAAAGAGGACACTGAGGTTTCCGGCAGGTGAGCAGCCAAGCCTTGGCACAGAGATTCCCAGGCCACTGCAGGGCAGGTTCCCAAACTGCAGAGAAAGAGGGGTGAATCCCACGCCAGGACTGCGGAGCGAGTGATCTCTGGCAATAGCAACACATGGCGCGGCCCCACCTGGGAGCAATCCTAAGGCTGGGGCCTGCGAAGATCCCGACCTCGTGGAGTTTGGGGTCCAGACAGACTGGGCACAGCGTTCTTTTTGAAAGCGAAAGCACCACACACGACACGGGGAGGTTCAGGAGAGCTTCCAGAAGGAAGCATTGTTTGAGCTGAAGTCTCACAGAGAAGCTTGGGTGCCCGGTGCCTGTGGGGCCGGCAGGGAGGTGTTGCACATGGCTTCCCGGGGCTCTAAAGGAAAGAAGATGCAGCCAGGACGTTACAAGGTTCACCCTTCTCCCGGAGAGTTTGGACCTGCTGGTGCGATAAGAGGATGCAGGGCAGGGCTTCAAGCTGGGTGGGCCAAGTGAGATTTGGAGTGATGACGCAGGCTTCACGGGGTCAAGCAGGCTGGCACAGGCGGTGGAGGGGAGAAAGAAGGAGGCGATGCCAAGGCACGGAGGCGAGCAGGATGAGGTGGGTGTGAGTGGATGACTAAAGTGACAGGACTTGCATTGTTCAGGGTTAGAGGCAGGGAAGGGGTTCGATCTCGGTTTCTGAGATGCCCAGTAGGACAGAGACTAGAAATGTCTATAAGAGACTGGGACCATCAGTAATGTCAGGACTTGAGCCCATGCATATAGCTGAGGTCATTCAAGAAGGGCACAGAATAGCATGGAAACGGATTCTCAGAGGGGAGGGAAGCGGGAAGAAAAGGAGTGTGGAGAGAAGGAGAGGAAGTGATCACTCTGAGCCCACCCACATATCGGGATGTTCCCTCATGATTCCAATTCTGGGGACCACATCTACGAAGTCTCTTTGCCCTGTCTGGCAGCCCAGGGACTGGGACATGGGCATCTTGGGGTGGGGAGCTGTTCTGCTGACCAGCCCTGTGTCCCCCAACCGGAGCAGTGATGACCAGATGACCACAGGAGGGCTTGGCTGATGGGCCTTCTATCCAGGCCGGCCCCGCAGGGTGAGCTCCGGTGCAAGTCTCACTTCTGTGGGCAGTTTATTAAGAATGTAGGAAGCTGGGAGTGGTGGTGCACATCGGCAGTCCAAGCACTCCTGGAGGCTGAGGCAAGAAGACTCAAGTTGGAGGTCAGCCTGCGCAACTTAGCAATTTGGTGAGACCCTGTCTTAAAATAAAAAAAAAAAAAACAAAAAGGGCTGGAGACCTAGCTCAATGTGAAATCCTAGGTTGCATCTCCAGTATTACACACACACACACACACACACACACACACACAGGAAAAAAAAGAAAGAAGAAAGAAAGAAAGAAACAAGCAAGAAAGAAAACAAAAGAATGTTAGGTGAGACAGGCTACTTATCAAATGTGTTTTCTTGTCCCTGAACAGCTCCTCTGCCATGGCCACTGTCCTCATGGAAGCCAAACGAGATGTGCCTGTCACACAGGAGACAAACAAAACACTTTTTTATCTATGTTTCAACGGAGAGGTCCTTTCAAACCCTCATGCCAACAGATAAATGCCACGGGGACCTTTTGGTGGCAGGAGGAACACCTGCGTCATAGCCAAGGACAGCCAAGGGTACGAAGGTGAACCGTGAGGACAGGGCGGCTTCCCTGTAGTTATGGGAGCAAGGAAAGGATGCGTTAATCTCCCTCCACCAAAGCATTAATGTGTGATAGAAAAACCGCACCTGGATCAGCAAGGTCAAACTCTAAGCCTATTCCACAAATGGGCAAAGGACTTTGTCTTTCGTCATATTTTAAATTTTGGTTAAATCATATTTAAAATGGAAGCACAGTCATTTACATGCACTTTCTGTAAACTGGGTTTTTTGTAGTGTGCGACTGTGTGTAAGTGAAAGAGGAATAAACGTAGTGGGAACTTCTGTGTTCTGGTGTTTTTAGAGGAAATAAAGCATCTGATATCTCCAAAATGAGTTACATGTGAAATTACGTACAAATGAGGTAGTGGATTATGCTTTAGGGAAAGAGTCCTTAACTTTTCAAGGGTTTGGGCTTCTTCAATACGCTGTTGAAAGTGTCCTAGAAAATGTGAGCACACACGACACATTTTGCACGTAATATTTGGGGTGTGTGCACAGCCTCCCCAGGAGCCTCCCTGGACCCCAGTTGGAGGTCTGTTTCTCCCAGCTCCCCGGAGGAGGAAGGCTGTGGGTTTGGACTGAGACGGAGACAGGAACGATCTTCCTTGTCACTCTGACCTGACACAAACCGTGGTCTGGTCTGGGAACTTCTGTAAAATTTCTGGTGAAAAGCTTTCATTTTTAGGTCTGCTCTTTATGTGCCCCCTGGGGCATGTTAGACTTAATTTTTTTGGTCTGTCTTGCTCTTGTCACCATGCCTGTCTGGCGTAATAAATCCACTAGACAAGTGTTCTCACCCTGCATGAAATGCCCCCTCTGAGGGCGTTTCCCAACTCTAGGGACAATGTTGGTTGTCATACTCAGGGGCTTGCTCTTGGCATCTTGTGCACGAGGCCAGGGCTGCTGCCCAACAGTGCACAGGACAGGCCCAGGCAGAGAATGAGCCGGCCCCAAATTCCCATGTCAGGCAGGTTGCAGTTGAGAAACCCTGGGCTACACAATCAGAGGAACTCTGTTGCTGGTGGTGTTTGCGTGCGGGGTATTGAAGGGAGGGCCTTGCACTGGCTAGGCGAGCACCCCACCCCTGAGCTGCACCTCCAGCCCCAAGTCCTCTTCCTATGGGAACCTACAGGATTCTCAGCGCGGAGCTTGGTTTGGAGGTAGAGCTCTGCGGGAATCCAGAGGGTAATGCTCAAAGCTGGTGGGTTTGTTTTCTACTCCCAGGCTCTGTGTGACCAGCACGGAGACGCTCACCTCCTCACCGAGGTTTCTACTCACTTCCTCTGAAATAAACACATCGGCCACGCGGTACTTTCTTAGAACTACGGGCGGTCTTTGGAGGAGCAGGCTTCATCTGGTAAAGAGTGTTTGTACACTGACGAAAAGGAAAATTAAGAAACCGCAGAAGAGTAGAGTAGGAGTGTTTTGGATTAAAATATACACAGAATTACACTTCTGTAAGTGCGATTTTAAATTTATGACTGCTTCTGAACTACGTCTTTCTCTCTTGTCATCATCTCTCATAAATCCCCCTGCTCTGGTGCCGACTCCCGCGTGTCCTCCTCCTGCACCTGTGCCTCTGCTCGCCCTTGTGTCCCAGCTCTCCGGGGCTCCTGCCACCCAGCTGTCCTCGGCCTGTGGCCGCCTCGGTGCACTCTCAGGCCTTCGACTTGGTGCTGAGACTGGGGCAGCAGATGGAGGGGAATTAGGAGTCGTAGCCTGAGAGAGGACAAGCAGGCAGCTACAGCTTTTGGAGATAAGAGGTGGGAAGGCAAAGCAGTCTATTAATTAAGGCGGCCTCCATGGTCCTGGAGATGAGGTGGGATGTGTGGGAAAACTGGATGACATGGGTGCAAACACAGATGGGGTGGCTCTGACCAAGAAATGACCCTAAACTTCATGATACCATCATTGTAACTTATCTCCATAACAAAATTTCCACCTAGAGTGGAACACAACACATTTACGAGCACCTTTTGGGCCATGTACAAATTCACACCTTTGCAATAACTAAATCGCATCTTGGGGGCCGGTGAGATAGCTCAGCATCATAAGTGCCTGCCTGGCAAGCGCAAGGGCCCGAGTTCGACTCCTGGAACCCACATACTAAAAGAAGGCCGGTGATATCGCTCAGTGGCACGGGTGCCTGCTGGTGTGCGAGGTCCTGAGGTCGACCCCTGGTACCCACAAAAAAATAAAATAAAATAAAATAAATAAATAAATTGCACCTTGTCCAGGAATTCCCGCCCCTTTGGAGAAAACATGACTAATTAATGACATTCCTTTGAGACCCCATGAAATACAATGTAGCCTACCTCTCTGTCTCTTCCCTGGGGCTGCCTATGTTTTGTTCTTTTTCTATAATAAACTTTCTTTTTTTTTTTTTTGTGGGTACAGGGGGTCGACCTCAGGACCTTGCATGCCAGCAGGCGCCCGTGCCGCTGAATGATATCACCGGCCTTTTTTTCGTATGTGGGTTCTGGGAGTTGAACTCGGGCCCTTGCGCTTGCCAGGCAGGCGCGTATGACGCTGAGCCATCTCACCTGCCCTATAATAAACTTTCAAATGAAAGCTTTTGTCTATAAAGTTGTGCTGTTATCTCGGTTTTCATTTCCATCATCACTGACATAAGGACACATGCTACAGGTGACAGTGACAAGTTTCTAGCAGATTCCAACCCTGTCGTCGTTCAGTTATTTTTTTGTCCATTGAATAAATCAATCTGCATATGCAGCGTGGTCCATGTGTAAGCCTTCCTTTGGGAAATATATCGAAAGCAGGAAGATGTTTTCAAAGTCGTGGAAATCATTGTAGAATGTGGCCAAGCTGAATATTTTGTTCTTGGAAGGCATGTAAGGAACCCCATCAAGCAGACTTTGGCAAGCTACACGGTGCCAAAGACGCAGAAGAATCGAGATAGACACGTGGGAAGATCTCAGGAACGGCTGCAGAGATTTCAGACGAGATTGGGCACGTTTAGTGTGGTACGGCCGTAGACTGCTGGTGATTCCAATAACATTGGAATTACGCAGGAAAGAGTGGCTGGGGTATGGCCTTAAAGTGTCACTATTGTGACTTCCTTCCTGGATGCCAGGTATGAGTTTTGAACAGTTGTTAAGTCAGTGACACAGCTCTGTTATTTTTCAGGGGATTTTTGACCCTGATGTTGTCATTTTTGGAAAATGATGTGTTAGGACTCAGACTCCTTTCCCCTCAGCAGTTCTGAAAAATCCCAGAAAAATGTTTCCTATCTAAGGCCTCATTTAATCAATCAGATAGACAGGCAGTTTTTATATACAAGGTCACTTCCTAAAAATAATAAGGTAAGTAAGATTTTTGAATGGGAACAATAGTTTATTTCAAAATCCTGAATTCTTAATCTATTTCTAAATGGATTTATGCCCCCTGTATATCTTTTAGTGGGGGAAGGAAGAGATTCTTTAAACTACTAACTTTTATTTATTTCATTCATCCTTGACTAAATGTATCTCGATCACTGGTCATATTATTTGGATTAAAGAGAAGTTTCCGCTAGAACTTGGAGCACAGACACAGCCAGCATATTAATTTTTTATTTGGGTCAGAGTCTCGTGGATTTTCCCAGGCTGCTCTTCAGCTTCTGAGCTCATGCCATCCTCCTGTCTCAGTCTCCCCAGTAGCTGGAACTCCCACCTGGCACACTCCTGGCCAGCTTACAGTATATCATTTTCTTGTGCATTAGCATAGATACCTGGGCAGCACAGTGAGACCCTGTCCTAAATAAACAGATAAACTACATTTCATGCAAGCTTTACAATTAGCTTTCCCCGCACATCATGCCACATTCTCTTCTTCAAGAACAAAAAGCCATAAAACCAATTATCTAAGTGGGCAACTATTTAGGATAACTGCCTTTGGTATACAAATTATACTCAAAGCTTTTAACTCCAAGAATATGAATTCATCCTCCTTTTAACTTGGAGAAATAATTTTATTTTACTTTTTTAAAATTTTATTTATTTATTTTTTTATGTGGGTACCAGGAGTCAAACTCAGGACTTTGAGCTTGCCGGGCAGGCGCTTATGCCGCTGAGCTATCTCACCAGCCCAGGAGAAGTAATTTTAAATCATAAGCTCTAGCTGGGTAACACACAATAGGTCGGTTATAATCCCAGCACTCTCCAGGCTGAGGCAAGAGCTTCGTCACAAGGGAGTGGCCTCCTGGGCCACATAGTGAGTTCACGGCCAGCCTGAACTACACAGATGGAACCTCTCTCAAAAAAATATGAAACAAACAATACCCAACCAAGCAATCAACAAATAAAAAGTAGATATCTGTGGGTGTGCTTCTCTATGAAGCTTCTCAAGACAGGGAAAAACAAAATCCCAAAACACGACTCCAGCCATCCTGCTCTCTGGGTGAAGCCCAGATTGACCACGCTGATGGTTCCCATGGTGTCAGGGCTTCTAGCATGGTGACCCCAGCTCCTGAGAGTTCAAGCATCGATGCTGGCTGCTGGCAGGTCCGGTCCCACACACCTCCGCACAGGGCACTGACCTCAGGGCTATCGGCTTCCCTGGCTTCTCTTACGGGTTCAGTGTTAAAGATTCCAAGGAGAGATGGGGGAAGTGACTGCTGAATCTTTAAGGAAAGAAGACTTCTCATTCTCTACTGTCTCATTTGTTAGCAGAACTTAGACTCTTCCCAGTGGTACGTTACACTTTCGCCCTCTGAAACTCACGTTGAAATGTAATTCCCATGGCACGATATTAAGAAACGAGGCCGGGTGGGGCCTTTTAGAGATTTTTGGTGCTCTGCTCTCGGGAACTGATCCACTAAAGCCAAGACGACCCGTGGGTTAATGGGTTTTGAGAGTGGATCTGGCATCAAAGCCGATTTTGCTCGGTCTCTGTCGACTTCTCTGTTTCTTGCCACGTGCTGCTTTACACCACTTCGGGGCTCTGTCTGCAAGGAGAATCTCTCCAGATGTGGCCCTTCAACCTTTGACAGAAGAGTGAGCCCAAAGAATCCTCTTTCTTCCTAACTTACCTGGCTGTGGTGCTGTGTCACTAGCAAGAGAAGACGGATGGGGCAGGGGTACCCAGCATCCCTGGTGCAGAGGCCTCTGAGCGGTTCCAACGTCAGACATCACTGACCTACGCCCAGGGTCAGAATGTGGAAATCTCCGAATCAGAAGTAAGTTCAGCCCCAAGCGGAGGCAGTTTTCAGGTTGAAGAGCAGTCAGCCTGAGAGACTGCCCGCAGTCCACGAAGCAGTCTAAAAAAGGGAGCGGGAGCAGCAGAGGTGAGAAAAGCAGTAGAAGTCGCCTTATTGTGTGAGTGTGGCGGGGATCGAGGCCCCACATGCTCTAAGAAGAGGTGGCCCCACGGCAGGACTCAGGGAAGATCTGCCCACCCATCTCCTCTCACATCATTGACGGTCCGCTGCCACGTTACACAGTAGGGTCCTTTAATCCTGGGGAGATTCAGAGCTCATCATAGAGATGAGGAAGGAAACCGTAACTCACACAGTACAAAGTCCCTTACAGAACTCAGTAGTGAAAAACCCAATAACCCAATTTAAAAGCAAGCGGAAGCATTTACACAGGTAATTCTAGGGGAAAGACATACAGAAGGTCAGCAAGCACGGGAAGTGATGCTGAGTCTCAACTCACCAGAGGCGAGCTGCTCAAAACCACAGTGAGACCTCATGGACACCAGCAGAGCGGCTGAATAAGAAAGACAGAGCACAGAGGTGACTGAAATAGATACTGAGTCTTTAAATTAAAACAAAAACATCACAGTAAAAGACACAATGCCAAGAATGATGGCACAGGTGTGTTCTATGTGAGGGGGAGTATTTTGGACACTTTGAGGGGGATCGAAGCCAATGTATCTTTAACTGTAATAAATTTTTAATTTAAAGATTTGTCAGAGTTTTTCATGAGCCCACTACATTCCTGGTAGGAATGTAAAATTACACAGTAGCTTTGCCAAATACTTTGGTACATCTTCAGAAAGTTAAATACAGAGTTACTATATGGCTCAGAAATTCCATTTGTAGGTTTATACCCAAGATAAGTAGAAGAAAACACATTTACATATAAAATTATACTCGAATAATTCACAGCAGCATTATTGACAATAGACAAAAGATGGAAACCAGCCAAATGTGTGGCAATTGATAAAGACACAAAATGAACACACACACACAATATCATTCTGAATATTCTTCCTTGATAAAAATCAACAATTGGTAAATGCTCTGTTGACCCTTCAAGGATGAAACCTGAAAGCATTAGATTAGCAAAAGAAAGCTGAAGACCACACACTGGATGACCCGCTTATGGGAGGAGCTCACCATAGACAAACACACAGACGCGGAACATGGGCTCGTGTTTGTCAGGCCTGGAGGCACAGGCAGGGGGCCGCGCGGGATAAGTGTCCTGGACGCCGCCCCATCTCTGCCGGAAGTGATGCAAATGTTCTAGAGCTACGCAGTGCTGGCAGTTGTTCAGCTTTGTGAATATAGTAAAAGCCACTGAACTGTGTGCTTTAAAGGGATGAATGTCATTAAATCAGAACTTTGAGACCAAGAGATCTCTGAAATAAGTGAGTTCATTAAGCTCTTACAGTGCTAGCAAAAACTAAAAGGACTGGTCTTGGGTAAGTTCACTAAGCCTCCTACGCCTGGCCGAGGAGCAGCTGGAAAAATGTCCCCTCCTTTTTTTATTGTTGTGGTTGTTGGTTTCTCGAGACAAGGTCCTGCTATGTATGCCAGGCTGGCTTTGAGGCCAGGGTGTAGCGCAGTCTGCCCTGTCAGCCTCCGGAGTGCTGGGATTGCAGGCCAATGCCACCGTACCCGGCTTGAAAAACGTCCTCTGGATCAAAGGAGCCAGGGATTTTATAATGAAAATTCAGAGAGAAAAAGCCATAAATGACTTACGTGGACCCAACATTGGCTGGAGAAGAGGGGAAGGACGAGGCAAGGCCGGCGAAGTCCTGGGTGGGCCATGCAGAAAAGCTTTGCTGGTTGGTTTTGCCCGCACAGAAGGAGATGCGGCCCCAATGGTTAATCTTCACTATATGAGGAAAGGAGGCGGAAAAGTTTATTTTTTCTCTTGTTGGTTTAGCTGGAAGCTGTCAGTTAGTATAAACTCTTATCCTTTCCTTCCCCTCTTCCTGCCAGTTACCTAACTCTGGAATTTCAGGATTCTTCTCTTATCAGTATTATGTTGTGTATATTCTAGTTTAATAAAGGGTTTTGTTTTGTTTTTTTCTAAGTGAGGCAAAATTTAAGGATCCCTTCCTCTCGGGGGGTTGGGGTCATCCCAAGACAGGGCTGGCACCCAAGGGGGTTCCGTTAGAAGACCCCAGCTGGCCTCACCCCAAGTCAGGCCTCAGGACATCGCAGGCGGTTGGATAAACTTCAAACAGCCTTGGAAAAAGGCTCCTTGCTGCCCAGAAAGCTTCCCGTGGCCTGTGCTCCTAAGGACACTGTCACAGACGCTTCCAATGGCCTCGGGCCTAAGGACTGGCTGGCGCACAGAGGATGGGGACAGTGCTGTCTTGGATGCCACCGGAACTTCTCTGAGGTGGTCCCTGCCCCTGTGCCCAATGACAGATGACAAAGTCAGTGTCCTGAGCTGGTTTCACTCAGCCTCTGCCCCTTGGCTGGAAGAGAGGGACGACACACAGGGCAGCCCGCAGGCCCAGCCCCCGCCCCTGCGGCCGGAAACTCCCTCGCCGCCAGGGCCACAAAACCCCTACGTCCCTGGCCGGCCACACGCAGCGGCAGCGGTCCTGCGATCCATCGGGGTGGGGCCCAGAGTCCAGCTGGACGACGCCAGGTGGGAAGGTGAGGCCGGGTGTGGCGGGCTTGGGTGGGGGACAGACCAGGTCAGGCCCTGGGCACGGAGCGGGGCCGCGGAGAGACCCGGGCGGCCGGGCAGGTGGCGCCTGCAGCCCCAGCTCGGGGACGGAGGGGGCGGCTCAGGTGGCCTCGCGTGGGGCTGTCCCGGCCACCGCCCAGCCGCGCCCTGCCCTGGGCTTCGCCTGCAGCAGCCCCGCCCTAGTTCCTCCTCTCCACCCTGTTCCGTCCCAGGCTCCCATCCGCACCCAGCGCCCCTACCCATCCGTCTTTCCTGCCATGCACCCCCAGGAGACGGACGCCTTCTTTCTCCTGAGCCGCGTCCCTTGTGGGACAGGGTCCTTGTCCCCCACCGCCTCCAGGCTGGGCCCAAGGCACTGAGAGAGGCTGCTCCGTAGCGGGGAGGGGGCTTTGGCCAGGAAGGTGGGACGGGAGACCACCTGGGCTGCCCCGAGATGCTGGGGGGGGAGCCGCCCCGCCACGGCGCAGGGACCTTCTTAGTGGACAGAGCGTCCGCGGGGCTCAGAGACCGCTGAGAAGGGGACCAGGACGGGCGGGGGTGGCGGCAGGAGCAGGGAAGGGGCGGAGGTCAGCACCCAGATGGAGCAGTGGTGCCTGGGGAGCTGTTTGATCTGCATGGCAGTGAGCACAGGCAGGTGACAGAAGGGACCACAGTGGCAGGGACAGCAGGGACAGCAGGGGCTCTGGAGAGGAGCCAGGGTGGTGTAGACCGGGACCAGGGTCTCAAGTGGGAGGTGGAGGGAGATTGGGGATCAGGGGCAGAAGAGGGGTCTTGGGAATGGGTGGGGAAGAGGCACATGGGAAGGGTCAGGGTGGTTCCCCAGGTGAGCTGGGAGCAGGGAGGAGAGCGCCCCCATGGATTCCCAGGGAGACCTGAGTTTCTTAGGAAAAGGGAGACAAACATAGGATAAACAACAGTGTTGTCTCCCTAAGTCCAGGGTTTTGGGTCACGTGATTTCCGGAGCAGGGCAGGATGGGGAGGAACTCTGGACTGGATGCAGGCTGTGGGGAGAGGTCAGCGGGCCAGGCTGCCCATCAGGGACACAGGCTGCAGGGCAGGAGAGACTGAGCCGTCCCTGCAGAAGGCAGCTCTGGCCTCACAGCAGATCTGACATCAGCTGCCTCAGGCAGCAGCTCCTATCTTGGGTGTATTCACGGCCTGGTGCACAGCTGAAAATTGCACAAGGATTATCCATAAACAGAAGCGAGAATAAGCACAGGGAGGGACACCGAGGCCAGGCTAGAGATCCTCAGTGTTTATCGCTGGGTCTCCAGCTCTGTCCATCCTCCTCCTCCTCTTCCTCCTCCTCCTCTGCTTCCTCCTCCTTTTCCTCCTCCTTGTCCTCTTTATCCCTGACTCTGTCCTGCCCCTCGGAGAAAGGAGCTGGTCCTTAATGGGAAGGATGGGAGTTCACCTGGCCCAGCTGTGTCCTGTGTGTGTGTGTTTGTTTACATGCATCTGTCTGTCTGTCTGTGTACTTGTGCAGATGAGAGAGTTCTGTGTGTTTCCCAGAGGCTCTCAGGCTGCTGTGGGCTGCTGCCACCATCACATTTAGCTAATTTCCCTAAAATCTGGGCATAGTTTTGGAAAGAAAGTGGCAGTAAATGGACTTTTTTGGGTCTAGCTTAAAATATTTGGAAGCTTTCCAATGACAACCAAAAGCACAGTTCCCATGTGGCCGGGAGTCCGGGCAGTGGACACTCAGGGGTGAGTTGCATGACGTGGCCCTTTCGTCTTCACCTCTAGACCTGCATCATGAAGACGCTGTCGGAAGCCAATGGCACCTTTGCCATCCGCCTTTTAAAGCTTCTCGGTCAGGACAACCCTGTGCACAACATCTTCTACTCTCCCGTGAGCGTGTCCTCGGCCTTGGCCATGGTCCTGCTGGGGGCCAAGGGCAGTACGGCGGCCCAGATGGTCCAGGTAGGCTGGCCTTTCACTGGTCTCCTTCAGTAATTGGGCTCTTTTTTTTTTTGTTTCTTTGGTCTTTTGTGATGGTGGCAGGGCAGGGAGAGTTTCGCCAAATAATAACTCAAGGACGACTCAAGATTTTGCCTGGGGCCGGTGAGACGGCTCAGCGGCTTAAGCGCCTGCCTTGCAAGCGCGAAGGCCCGAGTTCGACTCCCGGAACCCACATACGAAAAAGGGGCCGGTGATATCGCTCAGTGGCACGGGCGCCTGCTGGCGCGCGAGGTCCTGAGGTCGTCCCCCCGGTACCCACAAAAAAAAAAAAAAAAAAAAAAAAAAAAAAAAAAAAGATTTTGCCTGGCTTTAGAAAATGAGCTTGAGGCTGGGGTGCACAGTGGTAAGGGATTGCCTAGTGTTTGATCCCCAGCACCACAGAGGGGTAAAGAAAAGGATGCTGGAATTATTTGAAACGTAAGTGGCTGAGATCTGTCTCTTTTTGGAGCACAGACTTTGTAAGTGCAATTATTCATTGGTGTGGAAGGTTACTGCCTGTCTCGGGCCATTTCCTGAGACAGGTAGCAATCTGCCTTACCAACCTAGCAAGAGAAAAACAGCACGGCAGGGCCCAGCCGGACGCGAAGCCTCGATCCCACCCTGGAGGCTCCAGTGGGTGCCATGGGCCATGCGTTCAGGGCACATCTAAAATGTCATAGAACCAGTCCCTGTCCCTAGGGCTTCACAGGGTGGGCAGGAGACAGGTGCCTGAGAAAACACTCTCAAGCCCGGTCATTGGCATCTGTCGCCCCTGCACATAGCTCTGCGCAGGGCGTGCTTCACGCTGTCATTTTGGTCTCAGTGTGACCAGCCTTGCCTTGAGGACCCTTTCAGTAATGACAGCTCTTTTTCACCTCTTCCCCGCTCTCTGTGGGAGGCGCGGAGGCGGATGCCCGGAGGGGAAGTCCCTTCTGGTGGCTCTCATGGTCCCTAGGTTCTGAGCTCCCTGAGGAACCCTGTGAGGGAGCCTCTTCCCGCTTGTCTGGCAGCTGCGCTGGCGCCAGGTGGGGCTCCCGCGGCCCCAGTGCTCAGCGGGTCCCCGGCACTCGGTAGCTGAGCGCACGCTGCTGTCACACACAGGCCTGGGCTGCAGCAACACTGGGCTGCAGGAGGGTTTCTAAAGATTATTTGCTCTGTCATGTTGTCAAAAGCTTTAACAGGGGCTGGTGAGATAGCTCAGCGGCATAAGTGCCTGCTCAGCAAGCGCGAGGTCCTGAGTTCGACTCCCCGAACCCACATAAAGGAAAAAAAAGGGCCGGTGATACTGCTCAGCGGCACAAGAGCTTGCTGGCAAGCACGAGGTCCTGAGGTCGACTCCCAGTACCCGCATTAAAAAAAAAAAAAAAAAAAAAAGCTTTAACAATTCCATCAGAAGGAAGGAAAGTTTCCTGTGCACTCATCCTGCAGACACAAACATCTGAGACTGGAAAGCATTTTCATCCAGTCCCGCGTGCCCGTTTTGGTTTGAGATTTGACACTTTGGTTATGAACTGCGTCTTTACTTCTGTACATGTTCTTGCAATTCCTGCAGGATTCGGTGAGATGATTTGTAGGAAACAAGTGCTCGAGGGAGGTTAGCTCAGAGCCGTAACAGTGGTGCCACAATCTTAAGTGAAATTGGTTTCACTTTCACTTTCCTTTCTTACATTTTTCTTCTGGTAAAATACATACAAAATTTACCATCTGAACCACTTTTTAAGCTTGCAATTCTGTGGCATTCGTTCAATTTTTGACGTTTTCTTTTCAGTAATCTTTAAACTTTCTAAAATGAATTTTGTAACTCTTAATCTTTTCCTGTTATGGACCAGTGTCATGAGGAATAAAACTGTTGAATATTAGAAAAAATTATTTTAAAGATCACCTAACGCCTTTAAGAAGTAGTTCTCTGTAACTTTTCTTATTTCTTCATTGTCATAGATAGAGTCATATTCTCTTTTTTCTAGGTTTTAAAAATATTTAAATGCATTTTTAAGTGATACATAAAAACCTAGCAATTGTATGTGTTTGTGGAATAGCTGATGTTTTGATGCCTGTAGGATTAATTGTGTAATGTTTGAATCAGGGTAAGTACATGTGTCACCATGAATTTGAGTCCAGTCTGGCCTACATGTCTAGATCCTGGCTCAAAAAAATTGGAAGAAGAACAAGTTCTTTTGAAGGATCCTTTTATGGAGTACTTGAAAAAAAATTTTTTTGGGGGGGTAAACTTTGTGAGCCCAGAGGACAACCCTGACAATGCACACTGCCTTCCTGCACAGGCGCTGGTGTTAAACACTGACGAGGACATCCACGGTGGCTTCCAGTCGCTTCTCACCCAAGTGCACAGGCCGGGCGCTCCGTTCTCCCTCAGCATAGCCAACAGGCTCTTTGGAGAAGAAAGCTGCGAATTCCTCTCAGTGAGTTGAGCCTCGAGAACAGGAAAAGTTGATTTAAATACCTGGTGGCCCAGAGTCCAGGAGGACCCTAGAGAACTTGAGGAACTGATGGGCAATCTGTTTTCAAATGACGACAGCTCTGTAAGGATTCCGTGCATGGTTTCCCACTTGACTATTTCTAGAGCTCTTTCATTCATGTCCAGTTATTCCAGACTCAGCACGTCCCTACCTAGAAACTGGTATTCGACATCTCGTAGACTCAGTGTGACGTCTTCTAAGACACGTGTGCCCGTTTTAAGTTTTCAGAGAACCTCGCAGCACTCAGAATGCTTGGCAGCTTGCTGACCTTTCTGCAGCTCCGTGGCCTCACCCGGCGCATCTCTGTCCACAGTCGTTTCAGGCATCCTGTCTGCAGTTCTACCACGCCGAGCCGGAGCAGCTGTCCTTTGCCAAAGCCCCAGAGAGGTCCAGGAAGCACATCAATGCTTGGGTGTCCAGAAAAACCGAAGGTCAGTGTGAGCGCTTTCTTCCACTCTTTCCCTCACCCACCTCTCCTCCCATCCCCTCCTCCCTGTTTCTTCTCCTCTGCTCCCCTTCTCTCCTCCTGCTTCCTGCCTTCTCCCCATCCTCTCCCACCCGTCCCTCACTCCCGGCCCTTCCCATGGTCAGAGTGCAGTTGACCGCCGGGACCTTGGGGTGCTTTTGAACATGAGTGGGCTCACGGCTCTCCTGATCGGATCTCAGGGTTTCAGTAACAGGGACTTCCTTTTGTCTCTTCTCCTACGACCAGAGTTGCTGCTGTGAATGTCACAAGAAACTCATAGGCCAGACTTCAGTTTAACGTTTACATCAGAACACACTTTCACTGGCTTGAAATGTTCACGTCAGGTGCCTCCTCCTCTCTGTGAGGAGGAGGTGGACAGACGGACCTTGCCTGATCACTGTCTTAGTTACTCTCCCCTCACCGGGACCCTAGACCCAAATCCCACAGCATGAAGAGGGAGAGGTTTAGTTTGGCTCACAGTTTTAGAAGATTCAGTCCGTGGTTGGCTAATTCAATGCAGAAATGGCCTGGTGGGAAATACCGCCATGGAGGACGGCTGCTCACCTCATGGTGGCCAGGAAGCAGAGAGAGAAGGGAAGAGCCCAGGACAGCAGTGGACCACATCGTAGTGCAGCTCCTTGTCCTACTGATTCACCTCCAACATGGCCTCACCTCCTAACAGCGAGTCAGCTAGAGCAACCCCATGGTCCGGTCACCTTCCAAAATCCCCAACTCTGAACTCATGAGGCTTTATGGGGACATTCGCGATCTAAGCCATAACCACCAGGCATTTGGGCCACCTCTTCCCAGAGTATATGCAGCCTCCACCCCCACCTCCTGTCTGCATTATGGGATCTTATTCTACCACCTCCTTCGTGTCTCCCACTTAAACTCCCTTGATTAGACTCGATAAACCTAGGCTTGATTTTTCTACTGCGCTCGACCATCCTCAGTCCTAATGGACCCACGCTGAAAGCAGCCTCTGTTTGGGCCTGATCCTCATTCATTTCCCGTTCAGAGCGTGAAGGATTCCAACCCTGGCCCCCAAGATCGACGATGGCTGGACGTGTGACCCATTCACACACCCGCACCCCACTAGGAGCATTCCTATTTCTGCTGACAAATGGGACAGTAGCAAATGGGAGGTAGTTTTCCCTTTAAGGCTCAGCAATTATTCCCCCATTTCTTCCTGGAATCTTTACCACTTGTGCCCTCTTGAAGCAGGAAGTAGCAAGGATGCTCTTAGTCCATGAAAAGGCCGCCCTCGATATCCAGGGGAAGAGGAGCGAATTCCCCACGTTATCTTCCTCAGGGATGCCTGGTGCTCTGTCTAGAGGATCCAGCAGTAATCTCTCTTCCCTGTGCTCCCAGAAGCCCCTCGTGTGCCCATCAGCCACTTCCCCCCTGTGCGCCCCCTGTCTGGCTGCCTCACACACTGACTCATCCCTGCCCAGTGTTAGCTCTGGGTGTGAGCGTGGAGCCTTAGACCACACTCTCCATTAACCACTGAGGGGACCACAGTCCCCACCCAGCCCACCGCTCATTTCCTGCTCTGCTTGATCTCCAACCCGTCCTTTCCTTCTCACGACCTGCTTCCCTTGAGTGACTCGGAACCCCTTCAGCACCCTTCATTTGGTGGTTGTTCCCCAAGTGTCCACATGCATGACCACCACTCCTAGGGGTTGTTTTTGACTTTTCAATGTATAACGATCCTAACTCAGCAAGTTTGAAAACATCGTGTGTAAATCTGCCGGGATGTTGTCCTATAGTTCATCATGTGTTTATAAGGAGCCACTGAATGTAGTCTTTGCTTTTCTCAAAAGGCAAAATTCAAGAGTTGTTGGCAAAGAATTCAATTGATGAGGAGAGCAGGCTGGTTCTCATTAATGCTGTCTACTTCAAAGGAAGGTGGGACGAACCGTTTCAGGAGTCGTGCACGACGGAAATGCCTTTCAAAATAAACCAGGTATGGAGAAGCTTTAAACAAAATCATTTAATAAACAACGGAAGAGAAAAATTTAATTTTGTAAGGGCATAAGTGGTTAAAAATTCTTTCAAACAATATATTTCTGAATTGATTTTTAAACTCAGTAGAAAAAAATTATGGGAGTAAAGAATATTTGCTGCTTATAATTTTCTGTCTGATAATTGTCTGATAATTTCTTCTGCATTTATTGCTACAACCTCAGTCTGGAAGCTGAAGATTTTCCTTTAAGTCCAAGTTGCCTAGGTAGAAGCAATAAAAAAATGTGTTAAGAGATTGTTATATGTGTACGGAGCACTGGGCGGGGTCAAGAAAAAAAGTGAAAATGTATATCTTTAATCAAGTAATTTTAAAATTGAAGTAAGTATTCATTTGAATTGCTGTTCGTTAACTTAAAAATTAGTAATTCCGTATTTGCAAATTTCTAATATTAAAACCAGGTGGCAAAGACCTTAGTCCTGACATTTTTAACTTCAATTAAAGCAGAGTTAATATAATTTGCCAAGTCCTATAATCCCTTAAAAAACAGAAAACTAATTAGGAAGAAAACATTTAGGGTGATTATACATGTTCAACTACCCCTCCACTTTAAAATAAGATGTGCTCTATATAACGATTCATTTACTTTTTGCACAGGACTCTGGGGGCATCTCAGAGCCAAGCAGTAGCTCGTGGAAAATTCTGAGCATCCCGTTTTCTTTCGCTGGCCAGAACATCTCCCCACGCTGCTCCTGCCTCTGCTCACTCTCCACGGCCTCCCATGCCGGTGGGAAGCGCTGCGTGAGGTTTCCCCAGGGGTGACCTGGAGCGCAAACATGGTTTCCATCGGGGCTGTGGGGCCGCTCAGGCAGCTCTTTCGGGCAGTTTTCTTGCTCCTTGGAGAATCTGCTGACATGCATGCTCCTCTGCTCACCCCGTCAGAAGGAGCAGAAGCCGGTGCAGATGATGTTCCGGGAAGGCACGTTTCCTTTGGCCCACGTGAGCGAGGTGCAGGCCCAGGTGCTGGAGCTGCCCTACGAGGGCCAGGAGCTGAGCATGGTGCTCGTGCTCCCGGACGAAGGCGTGGAACTCAGCGCGGTGAGACAGGGGTCTGGGTGTGTGTGTTTGCTGTCCCACCTGAAGCATCTGATGATTCCCTGTGTCCTTTCCCAGCACTGGCACACATTGCTGCCCTTGGCTGTCCCTCTGTCCCCCTCCCTACCTAGGACACTGTTCTCCTAAAGCCACTCAGAGTCCCACCTTGTCGCGTCCAGCGATGAGCATCCCTGGGATGAGCAGCTAACTGGGATGCTAAACTCAGCACAGTAATGAACTAGAGGGACAGAGCTCAAGAGAGGAAGACACTTCATTTGTTAGGAGGAAAAAGCAGAAGATAGAAAGCTGCCCCAGACAGGGGACAGGGGGCCTCGAAAGACTGATGCCCATGGGCCTTTATTGCTGGCTGCTTTTATGGTGTTTCAGGAGAACCTCACCCCTCTGGAATTTGTCACAATTTGATTGGCTCCCTGGGCTGCCCTTGGATTAAATGAGGCACCACTGCCTATGTGGACATTCCTTTTAGTGGGCTTTGTCTGACTTCTTTCTGTCCGTTTGTCCTTCCAGGACCTTATCTCAGGGAGGAGCAGGTGGTTGGTTGGGAGGGGCTTTCTAGAAGGTCAGCTTAGGGTTAGTAGGCGAGGCACGTATCTGTTGTAGTAATACCGCGACCCCACAGTGAAGAAAATAGCTATGCGAGTGCATGGGTGTGGGTACCTACTGTACGCACTGAGCAAGAGTTACCCCCAAAGTGGGTCCCCTGCCCCCCGCTCCTGTGCACCCTGTTGGGCTGGGAGGGACACTGTGTTGGCTCTGTGCACCTGGCCTGAGCCATGCTCTGCCCATCTGCTTTCCCTGTGGCATAAGTCCCAATGCTATTTGTGCTATCTGTGTCTTTTTACGTCCGGTTTTTCTTGTTTTGTGTGTTCCTTGTCCTTGACATTGCTTCCAAGGGACTTCCTCTATAAAGCTTTAACTCTTTGGAGTCAGGATTAGCTAGAAAGCCTAATGAGGCCCTCCTTCTGTTCTTTCCCTGCTGGCAGGCCCCCTCCCCGGATGGCTCACAGCGACAGCCCTTTTGTTTCTTGCTAACCAGCAGTGGTTTGTCCTCTTCAAATCTAAGCCTCATTCAGAAAACCAAAAAACTCAAAAAGCCCAAATCCCCACAAAGCGCAGCCACCTGGCATAGACACTGGTCGGCAGTGGTGGTGAGGAGGCACAGCCCCGTCCCCTACCTCAGAAAGCCGGACCTGGGGTGGCATCGCAGCGGCTGGGTGCGGGACAAGCCGGAGACCTCACAAGCTTCTAGGCAGCTGCAGGGACAGTGTGCGACAGTTGGCACCACTGCCTGCCAGGGGGGACGGGCTGCCCCCTGGAGGGACAGCTGTGGGTGCGCACTGACGTCTGAGTGGTGAAGTCTAATTGTGGTCTTTCAGGTGGAAAAAGCCCTCACTTTTGAGAAATTGCAAACCTGGACCAGTCCGGAGCAGATGAGGAGAACCGAAGCGGAGGTTTCCCTGCCGAGATTTCAGCTGCAGGAGGACTACGACATGGGCTCCGTGCTGCAGCGTCTGGGCGTGGTGGACGCCTTTCAGCAGGGCAAGGCGGACCTGTCCGGGATGCTGGCCGACCGCGACCTGTGTCTGTCCAAGTTCGTGCACAGGAGTGTGGTGGAGGTCAACGAAGAAGGCACAGAGGCGGCGGCGGCATCGGCTTGTGAGATCGAAGTGTGTTGCGCGAAGAGTCTGCCGGTGTTCTGTGCCGACCGCCCCTTCCTGTTCTTCATCAGGCACAGCAGGACCAGCAGCCTGCTGTTCTGCGGTAGGTTCTCGTCCCCGTGAGGGGCTCTCCCGTGCGTGCAGGCGGTTCCCTCTGCGTCCCCAAATCCCAGTCCGAGCTCCGTGAAGTTGGCCCATTAGAAAAGCCGAGTGCGGCCTAAGGGCAGATTGGCACCCATGTGAACCATCTGGCAGCGCCGGCACCGTGCTGAGCCGTGTTGAACGCAGGCTGCAGAACGGACCCCAGAGCGGAGCCCGCAGTTTCCTCGGTGGTGGCAAATAACTCTGGCGCTCGTTACGCGCCCCACTGATTGTAGTCACGGTGTGCTTCCTGGTACCTCCTGTCCTGTCACACACTTGCCTTAACCTGACCTTCTAAATAGCAATCCATGCTGCTAGGTATTATTATTCCTGTGACAGTTTTCCCGCTGCTTGGACTTTTTAAAGAAGTGCACATTTTAGTTTTATTTTTATTTGACATTTACCGTTCACCAGGTCTGTGCAGCCCACTGCGTTAGGCCCAGGGACAGAGTCACGCTTCTCCAGCAGCTGCTCTTTATCGTCTGTGCTCAACTCCTAGAGCTTTTGTGGCAACCGGGCTGCACTATTTGCTATCTTCAATCTTGTAGGGATGACAAGTTTATGCATGTGATTTTATTTCTCCATCTCCAACTCTAGCCTTTAAATTCCATTCATCACTTAAAATTCATTTCAGATGTCATCTTCTTCCAGAATAATTTCCTTTTCTCCAGAACCTGATGCGCGTCTTTGAACTCAAATTGCAGCTGTTCGTGGTAGTTGCTTTATTTATTAATCTTCTGTACTCTCAGGTAGTCCCCACGTAGACCTTGAAGTCCCAGGGATTAAGATTCTATGTCACCTATCTGTGTGTCACTTATACTACAGTAATAAGTTACTGATCATATGCAAGCTCTAACTTTTTTTAATGGTCAGATATCACCAACTTTATTGTGCTCTTTTAGGATTTCGCTGTGCATGACATTCACATAGCAAAGCCATCTTACACAGTGCATTCAGCGTGTTGTGTAACCACCACCTCTATCCAGTTCCTAGAAGTTTTCATTGTCCCAAAAGGAAACTGTGCCCACTAAGCAGTGAATCGCCGTTTCTTCCTCCCTGCAGCCCTGGAGATCACCAATCTGCTTTCTCTCTCTCTGGATTTACCTACTCCGAACATTTCATATAAATTGAAGCATATATATATGACCTTTTGTGTCTGGCTTCTTTTGTTTGGTGTAGTATGTTCTAGGTGCATTCACCACTGTAGCATGTATCCGTCCTTCATTGCCTTTATGGCTGTATAATATTCCATTGCAGAAATACACCACAATTTATTTACTCATTCATCTATCCGGTTTTTTCACTCGTTCGGTTACGTGTAAACACTGGTGCTGTTCATCTGCATGTACATGTATTTGTTCGGATACCTGTTCTCCATTCTTTTGCACATGTACTCAAGTATAAAGGAACGGAATTATTGGGTCATATAGTAATTATATTTAGCTTTGCAGGGAAACCCCGAACTGTTTTCCACAGTGGCTGAACCATGTAACATTCCCACAGGCAGGTATGAGATTCCAACTTCCCGCACATTTCTTTGCTTTTCTGAGTCATGTCCATCTTGCTGGCGGAAGTGGTACCAGGTGGTGTTTTGGTTTGCAGAGCTTCAATGGCTGCTGACATTGAGCATCTTTTCATGTGCTCATTGGCCTTTGCGTTCTTTGTTTGGAAGTATGTCTATGCAAGCCCTTTGCCCATTTTTAATTGCATTGTCTTTTTGTTCTTGTTGTTAAAAGAATTCATTCCATATTCTAATAATAGACCCCTATCAGATACATGAGTTGCAAATATTTTGTCTCATCTTTAACTTGCTTTTTCACTTTAATAATGCTCTTTGATGCACAAAGCTTTTAATTTCAAAAAGTCCAGCATATCTAACTTTGCTATTGTTGCTCATGCTATTGTAGTCACATTTAATAATCCCATTGCCAAATTCAGGAGCATGAAGATTTACCCCTGTGTTTTCTTCTAGGACTTTTCTGGATTTAGCTCTTTTTTTTTTTTTTTTAATATGCGGGTACCAGGAGTCGAACTCGGGACCTCGCCCTTGCCGGGCAGGCGTTTATGCTGCTGAGCTTTATCACCGGCACTGGGTTTAGCTCTTATATTTAGTTGTTGATCCATTTTGATTTAATTTCTGTATATGGAGCAAGGTAGGGGTCCAATTTAGTTCTTTTAGATATGAATATCCACTTGTCCCAGTACCTGTAACTTTTTTTTTTTTTGTGGGTACCGGGGGTCGACCTCAGGACCTCACGCACCAGCAGGCACCTGTGCCACTGAGCAATATCACCGGCCCTTTTTTCATATATGGGTACCGGGAGTCGAACTCAGGACCTCGCGCTTGCCAGGCAGGCACTTATGCCACTGAGCTATCTCACCGGCCCCCTGTAACTGTTTTTGAATTGGAAGAAAAAGTTGTTAATAGTTAAAAAGGAAAAATAATACCTAGTATAAGGTGGAAAATTACTCAATTTGAGTACATCAGATCCATTACACAAAGACCATCATAAACCGACAAAGAAAACATTATCAAAATTCATGAGGATATACAAAGAACTCTATAACTCAGACACAAAAGGCGGTAAACAAATAATCAGAGATATAAAATATGGGAGATACTGCTGTATACTTAGTCAGATTGGCATCAGATAGGAAGCGGGATGCTATAGCAGCAACCAGGAAGTGAGGCAATAGGGCCCTTCCGAGACTAGGAACGGATGCATCCCTACTAGGAATCTTCTGGTGGCGCCCCCGTGGCTGTGTGTCCTGGGCCCAGTAGGCTCCCTGGGGTGTGTCTACCGGTGGTGTCGGTGTGCAAGTCCATGAAAGGGCGGGGACTTGGGTGCTCCCTGCAGCCTTACTGATGATGGCAAAGAAATGGACCTGCTCGTTCATCTCAAATGGAGCGGGTAAGGAAAAGGTAAGTGCGCACCTGGGAGTATTACGCAGGAAGGAGAAACGTTCGTATTTTGCGAGGGCAGCACTCCCAGTGACCTGATTGCCTTGCACTAGGCCCCCCTGACACATGTTCCGTCACTTTGGAAAGTCAGCACCCTGATGTCCAAGCTTCCAACGCATGAACCTTTGGGGTCACATTCGAACCACAGCCCAAACCCTTCCTGTAAACACAGACATCCCTGACATCGTGCACTGTTCAGTGACACAAACCTGTGCATTTCTTTTTTACCAGTGAGAACGTTTTCTTGTATTTATTCGCTCTTGATGTTCCTCTCCCATGAACTGTCTGTTCACACATCTAATTTTGATTTGGGTGCTAGTTTATTAAATTTTAAATATTTCCTTGCCTTTTAAAGATTAGATCTCTGTTAAATATTTTTTTTTCCTAATTTTGTGGCTTGCTTTTAAATTCTGGTACAATGTTTTCCATATCAGCAGGTGTTATGGTTCATAACCAGAGGTCGTCCCAAAGCCTCGTGAGCTCACAGGTGGGGCTTTCGGGAGGTGACTGGATCGTGGGGAGACCATACTCTCAGTGGATTAATCCACTGATGTGATTACAGCGAAATGTGATGCTGAGAGGTGAAGCCGGTTGGAGGAGGCGGCTCACCGGGGCGTGTCCAGGGAGGGGCTCTCTCCCTCCCCTCCCTTGATCTCTCTCTGCTACCATGAGCAAACCCCTCTGCCATGCTGCCTTGGCGCCAGCCGGCTATGGACGGAGCCTCTAGAAACTGTGAGCCTGAATAACCCTCTCCTCCTTTAAGTTGTGTCTGTCGGGTATTTGTGTCCCAGGGATGTAAAAGTAACTAACACAAAAAGTTTTTTTCTCTGTAGTCAAAGTTTTCTATCTGTGACTTCCAACGTTGCTTTCATTTTCAGAACTATTTTCCTAAAAAGAAATCAGTCAAATCTACTTTTTTCCTGACTTTCATAAAATCGTTTTAGTTATATAATCTGCTTGGAATTTGTTTTTGTGTTATTAACTTGTGACTCATTTCTCAAGTAACCAATATCTTAACAATATTTCTAAAAGAATCAGTGTTCATATCTATTTTTACATTTTTATTCTTTCAGGTGAATTTTTCAATAACTTTCAAGTACTCAAAATAATATTTTTAGCTTGGAAGTTTTTCAAGGGAAAGGATTAGAATGACATTAAGCATATAAATTATTGGGTAAATCCATCTATTTACAACATTAGTCTGCTTAATCGGGAAAATGAGAAGAGTCTCCATGTATTCCAGCCTTTGAAGCATTATTTTTTATTAAAACCATTTAAAATTTTAATACATGTCTCACACAGGTTTTGTTTTTTTGTTATGTTATTTCCATATTTTCTTGTCATCTCAATTTTAAACAAGAGCATTTCCCCCCACCTGGACAAGGACACCATGTAAGTAAACAATTGAAATTTATATGTTTATGTTTACATGAATAATTCACTGTAGTCTTTTACTCATTACAGGTTTTTTAATAAATTCTCCTGGGGTTTTACTGGGGACCCCCAGTTACTGAAGAGCCTCGTGAAAGGTTCAGTCTCCTACTCAGTGACGTGGAGCGCAGCTGAAAATGAAACCAAGAGAAAAGTGCAGTTGTAAAAGGGCTCGGGGACGGTCAGTCGCTCCGAGGAACGAAGAGCGTTTACCCACAGCAGCTCTCAGCTCTTACGGGATGTACAGGGAACACAGGCGTGAGCGGAGTATGGGCAGAGGGTCGCGCTTGGACGCTCAGGAGCTGTCACTTCTGCAGACCAGCTCGCAAGAGAGGAACAAGGCATTCGTGCGTCAGGCACAAAACTATCAATTTTCCGTATCTGCTTAATGGGTAGCTTAGTATGTTGTTATAAGCAACTTTTTACTGCTGAGAAAAAGTCTTTGTTCTGAGTCTTAATGCTTCAGGGCTGACGTGATCCCATATCTCAGCCCTATCCCCTCATCAGCCACTTATCTGGCCTTGGGGGCAGCCCTTAACGGGGTGGGGGACGATGTTGGGCCGCACATTACCGCTGTGCCTCCATGGGACCCCTCAGCCCTTCGCTGAACTCCAGCTGCGTTCTCCAGGCCGATTAAAAAGAAATGTATCTCTGTACAAGCAGCACTGCCTGTACCTCTACAATTACTATGCCAGGGTTTAGTAAGGAGGAGGAAAAGGGCTGTAGCAGGGGGCTGCAGTCAGGGGTCCTCAGGGCGGTGTTTCCCCTCAGGGTTTCCACTGTACGATTACACAGCAGGCAAATGATCACTGCTGGTATAAAATTGCATGTACAAATAAGAGGCGCACATTCTTCTGTTGCTGCAGTCCCTCTTGCTGGGTTTTCTGTGTGCGTATTTGTTTTGTTTTGTTTTACCCTTTTGCATCACCCAGACACTCTGAGACAGGCTATGCAAATGCAGGGGGAATTCTTGTGATGCTCTGGGTGTTAAGGTAGAGGCTGATAATGTCCGGTGTTGGTGAGCGTGTGACAAGATGGGTGGCCTTATACACTGTGTGCAGGAGAACGGATGAAGGCTTTTGGAGGGAATCAAACAGCCTTTCAATTTTAAGTGAACGTTCTCCTTGGACAAGTATTTTCACTTCTAGGTGTCTGGTCCACAGAAATCTTTGCCTGCATACTTAGATATGTTCCAGGGTTTTCTCTGCAGCATTGAAAAATGAAGGCCCTATTATAGGCACAGGCCCTGGAAGAATTCATGCTGGTCTGGCAGAGCGAGTTGGTTCTCACCAGGGTAATTATGAAAGAGCAAGGCTGGCTCTTCTTCGGCCTTCCGACTTCCTGTCTTGCCATGTGATCTCTGTCTCCCACATTCCCACCATCAGGCCACGCACCCTGTTGTGACATAGCCTGAGGACCTCACGAGAGCCGGGAACTCCAGAAAATGCGAAAGGAATAAATCTCCTCTCTTTGCAAAGCACCCTGCCTCGGGTATTTTGTTATCTCACCAAAAAACACTAATACACACAATTTATACAAAATTAACATCATGGCCCGTCGTCTTCAGATTCCTTTATCATTTAGCTGGGGCACTAGCTTCAGCATGGCAGGAACCGGCTTACATCGTCAGCTCTGCATTCTGCAGCCCACCAGTGCCTGGTCCTCCTTACAGATTACCAGTGAGGTGAAAACCAAGACCGACAACCCTTGCGGTTCCTCAAGCCAGCCAATGGGACGTCTTTTCCCCGTCACTCTACCATTCCACACACACAGTACTTTTTGATGGGGCACATATTTTACTATTATCACCCATCCAGTTCCTGCAAAAGCATCCAACATGTCTTTCTTCCTTAGTTTACCTCCTCCCCAATTCTCTACATCCTAAAAGTGAACTGGGCAGAGCCCCTTCCTGGCTCTAACCCTAAACCACCCAAAGTCCTGTCACTTTAGTCATCCAGTGCCCTCACATCCACCTCATCCTGCTCGCCTCCGTGCCTTGGCATCGCCTCTTTCTTTCTCCCCTCCACCGCCTGTGCCAGCCTGCTTGACCCCGTGAAGCCTGCGTCATCACTCCAAATCTCACTTGGCCCACCCAGCTTGAAGCCCTGCCCCGCATCCTCTTATAGCACCAGCAGGTCCAAACTCTCTGGGAGGAGGCTGAGCCTTGTAACGTCCTGGCTGCATCTTCTTTCCTTTAGAGCCCCGGGAAGCCATGTGCAACCCCTCCCTGCCGGCCCCACAGGCACCGGGCACCCGAGCTTCTCTGTGAGACTTCAGCTCAAACAATGCTTCCTTCTGGAAGCTCTCCTGAACCTCCCTGTGTCGTGTGTGGTGCTTTTGCTTTCAAAAAGAACGCTGTGCCCAGTCTGTCTGGACCCCAAACTCCATGAGGTCGGGATCTTCGCAGGCCCCAGCCTTAGGATTGCTCCCAGGTGGGGCCGCTCCATGTGTTGCTATTGCCAAAGATCACTCGCTCCGCAGTCCTGGCGTGGGATTCACCCCTCTTTCTCTGCAGTTTGGAAACCTGCCCTGCAGTGGCCTGGGAATCTCTGTGCCCAGGCTTGGCTGCTCACCTGCCAGAAACCTACTGTCCCCTCCACAAGGGTCACCACTTCCTGTCGCTCAGACCAGGATCCCGAATTCCATTCCTACCTGCTCCTCCTACTCCCTAGCAGTGGACAGAGGCAGCCCAACAAGTGCGGGATGTGTTCAGGGCTCCGTCCTCCCCATGAGCCCTCCAGCAGGTGTTAGGGAAGCCAATGCCAGAGTTTGGGTCACAGATGTCCCCCAAAGGGACAGGTGCAGCCCTACTGGGAGGAGATGGAACCCTGGGAGATGAGAGCCGGGGAAGGAAGGTAGGGGACCAGCTGGGACCTACGCCTGAGGGGGAGGTTGCAGTTCTCGGTGTTCTCCTGGGATTACCTAACAGACACAGTTGTGTACTTCACCTCATGGCTTCTCATGGCCAGGAAGGCTTGCCAGAAATCTCCAGGGAGGAGTGGGACGGGAGACCTACGGAGTGGCCATTGCTGTCTAAGGAAGGCCACTGAAGGACAAGGATGGCTCCTTATAAGACAGGGCAGCAGGGACAGGGACATTTTCAGAGGGAGGGACACTCATGATACAGCGGAGCGTTCATCATCACTGTTCACAGCCCCACTCAGAAAAGTGCTATTGTGGACCAATCAGAAGATGTCATTTCAATCCTTCATTTTAATCTGGTACTCCTCACAGGACCAGTCACAAGATACTTCATTTGCATGTGGACACAACCAATCAAAACACTCTTCCATATCCTTCACTTATGTGTAAGGGGAAGCCAAATGAGCTTTCTCATAGGACAGTTGAAACGAGGCATGACACGAAGTGAGTGTTTGATCAGAGAACTTCCCCAATGCCTTCTTTATGTGAAAGAGAAAAGTACCCTTTCCCTTATTGTCAGGCCACTGTGAGCTTTTTCACGGGCCCACTCTCGCTCTGCAGAGCACACTTCTTTTCCGCCTTCCATAAATGCACACCTTTGCTGCCTTCTCTGTGTGTCTTCTCCAATTCATTGTTGGGGACACCAGGAACCTGGAAAGAAGCCACTTGGGACTCTCCATCGGGTAACACGCACATTGGTGCCAGCGGGTCTCCTCAAGGGGCACCGTGTCCTCCTCTGACAGGAGGAGCAGGTTCTCAACCCCCGAGGGGCTCCAGTGTCCGGCTCCACTCTTCCCCAGATGACTGGGAATCCGAGGTAACCCAGCCTCAGGGTCTCCGTGGCCTGCAGTCTGGAGCAAAAGGAATTGGAAAATCTAAGTCAAGGATTGACTGGGAGCTGAGAAGCCACAGATCACGAAGATACTCTCCTGGGCCGGCCGTAGCCAGGCTCCTCAGGGCCTCCTTCTGGACTGGGCCTCAACCGTGGCCTGTAAAACCTGCACTCTCTCACAAATGATCCCTGAAAGACTGAAATACTAACATGGCGTCCAAGAGCTGCAGGCCACGTCTCCAGGATGACCTCGGCCCATTTTGAAGTCACTGCCTGAGAAAACCCAAGGCTTCCAGAAGAATTTACTGTTGGTTGCAGCCCACACTGCTCATACAGCCCTGATCTCCCTTTTGTAGAACATTGTCTAAAATGACCTTACCATGGTAAACCCAAGCCTGTGAGGCAGGTGAAGTAAGGGTCCCTTATTACCCGGGAGTGTGGATCGGAAGCCCCTGAGAGTCATTCCTTTGCAATGCGATCATCAGGAAGGACCGGCCTCTGCCTCCCAGTCTCTGGACGGATGGACCCCTAACTGGGGCAATCACACACCTACCCGTCCCTGCCTCTGCCCTCCGCCTGGTCTCTTTCTGATTCCCTCATTCTGGCTTTAAGACACCCAGTCTTCTCTGCGGAGTGCAGTTCATGCTGCCTCCTCCTCGCTATTGCAATAGTACGTTATTGATGAAACCTCTCCTTACCACCTTCACTGGCCTCTGGATTGGTTTGTCTTTGACAAAGATCCGCCCGAGTCAGTTCAGGAGCTGCGGGGGATGAGGTAAAGCTGAGGCTGACTGAGACACTGCAGGTTAATCAGGTAACTGGGGTCCCGTAGTGAGTGACGCCTCTGTGTTCTGCCTGCCTTGATCTCATCTCATGCTTCTTCTTTCTCGTCTTTGACATGACAGCAGCCTTCCAAGAAGTACCCTTCATAATGAAGCCAGGAACTAACCCTTCAACACAGATACCTTACAGTCATTCCGTGCTTCCCCCTAGACCACAAGAGAACAGACAATCTCCGTGATGATTCATTTTGTATGTTAACCTGACTGTCATTATACCCAGATATCTGGTCTAACAGCAGCCTAGATACTAGCATGAAGGTCTTTTTATTTATGATTAACATTTACAAGGGCCGATTATCTTCTGTAATGTAGGTGATCTTCATCCAATGAGCTGAAGTTCTCAGGAGGTTAAGATTTTGGTGGGAAATCATATAATGGAGTACGACTTAACCCTAAAAGGAAATGAGCTCTTCAGACAGGACAAGACCTCATTACAGAAACATTAAAAGACCCATGGCTGCCAGGGACTGTGGAATGGGGAAGAGTGCAGAGATGTCTGGGGCAGTGAAACTATTCCGAATGACACTAGAGTGATGGACACACGCCACTACCCCATTGTTCAAATACATAGGATGCCAACACCACAGGAACAAGAAGCCGGCTGCTAAAGACGTGGGCAGCAGGCAGCTGGCACACAGACACTGTCTGCCATATTGTAATGGCAGTTGTGGGCAGGCTGGATGGAACTGGTGTACAGGAACAAAGTGCCAGGTATACAGTAGCCGGAGGTTGTGGCCACTGTGACTACAGGAGTGGACATTGCCTGGGGACAACCTGAGGATGTGGCTAGCGATGGTCCATGCCAGGACCTGGAAGGGAAGTGACTTCTGCCTAGCAGTGTCTCGCAGCGCCCTCTGTGGGCAACACCCTACATTGTGCCCTCTGCTAAAGTAACTTTAGGATCCAACTCTAAGATTGGTTAACTGACACAACAGTGCAGAGTTCACAGTGTAACCTGTGGAGTGAAATGAAAGGCAACATGAACGTTTCCCTCCCTGTGACACTTTCCACTGGTCTCCTGCTTCAAGGACAGCATGTAAGGAACAAACTCAAGGGCAATACAACATGTGCTTGCTCACGAGCAGACAGACAAGGCTAGGTCCTTTGGACTCTGGCACTGAGAGGGGAATTCCTCGGTACTGACTTCCCTGACACTCGCTGCGGGAGATGCGGACTATGTAGGGGAGGCCAACATTCGGCAGGGTCAAGGGAAACACAGAAAATTGTAGTCTTAGATGGATATAAACTATGTGCAGGGAGATTGAGGCTATGCAGTACTGTAGGAAAAGAGCTGAAACTCTCGCTACAGTGGCTTAATCATTCATTGTAGAGTGAAATCTGTGGTTTTTAAAAAATTATTGTGTTATACTTTTTAAAATATTTCCATTCATCTTTTTAGCAAACAATGAGCACAAAAATTTACATACTGAATTTTCATATCTCGAAAATAGGATGTTTAACATGAAAAAATGTTGCTGTTCATCACATACCATTGAGACCATTGTGTTAACCCCTGAGTATATAAAAACCACAACACACTAAAATATAGAAAAAAATACCAACATAACCTTCAAATGTGTATAGTTTTTCGGTTTGTTTAAGTTCAATTTTAGTACTGGGATTGAACCCAGGACCTGGTGCATATTAAGGCCATGCTGTATGACTGAGCTACACATCCAGCTCCAAGTTAGCTGTTATTTTAAGGAAGTTCTCTCCCAAAACAACAATGTAGCAACTAAAGCTGCAGGGGCTATTTTTATATATGAATTTGAGGCCTAGGGGTGTAGCTCAGTGGTAGAGCACTTGCCCAGCATAAATGAGGCTGTAGGTTTGAACCCCAGACCCCCATAAACACACAAAAAGAATGTATATATATATATATATACATATATATATATATAAAATGACTTTTGACTTGATTCAATTATTCAAATTATTTTGACTTCATTCAACTTATTCTAAATTAATTTCTTTTGCTTTCAAAAAAGAAATGCAGGGTGTAGAAGTGTTGCCTTAAGCAGAAGCAGGAGAAAAACTTTACATTTTGTTCACATCGCCTTCAACAGATACTTCAAACTAAAAAGCAGTTTAAGTTGTCCCTCTAACTCACAGGTAGAATCAAAGGTCAGTGTCCACATATTCTCCTTCCCAGAGATACAATGTACAGTGTGTTGGGAATGAGCGCTGTCACAAATGTAGCTACCATGGGCACCGGGAAGATTATTGTAGCGACAGCTCCAACTTTGACAGAAAATGACCTCGGAATTGTCTGTGATGTGCACACAGTTTCGATTGCACTTGTCAAGCTGCACCATCCTCCCAAGCAAAATAGAATCTGGAGTTTGACAACTCCAGTTTTGACAAACTTCCAAATATTCTTTAAATTATCACAAGTACAAAATATTCGTGATGAAGCTGATGATGAGTACAGAGAAAGGTCAGCAGGGTGGCGTGTGCTTTTTCCTTCCTGCTGCCCGTCAGCAATCGGAACGGAAACACTTTGGATGAACGATTTTAAATCGCCCTCCCTCTCCTACAGGGATGCCAACTTTTTTTTAAATGAATTCTCTAAATTTTGGGTGCATTTTGTTCAAAATAGGCTAGAAATACTTCACCAAAATATTGAGAGGGAAGCACCTAACATTTCAATGCTAGAAGCTTTTCGTTACTTGAAATAAAGTTTGCAAACAAGAAGATACGCAGAGCTCCGCATGAAACATATTCCCTACAAAAACATAGCAGGAACCAAACAAACAAAATAATGTGAGCTTAATGGTATACAGGATTTAATTCTGAAATTCTTTTTCTTTCTTCTATTCTTTTTTTTATACTTATTCCCTCCCTTCCCTTCACCCTCCATCCTCCCTTGTTCCCCTTTCCATTTGAACTATTTTTTGCTACTTCCCAATATCTAGCATCCATTTTGGTCCTTATTTACCCGTTGGTTTTCTACATAAGAGAAACAATGCAATATTCAAATCTGTGTGTCCAATTTATTTCACTCCAAAAATACAGTCTCGAGGTGCATCTATTTACCTAAAAATGTCTCAAATTTATCCTTCTTTATGGCAGAGCAACACTCTATGGTATATAAAAACCACATTTTCCTTTCCATATCCATTCATCCATTGATGGAGATCTGGGCTGTTTCCAAGATTTAGCTATTACGAATTGTGCTGCTATAAAGCTGGATATGCACGATAGAGCATGATGCTTTTAACTCTTTTGAGAGATACCTAGAAGGGAAATAGCTGGTTCAAATGGAACCTCTAGTTTTAGTTTTTGAGGAATCTCTATACTGATTTCCATATTGATTGTATCCATTTACACGCCCACCAACAGTGGAGAAGGGTTCCTTTTTCCCCACAGCCCCTCCAGCATTTGTTTTTGGTTGATTTCTTTATGGTAGCCATTCTTTCTGGAGTGAGATGGAATCTCAGTTTTAATTTGCATCTCTCAAATGACCAGTGATGTTGAACATTTTTTCATATATTTACTTGCTGCTTGTGCTTCTTCATTTGAGCAGTATCTGCTCATTTCAGATGCTCATTTTTGGATTGGGTGTTTAAATTTGGGGGCCTGATTTTTTTGAGTTATTTATATATTCTAGATGTTAGTCCTTTCTCTAAGGAATAGCTAGTAAAATTTTTCCCATTCTGTGGGTTGTCTCCTCACTCTGTTGGTGGTTCTTTTGCTCTGCAGAAGCTTTTTAATATGATGTGATCCTAGTTGTTGATTTTTTTGTGATATTTCCTGTGTGATCGAGGTTTTGTTCTTAAAGTCTTTGCCTACCCCTATGTTTTCAAGAGTTTTACCTATTCTATCTTCCAGCTGAAGTGTTTCTCTTTGAAATGAGTATCTTTGATCTGTTTCAATTTTAGTTTAGTGCATGGTGGGAGATATGGGTCTAGGTTTAATCTTTGGCAAGTGGAAAGCCAGTTTTCCCAGCACCATTTATTAAAGAAGCTTTCTTCCAGCTAAGGTGTGTGGCCCCTTTGTCAAAGATAAGGTAGCTGAGTGTGCTTGGAGTTGTTTCTGTTCCATTGATCCTCATGTGTGTTTTTTCCAGTAACATGCTGTTTTTATCATGGTAGCTTTGTAGTATAGTTTCTAATCAGAGATTGTGATGCCCCTCTGCCTTGCTTTTTTTGCCCAGAATTACTTTTACTATTCTAGGTCTCTCCTGGTTCCAAATGAATTTTAGGACTGTTTTCTCTAGCTCTGTGAGATATACTAATGGTATTTGGATTGGGATTGCATTAAATCTGGATAACAGTTTAGGAAATATGCCTATTTTCATTATATTGATTCTGCCTAGCCAAGAACAAGGGATATCTTTTCATTTTCTGATATCTTCTTTGATCACCTTTCTCAGAGTATTATAGTTTTCAATATAAAGTTCTTTTACTCTCTTCATTAGATTAATTCCTAAGTATTTCCTTTTTCTTGATGCTATTGTGAAAGTTGTGGTGTCCCTAATTTCTCTCTCAGTGAGTTTGTTACTTGTGTACATGAATGCTATTGATTTTTGAATGTTCACTTTATATCCTGCTACTCTTCTGAATTTGGATATTCTAGAAGTCTTTTGGTGGAGATTTGGGGGTCTTCTATGTAAAGTATCATGTCATCTGCGAATAGTGATGATTTAACTTCTTCCTTTCCTATCCTTATTTCTTTTATTTATTTGTCTTGTCTACTTGCTCTGGCTAATGTTCCCGGAACTGTATAGAATGGGAGTGCTGATAGTTGGCATTCTTGTCTTTCTCCTGATTTTAGAGTGAAAGCTTTCAGTTTTTGACCATTTAGTATGATGTTGGCTGTTGGTTTGTCATAGATAGCTTTTATCAGATTGAGATAAAGATCCTCTATTCCAAATTTCTTTAGGGTTTTTACCATGAATGGGTATTGGACTTTGTCAAATGCTTTTTCTGAATCTATTGAGATGATCCTGTGGTTTTGTCCTTGGTTCTGTTAATGTGCTATATTACATTTATTGATTTGTGTATGTTGAACCATCCCGGCATCCCTGGGGTGAATCTTATTTGGTCACGGTATATAATGTTCTTGATGATTTCCTGCATTCTCTTAGGTAGTATCTTACTGAGGAGTTTTTCATCTATGTTCATTAGGGAGACTGGCCTGTAGTTCTCCTTTGTGTTGGATCCTTCTTTGGTTTTGGAATCAGGGTAATGTTTGCTTTCAGGAACAAGTTTGGGAATACTGCTTCCATTTCAAATTCATTTCAGAGTTTGAGGAGTAGTGACATTTGATCTTCTCTAAAGTTCTGGTAGAATTTAACAGGAGATCCATTGGGACCTGGGATTTTCTTTGCTGGTAGTTTTAATTATCTCTTCAATTTCATTGACTGATATTGGGTTATTTAGAATTTTTATATCTTCTTGATTCAGCTTTGGTAATTCATACTTTTCTAGGAATCTGTACATTTCTTCTGAGTTTTCCATCTTATTGGAGTATAGGTTCTCAAAGTAAGTATTGATGATTGTCTGGATTTCTGCAGGGTCCATTGTGATTTCACCCTTTTCATTCTTAACTGCATGGATTTGAGTCTTTTCTTTTCTTTCCTTTTTTTTTTTTTTCATAAGGTTGGCTTGGTGTTTGTCTATTTTATTTAATCTTCCAAAGAACCAACTCTTCGATTCATTGAGTCTTCGTGTGGTTTTCTTAGTCTCAAATAGATTAATTTCTGCCCTGATCTTTCTAATTTTCTCCCTCATATGTGCTTTGTATTTAACTTGCTCTTCTTTTTCTAGAAGTTTGAGGTACAATATTAGGCTATTTATTTGAGCTTGCTCTGTTTTTCTAATGTAGGAATTCATGGTATGAATTTTCCTCATAGGGAAATTTCCCTCACAGTGCTTTCATTGTGTCCCATAAATTCATATGGGTGTGTCATATTGGCATTATCATTTAATTGTAGAAACTGTCTAATTTCTTCTTTAATTTCATCTGTGACCCATTGGTTGTTCAAGATGGTGTTATTTAATTTTCATGTGTTTATGTAGTTTTTGTTGCTTCTTTCACCATTGATTTCCAATTTGATTGCAGTATGATCTGATAATATGCATGGGATAATTTCCATTCCTTTGCATTTACTTAAGCATGTTCTATGAGCTACTATTTTGGAGAAAGTCCCATGTGCTGCTGAGAAGAATGTGTAGAATGTGTAGAATGTGTATTCCACTGTTGTGGGGTGGAACCCTCTGTAGATATCTACTAAGTCCTTTTGTTCAAAGGTTTGGTTCAGCTCTGATATATCTGTTGCTTTTTGTCTAGTTGATCTGTGTATTTGTGACGGTACTGAGGTTCCCCCATTACAACTGTGTTAGTGTTTCTCTGATTTTCCATATCAATTAATGTTTGTTTATATAGTTGTGTGTGCCAGTATTGGGTGTACATATATTTATCTATATTATCTCTTCCTCTTGGATTGTTCCCTTAAGAAGTACGCAAGATCTTCTTTGTCTGTTCTGATCAATCTTGGCTTGAAATTCACTTTGTCTGCGAGTATAATTGCTACGCCTGCTTTTTGCTGGGTTACTGTCTCATGGAGTACTGTTCTCCATCCTTTAACTTTCAGTCTCTCAATTTCTTTTTCAGTTAAATGTATTTCTGGTATGCAGAATATTATTGGATTGTGTTTCTTGATCCATGCTGTCCATCGATTTATTTTGATTGGTGAATTGAGACCATCTACATTGATGGTTATAACTGGTATGTATTGACTTATCCTTGTCATATTATTTTCCTGTTGCTGATTCCCTTTCTTTCCCTTCGGTTTAATTGCTTGCTTTGCCAGGTGGATTCTTTCTACTGGGATTTGTAGAATTGTTGTCCTCATTGTCTTTTTCTAGACTATCTTTCAGAACTTTTTGGAGTGCTGGTTTGGTGGTGATGAATTTCTTCAGTTGTTCGTAAACATGGAAGTATCTTATTTCTCTGCCAATTTTGAAAGATAGACTCAATCTAGGTTGGAGGTTGCTTTCTTTTAGGGCTTGAAATACTTCCCTCCCAACTCTCCTTGACTGGAGGGATTGTGTTGAGAAGTCTTCTGTGATTCTGCTGGGTTTTCCTTTGTAGGTGATTTTTTTTTTTTCTCTAGCAGCATTTAATATTCTGTTCTTGTGCTGAATTTCTGGAATCTTGACTATTATATGCCTAGGTATAGTTTTCTTTTTTTTGCTTATGGCTAATTGGAGTTCTATATGCCTCACTTATTTGTATGTCAAATTCTTTTTCCAAGCTTGTGAAGTTTTCTGCTATTACTTTTGTGAACATGTTTTTTTATGTCTTTTGTGCTATCTTCTGATTTTTCATTGATTCACATTAATCTTATGTTATTCTTCTTTGCATCATCTAGCAGCTGTTGGATTGATTTTTCATTGTCCCTTGCTATTTTTAAGAAGTCTTCCATTTGACAATTGCCAACTTCGAGATCTGATATTCTATCTTTACAATGGTTGATTCTGTTGTGCATACTTTCAATAGAATTTTTATTCTCTTGGATATCTGAATCTGTTTTATGAAATCCATTTTTTCCTGTGTTGGGGATTCTTGATTTCCATCACTTTCCTTAGCTCCTCTATTTTTAAAATCTGTATCTCCTCTAGATTCATTAACTATGTCCTTCATTATGGTCATCATTTCTTTAGTTATCTGTGTAATTATTTCTGATTTTTTTGTTCTAGAAACTCATTCATCTGCTTTGTTACCCCTGCTACTACCATTTCAGAAAGTTCAGCTGGATGGGTTTTGATTTCTTCCACCTCAATGACCCCTGGAATTGCGAGCTGCAGGTCTGAGGTTGCATCTTGCTTCCGTGTTTTCTCATTTTCTATTTTTTAATTTGTTTTCTGTGTTGGTGCTTGTAAATTGCTTATAGTAGGTAACTTTATTACTAGTATCAACACCTCTTTAGGAAATGACTACTTTTCAGGCATGTCTTCTAGGTGTAGCTGGTGTTTGGCTTTTGAGTCTGTCCCAAGATCCTGCCTCTTCAATTTATTAAGGATGAGAGTTTGCTACCTATTTGGCATATGATGGAGACCACTACAAGGTGGCTTTAAGCAGGATTTAAAATTAATCAATTGGCTTTCTATATTGACTCATCAGTCTGTCCCAGGCCAATTCTACTTGCTTGGAGAGTAGCAGTGGGTGTGTAGTAAGTGAACTTCTCCACACCACTGGTCACAGTTGAGACCTGTATTGGCCTGTGATGCTGTGACGCTCAAAGGGCAACATAATGCCTCAGCTGAGGCCACCTGGCTCTGACTTCAATGTATAATATAAAGACTGCAGCTGCAGCCATTTTGCTCCTGCTGTAAATGTCAGCCTAGAGATAAGACAGTTCCCTTAATTGGCAAAATTTACTGCTTGGAGAAGTCTTTGAACTAACTTCCCAAGGTCCTGCTTAACTCCTGCCTTGCCTCAGTATCCCCTTCCTTTGTTTGAAAACCAAACAAATACGAGCTGTCTGGTGAAGCTCTTGTCTTTACTCTCAGAGAGTTTTGATTTCCTGGACTTCCCGCAAAACATATACCACTTGTCTCTTTTTATTTAAGCCATTTACTGTACACTTGTTTTAGGACATTGGGGGCCTGATCAGTCTCCAATAGAGATACTACCCAGTTTTTTGGTACTGGACTATGGTATTCTTTATCACCCGCAGATAACCTCAGTATTGGCATAAAAAGAAAAACAACAGATCACAACTATGTCAACATGGCTAAAGTGTACAATCAGTAAGAACAGTCTAGAAAATTACAAACTTTGATAACTGTTAATTTGCCACCTTTACCCATAGGTACAAGATTTATAGTTATATAACAATATCTAAAACAAATCAGAAAATTATATACAGTAAATAGTCACTCAGTAGAGCAGTTTTACCTTCAAGGAAGAAAATTTAAAAGGGATAAGAGTTAAAATAGAGAAAGAAGGGAAAAAGATTAGAAGCAAGTCTGAAGAACAAAAGAAGTTTACCCATGCTTTGAGAAACTCATGAAGAAGATAGGGAGGAAAGAAAAAAGGAAAAAACAAGAACAAAGCAACATAAAGAACTAAAAACAATGTTCACACTCATGAAAAAACAAAAACAAACAATCAAGAAAAAAAACCAAAAGCAAAGAAAAAGAAAGAGATTTCTCTGATGGTAAGCCTCTGGTTATCTTCTGGGGTTTAAAGATTTGTAGCAGTGTCCAATTCAGGTGTGCCTCTGCTGTCACTGGAGGAGGTAGACAGAACCCAAATTAGTGCAGGATGATCCTGGCAAACCCAGTAGGATTAGGGTGGGTTGCTGATGCTAGTGCTTTCAACTCCACAGAAGTTTAGGCTGAACCTGCCCTCTGGTTGTGGAATTGGGGCCTGAGTTGGTCAACCTACAACACTCTGGGTATCTCTTGCTGGTCTGTCCTCGGTTCCCTGACCCTAAATGTCTCCCGTGGTCCCTCTCCCAGTCACTGTGGGATTTCAACACCGGGAACCCAGAGAGGAAGCCAACCCATAGCTACTCTGAATCTGAGGTTCAGTTAGCCCCTTTCTAAAGTGGCATCTGGCCAAGCACTGTCTGCAGGGGACACAGCAGTCACTTTGACTGGAGTCACTCACCAACTGTTGTAGTGCACAGAATCCACTGCTCCATTCCACTGGTGCGTTTCTCCCTGGAGGCTTCCAGAGTCCCCTACCCTCACTGTGTCTCTGTTGATTTGAGCCTCCTCTCTCACCCTGCAAGCCAGGAGCAGGGGAGAAAGTGCAGTTTGCCCCCTCCTTTTCTGCATTTCGGTCCGTCTCTTCACTTTCTCTGTGGCTCCAATTTTCCCTCCACATTGTTCCTCAGTACACGGGGATCCAAATCCCTCCTTTTTTTCTTCGCCACGTTGTTATTTTCTAGTGTCTGGATTCCAAATCTTGAAGGAGCTGATTTTTTGCTGTTCACTGCTCCATAATCTTCCCAGAAGTCTCTTAATTCTGAAATTCCATCATTACATTTTGAAAGGCCTTGACTTGAGGGAAGAATCTTTAGATGATATTTCTGTTTTAATTAGGGAAATTTGTAATCTATATTGGAATGCAATAAAAGTAAGAAAGCCAAAATACTTGTGGCCCATAGGTTTGGTAAAAACTTCAAAAGAAGTATATAAGTAAGTGATTTGATAAGATCTGTCTGGTAAAACCACTGGGAAAAGAAGCACATGGTGTAAGAGAGGCAAAAAGACTGTAATTGAGGAAATATCCAGACATAAATATTTATACATTTTAATGAAAACATTAGAATTGGGATGATCCTTAATTTCTCAGAATTGAATCTGAGCTTACCAGGTCCCTCAGCATCTGTAGAGTTTTCTCAATGAAAAGAACTATGGTAGTGGACAGCAAGAGCAGTTCCATAATTTTTGGGCCAAGGCAAAATGAAAATTCAAGATACTCTGCTCAAAAATGATGAAGAATTTCAAGGCAGTGACAGCAGAACATTAAGCCAGCTGAGGCTTTCTGAGTATGGGGCCCTGCAAAGCTGCACAGGTCACATGTGAGTCACTTGAAGGTGAGAAAAATATCAAGTTCATTAACAATAAAATGTATTTTTAAAAATTCACCTAATGAGATCCTACTAAAAAAGACACTGAGAAAAACACCAGTGACATTTGTGAGCAGCCAGTGCAGCTAAGAATGGATGAAACTACAAGAAAATGCACCAAGACCAGCGTCTAACTCAAGCTGCCATAGCAAAGCACCTGGAAGGACAGGAGCGTCCCTACCTCAGATCATGGTGTCCACACGGTGGGTGTCTGGTGGGGATTCTACGCCGAGTTTATTCACTGCTGCTTTCTTCACGCAGCAGAAAGGAGATTCTCTCTCTCCCTCCCCCTCCCTGTCTGTCTCTGTCTCTGTCTCTCTCCCTCCCTCTCTCGTTCTCTCCAAAATACCTAACATAAGCAACTTATAACGAGGAAAGGTTTATTTGGGCTCTCAGTTTGGACGTTTGGGTCCATGACTGCTTGGCCTCGTGGCTTTGGGCCTGTGGTGTCACACACATCATGACAGGAGCCAGTGGTGGAAGAGGCCTGTTCACCACACAGCTGCTGCAGAGGGACAAAAGGACAAGGGTCCCACAGTTCTCTCTCAGGGTTTGGTCCCCCCAATAACTTACCTTCCTCCTGCTGGGCTGCACCCCTTTAAGGTTCCACCACCACCCAACAGTGCCCCCTGCTGGGGGCCAGGCCTTCAATGCATGGCCTGTGGGGACCCTCTCCACATGCCAGCAAGGCCCTGTCTCTAACTGCAGTCGCATTGGGGGTTAAGGCTTCGACATAGGGGCGGAGGGTTGCATAATTCAGTCACAGCAAATAATCAAGCTGCTTACTTTTTAATATTTAAAGAATCGTTAGTTTTTTAAGGTTTGTTGTTTTAAACAATAGACATGTTACATTTAATCCTTTGGAGAAAAATGTATTTTGGAAGACAACTTTGAGAAGAACCTTTTTTTAAGCCTGCTTTCATTAACAGCAAACTGACAGCTCATAAATAGGATTTTCTTCTAACTCATGTTTTAACTGACAAGTCAAAAATTGTGTATATTTGTTGGGCATAACATGAGGTTTTGATATATGTTTACATCGTGGAATGGATAAATCAAGCTCTACAACACACTGCCCCACATAGTTATTTTGTGTGTGGTGAGAACATGTAAAATCTACTCTCTTAGCTATTTTCAAGTGTAAAATACATTGTTATCAGTTATGTGTACAACAAATAAATTTTAAAATGAAGCAATATTTTTTATTTTCATTATCGCCTTTATTTTCAGGTGTCCGAGTTTGGACGTGTTACCTGTTCAGCACTTTGTGGGAGTGTGTAGGTGTGTGTGTGTGTGTGCGTGTGTGAGTGTGTGGGGGTGAGGTTCACACACTGAACATACACATTTTGGCTTTGTTTTCAGAAAACTGTGCACTGTTCTAATCCGATGTGGGCGCTGTGCTTCTGTCTCCTCTGTGAGCCAGGGGTGGGTGGGGGGGCGCCCCTAAGAGAGCCCAGAGGAGCAAATCCCAGGCCACCTAGGCCAGTAAGACAGTGAGTTTTAAAGGCTAAATGAGGAGCCTAGGTTTTTCCACAGAGAAGCCCTGACTCTGCCCTTTTCCCTGAGTGGCTGAGGGGCCATGGCCGGCTGGGGGCTGCTGCATCCCTTCTCCTTGCTTCCCTTTGCCCCGCTGCCCTCCCGGTGGGCGGGACAAGCTGCCTAGCTGAGCAGCCTCCACTCAAGGTGCAGCTCCTCTGCGGGCTGCGGCGCCCTCCCCTGCGCCTGCCCTGCAGACCTGCTGCTGCCTCTGTGAAAGGGGGAGGCACCCTGGAGCAGCGAAGATCAGCAAGGGAGGGACCTGTGCCCGTTGTTGACATCCGCGGCCTCCACCAACCCCAAATAGCTGCCATGAACACAGCTGGGCTTCCTGCAGATTCCCTGGTTCAGCCCTGCCATTTTCCCCAGAGATGTCACAGCTGTCACCCAAACAGCTCGGGATGCCCCGCCCCCTCACTGGACTGCTGCCCCCACAGCTGTGGCTCGATCCCCCCCTCACCCAGGGCAATCACAGCCTTCACTGGGCCGATCAGCAGGTCTCAGTGAGAACTAATCACAGGTCTGCACCTGGACCAATCACAGGCCTGCAGCTGCTGCAGAAGAAACCTCCTCTCACACTTCTCTGATCAGTCTAGTTCATCTAGGAGGGCTCCCTCTGGGGTACTGCACCCCTCTCCCCTCACAGGTCCTGTTAAAATAGAGGCTTTCATTACTGGTCCTATAACTACCAACCTCAACTCAAAAAACAGCAATGAACACTAGGAGCTGCTAGCCCTGAAGAGCTGCAGAGACCAGCAGCCAACAAAGATCAGCAGCAGAGGACAGCACCCTGCAGAGTCAACCTGAGGTGTCCCACCCGAGGCAGTGTCAGACGGCAGTGACTGACAGCAGCAGAGACCTGCAGTCGGCTGTGTCAACGGTTCTTGGCATCCAGTGTTCTCCAGCATCATCTGACAGCAAGGACCACTAGCAGAGCCGCGCTTTACCAATGAATGATTTCCATCTGAATTGAGCAAAAGAGCCCTCAACTGATTTGCAACAGTCTCATTTTTATTAAGAAAGAGTAATTTTACTAAGAGTCATAAAGCAGTTTCAGATTTGCTGAAAAGGGAGTTCGAATTTGTGCATGTGTAGAACAGACACCAGTGCTGGTCCTGATGCTGACCCCTCCTTCCAGAAAGCCTCCAAAGGACAGAAAGGTGGAGCCAAGCTTTACTGCGTTATTTGTCCTTTTATGAAGTTGTATGTTTCCTGTCCCATGTGTATAATTTATAGTTAGGAATTTCAAGTGAACTAGTTCCATAATTGACTTTGCATTCTCCAAGGGTATCTACATGACTCTAAGAATAAAGTGGTTTTTTTAATGAGACTGGAAACATTTCTCAAAAGATGTGAAAAGACTCCCAAATTTTTCCTACAGATAAAAACCGACAGTATATATATTTACCATGAAAATAAAATTAGCATATGCAAAGGCTTTGCATTTAGCCTAGCTGATTTAAAAAGGAAAAAACTGTCACCAAATGGCCTGTGGAGGCTGAGACTGTGACGCGGAGGTAAAGCGTTCTTAGTATGTGCTAAGCCCTGGGTTTAATCCCAGTGACTAATAAATTAATAAGCTAATTAATTAAAGTAGAGTAAGTGGACCTATTGCTCGTGTCCATCAGTCACCGAGCTGCCCTTCAGGGTAAGATAGCTGTCTCTGCATGCGTTTATGTCACCACGTGACCTTTATTCCGTGAGTAAGACAGAGGACGTTAATTTTACCGTGTTGCATCAATTCTGTATTCCTGGGATGAACTCCTGCTTTCCGTGCAATCCTTGGATTGTCGGGCTGTGGCAAGCGTGTGTCCGTGTGTCCATCGGCGGGGACGAAGCGGCTGAGAGCACGAATTAGTGAGGAGGAAAGGTCTGTGGGGCTCGCGTCTCAGGTGCAGGTCTGGTCAGCCGGCCTCTTGCCAGGGTCTGCATGAGGCACAGAGGATGGGGGAAGCTGCTCCCCTCATGGCTGCTGGGAAGCAGAGAGACCCAAAGGGGATGGGCACACAGTGCCCTTCGAGGACACGCCCCAGTGACCTCATTTCCTCCCCGTGGCCCCGCCTCTCCTAAGGTCCCACCATCTGCCAACAGTGCCACAGTGGTGACCGCGCCCTTGACACACGGGCCTTGGTGGACACTCCAGATGCAAGCTGGTGCGGTGGGAGCTGTGTAGAAGGGCGTTCTCTCCTCTCCACTCTCTGCGTGTCCAGTGAGATTGGCACAGTTTGTGCCGTGAGTGCCACCTTCGTGTTCTGTAGGAGTCTCAGCCTGGGTCCCACCCCTGGGTGCCAGCAGCCTAGGAGGGAGTGGACGAAAGCAGAGCCCAGCGCAGTGCAACGCAACGGGGCCCAGTCGGCGTCCACCTTCCTCTCCCCAGACTACGCGCTGCGGCTGCGGGAGGAAGGGTCTCAGGTCCAAGGGCTGTGTTGAGGGCTCCTGCGCCCCCCGCCCCCGCCGTGGGACCTGTGCTGCAGTAACTGCTGAAGGCCGCCTCATTAAAGAGTGAGTTGTAAAGAGGAGCTCAGGAGCAGAGAGCGCAGGAGCACGGACATGAGAGACGGGGGAAAGAAAAACATTTACAGGTTTTTGTTTTCTTTTGTGGCACTGGAGATCAAACCCATGGACACTCTACCACTATGTGGCCACCCCTTCCATTTTTTGAGACAGGGTCTCAGTAAGTTGCACAAGTGAGACTTGAATTGATGACCCTCCTGCCTCAGCCTTCCAGAGTCCTGGGATTACAGGCATATGCCACATGCCCGGCTTCTTTGCACTGCACCCAGCTTGGCACGTATTTCATGATTTAGAGGAAGAATAGGCCACCTGTCCCACCCTTCTTATAATTCCACAATATCCAGTTTTATCAGAAAGCCTTATTTTCCTGCACATCTTGATATTTTATACAAGAATACATATTCTTTGGGCTGGTGAGATGGCTCAGTGGCTTAAGCGCCTGCCCGGCAAGCGCGAGGGCCCGAGTTCGACTCCCGAAACCCACATACGAAAAAGGGGCCGGTGATATTGCTCAGCGGCACGGGCGCCTGCTGGCGCACGAGGTCCTGAGGTCGACCCCCGGTACCCACAAAAAAAAAAAAAAGAAAAAGGGGCTGGTGATATCGCTCAGCGGCACGGGCGCCTGCTGGCACACGAGGTCCTGAGGTTGACCCCCCGGTACCCACAAAAAAAAAAAAAAAGAGTACATATTCTTTGTACAAAATTTTTAGATTCAAACTATTAGCAGGGTGGGGTGCTGTACACCTACAATCCAAGCACTCTGGGAGGTCCAGGCAGGGGGATCACAAGTTGGAGCCCAGCCTGGCCAACTTAGCAGATTTAGGGAGAACTTGTCTCAAAGTAAAAATAAACAAATACAAGCGCTAGGGCTGCCGCTCAGTGCAAAGGCTCTGGGTTCAACTGCCAGTAGCACAAAGAAAAAGTGTCGTTTCATACAAGACGTGGGAACATTATTCAGGTCATTGTGCCTTTCCTTGAAATCAGATGCTGAAGGAAGACTCTCGCAAGGGAATCAGCAGACAGCTAAAGGGAAGTGAGTGAGAAAGAAGTGAAGAGCCTCGCAGGCCTGAGCGGAGAGCACGCTGCTCACTATTCTCTTCCTGCTGCAGACCTGAAAGAGAAGGCGCAGATGTGACTCGAGAGTCCTTGCTCCGGGGAGAGAGCGGGAGCAAACACTGAAGCTGGACAGGCAGAGATTCTGCTCACGACAGCGACCCCATGCCTCTGTCCCCTCATCAACCAGCTGAACGGGCGGTAGCTGCTGGCTGTAGCTCTGAGCGGCTCTCTCCGCAACTCCTGAAGCCCACTGACCACTCCACCCTGCAGTCCTTGTTCCAATCCCCTTGTCTTAATTCTTTAAAAAATACCAAGAGTGCTATGTGGAGGAGGGAGAAGGGCACTGTGACTCGGATGAGCCGGGTCCCCAAAGGTTCACTGTGGGCAGCTTTGTCCCCAGTGTGGCAGTGTTGAGACGGTGGACCCTGGAAGAGGCAGGTCCTAAAGGGAGGCCATCGGGTAGTGAGCGCTCCACCTTCCAGGAGGGCTGATGCAGGTCTCACAGGACAGCATTAGTTCCCATGAGAGTGGGTCGTTATAGGGAGCCTGTCACCTCCACGTGCCACACTACACTCTCGCTCAGGTCCTCACCCTTGTGATGTCACTGTCAAGGCCCTCATGAGAGCTGAGCAGAGCCAGCACCATGCTCTTGGTCTTCCTGAACTGAGCCAAACAAGCCTCTTGTGTAATACAAAGTACCCAGCCTCAGGCGTTCGTTACAGCAATAGAAACAGACCCAGGATGCGCGGCAAAACCAGCAAGCCCTTGTCCCCTTTCCTCTCATCTTAGTCCTACTTGCCATTTTCCCCATGCTCCCCAGTTCCATCTGTCACCTCCACCCAGGGAAAGAGGACCAGCTGCGGAAGGAACTTGTGAGCAGCATCGGTGAGGCCAGAGGGGCCCAGGCTTGTGCCGATGCCCACAGGTAGGGAGGTCCTTCCCCTGGGCACGACACTGCCCGTGAACTGGCCCATCCATCTGACCCCTATTGCTGGACGCTGCAGTTGCATTTCAGCAAGAGACTCAAGTGGCTGCAGACACCTAGGCCACCTTTTTCCTTTTTTTTTTTTTTTTTTTTGTGGGTACTGGGGGTCGACCTGAGGACCTCGTGCGCCAGCAGGCACCTGTGCCGCTGAGCAATATCACCAGCCCTTTTTTTCATATGTGGGTACCGAGAGTCGAACTCGGGCCCTCGTGCTTGCCAGGCAGGCGCTTATGCCGCAGAGCCATCTCACCAGCCTTCGGCCGCCTTTTTCTGTGTGTAATACTTGCCACGAAACAGAAAGTCACAGGGGTCTAACATGCCATTGTCATAAACCCCCTTCCTGGGGATGGCTGGGCCTATCTCTGAGCCCTGGGACCAGTGTGGCACTTGCAGGGCAGGTGGGCCATGTGTTCTTGAGCAGATCTATGACCCACAAGCCCCTAGTTCAGCTGAGACCCAGTTGCAAAGGGGCCTGTTTTTCACTGATCACAGTTTCTGCCCACCCTGCCTCTCCGCGGCCTTCTACAGTGTGCGCAGTGCCGGGACCCAGCTCTCCACCCAGGCTCCTGAGCCTGTCCTTGCCCCAGCAGGGGTGAGCTCAGTAGCCAAGGCAACCCCAGACCGCAGAGAGGGGCAGCTGCAGACCCCGGAAGAACACCTGCCCTGCAAACACACAAGAACACAGAGTTGGGATGTGGGGTCCCACAGTGGGCCCTTTATTTCTGCAGTGTCCAGCTGCAAGGGTAAGGTCACTTGGGTCACAGGCACATGGTGAGAAAGAGGAAGGGCAGGTGGCAGGGAAAGGAGGAGGAGGGCTGCTCACAGTGTGGCTGCCCTCACGGAGAGGAAACCCGGCCGCAGAACAGGATGGCGCTGGTCTTGCAGTGCTGGATGAAGAAGAGGAAGGGGTGGTCAGCGCAGAAGGTCGGCGTGAAGCGCATGCATCGCATCATCATGATGGCCGCGGTGGCGGCCGCGGCCTCCGTGCCCTCCTCGTTGACCTCCACGAAGGACTTGTGCACGACCTTGGACAGAAACAGGTCTCTCTTGGAAGACATTCCAGAAAAGTCTGCCCTGGCCTGCTCGAAGGCGTCGGTCATGCCCAGACGGGAAAGGACGTCCTTCATGTCATAATTTTCCTCCAGTTTAAACCGAGGCAGGAAAACCTCCACCTCTTCTTCGTCCATCTTGTCTGGCTTTGTCCATTCTACGAATTTCTCATATGTAATTTCCTTTTCCACCTAGGAGAGGAGAGGTGAAGGTTTAGAATCAGGACAGCAGTGTCACAGGAGGCCCTGTGGGTGACAGGGGCGCCCCCTGCTGTTCAGGGCACTCTGGCTGTGGTTGGAAGTGGTGCTGGGCTAAATAAGGGAGCTGGCCGGGGCCGGGGCAGCACAGGGCTCCGGACTTGCCCAGCATGCACGAGACACTGGGTTCCATCCCCAGCACCAGAGAAAAATATGTTTCAAAAGCTAACTGGAACCAGGGAGCGCTCTGCAGCAGAAACCCGATGGCACGACACCACTGCGGCTTTGCGTCTGTTACCGTTCTCAAGTCCACGTGTTCATCCGGAAGCACGATGATCATATTGAGCTCCTTGCTGACGTAGGGAAGCACCAGAATCTTGGTGAAGATTTCTCCTATATAGGTCATTTGAAAAGTAGACTTCTTATACATCATCTGCACAGGTTTCTCCTCATGCTGCAAAGGAAATGGATAAACATTAAGCTCCAACAAGAGTGAACTGTCGCACTGGACGAATTCGACAGAGGAGCCCACTCTCAGTCTCTACGAACAGCTTCTTCAGAGGTTTTCCTGAACACCACGTGGCCCTCCTCAACCTCTGCTGTGGAGTAAACCTCAAACGTCCCCTGATGGCCCATGTGCTAAAGGCTTGGTGCACTGGACGGTGCTACTGGAGTTGAAGGGCGGGGCCTAGTGGGAGGTCTTTAGGGCACAGGGGGCGTGTCCTCGAAGGGACTGTGAGACCCCGACCTCTTCCTCCTCCTCTCTCTCTCTTCCCTGCCATAAGTAGAGCAATTTTGCTCTGCCACGTAGGCCCCACCATTGTCATGCAGCAACCTACCAAAGGCTAAAAGCAACGGGCCTGCCTCATCACCGAACCTCTGAAACTGAGCCAAAATAAATCTTTTCTCTTTATAAGTTGGTTTTCTCAGCATTTATTCTAATGAGTGGAAGTTAACAGCCTTCAAACACTGAGATGCTCGGGGCTCATACCTAACACCTCTATCCTCCTGGCGATCTCCTCCAGTCTCTTGATTCTGAACACAATTCCCAACTTTACATTTCTAGTCTGGACCTCTCCCCGCACTCCAGACTCATGTATTTTACTGCCTGTGGGAATCCTGCACTTGGACGCAAACCTGCAATATCACACAAAGCACGGGGCCCCTTATATGCCTTTCCAGGTCCGCTCCACCTACTCTTTTGTCCATTAGAGTTAAGGGTGGCGTCACCCATCGAGTTGTCAAAAACCATGGCGCGCCCTTGCCTTGTGCCTTTCTCTCACTCCCCGAGTCTGACTCATGAGCAAATCACACTGGATCTGCCCATGAAACACAACCCAAATCCGACCTGTTCTTTTCACCTCCACTGCCAACGCCTCTCCCTGGAGTAGGGAGACGATACCCTTGTGACTCCCCTCAGCCAGAGGGGTCCCAGTTAAATGTCAGATCACATCGCTCTGGGCAGACACCCTTTCACGCTGCCCCCAAGAACAAAAGTTGAAGTTCTTTCCAAAAGCTGTAATCGCCACAAGGGCTCATCCTCCCGTCCCCTCTCTGACGTCAGGACCTCCCGCTGTCCCTTCACTGATCTGTTACTCCCGAGGGCCCCTTCATGGTTTTGAGGTAAACCAGGTTCCTCCCTCTCTGTCGCATAAGCGCACCCTTTGTGTCGTTCTGGTCTTTACTCAGCTATTACCTCGGCAGTGAGGGTGTCCTTGATGGCTCTCCCGTGCAATGACACCCACGCACAGCCTCCTACCGACCCTGCGTGTGTCTCTGGAGCTCTTACGACGACCTGCTAACTCCTATTTTCTTCTTTACACTTACTGTCTGCCCCAGGAAAATGGAAGTGTCATTGCCTATGTCACTGCTTGGCAGCGAGCGTGCATTCAATCAACACCTGCTGGATAAATGAATCAGATACGCCTTGTTTAACGACCTGTTTAACAACTGTTCGGACTTAGACCAAGGTGTGCTGCTCAGACTTACAACCTGGCTTTTTCTTTGGTATAGTTTTGTACATCTGGCTTATAGAGCCTCAGTGTCTTTTTTGTGTACAGTACACTTGGTTTATAAAGTACCATAATTTTTGCTGATTGTACTGTACAGCACCGTGGTTTTATGTTCTGTTATACATTACAGTACTGCACGTAAGAGTTATGCAAATCAAAGCAAAGCCATCGAATTGGAGTTTCCTCTGACCATTTCTTTGTTCTGAATGTTGTGATGTACACACTATGTACCATTCCTCATTTGGGACCAATTCACTGAATGACATAGTTGCAGGAACTTAACCCAGTCGTCAAAAAATCAACTCCGGTACACAAACTCCTGAGTTTTAATACCGAAGGACAAGGTAAAATCTACACATCTCACTAGAAGAAACTGCATTTGTGCTCAGTGTATCCCCAGCAGCCAGGGAGAAAGCCCAGAGGACGGTGACCATGTCCTGTCCAACAATCCTCAGCTCCGGGCCACTTCAGCTACTGTGAAGTGACTGAGTATGGTGGGACAGACACAGCCCAAGGCTCTTTGCAATGCCCAGTTTTTGGGCATGACGCACCACTGTGTTTTGCAGAAACAAATAAGCAGGAGTGACTTCCAATAACTTCACCATAAAAATAAACCCACCAGTGCTGGCGATTCCCCTCGCACCACAGGGTGCTGACCCTGCCTTAGGCAAAGTCTCCTGTGCTCCTCAGCCCCCCACCCACTTTCTCTACCTCGAAGACAGGAAAGCAGGACAGAATCCCCACCGGCTGTACCTGGCAGGAAGCGCATCAGATAGCTCTGGCCATGCACTACCCAGCAAGGGTTCCCCTGAAAACCACCGCAGATCCTCCAAAGGAGGGGGCGTGCTCGCTGTCCGGCCCCTCCCTCCTACCTCAGTGCACAGCCAGCATCTGAGCCACTTTGCGGCCACGGGGAAGGCTACTGCTGAGAATGGCAGAGCAGGGGGGGACAGCCATATCCCAGGGCACTGCGCGGTGCCGCATCAGCCCTGGGCTCCGCCAACCCCAGACCTGCGGGCGTGAGAGCTGAGCATCTGGGAGTGGAACCACGTCATTTGGGCGCTCTGCTGCCTGCGGCTGAGTGAAGTCCTAACACGGGCCTTGTCAAGGGCGAGTTTCAAGGAAAGGAATATTTTAAAAGGGAAAATACAACATGTCCTTTGAGAATGGAGCTCAAAATAAAATGAATTTCTTGAGAAAGTGAAGGTCCAGATTCAAGTAGGCCTGGAAGATCCAACTTATAATAAATGATCAGGAATACGATGCGATGAGCCTCTCCTGTCTGCATTGGGTTAGATGCAGAAAACACTTTGTAGTGAAAGATTTTTTTTGAAAACCAAAAATGTAAATGGGATTTAGCTGGAGAAAGATACAGAACTATTAGCAAATAGCATATTCTAAGCCAGTGGTTAAACTCAGAATCTGTCCTGTGTAAATGTACCTTTGCTGGTTTTTTTTAAATCTGTATGTGTACTATTTCCACTATCAAAATAAGAATGAAGATCACCATTTCAGTATTTCCTGAACTATATGCCGGGCCTTGTGAGATAGCCGTCTGCCCTTTGCATGGCTTCTCAGTGGGGTGAGAAAAGTCGTTCAACTGGTCCAATGTCATGAGACAGCAGGGACATGGTGGGCACTTGGAGAAGGGTTGGAAAACAGGGGATTCCCAAGGGGAAATAACTGGAATGAAACAGGCACGGAGGTACTGAAAGGAGTGGAGAAAAATGGGTAGGCTCCAGGTCCACAAAATCCTCATACACCATGCTGGACTTTGAACTTTCTCTCAGAAGTTCTGAGAAGGCAAGAAAAGACCTAAAGTAAGCCTGAGACCCACACCACTGGACTTGGCCTGTAGGCGGACATGCTGGTAACGGCATGGCAGGATAGTAGGGGGGACCCCAAGCCTCGGTGGGGGGTCCCACCTGACAAGCTGACCAGTGCCAAAGAGCACAGCTACATGAGGTGGCTTCCTACGTGTTTTGGAACACAGGACCGCGTCCGGGAGTGTCCCTCCTTATCACACAGTATTACCTTGCTGACTTTAAATGGCCTCTCATGGGTTCTTGCTTTGTCAAACTGTCTGTCCCAGTTTCCTTTGAAGTAGATGGCATTCACGAGAACCAGACTGGTGCTTGAACTCAATGCGTCTGAAGACAGAACCTCTGTAATTTTATCTGAAAGGGAGAATTAAAGAACCAGGTAGCCAAGGCTGATGAACACAGCAGGGATGACAGAGAGGTGACCTCCTTCAGTGGTCAAGTGCATGGGTCCAAGATTTCATTGACCCCCCTGCCAAATATAAAGGATGTCTGCCTATAAAACAAAGGATCATCTCCCGCTCCATAAAAACAAGTTTAAAAAACTAAAAATTCTAGTAAGAGAAATACCACTGTTTGAATACAACACATAAAATGAACGAGATGTTCAAATGTAAGCATAAATTCATAACAGAAGAGACAGAAATGATCAATGCCCATAGCCTACAGAAAAGAACTTAGAAGACTTAAAAGGAAAAAAAACAAAACAACAAAAAAACAACACTCTGGGAAGCTGAGGCAGGAGGACTGCAAGACTAAGTCCAGCCTGGGCAACTTAGTGACTCAGCAAGAGCTTGTCTCAAAATTTAAAATTTAAAATATGGCTGGGGATGAAACTCAGTGCAAAGGCCCTGGGTTGAATTCCCAGTACCACAAAGAAAAGAAAGAGTGGTTGTAAATATATGTTAAAACAAGAGTTTAAGGTTTAAAAAAACAGCCAATTCAGGTGGCACACTTCTGTAACCCCACCACTGAGGAAGGCTGAGGCAGGAAGATTGCAAGTTGAAAGCCTGGGCAAATCAACAAGATTTTATCTCAAAAAAGGAAAAAGGGGCTGGGGACGGGGATGTAGCTCAGTGTGAACATCCGGGTTCAGTCTGCAGTACCGAAAAAAGTTAAATTAAAACTTTTTAATGACTCGTTATAAAATGCTCTTTGCAAGTGTAAAAGTGCAGAACCACAGGTAAACGGAGACTTGGCCAATCAACCTGCAACAGGGCACGAACACTGAGGAGCACGGGCTACTGTCAGCGCGGGAGACAGCTCCAGACCTGTGATATGAAATTTCCTTTACAATGTTCGTGAAAAGAGAGTAACAGAGAGAAAATTAAAGCACGGGTTGTGCTGGAAGAAATGTTCCTAATATCAGAAGATTTCACAGAGACGCTGAGCAGGGACCAGCGAGACGTCAGAGCTTGCTGATGGCTCAGAGTGGATCTTTAAAGTTCGCAATTATTTAGAGAATTTTAAAAAGTCGCCCTTGTTTACATTTGATGTTCTTGTGAAGGAACTGACAATAAGCCTGATTAAAATAGTATTAAAAATGGAACGACAGAGCCAGGGGTGCGGCTCAGTGGCAGAATCCAGGCTCCGCACGCTCAAGGCCCGGGGTCCCACCCTCAGCACCGAAAACCAAAAGCAAACAGAAGAACTGTGTTGTCACCTTCTGTCTTCTTGGCCACCCAGGAGTTTATGTGTCTCCTGGACTCCTCTGTAGCGTGGATAAAGTCAAGCTCTTCCATCTCCGCTTGATAGAATTTACGGCAGGAATCTTTAAAAGACTAGGGGAGGGACAGCAACATAATCTCAGGGCTACACAAATAATTAACACCAACAGCTTACTTCTTTTTTGCACCAAAGCCAACAATCAAAAGGTTTATGATTTACTATGTTATTTTCCAATAATTATGAGGAATGAACCTAAAATCCAGCCCCGGAGTTGCCAGGCGTATTTCATGTCAGCCTGGAAATGAAGTTAGGCGGTGGTCTGCAGAGCAGCTGAACTTCACAAACTGCGGCGTTCTTTTGGGGAACAGTGAGGTGGAGCTGAAACTGAGGGGCAGGGATGATGGAGAACATCACACTGACAGCCTCCCGGGTGCCGAGCCCACAGGAGCCACGCCAGCCACAGCTCCTGTCACTGCAGGACAACTGAGAGCAAACACAATGCCCAGAATGTGGGAGATGGGCCCGGCACCAGCCCTGACACCACGGCTTCCTGCGATGGCAACGGGATAAACCAGCACCGTCCAAACTGGAGTCACATGTGGCCACAGAGCAGCTGGCCGGGCAGCTGGAGAATCAAATACTTCCTCTTATTTCACTGGAATTTAAATAGCTACCTGTGTCTCGAGGCTCCCAATGCTGGATGGCTCAGTTTTGAGCAGTGAGCAACTCTTTTTTTTTTTTTTTTTTTTTTTTTTTTTGTGGGTACCGGGGGGTCGACCTCAGGACCTCGTGCACCAGCAGGCGCCCATGCCACTGAGCGATATCACCGGCCCCTTTTTCGTATGTGGGTTCCGGGAGTCGAACTCGGGCCCTCGCGCTTGCCGGGCAGGCGCTTAAGCCGCTGAGCCATCTCACCGGCCCAAGCAACTCTTAAAATGTAAGAGTTCAGGGCTTGGGGTGCAGCTCTTTGGGAGCGCTTGCCTAGCATGCGGGAGGCCCTGGGTTCCGTCCCCAACACCGCAAATAACAAAAAACAATCTTGATCACAGTCTGTGAAATGATAATGAGATTGATGGACAAGTATATTCTTGCATATTAAAGCAGAAAATCTGAGCTGAAATAATGAGCTTTAGTTTGAGTAGTCATTGCTTATAAAATAAACTTAAATGAGCTGGAATATGGTTACAATACACTACAGGATAATTTCCCGATCTTCTTTAGAATAGCTCATGGCTAAATATTTAATTCCCCCTTTGAGAACTATTCGCGTAACACAGGGGCTCACATTTGTCCTTCAGGATAGCCTGAGAGCAAAGATGCCACACGGAGTTTAGGAACACGAGTCCTTGGATTACCACTGCGTGACCTTAGAATAGAGGGTCCGTGTCTCCCCCACTTCCGTCAATGAAGAGACAGCTGGGGCTGCATCTGGGTGGTCACTTTGAGGTCCAGATTAATTACTTGCATCACTGCTGCTTTATCGAACGTTACTGAATAAGTAGCGTACTGCAGGCACCACAAAGATGAATTTCATGGACCGTCTCACTCAGGCCACCCACAGTTCACACTGGGTCAGGCTCACTGCTCTGCTCTGCTTCTGAAAAAACTGTAAATCTCTCCATCTAAGAAAATAGTCTGGGGCCAGTGATATAGCTCAGTGGCATAAGCACCTGCCTGGCAAGTGCGAGGTCCTGAGTTCAACTCCAGGTTACCTGCATGTAAAAAAAAAAAAAAGAAAGAAAATAGTCTGAAAGCAAGCTGGTCACTCATATACTGATAACTTGCCACACACCCTTAGGTGATTTTTACAACTTTTAAATTCACTGGAAAATAACCATCTGCTTTTTAAGTTTCTAGTTTATAAGGGATGACTACTCAAACTAAAGAAATACCTAATTACACACTGTGCTTGGTGTTTAGATTTTTTTGGTAACACTAAGTTTATGAGATATAATTGACCAATATTTCTAATCTCTTTAATTTTATAACCCAATATCAAAATAACATTTTAAATATCAATGTTTTTTCTATATACCAAAAAGGAAGGCAGGAAGGACGGAAGGAAGGAAGGAAGGGAGAAGGAAGGAAGGAAGAAAATTAATCAGTCTATCCTTTGTGTCTGTTGGAAGTTTTCTCATTATAGACAATACTTTAAAAAGATGAGCATAACCTACCAAGCAGCTAAGACTGATACAATAAGTTTTAAAAATTGTAAAACAATCACACTGTGAGCCAGGCATGACAGCACACATTGTAATCCCAGCACTCTGGGAGACTGAAGCAGGAAAATTGAAAGTTTGAGCCCAGCCTGGGCATCTTAGCAACTAAACAAGATCCCGTCTCAAAATAAAAAATTTTAAAAAGGGCTGGGAATGGTCCTTAGTGTGAAAACCATAGGTTCACACCCTAGTACCACAAACCAAAAACAAAAACAACGCTGTGGTGTACAGATCTTACCAATATTTGACGTCATGGTCGACTACATTCATTTTACATCACTTTGTTTTAAAACAATGAATGTAAAATCTGAAAAGGGCTTGAAAAATGCTGATCAAAATCCCAAACACATAAAGAACTCTTACAAATCAATACAAAAGGAATACAATACAAAGGAAGAAAAGGAATACAGCCCAATAGAAAAATGTGCAGAGAATATATAAATAGCCAATTCATGGAAAACATATACAGATGGAGCATCCTTTATCCCAAATGCACAGGACCAGATATATTTTGGATTTCAGAGTTTTTCAGATTTTGAGTTTTGGATTAGGCATGCTCCACTTGTACATGTTCAAAACACATAAGAAAAGTTGTTCGATCTCATAAAGACTCAAAAGTTAGAAGTCTAAGAATAGGCAGTGTGTTTGATGGCGGGCAGAAATGAACACTGCTAATAGCCCGGGAGAGAGTGCAGACAGCGTTTTCGAAAGGAATTGGGCAATACACTTAAAATCTCCAAGTTTCATTTTCTTCCTCCCTTCTAACAATCCGTCTTGAGGAGCACACGCAGATAGACAAAATCTCAGTCAAAAACACTCCCATCCATAACAGCCCACAGATCCTACAACCTAGATGCGCCCCATGCACAAATGGTTGCTATGTTACAAGGCATCCGTACTCCGCCAGTCACACGGTCACTAACAGAGAAGTGGCCTGGGGGAGAGCTCCACAGGGAGCTCATGCTTAGCATGCGTGAGGCCCAGGTTCCATAATAACAATAATCACAGTGAGGTACAAGGTACGGTCTAAAAATACGGTGAATGTTCAAATTAAAAAAAAATATTTCAGCGAAAGACACATTGCCATCAGCCCCTCAGAATACTCCCCTCACTTCAAACACACTCATCCCGTCATTCTTGCCACTTTCTGAAGCAGTTCTGGAAGTCCTCCTTCATGAGTGTCTTTAGTTTCAGTGTCATGGCTCCCTCCACATCCTAGGTCAACTCAAAATGTTTACCTTTTGGGTCATTTTCACTTTAGGGAAGAGCTGGAAGTCACACAGCGCCAGATCTGGTGAACAAGGCAGAGATGACACACTGTAATGTTCTTACGAGTCTGCCTTTCCGCTGGGTGGCACTTGGCAGGAACATTCACCATGTACCTTAATCACACCTTGTAGAGACACTCAGGACACAGGACTTCCAGGACACTTCAGAAAGTGCCATGAAGGACAGGGCAAGTGTGTTCAAAGAGGGGAAAGATTCTGAGGGACATACATGGCAATGTATCTTTTACTGGAATAATTTTTTATTGTATGAATGTTTATTGTAAACATTCCCTGTATATTTTGATCACACCGGATCTCAATTTTTCATCTGAAAAATCCCCAAAACAAAATTTCTATATGTGCAGAAAAATACACATCAAATCTATCGAAGTCCTTATCCTGGGAAGGATGAGGGGGTGTGCGAAGAGGATGATGAGGGTCTTATTTTGCTGGCCTTATTTGCTTTCTACTCACATAGATTGCGTAGTTTTCTGACTTCTTTTAATGAAAAAAAGAAAGCATGAAATCACATAAACAAATACAAGAAGTGCAGAGTGAGGACACCTGGGTAAGGTCACAACCCACGCTCTTCCTGCCACACCACATAACCCTCCCCGCACACTGGCTCGTTTGTGAAAAACTCCAAGTAGCACTTACTGAGAGGAATTCGTGAGACTTTTCCCCGAAGAGCCTGTTGGCCGTTCTCAGCAAGTAGTTGGTGCCTGTCCGATTCACTTCATCGAGAAGCAACTGGAAGCCCTGGTGAACGTCACTTCCATCACCACCACTTTTAATGAAAGAGAGCGCCTGAAATTAGAAATGGTAAAAACACACAGTGTCAGCAGCCCCTGAGCACAGGAAGTGGGAATGCGCCCCATGCAGATCCTCCCTACTTGTTCTGGTTGGATCCAAAATGTCCCCCAAAAGTCTCGTGTGTGCAAGACAGTGAATCACGAGGTGCCACACTCGTCGCTGACTGGATTCATCCACACATGCGCACAGCAGCTGACCATGCTATTAGGAGGTGGGGCTCGGCTGGTGCTGGTCCCTGGGGTGTAACCTGGAAGGGCCCATTCTTGTCCCCAGATCCTTCCTTCCCTCTTTGATTTCTGGCTGCCAGGGTTGAGCAACTTTCCCTGTGCCATGCCCCCTCTCCCATCCCGCCTCTGCCTTGGAGCCAGCCAACCAGGGACTGAGACCACAAGCCAAAATAAACCTGTCCTCCTTTAAACTGTGGGTGTTGGCTACTGTGTCCCAGCAAGGAGGAAGCGACTAAGACACTGCTGTGAATTTCAAAGAACCATCCAGTTAAAGACAAAAGGTGTCCCTCCCTGCAGCCCTCCACACGCAGGCTCTTCACGCTCGCCACCTGCAGCATGGCTGCAAACATGGCTGCCACTCAGACCCCCCCAGCTCTCAAACACTAGAAGATGCAGACCCTTGCTACCCTTGGGCTGGGGCTGACTCTGACCAACAGAATTCAGCCCAAGTGTCACTGTTTCAGTCTTGTGTCCTAGAAGGCCTGGCAGCTACCACATTGACCATGTGTGCTGGCCGCCATGATGGAAGGAAGTCCTACTAACACTGCTGGAGGCCACATGGAGAGCCCAGGAAGAAGAGATGCCACTGCACAGGGAGAGGTGCTTGGAAGGACACAAGGCCCCACCCACTGCCATCACCAAGGTTTCAGACTGGGGAGAGGCCACCTTAGACCTTCCAGCCCCACTGCCCTCTGAAACAGCTGCATGAGTGACGCAGCTGGCACCATGTGTAGAGGGGGTAGAGCTGCCTATCAGGCCATGGCATCTGGGAAATCATCCATCATTGTTGTTTACAGTCACCAAGTTTCAGGGTGGCTTTCTGCAGCCAGAGGTGACACATATAGCAATGCAGAAGTGTTCTACCATAACAAAAATCTAAACAAGGAGCCAGGCATGGTGGTGATGCCTGGAATTCCAACACTCTGGGAGGCTGAGGCAGGAGGATTGAAAGTTGGAGCACAGTCTAGGCTTCTCAGAGGTTTAGTGAGACCATGTCTCAAAATAAAAAGTAAAAAAGGGCCAGGGATGCAGCTCAATGCAAACTTCATGGTTTCGATACCCCAGTATCACCAAAAAAAAAATTTATTTTTAAAGGTAAACATGGGTTTCCAGGCAGCTGACTGAAACGAGAGACAGCAGAAAACTGCTAATGGGGGCTGGAGAAAGGGCCTGTGGTATGGTGTGTACTGGCAGAAGTGACGACAGTCATCTGCAGTGACAGGGAAGACAGGACATCTTCCCATCAACTAGAACGTGGCTGCTTCCCGCTGCCTAGAATAGAGTACGGGAAGAGAGAGACAAGCTGAAGGAGAAACGGTTCCACCCTGAAGCAGAATTTAAAGCAAGTGTTCCCACCCCAGGTCCTGCTCGGCAGAAAACGAAAATATTTATTTCCAGCCTCTTCAACTGGCAAATGTTTACAAAAGTAATGAATGGCTTCAAAGTAAAGGTCAAATCTTTGACCTTAGAAATGAGGTGAAGATCCCTTAGGAGATGAAGGTAGCACCTCCCAGGCCCTCTCGACAAAGGGGCTTCTAAGCATCTTAGGACATTGCTCCAGCACCCCGACCTCCAACCCAACAGACAGCCCCATCTCCAACACGTCTGTGCGTGTGGCTTTTGCCCAGTGTGGCAGACTGTAAGCTGATTTATAGAAAGCCCACGACAGTTTGAAAGGGATTATGAGGCCTTGGAAGAAAAAGGGAGAGACCGTTCAAAGTGGGGAACCAGGCCCCTAACTCTCTCAGGCCAGGAGGCAGGCTGAGAGAGCAACAAACATGGGACATTTCTTACAGAAAAGGGGGGAATTCTTCTGGGCATCTTCCCGGAAGAATTAAAAACATCATACCACAGCGATATATGTGCACCCATGTTTATAGCAGCACAATTTGTAATAGCCAGATCTTGGAAACAACCCAAATGCCCATCAACTGAGGAATGGATAAGAAAGATGTGGTATTTTTATACAATGGAGTACTATTCAGCCATAAAGAAGGATAAACTGGAGACTTTTATAGGTAAATGGATGCAACTCGAGAAAATACTCATAAGTGAAATAAACCAGAAGCACATGTGTAAGCATCGTATTATCTCTCTAGTATGAGAAACTGAAAGAGTAAATAAGATCCAAAATGTACAATAGATATGGTGAATCAAAAAGAAACTGGTCAAAAGGAAAGAGAGACTGGAATAGGGAAAAGAAAGAAGGGAAAGGGAAAAAAATTGTATATATATATAAGATGGTTAAGATAGATACACTACCAATTTTACTTAGTTCATTGAAGAGTAAGGTTTGTGCCAATAATGTTTGGACAATTGAATGTTAATGTCTGGTATCCTGAATAACTAACTTAAAGATAGTAATACGTAATGTATTAATCATTGTTACCCTCCTATTATGTTGTTTCGAAAATTTGTTCTTTTTTTGATTTGTTTTGTTTTTTCTTCTCTTTAAAATAAAAAAAAAGAAAAAAAAAAAAAAAGAAAAGGGGGGAATTGCTGAGAATACGGGGGCAGAGCCACAGCCCAAGGGGTGGTGGACAGGAAAGTCTCCCAGGAAACACAAGCAGAAGTCAATCAAGGAACATCCCTGCTCTCAGAGCACGGGACAGGAGCCCGAGCGCCTGGCTGGGTTTTGGAATCGCTACAGTTCAGCGACTGCAATGTGCCTCCCTCTCCTCCTGCCATGGGCTCACTGTGTCCCCTCAAAATCCCCGTGTTGAAGTCCTAACGCTACCTCAGAATAGGACCATAGTTGGAGAAATAGCCTTTAAAGGGATAATTAAATCAACACAAGGGCACTGGGGTGGGCACTAATACAATCTCACTGGTGTTCTCATAAGAAGAGGTTAGGATACAGACAAATGCTAAGGGAAGACCCTGTGAGGACACAGGGGAAAGACGCCACCTATAAGCGAAGCAGAGAGGCCTCAGGAAAACCAGCTCTGCCCACACCTTGATCTCGGACTTGCGGCCTCCAGAACTGAGAGAAAATACTACTTAAACTAGCCAGCCTGTGATAGTTGTTACACAGCCCTCAAAGACTAACACATCTCCCCCCACCACTGCTGAAGGGAGTGTCTGCCATCGCCCCTCCTGTCTCCCCACTGTATGTTGCAGCAGATGTGCCTCCCTAGTTCACAAATCTCTTCACTCTAAGAACTGCATTGAGGAGCTGCATCTCAAGCGCATCAGTTGGTCATGTCCTAGAACGCCCAGCAAGCCCGACCCCAGCATGGATAAGACTTGAGGGTCTTGGGAGGGGAGGGGCACCTCCGTGCACCTTACCTGTGGGAGCCATGAGGCTGGGGGCAATGAGGGGCCAGAGGGTAGAAAATGGGGGGTCACAGGCAGCCTTGATGTGCCAAATTTTTGGTGTTCGTATCCCAGAGCAGTTAGCTAAACCCAAATAACAGCCTGGGATCAACCTGAAAAATCACTTTTCATCATGGACAAGCTGAGCTATGTGTTGATGACATCCTCACTCCTCTGAATCAGACACCCACCTGTCACCTCCAACAGATCAGAACACTTGCTCAGCAGGGGTGGCAAGTCCTTCCACTCTCCAGCCCCATCTCCATGACGCCCATACAGTTATCACCCCAAGCAATCCCTCTGAGATCTGAAACGTGGGGGACCCGCTCAGCGGACGGTTACTGATATTCAGAAGCAGAGCTCGGTACCTGAGCCATCTGCTCTGCGGTGGCTGCCTTTGCTCCCAAGAAGACCATGGCCAGGGCGGAGGAGATGCTTATAGGTGATACAAACACATTTCCCGCGCTGTCTTCACCCAGAATTTTCAGCAGGTTTATACCAAAGTTGCCATTTGCTTGCAGCAGAGAATCCATGATGGTGAGTCTGGAACAATGAATTTAAAATCAGGATCACATAATTCAGCCTCACACGTTGTCTGTGTTTTCACTCCTTTAATACTCACCAGCAATGCTTTGTGTCAGTGAGCAAGCAGAAACACACACAAAGCTCGGTGTTTCTTTCAGGGCCCCCCAAATTGTTTTGCTTCTAATATTCAATGCGAAAAACACCCTGGGACCATACTGCACAATACTTAACAATGAATGGGGTTGTGCCAGTGACGTATTTTGAAAAATACCAGGTATAGTCATTATCTCATATCGAAGGATTTTACCAAAAAACGGGGGTTGGTTAACTCTTTATTCACATATTTTCTTCTTTTTAAAGAGGTCAGCATCCCAAATGTGCTAAGCTTTCCTTTGATAATGGCAGTTAGCAGCAGGACACCTAGCAAAGGACACGCAGATTTTTGAAAAATTATAGGCAATTGCCCTTGTAGGAAAAGGTGCATTTATTCATGAAGGAAGAAACAAACCAATCCTGCTTCCTGAAGACCCGTATCTGCAACACTTCCGGGGAGCAACACATCCCCGTAGTCAGTTCCGGTGGGTGGGATGAAAGAAGGGCTTACTGGCCTTTGGTTCCATGTCTGGACTCTTTGGGCGTGTTGTTATGGCTTATTGTGTGGTTTAATAATTCGAAAAGCATTCAAAATAATAAATTCACTCACCAAGTTATGCAAGGCAGCAAGTGTTTTCATAATGGGAGAGAGGACAGCATTTTAGGGAAACCGGAAGCCTCAAAAGATAAGTCGAACTCATAAAAAGCACTGGGTGACCCTCAATTCTTCTGGAAACCAATGCATGTGGCGAAGCCCAAACCTAAGGCCGTGCTTCATTTAAGGGGCCCACCTTGCTCCCCCTTGTTCTGCACTGCAAGGGCACTTGGCCACATGTTCTTAACACAGCCATATCCAGACCCAGCGTCAGCACTCGGGTCTGCGCAGCCCTGTCATGATGGCACCTAGCTGTGGCCTGGCAGCCTGGCAGGATCAGGAGCAGGAACAGTGCTGATGGAGGTGGAGGGGTGGATGGAGGTGGGGTGGGGTGGCGGTGTCTTCAGGCCAGCCAGAGTCACAGAATCACAAAACAGCTGGGGTAGGCAAAGGGCTCTGGAGATACCCATCAGCAATGCCCGAAGTTCACATAAGTGACAGCCAAGCTGGGAGCAGAAGGACAACTCGGGGCCAGTCCTTGATTATCAAACACTGTCGGGGAAGCCGTTAACTTCCAGAAGAGTCTGAAGGAACCAAGTGAGAGGACAAGAGACAGGTGAGGGCCCGGTTAGCCAAGAAGTCTGCACGGACCAGGTGACCAGGGAAGCAGGCCGATCTCTCTGCCACTGCTCACAGGTATTTGCAGACTTCCCGTGGTGGCGCACATCTGTAATCCCAGCACTCAGGAGGCTGAGGCAGGAGGATCGCTGTGAGTTCGAGACCAGCCTGGCCTACGGAGTGAGTTCAAGGCCAGCCTGAACTATACAGCAAGACCCTGTTCCAAAAAAAACCAAAAACAGAAACAACAACAACAAAAAGGAACATTTCCTTTGCACTCTGCAAAAAAGAAAATTAAGACCCTTGCTCGTATTTTGCAGGGGCTCTTTTTCTTGTTCTGAGCTCATCTCGGACTTTCCAAGCATCATGACGTAGAGGCAGAATGACATCTGTAGGCGCTTGGGGCAAGGCTACTCACCGAGAGATCCAGCCACCAGGCGTCCCCTCAGCTGCCCCAAGCTGGAAGGACCAATACGTTGGCGCACCCATCACTGACCCCACCACAGCACCAGCACACAATCGGAAAGCTCTGCTCACGCCTACTTCCCGCCCTTGCAGTTTCCATCACAACCGCGGTTTGTCCCATTCTCTGGAAGACATTCATGATTCTATCTTCTGATCGTTCTATTAAGTTTTCGTTAATCTCAGTTGTTACATTTGTTGACTTCCCAGGACTCTTTCTTATTCTCTGATGTCCCTTCTTTCCATCTTTGGTTCCAATTCCTCAGAGAACATCCATTCTAACTCACTGTGTTCTCTTCTGTGCCCTGCATTGTCATTCTCTGGGGCCCTTTTGTTTTTGTGGATGCTGCTGGCTTTATTTTACATCCTTCTCTCTCTTTCACACCTAGGCTGTCAACCTGCGACATCACTCCATGCTTAAGAGGAAAACGCAAAATACCTAAAATTCTGTTCACATGGCTGAAATGTGTGAGCTGGCGACATCCCTGAAAACCACTCATCACAAGACTGACAAAAACCTGCTGGCCTCTGCCCTGTAACTCATCAACAGCATGACTTATGACATGTGTTTTCTTCTGAGGCAGTCAAGGAATTAAAGGTAGTTTTTGCTTTAAAAAAAATGACTCTACACCTGGGCCACAGAGAGGTTACATGAAGGAACAGAAAACAGAACAAAACTCGACCTTCACTCTGTAAAGCTCCTGGGTCACCTCCTCAGCCCTGCAGACAGGTGTGTGAGTCATTTGGGGAATATCTGTCTAAAATGTGGCAAAACAAAGGTTTGTTACCTAAATTTACCTGGCCTATCTTTTTACCCTTTAAGATGGAGGACACCATGATCAGAGGTTTGGGGGGACATTCAGCTATGACCTGCGGTCACTTTGGGTTCCTGCAGAGCCCCCATTGTTGAAATCGCCCCTCACGTCATGAGGGTTCTTCTCGTGGAAACTAAGTTGCCCTTCAAGTCTGGAGGACTCAACCTGACCTAAGAAACCCGACGAAGGTAGTAACTGACTGGACCCTGGCCCTCCTCAGCCGTCCTTCAACCTGGCCTCCTGACTTCCCAGATGGACCGGTCTGCTCCTCCTCATCAGGCTGTGCCCCTTATCTTCCCCCTCTTCTCTCTGACTTTCCAATTACAGCTTCTGCCTGTGACTTCATGCTGCCAACTGACTTTAATTTCCTTTCTCACTGAAGCAGGGCCCAGGCTACCAGGGACACCTGCACTGTGATGCAGGGGCAGAGGCTTTTCCACTGAGGATCTGGGCCTGGGAGCTACCTCCCCTTTATCCGTAACACACTCATTTCAGCCCAGGGCCTCCAGGATGCACATTTATTAATTGATGTATAGTATTGGGGATTGCACTCAGGGTCTTCACATTGAACTACATCCCCAACCCTTTTTTATTTTTTCTTTTGAGTCAGGGTCTCACTAAGTTGCTAAATCACCCAGGCTGGACTGGAAATTGCACCTGCCTCAGCCTCCCAGAGTGCTGGGATGATGGGCGTGCACCGCCACACCCAGCTTGCAAATTAGTTCTGTGGGAAGAATTAAACAAAACTTGAACGTTTAAAAGCCTTATTTCTTCAGGTATTACCCAGTCCCTCTTTCAGTTGTGAAATACCTGCCCAAGTATTGAGTACCAGGTATTCAAATCCTCCTTGTTTTTATCCTGAAATGTGAATCTGAAAATAACCTGCCACTATGACCTGATCCTAAAAGAATGTTCAGGTTCACTTTGCAACGATATATAAATCCTTAACAATCAAGTAGAAGAAGATGCAATTCTAAAAAGAAGAAAATCCCAATTTAAAGTTTGTCAATCACTAAGATATTCTAAATACCAAAGAAAATTATAAATGGCCTAGTGAGATTTTTAAATTGAGGCCTTTATCTTAGCCATAGAGTAGATGCGCCTGTAATGAGGATACACACTTCCAGCTCATATTACAAACCCACTAGCTAGCAGGGCTTTCCAAGCACTCAGTTCTTCAGTGGCAGTAAATAAGATGGGAAGGATACTTAATACACACACACACATTCATCATAGATCTGAAAGTTACTCCTCTAAAAACAGTATTTAAAAAAATGATTTTTAATCATGAATATAAACACTGGACATTAAGGTCTTATTAATGAGCAAAGCTACATTTTTTTTAACAAGTCTAGCAAATCTATGCTAGAATCATTTTTCTCCTATAGCGTCACCAGTAACTTTCAGCAGTTAATGTTCATAATTGATTCATTTATTTGATCAACATAATAATTTTTTTTTTTTTTTTTTTTTTTGTGGGTACCGGGGGGTCGACCTCAGGACCTCGCGCGCCAGCAGGCGCCCGTGCCACTGAGCGATATCACCGGCCCCTTTTTCGTATGTGGGATCCGGGAGTCGAACTCGGGCCCTCGCGCTTGCAAGGCAGGCGCTTAAACCGCTGAGCCATCTCACCGGCCCCAACATAATAATTTTAAGGCGCCACTAGTAAACATGTTTCTTTAAGGATCCCTTCATTTCCTAAAAAACTGAACCTTTTAAAGGTTAGTGTAGTGGAAACTTGAGCTCCCTATTGTCTTGTGCAGTGCGCCTGTGTGTGTGTGTGTGTGTGTGTTTGTGCGTGTGTGTGTGTGACTTCTCTGGGCAGCAGCTGTCTAATATGTAAACAGGGGAATCACCATTATATTCTTCTCCTAATGGCTCCTTGGCCTAATCCCAGGTCCAGGAGGCTTGGAAATGTAAGTGCTTAGTGTTTCATGCATCCTAAACACCACTTGGGTGCTCTTATTTTCAGAGGTAAGGAAACGAATGCTGACTGCTCTGATTTCCTTCTCCTGTTGCTGACCTGAATTAACTGTCCTTCACTGAACTCCAATGAAACTCCTCGGATAGGAACTGGCCTTATACAATTTTAAATGCAGTCACTCCTGGGTATGTGAAGGGCATTAGTTCCAGGACCTCCAAAGAGTCCAAAATCCCCAGCTGCTCCATTCCCTTCTATAAAACCATGCAGAATTTGATATAACCTTCATTCTTCCTCCTAGACTACTTACAATACCTAATGCAATGCAAAGGCTGTAAAAAGTAGTTGTTACACCATATCGTTTAGCGACTAAAGACAAGAAAAGAAAGTCTGCATATGCCTAGAACAGATGCAATTTTCCCTAATATTTTGCATCCACTCTTGGTTGATTCTGCAGATAAACTTCAGAACAATGGGTACTTGGTTTACGGATCCAAGTGTGATGGAAGTTTTGGGGTTAACAGCCTGACGCTCTGTTAAGTCCGGATACGCAGGCTCGGCCCATCTCAGGGTTAAACTGTCAGACTGGGTCAGCCATAAAACACTCTGTTGTTTTCACAACTTAGAGATAACTTAGCCCAGCTGCACCACCAGCCTCCCAACGTATCTTGTTTCAAGGACATGTTTGATTTTACTCACCCGCTCAGCTCCGCTCCCTCCCTAAACTTGCCCGGGACAAAACTGCCTGACAACAAATGACCAAATGTACACAACCAATTATAAAATAACCTGTTATCAGCTCTTGCACTTTGTATGTAAGTCTTTGTTTTACTCTGACTCTCGGCTGATGGTTTCGACCTAGTTTCCATCAGCCCGCTGGTGTTAAAGTTGCCTTCCAGCTCCTCAGGTGCAAACAGTCTTCCATTCGGTTTGATATGAGATTTCTGCAACACAAGTATGCCCCACACTGCACCCTTTCCTTATAGGGCGCTAGAAGGAAGAGATGCAATTCAGGTTAGGGTTGGGGTAGTCAAGGGATAATCAAGAACACTGGGACACACCCTTAGTTACAGCACTCATCTTGCTACTCACAGAGCACATTCCCACACCCAGCCAGGGGACAGTAATCCAAAGGTTACTAACCATCCCCGGATCCACCACGGTCCTCACCCTCCGATCTACCATATGCTAGCGTGGCGCAATCGCTCCCATCCAAGCAAGAAAGCGCCAAGCCCACCCAGCTTGGCCCTTGCCTCGGAGCATTAATCCGCAAACGTTAATCTTCCCTGTTTCCGTTTGCCAAAACACAGCTTTAGAGGGAAAGGAAGAAGAAAGTTGCCAAAGGCCAATTTCATCCTGCACACAAATCCCAGACCATTACAACGGGCCGCTGGCCCTGAGGACACCAAACCTGGTACCATTTTGCCTGCAGTGGGTTTGAAACGCCGGAGCAGTAACCAGACCCCGAGCGGCCCCGCAGGTTCTCCGCGCAGGCCCAGGCCCCGCTGCGTGTGTGGCCCGAGTCTGCGCGCACGGCGGCGGGCACGGGTGGGGCGCACCGGGCGCGGTGCGGGACACTGGGGGACCCGGCCCAGTCCCGGCACCGACCCTCGGCCTCGCCACACCCGGCCCCGCGGGTTCCCAACGTCCAGCGCCTCTGCAGGCCGGGGGAGAGGGAGTGACCGCCACAATCGGCGCGAGCCGGGTCACCCGTGGGCCACCTGCGGCCGCGGCGGGCGGGGCGACCTGTCACCTGTGGCCCGGGGTCCTGCTGGAGGCGCCGAGCCGGCTCCCCGCCGTCCCCATCGCGCCGGCCGCTTCCTCCGTGGGCACCGGGCCTGCGCGGCCCTGGACCGTGCGCCTCCCGGGCAGCGCCACCGCGGGGCCCCGCCGCGCCGCGCGCCAGCGCGCGCCTCCCAACCGCCCCGCGCCCCGCTCGGCCCAGCCGTACCGGACCTCGGATCTCGGATCTGGGATCTGGGATCTGGGATCGCGGCCGCAGCGAGCTGGTAGGCATGGCGGCACCCAGGCCGCTCCGGGCCTCATATACGCGCTCGCGGGGCGGAGTCCCGGCCCGGAGGAGGGGGCGGGCCGGGCCGGGCTGCCGCACCCTCGTCCTGCGGGGTCTGGGGAAACCCGGGGGGGCTCTGCTCCAGGCTCCTGGCCAGGCCGGCGCTCCGGGGGTTTCCTTCGGGGGCGGCAGGGCGCGGCCCGATCAGCTGTTTCCTAAGCCTGCAGCACTCAACCAGAACCTCGGGACCAGAAGCCAGCACTTACTCTTCGTGGACACAACTGAGCCAGTGCGGAACAGAAATTTAAAATACAATTCAAATGAGAACTACTGGGCCTGTTGGTATAGCACAGTGGTAAAGTGCTTGCCTAGCGTGCATGAGGCCCTGTATTTGTACCTAGCACTTGCCTAGGAATTATAATGATAATTTTTAAAAGCAAAGCTCCGATGACATTTCCGGTATTCAAAGACTCCGGTACTCTTCACCTGTAAGAATGAGACCCCAAGGCATCGGACACATTATACAAAGCAGAATGAAAACCCTGTTTACTGTCTCTCCCACATCCCTGGTGCGTGGGGCCTAGAAGAGAAGAAGAGATGAGCTTCTCCTTCTCCTCCAGACTCTTTGGTACCTGGGTCTGCGCTCTCAGCCTGGCCCAGGCAGTTGTCCAGAAGCAGAGCCTCAAGGGCCCCTAAGCTGGGGCCAGGTGGGGCTGCAGGGGACAACGCCATTCTCTGAGGACAGCAAAGAGTTCCTGTCTGTTTGCAGAGAGCCGCATACACACAGCTGTGGCTCCGGGGTACCGGTGACTCGCTGGTGTGTAATATTTAGAAAACTCACTACAGACACTGATATCAACAGAAATACGTGATTCCAGAAAAGGTCATTCCTTTCCCGGAAAGAATTTAGTTCATGAACCGAGGCACCATGCTACATTTATATGCATTATATCTGTGTATATATATATGTGTTTGCACACGCACACACACATACACACACAGGTGCTGAGGATGAAACCCAGGGCTTTGAGCATCCTAAGCAGCCACTGAGCTACAACCACAGCCCCTGCCGTGCTCTTTCAAATGTTAGATATAAAAGATTAACAAAACGTTCAAAAAGAATGTTGTCAGCCTGACCTAGCTCATTAAACACAAGACAGGACTGGTGAGATGGCTCAGCGGCATAAGCGCCTGCCTGGCAAGCGCGAGGGCCTGAGGTCGACCCCTGGTACCCACAAAAAAAAAAAAAAAAAAAGAAGAAGAAGAAACACAAGACAGATTTAGCAACAGAGGACAGAACTGGAACTCATCCATGACCAGATCAAAGAACAGTAACTAGCTGAGTGTAAAGTAATGGGCCTGTAGCCTCATTGGGAGGCTGAGGCAGGAAGATCACTTGATCCCAGGAGTTCAAGACTGACTGAATATAGTGAAACCCTCTCTCAAAGACAAAGAAAGAAAGAAAGAAAGAAAGAAAGAAAAAGAAAGAAAGAAAAGAAAAAGGGAGGGAGGGAAAGAGGGAGAAATCTGTCTACAAAGAATAGCAACTGCTACCAATTTTGATCTCAAATTGCTTCCTTTTTACTTTTGGAATTTCAGAATCAGTGAGTGAGAGCAAGCCCTGATTGGGCAGTGAAGTAAGGTTTATTCTTAGCCAAAGAATAGTGCAGGTAGAGAGAAAGGCCCACAGAGGAGAGAACCCACAGAGGAGTCCTAGGTACAGAATATGTGACGGCGAATTCTGTCAACTTGATTGGATTTACAAATGCCTAGGAAATCAGTAAAGCGCTCTTCTGGGTGTGACTATGAGGGTGTTTCCAGAGAGGAGTGGCATGTGGTACAAGAAACTGAGGGTAGACTATCCTGGATCTGAGCCCATCTGTCCAATAGGGTGGTGGCCCAGATGGGAAAACAGTAGAGAGAGGAAGCCACTAGTACATTCTCTCCCATCTCCTTTCTCCCTCCCTCTCCCTTCCCTTCTCCCTCTCTCTTTTTCCTCCCTGGCCACCCTCAGGGAACAGCTTTCTTTCCCCGTCACCCCTTTCCACCATGATGTTTCTGCCTCACCACAGACCTAAATCAATGGAGCCAGCTGACCATGGACTGAAACCTCTGAAACCATGAGCTAAATTCAACCTTTCTTCTTCTAAGTTGCTTTTTTTAATCAGGTATTTTGTTACAGTAATGGAAAGCTGACACAAGATAAAAGAAATGAGGGGGAGAGATTAGCTAATAAAAGAGAAATGTTCATGTCTTTTCTGAGAATGGGCAGAGATTTTTTCCGGGTATTTTGCCACCACCTCTTTTTGCTCCTTTTATGGTTCATTCTAGTCATTGTCATGGCAGTTAGGGGTGTCATGGCACTGGGTTGGGGGTGTCATTTAGCACACGGGAGGATCATAATGAAATTGAAATGTGTCTGGTGGCCACTTCAGCAGCCATCTTTGATCCAGGCAGTTTTTGTGAGGCCACCTAAATAGGGACCTCTGGCCTTCAGGCAGCCAGACTTCAAAGATAGAAAAGAGAAGTGTGGGGTAAAATTCAGGTGTGTTACACAGGCAACATGACTAGAACAAGACAAGCTGAGTGAGCACATTCTGTCCTGGGTTCTTCTCAATAACTGAATTATTTCACCACGATACATAAGAAATACTATTGCCCTCCATGTAAATTTTTCAGAGTTGTGTAGATTGACTCACAAATTCTGAAGAACATTTCTACCTTGATGTCAGGGGTAGACATGGGATTTATAATATCTATCATAGCTCTTGACAATCAGGCCACAGTGAATGGAACCAAGAGAGCTAAATGTCAAAATAGAAAACTGGGACCTTAGAGGAGTAAAAAACTTACTCTAATGGGTTAAACCATCCATAATTAGGTTATTTGCCCTGTTAACCCACTTTGACTAAATGCGTATGCGCCACACACCTATAGGGCAAACATGGAGATTGATCCAGAGCTAGCGTCACTGTCTTCTGAGAAATCACATAAAATAACTTCCCAGGAAACTCCCCACACCGATGTAGTTTTCCATATAGAGAGTGAGCGTTGCCATGATTCTTATGAACAGCTGCAAAGTTATCCAAATGGCACACAGCACTACCCCACCAGAATGTCACAATACTTCCTCCATTTTCATATCAAGTGATCTAACCACTATTTCAAAGAAATGGTAGCAGCCACTCCCACCGGCTCACCTGAGAAGGCTGCTCCGGTCGTGAGTCACTTCCGAAGATCAGGCGGGCAGCACAGAACACGTTACGAGGCCATGAACGCGGGTAAAACGCTGTTACTTTACCTTGTGCCGATGAAAGGTAATCAGGAGGCCACTTTAAAATAAGACCCTGCCCAGAACGGGAAGGAATCAGAGGCCGAGATCTGTTGAGACTGCAGGCAGTGGGTAAATAAAGGGTGCATACTCTGTCCGACCTCTGAGGGGTCATCACCCTCTTTCCAGAAGAAAGTGTTCAGAAGACTCAACATTTCTACCCCAGAAAGCTTCCAAAACATTGAGGGGCTGCTGACCGTGTCTTCATTGCTTCTTAGCCGTCCTGCCTACCCAGGCACCAAGGGGACCCCAACTTCTCTGCATTTCCTCCCTAAGGCTGTATGGGAGGATGCTGAGCCCCAACCCCGCACCCACCCTGCTCGTGTCCCTGGATTTGCTGCAGAAAGCTCGGGGTCTTTCTGCTTCCTTTCAAAGCCAGAGCAAAAAGCACAGCTCATTCCTCTAGTACCTCAGTGAAGAACAGGAGGACCCGACAACAGGTCAAGTCCAGGACTGACAGGTGCCCCCTTCTCTGCCATCACAGTGGGTGACTCTGTCCCTCACCAGCTCTTCTCACAAGGCTTCAAGGCCAGGCAATTCCTGGTCAGGAAACAAAAGCAAAATCATCCCATTTCCTCCAAGGGATTCAGATGAAAAGTAGAAATAAAATCAGGTATAACTCCAAGAGCAGACACTGGAGACGAACCCAGCTGGACCTATGAGGAATTGGGCCTGAGATGCCAAACCTATGTGTGCCGTGTCACGGTCACTCTCATCTTACCCGATGAAGCTGGGAACGTCACCACCATCTGTGCTTGGAGTGTTTTGCCGGGATTCTGATTTTTCTTTTCCTTTCTATGCTCTACACCAGTAGATTGGTTTAGTAATATGTAAAACCTTTGGATTAGAAAATAATTGGTTTGCATCAAAAAGGGTTTAGAGTGCTTGTGAAATATTTAAGTGCTAGATCACAGTGAATGGAACCAGGGGACAAATCAAAATAAAGACAAAGTTTCAGAATGTGAGTGCTAAACGAAACTGAGGGCAGGATGCATTTATCCAGCAGAGCTGCAGGTCAAGATGGTGCGTCTGATGACAGCCGCAAAGGTGATGCCAACCCGCATTTCAAAAGACAGCACGAGAAACAGCGCATGACAGAGAAGGAGAAAACAGAAGAAGGAACAATAGACACCTGTCAGCAGTACCTGCTGCTGGTGCAGAGAGAGGGAGGCGTATCCTGAGCTATGCGCCCATCTCCTTCCAAGATGCGATTGTTCTTTCTGTGCTCGAAGTTATGGATAAGCTGAAGTTATGATGCTCACCATATGACCTTGCCACGTGCCCTGCTTCCCTACTGGATCGATATTAGCCAAGCGACTGTCCTTGTAATCCCATAGGCCGATTGTAGTCTGACCCATAGCTACCCATGTTGTGATTTTGATGTATAAAATACCCTTAACAAAGACCTTCAGCCACCACCCACTCAGGGCCCACCTAAATTCTTATTTCCAATAAAACTCTCCTAACCTCCTGTGAGTGGCAACTTCATTTCTCCATATCGCAAGAGCATGAGCCCAATGCCTACACTAATGATGAGACTGGCACCTCCCACCCAGCACTGTAACCTAGCACCTAAGAGACAGGCAGCAGGGGCAGAGGCCCTGAGGCACTGACAGCTGGCTCTTCTGTCTGAACAGCTGTGCCGGAAGTCTGAAGATGGTTTTCGTAATTGGAGGTTCAAGTATTTCTTTTCTTTGAAAAATACACTCTCATGATTACGATCTAACATAAATTAAGAGAGTTTTATTGCTCTGAAGTCACTTAAAAATATCCCTGGTCAGGTGGTCATGGTAGTGCACGCCTGTAGAACCAGCACTGTGGCAGGCTGAGGCAGAAGGATCCAGAGTTTGAGCCCCACCCTGGGAAACTTAGGGAGACCCTGTCTCAAAAAGCAAATGCAGGAGGGGAGCCGAATACCTCACTCGATGCGAAGGCCCTGGTTCAATGCCCAGTACCAAAAAAACAAAACAAAACAAAACAAAACAACAAAAACCCCAAGAAGAAACAAAGAAACCTGTTCATTGAAGAAATAGCTAAATGGAGTAAAGGAACAGCGGTTCTGTCTGTGTTATATAAACCCTCTAGCTTCACTTGCTTTTAGTTACTTGCTTTCAGTTGACTCTAGGAAGCACTAAGTTTGGAGGTCACAGAGCTGAGCAATGTATAATGTCACCCGCTAGCTTTGCCACAGGTAACACCTGTGGTGCGTGGATCATGACACCAGTTGCGTGAATGGCTTTTCAGGGACTCGAAGGCCACTTTTGCTGAAACCACTGACACTTGCATCCGCTCAGGTATTGGGTGGGCGACCTCATGACACCAGGGGGCTGAAACCTCTGCCCTCAGATAATGCAGAGGGCGCCCGCCTCTGAGCATGTGTCCATGAAGACCGACCGCACGTGTGCAGAGCACTGACTACTCCACCCCCAGAACCCTCCCCAGGCTGGATCTCCTGCTTCTTTACCCATAAATACCCCTTCCCATCCTCCAGAAGGTGAATTTGGGCTTGGGTGTCCCTGTCCACACTTGGCTGCTTTGGGAATAAATTATTTCTTCTTGCAAAACTCACTGTTTCAGGGACGTGCCTACCGTGTGGCAGGCAAAACATCCCTGGTTCTGCAGCCCGCATCTCGGTCTCTTTTCTGTAGCCAGAGAAGCTCATCTTCTTATCTGCTCTAGAATCACTGGGTGATCCATTTCAAAATGCAAAGGAAGAGCCTGGCAAGCAGGCGCTGCCCTCGGTGGGGGCAGGGCAAAGCTGACTCTGGGGAGCCTTGTCCTGAGGTCCCAGGTCACTGCGGAGGGGAGGGGGCAGTTTGCAGGAGGAGCTCAAGGAAACTTCGCCCTCAAGCGCCACACTGGACAGACTTGCGGTGTCCGACCATAGCAGTCCTGCTTAGGGCACGGTGACAATGAAGCTCCTAAAGCAACAACACCAAAACAACAACGATGAAGCAAAAACTGTTGTGAACAGGGCTCAAGCATTTCGAGGCTAATTTGAGCCATCTGTGGCTGGCACCATGGGGCACCAAGCCTTCCAGACCCTGCTGCCCTAAACTGGGGCTGCTCTGGGAAATGGATGGAACTGGTAATTGCACCACAGTGAGGTGGCCTTGGCTGGAGACCCAGATGGTGCCTCCCTCATTAGACCGGATGCTTTCCTTGCAGGATCCCCTTGAAGACCCATTTGGATTTCACACAAAGGGCAAGAGGTTTAATTCCAAAAGGCAGGTTTGGGTATTGCAGAATGAAAGGGGAGGGGGCCCAGATATACACATTCATTACTCCTCCTTGGTAAAGGGGGTCAGAGCAGTTTTCTCTGTAAACAGAGGTGGGCAATTCACTTTCTCAGTGCCTATGTATCTTAGTCTGTTTTCTCTTGCCATAACTGAATACCTGGGACTGGGTATTTTATCAGGAACGGAGGTTAATTTAGCTAACTGCTCTGGAGGCTGCAGAGTCCAAAGTTGAGGGTCTCCATCTGATGATGTGTTCTTACAGGTGGGAGCTCTGCATAGTCCCGAAGAGGTGCAGGGCGTCACATGGTGAGAGAGGCACATACAAGAGACAGAAGGTGCACATATAAGAAACTGGCTTTTGTAATAGACCCATGCTTTAGATAACACACTGACTCATTAGTCCATTAAACGGTGAGTGGATTAATCCATTTATAGCACAGCCTCATGACCTAATGACCTCTAAAGTTCTACTTCTTAATTCCTCATTCAATGGGACTTTTGGTCTCCACATTCATTGCATAGCACCACCCCACCCAAAGGAGACAACCCCGACCTTTTTGATCCCTAGGACAAAGCAGCGAGGGTAGAATGAGGCCTCTGTGGTCTGACCACCGCCGTGGCCTTCCTCTTTCCCCACCCCAGAGATGCCTTCAGTGCACACAGTCTCTTCTGTTTCCCAGGGCTATCACCACTTCCAAAGGCAATAACAGCCCTTCACAAGGAAGGGCTGAGTTCTTATCTTGTGAGTTACCTAAGTAAGCTGATGGGCAAAGTCCTTGAGATCACTTGCATTGCTGTTCCTTGGATAACCTGATATTTGTCCATTTGTTTTAATAACTTTCCTATCTGAACTCCCCAGCACTGGGGAAGTGATACCAGGAGCTCCCGAGTGTGCTGTGTGTCACGGTTTCACTCATCCCGCAGACTTTTATCAAACACTTGTGCTATAGCCCAGGTGCTGCACTGAGGGCTGTGGGTAGGAAGAGAGAAGACACAGATGGCAGCCAGATGGGCGAGGAAATGTGAGGTGGTACACGCTGTCCCGGTGCTGAGTATGGGATGGCAAACAGAAGCAACAGCATTAATTCTGATCAAGAAACATGTCCCAGAGTCCCTAACACTTGAGCTGAGAACTGAAGAACGAGGACAAGCTGACCACGTGACACAGGAGAGAAGCATTCCACCCAGGAGGCTGGGAAACATAGTTCGAGGAAATAAATAGCCTACTGTTGCTATAGCTTTAAGTAGAGGAGTTTAGGCTGTAAACCCATAAAGCACCTTACATTCATCACGTCATACCAGTAAGTTTTTGCTATTTTGCATTACAGGTGGTGCCGGGTCTCTACAGAGTCGGGAGCTGAATGGCCACATCATCAGTTGGGTGTCAGTAGATGGCTCTGCAGCCATGTGGTCAAGGGTGGGAGGGGACAAAGGCCGGGAAGCCACTGCTGTGACACTTCCCATGAAAGACTCCAAGTGTGGACCAGGGCAGCTGCGAGGAGGGGAAGGGGCAGGGATGCGAAACTCTTTAGAAAGGAGGAGAGACAGAGCTGGGGCTACTGGATAGGGGGCAGAGAGGGGGAACCTAGCATGACTCAGATTACTGAACTGGGCCAGCAGGCAAAAGGCAGTGATAATGAGCAAGGTCAGGAGAAGGAAAGAGGAGGAAGGAAGGATTGGGAGGGGAATGAGTTCCACTGGGACAAGGCAACAAGGTGCGGTTCCACGGAAGGCCCAGGAGAGAGGTCTAAGTAACAGAGGTCCATGTGAAGGTCACAGGCAAGATGAGGTTTTCCGGCAAGAGCAGAGAACCCAGGAACACCAACGTGTAAGGGTGAACTAGGAGCCTGCAAGAGAGCAGGAGAGGCCAGGGAGGGATCCGGAGGAGCGTTATTAACCGTGAACAGAAGAGGGGGTGTTTGAAAGAAGGAGCTGAGAAGTTTGGAGCCATGGCAGGCCCTTGCGGGGCAGGAGAGGGTGGCCACGGTTGAGCCACAAGGGCCTTGAAGTCCAGCAGGACCAGAGATGAGTGAAGGTTGCGGAGGTGAGAACGGATGTTACCAGGGGGAATGAGGGCAGGGAAACTGAGGCAGGTGGTAAACTCCTCCAGGCATGGGCCTCAAATGACCCAGCTTGGGAAATGAGGGCTGAAAGGAGGGGATGGCTGGGCTTGCCAGTGGCCTGCGAGGGACCAAAGAGTCAGAGAGCAGAGAGCAGAGAGGACTCACTGGGCCTCTTTCTCCACCCGGGGCTGGAGTGATCTGTGGGCTCTGGGGACAGCAGAGGGAGTGACCGCGCGAGTGAGTCAAGGGCAGGGTGCGGTGAGTCATCCAGTAACACCTGGCCTCAGAGAGGATGGAGGAGGCTGCCTGCGACAGAAGCTGAGCCCACCAAGGGGACTGAGAGCCACACACCCACCCAGGGCACCAACAATATAGGACCGAGCTCAGTGCTGGGGCCTGAGAGACAGGGGCTGAGGCCCAGGCGATGAGCTGGGGACCAGAGGCTGCTTTCTGAGGGGTGGGGCCCAAGGGAGGAGGACGCAGCTATGACCCGAGTGACTGGCCTGGCGTCTCGTGGGCTGAGGTGGCTGAGGAGAGAAGGATGCTTGGGATGAGTCACCTGCGCCAGGCAGAGGCGAGAGGTCAGGTGACACAGAGCACAGCCTAAGGCAGCCAGTCACTAGTTTGAACCCCAGGGCCTGTGTTAGCGCCTAGCTTTCCTCGTTAGCAGTTAGCATTTCTGTTCATTGCGGTTTCCACTGGAAGGTAGTTTCCAGGAGAGGACCCAAGGTGCCTGGTGTCCTTGGGCACTGGAGCAACACCAGAGCTTGGGCATCTGTGAAGGCGTGGGGGGAAGTTTGGGTCCCCAGGGCTGGAAACCCCGGAGGAGCTGGGAAGGAACCTTCAGTGAGGGGTCCCGCCATTGACTGTGTCCAGGGTCCAGCAGGGAGAGGAACTTTGGCACCCCAGTCTAACCTGGGGTCCCCCCTAATGCCACTCAGGGCATGCCTTGGCTTTGCCAAGGCAACACCCATAGACCAGTGGGATCTACACTCAGGCCCCGCAAGACCGGCCGCTGTATGTAATTCTGAAGCCCTGCTTTTTGTTGCCACTTACTTTTTCACTACTTATTTGAGATATTTTCCCCACCAGAGCACTTTTCAAAATAAACACAAAATGCAACTAATCTAACTTCAGTGGAAACACAGTTTTCATTATCCTATGCAGATCCTTATAATGCAAGGCACATCTTGAGTTTGGCTACTCTGTGACTTTAATGCACTATTCTCAGAGGAGACCTGATATATATACGGAAGGTTTTGCTGCTCACGTTGCTGGGGAATTTCAGAGCAGACCCACATTCCCAAGTAGATCCTCCAGTCTGCGGCTGCAGAGGTCCCTAACTAATATCCAGGGTCCCCGGGGGCCTGTAGCCTGCATTCTGGAGTGGGTAGGGGCTCTCCTGGAGCTGGTCCCATCTTCCGTAGGGGTCTTCTCTTGTGAATGTTTGCATCAGCAGTGCGGTTCTCCGAGTTGATCCCAGCTTTCTATTAAATGCTCGTGACTACTTTTTAGAGCAGTTTTGAGACAGGAGATTAGGGTGTGGCAAGCGTGGCAAACCTGGCTGGGGAAGGAGCTGTGGCCTGGTAAGTACAAAATCCCAGTAGACATGTGCAGAACAGGTCCCAAAGCCCTGCACATGGACTTTTCTGAAGAACTTGAGCAGGCTTTTGATAGGATGGCCTAGATCTGATGTCAGCCTGAGGAGTGGGTGATACAAAAAGAACTGAGCTTTTGCCACTGTGTTCCCTCTTGCATGGTGGCCACCCTCATGCTGTAGGGTGTACTTTTTTCCTACTTTTATTTGGCCAGAATTTGCTCTGCAGACCCTGTTTCTTTTCCTACCTTTAATAAAACTTTGCTACGTTTTGAATGTATCTTGACCAATTCTTTGCTCAAGACAGAAAGAATATAGACACCACCTCCAGAAGGAGACCTCAGCACCCCAAAACCTGTTAACAGTTTTAGGTACACTGCAAAACTGCCATGTAAGTAAAGAGATTTCCTATATACCCACACACACACACACACACACACACACACACACGCACACACACACGACACCTCCCCTGTTTTCAACACCTCCCTCCCCAGAGTGGTACAATTGTTAACATGGATGAACTGTATTGACAACTCATTGCCACCCAAAGTTCATGGCCAAATTTCTATGTTGTTAGCATTTACTGAGAGTTTGTCCAATCCACCAATGCTTCCTTTCTTGTCTTCCAATGAGATTAGCCTCCGTTTAGCCTTTGTCTATGTTTTAATTTTAAAATGTTTTTCCTGTTTCAAGGAATGTGGGAGGGAGGCTTCTCGTGAACTCAGCTGCCCTCTTGAACAGAATGTTTCCCGCTGTGTGTAATTCTGAGGTAGGAGATTCGGTCACGGCAGGCTGGCTGGAAGACAGGATATAGCCTGTCAGTTACCAAGATCTGGACAGCAGGCTGGGAACAGGATGTGCCCATGTAACCTGACTCAGAAGGGAAGCGCCCTGTCAATTACAGCCAGGACTTGTGGGCAGAAAACCTCCAAGGAGCCATCCGGAAGGGTATAAAGGCAGCAGCCAATGACTTCACTGCCGCTGCTGCAACCTTGTTCTGCCATGCTCCTGCTCCTGCCGGGGCTCGTCCTGCTGGCGAGACACCTCTCTTCCTGTTTTTCTCTCTTCCTTCACTCTATTCTTCCTTGCTTCTCTTTCCCTCACCTTTTTCTTTCACTCTTTTTTTATATTAAATGAAAGTTGTGTTTAACTGTTCACTGGTTATCTGTATTCTTGGGACACTGTACCGCCTGGCACCAATTCTGTAAGCACAACCTCTCCTCCGCTCCAAGCTCTGCTCAGGAGTGTGTGACACACACTTTCCAGAAAAATGTTGCAAACACAGTGTGTGCCCTCGGAACAGAATCAAGCAGTCCAGACTTAAAGAATTACATAGCCTCTCATTTCTCCTCCAGACAGCCTTTGTACACTAAGATGTGTGTACATGAAAAATCTACATTCACATAATAATTTTAGAAAAATAAAACCATGCTCTCCATCAAGGAAGTTCGCAAGTGAACCAAAACAGAATTCTGTCCTGGTTACTTTTCTCTTGTTGCTGAGACAAAATACCTGACACCCATAAATTAAGGAAGGAAAGGTTTATTTAGCTCACAGTGTGTGGAGGTTTCAGTCCATAATCAGCTGGCTCCAAGGCAGGGTGGCATGGCACAGGGGCAACACTTCAAGGCGGAAGAAGACAGCAAAAGTAACAAGAGCAAAAATGGGGGAGAGCAAGCCTCTTTTCCTCCCTTATATGGTAAGCAGGTTACCCGCCCTCAGGTGGGTGTAGCACTCACACCATCTCCCTGCCCTCCTCTTGCACAGGCTCAGGATGTCTACAAAGGGAGGACCCTGGCCCCCTGCTGAGTCACTTAGTTAAACTTCTAAACTTCTCAAGTTGACACAGTGAACAACATCCTAGCACAGTAAGGGCATGTGCTGTGCACCCTAGGATGCAGAACTGCTGAGTTCCTTGGTTAATAAGCTTCTGGACTTCTCAAGTTGACACAGTGCATCAACCATTGCAGCCACATACAACAATTGCAACAGGAACAGGACCCATTCTGACACCACCCAAAATAGTTTTGGTGTTCCCTGGCAACAACTGAGGTTGACAGAGCTTGGTTATCATTTACTGTGACCTTTAAATAAAAAAGAACAAAAAGAAAAGAAAAAATAAAGAAAACATAAAATAAACAAGACAGGTTATATCTATTTTCACTAAGGGAGGGGAATATGTAACATCAGTGAAATTCTCCCACCTACAAGGCTCTTACATATATACTCACGGGTATACTTCCATGTGCAGGCCATACATACGGGTTACATATATTTTAATTGATAAATTCATGTTACACACCCATGTAACTTCAAGATGACTACGGGTTTTTTTTTTTTTTTTTTTTCAGTACTGGGGTTAAGCTCAGGAAGCACTGAACTACATCCCCAGCCCTATTTATTTTGAGACAGGGTCTTGCTAAGTTGCTCAGCCTGGCCTTGAACTTGCAATCCTGCCTCAGCCTCCTGAGTAGTCAAGATTTATGAGAATGCACCACCACAGCTGGTGATGGCAATTTATTTTGCAGGTATCCTTTGCACTAATTCCTAATTCAAATCTATGCTCCCCACCACCATTAGTGATTTCAGGAAACCAGGAGACCAGGGTCTGTTTTTGCTGGGCAGTGAGCCCTCTCTGCCCCCAGTAGTGACTGACACGAGCTCAGTAAACATTTTCTGAACATTCGCATGAGTCAGAATGAATCTTACTGACCCGAAGCTTCAAGGGTCATCCTTTTTCTGTTAAGATTTTCTTGAATCATATTAAGTCTAAGATTTTCTGTTAGTTTCTGAGATCATTGTCACCATCTAGCTGGTGGGTTCTTCTCTCAACTCAGAAAGAATCACAAGGCAGAGTCAAAAGGGAAATGAGCAACAGTATTTATTGTAGAGCGAAAGCAGAAAGCAAAAAGCTCCTGGGTTATTGAGCAGGGGAGGGGACTGAGGGGGCTGCCATAGGAACTCTTGGTCTAGGGATTTTTATACCCAAGACTGACTACATCTCAGCCAAGTTGAGGTGGGCCTATGGGGTTACAATCAGAAAAGGCTGACTTAGAAGTGGGCCTTAGGAAGTTGGGGCATGCAGGATGTGTACTTTGCAAGCAGCATTAATTGTAACTTCTCTAAAATTAGCAGAACAAACAGAACGCAGACATTCTTTAGAGAGGCACCAGTAGCTTACTTCGACTCTCTCTTTGGCTTGGCCCTTTTCCCTGGCTGCCTGTCTCCCCCCTCCCCGCCCCCATCGGTGGCACTTTATCAGAACACCTCCTAGGCTCCCCTCCCCACACAGGCCAGTGTCACTCTGAGAAGTCCTCTCCTCCTCCACAGGCTCTTGCTCGTCGTTGGCATCATATTTTTTTTTTGTGTGTGTGTGTACCGGGGGGTCGACCTCAGGACCTCGCGCGCCAGCAGGCGCCCGGGTCTCTGAGCGATATCACCGGCTCCTTTTTCGTATGTGGGTTCCGGGAGTCGAACTCGGGCTCTCGCGCTTGCCGGGCAGGCGCTTAAGCCGCTGAGCCATCTCACCGGCCCCAGCTTGGCATCGTATTTTATAGAAACTAATTGTTTAGGTCACTGACGGGTGCCTCTTGAATGATACCCAAACATTCAAAAACGGACCCTAAGCCCAGCCACGCCTGCGGAGGGCTCGCGGTTCGTTCTCCCGTGTCTTGTTGTCTCCCTGGTCCCACTGCTGTGCTGGTCTTCCTTTACTCTAACTTGTTACCACGGTCCTGTTCCCGCATTGCCCGCTTGCGTTTGGAGTTCACAATGATACACGTTTGATTTGTTAGAATACAAACAGGGGACTTCCCCTGTCGTACTTAATGAGCTATGTAATGATGGAGGCAAATGCTTCTTAAACATATGAAAAAAGGCATGAAGGCCTAGAACCATTCTTTAACCCTGCAGTTCGGGGCCAAGACGTGATTTAGAAAAGAGACTTTCTTTACTAGTTTATGCATTCTTTATGTCAGATCCATCTTTCATTTTACTGGATGTACATGCAACAACACCAAGAATATAGCCGTCAACCTGAACCTGCAATGACAGCAGCCCCTACCAGGCGGTGAGCTCTTTTCCCTGACTTCTTTCCGTTACTCTCGTGACTCCTTTGTAGGAAATCTTGTCTTGCTACACGGAGTGTCCTGCTCGGTTCTTTGCTTGGGACCCAAGAACCTGGAAACAGCTCCCCTGAGACCCCCATCCCGTAAAAGCGCCACTAGCTTACCTGCCTCCTTGCCTAGAATACCTGATCCTATTCTTGCAGTTCTTCAAAGCTAAAAACGAAGTGGAAAGTGGGGCTCACGCGTGCTGGGTGCTAACTCCACGGTACCGTATTCTGACAGCATGACCCTCTCAAACTCCGGATACCAACGTGCCCACCGCACGTCTGCAGTAACTGCAACAGCACTGGTTTAGCAGGAAGTTCTATTGTTTTCCTTTCCAGCACAGCCTCCTGCTGAACCGTCCTAGAACCAACACCCTTGAACAAGGGTCAGAAAGCCAGCAGCTCGCCCTCGGCCCGTCTGGGGCTTCTCTCGCTGCCACGAGGTGGCGCAGCCGCAGCAGGTCTCGCGGCACCCAGGAGCGGGTGGGCTCCAAAGGCTCCAAAGACCAGAAAGGGCGGGGCGGGAGCCCGGCGCCCACCTGCGCTCCGCGCCTGCGCCTCCCGCACCGCGGGCTGCGGCTCCCGGACCCTTGCCGGCCGGGGAGCCCCCAAGCCTTTCGGTTTCGAGTGACCGATTCCTTGGCTGCACGTCCCTTTCCCCGCGTTCCCCATGGAGACCTGGCCAAACCGGCGGGGACGGACCTCTCCCTGCACGAGGAGCCCTCACCGCCTGGCCCGGCCAGCAGGAGGCAGCTCTTCCGTTCGGAACCCGCCCTCTCCAGAAACATCGCGCAGAACCTAAACCTTTGAGTCGCGGTTCCCACTCAGCGGGACGTCCTGGAGATCCGAGCAAGTAATGCTCCATGGATGCCCCACCACACACACTGGGAATTGAACCCAGGGCCTTTGCACTGAGCTATTTTCAGGCCCTTTTTTATTTTGTTTTGCGAGACAGGATCTCGTTAAACCGCTAAGCTGCCCAGACTGGGCTAGAACTAGTGATCCTCCTGCCTCAGCCTCCCAGCGTGCTGGGATTCCAGGTGTGCACCACCACGCCCGCCTTGGACTCTCACTTTTTAACCTAGGTATGTGGCACGGATGTGAGAGGAGAACCAGAGCTGCACGTGGCCAACCCGAGTAGAGCCGAAGCACCCGGGAGGCGGACGGGGCATAGGGCGGAGCCTCGACGTGTGGGGCGGAGCGAAACTCAGGGGCAGGGAGGGCTACGGGAGGGGTGGGGTTTACGGAGAGGGCTGGGTGGGGCGGGGCTTGAGGGTGAGGCGAGTGGAGGAGGGGCCGAGGACAGTGTGCGGGCGCAGCTCTGAGGCGGAGGCGGGGTCTGGAGGCGCTCGTTGCCCAGGAGTGGCTCAATGGCGAGGCGTGGGCGGGCTGCACGCCTGGAGGCGGGCCTGAGGGCGTGGCGGGCGTCTGTGGGCTTGACGAGGGCGTGGTCAGGTGTGGCGCGGGCGGGAACTGGCCCCTCCTCTACAGCGCAGCCCCAGTGCCCTGGAGCGGCAGGCCGGAGCTCAGAGTGGTCTCGGCGGGCCCTGGTGCTGGCTGAGGCCCAGCGTTCGCTCGTGCCGGGAGGGTGAGTGCCGGCGGGGACCTCGGGCACGGGGGCGATCGCGGGACAGCAGGGGAGGCGAAGTGTCTTCTGGGTGTGACTTGGCAAACAGACGTGGTTCCTGGCCCCCGCGCCTGGCGCATCTGGAAAACACTGCGTTCACCTCCTTGCCGCCGCCCGTCCCGCGTGCCGGGCCGGTGTGCTGACCCGGAGGGGCCCCCTCCCCGCCCTCCACCCCGTGCAGGAGGTGCTGGGTGCTCGCCGGGCAGGGCGCAGGGAGCCCCCTGCGTGGGGCGCAGTCGTGTGACATCAGCTCCCCCTCCAAGGACCTGGTGAAGATCTGGGGGTACGGGGGAACAGCTTTGTAAATCATTAATCTCTCCGACAATAACAGCTTCTGTAACCTTTGATATCTGTAAATCTCAGCCAAAGAAATGCATGTGAAGGAACGTGTGCAAATCATGCAGGGGAACGAATGAGAATAAACTAAGCTCCCAGGGATAGGAAACCTGGGGCGCGAAAAGGCAGGCAGGGGAAGAGGCGGAGGAAATAATACAGTGAAAACGTCTAGAGCTTCTGGATGCTGATCCAGAGGAAATTAGCTGTACACGAAAGTATCAGTGCACGCTTGCTGTGGTGCGTGTGGTTTAATAGCCACCTAGAGCTTTTCCCTGCAGACCTGGGTAAGTGTATTTTCGCAGAAAGGAAAGTTATGGATAGGGTGCCAAGGCTCACTCATCACTTTTCTCTATTCTTGGGGACAAGCCCCTCATTTCTTGGGCTCCAGTTTCTTATTTTATGCCCCTGAGTTGAGTTACAGGATATGGAGTCACAATTCAGACGCCTGGCGTGCCTATCAGGCGGCCAGGTGGGATGGACATTGTGACCTGGGCCCAGCCAGGGGCGGGCTGTGGAGGCCTGGGTGGTGAGAGCCCACGCGTGGCTTTCCTAGGGGCATTTGATCCCAACCTCTGAGACTCTCAGGACGTGGTGCTCCCCGAGCCTGAAGTGACAGTGAGAACCTTGCACGGTTAAATCGCGCTGCCCCACGGATCTGCTGGAGAGACTCCTGCTGCATCCTGTTAAATTTAGGATACACTCCGGCCCCAGGGATCAGCTAGGCTGGACTCCACCCAGCTCCTTCACTATCCCCACCTACCCTTTTTTTTTAACCACGGTCCAGCTACTCAGCCTTTCTTGTTGTCTCTCCACCTGTGCAGGGCATTCCCACCTCAACCCTTACTTGCTAGTCTACCTGCAGGACCTCTGCTCCCCAGATACTTGCCTGGCTGGCTCCTTATCTCCACTGGCTGTCCCTGTTCAGAGAGGCCTTCTTGGACTGCCTGTCTGGAAGAAAATAGCAAGCGAACCCCTGCCACTTCACCCACTAAACTACTTCATTTTCTTAGTGCTCTCACTATTACCGTCATCACTGGTAATCTCTAGCTGGAATTCTGTGCTTCCTTTGCCTGCTTTTTCTTTTAATTGTCTGTTTCCCCAAAAGATTCTTAAGTTCTGTCCTTATTTATTTTGTCCACTCTGGAACCTCAGCACCCAGGGCAGCGCCCAGCAGAGGTGGCTTTCACCTTTTGGCCTTTGAAGTCTGCTGCTGTTAACATGGGCATCTCCCGGCTCACTTATTAGCTACGGGGACGCTGGGAGAGACAGGAAGGCCGAGGGGGCGCAGCTGCTTCCCACCTGCGGCTCATTTCCCGGGTTCTCTCTCATGCCGCCTTCAAGGGAGGTTTTATGTCCTCTCAGAAAGAAATTTGGAAAGTGCTGGTTTTGACATCTTGCATGATTTGTCCTCTAAGGCCTTCATCTCCAAAGGATGCCTTGCCTCCCTGGAGAAGCCTTTCTGTCCCATGCATTTGCCTGTCTTTCCTGAGGCCATGGCGTGGCCTCGAGGCAGTAGGGCTTGACCTCCCTTCTGCTTTCCCCCTCCCCTGAGTTTACTTTCTCTTCCAGACCCTTGCTGTCACCAAGGAGAGCAACTACACCTGAGCATCCAGGGCCACCACGCTGAACGGGAGAGAATCCATCCTTCTCCACCATGGCAGGTGATGGCTTGTTATGGGGGAGTTAGACTCCTAAGAGGTGGAGTACATCATTTGTAACAGAAGAAATCCAGACACAATCCCATTTTGTTTCTGACACTGATCACTATCTGGAATTACCCTGTTTTGCATTTGCTTGTTTTATGGTCCATTTCTACTCCCCCCCACCCGAGAATGGACCTTTCTCAAAAGTGGGGGCCATGCCTACCCTGTCTTCACCCTGCCAGTCTTGTAATCATCCCTGGGGCAGCTTAAGTCCTCAAAAGTTAGTTACTGAGTTGTGTCTTTATTATTTTTCTTTTCCAATAGAGATTTGGATGCTTCTACTTTGACGCTAACGAAGTTGGAGCCAGATAATCCTTTTGGGGGCTGCCCTGTGTTTTGTAGGAGATTTAGCAGAGTCCCTGGACTATGCCCGCTAGATGCCAGTAGCACCACCCCTCCCACCAGTTGTAAGAACCAGAAATACACCCAGAATTAAGAGATGCCCCTAACTGGCAACCCTGCCCCCAGTTGAGAAACACTGGTATAGGTATTTTATTTGTACCTATTCTTTGGGTAAGCCCCCAAGTAGAGTTTCCTTATATAATACTGGAGTTTTAGAATGTTTTAAAAAACTAATAATTAATCTAACTCATGGACTTCAACCTTTACACTCAGTCGCATGCCTCGAAACTGTTTGTTTCAAGCCCATGTGTTATTTCTCCTTAAAGTCCTAGACAAAAACATGTTGAGACATGTAACACAGTTAGGTCATATGTGCCTCCCCTTTACCTTCCCTTACATCCCTCGTTCGCATACTCCCTCCTCTTTTATCTAGTAATACTACCCCTTCTACACTCATGTCATCTTTTGTTTCTTTGTTTTAGATTCCACATATCAGGAAAAGCATGCTATACTTGTTTTTTCAAGTCCGGCTTATTTCACTTAACATGATGATCTCCACTTTCATACACTGTCCAGTAAATGACGTAACTTTGTTCTTCTTTGTGACTGAATAATGCTCTGTTGTACATCTGTACCACGTTTTCTTTATGTGTTCATTTGTTGAAAGACACCCGGGCTGGTTCTATGTCTTGGCTATTGTGGATTTAGATTGAAAAATTTAAATTAAGAATTTAACATTTTAGTCTTAGATGATGTTCCCGGGGGGCAAATCACCAGGCTTCCTTCCGGGAGAATTCAGTCTGTAACCCGCAGGCTGCTCTGAAGGACGAGGCCAGGCATCGAAGGCTGCTGGAGTTTATGACGCAGCCAGTGCCTGTGAGACCTGCTCTTAGGATCCTCTTGGCCCCAGCATGTCCCCCAGAAGATGTCCTCCCAGAGCCCGCCTTCCTCAAGGGACCAGGGGTCAGTGCCTCACAGCTTAAGTGCCAGGTTTTGATGGCCCCAGGGGAGATGGAAGCAGAATGTGCCAGATAAAAGGTGTCATGGCTGGCGCCTACCAATGTCAAATTGGCACAAAAGCTTAATTCCAGTCGCTTTTAATTTTGATCTTATAGGGAGTGTCTTAGTTACTTTGTCATCACTGGGACAAAATATCCAACACCCACAACTTAAAGGAGGAGAGTTTGTTTCAGCTCACAGTTTCAGTCCATGGTTGGCTGCTCCAAGGCTGAAGGCGGTGGCAGAGGGGCGCGGCAGAGGAGAAGGTGCTCAGCCCTGGCTGCCAGGAAGCAGAGAGAGAAGGGAGGAGTGGGGGAGGGAGAGGGACCCTTCAGGCCACGCCCCCAGTGACCTGCTCTACCCGGGCTCATCTAACCGCTCATCAGCTCTGAACTCAAGGGAATGAATCCACAGCTGGGTACAGTGTCCCCGTGATCCAGTCACCCCGCACACACGTGAGAAATGGGGGCGTCTTAGATCTGGAGCACAACACAGAGTGAGATGCAGCCGTCTCGTAGAAGCTATCCAAGTGAGACCAGGCTTTTGAAGGCCTTAGTTGTATGTATTGGTTTTCTTAGGAAACATGATTTGTCCCCTGGCATTTGTGTGTATAGGTTGATCATCCGAAATGCAAAGATCCAAAACTTTTTGAGCACGTGACCACAGTACCCCAGATTCTAAAATTTTTAGCACAAAATTTCAGATTTTAGAGCATTTGTCATTTCAAATTTTCAGAGTAGTGCTACTCTACCTATAAAGTCTATGCAAGTATTCCAGAATCTGAAAAAACCCCACGTCTAAAACACGCTGGCCCCAAGCATTTCAGGTGGGGACACTCAGCATGCATTTGTAAATTCAAGTAATGTGAGCCATGAGCTAATAGAAATGATGAGCTATTTTTAAAATGTTCATTATTTTAAAACTGCCACCCCTTAGGGAAGTTATTATTTCTCAGCTTGACCTGCAGTGATCCACGTAGAGATTTAACTCTCATCTGTGCCTGCGCTGGGTTTTGAGCAGGGGGTTGGCCTTCAACAGGAACCGGTTCCCCCCCTGCCGCAGGTAAGCAGGTGCTCATCGTCTATGCTCACCAAGAACCCAGGTCTTTCAACGCGACCCTGAAGAACGTGGCCGTGGAGGAGCTGAGCCAGCAGGGCTGCACCGTCACGGTGTCTGACTTGTACGCCATGGGCTTTGAGCCGAGGGCCACCAGGAACGACATCACCGGTGAGTCATGGCCTGCAGGCTTAATTTTTAAACTTTCTTCCTCTCATTTTACAATTTTAAAAATGTCTCGAAAAGCTAATGGTAGCACCTGATGCACGAGTCTCAGGTCAAGAGTCCCCAGCGCCAGTCTCTCTCCCTGTCCCTGTCCCCCAGCCTCCCAGGGGAGCCCCTGATAGTTCCCTCCTCGTGCTTCTGCGGTGGTCGGTGCCAAATCGGCAGTCACAAGGTTTTCTCCACTTCCCCTCCAGGGTTTGCAGAAACAGTAGTGTATCACACTCATCATTTTGTGCATGGTTTCCGTCTTGCTGCCCCGTTGAACGGCACTGTCACGCTCAGCCCCAGCGAAGGTCACCCTCAGTTGCTCTGATTCTTCGCTGTGAGTAACAGTGCTGCAGTGAGTGGTCACAGTCAGAGAGGCTTTTGCGTGTGCGCTGTTTTTTCTAGAAGCGGAATTGCTGGTCACAGGGGATGTGCATTTTTAATTTTCATAGATAATATCAAGTTGCTTTCCACAAATGCTGTAGCAGTTCACACTCCTGCTAGCAATGTTTACAAAGTCTTACTTCCTCCTGGTCACCAACAGGGTTACCAGTTTCTTGATAATTGGTGGTCTAACAGTTGGAAAAATGGTCTCCTGGTGTAGTTCTGATTTATCCTTCTCTCGCTATGGGTGAGGTTTAATATCTTAATATTTTATATTCTATTCACTAATACTCATTTAGATTAATTTTTTAATAAAATATTAAATATTCCCTTTGCTTAAATTATCTGTTGATTTTTCTATTATGTATTGGTCTTTTTCTTATTAAAGAGCTCTTAATATATTAAACAAATTAATCTATAGTATAGGATATGAGTTATAAATACTTATAACCTCTCATTTTTATTTTGGTTTGACTTTGCTTATGGTAGCTTTCTGCACACAGAATTTTAATTACTTATTTTTTTGATCAATCTTTTGCTTCTAGGACTTCTGAATTTTATGTCACACTTACATGAACTCTAAGGTTATAAGAAGTTTTAAGATTATAAGAAGTTTGCTCTAGTATTTGACTGCAAAGAATCAAAGAGTCAGCTTTGTAGATTAAAATACTTTGTCCCTTTGAAATGTATTTTTGTGTACAATGTGAGATAAGAGTCTGGTTTTCCTCTAGATATCTACTGAGACAGCGCATCACCACTTATTGCAGGATTTCAAGCGCCACCTTCGCTGTGATCCAGATGCCCGCTTGTTTGATTCCCTTTACTTCTTTTATTCCATTTTTCCATGACTCAGTGCCACCTGGTTTTAATCATGTTGGCAAATAACGTAATTCGGTATCTCATAGCTCTCGGTCGCTCTTGTCTCCCACTTTCTTTTAGTTTTTCTACCAATGTTTACGTTACTTTTCCATAAACTTTTTTTTTTTTTTTTAATACGTGGGTACCGGGAGTCAAACTCAGGACCTCAAGCTTGCCAGGCAGGTGCTTATGCCGCTGAGCTATATCACCAGCCCTCCATAAACTTTTTGAATCAGCTTTCCAGATGGGAAAATAAACTTGATGGTTTCTGCCTTGAGGTTCCATTAAGTTTAGAGATGAACATAGGGAGAACTGACCTACGGTGCTGATCCCTTCTCTGAGGAGTCCGGCACCCCCAGTTCTGGTGGGGTGGCGGGATGGCCCGGATTCTCACTTGGAGTGAGAGCCGCTGCTCCCCCTGCTCCTCCAGGTGCCCTGTCCAATCCTGAGAGCTTCAATTATGGGGTGGAGACCCACGAAGCCTTCAAGAAGAGGGCCCTGACCAGTGACATCGTTGCTGAACAGAAAAAGGTGCAGGAAGCTGATCTAGTGATATTTCAGGTTGGTTTTTCTCCAGTTAATATATGGAATCAGATGCAGCCCATGCACAGACTTCTGCCAGATGCTGCATTGTGCACTCCTAGAAGTGATGCCAACGTTTTTAGCACACTCACACACTTAAACTAACCTGATTACAACGGTTAGTCACAGCGCTTTACCTCGCTAGTACAGGGAGTCACACAGCCCTTAGTACTCACTCACAACCCTGAGCTCCTAAGTAAAGGAATGAAGGATTTTTCTGTTAGCCCAGTGGTCTGAGAACATCTGGATCATGTTAGTCTTGTTGCTTTCGTTCTCTCCCCCTCCCCATCCCTGTCCTCATACGTGCCAGGCCACTTGAGAGCCAGAGTTCTCTAAGGGGTGCGTAGCAAGGTCGCTTGCACCAAAGGCAACTCCAGCCTTCAATGCCCTGATCATTAAAAGAAAAATCTTTTGTTTCCATCTTCTTGCTGCTTGCTTCCCGCATGCATATGTGTGCACACACACACGCCCAGCACCTTCCGTGTGTTTGTGCCCAGCCCCAGGAGTGCTGACTCAGGAGTGCCCACTCAGTCGCCTCCCCAGCAGTGCTCTGCAGGCGTGCAGCCCCGAACCTGGCAGTCGAGTTAACATGTGCTTTTGGGGGGCACTGGGTTGACAGAAACCCAAGGCAAACCCGAAAGGAGGGGCATCGGTCACAGGCCCTGGTCACTTGTGTCTTCTGGGCTTCAGGGACGCACACCCATGGCTGGAGCACCTCTGGAGCCTCGGCTCTCACCGCACCCCGGGACCAGATGCCCCAGACCCGGAATTTCCAAGCAAGGGTCTTATGGATCCTGATCAATTCCCAGTGCTAACAGCTCAGCCCAGACGCAGAAGGGGCAGCTCCTTTCCACACACCCCAACTTGTCCCTCTCAATTGCTGGGGTCCCAAGGACCGCTGTCCCAGGCCAGGACCCGGTTTTCACTTTCCCTGACTGTCCAGGGCCAGCATCAGGGGCTGACACTGGGGGACGCAGCACCCCTGTAATAGCATCTGGGCCCAGTGTCAGCTCGACCTCTCCCTGTCCACACGGTGCACTGGAGGGCTCAGCACGCAGGTGCCCGCGGCTCCCTGGCAGCCGGGAGGAGGAGGACAGGGGCCTGGTTCCGAATCACCCGGTGAGTGAAACAGCCTTGGTGCATTTCTCCCTGTGTGCCGCTAGTTCCCGCTGTACTGGCTCAGCGTGCCGGCCATCATGAAGGGCTGGATGGACAGGGTGCTGTGCCGAGGCTTCGCCTTCGACATCCCAGGATTCTACGACTCTGGTTTTCTCAAGGTGGGTGCTCCAGCACGCGGGTCACTGTCGACGGCTGGGCTGGGAGGCCGGAAGAGGGGTAGCCACCAGCTTCCTGTTTAGTTTGCTTCCTCTTCTAAAGCAAGTACTGACTGAGCGGCTACTGTGCGGGGTACAGGGGTGAGCATCGTTTCTGAGTCGATGGTGCGTTCCGCCTAGCGGGGAACACAGGCACACGCACGGCGAAGGAGGCCTGGGGCTGGGTCAGCCTGGCGCCAGTGGGCGGGACATCTGCCCCGTGATGCAGCGTCCATCCCTGGCTTTGCCTGGGTCCACCCCTGAGCTTCACGCGCCCTCGAGGTGAAGCAAGACGAGGGGACACCTGCCGGGCGGGGAGCCGTGTGCATGGGACCTGGTAGGTGCTCAGTGTGCAGCAACTGTGAACTTCTCACCGAAGTAATTGCTACTGAAATAAATGATATTTTAAGTTATAAAACCTCAGAAAAATAAATTCAGATGAGGAAAACAGCCTGAGTAACCAGACTTGTCTTGGATGGCGAGTGACGCTGCAGTTTATTAGTGGCTGCAGTCACCTCCTCCGCCCCAGGGTCAGCTGAGGATGCCCCACCCGACACCCAGCCTGCTAGAAGTCTGGGCTTGGTGGCACTTTTAGGTTCACTCATCCATCGCTGGCTTTTTCGCCCTGTTCCTTGTTAGCATGTGGCTGCCACCTGGGGAAGATGGAAATGGTAACGTTCCTCTGCCCCAGAGGGACCTGACCTCAGGTTTTTCTTGTCTGGTGACTACACTGACAGGTTTGCTTTCTCCTGCGCAGAGGAAATTAGCCCTCCTTTCCTTGACCACGGGAGGCATAGCCAGCATGTACACGAAAGCCGGCGACAATGGAGACTTCCGGTACTTCTTGTGGCCCCTCCAGGTAAGCAGGCCGAGAGGCTCCCCGGCTGCACTGTCTGGAGGAGCAGACAGCACACACCATCCTCTCCCCCTTGTTACAGGAACGGGTAGCTTTTTCCCCTTTTAACTTTTCTCATGGCACCACAGTACAGGTTGGCCACTGGGGAACCATGCATTAGAATCGCAGCTTTTGCTATTGTTTGGCCAGAAGCCAAGCTGGACCTGGGTAGGGCGCTGGCTGCTTTGAGAGGAATGGCTAAGGTAGTGCTAGGTGTGTGCGTGCGTGTGTGCATGCATGTGTGTGTGTGTGATGAGCTTGGGGTGTAGGTGTAGAGCCATCCACACAGGCTCGCAGTGCTCGTGAAACCAGCATCAACCCAGGCCCTGGTGAGAGGTGGGTACCCCGGCCCCGCGTCCTGGACAGCCTCGTGCAGGCTCCAGCCCACCACATGGAGAGAGTGCACAGCCCCTCCCAGGACCCCAGACCCTGTCCTTCCTGCCCTGCCAGCCGCTGCTTCCCACGCTGCACTCCCAGGCGGACCTCTGCTGCCCAGGTGCACCCTGGGCCTAGGGCTGGCCCCTGCCACAGAGCAGGCCCCAGCAGGCTGGGTGTCCACATGCCAAGCCTGGGTAGAGATGAGGGGCAGGCTCCAGGGCAGGGACCCTGAGGAGATCCGAAACCTAAGGCTAGGTTTGATAGGAGGGATGTCCGTGGAGGTCGGAGGAGAGCACACATACTCCCGTTTGTGAGCTTGCTTTAAGCCTGCAGGTACCGCGGGTGCTCCGGGGTATCCAGTACTCGACTACATCATGCTTAGCATGCTCGAGGCCCTGAGTGTCAGCCCCAGCCCTGCAAAAAAATAAGGCATTGTGCCTTTTCTGTGAACTCTGTAGGTTCACTTGTCTTGCCCACCTGCCTGTTGAGATGTTGGGTTTTTTCTTAATAGATTTATCAGCACTATGTATGCTGGTGAAATTAATCCTATTATATTTTTCAGAACATTAAGATTTTTCTACATATACATAGTATACATTTATTTTCAAATTCCTTGCCTTTTTTACAGTTTTCTTTTTGTATTTACAAAGACTATTGATTTTCAAATATTATTTTTTCACCCAAAACATTTTCTGATTTGCAGTCACAAAGTCACATTGTTTGAGGGAAAACCACACAGAAGGTCGTATGCGGGGCTCTTCTGCTGCATCTCCCCAGTGTGGGGCCAGCCCAGGCACAGGCATGGGTTTTAGGGAGAGCACGGGAGGATGCGATGACTGGCAGCCTGCGGTCCTGCACAGCCAGTGGTCTGTGGGCATTTGCTTCCGTTCTTGCCTTTTAAAAATCTTCACAGCTTTTTCATTTTGCAAAAATAGGTACAGTGATACCTCGGTTCATGAACTTCATTTGTTCCACGATTCTGGAAGAGATGGCCGTATTTGTGTTCATGCGGGAAAGATGGCCGGGGTTGTGTTCGTCACCCGATGTAGTTTCCAAACGAAACCAAAATTTTACCAAATGCTTCTGTTTGCAAATTGTTCACAACCAAAAGCGTTCATGAACTGAGGTACCACTGTATTAGGGAAGAGGGAGACAATATGAAAAATAAGAATAAAATGTCAGCCCCCTTAATCCACCCCCTAGCAATTTAATAATTTGATTAATTTGTTTAAAGTAATTTGATTATTTTCTAATATCCTGTATTAGTTACTTTCTCATCCCTGGGACACAATAACCAACATATACAACTTAAAGGAGGAGAGGTTTATTTTGGGTCATGGTTTGTAGAGGTTCCAGTTCATAGTCGGCTGGCTCCACGGTAGGGCGGCATGGCAGAGGGGCCGGGCCAGGGAGAGACCGCGCATGGCGGCGCAGCGGGAAGCAGAGAGATCAAGGGAGGAGAGAGACCCTTCCGGGCCACGTCCCCAGGGACCCGCCTCCTCCGACCAGGATTCAGCTCCCAGCATCACACTTAGCTGTAAACTCTTCAGCGGACGGATCCAGGGATGAGTATTACAGCCCGGGATGCAGTCACCTCCCCAGAGCCCCACCTCTGTGCACAGGAGGCTTTGGGGGACGTGCAGGTGTAAACCCTAACCTAGCCCATATATAGATTCCTAGATACATACTTTTCTATCAGGTTTATTATTCTTTTATATAAGTGGTATACCACAGACACTGCTTAAAATTCGTTGTCGTTTTCATGTAATAAAGCCCCCCATGGTGGCACACTGTGGCTAGAGTAACCCTCCTGGGGGAGGGTTTACAGTGCGGGTGTGCCATAATTGGCCTCGTCAGTCAAAACTGTAATGTTCAGTGGCAGAATCAGGGGTAACCTCAGTTTGTACATTGCAGCCGCCTGAGTTCTTCCCCTCATTTATGAAGCCCCACACCCCCAGTTCTGCAGTTACATTGTAGCATTGAAGTTTTATGACTCTCTGAAAATTTGCTTCCTGCACTCCCCCCTTTAGTCCTTTAATCTAATGGTGCCTAACAGGCGTGGCTTCTGACCAGTGCTGTCCTTTCTGTGTGGCTTTAGCACGGCATGTTGCACTTCTGCGGATTTAAAGTCCTCGCCCCCCAGATCAGTTTTGCTCCTGAGTATTCATCAGAAGAAGAAAGAAAAGCAATGGTGGCCTCATGGGCCCAGCGGCTGAAGAGCCTGTGGCAGGAAGAGCCCATCCAGTGCTCGCCACCGTGGTACTTTGGGCAGTGACACCTGTGCCCCAGCGCGTCACCGAGACCCACGCGTGTACAGGAGAGGATGCTGTCGTGAAGTAAGGTTGCCTCAGAGAGAAGCAGAACTAGTTCGTGCTGCCCACGAATGCGTCTAGCCAGGTCTCGTAGTCCAATACAGCAGCTTGTTTTCGTGGATTCTTTTGGCCGATCATTGTTCAAGTCGTCATTTCTTTAGTGTTTGTCTGATATCTGTCTGACTATGTTTAGTCTTCATGGCGGTTCTTATTTCCAGAGAGTTCTCTGGACATGCAGCTGGATTTGTTTTTTTGTTTGTTTGGTTGGTTTTATTTCAGGGCTCAACTTGAGAGGTTCTGTAATTTTGTAGCAAAGTTTAATCCATTCACAGCTAATGTTTTAGTGCTGTTTGTACTTACTTCTTCTGTCTTCTTTTTTTCTTTATACTTGCATTATGACTGAAGTTTTAACTGAACAGCTAGTTACCATGTGTTTGAAATCATTTGGTACTGGTTACAATGAAAATTTCAATGCCTGAGCCTGGCTGCCTCCTGTCCTTGTGTGCCTGGTCCTGGAACGCGACATTTACCCGGAAGCGTGGCGCGTGTCCATGGAGGATTCTCCCTGAGTGCGAGTTTAAGGGATCAGATCACCACCACCGTCATCCTCACCCATCATGGTCGTCATCCTCCCCCTCATTGTCATCACTGCTGAGGACAGAGCTGCCACCTGCGCCCAGGGAACCTTCTTCCTTAACATCCGGCACCACCACAGAGCGCCCAGACTCCTCACACGGCTTCCTGTTGGAGTCGTCTTCACAGCACCTTGGCCTGCATCTCCCGCATCTTCCTTCCGCTGGATCCTCCCGCTCCTCTTCAGCGGCAGCTTCAGCCCCGCTTCAGCTGCATTTCCTTCCTGCACTTTCTTGTGTGACTGCCATCGATTATGTTTCCAAATACATCTTCCTTTCTTCCGAGTCTTCAGAACTCTCTTCTAAGTCTTCTTCACGAGCATTTTCTCACAGATGTTTTCTCCCCACTCTCACTCAGGACCGTTTTTCTGTAATTATTTTTTGCACCGTTTCCCTTAATAGTTCCTCAGGCTGTTTCCCTTAATAATTTTTAGGTGATCTCCCCATGACATCTTTTTTTTTTTTTTAAGGCCCTACTATGGAACTGTCTTCTGGGGGCCTCTTTTTTGGGCCCACATTCTTGAGTTTATTTCAGAAATATTTGCTTCAAAATCTCCCCATCCCCCAGTTTTTCAGGCATCTTTTTCCATATAAGTTCTTTAAATGCTTGGACATCCATCCTGCACGTGCCGCGGTGCTCCAGAAGTGCCATGCTTTAGAAAGCCCTGCCCGTCACGAAGCAGAGGTGACACTGGGACACTGCTGGCATCTCTTGGCTCCAGGGCTTGAAAGGAAGCTCACATCCTCTCAGCCTTGCAGTCCCTTCAGCCCGGTCCTCTTCAGACCCATCCCATGCTGGATGGACGTTCCCAGCCTGCAGACCACTTTGCATCAAAGGTTTGAAAACGATGACCACTGCCCCATGTTCCTCCATCCGGGTGTCTTTCAAAGAGAAGGAGCCTCCTCCTTGGCCCAGACTTCTGGTGCCTGTCCCAGGAGGTGCTCCCTAAACATCTGTTAGAGAGAAAGGGCTGCGCCCTTGTGCACCCAGCCCACATCGCAGGCGGCAGAGCGCAGCTCTCAGCAGAGTGCACTGCACCCCTGTGCAGGGACGTGTGCTTCTCCGAGCACCGGGTGGGACAAACCCTGGACGTCTGACCAGCTGGACACTTGTGTTTGTTGCTCATTCTGTGGTTTCTCCTCTGCTCTGGTGCCTGCAGAAACTGGTGCCCACTCTTAACAGGGGACTGAAGGCTGAGGAGGCCAGGTGGGGAGAAATGCCCTGTAGGTGTCTCCCTTCTTCCGCTGACCAAGGATGTATGGGGCAGCATAGCTTCCCTACTCCTCCCTTGCTCAGCAGGCTGCAGCGTGGAAGACTGGTAGGCAGACAGCAGCACCCCTTTAAGAGCCTTACCTTGGGGTCCTTTGAGTAGGAAGCCCTCCCTCCTCCCTCCCAGCTCCTTAGTGTCGGGGTGAGAAGGTGGGAATTTTAAAAGGAAAACTTCTCACTGCATTCCCAGGTTTCTAGAGCCCTGATGCCCTGACAGGGCATCAATTTGGCCTCGCGTATGCCAAGGTCAAGTTGATTGTCTTCCAAGCAAGCAGTTTGAGAGCTGGGACCTTGATTAGATCCTATTAGCTCCCTCCACCAATCATTGGTTTTTAAAATCTTATTGTGGTGAACAATAAAAATAAATCCAGCCTCACCAGGGTAATAGGAACTACTGTTCAAAAAAATAAAAGGAAATGACTGCAGCCATGGCTGTGTTTTAAGGCACCATTTCTCTTAGGAGCACTGGGCCCTTATGGTTTCGCAAAAGTGTCTTTGGCTATGTGGTTAGGTCCTTGAGCCTTTTTACGTGGAGATTGTTAAAAAAGGGGAAGGATGGGCCGGTGAGATGGCTCAGCGGCATAAGCGCCTGCCTGGCAAGCGCGAGGTCCTGAGTTGGACTTCCGGAACCCACATATGAAAAAAGGGCTGGTGATATTGCTCAGCGGCACCGGCACCTGCTGGCATGAGAGGTCCTGAGGTCGACCCCCAGTACCCACAAAAAAAAAAAAAGAGGAAGGACTTGTATGTTGCTCAAGCTTAGAAAGCGTCAGGAGTTGGGAAATTCTGGCAGCTCCAGACCATCGTTGGTGCCTTATACCCAGGCAAGAGGAAGACAGACACAAATGCCAAGATGAGGAAAAAAATCATGTACTGAATGATGTATGCGTTAGTTACTTCTCTCATTGCTGAGACAAAATACCCGACACCTGAGGTTAAAGGAGGAAAGGTTTATTTAGCTCACAGTTTGTAGAGGTTTCAGTCTGTGATCACCTGGCTCTAAGGCAGGGTGGCGTGGCAGAGGGGCAACTGTTCGTGGCGGCAGAAGACACCAAAAGCAACCAGAGAAGAGGGGAGAACAAGCCTCTTTCTGTCCCTTATATTGTACCCAGTCTACAGGGATTAGGGTGGTGCCAATCTGATAATGAACTGATACAGCAATCAACCACCCTTAACCCCAGCATCCTTAATCTCAGCATTGAAGCATGAGTCAGTCACAAGCTCTAGATTCAGCCACCTCCAAAAAAGCCCCATCTAAAAGTGCATGAGGCTTTGGGGGGAACATCTAGACACAAACCACAATTATGTACTAACATGCAGTGCTTCCAGCTGCTTGTTTCATGAAAATGCACTGAAAATAAAGTTTACCAGGAAGCAGATCATGTATCATTTGAACTCTTTAATCAATGATGGGATTTAAAATTTTTTTTTATTAGTACATGTTTGCAGCATACAATGATTACATTCCTCATAGGGACTTGGTACATGTACAAAACACATCTTAATTCCTTTTTCATCTCCTTCCTCCCCACTCCCTCTATCTCTTGGTCCTCTTCCATTTTGCAAAAGATCTATTTTCTTGTTTCCTGTTACTTACAAAGATGGAAGTTTGGTGCTGATTTCTCCCAGCATAAACTGTAGTCTGAAAGAAGATTTTTACTCTGATCCCCATTTTACAGATGGGGAAACAATCACAGAATTGAAGTAGTTTGTACAGTGTCCTGCTACTACAGCTGGGAGAGCTGAGGGCAAACCAGGGCAGCCTTTACCAGAGCTTGTGCTGTGGACCACTTGGACTCGGGTGCATTGTACGAGAAACTGGAGCAGCAGTGAACATAGCCATTTTTAGGAAGTAACCCTCAAGGACTCTACAGGGGAGTTCTTAGTAAGAACCATGAAATCTGAGCTGCCCTCTCTCAACAAGGACTGCATGCTTTATGGGTCAGAGATTCTTTTGTCAGTAGGTTAAAATCCTGCTGACACTTTCATTTCTTGCTCTGTGGCAGACAAGATATTTTGAAAAGCTTTGCAGTAGCAAAACTTGTAAATGCCAGATAAATCACAACAAACATATTTTTAAATGCATTAATGACATTCTAAGAAACTAATGGAAACATCTAAGCAATTCCCCAAACTGGTCACCCCACAAGAAAACTAGTTCCTGACAGTAGAGTAGTAAACAAGTGTGGAATCTCAGGCTGCCTCTGGAACTGTCTTAGTTACTTTTTTTGTTGCTGAGACAAAATACCTCACACTCACAAGTTAAAGGAAGAAAGGTTTATTTTGGCTCAGAGTTTGTAGAGGTTTCAGTCCTTAGTTGGCTGACTCCAAGGCAGGGTGGCATAGCAGAGGGAAATCTCAGAGAAACAGTCCATGGCATGGCAGGCAGGAAACAGGAAGCCTGCCTTTCCCTTTTATCTCATCAAAGCTAGAAACCTATTGGTTAGTGCCACCCACACCCAGGGTGGGACTTCCCATTATCTACACCCAGAAGTGTGCTAAGCCAATCAGTGGACTAATTTAGTTATCACACCCTTAATCCATATTCACATACCCTAGATCCAACTACCTCTGAGCGCATGAGGCTTTGGGGGGACACCTAGAGTCAAGCCATAGCAGGGTCTAATGCTGATAACTAAAGTGGAAAAATGGAGTGAGACCAGACTGTGGGAGTGTGTGACATGGGCAACTGAACTGGGACCCTGTGTAGAGAGGCTCTGCCTTTATGAAAAGGTGGGTGGAAAAAGACATCTGCTCTTAAAAGGAGGCAGGGAGATGCAGACCAAGATGGCAGAGCGGTAAGCAGCAAAGAAAGAGCCTCTCCGAGAGTCACCATCCAGCCACTGGAATATAGCAACTGAAGGAAGACAAGAAGGAGGGAAGTGGGTCCCCTGGACCCAGGAAGGATCTGAAGTGTGGATTGAAGCCCACGGAGAGAGTGAAGAGAGAAACGTCAGTGAAGAAGAAGGAGGTAGCCAGTGGCGCCTTCTCCCTGAGACGGGACTCACTGCATGAAAGCAGTGGTTCAAACCTGAGGGCACAGTGACTGCTAGCGACCTTGGAGTCCTCCACAGAGAGATACAGCAGTGGAGGGGAGCAGCCGATGTGAGGGACTGCACTGGCTGGCGGTGAGTGCTGAGGGGTCAGTTGTCCCATGAGAGAGCAGTTGGCCAGGAGCCATCTTGGAGGGGGGTGGCCGAGCTCATAACTCAGAACGGCTGCGGCTCCATCCACGGCTCCCAGCTTGTTGGGGGCCAACATCACAGTTAGGCCTCGGGCGCGGCCTGTATTTCTGACTCAAAGCCTGCGCTAAATTACCCCTCCCATCGACCTGGGCAAGATGGCGCCTGGTTCCTGCTTCCTGGTTGCGGTCATTGCTGCTCGCGCCCTGTAGATGTGTGAGTCTGCCTAGAGACTGATGAGTATAGCCTATGAGCTTTCATTTCCTGCTGTATTGCTATTGGCGCCCCTATCCTTATAAAAACATGCAAAGCTGCCCTTTAGGAGCAGAGCACGGACGGAGCTGCCACAGGGCGGACGCTTGTAGAGGCTCTGGAGCTGTGAACGATTAAAGCAAGCTTTCACCGACCCGTGTTGTGTGATTCTTCTCGCTGGACGAGCAGAAGCGCGCGACATTTGGTGGCCCGTACGGGGAACTGATCACCCTTCGTGCGGGGTCTGGTGGAGCTGCATCGAGTCACAGGACGGTACATACCTTCAGGTAAGCGGGAGGCTTAACCTGGCCCTGGGTGGACGCACTTTCAGGGAAATTCCGCTCTCAATTGCTGAGGCCGGGGTTGCCCATATATCGGGCGTGCTCACGGCGGGGACGGTGTCGCTGGAGCAGTTTCGTTTTCACAGTGGGGAACTCCGACAGTGCCCCGATGCACAAGCCGATGCGAGACTTATTGAAAGCGCGAGGCATTAAGGTGAGTTCTAAAACTGTTCAAAATTTTTTTAAAAATATACATGAGATCGCCCCGTGGTTTTGGCCCACTGGGCACCTTACTTTACCCTGCTGGGAAAAGTTAGGACATGATATCAGCTTTGCTGAGGAAGAGGGAGTCATTGACCCCTCCGTGCGCCCCCTCTGGGAGATGGTTAGATATTGCCTTAAGGTAGAGGACAGCCCAGGCGGGTCTGTACCGCTTTCAGAGGTGCACAAGGCTTTTGAGAGGGCTCGCTCGGAGAGCTCGAGGGCTAATTCTAGGGCGGGGTCGGATTCTTCCTCTTCAGATTCAGAGGCGGAAGAGACAGAAGGGTTAGAGCGGGGGCCTCAGGCTGCTGTCAATAAAGGCTCGGCGCCAACAGAGGGCCTCCCCTCCCCGAGACGTGGCGCTACGGCTGCTACGTGGCAGACTTCCAATCCTTTCCGGGATTTGTGTGGTGACTTTAAAGAGCTAAATATAGGCCGGCCCCTGTCAGGGGGGGGCGGCGGGGGGGGCGGACCTATGCCCAGTGCCCTGCCCTGGGAGCCGCCTCCCCCGTTCCAAGATGGCCCTTTGCCCTCCGCTTGCCGTACCTTCCACGGCCCCACGTGGGAGGTCATAAAGAAAACAGGGACCAGAGATGTCCCCGGCATTGACTGGGGCCCGTACGGGATCTATCCGGTCCTCGCCGGCCAGGGAGGGCAACCATACCATCAACCCCTTAACCTTAAGCTTATTAAGCAACTAAAGGAAGCAGTCTCTTCCTATGGCCCTAATGCCCCTTTCACACTCGCTGTATTGGAGACTATAGCGACTGCTCCTATGACCCCTGGGGACTGGACACAGCTTGCAAGGGCGTGTCTTTCCCCTGGGCAGTTTATTGATTGGCAGTTCCAACCAGACCAGCCCCAACTAGTGGAATTACAAATTGTATCAGTGGTGCTTACAAGATTCCCCACGGATATTAATATCCTCTCAGATTCCAAATATGTAGTCAATGCTTTACAGATTCTGGAAACCGCGGGCCCGATAAATTCCACCTCTTCGGTGTTCACTATACTCCAAACTATCCAGACACAATTACAAAATAGAACCCACAAAATTTATGTGGCTCATATCAGAGCACATACCCAGCTCCCAGGCCCGCTCTCAGAGGGCAATGCAATGGTAGATGCAGCCACGCGCCCAATATGGATATGTACGCTCTCATCCCCGGCTGAGAGAGCCCAACAGTTTCACAAAAAATTTCATGTCAATGCTCAGACCTTGGCAGCTCACTTTAAGATCCCCAGGGCCCAGGCTCGAGACATTGTCCGGCATTGCGGTACCTGCGCCGTGATGCGCCCCCAGCGGTCCGATGGGATTAACCCGCGAGGACTCAGACCAGGTCATATCTGGCAAATGGATGTAACACACATCCCAGAATTTGGGTCTGTCAAATATGTCCATGTCTCAGTAGATACTTGTTCTCAAGTTGTTTTTGCCACGGCAGAAACGGGAGAAAAGACATCTAATGTTATCAATCACTGCCTTGCGGCTTGGGCTGCATGGGGAAAGCCTAAAATACTAAAAACAGATAATGGGCCCACGTATACAGGTGCGGCCTTCAAAAGCTTCTGTGCAACCATGGAAATAGTCCTTAAACATGGCATTCCATACAACCCAATGGGCCAGGCTGTTATTGAAAGAACACACCGAACGCTTAAAGATACTCTAAATAAACAAAAGGAGGGGATAGGCCGTGGCCTCTCATCAAAAAGGAAGCTCTCCCTTGCTCTATTTACCATCAATTTTTTGAGCTTAAATTCGGACAACCGCTCCCCTGCGATGGAACATTGCAATCCTTCCCCCCAAAATAAGGGGATGGTCACTTGGAAGGATGTCATCACGGGGCAGTGGATGGGCCCGGACCCGGTGGTCAGCTGGGTCCGAGGTGCGGTTTGTGTCTTCCCACAGGATCCTGGACAGGAGCCGGTGTGGGTCCCCGAAAGACTGACGAGGACCGCAAATATACCAAAAACCCACCAAGACCAGACCACCAAGGAAGATGGGTATTCCACCGCCGCCGATGGTGATTGTCTGGCTCCTGCTCGGCACCTCGTCATCTCTGACCCTCCAGAGTCGGAGTGAGGGCACAGATGAGTACCTGTGGGCTTTGTGGCACCATCCACCCAGTTTAGCCCCTTTCTGTTGCCTTTCTCCTTCGGGGTGGGGGGTATGGACAACCGGGCCCGTAAGGCCACCCAATGTCACCAAGATAAAAAACTGCAGTTCATCGGGGTACGTATGGGGGCATTTTATGGTATGTAGAGAGATCCAGCTCCATTACCTTAATTGGGGGGGTCCAGGTTTTCAGCCAATATCAAGCTTGCAACCCCCTAGGAGGATGTGTAGACCTCCGACCCTTTAAGACTAATATGTCACGGACCTTGTCCAAGATGTCTGACTGGCTCAAAAATACATACTTGCCCTCATTCAAAAATCTCTCAGAGCAGGTCTCTATTGGCTTAGATAATGTAAAAAAGATACAACTACAGCCTGTTACTTTTGACCTGTCCAGTTTGGGAACTGTCATCACAAAATTGTGGGAAAAGGTCACCTCCTGGTTTAGCTGGCCCAGTCTGGCAACTTGGGTTGCAATCGGAGTCGGTATTCTTGTTGTCTTGGTTGTTATCAAGTGCCTGCTGGATAGATTAATGCAGACTCAACAACAGGTGCGCTTGACAGCAATGGCTGCCATGCAGTTGGCGGATGGAGGCCCTACAGCCAGGCCAGCGGCTGCCTACCTGCTCAGGGTCGCAGAACATCGCTTTTAGCTGGGTGGGTGAGCCAAAGACGGGTAAGAGCAAGGATCCCCAGCCTTGACTCAACCTAAGACAGGCCCCATCCCATTGCGTGGCGACCGCCATCGAGTGTGTGACTAGGAAAGTCACGAGGTGCTCCGCAGGGGGGTTCATGGCGGAACACCTAATGCATGCCTGCATGCATCTAGGTTCCATCCAGTTACTTCCTAGCCCCACAAAAAAGGATGAGGCCCAGGATGGTCGATGTTGGACTGCAGCCGGCGCAAACGACCACCGGGCTAATAGTGGGGTGCAGGCCAATACATTCACTCGAGACGGGCTACGTCTGCCTTATTATGTGATTTTTAAGGGGGAAATGTTGGGGGCCAACATCACAGTTAGGCCTCGGGCGCGGCCTGTATTTCTGACTCAAAGCCTGCGCTAAATTACCCCTCCCATCGACCTGGGCAAGATGGCGCCTGGTTCCTGCTTCCTGGTTGCAGTCATTGCTGCTCGCGCCCTGTAGATGTGTGAGTCTGCCTAGAGACTGATGAGTATAGCCTATGAGCTTTCATTTCCTGCTGTATTGCTATTGGCGCCCCTATCCTTATAAAAACATGCAAAGCTGCCCTTTAGGAGCAGAGCACGGATGGAGCCACCACAGGGCGGACGCTTGTAGAGGCTCTGGAGCTGTGAACGATTAAAGCAAGCTTTCACCGACCCATGTTGTGTGATTCTTCTCGCTGGACGAGCAGAAGCGCGCGACACCAGCTGGGCTCAGGCCCACGAAGATGCGCTGACGGCTGCAGCCGAATGAGTCTGGTCTCGGCCAGAAAGTGCAGGCTTGCTGAGATTATCCACTACCCCGCCAAAAAGCTGCTGCTGGCTTGCTGGGACAGATCGGCACGGAACAGGACTCTGTCTCCACACGTTGTCTACCAGCGATGACAGAGACAAACCTGGAAGTGAACTTTTTTCTTTTTTTCTTTTCCTCTCGTTTTTTCTTGCTGTGGTGGTGGTTTGTTTCTTTGTTTTCCTTCATTGTTTGATCTTGTTTTTATATGAGTGTAAACAGGGTTTCTAGCCTCTTTGTGGTTGTGGTTCTGTTCTGTTCTTCTTTTTATCTCTTCCTTCTCTCTTTCTCTCCAGTCTTCTGCACCAGATTCCCAAAGTTACAGCGATCCCTCCTTATCCTCCAGCCTTACCTCTAATTTCTTCCTCTTCTTCCACTTCTCTATTTTCTCCTCAACCCATTTTAAATTTTAACCCCTGAGTGCAGAATTGACATATTGCAGACTTGTTTACTGCATATAATTTTCTGGTTTGTTTTGGATTTTGTTGTATAACCACAAATCTAGTTTATATGGTTCAAAGTGGCAAATAACTGGTTAGCTCAGTCTTCATTTTCTAGGCTATGTTTGATGCTTTTGGTACCACTATAGCCATAAGTGACATAAATGTACTAAACAGCTTTTCTTCCTGGTATTCCGTGACTGAGATTGACTAAGGGTCACAGAAAATACTGTGGCACAGTGCCAAACAGGCAGCAACTTCTCATCTCCAACAAATTGAATAGGTAGGATCTTGCAACAGACTCAAGGCCCAAAAACAAGCTACACCTGGAAGATACCTCACAGAGGTCATCTCCTAAGGGTTTTAAATACTAGTGATAAAGCAACCTACATAGGCAATTTATAAGCATCACCCCAGGAATTAAACTACAGAAAGAAAAGAAAATGAGAAGACACTTAAACAACTTGCAACCCTACACATCCAGTTCACCAAAGGCAAACCCAGGGGGCAGTGAGGTGGGACAATCCAAAAGTCACCCACCTTGCCTCTCTGAAGTGGTAACAACAAAGCAATTGAATGAGGCACTGGAAAAAATCAAATCAGAAATAATTTCTCACATAACTGCAGAGATGATGTCCACAATGAAGACCATGCTTAGGGACTCTAGAACAGTTACAGACAAAAAAATAGATGATCTTAAGAAAATTATGGACTCCATGAATACTCAGCATAGGAAAGAAATGGAATCCATAGAGCAGATTCAAGCAGATATCCAGGAGAAAAAAAATTCCATTGAAAGTATTCACAGCAGACTGAGCCAGTGTGAGGACAGGATCTCAGATATAGAAGACAGACTTGTGGTTAGTGATCATGAAAAGAAAGATTTCTTAAAAGTAGCAAGGGACCATGAGAAATCAATCCAGCAGCTGCTAGATGAGGCAAAGAAGAATAACTTAAGATAGATTGGAGTCAATGAAAAAGCAGGAGATAGCACAAATGATATTTAAAAACTTCACAGATGTCATGGCAGGAAACTTCCCCGGTAGAGAAAGAGAATTTGACATACAGATAAGTGAGGCATATAGAATTCCAATTAGACATGATAAAAAAAAATATACAGCCAGGCATATCATAGTCAAGATTCCAGGAATTCAACACAAGAATAGAATCTTAAAAACTTAGGGAAAAGAAACAAATCACGTATAAAGGAAAGCCCATCAGAATCACAGCTGACTTCTTAGCACAAACCCTCAAGTCAAGAAGAGCTTAGAGTGAAGTATTTCAAGTTCTAAAGGAAAATAACCTTCAACCCAGATTGATGTACCCCACAAAACTATCTTTCAAAACTGATGAAGAAATAAAATATTACTGTGACAAAGAATATGTGAAGAAATTTGTGACCACAAAACCAGCACTCCAAAATGTTTTGAAGGACATTCTAGAAAGCGATAACAAAGACTACAACTTCATGAACCCCAACAGAAGGAATCCACCAGGCAAGGCAAACAAACAGAGGGAGGGAAAAAAAGAGGGGAGCCAACAATAGGAAAATAACATGACAAGGATGTGTCAATACATACCAGTTTTAACCATCAATGTTAATGCTCTCAATTCACCAATCAAAAAACACAGACTGGCAGAATGGATCAAGAAACAAGATCCAACAGTATGCTGCATACAAGAAACAGATTTAACTCAAAAAGAAATTCATAGACTGAAAATCAAAGTGTGGAAAACAATACTCCATGAACCAGGAACCCAGAAAAAAGCAGGGGTAGTTATTCTTTTTGCAGACAAAGTGATTTTCAAGCCAAAACTGATTAAGAGAGAGAAAGAAGGTCACTACATCCTTGTAAAGGGAACAACCCAAGAGGAAGAGATAATAATCATAAATATATATGTAACAAATACCAGTGCACCCAACTATACAAAACAAATATTAATGGGCATAAAAAAATCAAATAAGCACTGATACAATTGTATTGGGGGATCTCAATACCCCACTGTCACAAAAAGACAGATCAACTAGACAAAAAAATCAACAATGAACTATTAGAACTGAACCAAACTTTGTAACAAATGGACTTAGTAGATGTCTACAGAGTGTTCCACCCCACGACATCAGAATACACATACTTCTCAGCTGCACATGGGACGTTCTCCAAAATAGACCACATACTAGCTCATAAAACCTGCTTAAGTAAATGCAAAGGAATTGAAATTATCCCATGCATATTATCAGACCATAGTGCAGTGAAATTGGAAATCAATAGCAAAAGAAACCACAAGAACTTCCTAAACACATGGACATTAAATAGCACCCTCCTGAACAACCAATGGGTCACAGATGAAATTAAAGGAGGAATTAGACAGTTTCTACAATTGAATGATAATGACAATACAACATACTGGAACTTATGGGACACGATGAAAGCAGTCCTAAGAGGGAAATTTATAGCAGTAAATACCCATATCAGGAAAAGAGCAAACACAAATAACTTAATGATGAACCTCAAACTTCTAGAAAAAGAAGAGCAGGCTAAGCAAAAAGTGTGTACAAGGGAGGAAATTACAAAGATCAGAGCAAGAATTAATGCATTGGAGACTAAAAAAAAATACAAATAATCAGTGAATCAAAGAGTTGGTTCTTTGAGAGATTAAATAAAATCGACAGATGCTTATCCAACCTTATCAAAAAAAGGAAATAAAAGACTCAAATCCACACAATTAGGAATGAAAAGGGTGAAATCACAATGGGCTCTGCAGAAATCCAGAAGATCATCTATACCTACTTTGAAAACTTGTATTCTAATAAGATGGAATATGCAGAAGAAATGAACAGATTCCTAGATACATATGAATTACCAAAGCTGAATCAAGATATAAAAATCCCAAATAAACAAATATCAGTGAAATCAAAAATGTAATTAAAAACCTCCCAACAAAGAAAAGCCCAGGCCCTAATGGATTCACTGCTGAATTCTACAAGAAATTTAGAGAAGGCCTAATACCACTACTGTTCAAACCTTTAATGAAATTGAAAGTGAAGCAATGCTCCCAAATTCATTCCTGGAAGCAAACATTACCCTGATACCAAAACTGGAGAAGGACCCAACCAAGAAAGAGAACTACAGGTCAATCTCCCTAATGAACATATGTGGAAAAATCCTCAACAAGATACTGGCAAACAGAATGCAACAAATCATCAAGAAGAGTATACACCATGACCAATTTGGATTCATCCCAGGGATGCAGGGATGGTTCAACATATGTAAATCAATAAATGTAATACACCATATTAACAGAGCCAAGGACAAAAATCATATGATCTTCTCAATAGATGTAGAAAAAGCTTTTGACAAAGTCCAGCACCCATTCATGATAAAACCCTACAGAAAATTAGAATAGATGGTCTTTATCTCAATCTGATAAAAGCCAACTATGGCAAACCAACAACCAACATCATACTAAATAGACAAAAACTGAAAGCTTTCTCTCTAAAATCAGGGACAAGATGAGGATGACCACTGTCTCCGCTCTTATTCAACATAGTCCTGGAAACTAGCCAGAGCAATTAGACAAGAGAAAAAATAAAAGGAATAACAATAGGAAAGGAAGAAGTGAAATTATTATTTGCAGATGGCATGATACTGTACATAGAAGACCCCAAAAACTCCACTAAAAAACTGCTAGATTTAATAAGCAAATTCAGTAGTGTAGCTGGATACGAAGTCAACACTCAAAAATCAATAGCCTTTCTGTGTACGAATAACAAACTCACTGAGAAAGAAATTAGGGTAGCAACACCTTTCACAATAGCATCCAAAAAAAGAGAGAAATACATAGGAATCAATCTAACAAAGGACGTAAAAGACCTCTACATTAAAAACTATAGTACTCTGAAAAAGGAGATTGAAGAGGATATCAGAAAATGGAAAGATATCCCTTGCTCTTGGGTAGGAAGAACCAATAAAGTGAAAATGGCCATACTTCCAAAATTGTTATACAGATTTAATGCAATTCCGATCAAAATTCTGATAGCATATCTCACAGAATTAGAGAAAACAATCCTAAAATTCATTTGGAACCAGAAGAGACCTAGAATAGCAAAGGCAATTCTGGGCAACAAAGGCAGGAAGGCAGGGGGCATCACAATCCCTGATTTGAAATTATACTATAAAGCTCCTGTGATAAAAACAGCATGGTACTGGCAAAAACCAAAAAAACAAAAATAACAAACAAAATAAAACAGACCTGAAGATCAATGGAATAGATTAGAAGATGCTGAAACAACTCCAGACATACTAAGCCACCTTATCTTTGACAAAGGTGCCAAACACATTCACTGGAAGAAAGATAGCCTCTTTAATGAATGGTGCTGGAAAAACTGGCTCTGCACATGCTGAAGATTAAAATTGGACTCATATCTTTCACTATGCACTAACCTAAATTTGAAATGGATCAAAGATCTAAATATTAAAACAGAAACATTAAATCTGCTGGAAGATAGAATGGGTGAAACTCTTGAAGACATTGGTGTAGGCAAAGACTTTATGAATAAAATCCCAATCGCACAGGAAGTATCAAAAAGAATCAACAAGTGGGACCTCATCTTATTAAAAAGCTTTTGCACAGCAAGAGAAACCACCAACAGAGTGAAGAGACAACCCACAATGTGGGAAATAAAGTTTGCCAGCTGTTCCTCAGACAAAGGATTACTATTGAGAGCATATAAAGAACTAAAAAAAAAAAAGCAGACCTCCCAAATTTAAAGACCCACTCCAAAAATGGGCATCTGAGATGAATACACACTTCTCAGATGAAGAAATACAAACTGCAAATAAATATATGAGAAAATGTTCAACATCACTGGCCATTTGAGAGATGCAAATTAAAACAACACTGAGATTCCATCTCACCCCGGGAAGAATGGCTATTATCAAGAAATCAACCAATAACAAATGCTGGAGGGGCTGTGGGGAAAAAGGAACACTTCTCCACTGTTGGTGGGAGTGTAGACTGGTGTAACCACTGTGGAAATTAGTGTGAAGATTCCTCAAAAAACTAGGATTAGGGCCGGTGAGATAGTGGCATAAGTGCCTGCCTGGCAAGCGCGAGGTCCTGAGTTTGACTCCCGGTACCCACATACGAAAAAAGGGCCGGTGATATTGCTCAGTGGCACGGGCGCCTGCTGGCACGCAAGGTCCTGAGGTTGACCCACGGTACCCACAAAAAAACAAAACAAAACAAACTAGGATTGGAGGTTCCATTTGACCCAGCTATTCCCCTTCTGGGTATCTTCCCAGAAGAATTCAAAACATCGTACCACAGCCGTATATGTGCACCCAGGTTTATAGCAGCACAATTTTTTATAGCTAGATCTTGGAAACAACCGAAATGCCCATTAACTGAGGAATGCGTATAAAAGATGAGGTATTTTTATACAATGGAGTACTACTCAGCCATAAAGAAGGATAAACTGGAGATTTTATAGGTAAATGGATGCAACATAAGACCATACTCATAAGTGAAATAAACCAGACACACATGTGGAAATATTTTGTCTCCCTAGTGAAGCTGAAAGAGTAAATAAGATCCAAAATGTACAATAGATATTGTAAAATGGGAAGAAACTGTTCAAAAGGAAGGAGAAACTGGGATGGGGGAATACAGAAAAGAAGGAAGGGAAAAGCAAAAAAAAAAAAAATATATATATAGTTAAGATAGATATACTACTAATTTCTCTCAGTTTATTGAACAGAAAGGTTTGTGCTAATATTGGTTGGACAACTGAATGCTGACATCTTGTACTCTGAGTAACTAAAGATAACAATATGCAATGTATTAACCATTGTTACCTTCCTATTATGTTGTTTTGAAATTTTGTTCTATTTTTTCTCTTTAAAATAAAAATTAAAAAAAAAAAAAAAGGAAAAAGCCACTTTTCCAAGACATGAGCCGTGGTCTTCGGAGATTAGGATGAAAAGAGTAACGTACTTGATTTTCAACCCTATGCTTGGCAAAGGGCCAAAAGCAGATAGTATTTGAGGATCACGTGCCACCTTTGCTCTTCAGGGCCTGAGAGACCATTCCACACCTCGAGTTACCGTGGGAGGTGTCGTTGCCCTGGGCCGCACGTCAGCATTCGGACTTCATTGCAGCCCTGTCGGGCAGAGGGGGTTCCCCGTTCCGTCTTCAAGGATGAAATGTCTTCCGGGGATTTCTGAAGTGGAATGCTCCACACAGGGAAGGGTGAGGAAGGAGAGGAGGAGGAGCCAGAGGCCCGCAGGAGCAGGAGGAGAAGGGGCTGCGGGCAGGCGGTTCCTTTAGAAAGGGCCCGCCAGTTAAACGTGTTCCAGGCCCTTCTCCCCTCAGACAAAGAACCGACCAGGACAAGCTACAAACAGTGCCAAAAGCTTACTTGGAAAGTGAGGGGTGAAGGCGTTAGGGAAAAACTGGCTCTGCACAGTGAACCTGGGCCAAACAAAAGAGGAAAGGCGAAGAAGAGCAAAAACAAAAGTACACCCTGGTCCAGCAGGCAGAGTGGGCTACCGCGAAGAGCCGTGATAGCGGGCTCCTCACGGTGTCTGTGTCCTTCCATGTCATCCACGTCCTGTGGAGCCCGCGGGTTCTATATATGGGCTCCTGGCAATTTGGCGCTCTCCTGGGATCTTATAATTAGTAGGTCCCACTTATTTCCCCAGCCAGCTCTGCCATGCCCTACTTCCTATCATTTCCCCAAGAGACATAAACCCCATAATTTTTTTTAATGTGGGTACCAGGAGTCGAACTCAGGACCTCGCAGTTGCCAGCAAGTGCCTGTGCCGCTGAGTGACATCACCGGCCCTTTTTTTCCTTTATGTGGGTACCGGGAATCAAACTCAGGACCTCGTGCTTGCCGGGCGGTGCTTGTGCCACTGAGCCATCTCACTGGCCCTCCCATAATTTTTTATGGGGTGCTGACGAGTGGTGGTCGCTGTCTTCCATAGCTTCTTTAAGCTGGAAGGGGCTGAGGACCCTACTTACAGAACACCACAGACTGGGTAATTTCTAATGAGCAGAAGTTTATTGGGCTCTTGTCTCTGGAGGCTGAGAAGGTCAAGACGGAGGGGCTGGCCTCAAGGAAGGTCCTTCTTGCTGTTATCCCATGTTGAGACAGCAGGGGGCGCTGAACTTATATGAAACCCTGTCCTGTGGAAACAGCGCTGATCTATTAATCCATAAATGCGTGAGAGTAGCGCCTCTATGATCCACACCGCTCGCCTTCAGCCTCATCTCCATGTTTGGGATCAGGTTTCCAACGCAGGGATTTTGGAAGATACATTCAAACCACAGCAGCCGGGGCACTCGGTGCCTTGAAATGTCTTTATTATATGGTCATCTCTTATCTGGTTGCCTGACCTCCAACCTTCCGCTTTTCTACATTGGGCTATAGAGGGTCTTTCTGTAACACGAGTCCACGAATGCTGTAAGCCAACTTTCCAGGATAAATGCTCTCCATTTGTGCGTCCAGTAAAGTCCAAATTTCCTAGGGTGGACAGCAAGGCGTTTCGTGATGTGGCCCCACTTACCCTCCAGTCTGCTTTCTTGTCACAGCCCCCACAAACTCCAGCGTCCAACCCTGGCACACAAGCCTCACAGTTGCTCAGAGAACCATCAAATCAGTGGAAGGCTTTGTCTGCAGTGACCTTATTCTTCCCAATCGCCAGACTCTTCTTTCTGGAAAATCCTAGGAACCCTACAAAATTCAGTTCAAGAATATCCTGTCTAGGGTCACCCCAACTCCATCCCTTCCAACAAAGCTAATGTGCCCACCCTTACAGGTGCCGCTTGCTATATACATTAAATACCTGGGTCGTTGCATTTTACGTGTATGGTGATTGTGAAAGATACTGGCGGCCGTCTCCTTTCCAGGGGTAACTGGATGAGATTGCTGGCTGAGTCGGCAGCCCCGCTTTCCACAGTGCTCCAGAGTCTGCATAGCTTGTTTTTCAAGCCATTATTAAGTTGTGAAACTGTACACAGTGTGATCTTGAATTTGTTTAAAAAAATTAGGCCCAAGTTTAATGGCCACGTGGCTGGTTGAATCATAAAGGAAATCCAGCAGATGGCGTGGTAGCTATTCTCTCTAGGTAGTGGAGATAGGGATTTTGTTTTCTATACTTAATGAATTTTTAAAAAGTAATGTTTCATTCTAAGGTGGTGAGAAAGTGAAGTTAGTCTGTCCACCATGCAAATATCGAGTGCCTATTATCTACCAGGCACTAGCATCATGGAGAAGGAACACAACCTGACTCCTGCTCTTTGGGTGCTCACATCTACTGGGGATGGAGAGAGGATGGTGGTGGTGAACAGCTTAACTCACGGTTCTGGGCATACACAATTCTGCCAGTTAGGACTGAGGGGCCTCCTGCTTTTACCCCTTTGCTCCCCTCCCGGGTCCTCCAGGTTTTTGTTGCTAGGAAGATTTTCCAGGGAGGTGGAAGGCATTGCTTTTATTAGTTCTGAGGCGGACGGGAAGTGCGGAGGCAGCTTTGGTTCTTCCTCCCCACCCTCACACAGATCAGTGTGCCCTTCCCTGTCAGTCATGTTGCAGGCTTCCATGTCCCCTCTGATGCTGGTCTCTCCTGTTGACATTGTCTGTAGTACATGTTCTATCATTTTCTTTTATGTCATCTTCTGGAAAATCTAGTTTCTGGTTGAGAGGTGACCGGTTGGCTTTCCACGGTGCCAGTGAGGTGGCCCTGGTTTGTGTTTTGAGTGGTCTGGTGAGGTCTCTGTTGAGAGAACTCAGCCATCAGAAGGAAGGAGGATGAGGCGCTGAGCTGTAACCAGGGCTCTGGGGCCCAGCGGTCATCAGGCGTCTGCAGACAGTGGTTTATTAGAAAGTCTGTGAAGCCAGGTGTCCCACGTGGGGTGAGGCCCACAGTGAATAACTGGAAATCCCAGCCATCTTTGGTAAATGAGGAAAAGAGATGAAACAGCCTTTAAGACATAAGAAACAAGTCTTTCAGTGAGTAAAATGTAGATTGGCATTACTCAGGGTCATCCCCAGGTGACCCTAGGTCGGTGTACAGTGAGGAATTCTGGGTCAACCCCAGCAGAAAAGCTGACCCCTCAGGGCTCTCCCCAGCCAGCCTGGTCGGTGCTTGTGTGTTGTTCCAAGGAGCGGTGTGAACAGTGCTAACGGACTCACTATTACTGCGGCTATTTCTGGCTGAAGGATGGTAATGACATGGGTGAACCATAAATTATTTTTTGCTTCACAAATGTGCAACCAGCAGCTCAGCCAGGAAATCATAAGACCCTTCTAAGTAATGTGTTAGCTAGCTTGTCTGACTAGACTGGGAAGGGAAAATTTTGCTTAGTCATTCTTGAAAAATAATCAGTTAGACTTTCTTTATGAAGGTCCAGACTTAGAAGTCGGATCTTATATTTTAACCCAGACCTTTGGAGAGAGGTTAGGTGACTTATCCAAGATCTCCCGCACCGAGCCTTGGCATCTTCTGATCTGTTCCCAGGCTAGTGACCCTGCTACTGTGTGTAGATTCACGTGCTCAGTAACCTTTGTGAAACCCAGGCCAAGAGCTAGGGACCTGGTGCTAGTTTCCCCTGTACCCTGAAAACTGGGGACCTTGCTCGTGGCTTGTAAAAGGAGGGGATCGACCTGTCTGATGTGGAGCCTTTCAGAGCTAATATTCTGGCGCAGTGTCACCTCTTCCCCATGTGGAAGATGGTCTGAGCCTTCCCGTGTCACCTGGGCACCGCGGCCTTTGCAGCATGTCTTCCGTCTACTGCAGTGAGGTGCGGTGTTTGTAAGGAGGTTTTCACTGTTCTGTAGCGTAGAACCAGAGAGCACACTTGTCAACGGTGCCTCCAGGACATCCAGTGTCCTTCACACACTCCCAAGTTGGTGTGATACCCCGTGACCTCCAAGGTCTGTTCTTATTCTCCAAGATGCTTAATTAGCTTCATTACCAATATGTGTTCAGGATAATGGGCAAACGCTCTGAACTAAGGGTGCTTTCCACTGACCTCACTGAGAAGGCTAAGTTCACCGAGCTGTGCTGCAGAACGGACATGACCTGAGCATGAAGTGACTACCACTGGTTGTGTTGCAGGCCCTCCGTGTTCATAGAGGACAAAGCGGTAGACACTCTGGCTTACCTCAGTGATGGGGATGCCCGCACTGGCTTGAACGGACTGCAGCTGGCGGTGCTGGCCAGGTTAAGCTCCAGGAAGATGTTCTGTAAGAAGAGCGGGCAGACGTACTCCCCCAGCAGAGTTCTGATCACCGAGAATGACGTGAAGGAAGGCCTCCAGCGATCCCATATCTTATATGACCGGGCCGGTGAGTAGCTGGAATGTTGAAAGTGACACTGTGGGGAGATAAGTGCGGCGCACACGCTCATTTCCAGGCACCTGCTGCTCAGCTGGGTCAAAGCGCACCCCAGAGTCTCAGGTGGACCTGCACACTGGCGATGGAATGGAGCCTGCCCCGCAGGGCTGACCGTTCCGAAGAAAGGCATCGGGCAGAAGCTGCTCTGATAAGAAGCAGGAGGAGCTTGGGGTTTGAAATCACAGGCTTCAGCTTCGTCTAGCAATGTCGTTAGGTTTTCCCCAGTACTGTCTGGTAGCACCCTGTAGAATACAAGCGCTTTGGAAAACGTGTGCATTCAGTTGACAGTGGGTAATTCTTGTGATCATTAGCCAAGCAGTAACAGGAGGACTTTTGCAATAAATGGCTTAGTAGCTTGCTTGAGAGTTAAAATCCTTAGCTTCTAGAGTCTAAAAATTAATTTACGCAGATCTTGATGCTTTTGTGTAGGTTTTTGAAAATTTAGTTACGCGGTACGCACAAGGCTGTGTAGGACGGTTCACAGAGAGGAGATGGCCAGCGCTGGTTCGATCACGAGCTGGCTGTACTAAGCGTCGTGCGCACAGGGCGTCCGCGTCCTCTCTAGAAGAGGTGGCGGTGGAGACAGAAGACTGCAGACGAGGCTGGACTCTGCTGCTGGAGCACTTGGGTGGCTCTGAGCGCCTCACAGTGCGGTAAATGCAGAAGAACCTGCACACCTGCGAAGGTTCTGCCAGAAAGGGAGCTGGGAGTCGAACTTCTTGGGTCTCCTGTCAGCTCTGCCATGTCCCTGACATCCCTGGTGACAAGAACCCTCCTTACTGCTGGAGAAGGGGGTGGAGCGCTTAAGAAGGACTTTGGTCCCAGGCCCTGCCCCTTCCTGGGTGCACGCGTTCACCACACAACCTTGCAGAAGCGACCAGAGCTCATGGACCTTGGTGCCTTCGCTTCGGCTGGGCATTGGTGGGGCGTTGGCGGGGCTGAGGTCACGTGACACATGGACACGTGGCCCTGGCTGCACTCTGATGCTGTCCCTCTTGGCAGGGCCCTCTCACATGGCCTGCTCACCCTGTGCTCTTGACTGTCATGTCAATTGTAAGGGAAATTTTGCCATTCTGAGAACACAAGGATTGTACTGTCCCTCCCCCCCTTTCAGGTGCTCCGGGAATAGAGCTGTTACAATCTAAAGTTGCTAAGTTAGATAAACCCCAGAACAGAGCTGACCACCGACCGGGGGACTAGATTGCAAGATAATGGCTATCCCATGGCTAATGAATTTGCAGAATGTGCTGTTCCGGACCATCTGCTGTCCAAATTAGAAAACATCCTCCCCCACTCCGTCGGCCAGCCTAAAAACTCCCTTATGAGTGTCTTCTCCCAATGAATGTAAAAAGCTGTTTAAACTAACCAATGCTATTTGCTTCTGTAACCGTGCTTGCAAAGACCCCTTCTCCCTTTGTTCTATAGACATATAAGCCCTACACAGACAAACCTCGTGGCCCACTGTTCCTGCGCGTTCAGTGAGCCCCACGCATGCTTGGATAATAAAACCCCTTGCCCATTGCATGAGAAAAAGCTTCTTGGAATCTTCTTTCACGCGGCGGGCATCTCGACCCTAACAAATACTTGAGGAGTCTGAAAAGGGAGAGGTGTAAATGTAGAGTCCTATTTTGCTCCTGGCCAAATACAAAAACTGGAGCTCTGAACACAGTGAGCAGAGCTTCAGAGGTGACAGGACCTCCCGTGTTGCCTCCCCATGTCTGGGTTTCAGCAGTGGTCCTCTTTCTGCCTCCTCACCGGTGTCCTGAAGTGGGTTGCTTCTGACTGGACTGTTCTTTCCCTGTTCTTTTGTACTTTATCAGATTATCAGCTAAACTCCATGCAGCATGGCATTTGCTAGCAATCACTGAATTTTTTATAGACTTTTAAAAATTCTCAAAATTACCTTAGTAGGTAGCTTAGTAGTACCGTCCCCATTTTGCAGGTAACAGATCTCGCCTCTGTTCACAAAGCACGTGGTGAAATCATCCTCGGAGAGGCCTTCCTTCCCACTGTCTGTACCTCCATGCCAGCCCCGCCACAGTCACCAAGCGTGCCCTGGACATGTCCCTGAAAGTTACACCTCGGAAGTGGCTGGTCCTAGGGAGCCATGCCTGGTGGGAGTCACTGTGTCCCCAGCACATTGCCCACCCTGGGGGAGCTGGGGGACAGCGGAGACCTCGAGAACCCCACTCTATGCACCCTTCTGATACCAGTGTGCACCCGCACCCCTGACAACACAACAGCCCATCTGCCCTCGGGAGATACACAGATGGCACCAGTATCTTCCACATCCTCAAGAAATGTGCTTTTCAGGCTGTGCCTTAAATAGACGTGGACGCATTGCCCTGGAAACCTGTCAGCTTAGACTCGTGGGCCTTGTGCACCTCTGGTGAGACAAAGATCCCCAGCGCCAGAGTTTCTGTTGGACCTTTCAATGTTGCATCGTGCAGTTACCCGCTAGTAGGATCCAGTAACCATTCAGATGTTTCTGCATCAGAGTGAAGAAATTCGCAAGTGCTCACAAACTCCCTGTCATGCATCGACATCAGGGTTCTGTAGAAATGGAAACTTGCCAGTTGTAGAGCAGCATATGAGAAGCACAAATGGCAGAGAGCACAGAATAGAAGAGAGCGTAGGGCTGGTGAGATGGCTCAGCAGCCTATGCGCCTGCCTGGCAAGCGCAAGGGCCCGAGTTCGACTCCCGGAACCCACATACGAAAAAAGGGCCGGTGATATCGCTCAGCGGCACAGGCGCCTGCTGGCTTGTGAGGTCCTGAGTTCGACCTCCAGTACCCACAAAAAAAAAAAAGAGCGTAGCATGGCATGGTGTTTCTGCAGTGCCTGTCCTGGGCCAGGCATGTCTTAGTTAATGCAGCCTTCTGAGTCAGGTGGCAGTGGCATTCCTGTTTTACAGGTGAGAACCCTGAGGAATAGGGAGGGTGAGGAACTTGCTGTGGCCGTGTGTGAGCCCATCTGTGTGGCCCCAGAGCCTGTGCTCTGGCCCGAGGACCGGCAGGGTTGCCTCTCGCGTTGGCCCAGGAAAGCTGGGAGATGCGGAAGCTGTATTGAGGGTGTGTAACTTTGATGGAAAGTGAACCAGAGGTGGTTTCTTCCATCCCTCCATTCCCAAGCATTTGGCCTGGCCTGCCCTGCTCACCCCAGGCCCTGCCCTGCAGAGGAGCGGAGCACGGGCGCCCCGGCCGGGGTGTGGGAGAGGGGCCGGAATCCTGCAGATCAGCAGAAGGGACGCTTCCCAGTCAGCATGCAGCTGCTGGCTGCACTCAGCGAGCCCTGACACTGGACTGCTCAGTTTGATACCACCCACTTGCCTGGGTCTCCTTGGAAATCAGACCCTCTGCAGGCCCTGCTTCCCTCTTTTGGGGTCCTTCGCCTTCAGTAGGCCAGCACCTCGTCACTTGCTCCCATCTCCATCTGAAAGCCCAGCGTCACCTGTCCAGCATGTTCAGCTGCTGGGTTTGGCTCTGGGGCCCGAGTACGGCCTGGCAGAGCGCGGTCTCATGGTTGACCTGGCTCGTGCTGAGCCCAGAGCTGCGTCTCTGGAAGGACTCACGGGCGCAGCCCCTCTGCTTCCTCAGGAGGCGTCCTGTTCTTGCACTTGAGAGAGGATGGTCAGAAAGTTGCAAAAAGTGTGCGGGTGTCGCTGCTGTTTCCTGAGAGTTATTTATAATTCCAGTCCTTAAATGTGTTTTCTTCATTTTACTGATTTGCTTCCCTGTGAATCCCAGGTAAAAATGGGATAAACCCAAATAGTATGTACTTTCAGGAGAGAGCTATTAGTCTGTGTCCCTGTCCCCTGGGGTCCTGCCATGCAGACATCCCCACTCCCAGGCTGGAGTTTAAATGACCACGGGCTTCAGGTATCAGGAAGGAGCTGGAAATACACTGAGGAACAAATAGGCTGCAACAGCTGCCCTTACACTTGACTCCCCATCCTGGTGCTCTGACCAGGCCCACACTCAGTTCCCTCCAGCGGATCATGCAGGCCAAGGACAGAACCGAGTGTGAGCATGCCCCTCCACTCCGTGCCTAGCACAGGCCCTGTGGCAGAGGACAGTCTGCCTTCCAGGGTGCAGCCCTCCCCTGCCCTCCGGCCTGCGCAGCAGCCTCTCCTCTGGACAGGGATGGGTTGCTACAGGCACCCCAGCCCCAAGGAGAACCCTGCAGCGTTATCCAAAAATACAGTGAATATTGAATTGCTAAAATTCTGTTACAGTGAAAAACACATTGCCATTAATCCTGCTGAAAATCCTTTCTCTCTCTTCAGACGCACTTTTCCCATCATTCTTGCCACTTTCTGAAGCAGGTCTGGAAGTCCTCTTTCCTGAGTGTCTGTAGTTGCACTGTTGTGGCTGCCTCAGTGTCCTGAATCCATTCAAAACGTTCGCCTTTGTCACCTTTCTGACTTTGGGAAAGAGCCAAATGTTGCACAGTACAGGTCAGGTGACTAAGGTGGATTGGGAACATGCCGCCGTGTTTTTACAAGCCTGCCTTTGTGTTGGATGGCACTGGGCAGCGGCATTTACTGCATTTTTGATCACTTTGTAAAGACGCTCAGGAAACAGGACTTCAGAACTGCTTCAGAAAGTGGCAAGAATGATGGGATCGGTGTGATCGAGGTGAGGGGAGGACTTGGAGGGGGATTCGTGGCAATGTGTCTTTACTAGAATAATTTTTAAAAACTGTAACATCAGCCACTGTATTTTTCAGTTGCCCCTTGTGCACTGAGCGTGTTCCAGAGGTTGCACGTCCCAGCAGGTGCAGTTGGAAGGCAGCTGTCAGGCCCCGTCCTCAGCTTTCCTGGGCGCTCTGGGCGTGGGCGAGTGAGGGGTGCGCGGAGCTGGCCGGGCCGCTGAGTGAATGGCGCTGTCTGTGCGCAGGGGAGGAGCACTACAACTGCATCTCCGCCCTGCACAAGGCCATGCGCGGCTCCGACCAGAACGCCTCGCTCTACTGGCTGGCGCGCATGCTCGAGGGAGGAGAGGACCCGCTGTACGTGGCCAGGAGGCTGGTGAGGTTTGCCAGCGAGGACATCGGTGAGTGCCGCAGGCTCCCGGCCGCGGGTCCCCTTGGAGCAGGTGGTGGGGTGGCGGGAGCGTGGCCTCTGTGGCCTCCGGATGTCTCGGGACCGTGCAGGACATGGAGAGGAGGCTTTCTGCCGGAGCTTGGTCGTCCGTTCGTGCCGTGTGTGTGCTCTTGAGTGTGTTGCTTTCATAAAGTCTCCATTCTCTGTTTTCTCTTCAGGAATGTTCTTGGGACACAAGTGGCTGTTCAGTGTTGAAATAAGAGACATTTTCAGTTTGCTTTGTAGCCAAGCGCGGAGGCCTCAGCCAGGCCCTGGGGCAGACGCGGAAGACTCCGGGCACTGTGTAAAGACAGAGATCCCAAGCACTTTGCTTTTCTTTGCTCTTCGGAAACGTTTGGTTTTAATGTGTCCGTGCTCGTGAACATTTCCGTGCACTCGTTCCTTGTTTGTTTACGTCGTCTCTCTCTCGTTTTTCCTGCTAGACGTAAAGTTTTTATCCTCAAGGACGTGGTTCTCAGCACTCACAGTGGCCACTCCGTAACTATGCCTTGAATAAGTTGGCGTGATCGGAGATGTCGGTCTGTTCTGCTGAATGGCACTGTCGTAGTCCCCACATCTGCAGGCAGTGATGGGCTCTGGCTGCAGCAGTACCCGGACAGGTCGGGGCAGTGGTGCGTGCTGTGACTTCAGCTTCTTTCCTCTCTCTGTGTGTGACAGGCCTGGCAGACCCGTCCGCGTTGACACAAGCAGTTGCTGCCTACCAAGGCTGCCATTTTATAGGCATGCCAGAGTGTGAGGTAAGCGATCCCCGAGTCCTCTGCAGCTCTGTCGCCTCACGTCCTGTCCCATGGCGGGTGTGAGTATACGCCCTGCCGTCTCCGTTGTCTCGGCCCACTGACCGAGCTGCCCGGCTTCTGAACAACCATCGTGTAGCATTTGACTCCTTGAGAGGTGAGACCTTGGTGCCAACAAGGCCACGTTTTCCGGCCTCCTGCAGGAGGCCCAGGTGCAGAGCGAGGCCTCCAGGGTTTGCACGGGGCAGAAAGGTTGAAGGAGCTGAATAGTGAGCTTCTGCAGTTCACCCCCGAACACAGCAGCTTCCTACTCGTCTGTTTCATTTACTGAGGGGTTTAAGAACATTTTTATTCAGTAAAATGACCTTCGGGAGATGAAAACCACTAGTCTGGCTTACCTCTCACGTGTAGGAATTTCCATTCTTTGCGATACCTGGTTATCTGGCCTAGGCAGAAAAGGCAGATGAATGCTAGTGGGAATCTTACATTAACTAGAGGTGTCAAAGTAGAGTGCCACATAGAAAGCTGTGGCACCCTCCTACCATGTCACACGTGTCCTTCTGTGGCCCAGGTGCTTCTGGCCCAGTGTGTGGTCTACTTCACCAGAGCCCCAAAGTCCATTGAGGTGTACAGCGCCTACAACAACGTCAAAGCCTGCCTGCGGAACCACCGGGGCCCGCTGCCCCCGGTGCCCCTGCACCTGAGGAATGCACCCACCCGGCTGATGAAGGACCTGGGCTACGGCAAGGGCTACAAGTACAACCCCATGTACAGCGAGCCGGTGGAACAGGAGTACCTGCCCGAGGAGCTGAGAGGCGTCGACTTCTTCAAGCAGAGGCGGTGCTGACTCTGGGCAGTGCCCATGGAAGGGTGCTGCTTCCGAGGGGGGCCAGAGGAGTCCAGAGGGGAGCAGCTGGGGTCCCAGCGGCTGCCTGCTACAGGTTGAGACAGACCAGCACTCGGTGCCGGAAGTCCTAAGCGTCCCGTGGGTGGAGGCAGTTCCTTCAACTAAACGTGTCACATTGAAATTGTGTTCATTTGCACCTCATGCAATGGTTATGCTTATGAAATATCTGGCAGCTTTGTGCAATGATTAATGTTATAAGGGATTATCTATTTTGTCATAGTATTTAAGTCATAATGTCATTTCAGAATTCAGTTAAGTAGGATTTTTTTTTTCTTTAAGAAAATGTATATTCTGGGTAGTTTCAATTGGTAAAAAATGTAATTGTGATTTAATACTGCATAGTGTTTTGGGTATTTTTTTTATATGCAAAGGTCTTAGGAGCCAATAAAACTATTTCAAAGTACTCGTCAGTTCTCTAATGCTTTTCCTGCGTGGGATGGGAGCTGACCCTGTCACCACTGCACTTCCGCAGCTGGAAACGGAAGGAGAAGGCCCCATCGGTGAGAAGGTGGGCATCTTAGTCGTCCCTGGGCCGTTCTGCCCTGTTTCTGCTAGGTCCTTCTTGCGACCCTATATTTCTAAATAGAAATTCTTGTGATTTGTTTCCTGGAGGTACATACATCGCTGTCCCTCGGCTCAGTGTTCATTGGACCCACTGCTGATTCTCATCCGCCTCTGTGATCACCGTTTCACGTGCATCTCCCTGCAGTTGGTCTCGCCGCGCCGCGACCCCTGCCTCATCTGGAACAGCTGCCAGCGTGGTCCCGAGACTTCCGCCTTTTTCCTGGGTGGGAACTGCTGTTTCCTGGGTACGCTGCCCTGCTTCTTGGCTTATTTCGGTGCAACATGCCTAGTTTCACTGGCCTTCAGAGAGCACGCTGAGAGGCTCTGTGACCTGTGACCCCAGGCTGGCCATGTGTTAGTGCGCAGTTGTCATCCCAGGAGTCTTCCTTAGTTATAGAGAGCCCTCCCGGTCCTCGACGCGGTCCGGGAAGTTTATATTTGTAATCTCATGGAAAAGTTGTTGGAATTCTAGAGATTTAATTCCAATCTACCACTTCCAGTGCAACCCATGGCGAGAATAAAGACACTAAGGCATATTTATAGTTGCGGGGAGCCAAGGGGTCCTAAGTCCAGCCAAGATGGTGGCTACTGGGACAAAAGCCTCGACCCAGGGCCGAACCCAGGTTTTATTAATTCTGAGGATGGGAGTGGCTTGGGGATGAGTGACTGTGAGAGTGGCAGGAAGTACGTGAGTCTCCTGAGCTGGGCTAGGCCTGAAATCACCTTTGCAAATGCAGAGGGAAGGATATGCTGAAGGAGTAATCTGCATAACACAATTCAAGATAGTATCTAACGTTTTGGGGTCGGTGCTTCAGCTCTGATGTGTAATCTTTTATGCCCTGGGAAGTCATAGCCTCTTTCTCGAGGCTTGATCCCAGCCGACAGCTTGGAGCACGGCTCTCCATCCCGCCAGGCTCAACCATGTATTGGGAGCAAAGGGCGGGGAAACACAGGCCTGTTGCCTTGCTTCAAAGAGTACGTATCAGGACCTCAGCTGGACCGATTTGCATTGCCTAAAGCCAATTAAAGAGATAAAGAAAAGTCCTAGCCAGCTCTGTACATATCAATAGGTGGAAATAGGGCCAAGTTCAGCCAAGATGGAGATAATTGCTCTTCTTTCAAGGAGAGTCATCCAGGTGGGCCCCCACACTTAGTTGTCGCTGGGACTTCCTCTGCCATCTTACCTTCAGGTTGCAGGACCCTGTGCTTCGTCTCGCTTGCCTGGGTGCACACATCCTGCAGGGGCTTCATGGAGCGAGGCGTATCTGTGGAGACCGAGCATGCTTTCATTCTCCCCCACACTTGTCTGACACGTGGGGGATAAATTCTAGGCCAGAGATGACTCGTTCACTGGGTGGTTGGTGGGGCCCAGGCCACGAGGGGCCTTTTCGGTCATGGCAAGGGCTTCGGCATTCGGGTTTCCAATAGGGAGTGTCGTGATAAGCCTTTAATTTTGTAAGTGTCACTTTTGCTGCCACATTGAGATTAGGAGGTAGGGAGGGTTGGGTGGAGAAAGGAAATCGGAATTACCAGTGTCGCAGGGGAGGGGACAGCAGATCGGCCCGGGGTGGTGGCGGTGAAGCAGTTTGCAGTGGGTCATGGGTTGTGCACAGTGAGTATATGTGAAACATAGCTGCGGACAGCTATGATTCATTGAGATGGATGCTGACTTGGTCCTAAGCTCTTGCGTGGGCTGGTTACTCGAGTCCTCCATAACTTACTAAGCTAAGTACCTTTATTTATATTATCGAGATAATGAGATGGAGCACAGAAAGTTGTAATACCTTCCTCAGGACCCCCGCTGTGGGGGGAGGCAGGGTCCGGACCTAGGCAGGCAGACGCAGAGGCGCAGTCCCATCTCCACGCCCTCTGCTCCGCTCTGGACCTGGTAGAGCTCTGGCTGTGGACACCGGGCCTCGTAAACTGACCCTGGGCTGTGCTGCTGCTTCCCCTGTCCCCACCCTTGCGTCTTTTGGCTTTAGTTTCTGGAGATGTCTTCAGCCTTGTTACTTTTCCCTCCCTCACTGCCGTCCTCCTGTTCCGAGCTCCCGAGAGCTTGCTTTTGTTCACCTAACATTTCTTTTTGTCGCTTTTGATTTTCTTTTGTGGTGTCCTGTACCTGTTTACTTGTTTGGTGACTACTTATCTCTCTGAGGATATTAATTGTTTCCAAATTTCTCCCTCTGTAGCCCCTTTCTTTTCCGCTGTTGTGGCCTGTCTTTTGTGACTACTGTGCCTCACGTGTAGGTGTGTAGAGGGCACTGACTGATCCTTGCTGAGCCATTTGCTGGGGACCTTGGAGGTCAGTCTTGAGGGCTTTCCAAGCTCTCGCACGGGTTAGAGCCCCACAGAAACTATGGTTGCAGGGCGGGTCGAGTGCGGCTCCCTGCGTTCTGGATGCCAGTCAGGGAGAGAGCAATCGTCATGCATCCGTGTGTGTCTCGATCTCCAGGTTGTGAAGCAGGGCCCAAGCCCTGAGCTCTGTTTGGGGTCCCCCCTGCTCAGGGGTGCTCCAGTGGCCAGGAGTTAAGGGAGGATGTCAGGGACCATTTCCCTTTGAGCCTCCCTGCCTGGCGTCTGCCCTCTCTCCTGCTGGGGCCTCCCACTGGCAGGACAGACTGGAAGTTTCCCCGGGTGGGAAGCAGGGTGAGAAGGGTGGAGAACAGGTCAGAATGGCCAAGTGGAGATGTCCTGGTGTGGACAGATCCCTGAGCCAAGGGATATAGGTACTTAGAAGAAACAAAATTCTTTCTGCAAGACTTCAGACCTTGGAAACCGAAGACAATGGCCTCAAAAACAAATAGCACAGTAGTTCGGGAGAATGGTCAGATGTGAGCAGAGTAGACACATCAGTAAGCTTCAGGACTACAAGTCACCTCCAGAGAACATGCCAAGAGAAATGTCCATCCTCAACAGCAGCCTAGAAATTACCTTTATTGTAACTGAGAAGGAGCAGGACTTCTGTGAAGAGAACTACATACTACTGAAACGAAAAACCTGAGCCAAAGTGGAAGGAAGCCTTTTTCCTGAACAGGTGCCCCCTAAATGGATCTACGTTCCCATCATTCTTGGCCAAATCTATTTTTATACCCCATTATGTTTCGTATATACAACATGAAAAGTACGTATCTGTTGAGTGACAAATTGAGGGAGTAAATAAACTTTCCCCGGGATGTTTATGTACATGCTCAAAATAGAAGTTAGTCCTTCAAGTCGCTGGCCAGCAGGAGTCTGGTCAGCCTTTGGCCAGAAGAGAGTGACTGTCGGGAAGCTGCTTGTTAGCCGGTTTCCTCCCTGGTGCAGGCGACCATACACAGGCCAAGACGAGCTTCAGTCATTGTCCTTAACCTGCTATGATGAGAACCAGCTTTAAAATAGGGCTTAGCTGTCTGATTGCAAAGCAGTATGCGACTTGCAAAATGGCACAGAAAGGGATTCAAAAAAAGGAGTGTCCACCTAGAAAGAATGAAAACTTTACTATTTCCTTTTAGTGATAACCAATATAAACATCTTAGCATGTGTCCTGTGGGTATTTTTCCAGTGTGTGTGTGCACAAGTGAAAATTGGAGATCTGCATCATCCGTTTCATAGCTCGCTTTGGTTCACCTGGTCACGTGATTTTCCACACCCTGAATTCATCTCATGTGTGACTTTCAGTGGCTGCCTGTGGCGCCACCAGGGGGCAGCACAGACGGGATGTGCTGGCCTCACAGGCTGAGACAGGATAGGATGCAACTCTAAGAACTGGATTTAGAGGAATGAGGAGTTCTCATCACTCTCGCTGCCCTCAGACCCCCATTGGCCAGCTCTGGGTCCAGGAGTGCATCAGCTTGCGTCTGAATCCTGTCGGGGCCATTTCTGTGACCTTGGTCAAGGTTATCATCTTTGCTTCTCACCTTTCTCATCTGTAGAATGGGAATCAAACTATTTCTTAATGGCAGTGGGAATTACATGACTTGAAATATGGTGCTGCCTGGAATAATGCTTGGCACAAAGACAGGGCTTGCCAAGAGCCATTACCATTTCCTAGTTTTCTGGTCTTAGCGCAAACCTCACTTTCTTAGGGGAGCCTTCTCGGACCCCTCAGGGTCAGTCAGATTCCCCGCAGCCATGGGCTCAGCCCGGGATATGCTCAGCAGCTCGGAGACCTTTTGCTCCTCTCTCTGTGAGTCCTGATAACGCCCAAGGCCTCGGTGCTCCTGGTTGGATGTTGCTCCCCCTGCACTTCCTCTAAAATCCAGCCTACCCCCTCTTTTACTTCCTTCTCTGAGCAGCCAGGCTGAACCGGGGACCTACCCTGGGGACGGCAGAGGGTCTCATCTTCCAAGGACACTTAATTTTGGCTGCCATCAATAATTGCAAACCTGAACTGCTGCCTGCTATGCTCTGGGCACCATTCAAAATGTTCCCACGTATGATCAGTTTCTAAACTGCCTACAGACACCAGAGCGGCTGTCTTATATCTAAAGAGGACCTCGGGACTTGGGTCAGTCAGCTGACTTCCGGAGATCACAGCTAGGACTAAAGCCTACAGAGCCCCATCTGCCCAGCTGTCTTGCTGGGGCCCTCAGGCTTGCGTGCATTAGAATCACTAGAGGACTTGGTAAAAATCCCAGAATTTCTAATTCCTCCCAGCTTCTAGTAAGTTCTCAGACAAGGTTGCTGCTTCTGGTCCACGCCAATCACGCCTCGAGAACCGCCACACCACACTACGTGACTTCCATCAACATCCTAGAATACCTTTTCAAGGACAAATGGTGTTTTCAGACCCAGGGTGAAATTGCAACAGTGTCTACCCCTGCTCCCCCAGCCTCCCTAGTGTATCTGCCATTTCTCTTTTCTCCCTAGCTCCAGACACAGGAAGGTCTGAGGCCCGTCCAGAACACCACGCCCTGAGCCTGCCTCCCTCCCTCCCACTTCCTTCATCCCTCTGTTCCTTCTAAGGGCAGCTGCTGGAGTGACCCAGATGTTCAGTCACCCATGCCCGAAAGGCCACCTGGGTCTGGAACTGGCTGCTGCATCTGGGCAGGCCGGGCGGGGTCGGGCCGCCTGGCTGGGGGCAATGGTGAGCAGCCAGCAGATGTGTACGTGGTGGGAAGGTGTCTTCTAAGACTCACAACGGTACCCGCAAGCTTCCTGGGCCCAGGAAGGGGGAGAATTTTGAGCTAATCAATCTGTGTGTTTTGCCTATCCTGATTAAAACTGAGCTTCCTCCAAAAACTCACCTTTCTTGGCTCCTTACTGAGAAGAAAATATATGGATTTCATTCTGCAGCCTGCAAACGCTCTACCTGCCCCACCACCTCCGCACCGCTACAGGTAGTTGAGATGAGCACAGTGAAAGCAAAAGGTTATTCTTGGGCTGAGGGAGTGGGGAGGCTCACACCAGACCAGAAGTATGGAAACTGAGTCACAAGGGCACCGACAGGGAGGGTGTGCATGTCACCCACACTGGGGGAGCTCTTGTCAAAGCTGGCTCTGAGGAAGCCAGAGTCCACGTGGCTGACCTGGAGCAAAACGCAGTCCTGGATCTGGTGTTTCTTTGCTCTTCCTGTAAATTGCACAGCAGGCATCCCTGTGAGCACTCAGTTCTTTTTTGAAGGAGCAAGTATTTGAATGGGATCCCACAAATTTCTCCCACTTTCCAGTTGTTTAAAATTCTACCTCAAGACCTACAAAAAAATGTGATATCTTCATTTACCAATCCAATTAGGAGAGATTGTCGCGATTCTTCTCTTCACATCACCCTTGGCTGCTAACATTGCATGGATTCTGCCTTCTCAGCTATGGATTTTTTTTTTTTTTTTTGTGGGTACCGGGGGGTCGACCTCAGGACCTCGCGTGCCAACAGGCGCCTGTGCCGCTGAGCGATAACACTGGCCCCTTTTCCGTATGTGGGATCCGGGAGTCGAACTCGGGCCCTCGCGCTTGCAAGGCAGGCGCTTACGCCGCTGAGCCATCTCACCGGCCCTCAGCTATGGATTTTAAGAGTCACCACCAATGTCATGTTAACTCCACAATGTCCAACTCCTGGTAGGTTTTCAGCAAGCATTTGTGTAATTGACCTCTTTCTCTGGAAAAGGCGGAGGTCTTCATGCGGGGACATTTCCCTATTGCAGACACCACCCATGTGAACATCCCTGGCTCAGGCAATGGGTTTTCCGTGGTCCAGCTCATGCAGTGGAATGACTGGTGTAGTTTAGTATATGGTACGAGTTTTCTACTTCTGTATTAAAAACAAGAGCTGCGTTCCTCATGTAATAGCTCTGCTTAAGCAACAACCTGTTTGCAAATTCGGTGTTGCTGTACCTTTCCGTGGTGTTTCATAAAAAAGAATTTAAAATAGAATGAACATGTCCAAAGTCCTAGGTCATAAGACAGATTTGGACAACTGAAATTGGCATGTTAGCTTCGCTAAGCTTCAGTTTCCTTTTCTCTTAAAGGAGGATGGGTTGCAGTGATCTCTAAAAACTCCTGCAGTTTAAAGATACATAGTCGTCATCTGCATATCAAAACCACGTAAAGGAAATTCCCCATTTTGCTGATGAATAATTGAGTTAAAATGTAAATGTTTTACATCCTTCCAACAATCTTCAATGTTGGTAAGATGAGATTTTGAGGTAAGACCATCATCTCATCTCTGACAATTCTCTTAACTCATTTGTTCTTCAGTTCGCACAGCTTAAAATGAAGATAACAGCAGCTGCTAGGCCTCGTTTTATTTTATTATGGCTACTTTTACAATAGGAAGTTTCTCCAGACAAGTAAGATAACACAGGTGTAAAATACATTATCAACTACTAGGTGTTATAAGAAGGAAAGGCGCATTCGTTTTTGGTGATTCGTTTGTTAAGGGATATAAGGGATCAGGGGAGGCCAGAGGCTAGGAAGTCAGATTCGTTCCTTAGTTTTCTTGATAGCACAACAGGAATGAACTCCAGTTAAAATGTGATAAACGTGCCTCCCTCTCTCCATACCTCCTGTTCTCCTCCCAACCGTAGCTCTTTCTGCCTAGGGGAAGATCAGCCCTGGGTGCCCGTGTATCTGGCTGGACTTCCTGCCATTTTGTTGGCATTGCTTGCTCTATGTGGAATGAACGCTTACTGCCTATCTGCCCAGTCCACTTCTCCATTCTTGTAATAGGAAGCAGGCTCAGTTGAGAAGCTGGATTTAGGAGCTATTGGACATGCGAAGTATACCGCTGAACTTGGCAGTGGTGCTGAAATCATGAAATATCAGAGATGATGAGGCCTCTGCCAGTTCATATCAGGAACCTCTTGTCTGGTTTCTTCTGGGTTGTGGGGCATCACTGTAATGCAGACTGGTGAGAGAAAAGAGAAGGTGCAACAATACTGAGGCTTCTGAAAGTTTTGCAAAAGTTTCCCCAACTCCTAATTGAGCTAAGAGTATTGTCTGACCTCAAGGCAGCAACAAAGCTTCTGAGATTCTGCAGCACGAGGCGTGGTCCCCAGACCAGCAACATCAGCCACACGCATGAACTCACGAGAGACACAGAACCTAGAGCTCAGCGCAGCCCGACTCAGTCAGAACTCCTGAGGAGTGGAGCCTGGGAATCTGTTTGAACAGGGTCTCAAGAGATTCTTGTGCCTGCTAAATTTTTGGAAAGAATATTCTGCATTATTCTAATGGCCTTTGGTGTCTTGATGTCAGTGCAAAGAATCAGTTTCAGTAGCAGATATTGAAATAGTGGCTCATGTTTTCCAAAGTCTTCTCTTTCTTTTCTGGGACTTTTCTTCCTTGTGCCCAGAAGCCAAAGATCCCACAAGGGCCAGTTCATCTTCTCGCAGCCCAACCAAGTTTGCAGGGTTGCCCTGTGCATTTTAAAGGGCAAGGATGAGGAAATGGTGGGCTGAAACTTTGCCTCCCCTGTGGCCACCTCCAGCCACCACCAAAATTCTGGCCTCAACAGAGCAATGCCAGTCCCCTCTCATCTCTTGGCTTTTCTTCCACTCAAGTGTCATCCTGGAAGGAAATGCCCAGGACACCCTACGTTTAGAAGATGAGAAGCTCTTACTTAACCTAATAGTCTGTGTGTCCAAAGCCCACCGTGTTGCAGCCATGCATCACTTACTGAGGGGCGTATGTTGTAAGAAGTGCATGGCTCCGGGATTTAGTCACAGTGTGAACATCCTGGAGTGCACTACATACCCCCAGATGCGCCAGGTCAGTCCCTCGATGGGGCCTCTTGATACAATCCAGAGACGGGATGAACGTGAAGATGGATGCAGCTGTATTTACCAGATCGTGGCGCAGACATTTTGCCCACCATACTGGAGATGAGCCCATTTATATCCCCAAGCCTTTTGTTTTTCTTAGAAGACAGGGTCTCACTAAGTTGTTAAGTTCTCCAAGTTGGGCTCTAACTTGTGATCCTCCTGCCTCAGCCTCCCAGCATGCTTGGATGATAAGCATGTACCACCATGCCCAGCTGACAGACAGTTTTATAATAAAAATTGTTTTATTGCAAAATAACAATAAAAAGTATAATATAATGCATAAACAAGTAACGTGGTGATGTATTATCATTATCAGATATCATGTACTATATCTAATTGTGCTGCACTTTTACTCTCCTGGCAGCGTGGTAGGTTTGTTTCCACCAGTACCACTGTGACCATGTGAGTGACGCGTGTTGTGACCGCATCACTGAGTGCTGGTGTTATAATCTTATGGAATCACCATCGTACACATGCCCTGGCATTGACTGGAATGTCATTATGTAGTGCATGACTCTACTTACTTTTGGCCCATCCATTCCTCCTAGATTTAAGGCCTGAGCATTGGGAAAGGACTGCATGGGACATTCACAAACTGTGGGCCCTGTGAGGGAAGCTCTAGGTTGTGGTGTGTCCACAGGTCCATGGATGGGGAGGGTGCTCCATAGGGCATTAAGTGGTACCAGTGAGCTGAGAACTCAAGGCCTCAGAAAGAGAAGGAGGTGGTGGGAAGAAGCTGATTAGCGGGTGAGACTTCGGCCTCTGAGGCCCAGAAGCCCAACCCAGAACCATTCCTCCAGCTTTCCAGGCCTTATTTCTTTACCTTCCCTAGACATGCCATTAGGAGTTTGAACTGTAGATGGAAGAAGCCATGCAAGGCTCCTAGCAAGGCTGAGCATGGAAGAGAAGGGACTGGCCTCCAGTGCTGCCTGAGAAGGAAGAGTCCATGGAAACTTCTCTTAGGACCAAGAACAGATGTGTCCTCAGGGGTACCAAGCAGCTGTTCTTCCCTCTCCCCTTCAGCCCCAGCCATTCCTCGCCAAGACCAATGGCAGATGAGGTTTACACAAGCAACACCCTCCACCCCTCCTCTTTCTTCTCCTCCTTCTCCTCCTCCTCCTCTTTCTCCTCCTTCTCCTCCTCCTCTTCTTCCTCCTCGTCATCTCTTTTTCCTTCACCTTGTCCTCCTTGTCCTTGTCCTTCTTTCTTCTTTTTTAGTTCTGGAGATCAAACCCAGGGTCTTGTGCATGCTAAACATGCACTCTACTACTGAGCTATATCCTCTACCCCCAAGTTCTTTTTTATTTTTCAGCATCAAAAAGATACTTTTAAATAAACAGTTGTTAAGATTTAAAGATACACTTGTGACACACTGATTATCATTTCAAAATAAATATTTTAAATATAACTTCCAATAAAACTGACCATTGGATTTGAATCCTTGCCTTGTACTTGTAGCAATACTGATAGTACTGCTGAATTTCCCACAGTGCAACTCTGCCCCCTGGCAATGGGTGGGAATGCATTTGCAGAGATCTCCCTGGACAGCCACGATGGGCATCTAGAACACAGTGTCTCCTGGTGGCAATCCCTTTCTTCAGGAACGCAATGCCCCATCTGCCCCAAGTGCGAAATGTGAGGTGCACTGTGGACTTCTCACGGTTCTAGTCCTTCCCAGCCCGTGGAGCACATGGCGTCCAACTCTGCAAATACAGAGAATAAGCCCCAGTTCGTCTTTGGCCATATTGCTCAGAGATGTGAAAACGTGTTTTCCACAAGGTGGAGAAAGCCGGTAAGAGGCAACCAGACCACCCCAGCCCCGGAGCAATCAAGGCAATGGAGACAGCTGTTTCAGAGACCAGCTGAACCTCTGCCACTTCTGTAGTAGCTTGAAGATGCCAGTAATTCCTCCCTTTCTTTGCCCTTTAATCCAGTTTAAATTGGGTTTCAATTTTGCATCCAAAATTCCTGACCAAGAGGAAGGATTAAAGTGGGGATCAGAGTGGATAGGTGGGATTTAGCAATGAATGGAGTTGGTGATGAAGTCCAGGAGTAAGTGCACAGGGGTAAAGAGCAGAGTAGGGGGAGGTTCTTAAAACCTCACATCGCTGGGGTCCTTTGTTTACTGGAGCCACAGTTTGAGTGTGTCCCCAAAAGTTCATGCACTGGCAGGTTGGTCCCCAGTGTGGTGGTATTGAGGTAATGGAACCTTCAAGAATTGGGGCCCAGAAGAAGGTAATTGTATAACTGGAGGCAGTGCCCTAGAAGGGATTGATGTGGTTCCTGTGCCACCATCATGATGGTATCCACCATGTTGTGATGTAGCAGAGGGTCCTTACCAGATCCTATTAGATGCTGGCATCACGTTCTCGAATGTCCAGAAAGGTGAGCTAAGTTAACCTCCTTTCTCTGCATTGCCCAGCCTTGGGTATTTCATTATAGCAACAGAAAACAGACTAACATAGGGACATGTTGAACTGGTAACTCAGGAATTTACATTTCCTGTTAGTAAAAATGTTCCAAGTTGATTTCAAAATGGAAGTGAGCAGAGCATCTTTGTCTCTGAGAATTATAAGTCTGGTGGAGATGCCCTGCCACTCAATTTTTGGGGGGAGTGGATGGAGATCCTGGGCTGGCTGCTGCTCCTCTGTTACATCTGTCTCTGTTCCCAGAGGGCCGGCTGTCCCTCCTTGCTCCATCCCACTACCATAGTCGATCACCAATAGATCCAGAGGATAGTGAAGCAGCTACGGGCCTTGGAGTCCAACCTGGCTTCCAGTCCTTACTCAGGACGTCTACGTGCTGAACATGAGCTCGTCATTCTAAAAATGAGCTCCTGACAGCTCCACGTAAGACGAGAGTGTACGCAAAACAGTGACAAAGTATCTGACTCAGAGGAAGTATTTTGTTACAGATCTTGAAAATTCCCTATGTAATAATCCTTGGTAGGAAAATTAAACATGTTTCCCTCTGATTCTGAGTATTTTATAAGGTGGCTGGATCGTCTTGCTCAGCCGGGACCTGTCCAGATGTACCTGTTCTGACAGGCTGCAAAGCCGGTTCTGCCATTCGTTCATGCTGAGTCACTTCAGAGGGTTCGCTTCCTTCCGTTATAAAAACAGCTGTGTGACAATCTCTCGCTCAGCCCTAAGATTAGATCACTTATAGATAATCGATGCTGTCTTGAATAACTCTGTAAAAACAGAAAGGAACTTCTGAGTCACTCAATCCAATTGCTATAATGTGACAGTAACTTTACCATGGTGGAGAAAAATATAATCACAATTACAGCCATTTTGACACATCTGTTTGATTATAACTTTTCCTATTAACATATTTCATAAACATCAATCCCTGATCTAATCATTTTGTTAATATGTTATCTCCAAGCACAAAAGCAGCACATTAAGTTGTAGAAATGGAAAATTTAACTTGAGAGATGACTCCTTCTGTAGGCATGTAATACAGTGGACTCTGCCACTGATTTTATGCACCTAATGAAACTCTCATGGCCTTCAGTTTAGTTCCTTCAGAGTTTCTGTACATTTTATGCACCTAATGAAACTCTCATGCCCTTCAATTTAGTTCCTTCAGAGTTTCTGTACACGCTTGCTGAACAAAAGTCTGGAAAGTTTTTGTGGAGTAGTCTCACTGTGCACTGGTTACCAACTTTTCTGAATGCAGCAAGAAACAACACGCTCATATACAACAAGTTACATGAGGTGGCTTTGTTACTTACAGATAGTTAGCAAGGGACCGCAGGAGCCTACAGTTCACTGGGAGCTGGTCCCCAAGCCTCAGGAAAGTTTCTGTAGTGGATGGAGTTTCATCCATGCATATCTCACTGCACTACAGCTGAGAGAGCCTAGAAAGAAGCCCACGCTGAGTTCTCTATCCCAGGGCGAAATGACACACTGAGCTAAAGCATCGAATGACAGGAGAGGGAACAGACAATCGCTCCCAACCTCAGGGTGTTGCATTCCTAGCACTCTATGGTTATTTTGAGAATACTCAAGGAGGCAGGCAGAGCTGGCACAGTTAGGACCAGCTGGATAACCATCCCACAGCCCAGTGTGACCTTCCGCAAAAGCTAGTCCAATTCATATGCCCTCTATCTCTCCCCAGGTCTGGAGGCAAGGGTTTGTCTTTTCAGATCAACGTGATGTCTTGAGTGATACAATCTCAGCTCCATCGTTGAGCCACAGCCAGAACACATTTCACATGGCCCAGGAGGAGTATGGCCATGAGTATGATGATCAGGCCTGCCTGGAGCAGTGACCCCCACCCAAAACCCTAGAAATCCAGGTAAGAAGTTGCTGAAGAGGTCACAGAAGGATGGTTCAAGGGGCCACACTGTCATAGTTTGGATCTCGAATGTTCTCCAAAGACATGTGTTGAAAGGCTTGGTCTCCCACTTGTGGGGCTTTGGGGAGGTAGAATCTTTAAGAGGTGGGGCCTTTTGGGAGGACATTAGGTCATTGGGGTTGTACCCCTGATGGAAATTTTGGGACCCTGGCCTCTCCTCTCTCACTTTATTTCCAAGATAGGAAGTGAACAGGCCTCCTTGCCATGAACTGCTGCCATGGATGTAATGTACTGCCACAGGCTCAAAGCACAAGGGCCAAGTGACCATGAAACCTCTGAAACTATGAACCACAATCGACCTTTTCCTGTATTAATTTTATCAAGGACTTTGTCATAGTGATGGAAAGCTGCTTAACATATTCACTGACTTACATTTATACAATCCCTGGGGTGCCTACCCAGGTATAGCAGATGTTGGCAATCCAACATTTATAGATATGGAGGCGTTGGTACTGGTCAGCCATCTGGACCAAGTCTTGTAGTGAGCAGAGTTGCATGAGCTCATTCCGTCCTACATCATTTTTTCTGAAGCACCTACACAGAGGGCTAGCACTAGGCCAGTGTTTGCTTTCTTCATTGCCTATGGGGCCCTTTTTATCCATGCAACTGCAGGAAAACTGTGGGTCTGAGTACTAGCCCATCCAGGTTTTCATTAGTTGTGTTCATGACCTTATGCCACAGTCTTAGTCACTTTCCTTGTCACTGGGACTAAAGACCTGACACACACAACTTGAAAAAAAAGAGGTTTATTTTGGCTCATGTTTTTGGTCCATAGCTAGCTGGCTCGAAGACAGGAAGGCAGGTAGAATGGTTTGCTGGAGAAAAGCTGCTCACCTCATGGCTGCCAGGAAGCACAGAGAATGAAGGCAGAAGCCAAGAAGACAAATAAACCCTTCCGGCTCACAGCCATAGTAACCCACCTCTTTTGATCAGATACCACCTCCTAACAGCAAGTCAGGTATAATGCCACCAGAGTTTAATCACCTTCCCAACACATGAGGCTTTGGAGGCCACTTTATATCTAATCATAGCATTCTGCCCCAGCCCCCAAAAGACTCATGCATCTCTTATGCAAAATGCATATAGTCCAGCTCTCTAAAAGTTGCCAAAGCTTTAACAGTTCTAGCATTGCTGAAAAGTCCAAATCAAGTTTGCACTGAGATTTAAGGCAAAGTCTTAGCTGTGAGCCTCCGTAAAAATAAAAAAGAAACTTAAACACTACTGATTTGCAATGGCACAGGATAAGAATTCTCATTCCAAAAAGGAGCAATAGGAGTAGAGAGAGGAATAAGATCAAAACTCAGCAGGGCAAACACTAAATGCTACAGCTCTGTGTCCACCACCCAGGGCAAACTGTGGCAAGATGTGAACTCCAAAGAGCTTGGGAGCCCTCACCCCTGTGACATTGCTTGTAGTTGTAGGTCTCATAACTTTTCTCTTTGGCTGACTTTCTCACTCTTGGCTTTCCTCAGCTGTTCTACCTTCTTGGATTCTCCAGCCTCCTGGGGTCTCCACTACACTTGTAGCTTCACTCTCAAAGCTCCAGGAACTACCCTGTCGAAGGCACACAGCAATGCCTTTTGGCATTCTTCTGAAATCTGGGTGGAAGCCTCCTTGACCCTACAATTATTGCATTCTGAATGCCTATAAAACCAGCATCACATGGATGACATCAAAGTCTGCCACCAACTAGTTGCAATAGCTAGGCCCCCTTGAATCATGGCTACAGAACCTCTGAGTGCCTGGATAGGTAAGCAATGTAAACTGAATACTGGGGAGCCAATTCCCTAGGCTGCCATCCAGGGATTTCTTCTCAAAAGAAAGTCTTTCACTTTTACATCTTTGAGTCTCTGAAGGGTGGAGTCCTGCAGATTTCGCACATGCCCTCAAGTGATTTTTCCTATAATCTTGATCCAAAGTACTTGGCTTCTTTTTTTTTTTTTTTTTTTTTGTGGGTACCGGGGGGTCGACCTCAGGACCTCGCACGCCAACAGGCACCCGTGCCACTGAGCGATATCACCGGCCCCTTTTTCGTATGTGGGAACCAGGAGTCGAACTCGGGCCCTCGCGCTTGCAAGGCAGGCGCTTACGCCGCTGAGCCATCTCACCGGCCCAAATTGGCTTCTTCTTAATGCTAGTCTTTTCAGCAACCAAGATCTCCTCTGCTCCATCTTTATGGTGATTTCTTTTTGGCAAAACTAAAACTTTTCAAATGGGATTTCTGCTCCTGTTTCTCACAGTAGATCTTGCTAAAAGCAGCAAGCAGTAACTATGTGTATCAGTTAGTGATTACTAGAGAAGCAGATTTAATGCAAGATATACAAATATAAGAATTTATGTAAGAATTTACAAGTTTGGCTTACAATGGTCACCCACAGAGTCAGGTGTGGAAGAGTGGAAAAGTCTGTGTGCGCACTGGAGATCCAAAGGAGCCAGTCAACTGCCTGGAGCTCAGTGTAGTAACCTGTGTGAGTCTACAGCAGGAGGCTGAGGAGTCTGCACTGGAAGACTGAAGCATCTGCACTGGAAACCAGGGGATGACGTCCAAGGTGAAGGTGAAGACTGGAGCTCCTCTGAAGAAACAGAAGAAAGCTTCCTTCTTCGTTTCCCTTTTATACCATTTGGTGACAATCCTCCCTAGGGTGGGTCTTCCACACCCAGAACTATGCTGAGCCAATTTATTTGGGCATTTCTTACTTAAGTTGACATAATCAGGTGACTATCATACAATGCCACAGCCTAAATGTTAGGCTGCCTTAAAATTTCCTCCACCAGTTTGCTTAATCTGTTCTGATCCCTCTTCTCTGTGTGTCATCTTGACTAAGGGTGCCAAAAGAACACCAAGTGGGGTACATGCAAGCTCTAGTATCCAAAGAGGCCAGCTTCCTTTTTATTAGTGGGTGCTGCCATGGCCAACAATTTTTGTTAGATGGTATCTGAGGTATTTTGTGGTTTCCCACCCAAATGCCCTTGGCATTCACTCTGTAACGGTGCAATTTTTTATCTAAGCCCCAACTATCAATCAAATCTAAGGGTAGAATAAAACATTTTCCAACATGTAAATGATCAAAAACAACAAAACTACCTTCCCTGATCAATTCTCAGGAAGTTACTGGAGGAAAGCTTTGAACTATCACAGAAAATGATCCAAGGAAATGGAAGGCAAGAGATCCAAGGTATTAGGAAATCCAACATAGAAAAAAAGCAAAGAAAATCTTTAAGATGATGAAAATCTTCAGGTAAGAAAAATGTTCTGTTATGACAAACAGACTTTAGGCATGGCCATCAAGCAGAGCAGACAGGGCCTTTGACTCTGAGACATAGCACTGAGGGTGACATCTCTGTGCCTTGGCATTGTCCCCCTCTGCACTGTGATGACACGATGGCAGGGCACATTCCCCCAACCAAGGAGATAAAGTCAAAACAGGAAAATACAAGCTCTAGGAGACAGTAATGCAAGTAGGAGAGCACAGAGGGAATCCGAAGAGTGAAAGTAAAGGGGTTTATTTACCAGTTATACTTCAATAAAGCCGGGGGAAACAAGCCAAAAATGATGACTGTTGGTAATAATGTGAAGAAAAGACAATGCTTGCACTCTGTGGGCAGGAATGTGAGTTGATAGAGTAATCATGGAGAATGGGATGGGTGCTCCTTACAAAACTAGAACTAGAGCTACCACAGGATCTAACTCCCCTCCTTTGGGTATATATCTGAAGGATATGGAATCAGGATCTCCAAGAGATGTTTGAACCCTCATGGTCCACTATTGCACCCTCTTTGCACCACTATTCCCATAGTCAAGAAATGGAAACAACCCAGGGTCTGCTGATGGCTGAATGGAGAAAGAAAATGTGGTATTCGTATACACCATGGAATATTATTCAACTCTAAAAAGGAAGGAAATCCTGCACTGGTGCAATGCAGTCCTTCTTCAGTCCAGTGTCTTTTCAAATATTTTTAAAAATGGGTTGTCTTCTTATTATGACATATTTTTATATATTCAAGATAAAATTTCCTTGTCAAATATATCAAGCAAATATTTTCTCCTGGCCTACACCTGCTTCTGAAGAACAAAGAGGGTTTTTTTTATTGTTGTTAATGTATTGCTTTTTATTTCATAGGTCGATCTTTTTATTTTTTATGTCATACTGAAGACTTTTTGACTCACTCAATGTCACTAAGATTTTCTCCTATATTTTATGTTAGAAGCTGGGTGGGGTTGGCTCTTACATTTGGGTCTGTGTTTCATTTTTTAGTTATTTTTTGCATATCAGGATTATATAAAAGTGATAAATATTGACATTCATATATTTGCATCTGCCTGTCAGATCGTCCCAGCACCATCTGTTGAAGAGATTGCATTTTCTCATGGAATTTCCTTAGCGTATTTGTGGAAAGGTAATTAATCATATATTTGTGGGACTATTTCTGGACTCTGATTTGTTCTATACATGTACAAGTTCTATATGTGTATGAGTGATGTATCTAAATCTATATGTCTCTTTAAACTCAATAGCACAATGTCCTCATTATTGGAGATTTATGCCTTAAAAGAAGGTAATTTAAAATAGATGTTGCTGTAAAATAATTGTTTAGGTTTTGCACCTCCAGGTAAGCTTAAGGACTAGCTTGTTCCACGCTACAGAGACGCCTGCTCGGACTCTGACTGTATCATCATTGGAGCCGCAGAGTGGCTCACAGCGCAGACCCTGGGGCCAGGCTCTTCAGATTTCACCCTGGCTTTTTGTGGCGGTTGACAACTTGCCTAGTATCTGTGTGTCAGTTGCATCATTCGTTAAATGATGACACTGGTCATATCCTATCGGGGTCTTGGCCTAGCCCCAATCTCCTAAAGGAGTGGACAGTGAAGGCTTAAATAAATGAAATGAGTGGTATGATTTTAGGGCTCCAGGAGGATCAAAACCCTCCTACCAGGAGGATCAAACCAGGAGGATCAAAATTCCTCCTCGAGAATTTGAGATTCTCTGGGGGTTGAGGCAAAGAACTTCTCTGGGCGGCCTGTATTTATTTGGTTTACAAACAAAGGGAGGGGATACTGTGGAAAACTTGGGAACCTGAGCAGGACCTTGGGAGTTGGCTCAAGGACTTCTCCAAGTAATAAATTATGTTAATTTAGCGGAACTATCTTATCTCCAGGTTGAGGTTCACCAGGAGTGATTTGCCTGCAGCTACAGTCTCTATTTAGTTAACTTGTTATGGCAAAATCACAAGATAGATTCACTCACAGGAAGATGAGATTCGAGAAACAAATGAATTCTTTAATTGATGCCAGCTGGGGACAGCAGAAGCTGACCCCGAGCTTTTGTGTCCTCCTCCTTAAATACACTTTTGGAGGCCTTACAAAGTCCTTGGTTGCCATGGAAACTGTATTTTTTATTATATTACCTCTCCGGAAAGTTTTCAAGGTTCTTCAAACATCTGGCCAATTAACACTGGGGATGGGGTAGCAGGTACCACCTGTGCTAAAACCATTTGTCTCCCTTTTTGTGGTTATATGACCTTAAGATAGTGATAAGGAAAACCCATTTGTTTGTGATAGTACCATCCGTTTCTCCTCTTTGAAGTTTATTGCTACAGAAAGGGCAGTGGGACTGAAGTTCAACTAAAGGTTTCTACCTATTAGTTAAATTCAGAGGTTTAAGGAACAAAATGAAAATACTCTTGCCCTAATATTACCCCCTCGAGGACATATTTTCCTCTTTAGGACATATATAGTCCTTCATGTGGCGGCGGTTCATAACCAGGCTGATTTGTAGAGATATCGGCCAATACCATCATCTGAACCTGATTTATGTTGTTTTGAATTTTTCTTTTACCCAGTTAATCAAACACGGTCCAAAAGTCAGGATCAGTATTAAAATAACTATTGGCCCTGTGATCCCGACAATAATGGAGGCCAGTCCAGAGTTTCAATTAAGCAGTGTCTCATATCACCCCTGATTGTTGTAATATGTTCTTTTTCATTCTTTGGCCTCCTGTTCTAATTTGTCTAGGGTTTTTGTTATGACCCCTGAATTATTTGCATAGAAGCAACATTTTTCTCTCAGAGTGGTGCAGAGTCCCCCTTGTTTCATAAAGAGCAGGTTAAGACCTCTCCTGTTTTGCAGGACCACTTCTGCCAGGTAGTTTAGCTGGTCATGCAATTATTTAACCACATTTTGTACTCCTGCCACACTTTGTTCTATGCTGTGAGTTATTCTGTTGAGCCTCTGGAGACCCGTTTCTGAGTGGGCTATTGTTCCTGTACCCATTTTAAGAGCTCCAGCTATGTTCACCCCTACTAGCACTGACACAATTGCCTCTCATTTATATCGTGTCTGATGGTTGGCAGGCAGACTTTGGAGCCCAGGATCTCCTTGGAGAGCTGTTACTCAGGGGACAAGCATTTTTAAAAGGCAGGGGCCTGTCTGTGTAAACTTTTGCCTATGATCTAGACACTTAAACAGTCCATTTGAACAGAAAAACCAGGATCCTGGAGGTGCCCGGTAGGTAGAGTCTTGTGGCAGGGTCTTGTTGCAGACAACCTGGTTAAGACCTTCCCCAACACAGAATCCCTGCCCACAAACATTTTCTATCATGAGTAAGGGCAGAGGCTCTTCCTCCTCTGGGGTGCAGATTATGTGACTGGGCACGACCTCAACTACGGAAGCTATAGCTTCATAAAAGGGTGGACTCAGCCTAATACACATCCAACAGCTTTTGGCTAAACCAGGGTTTGACATTTTGAGGAGTAGGTGAGTCTCACTGAGCATTTGGTAAATCTCAGATTGCATGCTCACCTTGTCTACATTGGCTCGGACATTTTCCAGGCTTGAGACATTATCTTTTGAAAGGGTCTTGGGCAGCACCTTTGGCTTGGAACTCTCAGGGCGATGTAATTCACCAAAAAGAGCGGGAAAAGGGGCAGCAGGTTTTTGGGGCGTCACCTCTACCCTTGATATGTGGATAAGGATCCCCGGATCTGTCCATCTCCCTATCTTTTGTAACCTCATACGGACTCCCCAACTAAGCCCCGTTGTCCAGATTGGATCATAGACATCCTTGAGGATAATCCTGACCTATAAACAAAACCGGCCCGAGTACCCAGTTTTGCAGCTTTCCCGCTTCTCTCTATACACTTGGATGTATTTATCATTTTGGGCCCACCAATGGGTCAGAGGATCTGGGTCTCGTGACATTGGGGCCCTGTCAAATCGGTCCCCCAGAGCCCTATGGTTTCAGAACCCCAGTGTGGGCAGTATGCTGCCCTTTCATTGTCACAGCCTCCCCCTTTTACTTCTGGGCACATATATAGCCCAAAAGTTGCCAGGTCTATGTTTGAACTTTCTTTGTCAATTGTCTTTTTCTGGACTTCACACGCAGGGAAGAAGTCTGTGGGCCCTTTGTCCCGCCACCAGTGGGGGTTCCAAAAGTAGCACATGGGGATGACAAAGACAACAGTCTGCTGGTCACAGGGGACATGTTGTGATGCCATCACAGCCTGCTTAAGTCTAATAGAGTCAACCTGCAGGCGTTTAACTGTATAACTGCAGAGGTGTTCCCCAAATCTGTCGGGGCCAATTGTTCTTATCTGAACTGGCTTTCCCCAGGGGTAGCAGAAGAAACAGCAGCAGAGCTGGAAGCAGGACAGTAGCAGGAGTCATGACGTGGGCCCAGTCGCAGTTAGCCTCTGCTGGAGTCTTTGAGAGCGACGCAGTGAGCAGGTCCCTGGCACAGGTGGTGGCGCTGGCTCCTCAGGGGCCCACTTTTTGACTCTCGAGTGATGAATCCACGGAGCACAACCTGAAAGTTTAAGAGCAGTGGGCGTGGTTAGGGTCACCTCGTGGGGTCCCTCCCACTTTGGTTGGAGAGGCTCCTCTTTTAGGCTCTAATCAGGACTTGGTCTTCCGGTTGAAGGAGTGGACTGGCGTGGGCATGGGGATCAGATGTCTCCATAACAGTCTGCTGAAGTTTCTGAAGCATCTGGTGCAGCACCTTTATCTGTTGGTGCAAGTTCAAAGTTCCCATCTCCTGTAATCTATTTAAAACAGGTATCAGTGGGGGAGGCTCCCAAACATTGTCTCAAATGGAGTTAGTCCACCTCGGTACAGTGTGCACCGCAACTGCAAGAGGGCTGCTGGGAGCACAGTAACCCAGTTAGCCCCAGTCTCTTGGCATAACTTTGCCAGGGTGGTTTTAAAGTACAGTTTTGTCTTTTTATTTGGCTTGAGCTTTGTGGCCAATATATAGTATGGAGTTTTTATTTTAGCCCCAGCACTGCTGTAAGGCTTTTGACCATTTTACCCACAAAAGTGGGTCCATTATCTGAACCTACCGTTATGGGGAGCCCATACCATAGAATGATCAGCTCCATCAAAGCTTTTATCACCTCTCTCGATGTTTCAGTCTTAGTGGGGAGGCCTCCACCCATCCTGAATAGGTACAAATCAAAATGAATAAGTGTCTCTTATTTCCGTTGGTGGGTTTAATTTTAGTAAAATCCACTTTAACATCTTTAAATGCAAAGTTTCTTGTTTCTGGACATCTAGTTGTTGTGTTGTCAGGAGACAGGGTTCTTGTGGGCTCAGTTAGTGCCCCTCTCAGTCACTGAAACACATAAAGTCCATATCTGGAAATAAAGAATTAACAGCCAAGCAACATTGTCATAGAGTCTTTCCCAAGCTGCTGTGGCTGTGCAAGTCTTGTATTACAAAATATCCCAGGAGGCAAAGCCTCTGCCTGGATGGTTTACTCCGAGGTGACAACTGTTGCTCCCACCCTCCAAACCCCATCATTTACCATGTTGTTGTCATCCGAAAACAGGGTCAGGCCAGGGTTCTGGAGGGGAGTGTCCTGTAAATCCAGTTGGGCTGTCACCAATTTTTCTTTTAGGACTCCAAAGGCTGTCTGGTACTCAGGACTCCATTTGAACGAAGGGGTTGTTTCCTCCCTTTAAGGCCTCATACAGGGGTTTTGCAATGGCTGCAAAACTTGGAACCCAAAGACAGTAGTATCCAACCATTTCCAAGGAATTTCCTTAAGTTCATTTTAGTTGCAGCCTCCTTTTAGGCCCCAAAGGGCCTGGATATGTGAGACTGACAACACGTGTGTCCCATCTTGTAACACAAACCCTAAAAACTGTACAGTCAGCATACAGATTTGAGCCTTTTAGTCAATTATCTCTATCTAGTACATAAGAAGCTTTTACCTAACTTGTCTTTCAATAGGACATCACTGAAGATATTTTATGACATTATCTGGACTGTTTAATATCTAGGCATCTCTAAGTACTGTGGCACGTATGTTTTTGTTAAAAATTATCATTTGATTGGTGACCTTTTATCAGTATGAACCTCTTATCATAAATATCTGGAGCACAAGCAAAGGCAGGTGTCTGAATATGAAAGAAAGAAAATGTTTATCTGTATAAACAATCCCAGTTTTATATTTTAGAAGATCTGTACATTGGAAGGTATGAATACACTTAATATGCTATGAGATTAGCAACACTGAATTGTCATAGCCATATGAAAACTTTTGTTTCTTAATTTAATTTTGTACCAGAGCATCTTTAAATCAGAAAACCTCATTGTCCTGTTTTAGAAAATTTAACCTGTTGATGATGACCAATGTAAACATATCACAATAATATATTTTGTCTAACAATTTTCTATGACTTATGAAAACCAGATCACTCAACACATTATTTTGAACAAATAAGAAACTCTCAAATCATAATATAACAATAAACAATAAACAAAACATGCATTACATTTATAAAACCAATTTTAATATCATTTTGGCCAGCTGGCAACTTTTGGTGGAAGCACACCAGACAAACGTTTCAAAAATCCAAAAATGTAAAAAGAAAATTCATTGAGCTCAAATAAAACAGCTGTTTACAGGTTGGGCACACAGAAAAACAAAACATACAGACAAATTTAAAAAATCAGAGTGCACTCATATATATTGGCCAAATTAAATTATAGTAACTCTTATAATTTTAGAAGTTTGAAATTACAAATAGACTAGTCAGAATTATTTGTACAATAGCAGAGATCTCTTATAAGAATTTGGAAGAAACAAAAAATAAATTCCTTCATAAAGATACTGACAACTTTCATGTTTTCCTTCTATCTAGCTTCCAGCTCAGTCATCTCCATACCCTCTGTCACATACTCAAACCTTTCTTTTACTCTCTTAGCATCCTCTCTGTAAGAATATTATTATATAAATTTCCTTTGATATATCTTTGTCAAAACTTATTTTGACCCCTTGTTTCTGGGTTGTTACAATTACGCCCAGTTTCCCGCTAGCTGCAAGTGCTGCAGCCATTTGTGATTTAAGAGCAGAGACCCTCTTTGTGTGCACGCTTCAAGATAAGGTTTTTGTCCCAGGTGTTTTGAGCCAGGGCACCCAGCTTGTGTTTCCCACTGTGGCTTACTCAGCTTACTCGATATTTTGACAAAGCAGGCATTTACATTTCTCCTTTTAGATAGTAATTTTGATTAATCATCACTCAGGAGTTTGTAGTGCACAAGAAAAGTTTTATGCACATCAGTTTAAACTGAAAACCAAAAGTATAAGTGCCAATTAGTCAAAATTTGTAATTAGATTTCTCCTGTAAAACTTTCCTAGATGCTTGCAGGCAGCGCCAGGCTGGTGATGTCCAGGCTGGCCATTGGGGCAGCATTCACACTGCATACAACCAGGAGTTTATATATGGAAACTAATTTGGGTGCTCAGGCTTTCCGGTGACAATATTTCATACTCCATTGATTACCTGGGGGTTGAGCGACCCTTTAGCTAATCATCCCACATTGAATGTGGGTCATTCAAGCTCACAGAAGTTTTAGAGTTTCACTTTTTTATCTTAACTTCATAATCCCCTTTGAACTTATCAAAATTGTTAAGCATACATTTCAAAACAGTTGACTTACTACCAGCAGAACCCATTATGTCAATGACTTGGACAATACAGTAACCCATAGTTACAATTTATCTAAGCAAGTCCTATCCCCTCCACTCAATCTGAAATGCAAACAAAATTTTGAGACTAACAAATGGTCTCCTGCCAGCAGGTTGAATTCCTCTGGTAACAGTGACTTGGAAGCGCAGGTGCAGGGGGGATAACATAGATGCAACACAGGGGAGGACATGCACACACAGACAAAAACAGACAATCCCGGGAATAATAGCCACACCGCTCCCGACCTCAAATTTAGAACAGATTCAGAGGACGACCTCTGACAGACGGCAAAACACCGTGTCCGGTGGCCTAGCTCTCACAGGTTTAAACAGAACAGACGCTAGCACAGAACAGATTCCTGGACGAGCCTTGGGCACATTGCCAAACCAGAAACCGAATTACAAGCGCGCTTACCTTGGTCGGGAGGCAGGAATTCAGTTGTGTCTGTCTCGTAGCCTTGCGTCCTGCCTTGCAGCCGATCTGGGGGGGCCAGCTGAAGATCAGCTTTTTGGCGCCTTGACCCCCCCAAGGGTTAGCTGCCAGGCAAGGAGGCACCGAGGCCCCCCTCAAATGAGGATCTCCCTGTGAGGATCTCGCTGGGGCCTCCAAAATGTTATGGCAAAATCACAAGATAGATTCACTCACAGGAAGACGAGATTCGAGAAACAAATGAATTCTTTAATTGATGCCGGCCGGGGACAGCAGAAGCTGACCCCGAGCTTTTGTGTCCTCCTCCTTAAATACACTTTTGGAGGCCTTACAAAGTCCTTGGTTGCCATGGAAACTGTATTTTTTATTATATTACCTCTCCGGAAAGTTTTCAAGGTTCTTCAAACATCTGGCCAATTAACACTGGGGATGGGGTAGCAGGTACCACCTGTGCTAAAACCATTTGTCTCCCTTTTTGTGGTTATATGACCTTAAGATAGTGATAAGGAAAACCCATTTGTTTGTGATAGTACCATCCGTTTCTCCTCTTTGAAGTTTATTGCTACAGAAAGGGCAGTGGGACTGAAGTTCAACTAAAGGTTTCTAACTATTAGTTAAATTCAGAGGTTTAAGGAACAAAATGAAAATACTCTTGCCCTAATAAACTGAGGTTGCAGCCAGGTATCCTCAGCCTTGGTTATCTTGACTTCAGGGCACCATGCATGTGTCCTTCCCAACACAGCCAGAGGTCTCTGCGTTTAGCAACTTAACCCTGTACACCCCGGCCTCCAAAAATACCCAACTTGCCAGGTGCTGAAGAGAATTAAACAAGCTCCTAGAGAGCTTAGAAAAAGTTCCTGGCACATAAGCAGGATGCAGTGTGAGATATTATCTTTTGGAGCTTGGTTTATGTCAACATTGTCCTTGATCACATCAAAGCACAGACCCCCCAGGGCTCCAGATTGGAACTTGGCCAGTCGAGCTTGAAACAGAACCGAAATGAAGAGACAGGGCTGGAGGAGGTGGTGGGGGAGACAGCCGCGTTTCCTCTGGGGACACAGGCACCTTACCCAAACCAGCTGATTGTTGGGTTGGTGAGTTTTAGCAACACAATCAGTTTGACTTATCGTCCCTGGAATTCTCCAGATCAGTGCTGATTTCAATTTACTTTTATTTCTTCCAAAAAGTAGCAGAGAAAGAAGGCTTCCCCGCAGTCCCAGTCAACGTCCTAACAACGCTGTGGTCGAACTGCTCAGGAAGACAGTGGTTTCCTGCCTAACCGGAGACAGGACTGCACACATCTCAGTGAATGTTTCTCAACATAGGAGAGAAAAGAACAAGCCAGCGTGAGAAACAGCAACCGAGGCAGGAATTCCTCGTGACCTTGCGCACGTGGAAGCCAAACAGTCTCTCACTCCCAAAAGCTGTTCCTTCCACACAAGCGTAGTCCCACATTCCAAGTGGACTTTTTATGAACTCTATGAAAGGTGACTTTAAGAAAGTAAAGACAGCACACAGATCAAACTCCGCCGTGGTCCTCAGAAGGAGTGCTTGGCCTCTGGAATGCTGGAAGGATTCCACTTCTTGATCTGAATACTGAGTAAATGAGTATAGTCATTTTGTGAGCCATTTCTGAGTTGTACTATTTAAAGGTATTAAGATTTTTATATAAAACACTAGTTAACTTTTAGGAAATCTCATCAAAATACAGACAACTTTTAGGGAGCTTGATAAGTTTTGTAAAGTCAAAAGTAATCTCAAGTTAGGAAAATTGATGATTGTGATGATTGAATATGACAAACTTAGAGAGCAACAAAGCGAACTGCGTGACGATGCCCGGGTCCCAGTTCCAGGGTTTGCTGACATTTCAGGCCCGATGTCATCCTCTTGTGCTGCAAAATGTCACATGTGTTCCTGCCTGCTTTATGCTTCTCATGCCTTATCATGGTCATTTCTTACAGTTTTTGTCATCACAAATAGTCACCTTCCCGAAGGATCACCTTGTCTTATTTTATATTTGAATCTTCAACATCTAGCCAAAAGAGAGGCATAGATGAGGTGCTCGTTATCCATCCGTTGAGTGCGTGGGTTGTTGGATCCTGGCCATGGAGTTTCCTGGAGCTCAACGAATCAGGGGACCACAAGGACAAAGGTGACCGAGAGCCCATCCAACCAACCTTCTGTCCCTGATGGCTGGGCACAGTGATCTTGCCTGCCAGTGCATGTCTTAGTGATGCTTCCATTTGGGTATATACTGTGCAAATATTTTCTACTGTAAGAATATTTTTATGGGGTCAAATGTGTAAATTTCTACTTTATGTCCAAATTTCTATTTCCTCCATCTTTTATCATGTTTAAGAAATCTTTTCTCATTCAAGGATTTTAAATATGTTCTCTAATATCTTATCAAGTACTTGTGTAGCTTTGTCTTTTAAGTATCACTTTGTTTTTTTTTTTTTGTGTGTGTGGATACCGGGGGGTCGACCTCAGGACCTCGCGCGCCAGCAGGCGCCCGTGCCGCTGAGCGATATCACCGGCCCCTTTTTCGTATGTGGGTTCCGGGAGTCGAACTCGGGCCCTCGTGCTTGCCAGGCAGGCGCTTAAGCCGCTGAGCCATCTCACCGGCCCCCAACACTTTGTTTTTTAAAATGGAAGCTTTTCATCTATCAGAAGTTTGCTCAGGTTTTGAAGTAGAGACCTGTTTCTTCCTACAGGACAGCCAGTGGTCCCAACACCAGCCTTTCTCTAGCCCTTTAGTCCCACATTCATCAGACAGTGAGCTCCCTCATCTTCTCACAGAGTTCGTATCTGACACTGTTTTTTATTCTATTGATTTGTCTGTTTCTGAGCCAAACTCAGGCTGTTTTAAACACTGTAGGGCTAATTCTCTCTCATTTTTCCTTTTTCTCAAAAATAGTTTCCTGTTTGATTTATTTACCCTTCCAGAAAAGCCTTAGAATTGGCTTGTTGAACTGAAATTTTGACTGGGAGTATATTAGAATTAGGAATTAATTTGGAATGGTGTCTCTACCACACCAAATCTGTCTTCTTTTTTTTTTTTTTTGTGGGTACTGTGGGGTCGACCTCAGGACCTCGAGCGCCAGCAGGCGCCCGTGCCGCTGAGCGATATCACCGGCCCCTTTTTCGTATGTGGGTTCCGCGAGGCGAACTCGGGCCCTCGCACTTGCTGGGCAGGCGCTTAAGCCGCTGAGCCATCTCACCAGCCCCCAAATCTGTCTTCTTAATAAAGGAGTACTACAATAATCATCTTCTTTAATAAAATATACTAAAGTTTTATATTTTACTTTCTACTCTTGAACCCAAAGTAATTTCTAAATATTTTAAATTTTGTTGATAATAACAAATGGGATTATTATTTCTAATTAACTACTACTGTAATAAAGGAAAGCTGTATTTTGATTGAAGGTCAATAGTGCTTTTTAATATCTACTTTTTAATACTGACCTTGAATCTTGATATCAGATTACTTTCTCTTAGTAGTTACAATGGTATGTTAAGTGAGTTTCTAATTTTCCACATAGTTTGTTTTTCTTTTTCAATAATCACACTTCATTCTCTTTCTTGACTCATTTCTTACAATACCTGAAGAAATGCATCAGGTCTTTGGTGATAATAAGTGTGTTCTGGTCTTGACTTTTAACAGAGATGCTGATAATATTTTACCACTAACCCTGATGTATAGGTCTCTCTCTAAACCTCCTTATCAAGTTATGGTATAAAATGTTTCCAAAATTTTTAAACAAAATGATCATAAGTTTTTCTTCCTAGACTTCTTTCAGTTGTTTTTCTTATCTGTTTCACTTTATTTCATTTTTTTTCTTTTTTTTTTTGTGGGTACCGGGGGTCAACCTCAGGACCTCGCGTGCCAGCAGGCACCTGTGCCGCTGAGAGATATCACCGGCCCTTTTTTCGTATGTGGGTTCCGGGAGTCGAACTCGGGCCCTCGCGCTTGCCAGGCAGGTGCTTACGCCGCTGAGCCATTTCATTTTTCACCGGCCCTATTTCATTTTTTTATCTTTTTTGTTGTTCTTGTTGTTCTTAGGCCATTTCATGCTGCCATTGTCATAGTGGCAAGATTGTCTAATGCTGAATTGTTTTTCTTTTCTTGGTGTAGAGCGTACTTAATCATGTCCATTAAAAATGAATGGATAATTAAATTTTAGTATATATTTAAATGTATTCTGTATCCTTGTATCTCCACAAAAGTCATATATTGAAAGTTACCCTCCAGTAGAGGGGAGGTGGGACCTTGGGAAGTTTTAGGTTTAGGTCATGAGAGAGGAGCCCGATCGATGGGGTTAGTGACTTTCTGAAAGGGGCCCCAGAGAGCTACATCTCCCTTTACCATGTGAGACACAGCCCAGAGTCACCATCTGTGAACCAGGAAATGAGCCCTCACCTAACACCAAATCTGCCTGTACCTTGGACTTGAACTTCCCAGGCTCTGAAACCGTGAGCAATAAATTCCTGTTGCTTACATTTCATGCAGTCTATGATACTTTGTTATAGCAGCCTGACAGGACTAAAAACAATGAAATACTTCTTGGCATTAGAAAGGAGTGAACTGAACGGGGGATATTTGCAAACATTGTGGATGAATACCAAAAACATACTGCATGAAAGAATTCAAACTCCAACAGTACACATTGTAGGATTCTCAATTATATAAAATTTTAAAATAAATAATCCACAGTGGCTCTTAAAAGGCAGGTCTGGGGGTGCAGCTCAGTTGCATGCATGAGGCCCTGGGCTTGAGCTCAAGCCCTGCCCCAGCCCCATCAGGGAATGCCTGGGGGTCGAAAGTGTTCTATGTGTCAGTTGGAGCACTGCTTTTATGGATATATACTCCCGCCAAAGTTATTTGAACTTTACAGTTCAAATGGGTGATTATATGCAAACTATGCCTTGAGGTAGATTAAAAAGGAAAACAAAACAAAACAAAAACCATGCCACTGCACAGTCTTGCAGTGAATAGAGTTTGCTATCCACTCTAAGCCACTGCGCCAGGGCTTTTGTTCTCACCACTCTGCCCATGTCCCTTGCTAAGGTCCCCAAAGGCCTTCATGGTGCTAGTGCAAATGGACAGTTTTAATCCTCACCTTTCTGTAGGATTTGCGCCTTCATCTGCTGAGCTCTCCCTCTCCTGGGACTCTTCCCTCTCACGGGCCACTCCCTTTGGCAGCCTTTGCTACCCTCCCCCACTGGCCAGCCTGAGAGTTGGACACCTCTGCCTGTGTCCAGGTCTCTCTTCTCCACACCCTTCACTCACACCGCCAAGTAATCTCAGCCGCTCTGTGGTGTGCATAGCCACTTACTCTCTTCCCAGACTCCATTTTGGAGCTCCACCTCTGCCCCCCAGCTGTAGGAGTGGCATTTCCTTCCAGAAGACCCCCATGCCCGCCACCAGCCTGCCCACCAGACCTGCTCTCCCCGTCATCTCAGTCCTGCCGCTTCCATTCCTCCCGTTGCTAGGAAGCTGCTAGGAAACCTTGATAATTCATTTTCTCTCTTGCTCCACAACTCACTGGTTGCTAAGTGTTGCTTCCCAGCAGGTCTCAAGTCCACCTATTATGCCTGCCTCCTCCAGCCCCTGGTTGAAGTCACTGTCAACTCTCACTGCTAGAATAGCCCTAAACGATCCTGCAGCACTCGCCTGGGCCTCTTGCAGTCTGTTCTTCATGTGGTAGGTATAGTAAACGCTTTCATGCAAACTTGTATGTATCGTCTGCCTTAACATGCCTCAGTAGCCATGAGGGTGTGAATTTTGTTTTTTATCTACTGTGTCTTTTGTACCGAAGACAGTGCATGAGACACAGTAGAACTAATGAGGTAACTGCACGTAGGATAAGAATCCCTAATCCACCCTGCCTTTGGTGCTTTACATGACCCAGCCTCCCCTCCTCCTCAGCCACATCTCACTTGCTCTTCTCTTTCCTTGTTCATCTCTAATCTCACTACCCTGGGTCTGGTTTCTTAACTCTGTGCTCACTTGTAATTCAGATGACACACCTGCTGCTCTCTGATTCCCTATGCCTTGGGAATCTACTACTCTGTACATAGCAGTGAGTACAACCGGAAGGAGGAAAACATCAGCCTATACACGCAGATAACTGGATAACTATAGACCAGCTCATCTGCTGGTGCTATGTTCTGAATGTGTCCTCCAGAAGTTCATGTGCTGGAAACTCAGTCCCCAGATTGATATGCTGATGGCATTTGGAGGAGGGCTTTAGGGATGCAAATAGAATTAGATGATGTCATGAGGGCTGGGCTTTCACGAGGGCTTTCATGATGGCTTTATAAGAACAAGAAGAGAGACCCAAGCTAGCAACCTTGCTCTCTCACCACATGATGCCCTCTGCCAGGTTATGATACAGAAAGAAGGGTCTTGGCCAGATGCTGAGCAGCCCCCGAGGCTATGGTCCTGGACTGGGAGCTAATAAACCTCTGTTCTTTACCTGGTCTCGGGTATTTTGTTAGAGCAGCAGAAAACAGACTAAGACACCTAGAACACCAGTGATGAGAGGAGGAAGCTTCCCAGAGTGTTGGTACTCATTGGTAAAGACAACCTCGCTGATCTTAAGGTACCCGCCACCGAAATGCAATCATTGTTAACCAAGGGAATCAGGTCACCAAGTTAGTTGTCGAAGAGCCAGACACAAAGTACTTCTGTTTGCTTCCTTATCACATCCCTGGGGTCTAGTACAGAGCTTAGCACATAGCACATGGTGCATAAATATGAATCAAACAAAATAATTCAAAATGAGAACAAGAGAATTATTTTAACAATTTTAAGAGATATTTCATGTGTATTTTCATGGCTCAATGGGGTATTGTTTACCTTAAATATGGAGGGCCCTACTTGTTCTAGATTAACAATATTTCTGGAGTTCATATGACTTAACTAAAAACAAAGCCCTCCATGACTGAAAAACATTAATTAATTGAAAATTAGTTCATCAAACAAAAGTAGCAAGCTATGTAAGACAAAAGACATGGTATGAAATTAAGAAGTTGATAAACACACATAAATCTTAAAATTTAATACAGGCATATCATGTGAAATGTAGTAAATAATACAAATATGAAGTATTTTGCCTTGATACAAAACACCTGGTTTTACCTGAAAATGAATAGAAACATTATATGATTTCCTAAATATTTCAACTAATGTACTATAACTTGCAAAGAAAACTAAAATTTGCCGTGCATCTTTATTCTTTTAAAACAAAATATTTGCAACGGTGAAATATTTACGTTTTTACTATGCCAGGAAACTGATCTGCTGAATTGGAATCTCAACAGGATTTGTTGTAACAGCCTGTAGCAAATGAAGGAAGTGCTGCTGTAAGAAGCCTTTGAAAGCCTCTTCGGCAACATCCGCTTGCTCTTGCGATGCATAACTTTTTTCTTATGGTTTCTCCTGCACTCTAAAATATCACCTTTGTTCTGGAACCACATTAGATTTACACTCTAAGGTACCCTGGGGCAGAGTCATTCTGGGGCGGGTCATTCCCTCCACCCCATTATCCATCCACCTGGAGGACGCTGTCACTATCTGACTGGTTTTCAGATCAGAAAATCTCCCTGGCATCCCGTGTCTGTCATTTTAAGTATCTGTAATTAGAGCCCTAAGAGCTCATTCGTAGAAATGCTTTTATACTTTCTAATCTTTACAAATTTATGATCTATTTAGTTCTCTAGGGTTTAAGCATAACAGCTCCTTCCTTCGTTCCTGTATTGCTTTCATTTTATGATTGATTGATTGATTGCAGTGCTGGGGATTGAACCCAGAGCCTTTGCATGCTGAGTGCATACTCTACCACTCTGGTACACCCCGGTCCCAGTGGTACAATGTTTCCTAGTGATATTGGCTCTAGATGTTGACACTGGAGGGGGATGGGTGCTGAACTGATGCTGCGGGAAAAACATGGCTCAGCAGATTCTGCTGAAAAGCCTGTTACCTCTCTGCAATCAAGTTCACGTTTGCCTCGTCCAAGGCAATTTTATTGGAGACTGCAAAGGTCTCAACATTTCATTTTAACAGAGATGCACAGCAGAAAGGGAAAGAACCACATTAATATTGAAGTCCATGCGCCTCTTGGAGTAGTTTAGAATGAATGCGTTTCTCCTTCCGGACAAGAACCTGGTGAAATTCAGGGGCTCCCACTCCTGATGAATCAGGCGGAAGTCTGCGCCTGACGTCTGCGCCCAGTACTTGAAGATGCAGGTCCCCACTCCGGCCTGCGCTTCCCTGCGCAATGGGGACAACAGCCCCCACGTCGCCAGCTGGAGTTCATACGCAGTGAAAACACACGTTGGGTACCCAGCACCGCCGCCCCCGCATGATTGCCCACTAACTCTGAGAGAATTCTCCCTGCCCTAAGCTGGAAGAATAGCTCTCCTCAGACCACAGTTCTATGATCATTTTTTTTGAGTAAAGAAGAATTTAAAATGGCAAGGACAGGATGGTAACCTGTCTAAAGAAACAGAACGTTTACCACTTGGATTAAGCATATGTCTGAATTTTGATGATATTAAAAGCACCTTAAAAAGTAAAAGAATGCATACTCGTTGTATAACATTTAACCCAATCCCTCTTCTCCTTCTCAGAATTGGCCATGGCTCTATGGGGGTATTTAAGTCGTGTTTCTGGTATACAAATGTTCTGAAGGCACTGGGAAGGCACATCTGCAAACCTGCGACCCCGCGAAGCTGCCCAGCTGCCCGCGGTGTTTCAGCTGCAGCTCTGGAGATGACAGGGGAAGTGGGAAATCCCTGGACTTGGGGTGCTGCCACCGTGAACGTGCTTTTCAGAGATGGCTCCTTGGCTGTCACTCCACAGCTATCACAGAACCGCCACTGTGTCCCTGATGAGTGTTGTGCAGACCTGAAGTTCTTCGTTTTCATTTGGCCCAATTTAGTACCCAAAAATGTCCAAATATCTATGGCTAAATATAACAAAACCTATGTGTGTGTTACCTGTGTGTGCACATGCTGAGTATGTGGGTCCTCTTAAGCTGCGTCCTCTCCACAAGTTCATACTATGTATTACAAATATATATATATTTCTTTTATTATTTTCTAAAAGCTTTGTTGTTTTGCTTTCAGAGTTAAGTCCACAAGTCCATCTGGTATTAATTTTTGTATAGGTTGTAAAGCAGAACTCAACTCTGTGTTTTTCCCATATGGGTATACAAATGTCCCCGAACAATTATCATCAAATTTCCTCCTTTCACACTCAACTCTGGAAGGCTACATTTATCATAAATATGATTACCATGTGATTTATTAACCAAATTGATTAAACTTGGAGAGTAAAAGAGAGCATGCTGATACACTCATCCCTCGGGTAGCTGCAGGTATTGCTTCCAGGACCACCCCTGGTCCCCATCCTCCCATCCCTCATGGATACCAGACTCCAAGGATGCCCAAGTCCCTTATATAAAGTGGTGTAGTATTTGCATACAACCTATGGACATCCTTCCGCATACCTTCAGTCATCACCAGATGACTTACAATACCTGATACAATATAAATGCTATAGAAATAATTGTCATATTATATTGTTTAGGGAGTAATGACGAGAAATAAAGTCTGTACGGATTCAGTACAGATGTAATTTTTTAAAAAAGTATTTTCATCCCTGGTTGATTGAATATGCAGATGTAGAACCCAATTCAGAGGGCCAGCTGTAATTTCATTAGGATAAAAAGCATAAATAGTCTCTTTTAGGCAAAGTGGAGCAGTGGTCCTACTCATCAGAAAGCGTGGTCCTTATTCCGAGGGGCTACTTCTAGGCTCTTGGTTCAACTCCATTTCTGACCAACTCTGCACCCAAACTGCTCCGTCTTATCTCTGCAGGTTCAGAATAATCTTCGTTCAATTCTGTTCTCTTACCTGATTCTTCCTCCAGGCTTAGATAGTCTTGGCCTTTGTGATGGCTGTGTCTGGATGTCCCCTGAAGCCTCACGCAGTCACAGCTGGGGCTTTTTCAGAGGCGGCTGGATCTAGAGTGTGTGACGCTGGGATTGACTCACTGTGCAATGCTAGATCAGGGGACTAGGATTAGGGATGTGAGTGCTCCCCGCCCTCAGTAGCTGGGTAAGATATTAGGGATAGAAAACACTGTGGTCATCCCTTGTTGCTTCGCTGCCTTCTGCCCACCATGAAGTACTTTTCCTCTGTGATGCCTGTCTGCCGTTCACCCTGCCTTGCAGCCAGCCAATTATGGACTGAAACAAACTGTGAGCTAAATAAACCTTTTCCCCTTTCACTTTGTCGGATATTTTGTCTCAGCAATGAGAATAACTAAGACAGCCTTTTATAAAGTTTTATAACTATTAGATGTACTTGTCATATTTCACTGAAAGGCAGACAAAACAAAATACAAAAAATAAAACTGTTATGCTTTTGGTTGGGATTGTATTAATTCTATAGATTGATTAACATATTTAAAATATGGGCTCGTGACCATGATATAGCTCTCCATTCACTGAGATCTCCTTTGTCTCCTCTCATTGATGTTTACGGTTTTCTGTATAGGGTCCTGAACATCTTCTGTTGGATTTACTCCTGGGCACTGGATTACTTTTTGATAGTATTATAAATAGTATTTAAAACTTTTTAACTGTCGATGTTGCAAAGAAATACAAATAAGCTTTATAAATTGAATTTGTAACCAGCTACCTTACTTAACTCCTTTCAATTCTAATTATTTACATTTTCCATGAAAATTAACCTAAAATATTTCAAGGTTTGTTCTTCCTTTCGCATCATTATATATTTCAGTTATTTTTCTGGAGCTACTATATCAGCTAGGATCTTCATTAACTCGTTACGTAGGTGGTGACAACATATATCCTTGTCTTTTTCTCAAATTGCAGACCAATTTCTCCTTTTTTTTGTTTCTGTCATTTCACTTTGAGGCATGTTATTGCCTGCATGCAAATTTAGAATCGTTATGTTTTCTGAGCCAGCTGAATCTTCTTTCCAACTCCTTTGAGTCCCTTATGCTCCATTTTGTTTTCATCCCTTTGACTTAGGGGCATTATGTACTATCATCATCTCTGTGGAGGAAACCAAATTAGATTTAACTATTTTAATGACTCACTTCTTCGGACCCTAAAATGTACAAATTCTCTAAGTTTCCATTAAATCTTGCCTACTGCGCTCAGTTGTTATTGTATTTTTTTTTTTTCTTTTTTTTTTTTAATGTGGTACCGGGAGTCAAACTCAGGACCTCACGCTTGCCAGCAGGCGCTTATACCACTGAGTCATCTCACGGGCCCTGTTATTGTATTTTTAAGCTCTTGGATTTCCATTTCATTTGTATTTAAATAGGCAATGTCTCTTTTAAGTTTTCAATTATCTGCTGAAATGTTTAACTTCTTCTATCATCTTGCTTCTAGAAAACGGTTGCCTCATAGTTTGTGCTGCTTCCATCTTTGGAGCCTTACACGGCTGTTTCGGAGTCTATTATTTTTCCTGGTTTCAGTTTCTGCTGCCAGGGCTCCTCATCCACTGCGCTCTCCTCCCTTACATGCCGGCTGTTCTACCTGAAAAGCAGACTGTGGAAATCCTTTGAGGCTTAAGGGTGATCTTCCCCGCAAAGACGACCTCTGTTTGCTTGTACCATGAGAAGGCGGGGAGCAGTGGACCAGGAAGACTCAGCGCCCCTGCAGCCTGCAAACCCGGGCTGTGGGCTCAGTGCAGGGCGGGTGGGGAGCGGGCGCCTGCACCCTGGGGCGTGGCTCTCGGGGGGAACAGAAGAGGAGGGGTGAGTGGGCTCCACACCCCACCCGCCCAACACTGTGTGCAAGCCTTGAACACCCCACAACCCGCCGTCCAGTTCTCCTTTACCTCTTCTGCTCTGGCAAACGCCCGAGACACAAGCAGCCCCGATTTCCAGCTGTGTCTCTCCAGATTTCCAGTTGCCCTTGGTCCGGTAATTTCTCACGATCCCGTTAGCGCTCCCTTCCTTGGACTGACGTTTCTTTTGTTTATTTGGGTGGGGTTTTTTTTGTCTTGTTTTATTTTGTTGTTTGTTTGTTTGTTCGTTTGTTAGCCGTGTTCAAGGGCCCCGTGAACTAGCTCACCATTAGATGCAGTCCGTGTTACTCACATGGATATGAAGTGAGGTCCCTGCTCTGGAGCTTCAGAGCTGCTTTGACCTTCAGCAGTCCCCTTACAGACCACGAACCTGTACCTTCCTGTATGACAAAGATTTGAGCACGGCTTCTTGGGCCCTTGGGATACACAGATTGTAGGATGAGGAGTGTGTTAGCTTTCCATTACTTTGAACAATACCTAAGACAATCAATGTATTAAAAGGGGTATTTGGTTCACAGTTCCAGTCCTTGATTTTGACCTCTGGGGAGGATTCCAGATGAAAATGACGGCACGCATGTTTACCTCCTTACTCATGAGGTGCATGGGGGTGCACTCGAAATTACCCTAAAGGCTCCGCTCCCTCTCAGGAGCTCACACTGGGAAGCAAAGCTTTAACACTTGGGTTTTGGGGAGACAGCCCCGATTCCAGCTATACTAATAAGCCACAAGAGAGGGGTGACAGGAATCTGTGACAGCTGCTTTTTCTTTTTCCATAGAGCTAAGAGAATTTGGACTATGGTAGGTGATTGTAAGTATTTTAGGGGAAAAAAAGAAATAACAGGGCCGGTGAGATGGCTCAGCGGCATAAGCACCTGCCTTGCAAGCGCGAGGGCCCGAGTTCGACTCCCGGATCCCACATACGAAAAAAGGGGCCGGTGATATCGCTCAGCGGCACGGGTGCCTGTTGGCGCATGAGGTCCTGAGGTCGACCCCCCGGTACCCACAAAAAAAAAAAAAAGAAATAACAAAAATGGAAGGAAAGCTTGCAAGCAATTTGCTGAAGTATTGGGGGGTTTTGTTTTCTGTTTGTTTTTGGAGACAAGGTCTTGCTGTGTAGTTCAGGCTGGCACTGAACTCACTACGTAGCCCAGGCTGGCCTCAAACTTGTAGGAATCCTCCTGCCTCAGCCTCCTGAGTGATAGGATTACAAATTTGTGCCACCTCATCCAGCTCTAGAGTTTTGTTTTAATCTGTGGTGTCCTTCATGACCATCAGAACTGTCAGACCACCCTGGTGTGGTCTTGGCTTGTCTGAGATCACAGAAAAAGAAGAGGACCGAGGCCAGTCTGGCTTGCAGAACCCAGGCAAGCTTTATTAGCTCGTGATGCTCACCAGCCTTGTGGAAGCAAGAAAATGCAGCACTTCAGCCCCATTCGAAGAAGCACATGTGACAAGGGTTCCTATTAATACACAAGTCCCCCCCATCTCCCTCCGCACCGCTGCACAGGGGATCCCTGTCCACAACAACCAAAAGGATGGAAATCAGCCTTTGTCAAGAGACACAGGAGAAGTCAGTTCACAGTGAGAACTCCGCACTTCCTGTTTGCCGAGCAGTGTCTCCTACTGCGTTGTTCTTTCTGTGGTCCCTTAACATCTTTGGTCATCAGACCCTACTCCTCCATTCTGTGACCTCACACAAAGCACACAGCACAGCTAAGGGAGAACAGCAAGGGGTGCGGCTGTGACTTGGTAGTTCTTTAAGTGAACCGTGGAGACGCTGGAGGGCTGTCACTGAGTACTCCCCCTGCGGAGCAAAGGACCAAAATGCAGGGCAAAGTAAGTTTGCCTCCATCACCAGGCTCTTGACTGAGTGTTTGCCTCTCTGTTGACTGCACATCTGTTTTTAATCCTCCCAGAGTCAGGGTGGCTTCGGAAATTCTAGCTGTAAAGTAAATGGCCATGTTCCCATGTCACAGCCATGAAGGGAACTAACCAGCCTCTGCTACTGTGAGTCCATTCATTTAAATGGTGCTTCATTACTTTTCTTATGTAAAATGGATTTCACCTCTTCTTTTTGGCCTATTCTAATTCCAGATCAAGAGCAATTTGGTTTTGGAAAATGTCACGCTTTCGCCATGGCTATCAGGAGAGTATTACACGTTCTTAGATTACTGCACTGTCAAGAATCTGCAGTCTGGGCTGGTGATATAGCTCAGTGGTATAAACACCTGCCTGGCAAGCGCAAGGCCCTGAGTTTGACTCCCGATACCCACATAAAAGAAAAAAAAAAAAAAGAATCTGTGATTTGATTTTTTTTTTTTCCTTTTTTAATAACTTGACACATTTCAAAAGCAACCAGTGGGGTGTTTTTCCTTTTTTCAGCATGAAAAAGGAAAAATTGATGCCTATGCCAAAATATATGCCTGTAAAAAGCAATAGAGAGGAACTTACAAAGGAAATGAAAGATTTGTTTCTGGCTGGTTTTACTGGTAACGACAAATGGGCAAGGCCACCATTGATAGCTCGGGGAATAAAGCTCTAAGCTTGACCTCCTATTTCCGGGGTCTCTTTGTTCTAAGGGGAAGCTAATCTGCCAATGAACAGGGGTGCATTTGTGGCCTGCTCCTTAAGAATGAAGATGAAAGGGTGGTCGGCAAAGAAATTTACCTCCTGTGTCAACATGGCAAAGACGGCGACACCTGCTGTGGCCGCCGCTGCCTCTGTCCCCTCTTCGTTCACTTCTATAAAGGCCTTGTGGATAATTTTTGATACAGAAAGATCTCGGGCTCCTGATATACCAGACAGATCAGCCTTGCTACTACTGAAGAGATCCTGCGCCCCGAGGTGGGCGAGACTGTCATTAAGATTGTAGCTCTCTTCCACTTTGAACCTGGGCAATTGGACGTTGACCTCAATGGTCTCCAGATTCTCAGTCCACTCACGCAGTTTTTCCAAAGTCAGTTGCTTCTCAATCTGGAATTAAGATGAGGCAAAAATAAGTGAAGTCAATTTTACGTAAGTAAAGTAATAAAGCACTCTTTAAAAGCATGGACTCACAGTAGTAACTGCTATTAGTTTTCCTTCATGTTTTGTGACAAAACTGATTCCATTTGAAGAGTTTTGTTCCTATCTGGTGACTGGTAAAATAGGACAGAGCTATGTTCCGTGTCATCAAGTACAGGGACTTTGGACATTTGGTCTGTCAGCTATCCACCCAAAAACCCACCCACTTGTCCATTCATGCATGCGTGCATCCATCCACACCCCCCCCACCCATCCACTCATCCACTCATCCGCCCTCCCATCCTCCTGTCTATTCATGCATCCACCCGTCCTTAGCCCTCCATCCCTCCATGCATTCGGGACTTACTAAGCCCTTACCACACTGGATTACTGCGATAGGCCTTGCCAGCTTTCACTACCCTAACTGGTTGAGTGGTGTGAAGGAAAATTAGAAAGGCTTCTGTTTGTTCTGAAACCCAGTGAAAATGGTAATTGTTGCAGCTGAGATAATTTCTCGTCACTTTAGCTCCTTAGTAAAACTGTAAATGGCAGATATGTTCTAGATTTTGTTCCTCATTTAAAATGGGAAAGTAATTGAACCTGCCTTATTATAGCACTGCTTGAACATTGGATGAATTGATGTATACAAAATGCTTGGCACATGATAAGCACTACATAAGTATCAGGTATTTTCATTATCATAACTATTGTGACTTTTGGACTAGAACAGAGCCATCATTTCATTGTCCTACTGAGTTGATACCTCCTTACATGACACCAGAGATGTTTACTTTGCAGTGAGAGAAAAGCCTAATATCCAAATACAGCTGGAAGAAGGAACACACTGATGTTAATACATGCATTTACATGCAAATGACCAACATTAACCCCTTCCGGATAGAAAGTTTGCCTGGGGAGGAGAGAGAGCAAAACCACACTGCAGGTGATCACTAAAGGAAAACTGTAATCTTCCCAATTTTGTCCAGGTTTAACCCTGGCATGAGATATCCTAGTCTTTAAAGTACACATCATGGAAGCAACATAGAAAATTCATATTAGGAAATAGGCCCAGCTCACGCTGACTTGGTCCATGAGTCTTTTCTGACTCACCTATTGGAAATTTAATTCACAATTCATATGGATTGTGGTAGGAATGAACAGTGTCATAATAAGTGAGGCTGTAGACTAACAGAATTTGGATTTGTAAATCTTTACTTCAGTAAAACAATCCTTGTTGTACCACACTTTCCTTTAAAGTTAATTCAAAAGACTTTCCATGAGCTGCCACTATCCAAGGTTACATTTCGTTTAAATCCTCAAATGTTCCTCACGCTGACTATGCACTGAAAGTGCATCTCGAAAATATGAATTTAGGGCCTCTGGGCTAAAGGTGCAGCGCGGGGTAGAGCCCTTGCCTGGCATGCGCAGGGCCCTGGGAGGTCTGTACCAGCACAAAATAACAACAGGGATAATCATTGTCGTCATCGTCATCGTCGTCCTCATCATCATCTACCACGCAACATAAAGGAAAAGTCAAAGGAAACCCAGATCATGGAGCTGGGGTGCCAGTACCTCCTCCAGACCCGTGGTGTCATCCTTGATGTCATCTGGCAGCAGAATAATCATGCTGACCTTCCTGTCTCGGTACGGCAGCTCCAGCACCTGGCACTTAAGGTCCTCGATGTAGCCGTATGGAAATCTTGCCTTCTGAGACATCATCTTCACTGTTTTTGTGTCTGTCTGAATAGACAAAAAAAATCACTTAAATGATTCTTTCCCATTCTTCTAGAGCAAAGAGTAACTTTGAGGCCGGGGGTGTGACTCAGTGATACAGCATATGTTTAGCATGGGGGAGGCCGGGGGTTCCCCAGCATGAGAAGGAGAAGGAGGTGAAGGAAAAAAAGAGAAACAAGAAGAAGGAAAAGAAGAAAAGGGAAGAGGAAGAAAGAAAAGAGGAAGAAGAAAAGAATAAGGAGGAAAAGGAAGGAGTTAGAGGAGGCAGGGGAGGAAGAGGAGGGAGGGGGAAGAGGATGAATAGTAATGGTCAGCTGCATCACCTTACCTTATTCAATCTGAAGGGCACATCAGTTGTGTCATTTTTCTGGAATTTCTCCTGCCACACTCCCTTGAAGTAGATGGCATTCACCAGCACGAGTTTACTCGTGTCATCAAGCACACCTGGAGCCAACAGTTTTCGAATTTTCCCTGAAAAGATAAAGTGAGCTTTTTCAAAGCTCCAAGTTGGAATTCCCCATGATTTCATAGCATGGAATGCGATTCAAATGTATACACTGGACTGTGTCAAGTTGGGAAAGCCTAACTGGGATGTTTCTCCCTTGTGTAAGTGAACTTGTGAGGCAGACCAGGATGAATACAAACCACTGGCAAGGCAACGACACTTTAAAACAAGCCAATGTGGGCTTTGGGAGTGCAGCTCAGTGGTAGAGCACTTGCCTAGCATGTAAAAGGCCCTGGTTTTCATTCCCAACACTATAAGACAAAGAGAAAAGCCATGAAAACCAGCCTAATGTGCTCAAAGGCTAAAAACAGAGGAACCCTCCTTCCCTGGATCTTGTAAAAACAATGAACATTATTTGTCAATGGTCATTGCTTCAGTTTGTGCCTAGATGTGCCCCTAGAGCCTCAGGCAGTCAGAGGTGGGGCTTTGTCAGAGGTGATGGACCTAGAGTGTGCGATGCTGGGGTTAAGGGTGTGTGATTGCTAAATCAGTCCACTGGTCGGTTTGGCACCACCCTAAGCCAGGTAGCCCAGCTAGAATATAAAGGGACAGAAAGAAGCTGTGTTGTTGCTTGCTTGCTTTTCCCATCTTCTGCCTGCCATGAATTGTTTCTGCGATGCCCCTCCACCATGTCCCCCTGCCTTGGAGCCGGCCGATTATGGACTGAAATAAACTTTTCCTCCTTGAACTTTGGGTGTTGGGTATTTTGTTTCAGCAATGAGAAAAGTAGCGAAGGCAGTCATTCTTCTACAAGGAAAAAAAATTCCTTCAAAAAAATAGTTTGGGTCCCTCATAAATGAGTCACTTGTTTGAATCTGTCCAGTAAATGAAAAACAGCTATAAGAATGACTTTAACAAATAACCAAAAGGTAGCACAGGGCCAGTGAGATGGCTCAGCGGCATAAGCGCCTGCCTGGCAAGCGCAAGGTCCTGAGTTCGATTCCCAGAACCCACATAAAGGAAAAAAAGGGCCGGTGATATCGCTCAGCAGCACAAGCGCTTGCTGGCAAGCGTGAGGTCCTGAGATCGACTCCCGGTACCCACATTAAAAAAAAAAAAAAAGGTAGCACAGTCTCTCCATGTCTATTGGGGGCAGGCATTTGTGTGCCGTGTATTGTGCATTTAGTTTTGGTTCGAACTTTCAAATGTACTTTGGCAGAACGTAGGGGAAGAAGGTTCAGGGGTGTGTTTCCCCTTTCATGGACGGGGCAGGGTTCGCAGAGGGGACAGCGTCGATGGTAAGGGTGAACAGGCCAGGGAGCGGGAGGCTGGGGGAGGACAGGGCACAGGATGCGGGTGGGGAAGTGCACAGAGGGAAAGAACCTGTGCCTAAGGTTTCTGCCACGGTTCGGGTCCTTGTCCCCCAAAGGCCCGTGATTGGCCCACATCTACATCACTAGTGGGAAGAGGGAGGGCTCTTAAGGGACGGCGTGGTGGGAGGTATTTAGGTCCCTGGCGGTGTGACCTTTAAGGGGATGGTGGGACGCCTGTCTCTTCCTCTCTCTCTTCCTACCTGGCAGTGACAGGAAGGGGCCTCCCTCCTCTGCCAGGCTCTTCCACTGCTGCTACAGGCCCAGGTCAACAGGGCCAAGTGACCATGGACTGAAGTGTTTAAAACCGTGAGCCTAAATAAGGCTTCTCACTCCGGAAGCTGATTATCTCTGGGGTGTGTTACGGTCACGGAAAGCTGACCAGCACAGGTTCCAGATGCCCAGCCTCTCACCTTCTGTCCGTTCTTTCACCCACTTGTTTATTGTCTTTCTTGTGTTCTCGGTGTCATTCCGAAAATCCACACTGACCATTTCTGCACCGTACATTTTCTTAGTTGACGCCAAGAACTCCTATTTAAAAAAAAAAGTGTCACAAGAAACTCCTACTCGTACAGCAGTGTTCAGGGTAGCAAAACCCAGAAAAGCAACAAAATTTCCTGAAAGGTTTTATGCAAGTATAACACAAAATTCTTTTTTTGTGTTGTTTTTTGTGGGTACCAGGGGTTGACTTCAGGACCTTGCGCGCCAGCAGGCGCCCGTGCCTCTGAGCGATATCACTGGCCCTTTTTTTGTATGTGGGATCCAGGAGTCGAACTTGGGCCCTCGTGCTTGCCAGGCAGGCGCTTATGCCGCTGAGCCATCTCACCGGCCCCCATAACACAAAATTCCAACCCTTACACTTTTTTAAAACTATGATCAAAAACATAGCAGTCAATCTACTATCTTGACTGTTTTTCAAGTACAGTTCAGTCATGGTAAGTATAACTTTTTTTTTTTTTATTTTATCACCAGCCCTTTCTTCGTATGTGGGTACAGGGAGTCGAACTCAGGACCTCACGCTTGCCAGGCAGGCACTTACGCTGCTGAGCCATCTCACCGGCCCAAGTTTAACTTTTATACTGTGCGTGTTACATGAAGTATACCAGTTCTTTTTGACACTGGACTAACATTCTCAGAAGTAAGCAAATACTGATTGCACTTGGAAGTAGAGCACGCGATTCACTCAGGCTTTCCTAGAACTTCCGGATTGTGGGGTACAGTGGCACGTGGCTGCAATCCCAGCTGTCAGGAAGCCGAGGCAAGAGGATGGCAAGGTCAAGTCCAGCCTGGGCAACTTAGTGAAGTCCTGTCTCCCACTAGGAAGTAGCTCAGCAGTACAGCACTTGCCTTGCGTGCACAAGGTCCTGGGTTCAGCCCCCAGCAGGGTAAACGAACAACAAAATAATATGCACATCTTTTTACTGTAAAGACATCTTTTTACTGTAAAGACTACAAACAAAACCACCCCTTTGTCTAATGGGCATGCATCCTGCTACATGCTTTCATTCTGCATTATTTTTATGAATGTTAATAACTATTAAAATTGACTTCTGGGATGTCACTGTGCTGGAAGGTAATCTACACTATGTAGTAGAGTTTATAACATGAAGTGCAAAGTACTCACTGGGAGGAAATCGTAGGTTTTCTCTCCATACAGTCTGTTAGCGAGTTTCAGAATATAGGAGGCGCCACGTTTGTTCAGTTTTGCATTCAGGCTTTGAAAACTTGAATGAACATCCTTGACCATATCAAAGTGAAGAGCCTAAAATAAAGAAAACATTTCTTTCTGCAGCCATTAGTTTTGAAATTATAAAGAAATTCCTTGGTATCTGCTTCCACCAAATTAAGCTACTGTGTTTGTATTTCTAATTATTGATTCCCTAGCTCAATGCTATATTAATTTGTCATTGAAGAAGAAATATTAGGGAATCCAGAATTTATGGCTTGGTGAGTTATAGCAATTGTAACGTTAGAAACTGCATTTTACAACACTTTTAGTAATTATTATAGTTTCAAAAATGTGAGTGAACACATTAACCACTCTCATTTGTGGAACCATAATTATATGTCTGCTTTCCTCACGCCCAAATCAAAAGTAGTGTGTTTACATTCTGTATCATATATAATTCTATTGAAATTTCACATAAATAAACAGTAAAGAATAAAAATCATCCCTGATGCTGGACCACAAAGATATTACAGGTTGTGGACTTTTTCTTTGGTTCCCTTAGCATCCCGAACTCGCTAGTTAAAATCATGTCTTTGAGCTGAGCATTCTGCGGAAGTTTAATTCCCTGCGTGTCAGCTACAAGCCAAGAGGCCCTTCGTGGTTCCATGAGACTTGGGCTGCTTCCTGCTTTGGAGGCATACGAAACAAAACCACCCAGTGTCCAAGGTCCACATCTCTGGGAGATACGGAATATTTGCTTGTCGCTGTGATCCATCTGCGTTAATGAAGGTGGGGAGGGAAAAAAGCCCTTAAAACTTCCTCGTGAATTATAAACCCCCTGGAACCCCTCAAAATAGGAGTTGCTATAACCCTGCAAGAAGCAACTAACAGCATCTGTGGTTAAAAACAAGTGGATTTTGTACACAACCTTCCACGCTTTCACGTCTGCACCCTGAGCACAGAGCTTCGCAGCTCCAGAACTTGAGCTCAGGGCCGCACCTTCCTGGTGAGCAGGTGCAGCGACATGCATGGCAGGGGTGTTGGAAAATCCTCCGGTGTTGCCCTCCTTCCTAGGCCTCCAGAGAAAGTATTGTTCCACTGCAGGAATCAGAGACTGTCAGGCACTGACTTGCCCTCCATGCCCGCTGAGGAAGGCAATAAAGCCCAGCTGTCCCCACCTCTACTCCTGCAAGAGTGACCAGCCACCCTGCCAGGGACTTGCTCCTGCTCCCAAGCTCAGGGCCTCCTGCTCCCCTTCTCCAGCTCCCCTACTCCTGCGGGGACCTCCCTCTGGCCCACAGCTCTAGGGGCAATGCTGAGGGCAGGCACAGCGTCCAGCCCAGGATACTGAACCCCACAATGACCAGCACCACCACTTTCTCCACTGTGGTACCTTCCCCATGTCCCCTGCCCTCATGCTCAAAGGTAATGCTACGAAGCAGACACCGTGCATGAAAGCAGCCAGTCACCATGCACAAAGCAAAACCTGGAAACTGCAGGTCGGGGATGTGGGGGCTTGCAGAGGGGCTGTCAACCACTCCCTGGGACAGACAGAGCACCTGCACGGATCATGCCAGCTTGGTTCACTGCTGTACCCTCAGCTAAACAAAAACCAGTGCCTGGCACATAGTAGGTGCTCAGGAAAGACCCAACCACCAACAAGAGCCTGCAGGCAACGGGACCGTTCCTGGGCTTTTCTCAGCCTCTGACGTCTCGTGGAAATTTGTTGGACACAGTTCAACACCGTTTGCAAAGCACGCTGCAAGAGTTCAAAGGTGCCAACTGCGACTGCACATTAGGGGGGAGCAGGCAAGGAGCGGCCACTCCTGCTGACCTTGGAGAGCTGTGCTGCGGTCTCGCCTCGGGTCCCCAGAAAGATCATGCCCATGGCCGACGAGATGCTGTAGGGTGAGATGAAGATGTTCCCCGTGCGGTTGTTTTTGCACAGGAGGAGGAAAATGTCCAAGGCGAAAGCGGTGTTCGCTGTGCTCAGCTGCTCCATGGCGAAGGCTGCCACACAAAGCACAGAGGCCCGAGTGACCCGCTGCCCACCCTCACAAATCAGGCAGCCGCTTTTCCCACATCTTCCTTGATCTGTGCCAACCCCCCCCAACACACCCCAGAACTTCCGCTTTATCCCCTCTTTTCTCCAAGATGGCAAGAAGGCCCTCCCTCGGCCACAAAGGTGGGGCCAGATCTGCTGGTTGCCTTGGCACAGCCCCCAAGCCCCCTAAATTTGGAAACAAACTCGGTTCTGTCCCTTTGGTCCCAGGCCCTCATTCATTTAACCCCTACCTTTACCTGAAGCCCAGCACTTCTACTAACAAATTAGAGCAACCCCCTCTCCCAGGAAATCCTGGCGACCTGCTGTGCCACCAAAGCCAGCACCCTGGAACTGTGATCAGTACAGCTGTTCTCCTTTTGGGGACTCAGTAGAGGCTGCTGAAGCATCAAGCACCAGTCTTGGAGGTGCTGTAGGATGGCGAGGGTGACAGCCCAGCTGCCTCAGGTGGCTGGCGCCAGGAAGGGAGGTGGGCCCCGGGTCCTCTGTCCCTGGCACAGACAGGTGGTGTGTGCAGCCGGCCACCACGGCCCCGCCTGTGTCTCTGTTCCCGGAGCCTTAGTTTCCCCAAGTGCACTACGGGCAAGGAACAGAGGTGCACACTGCCGGGCTGAGTGCCAGACTGGATGGCACGGTGGCCCACAGAGTGACCCCAGGGGGAGGGGCTGCTGGCTGGGAAGGGAGGGAGAAAAGCGCCTCGACCCCTGTGCTCTATCCAGCTGCATGGTGGCGCTGAGGATCCGGGTCGACCCCACCCCCTTGGGGTGCTGGCCAGGGCGCATTGCCCTCCCTGTGGTGCCCCCAAAGCCTTACCGGCTGCTCTGCGCTGGGGCTCGGCTAGGCTCAAGACTGGGCAGCGCCTGGGTCCACACTCTTATAGCTGGGGAAGCGGAGGGAGTGTCACAGGGACAGGCTGCCTAAGGGCAGGGCAGGGCCTGGCAGGGCGGTGGCTCTTCCCTGTGACTCTCTGGTGCCCTTCCTGGGTTGGTGAAGAAAGCAGAGGTTTGCAAGAACTCTGCATAGTGCCCTCTTCAGGGCATCAGGTCTTTCTCAGTTGTAAGTCTTTCTGCAAATTTCTGATACGGCCCTTATACACTATGTCTTACTGCGCTGTGCAAGCCTGAGATGATAGAATGTGTGGCCTCTTGGGCATGATTTCCTTTTGAACCCCATCTGTTTTAGGGTGTGGGACCGAATCTGGGACCTCTGGCATGGGAGAAAGAGGGGCCACCAGCATGAGGTAAAACAGAAGCGGTTTGAATCCCACCTTTGGTGTCACGGCTTTCAGGTGGAAGAGTGGCCCGGCCCATGAATCTCGGTCACAAAAGCTCCCAGCCGGGCCACGCACCACCACACAGCACACATGCACGAGTGAACTATTTCCTGCCTGTTATGCTGAAAGTTTGAACAATTTCTCCCCAGATTATCCAGTTAAAGTGATTACTGTGGCACGGTACTGGCAGAAATATTTTTGTGAGGTCCTTGTGTGTCCCCTAAATGTCCAGATAGGTAATTTCAACAAAACTTCACCACCCTTGATGTATAAAATAATTCCTTGTCCATGAAACTCTGCTTTCTTGCAAATCTCATGAAAAAGAGACAAAGGAAATATCCTATTGTTTTGTTAGCCTGAACCATACCACGTGAACGGGTGGGTGGAGGTCTTTTTTTTTTTTTTTTGTGGGTACCGGGAGTCGAACTCAGGAACTCATGCTTGGCAGGCAGGTGCTTATGCCGCTGAGCTATCTCACCGGCCCTGTTTTGTTTTGTTTGACTTTGATAACTTGTTTCTAATGAAAACAAGATCACAATAACGGGTGATAAAAATACTATCCATAGTTTGAGAAAAAGAAAATTTAATACCTAAAATTGCATACTGTTTTGCAGTTTTATTGCAATACAGTAAACCGGTGCTTCTTCATAGCTGGTCCTAGTTAAGCCCCCATGGTTTGATCGGATCTGATAACCGTGCCAGGTTTCCCACAGAGCTGAAGAAGAACCTCAGTGTCAGAAACTCAACGTCCACGTCCAGTCTCAGCCCTCCCGTGACCAGACGGCAGCCACAGCCCCGAGGGCCCCACCTGCTGTGGATTCCTAGAGCCGTCAGGAGCTCATCTCTGAGTCGGGGACCCCGGCATCCAAAGGAGGAGTAAAGCACTCCGTGGGCCCCCCGGTAAGGAGACCGTTTCCTCATGCAGCCTGCTGGTCCCTTGGCGTCTCGGCTGGGCTGACCTTGCGTGAACTCTTTCCCTTTAACAGTGGAGCACCGCTGAGCCTGTTTGGACCTGTTTGTTCTGCTGTAACAGAGCACTCGAGGCTGGTGAGTGAATAAACCACAGAAATGTTTCTCACGGTCCTGGAGCTGGGGCGTCAGGATCAAGGCACGCACAGATCTGCTCCCAAGATGGCGCCTATGCGCAGCTTCCTCAGTGGTGGGAGGGTGAAGCGGGGCTGAGTTTGATGCCTCTTTCTCAAGGGCCTGTGTCCCACTCCCAGGAAGAGCCTTCCTGGGCCTGACTGCCTCCTTTGAACGTCCCGCCTCTTGAAGCTTTTACCTCAAGGACTCAGTTTCCACATGAATCTTGGGAGGTGCACAGACAGTCAAACTTAGCATCCCAGCCCTGGTCACCCCAGATGCCTCTGTGCTATGGTTTGGAGACTGTTTGAGTGTCGCCTCCAAGAGTTGCTGTGTTCAAATATGATCCCCATTGTGTAGAAACTTGATCTGAATAAGAGGTTTAGAGGTAAGTTCTTTAAGAATGGGTTAGGATGGAGCCCCCATGACCCATTACTGGAGACGGGGTGGGGTGGGGTGGGGGGAAGAGAGAGCGGGAAGAGGTGCCTGTCCCATGTCATGTGATGTCCTCCGCTGCCTTGGGACTCTGGCAGCACAAAGGCCACCATCATTATCATTGCCATTCATCCAGAGGCCCTTGAGCCTCCAGAACTCTGAGTTAAATAAACCTCTTTTCTTTATAAAGCTGCAAGCACTTATTATAGCAACGCAAAACAGACTGCTGTGACGTCCTCACATACTAACTGCTCTCGCTGCATTCCAGCGCACCCCAGCCCTCCCGGCGTTGCACGTTGGAAGCACACAGCACGTTTGGTCTCCCAGTTCACAGCTCTGGGGGAGTTGCCTCACATGCGCCACACTCCAGATCTCACCTCTATCTGATTGATACTGGAGTGCGTATTATAATTATTATAGTTATATATTATGAATATTATAGTTATCACATCCACTAGCGCTGTGAACCTGAGAAAATCTGATGCGTTACGCACTCTGACATTGAATGGCGGGAGAGGCTCGGAGCACTGAATGTGAGAGCAACAGAATGAAGGAGTAATGGGTCCCACTGACGCCCAAACCCAGCGTCACAAACAATAGTAAGCCTTGTGCTGCAGAATAACCCGTGGCGGACTCTCAGGCTCGCCTGGACCCTCGGACAAGCTGCGCACACAGAACCCGCAAACATCTCGAGTTTTCCTTCCCTTTTCCAAAGCGATTCTGAAGGAGCTCGTTTTCCCGTTCACTTTAAGAAACTATTGTTAAGTGAATTTTGATACTTCCAATCAATTTGGAGCTTAGTGGGATTATAAATCTCACTGCAGTGTTTTGTAAAAATGTTAGATGTGATTCATTAGGTAAATAGTTTTGTAACTGTACTGTCTAGATGTTTTATTTTAGATAATCAATCAAAATATAAACAACATTTACAACAATCCATGAGCAGTTCAGCAATTAGAAACATTTTAAACCGGAAAAGGCTGGGTGTGGTGGTGCATGCCCATCATCCCAGCACTTGGGAGGCCGAGAAGGGAGGACGGATTGCCATGAGCTGGAGACCAGTTTGAGCTACATAGTGAGTTTAAGGTCAGCCTGAACCACTTAGTGAGACTCTGCCTCAAAACAAAAACAATAAACTGAAAAAGTAGGTGTTGTATGCCCTGGCCTATATTTAGTATGGTAAAGGAAAATATGAAAATAATTTGATATTTGCCTACGTAATTACTGACGTGTTTTTTCTTTTTTTTCTTTTTTGCAGTGCTGGGGATGGAACCCGAGCCTTGCACATGCTAGGCAAGTGCTCTCCACTGAGCCGCACCCCAGCTGTGTAAAATTGTTTTGAATTATGTATTTTTAACACCTTAAAACAACAGGAAAAACTCATTCTGCAGATAATTCTTCTTTTGTAGTAGTAGTCTGAGGATTTGGGTGAAACTGTAACTTCCTGACAGTGAATAATGTGGGACACTAAGCTCTAGCTGTAAGTAACGAGACACACCTAGGAAGGTCTACAGTCGCTTACATTTCCCTCCCAGGCAGCATACCTGATCAGAGTCACCGCAGCAGACAAGGCAGTCCCTCAGGTTCCTTCCAGTTGTCCTTTTAGTCTCTGCTGGGTCCTAAAACACCAGGGCAGTGTCACACAGCTCCGTCCACCAGGGGGCAGGCGATCTTCACCGTGGGCTGAGCACCAGCCCTTTCTGCTGTGACGTCAGGGTGCCAGGCCCTTCCAGGGATTCTCTTTCCTATTCAATCAAGCTCACTCCCCTTACTAGGGCAGCTAAAATTGTACCATTCATTTTATCTTGAGAATATACATGTAAACAGCTACAATATTCCTTTGACCCTGCCTCCTTCTCCTTCCCCCCTCCATCTCCTGGGATTTCTTGCATACTTCAAATCAGCACGCTGACAACAGCCTTCTCATCCTGGGCTCGCTGTCCTTCCTTTTGTGTCCTTCTCAGCCCAAGTTACTTCCTGTTTGTTTTGAAGCAAGGCCATCATCAGAAATTGTTTGTCGCCCTCAAACATGGCATCAGGAGGAGGGGCTTTGACCCAGTCCTCCACTGCCACACCGCAGTACTCACACAACACGAGGCACTTAGTAGATGTTTGATGAATTCTGCTGAATACATAATGAAGGTGTTAGCCCAGCACAAACCGAGCCTCGTGGACAGATGATGTGATGGTGCTCATCTAAATTTCTTGACAAACGGTAGATGGAAGTAATTCCAAACTGAATAAATGGAGGACTCAAATCTAAATGGAAGTGCACCCCAAGGGAGAAGTGCTGTTAACTGTAATGCGCGAGAGGAGACAGCTTGCACGGCTGGCCACAGTGTGGAAGTCCCCCTGAGCATTCAGAACTCAGAAAGACGCACTTCCGAAAGCCTCTTACGGTTACCTGGAGAGCAAAATACACCAAGATGGCGCTACAGTGGGGCCGTGTTAAAGGAGATAGAAATGATCTACAGTGGGATTGAGCAGGGAAGGAGCTCTCTCAAGATGAGACCAACCTTTGGTGTGATCCTGTTTTACCTTCAGGGATGGTTTACATCTAAAATGTTCCCAAAGGTCTCACATTTGGAGTTGGGGCCTTGTAGGAAAGGGTGGGTTGCGGGGGTGTGACTTGGAAGGGTGCATCCCGGACCCTGGACTCTCCCTTGTCTCCCTGCTTCCTGGCCACCGTGACATGAGGAGATTTTCTCCCACCAGGCCCCTCTGCCCTGCTGTCTCTGCCTTGGACCCAGCTCACTTTGGACTGAAACCGTGAGCCTTTCTTTCTCTAAGTTGCAGGTGTTGTGTATTTTGTCCCAGAGATAAGAAAGTGACTAGGACGCCTTCTCATATCTTTGATGGACACAGAGAAGGGCACAAAGAATACATTTGCAAATAGCACAGACCTCTTGCACTGGATAACAGAATCAAGATTCAAAAGAGGGCCAGTGAGATGGCTCAGTGGCGTAAGTGCCTGCCTAGCAAGCATGAGGGTCCGAGTTTGACTCCCAGAACCCACATACGAAAAAAGGGCCGGTGATATTGCTTAGCAGCATGGGAGCCTACTGGCGCACGAAATGCTGAGGTCGACCCCCGGTACCCACAAAAAAAAAAAAAAAAAGAAAGAACTCCATTAGCCGACATGTTGCCTCAAACCAATAGGAAGAAAAGCAGTAGAGAGAAGAGAGGGGTTTGAAAGTTAGATTTAAAAAGAAAATCCATTTTGCAAATACCAGACGTGGGGAGCCTATTTTAGTAATGGGTCATGTGCAAAATAATTCTAAGATTTTATCTGACACAAGCTCCATGTTCACCAATATGGTTTTGAAAGGCTTGGCAGTAATAGAAGCATGGCATCCTCATCCCATCGGGGTGGGCGGGGTCTCACTGCACACACTCTGGCCTGGCCTGGTTAGAGCACGACGCTTAGATGTGTGAGCCGTAGTCTGAGGGAGAAGTGAGTGATGCTGTGGGAGGAATTGGATTGCTTTAGTTTAAAGAAAATAAAACTCCGAAATGGGCAGAGAAGAAATCTCTGTGGAGACTGTATTGGTCAGCTTTTCATCGCTAAGACAAGATACCTGACACACAACTTAAAGGAGGAAAGGTTTGTTTTGGGCTCACATTTTGAGAGGTTTCAGTCCATGGTCAGCTGGCTCCAAGGCAGAAACATCACGGCAGAGGAAAGCCGCTCAACTCCTGGCATTCAGGTAGCAGAAAGCAGGGAAGAGCCTGAGAGGAAGCACCAGATATGGTCCTCAGAGTCTCGTCCCCCTGACTCATAATCATACCCAGTACTGTGCTTTGCTAATCTCCTAGGCATCTCTCAAGCCACTCAAGTTGGTGACTGAGGCTAACTGTCCCATACACCCAGGTCACCCCACACAGGAATTTGGAGGAAGTGCCCAAAGTGCCAACCGAAACAACAATCAGAGAGACGATCTTCTACGAGTTACAATTTGGTGGGGGGATCACTGGGGACTGAACCAGGGCCTTGTGCATGCTAAGCAAGTGCTCTGCCACCGAGCCACACCCTCAGGCCTAATCATGACGTTTATTTGGGACTAGGAGAACGTTGCAATGGGAGTACACAGGCAATAGTAGCTATGAGCATATTCAAAGAGGTTGAGGCCAAGAGAAGGTTTTAAAGGACAAAAACTGAGGAGAGTACATCAGATATTTTAACTCTGTCATCCTTGCCACAATGACTAATAACAAAGGTGACATCAGCCTGAGGCTGGGCAGGCAGTAGCTGAGCTGACCTCCGTAGCCCTGTGATGTGGTGACCTTTGTGGTTTGTCACAGCTGCTTTGTGGTGAGCAGGGTATGAGCCTAGTGACCATGGCAGTGCTCTTGGAGGGGACAGCTGAGACCTGGTCCCAACACCAGGCTCCTGCTTCCCACCCAAGGTTGACCTTGATGCCCACCAGCAGGGCCCTTGGGGCAGCCTCCTTCCCCTTCTTCCGCCTCTCCTGATGTTTCCTTCACAGGCAAAGCAGAGCAGAGAATGCATCTCCTTTCATGTCCTCACATTCTATCCTCAGCCTATTTCCCTTGTGGACTGGGCTGTGACAGGGACCAGACTAAACGTCACCACAGAATCTCCATTCATGCTGAACGTCCACAGCACCAAACCAAAACTCAGTTGTTACCTGACCTTCTGAGAAATCAGAAGAGAGAATAAGCGAATTTCCCAAACAGTCCAGTTTGAGTCTGCATAAGAATAAAGTTCCCCCGCTTCATTGTGTATGAAAACTAGGCTGAACTAGCCTGATACTAACCGAGCAGTCAGTTCTCTATCCTTGCGTCTCCCTCCCCACCTCACAAAGAAGGAACTTTGAAATCACCAGTGCGCTCTTGTTTCTTTGTTTCTGTTTTCCTCAGCCCTTCTCTGTCTGTAAAACCAACCTCCCTGGCTCAGCTCAGCAGAACAGTTGGGCTGTGTTATAAAATGAAGCATCGTGAGAGCCTAGACTTGCAAATAAGGCCAGTCACTCTTTCTGCGCTACATGCGTTGTCCTGTCGTCCTTCGGCACGCCCCAGACTTACTGAAGAGCCTTCACTGTGGACACGTGATCGATTAGCTCATTGGCCACGAACTCAGTCCCCTCCCCCAGTCCCCTTTCCTCCCCCAGGTCAGGGGTGAGACTGAAAGTCCCAAACCTTCATCATGACTCTGGTTTTTCTGGCGTTCCCACCTTGCCCTCGAAACCATCTAGGGGCCCACATGAGTCACCTCTTTAGCAAAATCTCGGGTGTGGTCCAGAGGGGCTTTTTCTAGATAAGCAAGGACTCCCTATCACTTAGGAAACTCCAAGGGTTTTCAGAGCTGGGTGCCAGGAGCCAGAGACAAAGACCAACTGTGTTTGTTTTATGCCACGTGGTCAGCTCTGCTCCACAGGTGCTCCCGTGGGTCCGACCGCCCCCTCGCTTGGAGCAGCGGGGAACTCACGAAGCAGATTTGAAACTTGCACCGTTGGGGTCTCCGAGGGCCTTCGGCACCCTGCAGTTCAGCCTATTTCACGTGACAGATCCGTGGTGAACAGAGAAGGTCGCAGACCCTTGCCCGAGTTCGCCTGTTGGCCCACAGCACAGCGTGTAGCCCTCTCTGGAGTGGGTCACAGTGTCCCAGGCTGCCCCACACTCTGGTATCATAGCACGAATCCTCCCAACAGCGTAGCACCCAGCGCCTGCCACGAAGCTGCTATGATTTCAATGTGTGCCCCAAAGCATACGTCCACACTGCAGCCCCAGTGCCACCGCAGTGGGACGTGGGTCCTCAAGACAGCGCCCACTCTCGTTGATGGATTGAGCGGATTCGAAGCAGGGCTCCAGGCTGTGGGTCTGACCTGCTGCTTACCCTCGCCCTCTCTCCTGCCCGGCCACCTCCGCCCAGGACTCCAGCCTGATGAGCCACGCGAACTTCCGCTCGTCATAAATGAACCAGACTGCGGAGCGCTGCTACAGCTGCACGGTACGGACTCAGAGAGAGACTCATCCTCAGCAAATCCTCCTTCACAAGACTTCCTAGGACCCAGCCCGCCATTTATTTTATTTTATTTATTTTATTTTTGGAGGCAACGAGGATTTATTGAAAGTTCTGGTGGAAAGATGATACGATTCCACCACAAAGCTGTTTAATTTTAAATTTCATGAGGAACCATATATTAGCAGTACACTTTCAATAAAGCATTGTTTTAATAGCTAACTATATTAGATTCTGGGGCAGTTTCCTTTGCTGTTCTCAAGTTAAGATTTTTCTAAAACAATTCTGTAATTTCAATTAAAGGTAGTAGTTAAATTTGCAGATTTACAAAATATGTGATATGTGCTTAAAAATTAATAGTTGTTACATAACCACCATTTTTTGAAGTGATCTCAAAAGTTAGTGAGGTGTTTTATACATATTTTGCTATATATCTAAAAGCTTTATTCCCATTCAACTATCTGTTTTGTAAAATAAAAACATATGTACTAAAAATTAAAATGGTAAGTTGTTGCAAATGAGGTAAACATATTTTAAAATTAATAACTATTAAAGTGAAAAAATAAGTTCTTTTACAGAACTGTAATTATAATTGTCACTAACTTCTTTTTTTTTTTTTTTTTTTTTGTGGGTACCAGGGGGACGACCTCAGGACCTCGCGCGAAAAACAGGCACCCGTGCCACTGAGCGATATCACCGGCCCCTTTTTCGTATGTGGGATCCAGGAGTCGAACTCGGGCCCTCGCGCTTGCAAGGCAGGCGCTTACGCTGCTGAGCCGTCACTAACTTCTTACAAAAAGAAAAAGTTCAATTACCTTTAAAAAAATCCATGCAGTGCAAAATAAGAATCTGTTTTAGAAAATCTATAAACTCTTTCCCAATGTTAGAAAAAATATTTCATAACGCAATTACCATCTTTAAAAAAGATCACACCCATCACAATTAATACAGCTGCCATTGTCTTGCTGTAAAAATAGTCACAAATCAGTGTTAACTTCGATACAAGTAAAACAATTTTAATTCTAACACGACTACAAAAAGTGGATTAATCCCCCTAAATGTAAATAAAGCCAATTTGAGCTCTAACACTTGAAACTGAATAATTATTTATTGTAATTATTACCTTCCATTAGTTTATTAAATAATTGTGTTTTTTTTAATAACTGATTTATCCATTTAGGACCACCATAATGATTAAACAAAATTCCTAAAGTAGACTAGATTACATATTTAATTGCTTTTCCACGTTCTGAAAACATTGTAAGTACAATCATCTTTGGATTAACTTCCTCTAAAATTATCAAGGACAGCAAATCTTGATTGGCTTTATTTTTTATTTTAGAATCTGATGACATTTCATTCCATAATTCCCATTGGCTCGGCAGAGGAGGTTGGTTTTTACAGACAGGGAAAGGCTAAGGAACTTAGGAACAAAGAACAAAAGGCAGACTGATTATTTCAAAGTCACTTTCCTTGAAGCTGGGACAGAGAGACAGAACAAGAGAAAATAATATCAGTGCTAGAATTGCATCTGTCAGGTTACCTAAAAGTCCATGTGGTGAACTTTGGTCACTGGCCTGTGGTGCTTTTGGGAGATGGTAGAACCTTTAAGAGGTGGGGCCTAGTGGGAGGAAGTGAGGTCAATGAGAGTGTGGCCTCAAAGGGAGTACTGGAAGCCCAGGCCCTTCCTGTCTCTCTCTGTGCATCCTGGCTACAAGGAGGTGAGCAGCTTTGCTCCTTGTCCTGTTCCCTGCCAGGATGCTTTGCCTCAGCACAGGCCCCAGTGCCAACTGGCCATGGACTCAAGCCTCTGAAACCATGAGCCAAAATAAACCTTGCCCTTATTGATTTTCTCAGGTATTTTGCCATAGGGTCAGAAAGCAGCCTAACATAACTTCAGATTACTTTTCTTTAAAGAATCAAAATAGAGGGAGCTGGTGAGATAGCTCAGCGGCATAAGTGCCTGCCTGGCAAGCACGAGGGCCTGAGTTTGACTCCCGGAACCCACATACGGAAAAAGGGCTGGTGATATCGCTCAGCGGCATGGGCGCCTGCTGGTGCACGAGGTCCTGAGTTCGACCCCCGGTACACACACAAAAAAAAAAGAAAAAAAAAAAAGAATCAAAATAGAGAGAACTTTATTACTACACAAACTGAGACTGGCCTGTTAGAAATCTGGCTATTATCTCCTCTCTCCCTCTCTTTCTCTCTCTCTTTTTGGACGCTGAGAGAACACTTTAGCTTTAACAACTCAACTCTGTTTTGATTTTCAGTCTGATCTGTTGGAGCCAGGAAGAAGTTTTCCCTCCTGCAATGACCTCCCGTAATTTTATTTACCGCCAGCTGATCTCTAACCAGGAATTTTCTGCTCTAGTAGATCAAAACTATTTTCTTTGTCTTACTTTTGCAGATACTTTTTCTAAAGTTTCCCCTGTTCCTTCCCAGTGAGTGCTACCCCAAATTTATGAATCACTCTATGATCGAATGAGCTCTGTAAAATTTAAATATGCTTAAATTGTTCTTTTATTAGAACCATCTCTAACCCCAAGAAAGGGCATTGAGAAGGCTGTGTTTTAGAGGTGTGCACAGAGCACAGCCCCCTGAATGCACTGAAGATAGCAACAGCGGCTCCTAACGAGTCATCTGCACTCACAGTTCTCCTTCTGAGAGGAAGCAGAGGTCACTGAAACCAGATGACCCCACCAGATGCCGGAAAGGAGGAGGAAAAAACATTACCTGATTAAAAACATAAGCTCGCCTGAGAATACTCACATGATACAGCTGAGGAGAAAACCAGCACTGGCGCCCAAGCATTCATTTGCATTTAAAGACATCTATAGCAGTTGCTCCGGGCTGCCACAGCAAGCAGAGCTCTTGGTCCCAAGGTTCTGGAGCTAGAGAGCCAAGCTCCAGGTATCAGCAGGGTTGGTTCTGAGGGCTATGTGGGAAACCCGGTTCCAGGTCTCTCTCTTGCACTTGCAGATGTTCGTCTTCTCCCGACATCTTCACACTGTCTTCCCTGTGTGTGTGTTTGTGTCCAACCCCCCCCAGCCCTCCACCTCGCTGCCACACTGGGGATCAAACCTGGGCCTTGCAATTCTAGGCAAGCTTTCTACCACTGAGCTGCGCCCGGCCCTCCTCTCTGTATAAGGCCTGGATCAGGTCCCATCCTAATGACCTCATTTTGCATAAATTATCTCTGTAAAGACTCTATCTCCAAAATACTGTGGTTGGGGCTTCAACATATGAACTGGGAAGGGGTAGAATGACACAATTTACCTCGTAACAGGGTCCCGATATTTCCTCCACAGATAGACATTCTTTTCCCTGATAATTTAAAATACTTGTTTCTGTAAATTTTTTTGTTTGTTTAATCAAACTGCTTAGATTACTTTCCTTGGAACCACTGATAACCAACTGTTTTCTCAACGAACTTAAAAGAATTTTTTTCTTTTAAGAAAAAGAAAGAGGTCTGGGTAATACTTAGATATACCTGCTGTGATAACACACGAAGGACATACCATGAAATAGGAATCAACTTCTCAAGCTGCATTAAAGTGATCGTGCCTGGAAGTCAAGTTAAGGTAAACTTGATATTGACACCAAACAATAATTGGTGAATTTGCACAGGATGTTTGTAACTATTTTAACCTGGAGCATAGCAGTTTTTTCTGGCTGTTGTCCCTGTAAGGAGCCAAATTACAATTTCTTTCCAAAAAAAGCTAGGGATAAAAAGAACAATATTAACCAGTATGATAAAATTGAGAAATTTTTACAATATAGGTAACAGGTCGGATATACTGAAATTGTAGCTGCAGCTGGGCATTTTACAAAAATCTTTTCAGGAATGAAAGAAGTGAATCAAGTGTGAGAAACCCAGAGAGGAGTTGGAGGTCAGCGGGAGGAACAGGCACCCTCGTCAGCCTGGAGTGTCGGTGGGGAGTCGTGAGGGGGTGTTGTCATCTGGGACTGGTACGCAGCTTCACGGCCATCTGTCGTATCCAAGGATTTGAGGAACATGCACAAATTTAACCCTCAAAGTGCAGTCCCTAGGAGAAGGCCTTACTAGGACCCCACAGGGAGAGCTCCTCACGGCTGTACCCCAGAGGGGTGGCTTGGTGCTTTGAAAGCAGGAATCATGCCCAGTAGTAATATGAGCCAAGGACCTTACAGGGCAGGATGGTTTTTATTTTTTATCCTTGTATTCCTAGCATTTGGGCCAAAGTCAATATTCATACATGCTTTTCAAACGAAGCTGAGCTGGAGAATCTACCTCATATAGCTTAGCACTGAGCTGTCATGTTTTTGCTCTGTTAAAATGTAGAGAATACAAAAAGAAAATCATTTGCTGACAGTTATTGTAAACCTCGTGCTTTCTTTCCTCCCTTTCTTCCTTTCTCTCTTTTTCTTTCTTTCTTCTCTTGATGCTGGGGATCGAACCCAGGGCCATGTGCACGTGCTCTGCCATGGAGCCACCCCATGCCCTAAAGCTTTTGTGTGTGTGGCTTGTGAATGTGTGCGAGTGGGGCGAGGGGGTTGCTGAAACCAAAGCCCTCCATCCCCAGGCCAAACCTATATATATATATATATTTTTTTTTTTTTGTGGGTACCGGGCATCGACCTCAGGACCTCATGCGCCAGCAGGCGCCCGTGCCGCTGAGCGATATCACCGGCCCCTTTTTCGTATGTGGGATCCGGGAGTCAAACTCGGGCCCTCACGCTTGCCGGGCAGGCGCTTATCCGGCTGAGCCATCTCACCAGCCCCTTTTTATATTTTTAAGTCTCCCAGAATAAGGAAAATTTTTCCTTTTCCTTTACCTCATCTAGTAATTTACCAATTTATCTGTGGTAGAAATATTGTTGGAAACCCTAGGAACAACACAGAACAACATAAAAATTAAAGCTGTCACACTGCGCCTCTTCTGCCACCCAAGGATCTGTGTTTTGGGTGGATCTGTCCGCAGCCTCAGCCAAGGACTCTGAGGAGAGAACATTTGACCCAAACCCTGAAAGGAATCCTTTTCATTCCTACAGAACGAACAACTTTCCTGAGAAAAGAGAACCCTGAAAGTTGTGCTGTGAGATAGTCAGCTTCCGACCAACCGCCGCAGACGGCTGAACACGCGAGGCCGCACTACAAAGAGAATGGGGAGAAGCAGCAGCAACTAACCAGTCGCCAACAGGTGGGGACAGGGCCGCCGTTGCCACGAGGATCCGTCCTAAAGTAATGGGCACATTTGCCCACCATGTTCCCATGGGACTAAAAGGAAAATTACCATGAATACAACATGGAAAGAGCTTTTCAAGATGGAGTCAGAAGGCCACAAAGGCCTCAGCTATTGCAGAGAGGCGAGCTCGGGCCTTCCGACTGCAGGCATCTTTACAGCTCACTGCACTGCACGCAGGGTCTTCGGGTGCCCAACAAGAGACCGCGGTAGGACAGGAGACATGCAGATAGGTACAAGGGAGACAAGGACAACTTTCACTTTAAAGTGTGCTTTAAAAAATGCTGTAGCTTCAGGATACAAAGTTACTCAGGGCTGTAACGCCTTTTTCACATGTAAGCCTGCTTCCCCCCCCCCTCCTAATGCTTAAGAATCCTTAAAGGTGCAACAAGCCTGCAACGGTGGCCTGTGCTTTGCTTCCCATCTACAGATTCATGAATCTGTACACTTTCGCCCTCGAAGAAACAGCACTATTAGTTGGGGACCGGATCTCTAAACTTCAGACACTTGCAAATGGTTGCAGCCTCACCTCGCCCACTAAGGATAACTGACAGACACCAGGAATACACATCCCACATCATCTGTCTTGAGGACACCCAAGACCGCATCAACACCCCAGCGGGGACCAAAATGGCCCAGCCCTGAGCTCCCGCGCTCTTTTCTGATTTGTATTTCTTCTTCCGCTTCATAAATCTGCCTGTGCCTCTCATCATGATGGGAGTCTCCAGACCTGCTCCATCAGGGTAACTGTACTGAGGTCCTTGTCTCCTCTTTGGGGGGAGGATATGTCCTTGGATCCTATCCGGTGACAAAATCGCCCTCAGATACATTTTATGGACATTTTCACTAAGTACTCCTTTCTTTATCTTTTATTTGTCACATAATCCCAGCACTGGTTCTCAACTCCAGCAGATGTTTCCTCACAAAGATAGTTTGACTGCTTTCTAGTAAATCACATATAAATTCCCCCGTCCCTGCCTCCTTTCGAACACTGATGTGGAGCTGCAGTTGGTAACGTCACCGGTCAGCAGAGTTCCTTTGCCCGAACTAGATGGTAACTGTGAATCAGCAAAGTGCATCTCCTTGCCGTGAGCAGCTCTAAACTGAGTGCCAGTGGCCTTCGCCCTCAGCCTCGCAGCTCTGGGCGGCTCCCGGCCTCCTCCTCAGCTGCTCATGGCCCCTTTAGCAGCTTTCTGGAGCTCTCCCAGCAGCTTCCGCTGTCTTTCTGTGGTTCTCCACAGGTCGCTCTCAGTCACCACCAGCTGCCACCAGTCAACAGCAGTTGTTGCTGCCAGCCTCTGTTGGGCTCTGTCACTGGTCGCCGCTGATCTCCATTCCTGCTGCTGTTCTCTGCCAGCAGCCTCCACTCTGGAACGCTTCAGGGTTCCAGGGCTTGGATTCCCTCCCGCTGCTCCTGGCTGCTTAGGTCCATAAGCTCAGGTTCCTTTGCTTGCCATTGAGCAAATCAAAGGAGGTCAAATATTCGATAAGAAAAGAAAGGTGTATTCAAAGCTAGCTCCAGGAGACAGAGGGGCCCATCTGCTGCGATGGGGACAGACAAGAAGCACCTCTCATTTCCCCCTGCTGGGGTGGGGGTGACCTGGCCAGAAGCTCTCTGCTCCTCCCCGCCCTGCCCTTTGCTCTCTCTTGGACCCCAGTGGACTGGGGCGATTTGCCTGGCTTCCAGATCCCCTCCACCAAACACGAGTGCAGCCAGACGGGCACCGTTCCCACTCCAGGCACTGCGGACAATGCTGTGGCCTTTTTGAAGAATGGAGAGGGCACCCTGGAGTGGCTAAGCTCAGGAGAGGAGGGGTCTGGGCCTCTTATTTGCATACCCAGCATTCAGTCCTCACTCCCACTGAAACAGGCCTGCAAGATGCCGACAAAGCAGCCCTTCCAGCCACTTCTCAGGCTGTAGTCTAGGAGGGCTCCTGGCTACATACTGGGCCCCTGCTGCTGCTGCACAGCCCACAGGGGTTAGAAGAAAGACTTGCTTTGGCTTCCTGTAAACCTGCTTGTGATGTGGTTTATTTCTTAGTGGTGTGGGCTCCAAGAGTCCTGTAAATCTGTTTGGTTTTTTTCTTTATCCTGAGTAGTGTGGACAGAGCAGTTGTTTCTAAAAAGGAACCATAAACCCTCAGAGCTGTTAATGCCAAGGAGACCGGCAGCCAGTGAAGACCTACAGCAGTGACCAGCAGCGGGCTGCGTGAACTGCGGGCAGCCAGCACTGCCCGGTGTCAGCTGGTGACATCAGCACTGCTAGTGGAGCTGCACTTTGCTGATTCGCCATTTCCATCTGAATGGAGCAAAAGAACCCCAGGCTGACTGGCAACAAAATTGCCATGGCACCGTGTCCAGCGGGGCAAGGGTCTTTTAGAGTAAGAAGCAGAGGGGCGGGGAGCACAGAGAGAGAACCCAGCTCCCAACACCTGCTTTATCACTTCTGGCATCCTCAGCTCCTCCTCCCCTTTCTAGTGGAAAGGAAACTAGGGTGGGCCTCTGGGGCCTGGTGTCTGCATATTCTGTCTGCTGCTCTCAGGCTGAGGAGAGGAGGGGGTGTTGGTTCTGTGCTCAGCAGGAAGAAGTTTGGAGAAACTGCTTATCTCTAAGAGAAAAAAATAAATCTGACTTTTAAAGTTCCATTTTGCAGTGGCGGTTACAGTGTAACCAACTGTTTTGAGCTCCGTCTGCTCTGCCAACACTACACAAGATAAGAACCATAAATAGATTTTCAGGCCCACAGGTGCGGGGTACCCAGGAATGAGCCCTCCTTGACCAACCCGAGGAGTGGGAGGGAGCACTGCTTATCCAGAGGAGTAGCAGCTGCTGCGGGTCTGCATATTTCCCACACCTGCTCGAGGATTGTCACGGGAATTGAGATGGGGCAGGGCAGAGTCCTCAGGAGTGGCTGTAAGGTGAAGCCATCTGGGATAGGTCCAAGTTTTAAGCCTGCTGTGACCGAGGCAGATACCCCCGGCACCCCTGCAGGGCCTCTAGGACCCTCGCTGCTCTCAGGACTACGCTTCAGTGCAATTTCAGAAGAAGCCGCGGCTTGATTGACAACCGTCATGTCTCCATGGAAACAGCAGGGCTGAAATCACAACTGCCTCAGCTTTTGATGCGTCTTTAGGAGGGCCACCCGTGTTGACCACTAATCTAGGGGTCTAGGGGTTTGAAGGATATCAACGATGGACCCTCGTCCCTCCCTGACCTTTGCCCTGTCCAGCTTGGTCTCCAGGGTGCTCCTCAGAGAGGCAGCGACAGCACGTGGAACAGCCCAGAGCTTGTGATCTGCAGGTCCTGTCAGCGCAGCCACCAAAGTACCTGGGCGTGTCAGGAAGACCCGTGGGGTAGGCACCGCAGGCCACCCACAGGACTGACAGCGATCAGGTGGGTCACAGTCCCTCTGGCTGTCATAGGGGAAAGGGAAGGGCCAGGCCCTGTTTGTCCTGTACCTCACCACGACCTCAAATAAAATCCTTTTAACCTTTGCAGTTTCTGAGTTTGGACTGACGTTCCATGACCCGAATTTAAAGTCCTTAAAGTTGGTAGTCTGCAATGAATCTGCGCCCGCCTTCCTATGCCCCCCGACACCTCGCACAGAGCCCAGTCAGCACCTGACTCCTGGCTATTTATTTTCAGTCTTCCTAAGATGTGACTTTCATTTAGGGGTGTGGAATAAAAGAAAGTGTTATTTGGTCTTTGTCCCCGATTCCTGGCCCAGAGTTCCCGAAGCCTTTGGAATTCCCCGAGTGATGCCGGTGTCTTCCGTTATAAACTGTGAGCCCCTCTAGCCGCACACGAGGTGCTGCTAATGCAGTGACTCTGGCGGGTCCCCAGACAGCTTCCGGCTGAGCATGATGGTTAACGGAGGAGCCTCGTGATGAGAGGGTTGGAGCTTTTAACTTCACTCCCCAACCCACAAGAAGGGGAGAGGGCCTGGAAATTCATTTCAGTCACCGGGGGCCCATGATTGAATCAACCCTGCCTCTGTAACATCACTTCCATAAAAACCCCGAAGACGGGGTTCAGGGTTTCTGGGTTGGTGAACAGATGGAGGTGCTGGGAGGTCCCAGAGAGACTGAGAAGGGTTCACGCACCGCCCCTGTTTCCCAGAGCTTCGCTCTATACATCTTTTCCATTGGCTGTTCCTGTGTCGTATCCTTTATAATAAACTGGTAATAGCAATGTAAAGCACTTTCTTGAGTTCTGTAACTCAAATTAATACTAGCAAATTATCAAAGCAGGGAGTGGGTCGTAGTAACCCCCAGATTTGTAGCTGACCAGGCAAGAGAAGTGGAGACCATCTTTCAAGACTGAGCCCTTCCACTTGTAGGATCTCATCTAACTCCAGGTAAACACACAGTTGGTATCAAAGAATTGTTTGGTGTAGGGAAAAAAATTTCTCAAGGACCATAGCGGTACTTACTGATGGTGTTGCTAAGTTCATAACTATTTTTCCTAATCAGTCATGACTCATTAGGCATGACTTACTGGTAAAAGTCATGTGCCTTCTCTCCAAAGAACCTTTTGGCCATCCTAACAAGAACTGAGGACCCTGCTTGCTGTCAGTGAGAAGGGACTAGAAACCCCGATTAGCGTCTCCACTCTGTATTTAAAGAAAGAACCATCCAAAAATAAATGAGAACCTCTTAAGGATTTCCCAAGGAACAGTGAGCATTCACCTGGTAAAATCATTCTTATCAACGCCACTGGTTCTTTCTTATGTTAACAGAGAAGTACCTTGACTTTGGGAGCTTTGTATATTCTGGAAGAGACCGTAAGGTAAAATTAGAAAGAAACCAAGCAGCAGTGTTAAGTTTTGGCAGACTGAAAAAGGTCTTTTCATGGGTATGTTAGTCACCTTTCTGTGGTTGGGACAAAATACCTGACATACACAACTTAAAGGAGGAAAGACATTTTGGTTTATGGTTTCAGAGGTTTCAGTCCGTGGTTGGCTGGCTCCAAGGCAGAAACCTCAGGGCAGAGGGCATGGTGGAGAAAAGCTGCTCACTTCATGGCAGCAAGGAAGCAGAGAGACAGGGAAAGAGCCTGAGAAAAGCACCCTTCAAAAGCACTGCACTGCTGTGACCTAGTCCCTCCATCTAGGCTTGTGTGTCTCACAGCCCGAGCAGCTTCAAACTCATCAACAGATTGATCCATTGATGAGATGAGCACGCTCACAATCTAACCCCTGTCTAGGTGTCTCTTAATCTGATTAGGTTGACAGTCAAGATTAACCATCGCAATGGATAATATTTGAAGCAAAGCATGGCAATGAGAACACCTGATTTTAATGGTGCCTTGAAGACAAGGTATCATTGTGCTTTTAAGAGATTTGTGTCAATTGTTCATGGTTAATTAATACTTTTAATGTATTAATGTGCCCTGAATGTGTGGCACACCATGCCCACTGGAGCCTCCAGAGTCCCTAGAGGGATTGAGGCCTTGTGTCTGTCCTGTTGCTCTTGTGTTCTCATTGTCCCCTCACTGAGATAGCAAGGCACCAATGAACAATTACACCTGCAAAGTCTTGCGCTCCAAAAAGAGACACATCTCAGCCACTTATGTTTCAAATAATTCCAGCATCCTTTTCTTTACCCCTCTGTGGTGCTGGGAGTCAAACGCTAGGCAATCCCTTACCACAGCGCACCCCAGCCTCTGCTCATTTTCTAAAGCCAGGCAAAATCTTGAGTCTTCCTTGAGTTATTATTTGGCGAAACTCTTCCTGCCCTGCCACCATCACAAAAGACCAAAGAGACCAAAAAAATAAAATAAAATAAAAGAGCCCAATTACTGAAGGAGACTGGGGAAAGGCCAGCCTACCTGGACCATCTGGGCTGCTGTGCTGCCCTTGGCCCCCAGCAGGACCATGGCCAAGGCAGACGACACGCTCATGGGAGGGTAGAAGATATTGTGTGTAGGGCTGTCCTGACCAAGAAGCTTTAAAAGGCGGATGGCAAAGGCGCCATTGGCTTCCGACAGCATGTTCATGATGTAGGTCTAGAGGTGAAGATGAAAGGGCCACGTCATACAACTCACCCCTGAGAATCCACTGCCCGGACTCCCAGCCACGTGGAAACTGTGCTTTTGGTTTTCATCACAAAGCTTCCAAATATTTTAAGCTGGACCCAAAAAAGTCCATTTACTGCCACTCTCTTTCCAAAACTATGCCCAGATTTTAGGGAAATTAGCTAGGTATGATGTGGCAGCAGCCCACAGCACCTGAGAGCCTCAGGGAAACCCATAGAACTCTCTCATCTGCACAAGTAGACAGACAGACAGATGCATGTAAACAAACACACACACACAGGACACAGCTGGGCCAGGGGTAATCCAATCCTTCCCCATAAGGACCAGCTCCTTTCTCCGAGGAGCAGGACAAAGTCAGGGATGAAGAGGACAAGGAGGAGGAAAAGGAGAAGGAAGCAGAGGAGGAGGAGGAGGAGGAGGAGGAGGAGGAGGAGGAGGAGGAGGAGGATGGACAGAGCTGGAGACACAGCAATAAACACCGAGGATCTCTAGCCTGGCCTCGCTGTCCCTCCTTCTGCTTACTCTCGCTTCTGTTTATGGAGAATCCCTGTGCGATTTTCAGCTGTGCACCAGGCCGTGAATACACCCAAGATAGGAGCTGCTGCCTGAGGCAGCTGATGTCAGATCTGCTGTGAGACCAGAGCCTTCTTCTGCAGGGACCGCTCAGGGGCCCGGGCCAGCTGAGGGCGCCAGGCTGCAGTCTCTCCTGCCCTGCAGCCTGTGTCCCTGATGGGCAGCCTGGCCCTGCTGACCTCTCTCCACAGCCTGCATCTGGTTCAGAGTTCCCCCCCATCCTGCCCTGCTCTGGAAATCACGTGACCCAAAACCCTGGACTCAGGGAGACAACACTGTTGTTTATCCTATGTTTGTCTCCCTTTCCCTAAGAAACTCAGGTCTCCCTGGGAATCCATGGGGGCGCTCTCCTCCCTGCTCCCAGCTCGCCTGGGGAACCACCCTGATCCTTCCCATGTGCCCTCTTCCCCACCCATTCCCAAGACCCCTCTTCTGCCCCTGCCCCCCAATCTCCCTCCACCTCCCACTTGAGACCCTGGGCCCGGTCTACACCACCCTGGCTCCTCTCCAGAGCCCTTGCTGTCCCTGCCACTGTGGTCCCTTCTGTCACCTGCCTGTGCTCACTGCCATGCACATCACACAGCTCCCCAGGCACCACTGCTTTACCTGGGTGCTGACCTCCGCCCCTTCCCTGCTCCTGCCGCCACCCCCGCCCGTCCTGGTCCCCTTCTCAGCAGTCTCTGAGCCCCGTGGACGCTCTGTCCACTAAGAAGGTCCCTGCGCCCTGGCAGGGCGGCTCCCAGCCCACCCAGCATCTCCAGGCAGCCCAGGTCGCCTCCCCTCCCACCTTCCTGGCCAAAGCCCCCTCTACGCTACGGAGCAGCCTCTCTCAGTGCCTTGGGGGCAGCCTGGAGGCGGTGGGGGACAAGGACCCTGTCCCACAGGGGGCGCGGCTCAGGAGAAAGAAGGCATCTGTCTCCTGGGGGTGCATGGCAGGAAAGATGGATGGGTAGGGGCTCTGGGGTGTGGACGGGAGCCTGGGATTCGAACGGGAGGAAGAGGAGGAAATAGGGTGGGGCTGCTGCAGAGTAGACTGGGTGAGGGTGTGGGGCTTGTGTGAGGTGCAGTGGAGGAACCCCACGTGTGGCCACCTGCGCCTGCCACTTCAGGAGCTGGGGCATCTTGTGGAGTCCCCACGCAGCGCTACTCCTTCCCCCGGGTTTGAACCCAGCGTCCCCCCAATCACACGGGGCCTCACCTTAGCCTCCTTGCAGTGGCACGGATGCAGGGACCTTTATGGTCCTGGCCACGCAGGGAGTCTCCGGCCACAGTGGGGCAGGGCCCTGTCCTGTCCTAGGGCTGTGCCTGCCTCCGTCTCCCTGGAACCCGGGCCCACCATGTGTCAAGGGAGGTGCACAGGTCTAGACGGCCTCAGGGCAACTCCAAACCTGCTCTGGAAAGAGTGAAGTTGTGAAAGGGAATACAGGTCTGGGTGACCCTGAGGACACGAAGAAACAGGATCACACGCCTGTAATCCCAGCACTCTGGGAGGCTGAGGCAGGAGGATCACCGACTTCGAGGCCAGCCTGGGCAATTTAGGGAGAACTTATCTGAACACTAACAAAAATTTTTTTAAAGGGGCACTAGGGGTGTAGCTCAGTGCGAAGATTCTGGGTTCAAGCCCCAGTATATGCCCCTAACAACAACAACAACAACAACAACAAACAGAAGAGAGAAGACAACTAGGAACCCCAGCTTTCCTAAATCCAGGGAGCAAAAGGAGAATGACAAGCTCGGACTTTATAGCAGTGGGGGCGAAACTATGGCACACGTGCCACAGCGCGTGTGCACAACCCTCGCCTTCAGCACGCGAGCCAAGACCCTCCAGCATCGCCCCAGCAGCCCAGCACTGGAGAACCACGCGCGCAGAGCGGCCGTGCACGTGCTGGGAGAGGGGCCACAACTCGTCAGCTGCCACTCGCGAGGCTTTGCACGGCTGGTCAGTGCACTGACAAGGAGGCACATAGAGATACGTTTGCTCGGACTGGCTGTGAGCTTTAATACATTCATTTTTATTAACACAAGATTTCAGCTTTGAGTTTTCTTATGAAAAATTGAAATTTCATATCTAAGATTTAGCAAAGACATGTTCTAATTAAGACACTGAGATTCTTATAATGTTGTGCTTTCCCCTTGCAATATTTGAATGTGCAGCATCATATTTTGCTGTTAGTGAAGAATTATGAAAACAAGAGGAAGGAGATACATTCATAAATATATAAATTTTTGTTTTGTTTTGTTTTTTGTTGTTGCTTGGACTGGCTTGATTTTAGCAGAAGCCTCCACAAGGTAGAAAATGCACTCAGATGATCAGTGGAACACTGTCCCCTTGCACTGGTGGTCAGCGAATTCCAGGGGAACCCAGCTGAGGGTCACTGCCATAAAATGTCAATTCAGGGAATACCCAATACTTTAGTGTTAGCTACTTTTGGTAGAGACATAGGTTTGTATTGGGTGCTTCATTTAAAAAAATTTTTTTAGACTGCATGTCTTGAACATTAAAAATTAACTACAGCAAAGAAATCAAAACTGGAAACAGGTAGTGGAAGATCATCTAAGCGGCCTGGACAGAGTCATCTGGAGGGATTGGACACAATGGGAAATCGCTATGCATTCTCTGTGGTGAGTGTTGTGTGTCACATGTCACGTGTCAGACAGAACTTTCCCACCAACCACAGAAGTGTCGCTGAACTTAAACAGAAAAGAGTTTCTTGAAGGGAAATTGAGGAAATATTGTTCCTAGTGTCTTAGTTTCTGCAACTATCTTTCTTAAGCAAATCACCTGCGAGCTGCCAGCTTTCAAACTTCACCGTGCACGGCAAAACATGGCAAGCCCCTCTCTGATAGGGATTCTATCAAAATGGCCATGTTGTCTGGGAGTAATTCCCTTTTCCATGATTTCCCAAATAAGGATAAAATTATGCAACGCATCTCTGAGATGCCACTTGGTAGAAATGCTGCAAAGGTCGAGTCCTGTGCCTGGCAAGTGATGTTAGCAGCTCATCACTGACTTACGAAAGGCGGCCAGTTGTTACTCCATGGGCTTGGATGAAAGCACAGATGTGAATAATCGTGCGAGGCTGGCAGTAACTTTGCACTATGCTGTCGGTGACATCATGAGAGAAGAGCTGGTGAAACTGGTGTCTCTGCCTGGAGGAACACAGGGGATGGAGATCTGCAGTGCTGTGATGGAGGCTTTTTTGTCACAAGTTGTAAGACCAGAAGGAGTGGTTTGACTTACTAGTTCTTTGTTAAAGAAGCGACACAGCCAGCCATTCAGTTTCATGGTATTATACCTCAAGAAGCTCCTCCTGCCAGGGAGAGCAGCAAAAACCCAGATGATATCCTCAGAGATGTCACAACGCTGGTGGATTACATCATGGCTCGGGCTCTTAAGTTCTCACAGTTTCAAGCACCTCTTGCACAGAAGAGTGCTTTGGCACAGAAGAGTGCTTATGTACACTAATATCTGGTGGCTGAGCGGAGGACGAGTCCTGGAGAGACGTGCAGCCCGCCGGGATGAAATTAGGCCGTGTGTGAGTGAAAACGGGCAGGAAGATCCGCAGCTCACTGATGTGGCCTGGCCTAGCAACCTCATGTCTTTTGCGGATTTTACTACGCTTCAGTGTACTGACCTAAAAACTACAAGGTGCGGGAAAATGGCAGTTTTCAAAGTGGGCAGCTGAAGTATTTTCTAAATCTAAAAATGTATTTAGAAAATTCTGCAACATTTGCAGACAAACCCACAAGCCCTAAAGAAATCTACAAGGCATTTTCTAGCATTGTAGCAGCTGCCAAGGAGAATTTTAGTAAGAGATTTTTACAGTTCTGTAAGATGAAGGCAACCCTGTGATTTCTTTCTTCTCCAGATCAAGCCAGATTTGAAGAAGAACTTGAGCTTTCCTGCTTACACTGGTTAGACTTTGGAAATCTGGAAACGTAGCTATTGGAATTTCAAGAAAGCTATGTTGGGAAAAATAAATTCTATGACCTGTGTGAGAAGATGGAGAAGATAGAGCGTGAATGGGTGACAAAGGACAGCACTGTTGATAGCTTTGAAAATGAAATCTTTAAAGTGCGGAATTCTCCGCCAGATAGCTTTAGATCAATGAAAGCACTTGAGATTGCTTTTCTTACTTTGTTTGGATCATCTTATGCTTGTGAGCAGCTGTTTTCTGCATTGAATTCTAACAAATCTGACATAAGAAACAGATGACGTAAGTGCTACATTTTGCCTCAAACTAATGAAATATGAAGCAAGGTTTGAGAAATTATCAACATGCAAACCACAGCCAAGGTCACATGAATTGTGCAAAAGCACGCCAAATACAAACATTTACCTTTCAATAAAAAGCTGTTTGTATCATTGAAATCTGTTATTGTGTTTTTCTTAAAAGACAAAAGATGTTAATGTATAAGTTGCTTTTGCTACACTAAACCGTCAGTATTTAGCTGTAGTTGCAGTGTTGGCACTTTACGATAAATAAGTGGGTTTTGGGTTAGTCTGGGCACTTGTCTTTCAAAGGTTCGCCATTGTTGGCCTAGTGTAGGGCTGGTCAGTGAAGGGACAGAGGCATGGGGTCGCTGGCACGAGCAGAATCTCTAACTGTCAGCATCATCTCTCCCGCTGTCTCCCCGGAGCAAGGACTCTAGAGTCACATCTGACCTAAGTCATGAAACTGAAGACCAGCGCCTTCTCTTTCAGGTCTGCAGCAGGAAGAGAACGGTGAGCAGCGTGCTCCCCGCTCCGGCCCGTGAGGCTCTTCAGTTCTTTCTCACTCACTTCCCTTCAGCTGCCTGTTGATTCCCTTGCAAGAGTCTTCCTTCAGCATCTGATTTCGAGAAAAGGCACAATGACCTGAATAACGTTCCCACATCTTATACGAAATGACATTTTTTCTTTGTGCTAGTGGCGGTTGAACCCAGAGCTCTGGCCATGAGTGGCAGCCGTAGCCCTTTGTATTTATTTATTTTTTTACTTTAAGACAGATTCTCCCTAAGTTGCTAAGTCGCCCAAGCTGGAATCCAACTTGAGCTACTCCTGCCTCGACCTCCCAGAGTGCTTGGATTGTAGGTGTACAGCACAATGACCTGCTAATAGTTTTTTTTTTTAAATCAAAGAATGTTCTACAAAAATTATGTATGGTTTTATAAAGTATTAATTAAAGCTGTACAGGAACATAAGGCCTTCTGATATAACTAGATATTGTGGAGTTGTTGGAAGAGTGGGACAGACAGGTGGGCAATTCTTCCTCTAAGTCATTAAATTTGTGCCAAGCTGGGTGTGGTGCAAAGAAACTGGGTGTGGTAGTGGATGCCTGTAATCCCAGCACCTTGTCTCAAAATAAAAAATGAAGGGCTGGGGGCATAGCTCAGTGGCAGACCAAGGAACACATTTTACAGCCACAGAAGAGAAGGAATGGGCCGTGCTCATGGAGTCCACTGGTCTGATGATGCTCCTCGCCAGCCAGCAATGGCTGCACTGACAGAAAGGCGGAATGGTCTTTTTGCAGACTGCTAGGTGGCAATAGGTCACAGGGCTGGGGTACAGCTCTGCAAATGGCTGTCAGTGCTTTGAAGCAGAGTCCACTCTATGGCACTCGGTCTCCCGTGGCCAGGATTCACGGGTCCAGGAATCAAGGGGTAGACGTGAGAATGGCACCACTCACCAGTACCCCCAGCGAGCCACTAGCAAAAGTTTTGCTTCCTGTTCCTGAGAACTTATGCTCTGCTGGTTTAGAAGTCTTAGTTCAGAGAAGGGAAGGCCGTTACCAGGAAGCACTGCAATGATACCATCCAAGTGGAAGCTGAGACTTCCCCCGGTCACTGTGGTCTCCTTGTGCCTCTGAGGAAACAAGATGAAAAGGGAGTGACAATGTCGGCAGGGGTGACTGACCGAGACTATGGAGGAGAAGTCGGACTATTACTCCCCAATGGAAGAAAGGAAGAATATACGGGACTTGGGGTGTGGGAGATCCTTAAGGCACCTCCTGGTGTTGTCATGCCATCCTATTGAGATCAGTGGGAAACTACAACAATGCAATCCAGGGGTACTGGGGCTGCGGGCTGATGCAGAAGGAGAGAGGGAGAGAGAGGGAGAGAGGGAGAGTGAGAGAGAGAGACAGACAGACAGAGAGAGAGAATCTCCTTTCTGCTGCGTGAAGAAGGCGGCAGTGAATAAACCTGGAATAGAATCCACACCAGACACCCTCCACGCGGGCACCCTCCTCTGAGGCAGGGACGCTCTGTCCTTCCAGGTGCTTTGCTATGGCAGCTTGAGTTAGACGCTGGTCTTGGTGCATTTTCCTATAGTTTCATCCATTCTTAGCTGCACTGGCTGCTCAGAAATGCCACTGGTGTTTTTCTCAAGAATGTCTTTTTTTAACATGATCTTATTAAGGGAAATGTTTAAAATGCCTTTTCTTAGTAGTAAATTTGAAGTCACTGTCATCATTGAGTGACTCACATGTGACCTGTGCAGCTGTGTAGGGACGGTGCTCAGAAGGCCTCCGTTGGCTTAGTGTTCTGCTGTCATCGTCTTGAAATTCTTCACAAGTTTTGAACAGAGAGGCTTGAACTGTCATTTTGCATCGGCCCAAAGATTGGAACTGGTCTTGCGGGCCACTGCAATAGTTCTTTCCACTGAGAAAACTCCTCAGATGCGGAGGACCTGGTAAGCTCAGATCCAATTCTGAGAAATGAAGGACCATCCCAATGCTAAACTTCTCATTAAAATGTGTAAATATTTCTGCCTGAATATTTCCTCAGTCACCGTCATTCTCCCCTCTTACACCATGTGCCTCTTCTCCCAGTCATCTTACCAGACAGAGTTTATCAAATCACTTACTGATAATTCTTTTGAACTCATTACCAAACCTATGGGCCACAAACACTTTGGCCTTCTCTGTTTCACTGCACCCTAATCTAGATTACAAATTTACCTAATTAAAACAGAAACGTCATTTAAAGATTCTTCCCACAAGTCAAGGCATTCTAAAATTCACAAAAGATTTTTAGAATTAAATCCTGTATACCATTAATCTCACATTATTTTGTTTGCTTGGTGCCTGCTATGTCTTCATAGGGAATATGTTTTTTGGGGAACTTTGCATATCTTCTTGTTTGCAAACTTTGCTTTTGATGATTTGAAGTAATGAAAAGCTTCCAGCATTGAAATGTTAGGTGCTTCCCTCTGAATATTTTGGGTAAGTCTTGCTAGCCAATTTTGAACAAAATCCACCCAAGTTTTAGAAAACTCATTTACAGGAGGCGGGTACCACTGTGGGAGAGGTAGCTGATTTTAAATCGTTCATCCAAAGCGCTCCCATTCCAATTGCTCACAGGCAGCAGGAAGGAAAAGCACACGCCGCCCTGCTGACCTTTCTCTGTACTCATCATCAGCTTCTCCATGAATATTTTGTAGTTGTGATAATCTAAAAAATGTTTGGAAGTTTTGACAACTCCAGATTCTGTTTTGCTTGGAAGGATGGTGCAGCTTGATAAGCGCGATCCAAACTATGTGCACAGCACATACAAGTCCAAGGTCATTTTCTGTCAAAGTTGGAGCTGTCGCTGCAGTAATCTTCCCGGTGCCCATGGTAGCTACATTTGTGACAGCGCTCATTCCCACACACTGTACGTTGTATCTCTGGGAGAGAGAACTTGTGGACGCTGAGGTTTGATTCTACCTGTGAGTTAGACGGACAACTTAAACTGTTTTTTAGTTTGAAGTATCTGATGCAGAGGATGTGAACAAAATGTAAAGTTTTTCCATGCTTCTGCTTAAGGCAACACTTCTACACCCTGCTTTCCTTTTAAAAAGCTACAGAAATTTGTTTAGAATAACATTTCATCAAGTAAAAAGTCTGCTTTACAAACTCACACACAGATATATCTATCTATATATATATATATAGATATATATCTATATCTATCTATCATAGATAGATAGATAGATAGATGGAGATATATATGGTCTTTTTTTGTGTTTTTGTGTTTATAGCTTTTAGGGGATGAAACCCAAGCTACATGCACGCTGGACAAGTACTCTACCACTGAGCTACACCTCTAGGCCTCTAATTCATATATACATATCGCCTCTGAAGCTGTAGTTGCTACGTTATTGTTTTTGGAGAGAATTTTCTTAAAATAACTACTAACTTGGGGCTGCACGTGTAGCTCAGTTGTACAGTATGGACTTAAAATGCATCAGGTCCTGGGTTCAATCCCAGTACCAAAATTGAACTTAAACAAACTGAAAAACTACACATGTTTGAAGGAGATGCTTTTTTTTTTTATATTTTAGTGTGTTGTGGTTTTTATATAATCAGGGGTTAACATGATAGTCTCAATGGTATATGATAAACAGCAACATTTTTTCATGTTAAACATCCTATTTTTGAGATATGAAAATTCAGTATGTAAATTTGTGTGCCCATTGTTTGCTAAAAGGATGAATGGAAATATTTTAAAAAGTATAACACAACAATTTAAAAAACCACAGATTTCACTGTACAATGAATGATTAACCCACCGTAGCGGAGAGTTTCAGCTCTTTTCCTACAGTACTGCATAGCCTCAATCTCCCTGCACATAGTTTATATCCATCTAAGACTACAATTTTCTGTGTTTCCCTTGACCCTGCCGAATGTTGGCCTCCCCTACATAGTCCACATCTCCCGCAGCGAGTGTCAGGGAAGTCAGTATCGAGGAATTCCCCTCTCAGTGCCAGAGTCCAAAGGACCTAGCCTTGTCTCTCTGCTTGTGAGCAAGCACATGTTGTAGTGCCCTTGAGTTTGTTCCTTACATGCTGTCCTTGAAGCAGGAGACCACTGGAAAGTGTCACAGGGAGGGAAACGTTCATGTTGCCTTTCATTTTACACCACAGGTTACACTGTGAACTCTGCACTGTTGTGTCAGTTACCAGTCTTGGAGTTGGATCCTGAAGTTATTTTAGCAGAGGGCACAATGTAGGGTGTTGTCCACAGAGGGCGCTGCGAGACACTGCTAGGCAGAAGTCACTTCCCTTCCAGGTCCTGGCATGGACCATCGCTAGCCACATCCTCAGGTTGTCCCCAGGCAATGTCCACTCCTGTAGTCACAGTGGCCACAACCTCCGGCTACTGTATACCTGGCACTTTGTTCCTGTACACCAGTTCCATCCAGCCTGCCCACAACTGCCATTACAATATGGCAGACAGTGTCTGTGTGCCAGCTGCCTGCTGCCCGCGTCTTTAGCAGCCGGCTTCTTGTTCCTGTGGTGTTGGCATCCTATGTATTTGAACAATGGGGTAGTGGCGTGTGTCCATCACTCTAGTGTCATTCGGAATAGTTTCACTGCCCCAGACATCTCTGCACTCTTCCCCATTCCACACTCCCTGGCAGCCATGGGTCTTTTAATGTTTCTGTAATGAGGTCTTGTCCTGTCTGAAGAGCTCATTTCCTTTTAGGGTTGAGTCGTACTCCATTATATGATTTCCCACCAAAATCTTAACCTCCTGAGAACTTCACCTCATTGGATGAAGATCACCTACATTGCAGAAGATAATCGGCCCTTGTAAATGTTAATCATAAGTAAAAAGACCTTCATGCTAGTATCTAGGCTGCTGTTAGACCAGATATCTGGGTATAATGACAGTCAGGTTAACATACAAAATGAATCATCACGGAGATTGTCTGTTCTCTTGTGGTCTAGGGGGAAGCACGGAATGACTGTAAGGTATCTGTGTTGAAGGGTTAGTTCCTGGCTGCATTATGAAGGGTACTTCTTGGAAGGCTGCTGTCATGTCAAAGACGAGAAAGAAGAAGCATGAGATGAGATCAAGGCAGGCAGAACACAGAGGCGTCACTCACCACGGGACCCCAGTTACCTGATTAACCTGCAGTGTCTCAGTCAGCCTCAGCTTTACCTCATCACCCACAGCTCCTGAACTGACTCGGGCGGATCTTTGTCAAAGACAAACCAATCCAGAGGCCAGTGAAGGCGGCAAGGAGAGGTTTCATCAATAACGTACTATTGCAATAGCGAGGAGGAGGCAGTATGAACTGCACTCCGCAGAGAAGACTGGGTGTCTTAAAGCCAGAATGAGGGAATCAGAAAGAGACCAGGCGGAGGGCAGAGGCAGGGACGGGTAGGTGTGTGATTGCCCCAGTTAGGGGTCCGTCCGTCCAGAGACTGGGAGGCAGAGGCCGGTCCTTCCTGATGATCGCATTGCAAAGGAATGACTCTCAGGGGCTTCCGATACACTCTCCCGGGTAATAAGGGACCCTTACTTCACCTGCCTCACGGGCTTGGGTTTACCATGGTAAGGTCATTTTAGACAACGTTCTACAAAAGGGAGATCAGGGCTGTATGAGCAGTGTGGGCTGCAACCAACAGTAAATTCTTCTGGAAGTCTTGGGTTTTCTCAGGCAGTGACTTCAAAATGGGCCGAGGTCATCCTGGAGACGTGGCCTGCAGCTCTTGGACGCCATGTTAGTATTTCAGTCTTTCAGCGTGCACGGGAGGGCAGATGGGATCATTTGTGAGAGAGTGCACGTTTTACAGGCCACGGTTGAGGGATTCCCAGGCCACTGCAGGGCAGGTTCCCAAACTGCAGAGAAAGAGGGGTGAATCCCACGCCAGGACTGCGGAGCGAGTGATCTCTGGCAATAGCAACACATGGAGCGGCCCCACCTGGGAGCAATCCTAAGGCTGGGGCCTGCGAAGATCCTGACCTCATGGAGTTTGGGGTCCAGACAGACTGGACACAGCGTTCTTTTTTAAAGCAAAAGCACCACACATGACACGGGGAGGTTCAGGAGAGCTTCCAGAAGGAAGCATTGTTTGAGCTGAAGTCTCCCGGAGAAGCTCGGGTGCCTGGTGTATGTGGGGCCGGCAGGGAGGGGTTGCACATAGCTTCCCGGGGCTCTAAAGGAAAGAAGATGCAGCCAGGACTTTACAAGGCTTGACCTCCTCCCGGAGAGTTTGGACCTGCTGGTGCCATAAGAAGATGCAGGGCAGGGCTTCAAGCTGGGTGGGCCAAGTGAGATTTGGAGTGATGACGCAGGCTTCACGGTGGTGAGCAGGCTGGCACAGGTGGTGAAGGGGAGAAAGAAGGAGGCGATGCCAAGGCACGGAGGTGAGCAGGGTGAGGTGAGTGTGAGGGCACTGGATGACTAAAGTGACAGGACTTTGGATTGTTTAGCTATAGAGCCAGGAAGGGGCTCTGCCGAGATTGTAGAGAACTGTGGAGGAGGTAAACCAAGGAAGAAAGACAGGTTGGATGCTTTTGCAGGAACTGGATGGGTGATAATGGTAAAATATGTGCCACATCAAAAAGTACTGTGTGTATTTAATGGTAGAGCGACAGGGAAAAGACGTCCCATTGGCTGGCTTGAGGAACCGCAAGGGTTGTCGGTCTTGGGTTTCACCTCACTGGTAATCTGTAAGGAGGACCAGGCACTGGTGGGCTGCAGAATGCAGAGCTGACGATGTAAACCGGTTCCTGCCATGCTGAAGCTAGTGCCCCGGCTAAATGATAAAGCAATCTGAGGACCACAGGCCATGATGTTAATTTTGGATAAATTGTGTGTATTAGTGTTTTCTGGTGAGATAACAAAATACTCGAGGCAGGGTGCTTTGCAAAGAGAGGAGATTTATTCCTTTCGCATTTTCTGGAGTTCCCGGCTCTCGTGAGGTCCTCAGGCTATGTCACAACAGGTTGTGTGGCCTGATGGTGGGAATGTGGGAGACAGAGATCACATGGCAAGACCGGAAGTTGGAAGGCCAAAGAAGAGCCAGCCTTGCTCTTTCATAATTACCCTGGTGAGAACCAACTCGCTCTGCCAGACCAGCATGAATTCTTTCAGGGCCTGTGCCTATAATAGGGCCTTCATTTTTCAATGCTGCAGAGAAAACCCTGGAACATATCTAAGTATGCAGGCAAAGATTTCTGTAGACCAGACACCTAGAAGTGAAAATACTTGTCCAAGGAGAACGTTCACTTAAAATTGAAAGGCTGTTTGATTCCCTCCAAAAGCCTTAATCCGTTCTCCTGCACACAGTGTATAAGGCCACCCATCTTGTCACACACTCACCAACACCGGACATTATCAGCCTCTACCTTAACACCCAGAGCATCACAAGAATTCCCCCTGCATTTGCATAGCCTGTCTCAGAGTGTCTGTCTGGGTGATGCAAAAGGGTAAAACAAAACAAAACAAATACGCACACAGAAAACCCAGCAAGAGGGACTGCAGCAACAGAAGAGTGTGCGCCTCTTATTTGTACATGCAATTTTATACCAGCAGTGATCATTTGCCTGCTGTGTAATCGTACAGTGGAAACCCTGAGGGGAAACACCGCCCTGAAGACCCCTGACTGCAGCCCCCTGCTACAGCCCTTTTCCTCCTCCTTACTAAACCCTGGCATAGTAATTATAGAGGTACAGGCAGTGCTGCTTGTACAGAGATACATTTCTTTTTAATCGGCCTGGAGAACGCAGCTGGAGTTCAGCGAAGGGCTGACGGGTCCCATGGAGGCACAGCGGTAATGTGCGGCCCAACATCGTCCCCCACCCCGTTAAGGGCCGCCCCTGAGGCCAGATAAGTGGCTGATGAGGGGATGGGGCTGAGATATGGGATCACGTCAGCCCTGAAGCATTAAGACTCAGAACAAAGACTTTTTCTCAGCAGTAAAAAGTTGCTTATAGCAACATACTAAGCTACCCATTAAGCAGATACGGAAAATTGATAGTTTTGTGCCTGACGCACGAATGCCTTGTTCCTCTCTTGCGAGCTGGTCTGCAGAAGTGACAGCTCCTGAGCGTCCAAGCGCGACCCTCTGCCCATACTCCGCTCACGCCTGTGTTCCCTGTACATCCCATAAGAGCTGAGAGCTGCTGTGGGTAAACGCTCTTCGTTCCTCGGAGCGACTGACCGTCCCCGAGCCCTTTTACAACTGCACTTTTCTCTTGGTTTCATTTTCAGCTGCGCGCCACATCACTGAGTAGGAACTGAACCTTTCACGAGGCTCTTCAGTAACTGGGGGTCCCCAATAAAACCCCAGGAGAATTTATTAAAAAACCTGTAATGAGTAAAAGACTACAGCAAATTGTTCACGTAAACATAAACATATAAATTTCAATTGTTCCCTTACATGCTGTCTTTGTCCAGGTAGGGGGAAATGCTCTTGTTTAAAATTGAGATAATGACAAGAAAATACAGAAATAACATAGCAAGAAAACAAAACCTGTGTGAGACATGTATTAAAATTTTAAAGGGTTTCAAATGCCCATTAACTGAGGAATGGATAAGAAAGATGTGGTATTTTTATACAATGGAGTACTATTCAGCCATAAAGAAGGATAAACTGGAGACTTTTATAGATAAATGGATGCAACTCGAGAAAATACTCATAAGTGAAATAAAGTGGACGCACATGTGTAAGCATCGTATTGTCTCTCTAGTATGAGAAACTGAAAGAGTAAATAAGATCCAAAATGTACAATAGACATGGTGAATCAATAAGAAACTGGTCAAAAGGAAAGAGAGACTGGAATAGGGGAATAGGGAAAAGAAAGAAGGGAAAGGAAAAAAAATTGTATATATATATAATATGGTTAAGATAGATACACTACCAATTTTACTTAGTTCATTGAAGAGTAAGGTTTGTGCCAATAATGTTTGGACAATTGAATGCTAATATCTGGTATCCTGAATAACTAACTTAAAGATAATAATACGTAATGCATTAATCATTGTTACCCTCCTATTATGTTGTATTGAAAATTTGTTCTTTTTTGATTTGTTTTGTTTTTTCTTCTCTTAAAATTTTTTTTTAAGTGTTTTAATAAAAAATAATGCTTCAAAGGCTGGAATACATGGAGACTCTTCATTTTCCCGATTAAGCAGACTAAGGTTGTAAATAGATGGATTTACCCAATAATTTATATGCTTAATGTCATTCTAATCCTTTCCCTTGAAAAACTTCCAAGCTAAAAATATTATTTAGAGTACTTAAAGTTATTGAAAAATTCACCTGAAAGAATAGAAATGTAAAAATAGATATCAACACTGAGGATTCTTTTAGAAATAATATTAAGAAATTGGTTACTTGTGAATGAGTCACAAAATTAATAAGACAAAAACAAATTCCAAACAGATTATATAACTAAAACAATTTTGTAAAAGTTGGGAAGAAAAGTAGATGACTATTTGATTTCTTGTTAGGAAAGTAGTTGTGAAAATGAAAGCAATATTGGAAGTCACAGAGAGAAAACTTTGACTACAGAGGAAAAAAAACCTTCTGTGTTAGTTACTTTTACATCCCTGGGACACAAATACCCGACAGACACAACTTAAAGGAGGAGAGGGTTATTCAGGCTCACAGTTTCTAGAGGCTCCGTCCATAGCCGGCTGGCGCCAAGGCAGCATGGCAGAGGGGTTTGCTCATGGTAGCAGAGAGAGATCAAGGGAGGGGAAGGAGAGAGCCCCTCCCTGGCCACGCCCCGGTGAGCCGCCTCCTCCAACCGGCTTCACCTCTCAGCATCACATTTCGCTGTAATCGCATCAGTGGATTAACGCACTGAGGGTATGGTGTCCCCACGATCCAGTCACCTCCCAAAAGCCCCACCTGTGAGCTCACGAGGCTTTGGGAGGACCTCTGGTTATGAACCATAGCACCTGCTGATATGGAAAACATTGTACCAGAATTTAAAAACAAGCCACAAAATTAGAAAAAAAAATTTAACAGAGATCTTATCTTTAAAAGGCAAGGAAATATTTAAAATTTAATAAACTAGCACCCAAATCAAAATTAGATGTGTGAACAGATAGTTCATGGGAGAGGAACATCAACAGCCAATAAATACAGGAAAACGTTCTCACTGGTAAAGAAATGCGCAGGTTTCTGTCACTGAACAGTGCACGATGTCAGGGATGTCTGTGTTTACAGGAAGGGTTTGGGCTGTGGTTCGAATGTGACCCCAAAGTTTCATGTGTTGGAAGCTTGGACATCAGGGTGCTGACTTTCCAAAGTGATGGAACATGTGTCAGGGGGGCCTAGTGCAAGGCAACCAGGTCACTGGGAGTGCTGTCCCCGCAAAATAAGATCGTGTTTCTCATTCCTGCGTAATACTCCCAGGTGTGCACTTACCTTTTCCTTACCCGTTCCATTTGAGATGAACGAGCAGGTCCATTTCTTTGCCATCATCAGTAAGGCTGCAGGGAGCACCCAAGTCCCCGCCCTTTCATGGACTTGCACACCGACACCACCGGTAGACACACCCCAGGGAGCCTACTGGGCCCAGGACACACAGCCACGGGGGCGCCACCAGAAGATTCCTAGTTGGGATGCATCCGTTCCTAGTCTCGGAAGGGCCCTATTGCCTCACTTCCTGGTTGCTGCTGTAGCATCCCGCTTCCTATCTGACGCCAATCTGACTAAGTATACAGCAGTATCTCCCATATTTTATATCTCTGATTATTCGTTTACCGCCTTTTCTGTCTGAGTTATAGAGTTCTTTGTATATCCTCGTGTTAATTCCTTGTGAATTTTGATAATGTTTTCTTTGTCTGGTTATGATGTTCTTTGTGCAATGGATCTGATACACTCAATCTGAGTAATCTTCCATTATATACTACTTGTTTAGGTATTAGTTTTCCTTTTTAACTATTATCAACGCTTTTTTTCCAATTGAAAAACAGCTACAGGCACTGGGCCAAGTGGCTATTCATATGTAAAAGAATTGAATTGGACCCCTACCTTGTTCCATGTACAGAAACTAATCCAAAATGGATCAACAGCTAAATATAAGAGATAAACCCAGAAAAGTCTTAGAAGAAAACACAGGGGTAAATCTTCATGCTCCTGAATTTGGCAATGGGGTTATTAAATGTGACTCCAATAGCATGAGCAACAATAGCAAAGTTAGATATGCTGGACTTTTTGAAATTAAAAGCTTTGTTCATCAAAGAGCATTACTAAAGTGAAAAAGGAGGTTAATGATGAGAGAAAATATTTGCAACTCACATATCTGATAGGGGTCTATTACCAGAGTATGGAATGAACTCTTTTAACAACAAGAACAAAAAGACAATGCAATTAAAAATGGGCAAAGGGCTTGCATAGACATCCTTCCAAACGAAGAATGCAAAGGCCAGTGAGCACATGAAAAGATGCTCAATGTCAGCAGCCATTGAAGCTCTGCAAACCAAAACACCACCTGGTACCACTTCCGCCAGCAAGATGGACATGACTCAGAAAAGCAAAGAAATGTGCGGGAAGTTGGAATCTCATACCTGCCTGTGGGAATGTTACATGGTTCAGCCACTGTGGAAAACAGTTCGGGGTTTCCCTGCAAAGCTAAATATAATTACTATATGAGCCAATAATTCCGTTCCTTTATCCTTGAGTACATGTGCAAAAGAATGGAGAACAGGTATCCGAACAAATACATGTACATGCAGATGAACAGCACCAGTGTTTACACGTAACCGAACGAGTGAAAAAACCGGATAGATGAATGAGTAAATAAATTGTGGTGTATTTCTGCAATGGAATATTATACAGCCATAAAGGCAATGAAGGACGGATACATGCTACAGTGGTGAATGCACCTAGAACATACTACACCAAACAAAAGAAGCCAGACACAAAAGGTCATATATATATGCTTCAATTTATATGAAATGTTCGGAGTAGGTAAATCCAGAGAGAGAGAAAGCAGATTGGTGATCTCCAGGGCTGCAGGGAGGAAGAAACGGCGATTCACTGCTTAGTGGGCACAGTTTCCTTTTGGGACAATGAAAACTTCTAGGAACGGGATAGAGGTGGTGGTTACACAACACGCTGAATGCACTGTGTAAGATGGCTTTGCTATGTGAATGTCATGCACAGCGAAATCCTAAAAGAGCACAATAAAGTTGGTGATATCTGACCATTAAAAAAAGTTAGAGCTTGCATATGATCAGTAACTTATTACTGTAGTATAAGTGACACACAGATAGGTGACATAGAATCTTAATCCCTGGGACTTCAAGGTCTACGTGGGGACTACCTGAGAGTACAGAAGATTAATAAATAAAGCAACTACCACGAACAGCTGCAATTTGAGTTCAAAGACGCGCATCAGGTTCTGGAGAAAAGGAAATTATTCTTGAAGAACATGACATCTGAAATGAATTTTAAGTGATGAATGGAATTTAAAGGCTAGAGTTGGAGATGGAGAAATAAAATCACATGCATAAACTTGTCATCCCTACAAGATTGAAGATAGCAAATAGTGCAGCCCGGTTGCCACAAAAGCTCTAGGAGTTGAGCACAGACGATAAAGAGCAGCTGCTGGAGAAGCGTGACTCTGTCCCTGGGCCTAACGCAGTGGGCTGCACAGACCTGGTGAACGGTAAATGTCAAATAAAAATAAAACTAAAATGTGCACTTCTTTAAAAAGTCCAAGCAGCGGGAAAACTGTCACAGGAATAATAATACCTAGCAGCATGGATTGCTATTTAGAAGGTCAGGTTAAGGCAAGCGTGTGACAGGACAGGAGGTACCAGGAAGCACACCGTGACTACAATCAGTGGGGCGCGTAACGAGCGCCAGAGTTCTTTGCCACCACCGAGGAAACTGCGGGCTCCGCTCTGGGGTCCGTTCTGCAGCCTGCGTTCAACACGGCTCAGCACGGTGCCGGCGCTGCCAGATGGTTCACATGGGTGCCAATCTGCCCTTAGGCCGCACTCGGCTTTTCTAATGGGCCAACTTCACGGAGCTCGGACTGGGATTTGGGGACGCAGAGGGAACCGCCTGCACGCACGGGAGAGCCCCTCACGGGGACGAGAACCTACCGCAGAACAGCAGGCTGCTGGTCCTGCTGTGCCTGATGAAGAACAGGAAGGGGCGGTCGGCACAGAACACCGGCAGACTCTTCGCGCAACACACTTCGATCTCACAAGCCGATGCCGCCGCCGCCTCTGTGCCTTCTTCGTTGACCTCCACCACACTCCTGTGCACAAACTTGGACAGACACAGGTCGCGGTCGGCCAGCATCCCGGACAGGTCCGCCTTGCCCTGCTGAAAGGCGTCCACCACGCCCAGACGCTGCAGCACGGAGCCCATGTCGTAGTCCTCCTGCAGCTGAAATCTCGGAAGGGAAACCTCCGCTTCGGTTCTCCTCATCTGCTCCGGACTGGTCCAGGTTTGCAATTTCTCAAAAGTGAGGGCTTTTTCCACCTGAAAGACCACAATTAGACTTCACCACTCAGACCTCAGTGCGCACCCACAGCTGTCCCTCCAGGGGGCAGCCCGTCCCCCCTGGCAGGCAGTGGTGCCAACTGTCGCACACTGTCCCTGCAGCTGCCTGGAAGCTTGTGAGGTCTCCGGCTTGTCCCGCACCCAGCCGCTGCGATGCCACCCCAGGTCCGGCTTTCTGAGGTAGGGGACGGGGCTGTGCCTCCTCACCACCAATGCCGACCAGTGTCTATGCCAGGTGGCTGCGCTTTGTGGGGATTTGGGCTTTTTGAGGTTTTGGTTTTCTGAATGAGGCTTAGATTTGAAGGGGACAAACCACTGCTGGTTAGCAAGAAACAAAAGGGCTGTCACTGTGAGCCTTCCGGGGAGGGGGCCTGCGGTTGCAGGGAAACGGGTCTGTCAGCAGGGAAAGAACAGAATGAGAGCCTCATTAGGCTTTCTAGCTAATCCTGACTACAAAGAGTTAAAGCTTTATAGAGGAAGTCCCTTGGAAGCAATGTCAAGGACAAGGAATACAAAAAAAAAGAAAAACCGGACGTAAAAAGACACAGATAGCACAAATAGCATTGGGACTTATGCTACAGGGAAAGCAGATGGGCAGAGCACAGAGAGGCCAGGTACACAGAGCCAAGACAGTGTCCCTCCCAGCCCAACAGGGTGCACAGGAGCGGGGGGCAGGGGACCCACTTTGGGGGGAACTCTTGCTCAGTGCGTACAGTAGGTACCCACACCCATGCACTCGCATAGCTATTTTCTTCACTGTGGGGTTGCAGTATTACTACAACAGATACGTGCCTCGCCTACTAACCCTAAGCTGACCTTCTAGAAAGCCCCTCCCAACCAACCACCTGCTCCTCCCCGAGATAAGGCCCTGGAAGGACAAACAGACAGAAAGAAGTCAGACAAAGCCCCCTAAAAGGAATGTCCGCATAAGCAGTGGTGCCTCATTTAATCCAAGGACAGCCCAGGGAGCCAATCAAATTGTGACAAATTCCGGAGGGGTGAGGTTCTCCCGAAACACCATAAAAGCAGCCAGGGATAAAGGCCCATGGGCATCAATCTTTCGAGGCCCCCTGTCCCCTGTCTGGGGCAGCTTTTTATCTTCTGCTTTTTTCTCCTAACAAATGAAGTGTCCTCCTCTCTTGAGCTCTGTCCCTCTAGTTCATTACTGTGCTGAGTTTAGCATCCCAGTTAGCTGCTCATCCCAGGGATGCTCATCGCTGGATGCGACAAGGTGGGACTCTGAGTGGCTTTAGGAGAACAGTGTCCTAGGTAGGGAGGGGGACAGAGGGACAGACAAGGGCAGCAATGTGTGCCAGTGCTGGGAAAGGACACAGGAAATCATCAGATGCTTCAGGCGGGACAGCAAACACACACACCCAGACCCCTGTCTCACCGCGCTGAGTTCCACGCCTTCGTCCGGGAGCACGAGCACCATGCTCAGCTCCTGGCCCTCGTAGGGCAGCTCCAGCACCTGGGCCTGCACCTCGCTCACGTGGGCCAAAGGAAACGTGCCTTCCCGGAACATCATCTGCACCGGCTTCTGCTCCTTCTGACGGGGTGAGCAGAGGAGCATGCGTGTCAGCAGATTCTCCAAGGAGCAAGAAAACTGCCCGAAAGAGCTGCCTGAGCGGCCCCACAGCCCCGATGGAAACCATGTTTGCGCTCCAGGTCACCCCTGGGGAAACCTCATGCAGCGCTTCCCACTGGCATGGGAGGCCGTGGAGAGTGAGCAGAGGCAGGAGCAGCGTGGGGAGATGTTCTGGCCAGCGAAAGAAAACGGGATGCTCAGAATTTTCCACGAGCTACTGCTTGGCTCTGAGATGCCCCCAGAGTCCCGTGCAAAAAGTAAATGAATCGTTATATAGAGCGCATCTTATTTTAAAGTGGAGGGGTAGTTGAACATGTATAATCACCCTAAATGTTTTCTTCCTAATTAGTTTTCTGCTTTTTAAGGGATTATAGGACTTGGCAAATTATGCTAACTCTGCTTTAACTGAAGTTAAAAATGTCAGGACTAAGGTCTTTGCCACCTGGTTTTAATATTAGAAATTTAGAAATACTGAATTACTAATTTTTAAGTTAATGAACAACAATTCAAATGAATACTTACTTTAATTTTAAAATTACTTGATTAAAGATATATGTTTTCACATTTTTTTCTTGACCCCGGCCAGTGTCCCGTACACATATAACAATCTCTTAACACATTTTTTTATTGCTTCTACCTAGGCAACTTGGACTTAAAGGAAAATCTTCAGCTTCCAGACTGAGGTTGCAGCAATAGATGCAGAAGAAATTATCAGACAATTATGAGACAGAAAATTATAAGCAGCAAATATTCTTTACCCCCATAATTTTTTTCCACAGAGTTTAAAAATCAATTCAGAAATATATTGTTTGAAAGAATTTTTAACCACTTATGCCCTTACAAAATTAAATTTTTCTCTTCCGTTGTTTATTAAATGATTTTGTTTAAAGCTTCTCCGTACCTGGTTTATTTTGAAAGGCATTTCCGTTGTGCACGACTCCTGAAACGGTTCGTCCCACCTTCCTTTGAAGTAGACGGCATTAATGAGAACCAGCCTGCTCTCCTCATCAATTGAATTCTTTGCCAACAACTCTTGAATTTTGCCTTTTGAGAAAAGCAAAGACTACATTCAGTGGCTCCCTATAAACACATGATGAACTATAGGACAACATCCCGGCAGATTTACACACGATGTTTTCAAACTTGCTGAGTTAGGATCGTTATACATTGAAAAGTCAAAAACAACCCCTAAGAGTGGTGGTCATGCATGTGGACACTTGGGGAACACCCACCAAATGAAGGGTGCTGAAAGGGTTCCGAGTCACTCAAGGGAAGCAGGTCGTGAGAAGGAAAGGACGGGTTGGAGATCAAGCAGAGCAGGAAATGAGAGGTGGGCTGGGTGGGGACTGTGGTCCCCTCAGTGGTTAATGGAGAGTGTGGTCTAAGGCTCCACGCTCACACCCAGAGCTAACACTGGGCAGGGATGAGTCAGTGTGTGAGGCAGCCAGAACAGGGGGCGCACAGGGGGGAAGTGGCTGATGGGCACACGAGGGGCTTCTGGGAGCACAGGGAAGAGAGATTACTGCTGGATCCTCTAGACAGAGCACCAGGCATCCCTGAGGAAGATAACGTGGGGAATTCGCTCCTCTTCCCCTGGATATCGAGGGCGGCCTTTTCATGGACTAAGAGCATCCTTGCTACTTCCTGCTTCAAGAGGGCACAAGTGGTAAAGATTCCAGGAAGAAATGGGGGAATAATTGCTGAGTCTTAAAGGGAAAACTACCTCCCATTTGCTACTGTCCCATTTGTCAGCAGAAATAGGAATGCTCCTAGTGGGGTGCGGGTGTGTGAATGGGTCACACGTCCAGCCATCATCGATCTTGGGGGCCAGGGTTGGAATCCTTCACTCTCTGAATGGGAAATGAATGAGGATCAGGCCCAAACAGAGGCTGCTTTCAGCGTGGGCCCATTAGGACTGAGGATGGTCGAGTGCAGTAGAAAAATCAAGCCTAGGTTTATCGAGTCTAATCAAGGGAGTTTAAGTGGGAGACACGAAGGAGGTGGTAGAATAAGATCCCATAATGCAGACAGGAGGTGGGGGTGGAGGCTGCATATACTTTAGGACGAGGTGGCCCAAATGCCTGGTGGTTATGGCCTAGATTGCGAATGTCCCCATAAGCCTCATGAGTTCAGAGTTGGGGCTTTTGGAAGGTGACCGGACCATGGGGTTGCTCTAGCTGACTCGCTGTTAGGAGGTGAGGCCATGCTGGAGGTAAATCAGTAGGACAAGGAGCTGCACTACGATGTGGTCCACTGCTGTCCTGGGCTCTTCCCTTCTCTCTCTGCTTCCTGGCCACCATGAGGTAAGCAGCCGTCTTCCATGGCGGTATTTCCCACCAGGCCATTTCTGCATTGAATTAGCCAACCATGGACTGAATCTTCTAAAACTGTGAGCCAAACTAAATCTCTCCCTCTTCATGCTGTGGGATTTGGGTCTAGGGTCCCGGTGAGGGGAGAGTGACTAAGACAGTGATCAGGCAAGGTCCGTCCGTCCACCTCCTCCTCACAGAGAGGAGGGGGCACCTGACGTGAACATTTCAAGCCAGTGAAAGTGTGTTCTGATGTAAATGTTAAACTGAAGTCTGGCCTGAGTTTCTTGTGACATTCACAGCAGCAACTCTGGTCGTAGGAGAAGAGACAAAAGGAAGTCCCTGTTACTGAAACCCTGAGATCCGATCAGGAGAGCCGTGAGCCCACTCATGTTCAAAAGCACCCCAAGGTCCCGGCGGTCAACTGCACTCTGACCATGGGAAGGGCCGGGAGTGAGGGGTGGGTGGGAGAGGATGGGGAGAAGGCAGGAAGCAGGAGGAGAGAAGGGGAGCAGAGGAGAAGAAACAGGGAGGAGGGGATGGGAGGAGAGGTGGGTGAGGGAAAGAGTGGAAGGAAGCGCTCACACTGACCTTCGGTTTTTCTGGACACCCAAGCATTGATGTGCTTCCTGGACCTCTCTGGGGCTTTGGCAAAGGACAGCTGCTCCGGCTCGGCGTGGTAGAACTGCAGACAGGACGCCTGAAACGACTGTGGACAGAGATGCGCCGGGTGAGGCCACGGAGCTGCAGAAAGGTCAGCAAGCTGCCAAGCATTCTGAGTGCTACGGGGTTCTCTGAAAACTTAAAATGGGCACACGTGTCTTAGAAGACGTCACACTGAGTCTACAAGATGTGAAATACCAGTTTCTAGGTAGGGACGTGCTGAGTCTGGAATAACTGGACATGAATGAAAGAGCTCTAGAAATAGTCAAGTGGGAAACCATGCACGGAATCCTTACAGAGCTGTCGTCATTTGAAAACAGATTGCCCATCAGTTCCTCAAGTTCTCTAGGGTCCTCCTGGACTCTGGGCCACCAGGTATTTAAATCAACTTTTCCTGTTCTCGAGGCTCAACTCACTGAGAGGAATTCGCAGCTTTCTTCTCCAAAGAGCCTGTTGGCTATGCTGAGGGAGAACGGAGCGCCCGGCCTGTGCACTTGGGTGAGAAGCGACTGGAAGCCACCGTGGATGTCCTCGTCAGTGTTTAACACCAGCACCTGTGCAGGAAGGCAGTGTGCATTGTCAGGGTTGTCCTCTGGGCTCACAAAGTTTACCCCCCCAAAAAAATTTTTTTTCAAGTACTCCATAAAAGGATCCTTCAAAAGAACTTGTTCTTCTTCCAATTTTTTTGAGCCAGGATCTAGACATGTAGGCCAGACTGGACTCAAATTCATGGTGACACATGTACTTACCCTGATTCAAACATTACACAATTAATCCTACAGGCATCAAAACATCAGCTATTCCACAAACACATACAATTGCTAGGTTTTTATGTATCACTTAAAAATGCATTTAAATTTTTTTTAAAACCTAGGAAAAAGAGAATATGACTCTATCTATGACAATGAAGAAACAAGAAAAGTTACAGAGAACTACTTCTTAAAGGCGTTAGGTGATCTTTAAAATAATTTTTTCTAATATTCAATAATTTTATTCCTCATGACACTGGTCCATAACAGGAAAAGATTATGAGGTACAAAATTCATTATAGAAAGTTTAAAGATTACTGAAAAGAAAACGTCAAAAATTGAACGAATGCCACTGAACTGCAAGCTTAAAAAGTGGTTCAGATGGCAAATTTTGTATGTATTTTACCACAAGAAAAATCTAAGAAAGAAAGTGAAAGTTAAACCAATTTCACTTAAGACTGTGGCATCACTGTCATGGCTATGAGCTAACTCCCGTGGAGCGCTTGTTTCCTATGAATCATCTCATCAAATCCTGCCGGAATTGCGAGAACACTTACAGAAGTAAAGGCACAGTTCATAATCAAAGTGTCAAATCTCAAACCAAAACGGGCACGCGGGACTGGACGAAAATGCTTTCCAGTCTCAGATGTTTGTGTCTGCAGAATGAATCCGCAGGAAACTTTCCTTCCTTCTGCTGGAATTCTTAAAGCTTTTGACAACATGACAGAGCAAATAATCTTTAGAAACCCTCCTGCAGCCCAGTGTTGCTGCAGCCCAGGCCTGTGTGTGACAGCAGCGTGCGCTCAGCTACCGAGTGCCGGGGACCCGCTGAGCACTGGGGCCGCGGGAGCCCCACCTGGCGCCAGCGCAGCTGCCAGACAAGCGGGAAGAGGCTCCCTCACAGGGTTCCTCAGGGAGCTCAGAACCTAGGGACCATGAGAACCACCAGAAGGGACTTCCCCTCCGGGCATCCGCCTCCGCGCCTCCCACAGAGAGCGGGGAAGAGGTGAAAAAGAGCTGTCATTACTGAAAGGGTCCTCAAGGCAAGGCTGGTCACACTGAGACCAAAATGACAGTGTGAAGCACGCCCTGCGCAGAGCTATGTGCAGGGGCGACAGATGCCAATGACCGGGCTTGAGGGTGTTTTCTCAGGCACCTGTCTCCTGCCCACCCTGTGAAGCCCTAGGGACAGGGACTGGTTCTACGACATTTCAGATGTGCCCTGAACGCATGGCCCATGGCACCCACTGGAGCCTCCAGGGTGGGATCGAGGCTTCGCGTCCGGCTGGGCCCTGCCGTGCTCTGTTTTTCTCTTGCTAGGTTGGTAAGGCAGGTTGCTACCTGTCTCAGGAAATGGCCCGGGACAGGCAGTAAACTTCCACACCAATGAATAATTGCACCTACAAAGTCTGTGCTCCAAAAACAGACAGATCTCAGCCACTTACGTTTCAAATAATTCCAGCAACCTTTTCTTCACCCCTCTGTGGTGCTGGGGATCAAATGCTAAGCAATCCCTTACCACAGCACACCCCAGCCTCAGCTCATTTTCTAAACCAAGTGCCAGGCAAAATCTTGAGTCGTCCTTGAGTTATTATTTGGCGAAACTCTCCCTGCCCTGCCACCATCACAAAAGACCAAACAAACAAACAAACAAACAAGCCCAATTACTGAAGGAGACCGGGGAAAGGCCAGCCTACCTGGACCATCTGGGCCGCTGTGCTGCCCTTGGCCCCCAGCAGGACCATGGCCAAGGCAGACGACACACTCACGGGAGAGTAGAAGATATTGTGCGCAGGGTTGTCTTGACCAAGAAGCTTTAAAAGGCGGATGGCAAAGGCGCCATTGGCTTCTGACAGCATGTTCATGATGCAGGTCTAGAGGTGAAGACGAAAGGGCCACGTCATGCATGCAACTCACCCCTGAGCGTGCACTGCCCGGACTCCCGGCCACGTGCTTTTGGAAACTGTGCTTTTGGTTTTCATCACGAAGCTTCCAAATATTTTAAGTTGGACCCAAAAAGTCCATTTACTGACACTCTCTTTCCAAAACTATGCCCAGATTTTAGAGGAATTAGCTAAGTGTGATGGTGGCAGCAGCCCACAGCAGCCTGAGAGCCTCTGGGAAACCCACAGAACTCTCTCATCTACACAAGTAGACAGACAGACAGATGCATGTAAACAAACACACACACACAGGACACAGCTGGGCCAGGTGAGCCCCCATCCTTCCCATTAAGGACCAACTCCTTTCTCCGAGGGGCGGGACAGAGTCAGGGATAAAGAGGACAAGGAGGAGGAGGAGGAGGAAGCAGAGGAGAAGGAAGAGGAGGAGGAGGAGGAGGAGGAGGAGGATGAGGATGGACAGACCTGGAGACCCAGCGATAAACACCGAGGATCTCTAGCCTGGCCTCGGTGTCCCTCCCCGTGCTTATTCTCACTTCTGTTTATGGAGAATCTTGTGCGATTTTCAGCTGTGCACCAGGCCGCGAATACACCCAAGATAGGAGCTGCTGCCTGAGGCAGCTGATGTCAGATCTGCTGTGAGGCCAGAGCTGCCTTCTGCAGGGACGGCTCAGGGGCCCGGGCCAGCTGAGGGCGCCAGGCTGCAGTCTCTCCTGCCCTGCAGCCTGTGTCCCTGATGGGCAGCCTGGCCCGCTGACCTCTCCCCACAGCCTGCATCCAGTCCAGAGTTCCTCCCCATCCTGCCCTGCTCCGGAAATCACGTGACCCGAAACCCTGGACTCAGGGAGACAACACTGTTGTTTATCCTATGTTTGTCTCCCTTTCCCTAGGAAACTCAGGTCTCCCTGGGAATCCATGGGGGCGCTCTCCTCCCTGCTCCCAGCTCGCCTGGGGAACCACCCTGACCCTTCCCATGTGCCTCTTCCCCACCCATTCCCAAGAACCCTCTTCTGCCCCTGCCCCCCAATCTCCCTCCACCTCCCACTTGAGACCCTGGTCCCGGTCTACACCACCCTGGCTCCTCTCCAGAGCCCCTGCTGTCCCTGCCACTGTGGTCCCTTCTGTCACCTGCCTGTGCTCACTGCCATGCACATCACACAGCTCCCCAGGCACCACTGCTCTACCTGGGTGCTGACCTCCGCCCCTTCCTTGCTCCTGCCGCCACCCCAGCCCGTCCTTGTCCCCTTCTCAGCGGTCTCTGAGCCCCGCGGACGCTCTGTCCACTAAGAAGGTCCCTGCGCCGTGGCGGGGCGGCTCCCCCCCCCAGCATCTTGGGGCAGCCCAGGTCGCCTCCCCTCCCACCTTCCTGGCCAAAGCCCCCTCCCCGCTACGGAGCAGCCTCTCTCAGTGCCTTGGGGGCAGCCTGGAGGCGGTGGGGGACAAGGACCCTGTCCCACAAGGGACGCGGCTCAGGAGAAAGAAGGCGTCTGTCTCCTAGGGGTGCATGGCAGGAAAGACTGATGGGTAGGGGCGCTGGGTGCGGATGGGAGCTTGGGACGGAACAGGGTGGAGAGGAGGAACTAGGGCGGGGCTGCTGCAGGCGAAGCCCAGGGCAGGGCGCGGCTGGGCGGTGGCCGGGACAGCCCCACGCGAGGCCACCTGCGCCGCCCCCTCCGTCCCCGAGCTGGGGCTGCAGGCGCCACCTGCCCGGCCGCCCGGGTCTCTCCGCGGCCCCGCTCCGTCCCCAGGGCCTGACCTGGTCTGTCCCCCACCCAAGCCCGCCACACCCGGCCTCACCTTCCCACCTGGCGTCGTCCAGCTGGACTCTGGGCCCCACCCCGATGGATCGCAGGACCGCTGGCCGCTGCGTGTGGCCGGCCAGGGACGCAGGGTTTTTGTGGCCCTGGCGGCGAGGGAGTTTCCGGCCGCAGGGGCGGGGGCTGTCCTGTCCTGTCCCCGCCTTCCGGCCAGCCGCGTGTCCCCCTGGGCCACAGGGCCCCCCGCGGGGCAGAGGAGGTGCTGGCGTCCTTACTGCGACAGTGCGACTCCAAACCTACTCTGGAGACAATTAAATTGCGAAAGTGAAAGCGAAGCAGATCTTGGGACTCTGAAGAAGCAGAGCCAGGAGGGAGGCAGGAGGGGCCTTCTGACCCAGCAGGAGCTACTTAGGGAGAAACTGTCTCAAAATTTAAATAAAAGTGGGGTGGGGGGGTGGCTGAGGATGTAGGAAGGTCCTGGGTCCAATCCACACTACAGCCCCCACCAATAACCAAAGAACAAACAAAAACCCCAGAAGCGAAGAGGACTAGGAGCTCGGGCTTCCTAATTCCAGGAAGCAGAAGGAGAGGGAGGAGCTCAGACTTCACCGGGAGGTCGGTGGGCTTTACACAAAGGGGCCCTTAGATGAGTCCAAGCCTTTGTCCCAGCGCGGCCCCCACACCTCTGGTTAGTCCACGCCCAGGACCCCTCCGGAGCCGGGGTCCGAGCTCCTGGGAGCCCAGGTCTCCTCTAACCCAGGCCTGGGCCTGCAGGCTGCCCTGTGTGTCGTCCTGCTCTTCCAGCCAAGGGACAGAGGCTGAGTGAAACCAGCTCAGGACACTGACTTTGTCATCTGTCATTGGGCACAGGGGCAGGGACCACCTCAGAGAAGTTCCGGTGGCATCCAAGACAGCACTGTCCCCACCCTCTGTGCTCCAGCCAGTCCTTAGGCCCGCGGCCATTGGAAGCGTCTGTGACAGTGTCCTTAGGAGCACAGGCCACGGGAAGCTTTCTGGGCAGCAGGGAGCCTTTTTCCAAGGCTCATCTGTCCTGTTTGAAGTTTATCCAACCGCCTGCGATCTCCTGAGGCCTGACTTGGGGTGAGGCCAGCTGGGGTCTTCTAACGGAGCCCCCTTGGGTGCCAGCCCTGTCTTGGGATGACCCCGACCCCTGAGAGTCAGGGATCCTTAAATTTTGCCTCACTTAGCAAAAACAAAACAAAACCCTTTAGTAAACTAGAATATACACAACATAATACTGATAAGAGAAGAATCCTGAAATTCCAGAGTTAGGTAACTGGCAGGAAGAGGGGAAGGAAAGGATAAGAGTTTATACTAACTGACAGCTTCCAGCTAAACCAACAAGAGAAAAAATAAACTTTTCCGCCTCCTTTCCTCATATAGTGAAGATTAACCATTGGGGCCGCATCTCCTTCTGTGCGGGCAAAACCAACCAGCAAAGCTTTTCTGCATGGCCCACCCAGGACTTCGCCGGCCTTGCCTCGTCCTTCCCCTCTTCTCCAGCCAATGTTGGGTCCACGTAAGTCATTTATGGCTTTTTCTCTCTGAATTTTCATTATAAAATCCCTGGCTCCTTTGATCCAGAGGACATTTTTTAAGCCGGGTACGGTGGCATTGGCCTGTAAACCCGGCACTCCGGAGGCTGACAGGGCAGACTGCGCTACACCCTGGCCTCAAAGCCAGCCTGGCATACATAGCAGGACCTTGTCTCGAGAAACCAACAACCACAACAATAAAAAAAGGAGGGGACATTTTTCCAGCTGCTCCTCGGCCAGCTGTAGGAGGCTTAGTGAACTTACCCGAGGCCAGTCCTTTTAGTTTTTGCTAGCACTGTAAGAGCTTAATGAACTCACTTATTTCAGAGATCTCTTGGTCTCAAAGTTCTGATTTAACGACATTCATCCCTTTAAAGCACACAGTTCAGCGGCTTTTACTATATTCACAAAGCTGAACAACTGCCACCACTGCGTAGCTCTAGAACATTTGCATCACTTCCGGCAGAGATGGGGCGGCGTCCCAGAGCAGTTATCCCGCGCGGCCTCCTGCCTGTGCCTCCAGGCCTGACAAACACGAGCCCGTGTTCGACGTCTGCGTATTTGTCTGTGGTGAGCTCCTCCCATGAGCGGGTCATCCAGTGTGTGGTCTTCAGCTTTCTCTTGCTAATCTAATGCTTTCAGGTTTCATCCTTGAAGGGTCAACAGAGCATTTACCAATTGTTGATTTTTATCAAGGAAGAATATTCAGAATGATATTGTGTGTGTGTGTTCATTTTGTGTCTTTATCAATTGCCACACATTTGGCTGGTTTCCATCTTTTGTCTATTGTCAATAATGCTGCTGTGAATTATTCGAGTATAATTTTATATGTAAATGTGTTTTCTTCTACTTATCTTGGGTATAAACCTACAAATGGAATTTCTGAGCCATATAGTAACTCTCTATTTACCTTTCTGAAGATGTACCAAAGTATTTGTCAAAGCTACTGTATAATTGTACATTCTTGTACAATCCCTGTACTGTATAATTGTACACACGGAATGTAGTGGGCTCATGAAAAACTCTGATAAATCTTTAAACTAAAAATTTATTACAGGGCCGGTGAGATAGCTCAGCAGCACAAGCACCTGCCTGGCAAGCACGAGGTCCTGAGTTTGACTCTCGGTACCCATATATGAAAAAAGGGCCGGTGATATCGCTCAGCAGCACGGGTGCCTGCTGGCATGTGAGGTCCTGAGTTCAACTCTCGGTACCCACCAAAAAAAAAAAAAATTAGTACAGTTAAAGATACATTGGCTTCGATCCCCCTCAAAATGTTCAAAATACTCCCCCTCACATAGAACACACCTGTGCCATCATTCTTGGCATTGTGTCTTTTACTGTGATGTTTTTGTTTTAATTTAAAGACTCAGTATCTATTTCAGTCACCTCTGTGCTCTGTCTTTCTTATTCAGCCGCTCTGCTGGTGTCCATGAGGTCTCACTGTGGTTTTGAGCAGCTCGCCTCTGGTGAGTTGAGACTCAGCATCACTTCCCGTGCTTGCTGACCTTCTGTATGTCTTTCCCCTAGAATTACCTGTGTAAATGCTTCCGCTTGCTTTTAAATTGGGTTATTGGGTTTTTCACTACTGAGTTCTGTAAGAGACTTTGTACTGTGTGAGTTACGGTTTTTTTCCTCATCTCTATGATGAGCTCTGAATCTCCCCAGGATTAAAGGACCCTACTGTGTAACGTGGCAGTGGACCGTCAATGATGTGAGAGGAGATGGGTGGGCAGATCTTCCCTGAGTCCTGCCGTGGGGCCACCTCTTCTTAGAGCATGTGGGGCCTCGATCCCCGCCACACTCATGTAGTAAGGTGACTTCTACTGCTTTTCTCACCTCTGCTGCTCCCGCTCCCTTTTTTAGACTGCTTCGTGGACTGCGGGCCGTCTCTCAGGCTGACTGCTCTTCAACCTGAAAACTGCCTCCGCTTGGGGCTGAACTTACTTCTGATTCGGAGATTTCCACGTTCCGACCCTGGGCGTAGGTCAGTGATGTCTGACGTTGGAACCGCTCAGAGGCCTCTGCACCAGGGATGCTGGGTACCCCTGCCCCATCCGTCTTCTCTTGCTAGTGACACAGCACCACAGCCAGGTAAGTTAGGAAGAAAGAGGATTCTTTGGGCTCACTCTTCTGTCAAAGGTTGAAGGGCCACATCTGGAGAGATTCTCCTTGCAGACAGAGCCCCGAAGTGGTGTAAAGCAGCACGTGGCAAGAAATAGAGAAGTCGACAGAGACCGAGCAAAATCGGCTTTGATGCCAGATCCACTCTCAAAACCCATTAACCCATGGGTCGTCTTGGCTTTAGTGGGTCAGTTCCTGAGAGCGGAGCACCAAAAATCTCTGAAAGGCCCCACCCAGCCTCGTTTCTTAATATCGTGCCATGGGAATTACATTTCAACGTGAGTTTCAGAGGGCGAAAGTGTAACGTACCACTGGGAAGAGTCTAAGTTCTGCTAACAAATGAGACAGTAGAGAAGGAGAGGTCTTCTTTCCTTAAAGATTCAGCAGTTGTTTCCCCATTTCTCCTTGGAATCTTTGACACTTAAACCCTCTTGAGACAGTTAATTAGCAAGGATGCCCTTAGTTCATTGAAATGATACCACTTGATAGCCAGGATTGGAAATATTAAATCCAAAATAAGCAGGAGAAAATAAGCAATAATGATCAGAGCTGGAATCAATGACTTGAAAACAATAAGTGATTAAACTGAAAACTTGGAAGTGCTTCCTTGAGAAAAACTAAATTGTAACCCTCTAGCGAGTTGAGAAGGGGGAGGAATTATCAGTGTTAGGAATAAAAGTGATGGTGTCACAACAGAATTCATAGATAATAAAAGAAAGAAAGGAATAGTACGTACAACTTTATGCCAATATATTGAACAAATTGGATAAAATGATCAACTATTTAAAAAGCAAAGACTACCAAAGCTCACACAAGAATAGATACATTTGAGTCCTGACTCTTAATAAACACTATATTTGAAGTTCAAATGCTCACAAGGACACTCTAGTTTCAATGACTTCACTGGTGAATCCTACAAAATATTAATGAGTGAAATAATGAAAATTCTATAAAATCTCTACTCAACTCATTCTATGAGACCAGCATTACCACGATATCCAAACAAGACAAAGAGATGACAAGCAATGAAAACTAAAATCAATGTCCTTCATGAACATAGATGAAAAATTCTGAAAGAATCATAGTACACTGAATCCAATAATGTACAAAATGGATAGCACTTCATGAGTGAATGGGATTTATCCTAGTAATGCAAGACTGGTTTAACATTAGAAAATTAAGTGAGGGACTGCATTATATTAACAATCTGAAAGGAAATATGGTTATCTCAGAGATGGGGAAACAGCATAGAACAAAATTGAATATCTGTTCCTGATTAAAAACTGTCAGCAAGCTAAAATTAGAAGGGAACTCCTTCAACCTGATAAAGACCTTCTATGAAAAACCTACAGTTATACCATACATACTAATGCAAAGCTACTTGCTGTAGTGTGGGTTCTCTGGAGCGCAAGAAAGGAAGAAATGGAAGAAAGGGTATGTAAATAGAAAAGAAGACACAATCGTCTTTATTAACCAGAAATATGATTATTTGTAGGATACTTAATGTAATCTATAAAAAAGGCTACTAATGAGTAAATTTAATGAGTTTACAAGGTTGAAACACAAAAATCAATTATATTTCTAATCTAAATTCACAGGGAAATGCAAAGAACCAAAGCTTGCTGAAACAATTTTGAAAATAGGAACAATAATTAAGGATTTACATTTTCTCACACCTTGTGCTTAAGCTACAATAATCAAGAGTGTGTTGTTGGGATCGAGATAGACTAGCCATTGGAATCTATTGGAGTTCTGAAGCAGACACAAATGTATACCACTGGTTGAATTTTGACCATGGTACAATCATACTTCAGTGGAAAAATGTGGTCTTTTCAACACATGCAAAAATGTGAACTCCAAATGGATCAGATATAAAATCTAGTAGTATAACATATCGAGAAGAAACATAATGGACACTTTCTAAGACCTTGGGTTAGGCTGAAAGTTCCTAAATTACAGTAAGACCACAGCGCATAAACAATGATGAACTAGATTTCATTAACATTAAGAACTCCTGTTCTTTGAAAAACACTTTTATCTGCATAAAAATTCAAGCCAAAGGTGAATAAAAGTGTTTATAAGTCACACATCTGATAAAAAAAAGACTTTGTGTCTATAATATAAGAACTCCCTCAAAGGCACTAAGCAAGCAAAGCCAAAAAAATTAAATAAAGTAAATTAAAATAAAAGTTGACATATTTAAGAAGACATTTCACCAGAGTACCTCTATGGATGACAAATGAGCACATTTTAAGTGTTGAACATCATTAGTGCTTAAATATGTGAAGTTCACCATTTCAAGTACACCTTAATAAAACTGTGAAAATGCGTTTTAAAAATAGAGGAGTCAGTGATACTAGCTTTTCAGTTCTGTGGATTCATTTTTCTTTTTTAAAGCAAATCCACTTTGGAAAATGTGTTCCTTAAAATGAATGTGGTCTAAGAGAGAATAGAGCTTTGCTTTGTAATTTTTAAGCAAGAGCTGTGCTATGATAAACAACTCATGTAACAGGCCAAGACATAGGGATGCAGGAACAGACACTGTTCAGCCTAAGTCTAAAAAACTAAGCCAGGGCCGGAGAGATAGCTCAGCAGCATAAGCGCCTGCCTGGCAAGCATGAGGTCCTGAGTTCGACTCCCGGTACCCACGTAAAAAAAACAAAAAACAAACAAAAAAACTAAGCCAGGCAGCAAATGGTAGTGTGAGTTAATGACCATCAGCCCAAAGCCTTAGAGACCAATTTGGAAGAACCCTCAAAGTGCACCCATCTATAGTCCCCAAATTTCTACCACAACACATATTCTTTTCTAATAAAAAGACAATGAGGAGGTCCTTCCTTAAGCAGAGGGTGTGCTTGAGCCATCTCTGAGCGTCTGTGATCTCCTTAGAGGACCTCCGCTCCCAGGAGGGGTTGAGCGTTCTCTTCAGTGATCTGTGTGCTCATCACAGGGTGTCTGTGTGGCATCGGATTCAGAGAGACACCCCCTGTCCCCACCGGAACCTCAGGGCCACAGCACCTGCCCTGGAGCTGAGGCTGATGGAAGGAGGAGATGAAGGAACTGCTTCCGTGACGGACTCTGTGACACGTGCGATGTGCAGGAATGTATGACCCTGGGGGAGGGAGAGATGCTTGAATGGTTGCGAGGCCCTGGGCGGCTGTGGGTGAGCCTTGCAGGCTCTCTGGCTTGGCACACCAGGTCTGGGCTGGCATCTCCTGGAGACCCTGGAGGTGGCGGGGCACAGCTTGGAGACATCCCAGGACACAGGACACATACAGTGCTGTCCAGGACTCCCTGGAAGCTCCTGAGGATATCCACAAGTGTGGCTCAGCCTCGGAGGGCTCTGGAGGCCATCACAGGGCATGCCGGCCAGGGCAGAGCCACTCAGAGGTGCCCACGTGCTCCCAAACAAGCACAGCCTTCGGGCCTCCAGCATCGTCGACCCGAGCCTCAGTTGTTCCCCATGGCTGTAATGTTCAGCAGACACAGCTACGAATCACTCAGTGCTCACACTTCATTTGTCCAAACTGCTGCACCAGTTCGATCCGACAAGGGTTTTTGTGTTTGTATTTTGAGACGGGGTCTCACTAGATAGCTGAGGCTGGCTTCAAACTCATGCTCCTCCTGCCTCAACCTCCTGAGTGCTGGGTTTATAGGTCTGCACCACCAAGCCGGCTGATCCTACAAACTTTAAATGAAGGCAAGGTCGTCAGAGGGAGGGGGGTGCAGGAACAGCAGCCGCACCTCTCCGCGGACAAGGCACTGCTAGTTGTCGATTAGGAGGTGCTCCACGGAGCACGGCAAGGGTGGGCTGCACCAGATCTTGTTCTATCCTGCTGTCTCCGCCCTCGGCATGCTGGCCTCTGCCAGATCAGACATCCGGACATCCGGCCCTCCCCATTGCCTCTGCAGAGCACTTGTGTGTGACCTTAGAAACAGGCAGTCCCAGCCTGCATTCCAGAGCAGACAGAGCTCTCACCCCCAAAGCTCTCACCACTCCTCCACTGCAAAGAAAGGACACCGCTTTAGCCGGGCGAGGAAAACGTGAAGTGCACTTAGTCAAATTTTCTGAAATTGTACGGGCTGAAAACTTCTCACTAGTACATACTTTTTCTACCTGGAAAAGCAGAGTCACATCTTAAAATCCAGAAGCCAACACCACGCCCCACTTCCCCACGCACTATTCCCCTCCCCGGGCTGGGCTCCCACGTGACTACACGGTGAGGCCCGATGTCATCTACAGATCTTCTTCTTGTGAACACACCACGCTTTCCCCCAAATTCTCCCTGCCCCTTTCTGTCTTGTGGGCACCAGAGTAAAACAGCTGGAAAACATCTGCTACAAACAGATTTTTAAGAAGACTCCCTGCCCCAAACTCATTTCAGATTATATTGCAGTAATTTTCATAATCAATCAGCTATATCAGTATTATACACATTCTTGTAAGCCAGAGAAACAGTTTGGCAAAGGAGAGACAAAGTTAGGGCACAGAATTCTGCCTGCCACAAGCGGAGGAGACAGCAGCCCCACCAGGGAGGGAAGTGTGCTTCTGGGAGAGGGGAGCAGAATTGGGCATTCAGAGGGGTCATTGCTTTCAGCACCCCTGTTTGCCCTGGGGTCAGCACCCGGTCCTCTGCGAGCCATCACATGTTGTCCTTAGTTACAGGGAGGAAGCAAAGGAGGGACGGGAACTTTCCTCTTCCCCTCTTCACCGCCTGGGCTCCCATGCATGCGCTTACAGTGCAGCTCCGGATCACCTGCATCCCCAGCCTCTGCCCATCCGTTTAAGTAGCCAGGGCAGAACTGCCACTTGGCTCCCAGCAGAGCCTCCTGAACCCATAAGAGAAGCCAGGGAAGCCGGCAACCCCGACGTCAGTGCCCTGTGTGGAGGTGTGCGGGGCTGGACCTGCCAGCAGCCAGTGTCGATGCTTGAACTCTCAAGAGCTGGGTCACCGTGCTGGAAGCCCTGACACCATGGGAACCATCAGCATGGTCAATCCAGGCTTTACTCAGAGAGCAGGTTGGCCGGGAGTCGTGTTTTGGGATTTTGTTTTTCCCTGTCTTGAGAAGCTTCATAGAGAAGCACACCCATGGATCTCAATTTTTGGTTTGTTATTATCTTTTATTTTTTGAGAGTCTATATAGTTCAGGCTGGCCTTTAACTCATGTGGCCCAGGTTGGCCACAAATTTGTGGCCCTCCTGCCTCAGCCTTCTGAGCGCTGGGATTATTTCAAGCCTGCACCACCTCACCCAGCTAGTGCTTATGATTTAAAATTATTTCCCCAAGTTAAAAGGAGCATGAAATAACATTCTTAGAGTTAAAGCTGTGCGTAGAAATTATACACTGAAGGCAGTTATCCTAAATAGTTGCCCACTTAGATAATTGGCTTTATGGCTTTTTGTTCTTGAAGAGGAGAATGTGGCATGATGTGCAGGGAAAGCTAATTGTAAAGCTTGCATGAAATGTAGTTTATTTGTTTATTTAGGACAGGGTCTCACTATGCTGCCCAGGTATCTATGCTAATGCAGAATAAGACGATATACTCTAAGCTGGCCAGGAGTGTGCCAGGTGGGAGTTCCAGCTACTGGGGAGGCTGAGACAGGAGGATGGTGTGAGCTCACAAGTTGAAGAGCAGGCTGGGAAAATTCATGAGACGTTGACCCAAAAAAAAAAAATTAATATGATGGCCGTGTCTGTGCTCCAAGTTCAAGCGGAAACTTCCCTTCAATCCAAATAATACGACCAGTGATTAAGATAGATTTATTCAAAGATGAATAAAATAAATACAAAAATTGTAGTTTTAAAAAAAAATCTCCTCTTTCCCCCACTAAAGATATCTAGGGGGCATAAATCCATTCAGAAACATATTAAGAATCCAGAGATTTTTGAGATAAATTTTTTATTGTTCCCATTCAAAAATCTTCCCTACCTTATTATTTTTAGGAAGTCATGGTGTATGTAAAAAATGCTTCCCTACGTGGTTGATTTTAAGGACCCTACCAGATGGAATACAAACAAGGCCTCAGGCAGGAAACATTTTTGGGGGATTTCTCAGCACTACTAAGAGGAAAGGAATCTGAGATCCTAACACTAGTTCAAATTATTTTTCCAAAAATTACACCATCAGGGTCAAAAAGTTCCAGAGAAATAACAAAGCCATGTCACCGCCTTGACAACTTTTCAAAATTCCTAACAGGCATCCAGGTCAGTCACAATAGCAGCACTGTGGAGGCGACACCCTGCCACTCTTTCCTGTCACTGATATCACTGACACTCTTTCCTGTGACGCTGCCATGTATTCTTCTGGAATGTTCTATATTGTTGGCCAAGGACAGCTTGCGCAGTTTTGCCTGACAAGAGTGCTTAAATGGCTTCAATGAGAAAAGTATTGAGCTTGGCCAGATTCTGCGAAGGATTCCACATCTTTGAAAATGTTTTCTTCCTCCTGACCCATCTCTCCTATAAATGACTACATACAGATCATGCTGCATATTAAGATTCATTTATTCAGTTGATACAAAAATAACAGAACATTTACCGTGTGCTTGGCGCTATGTTATTATGTCATGGTCACCATCTAGCATAGGTCCTTGTGTCAGTGATGATGGAAATGAAATCTGAGACAACAGCACAAATTTAAAGGCAAAAACTTTCTCTGGAAAATTTATTATAGAGAAGGAACAGAGCTAGCTATCCCATAGGCAGCCCCAGGGAAGGGATGGAGATATTAGCTACATTTCAATTTACAGAGTCTCAAAGGAATGTTATTAATTATTCATGTTTTCTCCAAATGGACAGGAAATCTTGGACAAGATGTAGTTTAGTTCCTGGGGAGGCTCGGTCTGGTCCCCAGAAGTGCTCATAAATGTGTTGTGTTCCACTCTAGGTGGAAATTTTGTTATAGAGATAAGTTACAATGATGGTATCACGAAGTTTAGGGTAATTTCTTGGTCAGAGCAGCCACATCTGTGTTTTCACCCATGTCATCCAGTTTTCCCATGCGTCCCAGCTCATCTCCAGGGCCACAGAGCCTTGCTGTCTTAGTTAATAGACTGCTTTGCCTTCCCACCTCTTATCTCCAAAAGCTGTAGCTGCCTGCTTGTCCTCTCTCAGGCTACGACTCCAAATTCCCCTCCGTCTGCTGCCCCAGTCTCAGCACCAAGTCAAAGGCCTGAGAGTGCACCGAGGCGGCCACAGGCCGAGGACAGCTGGGTGGGAGGAGCCCCGGAGAGCTGTGCCCCCATCTGCACAGGCCGGGACACCAGGGCAAGCAGAGGCAGAGGTGCAGGAGGAGGACACGCGGGAGTCGGAACCAGAGCGGGGGGATTTATCAGAGATGATGACAAGAGAGAAAGACGTAATTCAGAAGCAATCATAAATTTAAAATCGCACTTACAGAAGTGTAATTCTGTGTATATTTTAATCCAAAACACTGCTACTCTACTCTTCTGCAGTTTCTTAATTTTCCTTTTCATCAGTGTGCAAACACTCTTTACCAGATGAAGCCTGCTCCTCCAAAGACCGCCCGTAGTTCTAAGAAAGTACCGCGTGGCCGATGTGTTTATTTCAGAGGAAGTGAGTAGAAACCTCGGTGAGGAGGTGAGCGTCTCCGTGCTGGTCACACAGAGCCTGGGAGTAGAAAACAAACCCGCCAGCTTTGAGCATTACCCTGTGGATTCCCGCAGAGCTCTACCTCCAAACCAAGCTCCACGCTGAGAATCCTGTAGGTTCCCATAGGAAGAGGACTTGGGGCTGGAGGTGCAGCTCAGGGGTGGGGTGCTCGCCTAGCCAGTGCAAGGCCCTCCCTTCAATACCCCGCACGCAAACACCACCAGCAACAGAGTTCCTCTGATTGTGTAGCCCAGGGTTTCTCAACTGCAACCTGCCTGACATGGGAATTTGGGGCCGGCTCATTCTCTGCCTGGGCCTGTCCTGTGCACTGTTGGGCAGCAGCCCTGGCCTCGTGCACAAGATGCCAAGAGCAAGCCCCTGAGTATGACAGCCAACATTGTCCCTAGAGTTGGGAAACGCCCTCAGAGGGGGCATTTCATGCAGGGTGAGAACACTTGTCTAGTGGATTTATTACGCCAGACAGGCATGGTGACAAGAGCAAGACAGACCAAAATTATTAAGTCTAACATGCCCCAGGGGGCACATAAAGAGCAGACCTAAAAATGAAAGCTTTTCACCAGAAATTTTACAGAAGTTCCCAGACCAGACCACGGTTTGTGTCAGGTCAGAGTGACAAGGAAGATCGTTCCTGTCTCCGTCTCAGTCCAAACCCACAGCCTTCCTCCTCCGGGGAGCTGGGAGAAACAGACCTCCAACTGGGGTCCAGGGAGGCTCCTGGGGAGGCTGTGCACACACCCCAAATATTACGTGCAAAATGTGTCGTGTGTGCTCACATTTTCTAGGACACTTTCAACAGCGTATTGAAGAAGCCGAAACCCTTGAAAAGTTAAGGACTCTTCCCCTAAAGCATAATCCACTACCTCATTTGTACGTAATTTCACATGTAACCCATTTTGGAGACATCAGATGCTTTATTTCCTCTAAAAACACCAGAACACAGAAGTTCCCACTACGTTTATTCCTCTTTCACTTACACACAGTCGCACACTACAAAAAACCCAGTTTACAGAAAGTGCATGTAAATTTCTGTGCTTCCATTTTAAATATGATTTAACCAAAATTTAAAATATGATGAAAGACAAAGTCCTTTGCCCATTTGTGGAATAGGCTTAGAGTTTGACCTTGCTGATCCAGGTGCGGTTTTTCTATCACACATTAATGCTTTGGTGGAGGGAGATTAACGCATCCTTTCCTTGCTCCCATAACTACAGGGAAGCTGCCCTGTCCTCACGGTTCACCTTCGTACCCTTGGCTGTCCTTGGCTATGATGCAGGTGTTCCTCCTGCCACCAAAATATCCCCATGGCATTTATCTGTTGGCATGAGGGTTTGAAAAGACCTCTCCGTTGAAACATAGATAAAAAAGTGTTCTGTTTGTCTCCTGTGTGACAGGCACATCTCATTTGGCTTCCATGAGGACAGTGGCCATGGCAGAGGAGCTATTCAGGGACAAGAAAACACATTTGATAAGTAGCCTGTCTCACCTAACATTCTTTTATGTTTTCTTTCTTGCTTGCTTGTTTCTTTCTTTCTTTCTTCTTTCTTTTCCTCTGTGTGTGTGTGTGTGTGTGTGTGTGTGTAATACTGGAGATGCAACCTAGGATTTCACATTGAGCTAGGTCTCCAGCCCTTTTTTTTTTTTTTTTTTTTTTAAGACAGGGTCTCACCAAATTGCTGAGTTGCCCAGGCTGACCTCCAACTTGAGTCTTCTTGCCTCAGCCTCCAGGAGTGCTTGGATTGCCGATGTGCACCACCACTCCCAGCTTCCTACATTCTTAATAAACTGCCCACAGAAGTGAGACTTGCACCCGAGCTCACCCTGCGGGGCCGACCTGGATAGAAGGCCCATCAGCCAAGCCCTCCTGTGGTCATCTGGTCATCACTGCTCCGGTCGGGGGACACAGGGCTGGTCAGCAGAACAGCTCCCCACCCCAAGATGCCCATGTCCCAGTCCCTGGGCTGCCAGACAGGGCAAAGAGACTTTGTAGACGTGGTCCCCAGAATTGGAATCATGAGGGAACATCCCGATATGTGGGTGGGCTCAGAGTGATCGCTTCCTCTCCTTCTCTCCACACTCCTTTTCTTCCCGTTTCCCTCCCCTCTGAGAATCCGTTTCCATGCTATTCTGTGTCCTTCTTGAATGACCTCAGCTATATGCATGGGTTCAAGTCCTGACATTACTGATGGTCCCAGTCTCTTATAGACATTTTTAGTCTCTGTCCTACTGGGCATCTCAGAAACCGAGATCGAGCCCCTTCCCTGCCTCTAACCGTGAACAATCCAAAGTCCTGTCACTTTAGTCATCCAGTGCCCTCACACTCACCTCATCCTGCTCGCCTCCGTGCCTTGGCATCGCCTCCTTCTTTCTCCCCTTCACCACCTGTGCCAGCCTGCTTGACCCCGTGAAGCCTGCGTCATCACTCCAAATCTCACTTGGCCCACCCAGCTTGAAGCCCTGCCCTGCATCCTCTTATTGCACCAGCAGGTCCAAACTCTGCGGGAGAAGGGTGAACCTTGTAATGTCCTGGCTGCATCTTCTTTCCTTTAGAGCCCCGGGAAGCCATGTGCAATGCCTCCCTGCCGGCCCCACAGGCACCGGGCACCCGAGCTTCTCCGGGAGACTTCAGCTCAAACAATGCTTCCTTCTGGAAGCTCTCCTGAACCTCCCCGTGTAGCGTGTGGTGCTTTTGCTTTCAAAAAGAACGCTGTGCCCAGTCTGTCTGGACCCCAAACTCCACGAGGTCGGGATCTTCGCAGGTCCCAGCCTTAGGATTGCTCCCAGGTGGGGCCGCTCCATGTGTTGCTATTGCCAGAGATCACTCGCTCCGCAGTCCTGGCGTGGGATTCACCCCTCTTTCTCTGCAGTTTGGGAACCTGCCCTGCAGTGGCCTGGGAATCTCTGTGCCAAGGCTTGGCTGCTCACCTGCCGGAAACCTCAGTGTCCTCTTTGCAATTGTCACCAAATTCTTGTCGCTCAGACCGGGATCTAGAGTTTGGTTCCCACCTGCTCCTCCACCCCCTAACATGGACCGAGCCAGCTCAACAAGTGCGGGATGTGTTCAGGGCTCCATCCTCCCCATGAGGCCTCCAGCAGTTGTTGGGGAGGCCAGTGCTAGACATTGGGTCAGAGATGTCCCCCAAAGTGGACTGTGTTCCAGGTGCAGCACTACTGGGAGGAGATGGAACCCTGGGAGATGAGAGCCAGGGAAGGAAGGGAGGGGACCAGCTGGGACCTACACCTGAGGGAGAGGTTGCAGTTCTCGATGTTCTCCTGGGATTACCTAACCCACATAGATGTGTGCTTCACCTCATGGCTTCTCATGGCCAGGAAAGCTTGCCAGAAATCTCCAGGGAGGAGTGGGACGGGAGACCTATGGAGTGGCCATTGCTGTCGGATATGGACAGTTGTTTGTTGAGCGTAAAGTGTGGCAGACCACTGAAGGACAAGGATGGCTCCTCAGAAGACAGGACAGCAGAGACAGGGACATTTTCAGAGGGAGGGACACTCACCATACAGTGGAGCGTTCATTATCACTGTTCATAGAACCAATCAGAAAAGTGCTCTTATGGACCAATCAGAAGATGCCATTTCAATCCTTCATTTGAATCTGGTACTCTTCACAAGACCAATCACAAGATGCTTCATTTGCATGTGGACACAACCAATCAAAACACTCTTCTGTATCCTTCACTTATGTGTAAGGGGAAGCCAAATGAGCTATCTCATAGGATGGCTGAAGCGAGGCATGACACCAAGTGAGTGTTTGATTGGAGATCTTCCCCAATGCCTTCTTTATGTGAAAGAGAAAAGGACGCTTTCACAGTCAGGCCACTGTAAGGCTTTTCATGGGCCCACTCTCGCTCTGCAGAGCACACTTCTTTTCCGCCTTCCATAAATGCACACCTTTGCTGCCTTCTCTGTGTGTCTTCTCCAATTCATTGTTGGGGACACCAGGAACCTGGAAAGAAGCCACTTGGGACTCTCCATCGGGTAACACGCACATTGGTGCCAGCGGGTCTCCTCAAGGGGCACCGTGTCCTCCTCTGACAGGAGGAGCAGGTTCTCAGCCCCCCGAGGGGCTCCAGTGTCCGGCTCCACTCTTCCCCAGATGACTGGGGATCCGAGGTAACCCAGCCTCAGGGTCTCCATGGCCTGCAGTCTGGAGCAAAAGGAATTGGAAAATCTAAGTCAAGGATTGACTGGGAGCTGAGAAGCCACAGATCACGAAGATACTCTCCTGGGCCGGCCGTAGCCAGGCTCCTCAGGGCCTCTTTCTGGACTGGGTCTCAACCCTGGCCTGTAAAACCTGCACTCTCTCACAAATGATCCCATCTGCCCTCCCTTCCACAATGAAAGACTGAAATACTAACATGGTGTCCAAGAGCTGCAGGCCACGTCTCCAGGATGAATTTAGGAGTGTCTTTCTCAAGGACATAAATGACATTTCTTTGGAATGCAATCATCAGGAAGGACAGGCCTCTGCCTCCCAGTCTCTGGACGGACGGACCCCTAACTGGGGCAATCACACACCTACCCATCCCTGCCTCTGCCCTCCACCTGGTCTCTTTCTGATTCCCTCATTCTGGCTTTAAGACACCCAGTCTTCTCTGTGGAGTGCGGTTCATGCTGCCTCCTCCTCGCTATTGCAATAGTACGTTATTGATGAAACCTCTCCCCTCCCACCTTCACTGGCCTCTGGATTGGTTTGTCTTTGACAAAGATCCGCCCGAGTCTGTTCAGGAGCTGTGGGTGATGAGGTAAAGCTGAGGCTGACTGAGATACTGCAGGTTAATCAGGTAACTGTGGTCCCGTGGTGAGTGACGCCTCTGCGTTCTGCCTGCCTTGATCGCAACCTTCTTTCTGACCCTGGACCGCGACAGTGGCCTTCCGAGAAACACCCTTCATAATTAGCCAGGAACCAGCCCTACACACAGACACCTTCAGTCACTCGGTGCTTCCCTGAGACCACAAGACACAAGACGTCCTCTGTGGTGACTCATTCTGCGTGTGTTACCTGACCGTGTCATACCCAGATGCCCGCTCAAGCCCCAGTCTAGCTACTAACGGAGAGGTATTACTACCTGCGGTTAACGTTTACCAGAGCAGGTTACCTTCTGCAATGGAAGTGGTCATCATGCAGTGAGCCGAAGCTCTTAAGAGGGTAAGAACGCGCTCCACAGTCACATAATGGAGTATGATTCATTCCCTAAAAGGAAAAGAGCTCGTCAGCCAGGGAAAGACCTCAAGGAAAACTACAGAGTAGTACTGACTCTCCGTCAGTAGCGGAGAGTCTCTTGTTTGTAGTGGGCAGCCCAGCTCTCTCTCAGGTCACTCTCAGGCCAGTCCTGACAAAAAGATCCATGGTTGCCAGGGAGTGTGGGGTGGGGAAGAGCACAGAGATGTCTGGGGCAGTGAATCTATTCCGAATGACACTAGAGTGATGGACACACGCCACTACCCCATTGTTCAAATCTATAGGATGCCAACGCCACAGGAACAAGAAGCCGGCTGCTAAAGACGCGGGCAGCAGGCAGCTGGCACACAGACGCTGTCTGCCATATTGTAATGGCAGTTGTGGGCAGCCTGGATGGAACCGGTGTACAGGAACAAAGTGCCAGGTATACAGTAGCCGGAGGTTATGACCATTGTGACTACAGGAGTGGACATTGCCTGGGGACAACCTGAGGATGTGGCTAGCGATGGTCCATGCCATGACCTGGAAGGGACATGGCTTCTGCCTAGCAGTGTCTTGCAGCGCCCCCTATGGGCAACACCCTACATTGTGCCCTCTGCTAAAATAACTTCAGGATCCAACTCCAAGACTGGTAACTGACACAACAGTGCAGAGTTCACAGTGCAACCTGTGGTGTAAAATGAAAGGCAACCCATGAATGTTTCCCTCCCTGTGACACTTTCCACTGGTCTCCTGCTTCAAGGACAGCATGTAAGGAACAAACTCAAGGCCAACACAACATGTGCTTGCTCACAAGCAGACAGACAAGGCTAGGTCCTTTGGACTCTGGCACTGAGAGGGGAATTCCTCGATACTGACTTCCCTGACACTCGCTGCGGGAGATGCGGACTATGTAGGGGAGGCCAACATTCGGCAGGGTCAAGGGAAACACAGAAAACTGTAGTCTTAGATGGATATAAACTATGTGCAGGGAGATTGAGGCTATGCAGTACTGTAGGAAAAGAGCTGAAACTCTCGCTACAGTGGCTTAATCATTCATTGTAGAGTGAAATCTGTGGTCTTTCGTTTTAGTGTTCGGTTATACTGTTTAACATTTGCCGTTTATGCTTTCAGCTAAGAATGACCTCAAAAAAGTAAGTAGTGAATTTTTGTATCTCAGGTAATCAAATGTATAACACAAAGAAAATATTTTTCGTCACCCACCACAGAGACCATGGCGTTGAACCCTGACAGTGTAAAACCAGAAGGCACTAAAATGTAAGAAATTACCAACATCTCCTTCAAACGTGTGGAGTTTTTTGGTTTGGCCTGATGTAGTTTTGGTGCTAGGATTGTATACAGTATCTTCTACATGCTAAGTCCATGCTGTACCACTGAGCTACACATTCAGCCACAAGTTAGCTATTATTTTAAGAAAATTCTCTCCAAAAACAACAATGTAGCAACTACAGCTGCAGAGGCGATGTTTATATATGAATTAGAGGCCTAGAGGTGTAGCTCAGTGATACAGCATTTGCCCAGTGAGCATGTAGCTTGCGTTTCACCCCCTAATACCTATAAACACACACAAAAAACCATATACATATACATGGGGGGTTGTATAGCAGATGTTTGGTTTGTTTGTTTTTTTGGTACCGGGAATCGAACTCAGGACCTTGCGCTTGCCAGGCAGGCGCTTCTGCCACTGAACTATAACACCGGCCCATAAGCAGACTTTTTACTTGATGAAATGTTATTCTAAACAAATTTCTGTAGATTTTCAAAAAGTAAAGCAGGGTGTAGAAGTGTTGCCTTAAGCAGAAGCATGAAAAAAACTTCGTATTTTGTTCACATCCTCTGCATCAGATACTTCGAACCAAAAAGCAGTTTAAGTTGTCGGTCTAACTCACAGGTAGAATCAAAGGTCAGCGTCCACAAGTTCTCTCTCCCAGAGATACAACGTACAGTGTGTGGGAATGAGCGCTGTTACAAATGTAGCTACCATGGGCAACGGGAAGATTATTGTAGCGACAGCTCCAACTTTGACAGAAAATGACCTTGGACTTGTATGTGCTGTGCACATAGTTTGGATCGTGCTTATCAAGCTGCACCATCCTTCCAAGCAAAACAGAACCTGGAATTGTCAAAACTTCCAAACATTCTTTAGATTATCACAACTACAAAATATTCATGGTGAAGCTGATGATGAGTACAGAGAAAGGTCAGCAGGGCGGCGTGTGCTTTTCCTTCCTGCTGCCCGTCAGCAATCGGAATGGGAGCGCTTTGCATGAATGATTTTAAATCAGCTACCTCTCCCACAGTGGTACTCGCCTCCTGTAAATGAGTTTTCTAAAACTTGGGTGGATTTTGTTCAAAATTGGCTGCAAGACTTACCCAAAATATTCAGAGGGAAGCACCTAACATTTCAATGCTGGAAGCTTTTCGTTACTTGAAATCATCAAAAACAAAGTTTGCAAACAAGAAGATATGCAAAGTTCCCCAAAAAACATATTCCCTACAAAGACATAGCAGGCACCAAGCAAACAAAATAATGTGAGATTAATGATGTACAGGATTTAATTCTAAAAATCTTTTGTGAATTTTAGAATGCCTTGACTTGTGGGAAGAATCTTTAAATGACGTTTCTGTTTTAATTAGGTAAATTTGTAATCTAGATTAGGGTGCAGTGAAACAGAGAAGGCCAAAGTGTTTGTGGCCCATAGGTTTGGTAATGAGTTCAAAAGAATTATAAGTGATTTGATAAACTCTGTCTGGTAAGATGACTGGGAGAAGAGGCACATGGTGTAAGAGGGGAGAATGACGGTGACTGAGGAAATATTCAGGCAGAAATATTTACACATTTTAATGAGAAGTTTATCATTGGGATGATCCTTCATTTCTCAGAATTGGATCTGAGCTTACCAGGTCCTCCGCATCTGAGGAGTTTTCTCAGTGGAAAGAACTATTGCAGTGGCCCGCAAGACCAGTTCCAATCTTTGGGCTGATGCAAAATGACAGTTCAAGCCTCTCTGTTCAAAACTTGTGAAGAATTTCAAGACGATGACAGCAGAACACTAAGCTAACGGAGGCCTTCTGAGCGCCGTCCCTACACAGCTGCACAGGTCACATGTGAGTCACTCGATGATGACAGTGACTTCAAATTTACTACTAAGAAAAGGCATTTTAAACATTTCCCTTAATAAGATCATGTTAAAAAAAGACATTCTTGAGAAAAACACCAGTGGCATTTCTGAGCAGCCAGTGCAGCTAAGAATGGATGAAACTATAGGAAAATGTACCAAGACCAGCGTCTAACTCAAGCTGCCATAGCAAAGCACCTGGAAGGACAGAGCGTCCCTGCCTCAGAGGAGGGTGCCCGCGTGGAGGGTGTCTGGTGTGGATTCTATTCCAGGTTTATTCACTGCCGCCTTCTTCACGCAGCAGAAAGGAGATTCTCTCTGTCTGTCTGTCTGTCTGTCTGTCTGTCTCTCTCTCTCTCTCTCCCTCTCTTTCCCTCTCTCTCCCTCTCTCCTTCTGCATCAGCCCGCAGTCCCAGTGCACCTGGATTGCATTGCTGTAGTTTCCCATTGATCTTAATAGAAGGGAATGGCAATACCAGGAGGTGCCCTAAGGATCTCCCGCACCCCAAGTCCAGTATATTCTTCCTTTCTTCCATTGGGAAGTAATAGTCCAACTTTCCCTCCATAGTCTCTGTCAGTCACCCCTGCCGACACCGTGCCTCCCTTTTCAACTTGTTTCCTCAGAGGCACGAGGAGACCACAGTGACCGGGGGAGTCACAGCTTCCACTTGGATGGTATCATTGCAGTGCTTCCTGGTAACGGCCTTCCCTTCTCTGAACTAAGACTTCTAAACCAGCAGAGCATAAGGTCTCAGGAACAGGAAGCAAAACTTTTGCTAGTGGCTCACTGGGGGTAACGGTGAGTGGTGCCATTCTCACGTCCACCCCTTGATTCCTGGACCCGTGAATCCTGGCCACGGGAGACCGAGTGCCATAGAGTGGACTCTGATTCAAAACACTGACAGCCATTGGCAGAGCTGTACCCAGCCCTGTGAGCTATTGCCACCTAGCAGTCTGCAAAATGACCATTCCGCCTTTCTGTCAGTGCAGCCATTGCTTGCTGGCGAGGAGCGTCGTCAGACCAGGGGGCTCCATGAGCACGGCCCATTCCTTCTCTTCTGTGGCTGTAAAATGTGTTCCTTGGTCTGCCACTGAGCTATGCCCCCAGCCCTTTATTTTTTATTTTGAGACAAGGTGCTGGGATTACAGGCATCCACTACCACACCCAGTTTCTTTGTACCACACCAAGCTTGGCACAAATTTAATGACTTAGAGGAAGAATTGCCCACCTGTCTGTCCCACTCTTCCAACAACTCCACAATATCTAGTTATATCAGAAGGCCTTATTTTCCTTACAGCTTTAATTAATACTTTATATAACAATACATAATCTTTGTAGAACATTCTTTGATTAAAAAAAAAAAAAACACCTATTAGCAGGTCATTGTGCTGTACACCTACAATCCAAGCACTCTGGGAGGTCGAGGCAGGAAGATCTCATGTGGGAGCCAGCCTGGGCAACTTAGCAGCTTTAGGGAGAATTTGTCTGAAAGTTAAAAAATAAATAAATACAAGGACTAGGGCTGCCGCTCAGTGCAAAGGCTCTGGGTTCAACTGCCAGTAGCACAAAGAAAAAGTGTCGTTTCATGCAAGATCTGGGAACATTATTCAGGTCACTCTGCCTTTTCTTCAAATCAGATACTTAAGGAAGACTCTCGCAAGGAAATCAACACGCAGCTGAAGGGAAGTGAGTGAGAAAAAACTGAAGAGCCTCGCGGGCCCGGAGCGGGGAGCACGCTGCTCACCATTCTCTTCCTGCTTCAGACCTGAAAGAGAAGGCACTGGTCTTCACTTTCATGACTTAGATCAGATGTGACTCTAGAGTCCTTGCTCTGGGGAGAGAGCAGGAGAGAACACTGAAGCTGGACCATTAGAAATTCTGCTCACGCCGGCCACCCTGAGCCTCTGTCCCTTCACTGACCAGCCCTACACTAGGCCAATAATGGCGAACCTTTTAGAGACAAGCGCCCAAACTAACCCAAAACCCACTTATTTATCTCAAAGTGCCAACACTGCCACCACACCTAAATACTGAGGATTTAGTTTAGCAAAAAGAACTTATACATTAACATCTTTCGTCTTTCAAGAAAAACATAATAACACCTTTTAATGACACAAACAGCTTTTTATTGAAAGGTAAATGTTTGTATTTGGCATGCTTATGCATAATTTATGTGACCTTGGCTGTGGTTTGCATGCTGATAATTTCTCAAACCTTGCTTCATATTTCATTAGTTTGAGGCAAAATGTAGCACTTACGTCATCTGTTTCTTATTTCAGATTTGTTAGAATTCAATGCAGAAAACAGCTGCTCACAAGCATAAGATGATCCAAACAAAGTAAGAAAAGCAATCTCAAGTACTTTCATTGATCTAAAACTATCTGGCGGGAAATTCCGCACTTTAAAGATTTCATTTTCAAAGCTGTCAACGGTGCTGTCCTTTGTCACCCATTCATGCTCTATCTTCTCCATCTTCTCACACGGGTCATAGAATTTATTTTTCCCAACATAGCTTTCTTGAAATTCCAATAGCTGCGTTTCCAGATTTCCAAAGTCTAACCAGTGTAAGCAGGAAAGCTCAAGTTCTTCTTCAAATCTGGCTTGATCTGGGGAAGAAAGAAATCACAGGGTTGCCTTCATCTTACAGAACTGTAAAAATCTCTTACTAAAATTCTCCTTGGCAGCTGCTACAATGCTAGAAAATGCCTTGTAGATTTCTTTAGGGCTTGTGGGTTTGTCTGCAAATGTTGCAGAATTTTCTAAATACATTTTTAGATTTAGAAAATACTTCAGCTGCCCACTTTGAAAACTGCCATTTTCCCGCACCTTGTAGTTTTTAGGTCAGTACACTGACGCGTAGTAAAATCCGCAAAAGACATGAGGTTGCTAGGCCAGGCCACATCAGTGAGCTGCGGATCTTCCTGCCTGTTTTCACTCACACACGGCCTAATTTCATCCCGGCGGGCTGCACGTCTCTCCAGGACTCGTCCTCCGCTCAGCCACCAGATATTAGTGTACATGAGCACTCTTCTGTGCCAAACCTCAGCAAGAGGTGCTTGAAACTGTGAGAACTTAAGAGCCCAAGCCATGATGTAATCCACCAGCGTTGTGACATCTCTGAGGATATCATCTGGGTTTTTGCTGCTCTCCCTGGCAGGAGGAGCTTCCTGAGGTATAATACCATGAAACTGAATGGCTGGCTGTGTCGCTTCTTTAACAAAGAACTAGTAATTCAAACCACTCCTTCTGGTCTTACAACTTGTGACAAAAAAGCCTCCATCACAGCACTGCAGATCTCCATCCCCTGTGTTCCTCCAGGCAGAGACACCAGTTTCACCAGCTCTTCTCTCATGATGTCACCGACAGCATAATGCAAAGTTACTGCCAGCCTCGCACGATTATTCACATCTGTGCTTTCATCCAAGCCCATGGAGTAACAACTGGCCGCCTTTCGTAAGTCAGAGATGAGCTGCTAACATCACTTGCCAGGCACAGGACTCGACCTTTGCAGCATTTCTACCAAGTGATATCTCAGAGATGCGTTGTATAATTTTATCCTTATTTGGGAAATCGTGGAAAAGGGAATTACTCCCAGACAACATGGCCATTTTGATAGAATCCCTATCAGAGAGGGGCTTGCCATGTTTTGCCATGCACAGTGAAGTTTGAAAGCTGGCAGCTCGCAGGTGATTTGTTTAAGAAAGATAGTTGCAGAAACTAAGACACTAGGAACAATATTTCCTCAATTTCCCTTCAAGAAACTCTTTTCTGTTTAAGTTCAGCGACACTTCTGCGGTTGGTGGGAAAGTTCTGTCTGACACGTGACATGTGACACACAACACTCACCACAGAGAATGCATAGCGATTTCCCATTGTGTCCAATCCCTCCAGATGACTCTGTCCAGGCCGCTTAGATGATCTTCCACTACCTGTTTCCAGTTTTGATTTCTTTGCTGTAGTTAATTTTTAATGTTCAAGACATGCAGTCTAAAAAAATTTTTTTAAATGAAGCACCCAATACAAGCCTATGTCTCTACCAAAAGTAGCTAACACTATTAGCTAACACTAAAGTATTGGTTATTCCCTGAATTGACATTTTATGGCAGTGACCCTCAGCTGGGTTCCCCTGGAATTCGCTGACCACCAGTGCAAGGGGACAGTGTTCCACTGATCATCTGAGTGCATTTTCTACCTTGTGGAGGCTTCTGCTAAAATCAAGCCAGTCCAAGCAACAACAAAAAACAAAACAAAACAAAAATTTATATATTTATGAATGTATCTCCTTCCTCTTGTTTTCATAATTCTTCACTAACAGCAAAATATGATGCTGCACATTCAAATATTGCAAGGGGAAAGCACAACATTATAAGAATCTCAGTGTCTTAATTAGAACATGTCTTTGCTAAATCTTAGATATGAAATTTCAATTTTTCATAAGAAAACTCAAAGCTGAAATCTTGTGTTAATAAAAATGAATGTATTAAAGCTCACAGCCAGTCCGAGCAAACATATCTCTATGTGCCTCCTTGTCAGTGCACTGACCAGCCGTGCAAAGCCTCGCGAGTGGCAGCTGACGAGTTGTGGCCCCTCTCCCAGCACGTGCACGGCCGCTCTGCGCGCGTGGTTCTCCAGTGCTGGGCTGCTGGGCCGATGCTGGAGGGTCTTGGCTCGCATGCTGAAGGCGAGGGTTGTGCACACGCGCTGTGGCATGTGTGCCATAGTGTCGCCCCCACTGCTATAAAGTCCGAGCTTGTCATTCTCCTTTTGCTCCCTGGATTTAGGAAAGCTGGGGTTCCTAGTTGTCTTCTCTCTTCTGTTTGTTGTTGTTGTTGTTGTTGTTGTTGTTAGGGGCATATACTGGGGCTTGAACCCAGAACCTTTGCATTGAGCTACACCCCTAGTGCCCCTTTAAAAAATTTTTGTTAGTGTTCAGATAAGTTCTCCCTAAATTGCCCAGGCTGGCCTCGAAGTCGGTGATCCTCCTGCCTCAGCCTCCCAGAGTGCTGGGATTACGGGCGTGTGATCCTGTTTCTTCGTGTCCTCAGGGTCACCCAGACCTGTATTCCCTTTCACAACTTCACTCTTTCCAGAGCAGGTTTGGAGTTGCCCTGAGGCCGTCTAGACCTGTGCACCTCCCTTGACACATGGTGGGCCCAGATTCCAGGGAGACGGAGGCAGGCACAGCCCTAGGACAGGACAGGGCCCTGCCCCACTGTGGCCGGAGACTCCCTGTGAGGCCAGGACCATAAAGGTCCCTGCATCCCTGCCTCTGCAAGGAGGCTAAGGTGAGGCCCCGTGTGATTGGGGGGATGCTGGGTTCAAACCCTGGGGAAGGAGTGGCGCTGCGTGGGGACTCCACAAGGTGCGCCAGCCCCTGAAGTGGCAGGCGCAGGTGGCCACACGTGGGGTTCCTCCACTGCACCTCACACAGGCCCCACACCCTCACCCACACAGGCTGCTCTGCAGCAGCCCCGCCCTATTTCCTCCTCTCCACCCTGTTCCGTCCCAGGCTCCTGTCCACACCCAGAGCCCCTACCCATCCGTCTTTCCTGCCATGCACCCCCAGGAGACAGACGCCTTCTTTCTCCTGAGCTGCGTCCCTTGTGGGACAGGGTTCTTGCCCCCAATCACCTCCAGGCTGCCCCCAAGGCACTGAGAGAGGCTGCTCCGTAGCAGGGAGGGGGCTTTGGCCAGGAAGGTGGGAGGGGAGGCCACCTGGGCTGCCCCGAGATGCTGTGTGGGCTGGGAGGCGCCCCGCCAGGGCACAGGGACCTTCTTAGTGGACAGAGCGTCCGCGGGGCTCAGAGGCCGCTGTGAAGGGGACCAGGACGGGCGGGGGTGGTGGCAGGAGCAGGGAAGGGGCGGAGGTCAACACTCAGGTAGAGCAGTGGTGCCTGGGGAGCTGTGTGATTTGCATGGCAGTGAGCACAGGCAGGTGACAGAAGGGACCACAGTGGCAGGGACAGCAGGGGCTCTGGAGAGGAGCCAGGGTGGTGTAGACTGGGACCAGGGTCTCAAGTGGGAGGTGGAGGGAGATTGGGGGGCAGGGGCAGAAGAGGGGTCTTGGGAATGGGTGGGGAAGAGGCACATGGGAAGGGTCAGGGTGGTTCCCCAGGCGAGCTGGGAGCAGGGAGGAGAGCGTCCCCATGGATTCCCAGGGAGACCTGAGTTTCTTAGGGAAAGGGAGACAAACATAGGATAAACAACAGTGTTGTCTCCCTGAGTCCAGGTTTTCGGGTCACGTGGTTTCCGGAGCAGGGCAGGAGGGGGAGGAACTCTGAACTGGATGCAGGCTGTGGGGAGAGGTCAGTGGGCCAGGCTGCCCATCAGGGACACAGGCTGCAGGGCAGGAGAGACTGCAGCCTGGCGCCCTCAGCTGGCCCGGGCCCCTGAGCCGTCCCTGCAGAAGGCAGCTCTGGCCTCACAGCAGATCTGACATCAGCTGCCTCAGGCAGCAGCTCCTACCTTGGGTGTATTCACGGCCTGGTGCACAGCTGAAAATCACACAGGGATTTTCCATAAACAGAAGTGAGAATAAGCACGGGGAGGGACACCGAGGCCAGTCTAGAGATCCTCAGTGTTTATCACTGGATCTCCTCCTCTATCCATCCTCCTCCCCTTATTCCTCCTCCTCCTCCTCCTCTTCGTTCTCCTCTTCATCCCAACTCTGTCCTCCTTCTCGGAAGAGAGGAGCTGGTCTGTATGGGGAAGGATCGGAGCTCACCTGGCCCAGCTGTGTCCTGTGTGTGTGTGTTTGTTTACATGCATCTGTCTGTCTGTCTGTCTGCTTGTGTAGATGAGAGCGTTCTATGGGTTTCCCGGAGGCTCTCAGGCTGCCACCATCACATTTAGCTAATTCCCCTAAAATCTAGGCATAGTTTTGGAAAGAGAGTGGCAGTAAATGGACATTTTTGGGTCCAGCTTAAAATATTTGGAAGCTTCGTGATGAAAACCAAAAGCACAGTTTCCACATGGCCGGGAGTCCGGGCAGTGGACACTCAGGGGTGAGTTGCATGACGTGGCCCTTTCATCTTCGCCACTAGACCTGCATCATTAACACGCTGTCGGAAGCCAATGGCGCCTTTGCCATCCGCCTTTTAAAGCTTCTCGGTCAGAACAAGCCTGTGCACATTTTCTAATCTCCCGTGAATGTGTCCTCAGCCTTGGCCATGATCTGGCTGGGGGCCACGGGCAGCACGGTGGCCCAGATGGTCCAGGTAGGCTGGCCTTTCCCCAGTCTCCTTCAGTGACACGAAGTTTTTGTTTTTTGTGGTGGTTGTGGAGGGGTAGGGGATCTTCCCCAAATAATAACCCAGAAAATACACAAAATTTTGCCTGGCACTTGGTTTAGAAAATGAGCTGAGGCTGGGCTGCGCTGTGGTAAGGGATTGCCTAGCGTTTGATCCCCAGCACCACAAAGGGGTAAAGAAAAGGATGCTGGAATTATTTGAAACGTAAGTGGCTGAGATCTGTCTCTTTTTGGAGTACAGACTTTGTAGGTGCAATTATTCATCGGTGTGGAAGGTTACTGCCTGTCCCGGGCCATTTCCTGAGACAGGTAGCAACCTGCCTTACCAACCTAGCAAGAGAAAAACAGCGCAGCCGGGCCCGGCCTGACACGAAGCCTCGATCCCATCCTGGAGGCTCCAGTGGGTGCCATGGGCCATGCGTTCAGGGCACATCTAAAATGTCGTAGAACCAGTCCCTGTCCCTAGGGCTTCACAGGGTGGGCAGGAGACAGGTGCCTGAGAAAACACCCTCAAGCCCGGTCATTGGCATCTGTCGCCCCTGCACTTACCTCTGCGCAGGGCGTGCTTCACGCTGTCATTTTGGTCTCAGTGTGACCAGCCTTGCCTTGAGGACCCTTTCAGTAATGACAGCTCTTTTTCACCTCTTCCCCGCTCTCTGTGGGAGGCGCGGAGGCGGATGCCCGGAGGGGAAGTCCCTTCTGGTGGCTCTCATGGTCCCTAGGTTCTGAGCTCCCTGAGGAACCCTGAGGGAGCCTCTTCCCGCTTGTCTGGCAGCTGCACTGGCGCCAGGTGGGGCTCCCGCGGCCCCAGTGCTCAGCGGGTCCCCGGCACTCGGTAGCTGAGCACACGCTGCTGTCACACACAGGCCTGGGCTGCAGCAACACTGGGCTGCAGGAGGGTTTCTAAAGATTATTTGCTCTGTCCCGTTGTCAAAAGCTTTAACAGGGCCAGTGAGATAGCTCAGCGGCCAAAGCGCCTGCCTGGCAAGCATGAGGTTCTGAGTTCGACTCCCGGTACCCACACAAAAAAAAAAAGTTTTAACAATTCCAGCAGAAGAAAGGAAAGTTTCCTGCGGACTCATCTTACAGACACAAACATGTGAGACTGGAAAGCATTTTCGTCCAGTCCCGCGTGCCCATTTTGGTTTGAGATTTGACACTTTGATTATGAACTGCGTCTTTACTTCTGTAAGTGTTCTGGCAATTCCTGCAGGATTCAGTGAGATGATTTGTAGGAAACAAGTGCTCGATGGGAGTTAGCTCAGAACAATAACAGTGATGCCACAATCTTAAGTGAAATTGGTTTCACTTTTACTTTCTTAGATTTTTCTTGTGGTAAAATACATACAAAATTTACCATCTGAACCACTTTTTAAGCTTGCAGTTCAGTGGCATTTGTTCAATTTTTGACATTTTCTTTTCAGTAATCTTTAAGCTTTCTAAAATGTATTTTGTACCTCTTAATCTTTTCCTGTTATGGACCAATGTTGTGAGGAATGAAATTGTTGAATATTAGAAAAAATTCTTTTAAAGATCACCTAACTCTTTTAAGAAATAGTTTTCTGTCATTTTTCTTGTTTGTTCATTGTCCTGGGTAGAGTCATATTCTCTTTATTCTAGGTTTTAAAAAATTTTTGAATACCTTTTAAATTAAGACATAAAAGCCTAAGAATTGTATGTGTTTATGGGGTGGCTGATGTTTTTATCCCTATATATACTGTATAATGTTTGAATCAGGGGAAATACATGTGTCTACTTAGAAGCATTACTTATTTAAAATAGAATAGCACTGTGATTGTTACGTACAGGAGTTATTTACTTAGAAAAAATCTTTTTTTGTCTACCGGAAATTGAACCCAGAGCCTTCACACAGAGCCATATTGCCAGCACTTTTCAAAATTGTTTATTTTGACACAAGGTCTTTCTAAATTGCCAGGTTTGGCTTGCATTTTGGATCCTCCTGCCTCAGCCTTCCAGAGTGCTGGGATTATAGGTGTCTGCTACCAAGCCTGGCTTAGAAAAGTGTTTTCAATAATGACTTAGTAGCATCATTTCCATGTTATTGGTATTTCATGTGTAGTTTTATTGATTTCAAGTTTAATACATTGATTTCAGATACTAAGACTGATACACTTTCTTATTCTGTAGTAGAGAATAAACCCAAAACCTTCGCACTGAGCTACATCCTCAGTCATTTTTTATTTTGAGACAGGGTCTTTTCAGTCCCTAAATAGCACAGACTGGATTTGAACTTCAGATCCTCCTGCCTCAGCCTTCCAAAGTGCTGGGATTATAGGTGTGTACTACCATGCCTGGCTGTAATCTCGATAATTTCTATATTGCACAATCAATCAATGCTCTTCTTATAAGCTAATATATATTTTTTCAATATTAAAGTAACACTTAAAATATATACGGTCTCTCTAGGATACAATTTTAAGAACACTGTTTTAGTCCTGTTAATCATGTTACTTCTTTTATACCCTTATTTCCTTTCAAGATTCCCATTTTGGTTCTATTCCTGCACATTTTCCTTGCATTTTTACTGCTTTTAACCAAATCTCTTATTTTTCAACTAAATTCCATAGATCAACTTTCTTCTGTTTCTGGTGTATTCCTGCCCAGCAGGGGATGCAGGGCTTTATAACAGCTCCATTCTGAGCCTCTCTGGCCCTTTTCATTTTCCCTTATTCCCCTCGAATCTAGAGCAGACGGAAAAGCCACACCTTTGAGTCCCCAGTTTCCTGTTCCCTCTCTGATCTCTCCACCCATCCCACCAGTGGCATTTCTGTAGGATGCACTACTCAATTAAAGTAAAGCAACCTAGCTGAGTGTGGTGGTGCACGCCTGCAATCCTAGCACAGAGGATCCTGAGGCAAGAGGATTGCCATGAGTTTGAGTCCAGCCTGGGCTACTTAGCTAAATCCTTGCTCAGAAAAATAAAAACCCAAACCAAACCAAACCAACAACAACAAGTTCCTTGCAAAGGATTATTTTATTGTGTACTTGAGAAAAAAAACATTTTTTCGTAAACTCTGTGAGCCCAGAGGACAATCCTGACAATGCACACTGCCTTCCTTCATAGGCGCTGGTGTTAAACACTGACGAGGACATCCACGGTGGCTTCCAGTCGCTTCTCACCCAAGTGCACAGGCCGGGCGCTCCGTTCTCCCTCAGCATAGCCAACAGGCTCTTTGGAGAAGAGAGCTGCGAATTCCTCTCAGTGAGTTGAGCCTCGAGAACAGGAAAAGTTGATTTAAATACCTGGTGGCCCAGAGCCCAGGAGGACCCTAGAGAACTTGAGGAACTGACGGGCAATCTGTTTTTTCAAATGACAACAGCTCTCTAAGGATTCTGTGCATGATTTCCCACTTGACTATTTCTAGAGCTCTTTTGTTCATGTCCAGTTATTCCAGACTCAGGACATCCCTACCTAGAAACTGGTATTCGACATCTCGTAGACTCAGTGTGATGTCACGTGTGCCCGTTTTAAGTTTCCAGAGCACCCTGTAGCACTCAGAATGCTTGGCAGCTTGCTGACCTTTCTGCAGCTCCGTGGCCTCACCCGGCGCATCTCTGTCCACAGTCGTTTCAGGCGTCCTGTCTGCAGTTCTACCACGCCGAGCCGGAGCAGCTGTCCTTTGCCAAAGCCCCAGAGAGGTCCAGGAAGCACATCAATGCTTGGGTGTCCAGAAAGACTAATGGTCAGCATTAGCGGCTCCTTCCACTCCTCTCGTCTCCCTACCTCACCCCCTTGTCCCCTCCTCCTTGTTTGGACCTGATCCTCATTCATTTCCCATTCAGAGAGTGAAGGATTCCAACCCTGGCCCCCAAGATCGACGATGGCTGGACGTGTGACCCATTCACACACCCACACCCCACTAGGAGCTTTCCTATTTCTGCTGACAAATGGGACAGTAGCAAATGGGAGGTAGTTTTCCCTTTAAGACTCAGCAATTATTTTCCCCACTTCTTCCTGGAATCTTTACCACTTGTGCCCTCTTGAAGCAGCAAGTAACAAGAATGCTCTTAGTCCATGAAAAGGTAGCCCTCGATATCCAGGGGAAGAGGAGCGAATTCCCCATGTTATCTTCCTCAGGGATGCCTGGTGCTCTGTCTAGAGGATCCAACAGTAATATCTCTTCCCTGGTCTCCCAGAAACCCCTTGTGTGCCCATCAGCCACTTCCCCCCTTTGCACCCCTGTTCTGGCTGCCTCGCACACTGACTCATCCCTGCCCAGTGTTAGCTCTGGGTGTGAGCGTGGAGCCTTAGACCACACTCTCCATTAACCACTGAGGGGACCACAGTCCCCACCCAGCCCACCTCTCATTTCCTGCTTGGCTTGATCTCCAACCTGGCCTTTCTTTCTCATAACCTGCTTCCCTTAAGTGACTCAGAAGCCTTTCACCATCCTTCGTTTGGTGGATGTTCCCCAAGTGTTCATATGCACGACCACCACTCCTAGGAGTTGTTTTTGACTTTTCAGTGTATAACAGTCCTAGCTCAGCAAGTCAGATTTTGGTACCAGAGATGGGAGTTCATTGCTGTGACTGTACCTGATCATGTGGTTAAAGAGCCTTTGCAACTAGCTTGTGGGAAGGTCTTGCAAAGTTTGGAGATGCCAGCTGAGGAAGCAGCCCTGGCATTCTTTAATCTGAACTTGATGGGAGATTCTGGTCAGAGCTCAGAAGACCAGAATGCTGATAGAAATGTAGCCAGTAAAGACCAGGCTCAGGAGGTTTCAGTGAGGAACAAGGACTGCATTGGTTGTTGGACTCCAGACCATGTGCATTATGGTTTGGCAGAAAATTTTTCTGTATTTTGCTTGTGTCCAGAGGCTTTGCAAGAGACTAAAATTAGACTAATTAATAATTAATCTGGTGGAAGAAATTTCAAAGCACTCTAATGTTGAAGCTGTGGCATGATTATTGTTGGGGGGCTTTTAGCCAGATCTGTGTTGAAAATTAAACACAAAGGGCCCAGCAGAATAATTTTTAAAATTTCATGTTTGGCTAGGGATTGGGTTCACAGCACTCAGCAATCCAGGTATTCAACCTCTACAGCCAATTGAGAAGGAAGCCTGGCTTCCTTCCTCCTGCTCCTTCCTTCCTACTGCTCTAGCTGTAGCAGATTTTGGTGTCATCAACATGGTGCTGGTTTTCGGTGCACGAAGAATACAAGAGCTGTGGGATCAGGAAGGCTTCCACCCAGATTTCAAGATAAGGCCTGGGAGGCCAGGCGGTGTGCTCAGAGAGGGCAGTGTGCGAAGCTGTGAGTGTAAAGCTGAAGTTGAGTGGTGACCACAGAAGTTTGGAGAAACCAAGAACATGGGTCATCTGAGGAAAGCTGTAAGGAGTGAGCAAAGCAGGCCCAAGAGAGAAGCTGTGGAGGACCACCTGGATGACTCTCATTAAAAGAAGAGCAATTATCTCCATTTTGGCTAAACCTGGCCCTATTTCCATGTACTGATATGTACAGAGCTGGCCAGGACTTTTCCTCATCCCTTCAATTGGCTTTAAGCATTGCAAATCGGCCTAGCTGAGGTGCTGATGTGTAGTCTTTGAAGCAAGGCGACAGGTCATTGTTACCTCACCCCTGCAGCTCCCAAAAAACATGTGTGAGCTGGGCAGGAAGGAGAGCCATGCTCCAAGCTGTCAGCTGGGATTAAGACTCAAGATATAGGCTATGACTTCCCAGGGCATAAAAGATTACACATCAGAACTGAAGCACCGGGCCGGTGAGATGGCTCAGCGGCTTAAGCGCCTGCCTTGCAAGCGCGAGGGCCCGAGTTCGACTCCCGGATCCCACATACGAAAAAGGGGCCGGTGATATCGCTCAGCGGCACGGGCGCCTGCTGGCGCGCGAGGTCCTGAGGTCGACCCCCCGGTACCCACAAAAAAAAAAAAAAAAAAAAAGAACTGAAGCACCGACCCCAAAGCATTAGATACTACCTCAAACTGTGTTCTGCAGATTACTCTTTCTGCATATCCCTGTCTGCGTATTGCAGAGGTGATTTCAGGCCACCGACCTAGCCCAGCTCACAGCATTCATGTACTTCCCACCATTCTCACAGTCATTCATCCCAAGCTACTCCTCTCATCCAGAATTAATAAAACCTGGCTTCGGCCCTGGGTTGAGGCCTTTGTTCTGGTAACCACCACCCTGGCTGGATATAGGACCCCCTTGGCTCCCCACAACTATAGATATGCCTTAGTGTCTTTATTCTTGCCATGGGTTGCACTAGAAGTGATAGATTGGAATTAACTCACTCTAATTCCAATAACTTTTCCATGGCATTACAAATATAAACTTCCTGGACCACGGTGAGGTCCAGGAACAGCTCTCTATAAGAAGCCATGGGAGCTACAACCACCAATGGTGCTATAGGGCAGAGCTCACGTTGTGGTGGGGTGGAATGTACTCACCACTACTCATCTAGAACATGTAACTGCCAGGATCATAAACTCAGCAACAGTAATGAATTAAAGAGGCAGAGTTTAAAATAAAGGAAAGGATTTATTTGGAAAAGGGTGGAAAAGAGAATATAGACAGCTACCCTGGAAGAGTAGGGGGATCCGAAGCAAATACCCCTGAGCTCTTGTACCTGGCTTGTTTTATTTAGGACTAGTGATTCTTCCCATCCCCCTTGTGGGCAAGGAAGTTGTCACCATCTGATTTGCTCTCTGGCTGTCTTTGATCCTATCCTGGGCACCTCTGTCAACATTCTTTCTGGTCATTTGGTTTCTCCCTGTCTTTTGTGATGGATAATTGTTAGGCGAGCCTTATATAAGGGCAGCTTAGATTTAATGATTAAGTAAATCATTACATGTGTATCTGGTGCAATAATATAGTGATGTTAAATTGAGAACATACGTACATGTATGTATGTGTATGTGTGTAAGGATGTGTGTTTTATATATTAAATAAGAGTCCTTAGGTGGCTGCCCCTTATCTCCTTTGCATTTTATCAGGTAGGTGAGAGGGTTGGTTTCCTTGTTCATTTATGTTTCTGGCTTCCTACTTGCTTTGTTAGCTCTTTGTGTTAAATTCTTATGGTAATTGTATTACCTGGCTCCTCTTTGGGTGTATTCACTCTCTCTTTTGTCTTTTTAATTGCTCTAACTGTAAAGTCTTCCTGTAGAGGCAGAAGCTGCTTTTAGTAAGATTCCTTATTAATTTTTAATAAAGCCTATCTTCTTTACTTTATGGAAAAAGTAAAACAAAATTTCATAACAAAATAATAGGAAAATAACAATAGTTAATACATTGCATATTGTTATCTTCAAAGTAGTTACTCAGAGTACAAGATATGGGGATAAAAAAATTCTCCAAACCATATTAGCACAAACCTTTCTTTTCAATGAACTAAGAGAAACTAGTAGTATAACTACCTTGTATTTTTTTCCTTTTCTCTTCCTTTCTTCCCCCTTTCCCCCACCCTAGTTCCTCTTTCCTTTTGAAAAATTTCTTCCCATTTCACAGTATCAATTGTACATTTTGGTCCTTATTTACTCTTTCAGTATCTCACACCAGGGAGACAATATGATGTTTACACATGTGAGTTTGATTTATTTCACTTATGAGTATGGTCTCAAGTTGCATCCATTTACCTATAAATGTCTCAAGTTTATCCTTTTTTATGGCTGAGTAGTATAAAAAGTCCACATCTTTTTTATCCATTCCTTGGGTGATGGGCATTTGGGTTGTTTTGAAGACTTTGCTATTACAAATTGTGCTGCTATAAATATGGGTGCACACATATTGCTGTGGTGTGATGTTTTTAATTCTTCCGGGAAGATATCCAGAGGGGGAATAGCTGGGTTGAATGAGACCTCTAATCTTAGTTTTTTGAGGAATCTCCATGCTGATTTCCACAGAGGTTGCACCAGTCTACACTCCCACCAACAGTGGAGAAGTTTTCCTTTTTCCCCACAGCCCTTCCAGCATTTTTTATTAGTTGATTTCTTGATGACAGCCATTCTTTCTGGAGGGAGATGAAATCTCAGTATTGTTTTAATTTGCATCTCTTGAATGACTAATGATGCTGAACATTTTTTCATATATTTATTTGCCATTTATATTTCTTCATCTGAGAAGGGCATATTCATCTCAGATGCCCATTTTTGGATAGGGTCTTTGAATTTGGGGGTCTGATTTTTTTTTTTTTTTCAATTCTTATATGCACTAGTCCTTTGTCTGAGGAACAACTGGCTAAAATTGGAAGTCAATAGCAAAAGAAACAACAAAAACTACATAAACACAAGGAAATTAAACAACACCCTCCTGAACAACCAATGAGTCACAGAGGAAATTAAAGAAGAAATTAAACAGTATCTACAATTAAACAATATTGCCAATACAACATAATGGAACTTATGAGATGCAATGAAAGTAGTCCTATACGGGAAATTTATAGTGCTGAATTCTCACATCAGGAAAACAGAATGAGATCAAATAAACAACCTAATGTCGAACCTCAAACCTCTAGAAGAAGAAGAACAAATCAAACCCAATGCTCATTTGAGAGAGGAAATTACAAAGATTAGAGCAGAAATTAATGCAATTGAGACTAAGAAAACAACACAAAGAATCAAGGCATTGAAGAGTTGGTTCTTTGAAAGATTAAATAAAATTGATAAACCCCTTGCCAACCTCATCAAAAAGAGGAAAGAAAAGACTCAAATTCAAGCAGTTAGGAATGAAAAGGGGGAAATCACAACAGATCCTGCAGAAATCCAGAAGATCATCAATACCTACTTTGAGAACATGTACTCTATCTAATAAGGTGGAAAACACAGAAGAAATGGACAGATTCTTAGACACATATGGATTGCCAAAACTGAATCAAGAAGATATAAAAATTCTAAATAACCTGTTATCAGTCAGTGAAATTGAAAATGTAATTAAAAGCTTACCAACTAAGAAAAGCCCTTTTTTCTTCTTTTTTTTTTTTTTTTTGTGGGTACCGGGGGGTCGACCTCAGGACCTCATGCGCCAACAGGCACCTGTGCCGCTGAGTGATATCACCGGCCCCTTTTTCGTATGTGGGTTCCGGGAGTTGAACTCGGGCCCTCGCGCTTGCCAGGCAGGCGCTTAAGCCACTGAGCCATCTCACCGGCCCCGCCCCTTTTTCAAAGATAAGGTGGCTGAGTGTGTTTGGAGTTGTGTTTGCATCTTCTAATCTGGACCAAAAGGTCCTATGGATTCACTGTTAAATTCTACAAGAAATTTAGAGAAGAACTAATACCACTAATGCTGAAACTCTTTAATGAAATTGAAAGGGAAGCAATACTTCCAAAATCATTCCTGGAAGCAAGTATTACCCTGATACCAAAACCAGAGAAGGACCTAACTGAAAAAGAGAACTATGGGCCAATCTCCCTAATGAACATAGATGCAAAAAATCCTCAGTAAGATACTAGCTAAGAGAATGCAGGAAATCACTAAGAAGATTATATACCGTGACCAAATAGGATTCATCCCAGGGATGCAGGGATGTTTCAACATACACAAGTCAATAAATGTAATAAAACACATTGACAGAACCAAGGACAAAAACCACAGGATCATCTCAATAGATTCAGAAAAAACATTTGACAAAGTCCAACACCCATTCATGATAAAAACCCTACGGAAAATAGGAATAGATGGTTTTTATCTCAGTCTGATAAAAACCATCTATGAAAAACCAACAGCTAACATCATACTAAATGGTCAAAAACTGAAAGCTTTAACTCTAAAATCAGGAACAAAACATGGATGTCCACTATCACTTCTCCTACTCAATGTAGTTCTGGAAACTTTAGCCAGAGCAATTAGACAAGAGTGAGAAATAAAAGAATAAGGATAGGAAAGGAAGAAGTTAAAGTATCATTATTTGCAGATGACATGATACTGTAAATAGAAGACCTCAAAAACTCCACCAAAAGACTTGTAGATTTAATAACCAAATTCTGCAGTGTAGCTGGATGCAAAGTCAACACTCAAAAATCAATAGCATTCCTGTACACAAGAAACACACTCACTGAGAGAGAAATAAACCTACTTTTTCCCTGCCTGGAAGCCACCTTTCCATACAACATCTTGCCACAGATTGTCCCAAATGCTGGACATGGAACTGTGGGACTTAATATTTGCCCTGCTGGATTTTGGTCTTCCTTTGTTCCTATTCTTTTCTATTCCCCTATTTGTACATTTTGGGATGGGAATGTTTATCTTGTGTCATTGAATGTTGGAAGTGGGTAAGTTTCTTTTCATTTGTAAAGGGGCTTACAGCTAAGAGTTTGCTTGAAATATCAGAGGAGATTTTGGTGTTGGATTTTTCAGCAATGCTGAAACTACCAGGATTTTTGGCATCTCTTAGAGATGGATTAAATACCTTTTGTGTAAAGGGATGCATGTGAATCTTTTGGGGACAGGGGTGGAATGTTATGGCTTATATTTAGATCTATACCCCCAAGCCTCATGTGGTCATACATGGGGAGTTTCAAAGGTGACTGGATTAGGGTGTGTGAATGAGGATTAAGGTTGTCATACTGGGATTAAGGGTGTGGATAATGGAAGCCCAAACCTGGGAATGGGTGGAACTAATCAGTAGGCTTGAGTCCCGGATGGAATAGAAAAGCAGAGAGGGAAGGCAGGTTTGCTGCTGCTACTTGGTGTTTCACTGCCTTCTACCTGCCATGCCATGGACTGTTTCTCCTCTGTGATGCCCCTCTGCCATGCTGCCCTGCCTTGGAGCCAGCTGCCTATGGACTGAAACCTCTACAAACTTGAGCTAAGTAAACCATTCCTCTCTTAACTTGTGGCTGTTGGGTATTTTGTTTCAGCAACAAGAAAAGTAACTAAGACAACACCTGGTTTTCCTTGTGCTTGGATTTTTAAAGAAGTACACATTTTGTTTTTTCTTTGACATTTACCATTTACTAGGTTTGTGCAGAACACTGCATTAGGCCCAAGGACAGAGTCTTGCTTCTTTGACAGCAATACAGCTGCTCTTTAGTATTTGTGCCAAACTTATATAGCTTTTGTGATGACCAGGTTGGACTATTTAATATCTTTGATCTTGTAGGGATTAAAAGTTTAATCAGGTTATATTCTTTTCTTTTCCTGTCTTTGTAATGAACCCTGCCTCGGGTGTTTTGTCATCTCACCAGAAAATGCTAATACACACAATTTATGCAAAACTAAGATCATGGTCCGTGGTCCTCAGATTCTTTTATTGTTTAGCTGGGGCACTAGATTCAGCATGGCAGGAACCAGTTTACATCAACTCTGCATTCTGCAGCCCGTCAGTGCCTGGTCCTCCTTACAGATTACCAGTGAGGTGAAACCCAAGACAGACAACCCTTGCGGTTCCTCAAGCCAGCCAATGGGATATCTTTTCCCCGTTACTCTACCATGTAAATCTACACAGTAGTTTTTGACGCTGCTTATATTTTATCATTATCATGCATCCAGTTCCCACAAAAAGCATCCAACCTGTCTTTCTTCCTCTGCTTACCTCCTCCACAATTCTCTACATCCTAAAAGTGAACCTGGGTAATGCTAGCTGGGGTAATTTAAACTCTCTGTGTCACTTGCTTAGCACAAGAGAAAACTATTTTTTTGATAAGGTCAAAAATGATTGTTCTAAGTGGTGATTGGGCCACTTAGTATACTTTTTTCTGTTTTTGGATTTTAAAAAGAAAATGTTCATTGTCATGTTATAAATTGATGACAAACTCCTCTAGAAAAGCAAAGATGAATTTAAAATATTGATATACATATTTATCTAAAAAACAAAAGAGGAGGAAAAACCTGCAAAACACAAGAGTTCATGGCATGAAACATTTATACCCAAATGCTTTTGTGCTGCAAGACTAAATTACTCAGTATGAATCCTGTTCAAAGACAAGTGTTCCTCCTCAGAAGAGTCTCTTTTTGTTTAGTTTTTATTTTTACAAAAGGTTAAACTATGTTAAAATATATTTTGAGGTTTTAAAAAATGTTCCGATGAGCCAGACATGTTTCAGAAAGGAGGCAAAACCCACATTCTCAGTTTCTCGTATGCTAAATACAGAGTCGCCGTTGTTAGGGACTGGAAAGATTAATCTGGAGCTACCGTCTCAATTTGAAGCTAAATCTATAACACCATGCTCCACCCCCCGAGTGACACCAGAGGAGAGGGAGGACACACAGCCTCCTCTGGAGACAGCTGCTCCGAGGGGTGGCAGAGCGGCTCTCTCCTCCCCACCTGTGCTATCCATCCTCCTTTGATTTTCCCTGTTTTGCGCACAGAGGTATTTACGGCACCCACACGGACCTGGGCCTGAGCGCGGATAGGACCGGAAAGGCTTTCTCTTGGGTCCTTTCCTGGCAGTGTCTGGGTCTGACATGGACTCTGAAGCACAAATGATCCTTTGCTATTATAGCCACTGACATTCGGGGGATTATTTATTGCCACAGTGTAACCCAACCTGTTCCGGCTGATACAAATCTGTCATTTTGTCCTCCCACACTCTTTTATGGAGGTGTTCGTGAAGATTTTTGTTACTTGCTGTTGGAACAGGAAAAGAAGTTTTAAAATGTGGTAGGACCTTGCAAATCCGTGATAATTTCCTCCACGGCTTCCTTTTACATAAACACAGAAGTTCTGTTGTCTTGAGAGAGGAGCTGTACTGAGCGTGAGTCATAAATCTGCCTCTGCTTCATTATGGAATCTTTCCAACCTTCTCAGAGCCTTACAAAGGAGAGGTAATATCAGCTGACTCACTGCTTCACAATGTATTTATAATCCAGTGAAATATACATGTGAAAGCACCTAATAAACTGAAAGGAAGTGTGTCTATTAGCCATAAAAATAATGGCCATGTAATCTCCAGAGAATTTTCTAGTTCAAAAAGTCCCTGTGGCTCTTACACTGGAGACCCATATTATACATGGAAAAAGCACTGTGTGATCTGAGAAATTATTCTGATTATGGGCAGAACTGGACTCTACAGGTGGCAGGTTCAGGTGGACCTTCTGGCTAATTAAAATTTTTGCAGTTTTGAGAGTCCTCCTTTGGGTAGATTTCCGCCAGAGTGTCCATGTATCCCATTCCTGTAGTTGGGCATTCTACTTGGCAAGCTTTCTTTACTGCACCATCTTGCTTTCTCGCCACGAATGAATAACATCTCTGTCCCTCTGTCACTTTCGCAGGTCCTTTCTCCATATACCATGGAAGCATGGACTCCATAGGGCTGGAGTGGACATTAGAGACCTTCAACTTTGGTGCATAGTAATGTCCCCTGGAGATATATTAATCCTATCCACATCTAGATATTTTCTTTCTTTTTGGTATACTATTTTGTAGTGTTTGGATTTTTATTCATTGTACATATAACTTCCACAATCAATATAATTAAATAACTAAAAGGAAAATGATGGTGTGTACGTTAAAGTTGGAACATAAGATCATTTCTTTTCTTTGGCCTCCTGGATACAGGAATGAAGTTGGACTGAGCTATTGTAAAAGCTGGTCTACTATTAAACGAAATGAACCTATGCCTAAGTTCTACTCTGAATTCTACTTTAATTATTTTAAGTTAGTGGCCTGAGCATTGGTAATTTTTAACCCCTCCTCATGTAAGTTCAATATACTACCAGAGTTAGTGGGAAAAGATACAAATACTGGAATTAGCAATCAAAGACTACAATGTGGTTCTTATCAATATGTTAAAGGATTTAAAAACTAGATGGCATTGTGAAAGAACAGAAGGAGAAACTCAGTAGACAAATAGAAACTAAGATAGAAAAAAGGAAATCCTAGAACTGAAAAGTCTGAAACGAGATATTCACTAAATAAAGTTAACTTTGAATTAGACATTGCATTAAAAAAAGTCAGTGAATTATATTCATCATTACTTTTTACCCCTAAGTAAGTCAGTATGCATTTCTTATTTTTAAAAAGAACATTTTCTACACAACCATGATATCATCTTCACTCTTACCAAAATGAACAATTATTTCCTCACACACTCAGTGCATATATTTCCTGTAGTTCTGGAAAAGTTTTACACCTAATTTCTTCAAACGAGAATCCAGTCTAGGGTTAGGCGTCAAATAGTATTGTTTTCTCCTTAAAACTCCTTTAATCCACAACATCTTTTCTGCGTATTCTGCCCCTTTATTACCTGACACACTGACTTGTTGAAAAGATCGTCCATGTACGAGGTCCACAAACAAGATGCTGTTGATATTAATTTCAATTAAGTTCCACTAAAATAGGACTGGGACAAGAAAAGATGTAGACTAAAATATTTCAGGATCTTTTTGTTTTTAGCTACTAACTTTGCCAAAGAGGTCCTACCTGTGTATATTTTATTTACCAAAATATTTCATAGATTTTGTTCAATGTCCATCAATAAATTTCTTTTGCATCTTTTACAATGGCTACTTACCATTCCATTAGGTAGGTGTACCATAATTAATCAAATCATCTAAACATAGACATTTAAACTACTTATAATAATTCTTACCATCACAAACCTTATCTTGATGATCTGATGAGAGAGAAATTGTGTGTCATCCTTTAAAAAAATTTTTTGTATGTCTGCCACTCACATTCTTCTTTCAGAGTTAACCTGTTTTTATTATTTACCTACATTGTATTTGACATACTAATTTTTTCCTCTTTTAGTTTCTAAGTATCCCACTGATTAAGTATATTTTCTTGTGTCATATACATATTGTGGATATTTTCCATGCTTTTAAGTTATATTTTAATAAAATTAAAGTTTTAAGTAAATTTTTTGTGTGTGTGTGGGTACCTGGGGTCGACCTCAGGACCTCGCGCACCAGCAGGTGCCCGTGCCGCTGATCAATATCACCAGCCCTTTTCTCGTATGTGGGTTCCGGGAGTCGAACTCGGGCCCTTGCGCTTGCCAGGCAGCCGCTTACACCGCTGAGCCATCTCACTGGCCCAATTTTTTAAAAATTTTAATAGTCAACTTTCCTGCTCTGTCTTTATACTTTCTTCCTCAGTTTTCAAGCACAGAAACTCCTCTGCACACTAATATTATGTAAAAGCCACCTATATTTTCTTTAACTTTTTATAATTTTAGTTTCTGCATCAATCCATTCAAAATTCCTTTCAGACTAACATATGAGAAAACAAACTTTAAAAAAATTTTTGCACCTCTTAAAATTACTAAAGATATGGGTTTTATTGGACAAGGCCGTGGCAGGATTCCCAACAGATACCACATGTATGTAACTGTACACTGAGGAAAACGTCAGCGTTCATGGCCACGGAGAAGACCACAATGTGCACATATTAGTAACAAAAGTATTAATTAACCATGAACAATTGACACAAATCTCTTAAAAGCACAACGATAACTTGCTTCAAGACACCATTAAAAGCAGGTGTTCTAATTGCCATGTTTTGGTTCAAATATTACAAATTGCGATGGTTAATCTTGACTGTCAACCTAATCAGATTAAGAGACACCTAGACAGGGGTTAGATTGTGAGCGTGCTCATCTCATCAATGGATCAATCTGTTGATGAGTTGGAAGCTGCTCGGGCTGTGAGACACACAAGCCTAGATGGAGGGACTAGGTCACAGCAGTGTAGTGCTTTTGAAGGGTGCTCTTCTCAGGCTCTTTCCCTGTCTCTCTGCTTCCTTGCTGCCATGAACTGAGCAGCTTTTCTCCACCATGCCCTCTGCCCTGAGGTTTCTGCCTTGGAGCCAGCCAACCACGGACTGAAACCTCTGAAACCATAAACCAAAATGTCTTTCCTCCTTTAAGTTGTGTATGTCAGGTATTTGTCCCAACTACAGAAAGGTGACTAACATACCCATGAAAAGACCTTTTTCAATCTGCCAAAACTTAACACTGCTGCTTGGCTTCTTTCTAATTTTACCTTATGGTCTTCTCTAGAATGTGCAAAGCTCCCAAAGTCAAGGTGCTTCTCTGTTAACATAAGAAAGAACCAGTGGCGTTGGTAAGAATGATTTTACCAGGTGAATGCTCACTGTTCCTTGGGAAATCCTTAAGAGGTTCTCATTTATTTTTGGATGGTTCTTTCTTTAAATACAGAGTGGAGACGCTAATCGGGGTTTCTAGTCCCTTCTCACTGACAGCAAGCAGGGTCCTCAGTTCTTGTTAGGATGGCCAACAGGTTCTTTGGAGAGAAGGCACATGACTTTTACCAGTAAGTCATGCCTAATGAGTCATGACTGATTAGGAAAAATAGTTATGAACTTAGCAACACCATCAGTAAGTACCGCTATGGTCCTTGAGAAATTTTTTTCCCTACACCAAACAATTCTTTGATACCAACTGTGTGTTTACCTGGAGTTAGATGAGATCCTACAAGTGGAAGGGCTCAGTATTGAAAGATGGTCCCCGCTTCTCTTGCCTGGTCAGCTACAAATCTGGGGGTTACTATGACCCACCCCGGCTTTGACAATTTGCTATTATTAATTTGAGTTACAGAACTCAAGAAAGTGCTTTACATTGCTATTACCAGTTTATTATAAAGGATACGACACAGGAACAGCCAATGGAAAAGATGCATAGAGCGAAGCTCTGGGAAACAGGGGCGGTGCGTGAACCCTTCTCAGTCTCTCTGGGACCTCCCAGCACCTCCATCTGTTCACCAACCCAGAAACCCTGAACCCCGTCTTCGGGGTTTTTATGGAAGTGATGTTACAGAGGCAGGGTTGATTCAATCATGGGGCCCCGGTGACTGAAATGAATTTCCCGGCCCTCTCCCCTTCTTGTGGGTTGGGGAGTGAAGTTAAAAGCTCCAACCCTCTCATCACGAGGCTCCTCCGTTAACCATCATGCTCAGCCAGAAGCTGTCTGGGGACCCGCCAGAGTCACTGCATTAGCATCACCTCGTGTGCGGCTAGAGGGGCTCACAGTTTATAACGGAAGACACCGGCATCACTCGGGGAATTCCAAAGGCTTCGGGAACTCTGGGCCAGGAATCGGGGACAAAGAACAAATAACACTTTCTTTTATTCCACACCCCTAAATGAAAGTCACATCTTAGGAAGACTGAAAATAACTAGCCAGGGGTCAGGTGCTGACTGGGCTCTGTGCGAGGTGTCGGGGGGCATAGGAAGGCGGGCGCAGATTCATTGCAGACTCCCAACTTTAAGGACTTTAAACTCGGGTCATGGAACGTCAGTCCAAACTCAGAAACTGCAAAGGTTAAAAGGATTTTATTTGAGGTCGTGGTGAGGTACAGGACAAACAGGGCCTGGCCCTTCCCCTTCCCCTATGACAGCCAGAGGGACTGTGACCCACCTGATCGCTGTCAGTCCCGTGGGTGGCCCGTGGTGCCTACCCCCAGGGTCTTCCTGACACGCCCAGGTACTTTGGTGGCTGCGCTGACAGGACCTGCAGATCACAAGCTCTGGGCTGTTCCACGTGCTGTCGCTGCCTCTCTGAGGAGCACCCTGGAGACCAAGCTGGACAGGGCAAAGGTCAGGGAGGGACGAGGGTCCATCGTTGATATCCTCCAAACCCCTAGACCCCTAGATTAGTGGTCAACACGGGTGGCCCTCCTAAAGACGCATCAAAAGCTGAGGCAGTTGTGATTTCAGCCCTGCTGTTTCCATGGAGACATGACGGTTGTCAAGCCGTGGCTTCTTCTGAAATTGCACTGAAGCGTAGTCCTGAGAGCAGTGAGGGTCCTAGAGGCCCTGCAGGGGTGCCGGGGGGTATCTGCCTCGGTCAGGGCAGGCTTAAAACTTGGACCTATCCCAGATGGCTTCATCTTACAGCCACTCCTGAGGACTCTGCCCTGCCCCATCTCAATTCCCGTGACAATCCTTGAGCAGGTGTGGGAAATATGCAGACCCGCAGCAGCTGTCACTGCAAAATGGAACTAAAAGTTAGATTTTTTTTCTCTTAGAGATAAGCAATTTCTCCAAACTTCTTCCTGCTGAGCACAGAACCAACAACCCTCCTCTCCTCAGCCCGAAAGCAGCAGACAGAATATGCAGACACCAGGCCCCAGAGGCCCACCCTAGTTTCCTTTCCACTAGAAAGGGGAGGAGGAGCTGAGGATGCCAGAAGTGATAAAGCAGCTGCTGGGAGCTGAGTTCTTTCTCTGTGCTCCCCGCCCCTCTGCTTCTTACTCTAAAAGACCCTTGCCCACTTAAACACTGTGACATGGCAGTTTTGTTGCCAATCAGCCTGGGGTGATCAGCTTCAAAATCCACCAAGTACAGCTCCCCTAGCAGTGCTGATGTCACCGGGCAGTGCTGGCTGCCCGCAGTCTCCACAGCCTGCTGCTGGTCACTGCTGTGGGTCTTCATTGGCTGCCGGTCTCCTTGGCGTTAACAGCTCTGAGTGTTTGTTATACTTTTTTATTTTTATTTTTTTATTTTAATTCTGGTTTTTTTTGGTACCAGGAATCGAACTCAGGACCTTGTGCTTGCCAGGCAGGCACGTTATTGTTCTTTTTTAGAAACAACTGCTCTGTCCACACTGTTCAGGATAAAAAACAAACAAACAAACAAACAAACAGATTTACAGGACTCTTGGAGCCCACAACACTAAGAAATAAACCACATCACAAGCAGGTTTACAGGAAGCCAAAGCAAGTCTTTCTTCTAACCCCTGTGGGCTGTGCAGCAGCAGCAGGGGCCCAGTATGTAGCCAGGAGCCCTCCTAGACTACAGCCTGAGAAGTGGCTGGAAGGGCTGCTTTGTCGGCATCTTGCAGGCCTGTTTCAGTGGGAGTGAGGACTGAATGCTGGGTATGCAAATAAGAGGCCCAGACCCCTCCTCTCCTGAGCTTAGCCACTCCAGGGTGCCCTCTCCATTCTTCAAAAAGGCCACAGCGTTGTCCGCAGTGCCTAGAGTGGGAACGGTGCCTGTCTGGCTGCACTCGTGTTGGGGGGAGGGGATCTGGAAGCCAGGCAAATCGCCCCAGTCCACTGGGGTCCAAGAGAGAGCAAAGGGCAGGGCGGGGAGGAGCAGAGAGCTTCTGGCCAGGTCACCCCCACCCCAGCAGGGGGAAATGAGAGGTGCTTCTTGTCTGTCCCCATCGCAGCAGATGGGCCCCTCTGTCTCCTGGAGCTAGCTTTGAATACACCTTTCTTTTCTTATCGAATATTTGACCTCCTTTGATTTGCTCAATGGCAAGCAAAGGAACCTGAGCTTATGGACCTAAGCAGCCAGGAGCAGCGGGAGGGAATCCAAGCCCTGGAACCCTGAAGCGTTCCAGAGTGGAGGCTGCTGGCAGAGAACAGCAGCAGGAATGGAGATCAGCGGCGACCAGTGACAGAGCCCAACAGAGGTTGGCAGCAACAACTGCTGTTGACTGGTGGCAGCTGGTGGTGACTGAGAGCGACCCGTGGAGAATCACAGACAGGCAGTGGAAGCTGCTGGGAGAGCTCCAGAAAGCTGCTAAAGGGGCCATGAGCAGCTGAGGAGGAGGCCGGGAGCTGCCCAGAGCTGCGAGGCTGAGGGCGAAGGCCACTGGCACTCAGTTTAGAGCTGCTCACAGCAAGGAGATGCACTTTGCTGATTCACAGTTTCCATCTAGTTTGGGCAAAGGAACTCTGCCGATCGGTGACGTTACCAACTGCAGCTCCATGTCAGTGTTCCAAAGGAGGCAGGGACGGGGGAATTTATATGTAATTTACTAGAAAGCAGTCAAACTATCTTTGTGAGGAAACATCTGCTGGAGTTGAGAACCAGTGATGGGATTATGTGACAAATAAAAAATAAAGAAAGGAGTACTTAGTGAAAATGTCCATAAAATGTATCTGAGGGCGATTTTGTCACCGGATAGGATCCAAGGACATATCCTCCCCCCAAAGAGGAGACGAGGACCTGGGTTCAGATACCCTGATGGAGCAGGTCTGGAGGCTCCCATCACGATGAGAGGCACAGGCAGATTTATGAAGCAGAAGAAGAAATACAACTCAGAAAAGAGTGCGGGAGCTCAGGGCTGGGCCATTTTGGTCCCCGCTGGGGTGTTGATGCGGTCTTGGGTGTCCTCAAGACAGATGATGTGGGATGTGTATTCCTGGTGTCTGTCAGTTATCCTTAGTGGGCGAGGTGAGGCTGCAACCATTTGCACGTGTCTGAAGTTTAGAGATCCGGTCCCCAACTAATAGTGCTGTTTCTTCGAGGGCGAAAGTATACGGATTCATGAATCTGTAGATGGGAAGCAAAGCACAGGCCACCGTTGCAGGCTCGTTGCACCTTTAAGGATTCTTAAGCATTAGGAGGGGAGGGGAAAGCAGGCTTACATGTGAAAAAGGCGTTACAGCCCTGAGTAACTTTGTATCCTGAAGCTACAGCATTTTTTAAAGCACACTTTAAAGTGAAAGTTGTCCTTGTCTCCCTTGTACCTATCTGCATGTCTCCTGTCCTACCGCGGTCTCTTGTTGGGCACCCGAAGACCCTGCGTGCAGTGCAGTGAGCTGTAAAGATGCATGCAGTCGGAAGGCCCGAGCTCGCCTCTCTGCAATAGCTGAGGCCTTTGTGGCCTTCTGACTCCATCTTGGAAAGCTCTTTCCATGTTGTATTCATGGTAATTTTCCTTTTAGTCCCATGGGAACATGGTGGGCAAATGTGCCCATTACTTTAGGATGGATCCTCGTGGCAACGGCGGCCCTGTCCCCACCTGTTGGCGGCTGGTTAGTTGCTGCTGCTTCTCCCCATTCTCTTTGTAGTGCGGCCTCGCGTGTTCAGCAGTCTGTGGCGGTTGGTCGGAAGCTGACTATCTCACAGCACAACTTTCAGGGTTCTCTTTTCTCAGGAAAGTTGTTCGTTCTGTAGGAATGAAAAGGATTCCTTTCAGGGTTTGGGTCAAATGTTCTCTCCTCAGAGTCCTTGGCTGAGGCTGCGGACAGATCCACCCAAAACACAGATCCCTGGGTGGCAGAAGAGGCGCAGTGTGACAGCTTTAATTTTTATGTTGTTCTGTGTTGTTCCTAGGGTTTCCAACAATATTTCTACCACAGATAAATTGGTAAATTACTTGATGAAGTAAAGGAAAAGGAAAAAATTTTACTTATTCTGGGAGACTTAAAAATATAAAAAGTTTTGGGCTGGGGATGGAGGGCTTTGGTTTCAGCAACCCCCTCGCCCCACTCGCACACATTCACAAGCCACACACACAAAAGCTTTAGGGGATGGGGTGGATCCATGGCAGAGCACGTGCACATGGCCCTGGGTTCGATCCCCAGCATCAAGAGAAGAAAGAAAGAAAAAGAGAGAAAGGAAGAAAGGGAGGAAAGAAAGCGCGAGGTTTACAATAACTGTCAGCAAATGATTTTCTTTTTGTATTCTCTACATTTTAACAGAGCAAAAACATGACAGCTCAGTGCTAAGCTATACGAGGTAGATTCTCCAGCTCAGCTTCGTTTGAAAAGCATGTATGAATATTGACTTTGGCCCAAACGCTAGAAATACAAGGATAAAATATAAAAACCATCCTGCCCTGTAAGTTCCTTGGCTCATATTACTAATGGGCATGATTCCTGCTTTCAAAGCACCAAGCCACCCCTCTGGGGTACAGCCGTGAGGAGCTCTCCCTGTGGGGTCCTAGTAAGGCCTTCTCCCAGGGACTGCACTTTGAGGGTTAAATTTGTGCATGTTCCCCAAATCCTTGGATACGACAGATGGCCGTGAAGCTGTGTACCAGTCCCAGATGACAACACCCCTCACGACTCCCCACCGACACTCCAGGCTGACGAGGGTGCCTGTTCCTCCCGCTGACCTCCAACTCCTCTCTGGGTTTCTCACACTTGATTCACTTCTTTCATTCCTGAAAAGATTTTTGTAAAATGCCCAGCTGCAGCTACAATTTCAGTATATCTGACCTGTTACCTATATTGTAAAAATTTCTCAATTTTATCATACTGGTTAATATTGTTCTTTTTATCTCTAGCTTTTTTTGGAAAGAAATTGTAATTTGGCTCCTTACAGGGACAACAGCCAGAACAAACAGCTATGCTCCAGGTTAAAATAGTTACAAACATCCTGTGCAAATTCACCAATTATTGTTTGGTGTCAATATCAAGTTTACATTAACTTGACTTCCAGGCACGATCACTTTAACGCAGCTTGAGAAGTTGATTCCTATTTCATGGTATGTCCTTCGTGTGTTATCACAGCAGGTATATCTAAGTATTACCCAGACCTGTTTCTTTTTCTTAAAAGAAAAAAATTCTTTTAAGTTCGTTGAGAAAACAGTTGGTTATCAGTGGTTCCAAGGAAAGTAATCTAAGCAGTTTGATTAAACAAACAAAAAAATTTACAGAAACAAGTATTTTAAATTATCAGGGAAAAGAATGTCTATCTGTGGAGGAAACATCGGGACCTTGTTACGAGGTAAATTGTGTCATTCTACCCCTTTTCCAGTTCATATGTTGAAGCCCCAACCACAGTATTTTGGAGATAGGATCTTTACAGAGATAATTTATGCAAAATGAGGTCATTAGGATGGGACCTGATCCAGGCCTTACACAGAGAGGAGGGCTGGGCGCAGCTCAGTGGTAGAAAGCTTGCCTAGAATTGCAAGGCCCAGGTTTGATCCCCAGTGTGGTAGCAAGGTGGAGGGCTGGGGGGGTTGGACACAAACACACACAGAGGGAAGACAGTGTGAAGATGTCGGGAGGAGACGAACATCTGCAAGTGCAAGAGAGAGGCCTGGAACCGGGTTTCCCGCATAGCCCTCAGAACCAACCCTGCTGATACCTGGAGCTTGGCTCTCTAGCTCCAGAACTGTGGGACCTCGTGCCCTGCTTGTTGTGGCAGCCCTGAGCAACTGCTATAGATGTCTTTAAATGCAAATGAATGCCTGGGCGCCAGTGCTGGTTTTCTCCTCAGCTGTATCACATGAGTATTCTCAGGCGAGCTTATGTTTTTAATCAGGTAATGTTTTTTCCTCCTCCTTTCCGGCATCTGGTGGGGTCGTCTGGTTTCAGTGACCTCTGCTTCCTCTCAGAAGGAGAACTGTGGGTGCAGATGACTCGTTAGGAGCCGCCGTTACTATCTTTAGTGCATTCTGGGGGCTGTGCTCTGTGCACACCTCTGAAACACAGCCTTCTCAGCGCCCATTCTTGGGGTTAGAGATGGTTCTAATAAAAGAACAATTCAAGCACATTTAAATTTTACAGAGCTTATTCAAACATAGAGTGATTCATAAATTTGGGGTAGCACTCACTGGGAAGGAACAGGGGAAACTTTAGAAAAAGTATCTGCAGAAGTAAGACAAAGAAAATAGTTTTGATCTACTAGAGCAGAAAATTCCTGGTTAGAGATCAGCTGGTGGTAAATAAAATTACGGGAGGTCATTGCAGGAGGGAAAACTTCTTCCTGGCTCCAACAGATCAGACTGAAAATCAAAACAGAGTTGAGTTGTTAAAGCTAAAGTGTTCTCTCAGCGTCCAAAAAGAGAGAGAGAAAGAGACAGAGACAGACAGAGAGAGAGAGAGAGAGAGAGGAGATAATAGCCAGATTTCCTAACAGGCCAGTCTCAGTCTGTGTAGTAATAAAGTTCTCTCTATTTTGATTCTTTTTTTTTTTTTTTTTTTTTTTTTTTGTGGGTACCGGGAGTCAAACTCAGGACCTCGTGCGCCAGCAGGCGCCCATGCCGCTGAGCAATATCACCAGCCCTTTTTCCGTATGTGGGTTCCGGGAGTCAAACTCAGGCCCTCGCGCTTGCCAGGCAGGCACTTATGCTGCTGAGCTATCTCACCGGCCCCCTCTATTTTGATTCTTTAAAGAAAAGTAATCTGAAGTTATGTTAGGCTGCTTTCTGTCCCTATGGCAAAATACCTGAGAAAATCAATAAGGGCAAGGTTTATTTTGGCTCATGGTTTCAGAGGCTTCAGTCCATGGCCAGTTGGCACTGGGGCCTGTGCTGAGGCAAAGCATCCTGGCAGGGAATAGGACAAGGAGCAAAGCTGCTCACCTCCTTGTAGCCGGGATACACAGAGAGAGACAGGAAGGGCCTGGGCTTCCAGTATTCTCTTTGAGGCCACACTCTCAATGACCTCACTTCCTCCCACTAGGCCCCACCTCTTAATGGTTCTACCATCTCCCCAAAGCACCACAGGTCGGTGACCAAGCCTTCACGACATGGAGTTTTGGGTGACCTGACAGATGCAATTCTAGCACTGATATTTTTTTCTCTTGTTCTGTCTCTCTGTCCCAGCTTCAAGGAAAGTGACTTCAAAATAATCAGTCTGCCTTTTGCTCTTTGTTCCTAAGTTCCTTAGCCTTTCCCTGTCTGTAAAAACCAACCTCCTCTGCCCAGCCAATGGGAATTATGGAATGAAATGTTGTCAGATTCTAGAATAAAAAATAAAGCCAATCAAGATTTTAAAACTAAACTTGGTGTAGGTTTGTTTTTTTGATAGTGGTTTCTAGTTTCTATTGGGCTTTCCTTTATTCACATAGAAATATGAAGTATGAAAGCTTACCAATGGTTTTTCAATTATAATTTTTTCAATGGCTCAAAAATTAAATGTAACTTGAATTTGGCCAAGTAAGGCGAATGCCTTTCCTGAGATGTGAGGATCTTGTTCTGGAGATCAATTCATTTGTGACACTTGTTGGGTGTGACTGGAGTATCTCCTTGGAGGTGGATGGCTCTGTCCCTTGGTGACACCTGCAGCATTGTTGACATGGCTTTAATTCAGATGAATTCTATCTAAATGTCTTGAGATCTTCCATGTACTACATACTGTGGGAAAGATGAAGATAATTAGAACACTGTTCCATTCAAGGAGTTATGTGTATATATATATATATATATATATATATTTTTTTTTTTTTTTTAATAGGGCAACTAGAATGTTTATTGGGTAAACTGGAAAATTTGGAATTATGTAGGAGCCATGATTGTAAATTGAGATTGTACTGAGCAAACTGGAGACATGTGTTTACTTAAATATGGGATACTGCAAGTCTAAATTGGAGAGATTTACTATAGCTTTAAATTAGGAAGAGTCTTGGTTTCTGTATTTTGCAGGAATGGTTCTGGCCTGAGGGCAACCTTAGATTCCTGGAGTAGGGGAAGAACAGATCTAAAGCAAAATAATTCCATAGATAAAGTAGATATGTAGAGCAGTTTCAGTTTTGAAACTCTCTTAATCCACTTACATATTTGATTTTTCCAGCTTTATGGAGGTACAATTAACAATTAGAAATTGTATGTATAGAAATATATGTAGCGTACAATAGGATATTTTGACATGCATTGTGCTGTGTACTGTGAAATGGTCCCCACAACCAAGCCAATCAACAAACCTGTCACCTCACATAGTTTCCGTTGTGTTTGTGGACGTGCATGCACAGGTGCGGGGTCAGAAACTTAAGATCTACTCTCTCGGCAAATCTCAAGTGACTAATACAGTATTATTAACTACAGTCACCATGAGGTACATTAAAGCTCCAGAACTGACTCATCCTGCATAACGGGAACCTTGTACCCGCTGACCAACGTCTTCCTACTTCTTCCCATCATCATTCTATTCTCCTCCTCTTCTGTGACTTCAACTACTTTGGCTCTCACACCTAAGATCATGCAGTCTTTGTCTTTCTGTGTCTGCCTTATTTAACTTAGCCTATTGCCCTCCAGGTTCACCCATGGTGTTGCAAATGCGGGATTTCCTTCTTTTTGAAGACTGAATAGTATGCCGTATTTTCCTTATCCATTCATCAGTGGATGGGCACAGGTTGATTGCCCGTGGTTGACATGGTGAAGATGCGGCTGTGAACGTGGGGTGCAGATATCTCTTTGGCACACTGGGTTCATTTTCTTGGGTGTATACCCAGAAGTGAGACCACTAGTTCAAACGGTAGTTCTATTTTTAATTTTTGGAGTTCTATTTTAATTTAAAATAGTTCTATTTTTAATTTTTGGAGGGACTTCCATACAGTTTTCTGTAATATCTGTACCAATTTATGTTCTTACCAACAGTGTATAAGGGTTTCTTTTCTCTACATCCCTGATACTTATTTGATTTGTATTTATCTATACTTGTTGTTTTAAAATAACAACTCAAAGCCACACCCAAGACAAGACCCATCGCCTTCTTTCTACAAAAGAGAAGCTGAGAATGAAAAGGTTAATAATTTTTCTACGATCAAATAAGACACTTTTCTAAAACAAACACAAGAAGTAAGTGACAGAATTTAGATGCTTGGTAACACAGAGATACAAACAAGAGGAAGTGGGTAGATGTTAACCTCAAAAGCTCAGGAAGGGGCTGATGAGCTGGACATCCATACTAAGCTGAAGGATCGCCATGAGCAGAGGCACAGAGAGAATCCCATAAAATGGTCGTGGCAGGGACCAGCTCCCTGCAGCAGAGGAGAGGCAGGGGTAGAGTTGTAAAGGCAGGAGCCACATTGAAACTATGCTTTACTGAATTCCAAGACTACTGTTTATGATCGGTGGAGTTGAACAACCCCCTCCAAGGCTAGGACGCTGTTTCACTCTCTCTTCATTTCCCAGAACCCAACCTGATTCTTGGCACTCTAATGAAAACTGCACTACACATGTTTATTAAACAAATGATGGGAGCTCTGGAAGTGGAAAGAGGTTGGTGGTGTGTGGGTGAGCATGAGTCAGAGGTGAGGCCACAGGAAAGCGAAATCTGTATCGGAGAACTTGGATGTGCTCTGTTTGCACAAGAAGAAAATGATGGTTTTGTCCAGGAAGTCACCTAAGTCAGTTGGAGAAAACAACATGAAACCAAATTGGTTTTTTGCAGGCCTTGAGCTAGAACTGTCTCTTACTAATTGCATGATGAAAGAAATGAGAGCGAGAGAGAGAGAAAGAGAGAGATTCTTATGGCCTTATTAGCTCTTACTTTTGCCTTGTTGACCATCAATATGCATAAGCCCTTGAAAAGGGGAGTTTTCCATATCCCCTCTTCCCTCTTCCCACTTCTAGAGTTTAGCTGTCTGTTTTCATCTCTCCACACACCCTGTGAACACAGGAAAGCAGTTTGCAGCCACTCGTTCTCTGGGTTGTTCCACATCTCAGATGCCTTTTCCTCGGGCAGGGTCCCCCATGCCCCGTCTGGACGGGGTTCCTGACCATGTGCCCCTACCTCACAGAAACCGTGCTGTCGCTTCTGTTTCCACCCTGACGTGAATCCCTTTCCTACCCACTCGAGTGCAGTTTCTGCGAGGACAGCAGCAGGGCCTGTCTTGCCCAGCCATTTGAAACTGCACCCCCTCTCTGGCTTCTGTATGGACAGCTGCCTTTCCGTCCACACATGCCTTTCTGGTAAGCAGGTCACAAAATTTCCTGTGGCAAAACAGGGGGGAAGGGTCAGCCCTTCATGGCAAGTGGGGTTGCTCACACCTCACCTTGGTTTCTCACCCCCACATACCTTCGCAGAGGATGAAGGCAGGAAAATGTTAGAAGAAATGACCCAAGGTCGCACTGTGGCCTCACACCCTAAGTAGCATTTGGGGAACCACAAGAAAGGCCTGCTTTAGTGTACCCTGGCTGTGGCCAGCCTCGGGAAGCCTCTGTGAAAAAGCATTTGTGCATCTTCTCATGTCATTTTTCTTCGACTGGGGCCTCCCAGCCTCTCCCCACCCTCTGTCAGCAGCTCTCCCTTCTGTGTCCCTGGTCGCCCTCGACCGGCTTCCAGTAGGTTAGCAACTCAGTTCTCCTTCCACAAACAGATGCTGGAACTTGCAGTCCTCTCCTCTTGGCCCACACACCCAGCCACAGATATTTTTATTAGTGCATATTAATTGTGCAAGATAATGAGTTTTATTGTGACATTTTCACAGTGCACATAACACGCTTTGAAAATAATCTCCAGCTCCCATACCACTCCCCGCCCCCACCCCCAGCTCTCTTCCTCTTCTTTGGTACCCCCCTCTCTACTTTCATGTCTCCGTCTCTCTTTTTAGTCTTAGGTTGCACATATGAGAGGAAGCTGGCAATACTTGTCTTTCTGAGTCTGGCTTATTTAGATTAATATGATAATCACCAGTTCCACCCATTTTCCTGCAGATGACATTATTGTGTTCCTGTTTATGACCAAATGGTACTCCACTGTGTACATATACTTCCTTTATCAATTCACCCGTCAGTGAGCACCTGGGCTCCGTAACTTAGCTATTGTGAACTGTGCTGCGAGGAACACAGGCATGCAGCAGTCTCCGCCGGGGCCGACTTTCATTCTTTCAGGTATATATGCAGGAGTGCTGCAGCTGGACAGAACGCAGCTCTGATTTTAGTCTTTGAGGCACCTCCTACTGATTTCCACAGCATCAGCCACAGATTTAGCATGGCACAATCAATGCTGTTTTCTTTGTATAACACCCTGGGACACCGCCCCGCTGCTTCCCACGTTTTCTTCGCCTCAGCCTCCCTCAAGTTTGTGGCAGGCCTCGGTGCTCGTAGAGTCTTCCTGTTCTAGGTCCCTGGCTGTAGGCAGTGCTGAGACATCCCCTGTGCCTTCTATCCAGAGCACGCTGACCCTCAGGAAGGGTTCCATGTGAGAATTTGAAAATAGGGCTTCTTGCCCCCGCCTGCCCTGGAAACGTCTTGTGGGTTTCATTCTACATAAAGACTAACTGCTCTTTTTCTGATAATCTGGTAGGATGCAGTTAGTTCCCCTTTTGTTCAAACTGGGCTATTTGGTTACAGCCCAGACTTTTTGTACCAAGTGTTATTTTCACTTTGAAGTGGTGGAAAATATACCAAGAACAAAACCTCCTAGAACTTAAAAAGTATTCAATTATCAAGTATAAAACCAATCAAGGGATCAAAGATGTGGGATGAGCTCTTTCCCAAGAAGATGGGAGACTCTTTATGGACAGCTATCGAGCAACATATGGGTATAGGTAGCTGATAACATAAAAATTCTACTAATGACCAGCTAGTAACCACTCGATTATTTGAAATCAAATAGATTTTCATCTTAAACCAGGTGTGGGGTACGGGAAACTTGAATCTTCCCCAGTTTCCATTCCATTTTCACTGGTGGTTTACGAGAAGGCACCCACCTGCCCCCTGCCAGGGCCGGGTGACGGATGTGCGTTAGGTCAGGGCACGTGCAGGTCCACTACGGGGACCAGGTAGGGAGGTGACCAGAAGCAAAGCCTATGGGGTAGCAGGATGGGGCTTATCTTGGGCCTCAAAAAGGATCTCAAAGTTAAACTGTTAAAATCACTTCCTAGTGAGCTCGTTGCACGCACAGTCACAGAGATAGACTGACACCTTGAAAGATGGACAACTGGGCATGGCGGCAGGACCTGCAATCCCAGCTACCTGGGTAGCTGAGGCAGGAGGATCACTTGAGCCCAGAAGTTTTGAGGCCAATCTGGGCAATACAGTGAGACTCTATCAAAAAAAGAAAAAGAAAACAAAAGAAAGAGTTAGACACAACACTTTCATCATAAAATTAAGCTCATGTTCCTTAAAAGAAACTATAAATCATTAACTTAGAGCTAGCACGTTTCAACTGCAATTGAGTTTTTTAAAAAGCACCTATTTGTTAAATATAAAAATTTAAAGCATGCCACAATGCTGGGCATATCTTCATTCTTTGTCAAACCAGGAGATTTTAAAATGGCAGTGGGCTGGGCCCATGGGAACCTCCACAGACGTGCTCACCCCTCACAGGGAGCTGACTGCAGGGTTCTGGGCAGACTGGGCGAGCAGTGCAGGCTGGAGTGCCAGCCTGCAGCTGAGCACCGAGGCTCTCTTCTCTGCTCTTCCAAGTGGAAAAGAGCTCATCTACGGAAAGATCAGAGGGTGGACGAAGCCAAGAGCGACAGACCACAAAGACATGGGGGCCGCCTTCCCAGAGTCAAGTAAGAAGACAACCTTGTGGCGTCCGCTCAGCAGTGTGGGAATTACCGATGCCCTCGACAAAGCCAAGACTGGCTTTTCCAGAGCAGCATCCAAGAGCGAGGGCTGTCACTGTCCCAGTCTGCGAGCGAGTCCTTTGTGCAGTCAGTGAGAAGGGCACAAAGGCAGCCACTGTGACCCGAGTGGTCACGCACCGCCCCTGCACTGCTTTATCCAGCACAACGGGACATGGGCCATTCTGTTCTGGGCAAGGCTTCCTCTTCATAAGCTAATTCCCACTGACTGCCTTGCTGCATCTTCACTTTTTCCTATCACAATGTGCAATATGTGCAACCTCTGCCCCGCAGCAGAGAAAACAGCCAGATAAAGGAGACTTTTTTGAGATTCTGAGCCTAGAACCTTATGACGTGTGCACTTTCACTAACTGTACACTGTGATTTTTTCAAACAGCTTTAGGAAACTTTCAGATGCCCGAGATACATTGCAAATTAGAGCAGGGGTGAATCTGAATTTGGATTTAGAAAGAAAATGCCTTTTCTACACTTGGAATCTCAAATGGCTGTTCCCAAACAGTTCCCAAAGTTCCTCACCAACAAGCACATCTCCGTCCCCCACGTCCCCGTGTTGGCACTCACCCCTTGACCCCTAAACAGCCCTCCGGAGGGTCAAACCACAAACCCTAGCTCTCTGTCCTCATGTAAACTGAAGCAGGCCCTGTTGCCCACTGCAGCGTTTGCCCATATAAGCCTCCCCCTCACTTCAAACACACTTTTCCTATGGCTCTTGCCACTTTCTAAAGCAGTTCTGGAAGTCCTCTTTCCTGAGTGTCTTTAGGTGTAGTGCTGTGGCTGTTTTGATGTCCAGAATCAATTTGAAATGTTGAACTTTCATAATTATTTTGACTTCGGGGAAGAGCCAAAAGTGGTAAGGTGCCAGATCCAGTGAATGAGGTAGATGAGGACACACTGTCATGGTTTTACCATCCTGTCTTTCCATTGATGACACTTGGCAGCAGCATTCATTGTATTTTTGGTCACACCTAGGAAAGACACTCATGAAAGAGGACTTCCAGAACTGCTTCAGAAAGTGGCAAGAAGGATGGGATAAGTGTGTTCAAAGTGAGGGGGAAGATTTTGAGGGAGATTAATGGCAATGTGTCTTCCCCTGTAGTGATTTTTTGCCATAAACATTTGCCATATTTTTCAGTCATCCATCACCCTTTGTATTATATGTTTTATGCATAACTAAAAGAGCAGAGCTTGAAGTTTCCAAACACAAAGTAATGACAAAGAGATGGAAACATTCATTACCTTGAGTTTATCAGTACATATTATAAACACTTATTGAAGTATCATACAATAACCTAGAAATAGGTACAGTTACTATGTAGTAATAAGTATTTAAAAATGTTTAACGAGATACAAATATTAACTACCATGATTTGATCGTTATACACTGAATACATGCATCAAATTATCACTCAATTATAGCAATAATTACTTTAAAAGTTTTCTATAAAGTTCAGATTCACTTCTGTAACTGAACAGGACATTTTCTGAATTCTTTGGAAGTTCCCCAAAATTTTCAAGGTTGATATTTCATGCAAACTTTCCAAGTTCCCTGACATTAGTAGAAGTATGCTTGCTTCCAAGGTTACTCACTAGATAGATTGAAGAGGAGGAAATGAAAACTGTGGGGCATTTGATGGGCTTTTGCTGGATGATATTTTTCACCTGGCAAAGGGTCGAGAAGACTTTGGAACTCTCTGGTATTCCCAGAGTCTTGACTAAAATGAATCTTAGTAATAGAATAATTAAGGACGTGGACTGGGGGTGGGAGGAACCAAGCTCCTCACTGTTGAGATGAGCTATACCGTAGAAACAGGACAAGCACATCCTCAACCAGATGGCTGAGGTTGACAATGATTACTCGTGTTGATAGCCTGTGTCCTGATTATGCTGTGATGAGGGGAGGCACCTCACCACCAGGGTCCCCTCAGGGGCCATAACCCCTGTCCAACAGAGAAAATACTAGAGAGTGTGACACTGTAGGATAGGTTGGAACAGAAGGGGCCCTGGAAAATAGTGGAGGCCACGGCCATGGCAACAACTTCAGTCCCCATCTCCGTCGTTGCTGACTTTTCCCCGTTTTGGCCACTCCAGCAATTGTGCTTTGTGATTTGGCTTTTGCCCTTATTTCCCTTGGCAGGTAGCAGCCGCTCTGGTTCCTGTTTGCTCCTGTATGCTCTGCCTGCCTTCCCGACTTCAGGATGCCTGCAGCCTTGGCATCGGCCCATCTAGTCCTCCCCACCCCACCTCCTCCTTCCAGGCCCTGCTTGCTCACCTCGGTGTTAGCAGAAGCACCGCCCTCCAGTGGACAGGACCTGCCTCTTGTTGTTTGTTGGTTTTGGTTTCAGTACTAGGGATTGAACCCAGGGCCTTCGCCCTGAGCTACATCCCCAGTCCGTTCTTTTTATTTTGAGACAGGGTCTCCGTAACTCACAAAGTTGCCCAGGCTGAATTGAAATTTGACATCTTCCTGCCTCAGCTGTAGAGCGTTGGGATCACAGGCATGCCTCACCACACCTAGCTTAGGGCTCTTTTGAAAGTACATGCTGGCTACCCCTTTGATTTTGGGAGCTTTCCCCCCACTCCATCTCCACCCCAAGCAAACATCTTTCTGTCCACAAACCATCTCCTTCTCCCTTAGGGTGGTTTAAAAAGATCAGTTGAGCTAAGTTATAAAAGCACATGGGATACCACTGACACAGTGTATCCTTAGCAAATGGCAGGTGGAGGCCAGCTTCTCGTCCAGCTCTGTGGTGCCAGGGACCCCAGGGTGTCTGCCTTCTGGCCCCTCCCACATCTTTAAGTTCATGGTGATCAGCAGCTCCAATGTAGGCAAGGCTTGCCTGACCCATTGCTGCACCGACTGCTTCCCCCACCCTATCGCCAGACAGGATTTCCCAAAATGAGCAGCAGAGGCTGAGGGGGATGCATCCAGATCCGGCTACGGGACACCGCACGAGAAGAGCGGTCGGAAAAAGCACGGTGCAGCACTACCAGGAAGCGTGCACGCTGCGGTCTTCATGGATGGCACGACCGACATGGCGCTTTTCAGAGCCCGCCCTCTTGGACAGAGGAATTCAAACAGTATTTGATGACCAAGACATAGCATAGATCCTTGTCGGAAATAAACGTGACTCGAGAAATGTCACTCAGGTGGCCACGGACTTGGCAGGAGCATTTGCAGTCACACGGAGCACGCTCTCGTTTGACCCCTGCGCTAAGCCCCGGTGATAATGATCGCGTGGGAGCTGTAGTTATGACTGTGGCTCATAAACCGCAGAGCCACTCACCATTAATGCTGCGTCACCCCGAGGACGGAACCGCCCTGAAACCTGCAGCAGCGCGAGCGGTGATGCACCGGTGTGAGATGAGTTGCTGTCAGGCTCCCTCATGCTGAGTCCGGAAACTGAAGTCCGCCAGTGGCGGTCATGAGACCGAATCTCTCAGCTGTACTGGTATCCTCGTACTTCACCGGTGATCATGTGTATTTTGTGTCTACTTAACTTTAGCACTGTGACAACGACAGGAAACCACTGGTTTTCCCGTGACACTGAAAATGAGCAAAGATAGCACGAACTTTCCATTGACGCCCGGTGCCGCTGGCCTAGGAGTCCGTGGCTGCCCCGCCCCGCGCTCCCGGGGAAGAAGGGGCCATTGCGCGATGCGCGTCGCAGCTATGCACGACAGATCTGAAGGCGGATGAGGGGACTCTCACAGGCGCTTTTCTTTTGATCTGGTGTCTTCCAACAGTGCAAAACCTGTTGAAAGCACCCGCAGAGCTGTAACTCGAGAGGAGCTGGTAAACAGGGGTCGCTGGCGTCCTTGCTTCCCCTCTCCCCCGAGCGCTGGGTTAACTCAGCTTCCACTCGGACGTAGCTCTGCGGGCCCCGCTGTGACCCGTGCGGGTCCGCGCGCGTTTCTAGAAGGTGCCGTGTTACCAGTTCCTACATGGTCACAAGATAGTCCTCGACAGCATGAAAACAAAGTTAGATACCGAAGAATATTTTGTCTGTCCCTTAGTGATGAAAAGGATATTTCAACCTTTTTTTTTTTTTTGCCCTAATTTCATTTTGAATTTAGGACTTTACATAAAGAAAATAGCGCACAAGCATATGAAACTATTTACGTCAATGGAATGTAAGCCATGCACTTTAAGTGACATGGGTAAGTCACTGATTCAGAGTGTTTGCTGTCCTTGATAATTTTAGAGGAAACTAATCCAAAAGATGATTGTACTTACAATGTTTTTAGAATGTGGAAAAGCAATTAAACGTGTAATCTAGTCTAGTTTAGGAATTTTGTTTAATCATTATGGTGGTCCTAAATGGATAAATCAGTTATAAAAACGAACACAATTATTTAATAAACTAATGGAAAGTAATAATTACAATAAATAATTATTCAATTTCAAGGGTTAGAGCTCAAATTGGCTTTATTTACATTTAGGGGGATTAATCCATTTTTTTGTAGTCATGTTAGAGTTAAAATTGTTTTACTTGTATCAAAATTAACATAGATTTGTAACTATTTTTATAGCAAGGCAATGGCAGCTGTATTAATTGTGATGGATGTGATCTTTTTTTAAAGATGGTAATTGCTTTTTGAAACATTTTTTTTAACATTGGGAAAGTTTATAGATTGTCCAAACACAGCTCTTTTTTCCACACTGCATGGATTTTTTAAAAGATAATTTAACTTTTTCTTTTTGTAAGAAGTTAGCAACAAGTATCATTATAGTTCTATGAAAGAACTTATTTTTTCACTTTGTTATTAATTTTAAAATATTTTTATCTCATTTGCAACAACTTACCATTCTAATTTTTAGTATATATGTTTTTATTTTTAAAAAGAAGATAGTCGAATGGGAATAAAGCACTCAGATGTATTCCAAAATATGTATAAAATACCTCACTGACTTTTATGATCACTTAAAAAAAATGGTGGCTATGTAACAACTATTAATTTTTAAGAACAAATCACATATTTTGTAAACTGCAATTTCACAAGGACCTTTAATTGAAATATCAGAATAGTAATAGAAAAATCTTAACGTGAGAACAGCAAAAGAAACCACCGTAGAATCTAATATAGTCAGCTATTAAAACAATGCTTTATTGAAAGTGTACTGCCAATATATGTTTCCTCATGAAATCTAAAGTTAAACAGCTTTGTGGTGGAATAGTGTCACATTTCCTCCAGAACTTTCAATAAATCCTCATTCCCCAAAAAATAAAATAAAATAAATAAAATAAAATAAATGGCGGGCTGGCTCCTAGGAAGTCTTGTGAAGGAGGATTTGCTGAGGATGAGTCTCTCTCTGAGTCCGTACCGTGCAGCTGTAGCAGCGCTCCGCAGTCTGGTTCATTTATAACGAGCGGAAGTTCGCGTGGCTCATCAGGCTGGAGTCCTGGGCGGAGGTGGGTGGGCAGGAGAGAGGGCGAGGGTAAGCAGGAGGTCAGACCCACAGCCTGGAGCCCTGCTTCGAATCCGCTCAATCCATCAACGAGAGTGGGCGCTGTCTTGAGGACCCACGTCCCACTGCGGTGGCACTGGGGCTGCAGTGTGGACGTATGCTTTGGGGCACACATTGAAATCATAGCAGCTTCGTGGCAGGCGCTGGGTGCTACGCTGTTGGGAGGATTCGTGCTATGATACCAGAGTGTGGGGCAGCCTGGGACACTGTGACCCACTCCAGAGAGGGCTACACGCTGTGCTGTGGGCCAACAGGCGAACTCGGGCAAGGGTCTGCAAACTTCTCTGTTCACCACGGATCTGTCACGTGAAATAGGCTGAACTGCAGGGTGCCGAAGGCCCTCGGAGACCCCAACGGTGCAAGTTTCAAATCTGCTTCGTGAGTTCCCCGCTGTTCCAAGCGAGGGGGCGGTCAGACCCACGGGAGCACCTGTGGAGCAGAGCTGACCACGTGGCATAAAACAAACACAGTTGGTCTTTGTCTCTGGCTCCTGGCACCCAGCTCTTAAAACCCTTGGAGTTTCCTAAGTGATAGGGAGTCCTTGCTTATCTAGAAAAAGCCCCTCTGGACCACACCTGAGCTTTTGCTAAAGAGATGACTCATGTGGGCCCCTAGATGGTTTCGAGGGCAAGGTGGGAACGCCAGAAAAACCAGAGTCATGATGAAGGTTTGGGACTTTCAGTCTCACCCCTGACCTGGGGGAGGAAAGGGGACTGGGGGAGGGGACTGAGTTCGTGGCCAATGAGCTAATCGATCACGTGTCCACAGTGAAGGCTCTTCAGTAAGTCTGGGGCGTGCGGAAGGACGACAGGACAACGCATGCAGCGCAGAAAGAGTGACTGGCCTTATTTGCAAGTCTAGGCTCTCACGATGCTTCATTTTATAACACAGCCCAACTGTTCTGATGAGCTGAGCCAGGGAGGTTGGTTTTACAGACAGAGAAGGGCTGAGGAAAACAGAAACAAAGAACCAAGAGCGCACTGGTGATTTCAAAGTTCCTTCTTTGTGAGGTGGGGAAGGAGACGGAAGTATAGAGAACTGACTGCTCGGTTAGTATCAGGCTAGTTCAGCCTAGTTTTCATACACAATGAAGCGGGGGAACTTTATTCTTATGCAGACTCAAACTGGACTGTTTGGGAAATTCGCTTATTCTCTCTTCTGATTTCTCAGAAGGTCAGGTAACAACTGAGTTTTGGTTTGGTGCTGTGGACTTTCAGCATGAATGGAGATTCTGTGGTGACGTTTAGTCTGGTCCCTGTCGCGGCCCAGTCCACATGGGAAATAGGCTGAGGATAGAATGTGAGGACACGAAAGGAGATGCATTCTCTGCTCCGCTTTGCCTGTGAAGGAAAAGTCAGGAGAGGCGGAGGAAGGGGAAGGAGGCTGCCCCAAGGGCTCTGCTGGTGGGCATCAAGGTCAACCTTGGGTGGGAAGCAGGAGCCTGGTGTTGGGACCAGGTCTCAGCTGTCCCCTCCAAGAGTGCTGCCATGGTCACTGGGCTCATACCCTGCTCACCACAAAGCAGCTGTGACAAACCACAAAGGTCACCACATCACAGGGCCACGGAGGTCAGCTCAGCTACTGCCTGCCCAGCCTCAGGCTGATGTCACCTTTGTTATTAGTCATTGTGGCAAGGATGACAGAGTTAAAATATCTGATGTACTGCTCCTCAGTTTTTGTCCTTTAAAACCTTCTCTTGGCCTCAACCTCTTTGAATACGCTCATAGCTACTATTGCCTGTGTACTCCCATTGCAACGTTCTCCTAGTCCCAAATAAACGTCATGATTAGGCCTGGGGGTGTGGCTCGGTGGCAGAGCACTTGCTTAGCACGCACAAGGCCCTGGTTCAGTCCCCAGTGATCCCCCCACCAAATTGTAACTCGTAGAAGATCGTCTCTCTGATTGTTGTTTCGGTTGGCACTTTGGGCACTTCCTCCAAATTCCTGTGTGGGGTGACCTGGGTGTATGGGACAGTTAGCCTCAGTCACCAACTTGAGTGGCTTGAGAGATGCCTAGGAGATTAGCAAAGCACAGTACTGGGTATGATTATGAGTCAGGGGGACGAGACTCTGAGGACCATATCTGGTGCTTCCTCTCAGGCTCTTCCCTGCTTTCTGCTACCTGAATGCCAGGAGTTGAGCGGCTTTCCTCTGCCATGATGTTTCTGCCCTGGAGCCAGCTGACCATGGACTGAAACCTTTCAAAATGTGAGCCCAAAACAAACCTTTCCTCCTTTAAGTTGTGTGTCAGGTATTTTGTCTTAGCGATGAAAAGCTGACCAATACAATCTCCACAGAGATTTCTTCTCTGCCCATTTCAGAATTTTATCTTCTTTAAACTAAAGCAATCCAATTCCTCCCACAGCATCACTCACTTCTCCCTCAGACTATGGCTCACACATCTAAGCGTCGTGCTCTAACCAGGCCAGGCCAGAGTGTGTGCAGTGAGACCCCGCCCACCCCGATGGGATGAGGATGCCATGCTTCTATTACTGCCAAGCCCTTCAAAACCATATTAGTAGGGCTGGTGATACAGCTCAGCGGCATAAGTGCCTGCCTGGCAAGCATGATGTCCTGAGTTCAGTTCCCGGTACCCACATAAAGGGGAAAAAAAAAACAAAACAAACAAACAAAAAAAAACTACCCATATTGGTGAACATGGAGCTTGTGTCAGATAAAATCTTAGAATTTTTTTTGCACATGATCCATTACTAAAATAGGCTTCCCACATCTGGTATTTGTAAAATGGATTTTCTTTTTAAATCTAACTTTCAAACCCCTCTCTTCTCTCTACTCCCTTTCTTCCTATTGGTTTGAGGCAACATGTCGGCTAGTGGAGTTCTTTTGAATCTTGATTCTGTCATCCAGTGAAAGAGGTCTGTGCTATTTGCAAATGTATTCTTTGTGCCCTTCTCTGTGTCCATCAAAGATATGAGAAGGCGTCCTAGTCACTTTCTTATCTCTGGGACAAAATACGCAACACCTGCAACTTAGAGGAAGAAAGGCTCACGGTTTCAGTCCAAAGTGAGCTGGGTCCGAGGCAGAGACAGCAGGGCAGAGGGGCCTGGTGGGAGAAAATCTCCTCATGTCACGGTGGCCAGGAAGCAGGGAGACAAGGGAGAGGCCGGGGTCTGGATGCACCCTTCCAAGTCACAACCCCGCAACCCACCCTTTCCTACACGGCCCCAACTCCAAATGTGAGACCCTTGGGGACATTTTAGATGTAAACCGTCCCTGAAGGTAAAACAGGATCACACCAAAGGTGGGTCTCATCTTGAGAGAGCTCCTTCCCTGCTCAATCCCGCTGTAGATCATTTCTATCTCCTTTAACACGGCCCCACTGTAGCGCCATCTTGGTGTATTTTGCTCTCCAGGTAAGCGTAAGAGGCTTTCGGAAGTGCGTCTTTCTGAGTTCTGAACGCTCGGGGGGACTTCCACACTGTGGCCAGCCGTGCGTGCTGTCTCCTCTCGCGCATTACAGTTAACAGCACTTCTCCCTTGGGCTGCACTTCCATTTTTTTTTTTTTTCTGGGTACCGGGGGGTCGACCTCAGGACCTCGCGCACCAGCAGGCGCCCGTGCCGCTGAGCGATATCACCGGCCCCTTTTTCGTATGTGGTTTCCGGGAGTTGAACTGGGGCCCTCGCGCTTGCCAGGCAGGCGCTTAAGCCGCTGAGCCATCTCACCGGCCCTGCACTTCCATTTAGATTTGAGTCCTCCATTTATTCAGTTTGGAATTACTTCCATCTACCGTTTGTCAAGAAATTTAGATGAGCACCATCACATCATCTGTCCACGAGGCTCGGTTTGTGCTGGGCTAACACCTTCATTATGTATTCAGCAGAATTCATCAAACATCTACTAAGTGCCTTGTGTTGTGTGAATACTGCGGTGTGGCGGTGGAGGACTGGGTCAAAGCCCCTCCTCCCGATGCCACGTTTGAGGGCGACAAACAATTTTTGATGATGGCCTTGCTCCAAAACAAACAGGAAGTAACTTGGGCTGAGAAGGACACAAAAGGAAGGACAGCGAGCCCAGGATGAGAAGGCTTTTGTCAGCGTGCTGATTTGAAGTATGCAAGAAATCCCAGGAGATGGAGGGGGGAAGGAGAAGGAGGCAGGGTCAAAGGAATATTGTAGCTGTTTACATGTATATTCTCAAGATAAAATGAATGGTACAATTTTAGCTGCCCTAGTAAGGGGAGTGAGCTTGATTGAATAGGAAAGAGAATCCCTGGAAGGGCCTGGCACCCTGACGTCACAGCAGAAGGGCTGGTGCTCAGCCCACGGTGAAGATCGCCTGCCCCCTGGTGGACGGAGCTGTGTGACACTGCCCTGGTGTTTTAGGACCCAGCAGAGACTAAAAGGACAACTGGAAGGAACCTGAGGGACTGCCTTGTCTGCTGCGGTGACTCTGATCAGGTATGCTGCCTGGGAGGGAAATGTAAGCGACTGTAGACCTTCCTAGGTGTGTCTCGTTACTTACAGCTAGAGCTTAGTGTCCCACATTATTCACTGTCAGGAAGTTACAGTTTCACCCAAATCCTCAGACTACTACTACAAAAGAAGAATTATCTGCAGAATGAGTTTTTCCTGTTGTTTTAAGGTGTTAAAAACACATAATTCAAAACAAGTTTAGGAGCCGGTGAGATGGCTCAGTGGCATAAGTGCCTGCCTAGCAAGTGCGAGGTCTTGAGTTCGACTCCCGGTATCCACATAAAGGAAAAAAAGGGCTGGTGATATCGCTCAGTGGTATGGGCGCCTGCTGGCAAGTGCTAGGTCCTGAGGTCGACTCCCAGTACCCAGGTAAAAAAAAGCAAAAAACCCCCCCCACAAGTTTACATGGCTGGGGTGCGGCTCAGTGGAGAGCACTTGCCTAGCGTGTGCGAGGCTCGGGTTCCATCCCCAGCACTGCAAAAAAGAAAAAAAAGAAAAAACACGTCAGTAATTACTCAAGCAAATATCAAGTTATTTTCATATTTTCCTTTACCATACTAAATATAGGCCAGGGCATACAACACCTGCTTTTTCAGTTTATTGTTTTTGTTGTGAGGCAGAGTCTCACTATGTGGTTCAGGCTGACCTTGAACTCACTATGTAGCTCAAGCTGGTCTCCAGCTCATGGCATCCGTCCTGTCTCGGCCTCCCAAGTGCTGGGATGATGGGCATGCACCACCACACCCAGCCTTTTCCAGTTTAAAATGTTTCTAATTGCTGAACTGCTCATGGATTGTTGTAAATGTTGTTTATATTTTGATTGATTATCTAAAATAAAACATCTAGACAGTACAGTTACAAAACTATTTACCTAATGAATCACATCTAACATTTTTACAAAACACTGCAGTGAGATTTATAATCCCACTAAGCTCCAAATTGATTGGAAGTATCAAAATTCACTTAACAATAGTTTCTTAAAGTGAACGGGAAAACGAGCTCCTTCAGAATCGCTTTGGAAAAGGGAAGGAAAACTCGAGATGTTTGCGGGTTCTGTGTGCGCAGCTTGTCCGAGGGTCCAGGCGAGCCTGAGAGTCCGCCACGGGTTATTCTGCAGCACAAGGCTTACTATTGTTTGTGACGCTGGGTTTGGGCGTCAGTGGGACCCATTACTCCTTCATTCTGTTGCTCTCACATTCAGTGCTCCGAGCCTCTCCCGCCATTCAATGTCGGAGTGCGTAACGCATCAGATTTTCTCAGGTTCACAGCGCTAGTGGATGTGATAACTATAATATTCATAATATATAACTATAATAATTATAATACGCACTCCAGTATCAATCAGATAGAGGTGAGATCTGGAGTGTGGCGCATGTGAGGCAACTCCCCCAGAGCTGTGAACTGGGAGACCAAACGTGCTGTGTGCTTCCAACGTGCAACGCCGGGAGGGCTGGGGTGCGCTGGAATGCAGCGAGAGCAGTTAGTATGTGAGGACGTCACAGCAGTCTGTTTTGCGTTGCTATAATAAGTGCTTGCAGCTTTATAAAGAAAAGAGGTTTATTTAACTCAGAGTTCTGGAGGCTCAAGGGCCTCTGGATGAATGGCAATGATAATGATGGTGGCCTTTGTGCTGCCAGAGTCCCAAGGCAGCGGAGGACATCACATGACATGGGACAGGCACCTCTTCCCGCTCTCTCTTCCCCCCACCCCACCCCACCCCGTCTCCAGTAATGGGTCATGGGGGCTCCATCCTAACCCATTCTTAAAGAACTTACCTCTAAACCTCTTATTCAGATCAAGTTTCTACACAATGGGGATCATATTTGAACACAGCAACCCTTGGAGGCGACACTCAAACAGTCTCCAAACCATAGCACAGAGGCATCTGGGGTGACCAGGGCTGGGATGCTAAGTTTGACTGTCTGTGCACCTCCCAAGATTCATGTGGAAACTGAGTCCTTGAGGTAAAAGCTTCAAGAGGCGGGACGTTCAAAGGAGGCAGTCAGGCCCAGGAAGGCTCTTCCTGGGAGTGGGACACAGGCCCTTGAGAAAGAGGCATCAAACTCAGCCCCGCTTCACCCTCCCACCACTGAGGAAGCTGCGCATAGGCGCCATCTTGGGAGCAGATCTGTGCGTGCCTTGATCCTGACGCCCCAGCTCCAGGACCGTGAGAAACATTTCTGTGGTTTATTCACTCACCAGCCTCGAGTGCTCTGTTACAGCAGAACAAACGGGTCCAAACAGGCTCAGCGGTGCTCCACTGTTAAAGGGAAAGAGTTCACGCAAGGTCAGCCCAGCCGAGACGCCAAGGGACCAGCAGGCTGCATGAGGAAACGGTCTCCTTACCGGGGGGCCCACGGAGTGCTTTACTCCTCCTTTGGATGCCGGGGTCCCCGACTCAGAGATGAGCTCCTGACGGCTCTAGGAATCCACAGCAGGTGGGGCCCTCGGGGCTGTGGCTGCCGTCTGGTCACGGGAGGGCTGAGACTGGACGTGGACGTTGAGTTTCTGACACTGAGGTTCTTCTTCAGCTCTGTGGGAAACCTGGCACGGTTATCAGATCCGATCAAACCATGGGGGCTTAACTAGGACCAGCTATGAAGAAGCACCGGTTTACTGTATTGCAATAAAACTGCAAAACAGTATGCAATTTTAGGTATTACACTTTCTTTCTCTCAAACTATGGATAGTATTTTTATCACCCGTTATTGTGATCTTGTTTTCATTAGAAACAAGTTATCAAAGTCAAACGAAACCAAACAGGGCCAGTGAGATAGCTCAGCGGCATAAGCACCTGCCTGCCAAGCATGAGGCCCTGAGTTCGACTCCCGGTACCCACAAAAAAAAAAAAAAAGACCTCCACCCACCCGTTCACGTGGTATGGTTCAGGCTAACAAAACAATAGGATATTTCCTTTGTCTCTTTTTCATGAGATTTGCAAGAAAGCAGAGTTTCATGGACAAGGAATTATTTTATACATCAAGGGTGGTGAAGTTTTGTTGAAATTACCTATCTGGACATTTAGGGGGCACACAAGGACCTCACAAAAATATTTCTGCCAGTACCGTGCCACAGTAATCACTTTAACTGGATAATCTGGGGAGAAATTGTTCAAACTTTCAGTATAACAGGCAGGAAATAGTTCACTCGTGCATGTGTGCTGTGTGGTGGTGCGTGGCCCGGCTGGGAGCTTTTGTGACCGAGATTCATGGGCCGGGCCACTCTTCCACCTGAAAGCCGTGGCACCAAAGGTGGGACTCAAACCGCTTCTGTTTTACCTCATGCTGGTGGCCCCTCTTTCTCCCATGCCAGAGATCCCAGATTTCCTCCCCCCACCCTAAAACAGATGGGGTTCAAAAGGAAATCGTGCCCAAGAGTCCACACATTCTATCATCTCAGGCTTGCACAGCGCAGTAAGACATAGTGTATTAGGGCCGTATCAGAAATTTGCAGAAAGACTTACAACTGAGAAAGACCTGATGCCCTGAAGAGGGCACTATGCAGAGTTCTTGCAAACCTCTGCTTTCTTCACCAACCCAGGAAGGGCACCAGGGAGTCACAGGGAAGAGCCACCGCCCTGCCAGGCCCTGCCCTGCCCTTAGGCAGCCTGTCCCTGTGACACTCCCTCTGCTTCCCCAGCTATAAGAGTGTGGACCCAGGCGCTGCCCAGTCTTGAGCCTAGCCGAGCCCCAGTGCAGAGCAGCCGGTAAGGCTTTGGGGGCACCACAGGGAGGGCAAGCACCCTGGCTGGCTCCCCAAGGGGGCGGGTTCGACCCGGATCCTCAGCGCCACCGCGCAGCTGGATGGAGCACAGGGGTCAAGGCGCTTTTCTCCCTCCCTTCCCAGCCGGCAGCCCCTCCCCTGGGGTCACTCTGTGGGCCACCGTGCCATCCAGTCTGGCACTCAGCCCGGCAGTGTGCACCTCTGTTCCTTGCCTGTAGTGCACTTGGGGAAACTAAGGCTCCGGGAACAGAGACGCAGGCGGGGCCGTGGTGGCCGGCTGCACACACCACCTGTCTGTGCCAGGGACAGAGGACCCGGGGCCCACCTCCCTTCCTGGCGCCAGCCACCTGAGGCAGCTGGGCTGTCACCCTCGCCGTCCTACAGCACCTCCAAGACTGGTGCTTGATGCTTCAGCAGCCTCTACTGAGTCCCCAAAAGGAGAACAGCTGTACTGATCACAGTTCCAGGGTGCTGGCTTTGGTGGCACAGCAGGTCGCCAGGATTTCCTGGGAGAGGGGGTTGCTCTAATTTTTTAGTAGAAGTGTTGGGTTTCAGGTAAAGGTAGGGGTTAAATGAATGAGGGCCTGGGACCAAAGGGACAGAACCGAGTTTGCTTCCAAATTTAGGGGGCTTGGGGGCTGTGCCAAGGCAACCAGCAGATCTGGCCCCACCTTTGTGGCCGAGGGAGAGCCTTCTTGCCCTCTTGGAGAAAAGAGGGGATAAAGTGGAAGTTCTGGGGTGTGTTGGGGGGGTTGGCACAGATCAAGGAAGATGTAGGAAAAGCGGCTGCCTGATTTGCGAGGGTGGGCAGCGGGTCACTCGGGCCTCTGTGCTTTGTGTGGCAGCCTTCGCCATGGAGCAGCTGAGCACAGCGAACACCGCTTTCGCCTTGGACATTTTCCTCCTCCTGTGCAAAAACAACCGCACGGGGAACATCTTCATCTCACCCTACAGCATCTCGTCGGCCATGGGCATGATCTTTCTGGGGACCCGAGGCGAGACCGCAGCACAGCTCTCCAAGGTCAGCAGGAGTGGCCGCTCCTTGCCTGCTCCCCCCTAATGTGCAGTCGCAGTTGGCACCTTTGAGCTCTTGCAGCGTGCTTTGCAAACGGTGTTGAACTGTGTCCGACAAATTTCCACGAGAGGTCAGAGGCTGAGAAAAGCCCAGGGATGGTCCCATTGCCTGCAGGCTCTTGTTGGTGGTTGGGTCTTTCCTGAGCACCTACTATGTGCCAGGCACTGGTTTTTGTTTAGCTGAGGGTACAGCAGTGAACCAAGCTGGCATGATCCGTGCAGGTGCTCTGTCTGTCCCAGGGAGTGGTTGACAGCCCCTCTGCAAGCCCCCACATCCCCGAGCTGCAGTTTCCAGGTTTTGCTTTGTGCGTGGTGACTGGCTGCTTTCATGCATGGTGTCTGCTTCGTAGCATTACCTTTGAGCATGAGGGCAGGGGACATGGGGAAGGTACCACAGTGGAGAAAGTGGTGGCGCTGGTCATCGTGGGGTTCAGTATCCTGGGCTGGACGCTGTGCCTGCCCTCAGCATTGCCCCTAGAGCTGTGGGCCAGAGGGAGGTCCCCGCAGGAGGAGGGGAGCTGGACAAGGGGAGCAGGAGGCCCTGAGCTTGGGAGCAGGAGCAAGTCCCTGGCAGGGTGGCTGGTCACTCTTGCAGGAGTGGAGGTGGGGACAGCTGGGCTTTATTGCCTTCCTCAGCGGGCATGGAGGGCACGTCAGTGCCTGACAGTCTCTGATTCCTGCAGGGGAACAATACTTTCTCTGGAGGCCTAGGAAGGAGGGCAACACCGGAGGATTTTCCAACACTCCTGCCACGCATGTCGCTGCACCTGCTCTCCAGGAAGGTGCGGCCCTGAGCTCAAGTTCTGGAGCTGCGAAGCTCTGTGCTCAGGGTGCAGACTTGAAAGCGTGGAAGGTTGTGTACAAAATCCACTTGTTTTTAACCACAGATGCTGTTAGTTGCTTCTTGCAGGGTTATAGCAACTCCTATTTTGAGGGTTTCCAGGGAGTTTATAATTCACGAGGAAGAGTTTTAAGGGTTTTTTTCCCTCCCCACTTTCATTAACGCAGATGGATCACAGCAACAAGCAAATATTCCGTATCTCCCAGAGATGTGGACCTTGGACACTGGGTGGTTTTGTTTCCTATGCCTCCAAAGCAGGAAGCAGCCCAAGCCTCATGAAACCACAAAGGGCCTCTTGGCTTGTAGCTGACACGCAGGGAATTAAACTTCCGCGGAATGCTCAGCTCAAAGACATGATTTTAACTAGCGAGTTCGGGATGCTAAGGGAACCAAAGAAAAAGTCCACAACCTGTAATATCTTTGTGGTCCAGCATCAGGGATGATTTTTATTCTTTATTGTTTATTTATGTGAAATTTCAATAGAATTATATATGATACAGAATGTAAACACACTACTTTTGATTTGGGCGTGAGGAAAGCAGACATATAATTATGGTTCCACAAATGAGAGTGGTTAATGTGTTCACTCACATTTTTGAAACTATAATAATTACTAAAAGTGTTGTAAAATGCAGTTTCTAATGTTACAATTGCTATAACTCACCAAGCCATAAATTCTGGATTCCCTAATATTTCTTCTTCAATGACAAATTAATATAGCATTGAGCTAGGGAATCAATAATTAGAAATACAAACACAGTAGTTTAATTTGGTGGAAGCAGATACCAAGGAATTTCTTTATAATTTCAAAACTAATGGCTGCAGAAAGAAATGTTTTCTTTATTTTAGGCTCTTCACTTTGATATGGTCAAGGACGTTCATTCAAGTTTTCAAAGCCTGAATGCAAAACTGAACAAACGTGGCGCCTCCTATATTCTGAAACTCGCTAACAGACTGTATGGAGAGAAAACCTATGATTTCCTCCCAGTGAGTACTTTGCACTTCATGTTATAAACTCTACTACATAGTGTAGATTACCTTCCAGCACAGTGACGTCCCAGAAGTCAATTTTAATAGTTATTAACATTCATAAAAATAATGCAGAATGAAAGCATGTAGCAGGATGCATGCCCATTAGACAATGGGATGGTTTTGTTTGTAGTCTTTACAGTAAAAAGATGTCTTTACAGTAAAAAGATGTGCGTATTATTTTGTTGTTCGTTTACCCTGCCGGGGGCTGAACCCAGGACCTTGTGCACGCGAGGCAAGTGCTGTACCGCTGAGCTACTTCCTAGTGGGAGACAGGGCTTCACTAAGTTGCCCAGGCTGGACTTGACCTTGCCATCCTCTTGCCTCGGCTTCCTGACAGCTGGGATTGCAGCCGCGTGCCGCTGTGCCCCACAATCCGAAGTTCTAGGAAAGCCTGAGTGAATCGCGTGCTCTACTTCCAAGTGCAATCAGTATTTGCTTACTTCTGAGAATGTTAGTCCAGTGTTCAAAAAGAACTGGTATACTTCATGTAACACGCACAGTATAAAAGTTAAACTTGGGCCGGTGAGATGGCTCAGCAGCGTAAGTGCCTGCCTGGCAAGCGCGAGGTCCTGAGTTCGACTCCCTGTACCCACATATGAAGAAAGGGCTGGTGAAAAAATAAAAAAAAAAAAAGTTAAACTTACCATGACTGAACTGTACTTGAAAAACAGTCAAGATAGTAGATTGACTGCTATGTTTTTGATCATAGTTTTAAAAAAGTGTAAGGGTTGGAATTTTGTGTTATGGGGGCCGGTGAGATGGCTCAGCAGCATAAGCGCCTGCCTGGCAAGCACGAGGGCCCAAGTTCGACTCCTGGATCCCACATACAAAAAAAGGGCCAGTGATATCGCTCAGAGGCACGGGCGCCTGCTGGTGCACAAGGTCCTGAAGTCAACCCCTGGTACCCACAAAAAACAACACAAAAAAAGAATTTTGTGTTATACCTGCATAAAACCTTTCAGGAAATTTTCTTGCTTTTCTGGGTTTTGCTACCCTGAACACTGCTGTATGAGTAGGAGTTTCTCGTGACACTTTTTTTTTTAAATAGGAGTTCTTGGCGTCAACTAAGAAAATGTACGGTGCAGAAATGGTCAGTGTGGATTTTCGGAATGACACTGAGAACACAAGAAAGACAATAAACAAGTGGGTGAAAGAACGGACAGAAGGTGAGAGGCCGGGCATCTGGAACCTGTGCCGGTCAGCTTTCCGTGACCGTAACACACCCCAGAGATAATCAGCTTCCGGAGTGAGAAGCCTTATTTAGGCTCACGGTTTTAAACACTTCAGTCCATGGTCACTTGGCCCTGTTGACCTGGGCCTGTAGCAGCAGTGGAAGAGCCTGGCAGAGGAGGGAGGCCCCTTCCTGTCACTGCCAGGTAGGAAGAGAGAGAGGAAGAGACAGGCGTCCCACCATCCCCTTCAAGGTCACACCGCCAGGGACCTAAATACCTCCCACCACGCCGTCCCTTAAGAGCCCTCCCTCTTCCCACTAGTGACGTAGATGTGGGCCAATCACGGGCCTTTGGGGGACAAGGACCCGAACCGTGGCAGAAACTTTAGGCACAGGTTCTTTCCCTCTGTGCACTTCCCCACCCGCATCCTGTGCCCTGTCCTCCCCCAGCCTCCCGCTCCCTGGCCTGTTCACACTTACCATCGACGCTGTCCCCTCTGCGAACCCTGCCCCGGCCATGAAAGGGGAAACACACCCCTGAACCTTCTTCCCCTACGTTCTGCCAAAGTACATTTGAAAGTTCGAACCAAAACTAAATGCACAATACACGGCACACAAATGCCTGCCCCTAATAGACATGGAATACAGAATTTCACAGGAAACACAAAATAGGAATTCACTGACTGCTACAGTTGTATTCTCCGCCAACATCTTGTCCAGTACGTCCCACGTGGCAGGTGGGACTGACTCGCTATCAGGGGCAATTTGCCTACTTAGCATCTCTGGCTTCTAACATAGTCGCCATGTGAGTTGACCCACATAGACGGCACCTGCCCTACCTCGCAGGAACTGTCCTGGGCAGTATGTATGCTTATGGGGGAGCGTTTGGAGCAGTGGAGATACTGTGCTACCTTTCGGTTACTTGTTAAAGTCATTTTCGTAGTCGTTTTGCATTTACTGGACAGATTCAAAGAAGTGATTTACTTATGAGGACCCAAACCATTTTTTTGAAGAAATTTTTTGTCCTTGTAAAAGAATGACTGCCTTGAGGGCCGATGATATGGCTCAGCGGCATAAGTGCCTGCCTGGCAAGTGCTAGGTCCTGAGTTCGATTCCTGGTACCCACATTAAAAAAAAAAAAAAGAATGTCTTCCTTCGTTACTTTTCTTATTGCTGAAACAAAATACCCAACACCCAAAGTTCAAGGAGGAAAAGTTTATTTCAGTCCATAATCGGCCGGCTCCAAGGCAGGGGGACATGGTGGAGGGGCATCGCAGAAAGAGTTCATGGCAGGCAGAAGATGGGAAAAGCAAGCAAGCAACAACACAGCTTCTTTCTGTCCCTTTATATTCTAGCTAGGCTACCTGGCTTAGGGTGGTGCCAAACCGACCAGTGGACTGATTTAGCAATCACACACCCTTAACCCCAGCATCGCACGCTCTAGGTCCATCACCTCTGACAAAGCCCTACCTCTGACTGCCTGAGGCTTTAGGGGCACATCTAGGCATAAACTGAAGCAATGACCATTCACAAATAATGTTCATTGTTTTTACAAGATCCAGGGAAGGAGGGTTCCTCTGTTTTTAGCCTTTGAGCACATTAGGCTGGTTTTCATGGCTTTTCTCTTTGTCTTATAGTGTTGGGGATGAAAACCAGGGCCTTCTACATGCTAGGCAAGTGCTCTACCATGGAGCTGCACTCCCAAAGCCCACATTGGCTTGTTTTAAAGTGTCGTTGCCTTGCCAGTGGTTTGTATTCATCCTGGTCTGCCTCACAAATTCATCTACAAAAAGGAGAATCATCCCAGTTAGGCTTTCCCAACTTGACACATTCCAGTGTATACATTTGAATCACATTCTGTGCTACGAAATCATAGGGAATTCCAACATGGAGCTTTGAAAAAGCTCACTTTATATTTTCAGGGAAAATTCCAGAACTGTTGGCTCCAGGTGTGCTTGATGACACAAGTAAACTCGTGCTGGTGAATGCCATCTACTTCAAGGGAGTGTGGCAGGAGAAATTCCAGAAAAATGACACAACTGATGTGCCCTTCAGATTGAATAAGGTAAGGTGATGCAGCTGACCATTACTATTCATCCTCTTCCCCTCTCCTTCCTCCTCCTCCCCTGCCTCCTCTAACTCCTTCCTTTTCCTCCTTATTCTTCTTTTCTTCTTCCTCTTTTCTTTCTTCCTCTTCCCTTTTCTTCTTTTCCTTCTTCTTCTTTCTCTTTTTTTCCTTCACCTCCTTCTCCTTCTTCTCATGCTGGGGAACCCCCGGCCTCCCCCATGCTAAACATATGCTGTATCACTGAGTCACACCCCCGGCCTCAAAGTTACTCTTTGCTCTAGAAGAATGGGAAAGAATCATTTAAGTGATTTTTTTTGTCTATTCAGACAGACACAAAAACAGTGAAGATGATGTCTCAGAAGGCAAGATTTCCATACGGCTACATCGAGGACCTTAAGTGCCAGGTGCTGGAGCTGCCGTACCAAGACAGGAAGGTCAGCATGATTATTCTGCTGCCAGATGACATCAAGGATGACACCACGGGTCTGGAGGAGGTACTGGCACCCCAGCTCCATGATCTGGGTTTCCTTTGACTTTTCCTTTATGTTGCGTGGTAGATGATGATGACGACGACGATGACGATGACGACAATGATTATCCCTGTCGTTATTTTGGGGTGGTACAGACCTCCCAGGGCCCTGCGCATGCCAGGCAAGGGCTCTACCCCGCGCTGCACCTTTAGCCCAGAGGCCCTAAATTCATATTTTCAAGATGCACTTTCAGTGCATAGTCAGTGTGAGGAACATTTGAGGATTTAAACGAAATGTAACCTTGGATAGTGGCAGCTCATGGAAAGTCTTTTGAATTAACTTTAAAGGAAAGTGTGGTACAACAAGGATTGTTTTACTGAAGTAAAGATTTACAAATCCAAATTCTGTTAGTCTACAGCCTCACTTACTATGACACTGTTCATTCCTACCGCAATCCATATGAATTGTGAATTAAATTTCCAATAGGTGAGTCAGAAAAGACTCATGGACCAAGTCAGCGTGAGCTGGGCCTATTTCCTAATATGAATTTTCTATGTTGCTTCCATTATGTGTATTTTAAAGACTAGGATATCTCATGCCAGGGTTAAACCTGGACAAAATTGGGAAGATTACAGTTTTCCTTTAGTGATCACCTGCAGTGTGGTTTTGCTCTCTCTCCTCCCCAGGCAAACTTTCTATCTGGAAGGGGTTAATGTTGGTCATTTGCATGTAAATGCATGTATTAACATCAGTGTGTTCCTTCTTCCAGCTGTATTTGGATATTAGGCTTTTCTCTCACTGCAAAGTAAACATCTCTGGTGTCATGTAAGGAGGTATCAACTCAGTAGGACAATGAAATGATGGTTCTGTTCTAGTCCAAAAGTCACAATAGTTATGATAATGAAAATACCTGATACTTATGTAGTGCTTATCATGTGCCAAGCATTTTGTATACATCAATTCATCCAATGTTCAAGCAGTGCTATAATAAGGCAGGTTCAATTACTTTCCCATTTTAAATGAGGAACAAAATCTAGAACATATCTGCCATTTACAGTTTTACTAAGGAGCTAAAGTGACGAGAAATTATCTCAGCTGCAACAATTACCATTTTCACTGGGTTTCAGAACAAACAGAAGCCTTTCTAATTTTCCTTCACACCACTCAACCAGTTAGGGTAGTGAAAGCTGGCAAGGCCTATCGCAGTAATCCAGTGTGGTAAGGGCTTAGTAAGTCCCGAATGCATGGAGGGATGGAGGGCTAAGGATGGGTGGATGCATGAATAGACAGGAGGATGGGAGGGCGGATGAGTGGATGAGTGGATGAGTGGATGGGTGGGGGGTGTGTGGATGGATGCACGCATGCATGAATGGACAAGTGCGTGGGTTTTTGGGTGGATAGCTGACAGACCTAATGTCCAAAGTCCCTGTACTTGATGACACGGATCATAGCTCTGTCCTATTTTACCAACTGCCCTACAGGAACAAAACCCTCCAAATGGAAACAGTTTTGCCACAAAACATGAAGGAAAACTAATAGCAATTACTATTGTGAGTCCATGCTTTTAAAGCATGGACTTTTATTACTTTACTTATGTAAAGTTGATTTCACTTATTTTTGCCTCATCTTAATTCCAGATTGAGAAGCAACTGACTTTGGAAAAACTGCGTGAGTGGACTGAGAATCTGGAGACCATTGAGGTCAACGTCCAATTGCCCAGGTTCAAAGTGGAAGAGAGCTACAATCTTAACGACAGTCTCGCCCACCTCGGGGCGCAGGATCTCTTCAGTAGTAGCAAGGCTGATCTGTCTGGTATATCAGGAGCCCGAGATCTTTCTGTGTCAAAAATTATCCACAAGGCCTTTATAGAAGTGAACGAAGAGGGGACAGAGGCAGCGGCGGCCACAGCAGGTGTTGCCGAATTTGCCATGTTGACACAGGAGGTAAATTTCTTTGCCGACCGCCCTTTCATCTTCATTCTTAAGGAGCAGACCACAAATGCACCCCTGTTCATTGGCAGATTAGCTTCCCCTTAGAACAAAGAGACCCCGGAAATAGGAGGTCAAGCTTAGAGCTTTATTCCCCGAGCTATCAATGGTGGCCTTGCCCATTTGTCGTTACCAGTAAAACCAGCCAGAAACAAATCTTTCATTTCCTTTGTAAGTTCCTCTCTATTGCTTTTTACAGGCATATATTTTGGCATAGCCATCTATTTTTCCTTTTTCATGCTGAAAAAAGGAAAAACAACCCACTGGTTGCTTTTGAAATGCATTGAGTTATTAAAAAAGGAAAAGAAGGGCCAGTGAGATAGCTCAGTGGCATAAGCGCCTGCCTGGCAGGAGCGAGGTCCTCAGTTCGACTTCCGGTACCCACATTAAAAAAAAAAAGGAAAAGAAAATCAGATGTGCAGATTCTTGACAGTGCAGTAATCTAAGAACGTGTAATACTCTCCTGATAGCCATGGCGAAAGCGTGACATTTTCCAAAACCAAATTGCTCTTGATCTGGAATTAGAATAGGCCAAAAAGAAGAGGTGAAATCCATTTTACATAAGAAAGGTAATGAAGCACCATTTAAATGAATGGACTCACAGTAGCAGAGGCTGGTTAGTTCCCTTCATGGCTGTGACATGGGAACATGGCCATTTACTTTACAGCTAGAATTTCCGAAGCCACCCTGACTCTGGAAGGGAGGATTAAAAACAGATGTGCAGTCAACAGAGAGGCAAACACTCAGTCAAGAGCCTGGTGATGGAGGCAAACTTACTTTGCCCTGCATTTTGGTCCTTTGCTCCGCAGGGGGAGTACTCAGTTACAGCCCTCCAGTGTCTCCACTGTTCAGTCACAGCTGCACCCCTTGCTGTTCTCCCTTAGCTGTGCTGTGTGCTTTGTGTGAGGTCACAGAATGGAGGAGTAGGGTCTGATGATCAAAGATGTTAAGGGACCACAGAAAGAACGACGCAGTAGGAGACACTGCTCGGCAAACAGGAAGTGCGGAGTTCTCACTGTGAACTGACTTCTCCTGTGTCTCTTGACAAAGGCTGATTTCCATCCTTTTGGTTGTTGTGGACAGGGATCCCCTGTGCAGCGGTGCGGAGGGAGATGGGGGGGACTTGTGTATTAATAGGAACCCTTGTCACATGTGCTTCTTCGAATGGGGCTGAAGTGCTGCATTTTCTTGCTTCCACAAGGCTGGTGAGCATCACGAGCTAATAAAGCTTGCCTGGGTTCTGCAAGCCAGACTGGCCTCGGTCCTCTTCTTTTTCTGTGATCTCAGACAAGCCAAGACCACACCAGGGTGGCCTGACAGTTCTGATGGTTATGAAGGACACCACAGATTAAAACAAAACTCTAGAGCTGGATGAGGTGGCACAAACTTGTAATCCTATCACTCAGGAGGCTGAGGCAGGAGGATTCCCACAAGTTTGAGGCCAGCCTGGGCTACGTAGTGAGTTCAATGCCAGCCTGAACTACACAGCAAGACCTTGTCTCCAAAAACAAACAGAAAACAAAACCCCCCAATACTTCAGCAAATTGCTTGCAAGCTTTCCTTCCATTTTTGTTCTCTTTTTTTCCCCTAAACTACTTATGAGCACCTACCATAATCCAAATTCTCTTAGCTCTATGGAAAATAAAAAGAGCAGCTGTCACAGATTCCTGTCACCCCTCTCTTGTGGCTTCTTAGTATAGCTGGAATCGGGGCTGTCTCCCCAAAACCCAAGTGTTAAAGCTTTGCTTCCCAGTGTGAGCTCCTGAGAGGGAGCAGAGCCTTTAGGGTAATTTCAAGTGCACCCCCATGCACCTCATGAGTCAGGAGGTGAACATGCGTGCCGTCATTTTCATCTGGAATCCTCCCCAGAGGTCAAAAACAAGGACTGGAACTGTGAACCAAATACCCCTTTTAATACATTGATTGTCTTAGGTATTGTTCAAAGTAATGGAAAGCTAACACACTCCTCATCCTACAATCTGTGTATCCCAAGGGCCCAAGAAGCCGTGCTCAAATCTTTGTCATACAGGAAGGTACAGGTTCGTAGTCTGTAAGGGGACTGCTGAAGGTCAAAGCAGCTCTGAAGCTCCAGAGCAGGGACCTCACTTCATATCCATGTGAGTAACACGGACTGCATCTAATGGTGAGCTAGTTCACGGGGCCCTTGAACACGGCTAACAAACGAACAAACAAACAAACAACAAAATAAAACAAGACAAAAAAAACCCCACCCAAATAAACAAAAGAAACGTCAGTCCAAGGAAGGGAGCGCTAACGGGATCGTGAGAAATTACCGGACCAAGGGCAACTGGAAATCTGGAGAGACACAGCTGGAAATCGGGGCTGCTTGTGTCTCGGGCGTTTGCCAGAGCAGAAGAGGTAAAGGAGAACTGGACGGCAGGTTGTGGGGTGTTCAAGGCTTGCACACAGCGTTGGGCGGGTGGGGTGTGGAGCCCACTCACCCCTCCTCTTCTGTTTCCCCTGAGAGCCACGCCCCAGGGTGCAGGCGCCCGCTCCCCACCCGCCCTGCACTGAGCCCACAGCCTGGGTTTGCAGGCTGCAGGGGCGCTGAGTCTTCCTGGTCCACTGCTCTCCGCCTTCTCATGGTACAAGCAAACAGAGGTCGTCTTTGCGGGGAAGATCACCCTTAAGCCTCAAAGGATTTCCACAGTCTGCTTTTCAGGTAGAACAGCCGGCATGTAAGGGAGGAGAGCGCAGTGGATGAGAAGCCCTGGCAGCAGAAACTGAAACCAGGAAAAATAATAGACTCCGAAACAGCCGTGTAAGGCTCCAAAGATGGAAGCAGCACAAACTATGAGGCAACCGTTTTCTAGAATCAAGATGATGCAAGATGAAGTTAAACATTTCAGCAGATAATTGAAAACTTAAAAGAGACACTGTCTATTTAAATACAAATGAAATAGTAATCCAAGAGTTAAAAAATACATTAACACATGAGCGCAGTAGGCAAGATTTAATGGAAACTTAGAGAATTTGTACATTTTAGGGTCCGAAGAAGTGAGTCATTAAAATAGTTAAATCTAATTTGGTTTCCTCCACAGAGATGATGATAGTACATAATGCCCCTAAGTCAAAGGGATGAAAACAAAATGGAGCATAAGGGACTCAAAAGAGTTGGAAAGAAGATTCAGCTGGCTCAGAAAACATAACGATTCTAAATTTGCATGCAGGCAATAACATGCCTCAAAGTGAAATGACAGAAACAAAAAAAAGGAAAAATTGGTCTGCAATTTGAGAAAAAGACAAGGATATATGTTGTCACCACCTACGTAACGAGTTAATGAAGATCCTAGATGATATAGTAGCTCCAGAAAAATAACTGAAATATATAATGATGCGAAAGGAAGAACAAACCTTGAAATATTTTAGGTTAATTTTCATGGAAAATGTAAATAATTAGAATTGAAAGGAGTTAAGTAAGGTAGCTGGTTACAAATTCAATTTATAAAGCTTATTTGTATTTCTTTGCAACATTGACAGTTAAAAAGTTTTAAATACTATTTATAATACTATCGAAAACTAATCCAGTGCCCAGGAGTAAATCCAACAGAAGATGTTCAGGACCCTATACAGAAAACCGTAAACATCAATGAGAGGAGACAAAGGAGATCTCAGTGAATGGAGAGCTATATCATGGTCACGAGCCCATATTTTAAATATGTTAATCAATCTATGGAATTAATACAACCCCAACCAAAAGCATAACAGTTTTATGTTTTGTATTTTGTTTTGTCTGCCTTTCAGTGAAATATGACAAGTACATCTAATAGTTATAAAACTTTATAAAAGGCTGTCTTAGTTACTCTCATTGCTGAGACAAAATATCCGACAAAGTGAAAGGGGAAAAGGTTTATTTAGCTCACAGTTTGTTTCAGTCCATAATTGGCTGGCTGCAAGGCAGGGTGAATGGCAGACAGGCATCACAGAGGAAAAGTACTTCATGGTGGGCAGAAGGCAGCGAAGCAACAAGGGATGACCACAGTGTTTTCTATCCCTAATATCTTACCCAGCTACTGAGGGCGGGGAGCACTCACACCCCTAATCCTAGTCCCCTGATCTAGCATTGCACAGTGAGTCAATCCCAGCGTCACACACTCTAGATCCAGCCGCCTCTGAAAAAGCCCCAGCTGTGACTGCGTGAGGCTTCGGGGGACATCCAGACACAGCCATCACAAAGGCCAAGACTATCTAAGCCTGGAGGAAGAATCAGGTAAGAGAACAGAATTGAACTAAGATTATTCTGAAGCTGCAGAGATAAGACGGAGCAGTTTGGGCGCAGAGTTGGTCAGAAATGGAGTTGAACCGAGAGCCTAGAAGTAGCCCCTCGGAATATGGACCACGATTTCTGATGAGTAGGACCACCGCTCCACTTTGCCTAAAAGAGACTATTTATGCCTTTTATCCTAATGAAATTACAGCTGGCCCTCTGAATTGGGTTCTACATCCACATATTCAATCAACCAGGGATGAAAATACTTTTTTAAAAAATTACATCTGTACTGAATCCGTACAGACTTTATTTCTCGTCATTACTCCCTAAACAATATAATACGACAATTATTTCTATAGCATTTATATTGTATCAGGTATTGTAAGTCATCGGGAGATGACTGAAGGTATGCGGAAGGATGTCCATAGGTTGTATGCAAATACTACACCACTTTATATAAGGGACTTGGGCATCCTTGGAGTCTGGTATCCATGAGGGATGGGAGGATGGGGACCAGGGGTGGTCCTGGAAGCAATACCTGCAGCTACCCGAGGGATGAGTGTATCAGCAATGCTCTCTTTTGCTCTCCAAGTTTAATCAATTTGGTTAATAAATCACATGGTAGGGCCGGTGAGATGGCTCAGCGGCTTAAGCGCCTGCCCGGCAAGCGCAAGGGCCCGAGTTCGACTCCCGGAACCCACATACGAAAAAGGGGCCGGTGATATCGCTCAGTGGCACGGGTGCCTGGTGGCGCGCGAGGTCCTGAGGTCGACCCCCCGGTACCCACCAAAAAAAAAAAAAAAAAAATTCACATGGTAATCATATTTATGATAAATGTAGCCTTCCAGAGTTGAGTGTGAAAGGAGGAAATTTGATGATAATTGTTCAGGGACATTTGTATATCCATATGAGAAAAAAACAGTTGAGTTCTGCTTTACAACCTATACAAAAATTAATACCAGATGGACTTGTGGACTTAACTCTGAAAGCAAAACAACAAAGCTTTTAGAAAATAATAAAAGAAATATATATATATTTGTAATACATAGTATGAACTTGTGGAGAGGACCCAGCTTAAGAGGACCCACATACTCAGCATGTGCACACACAGGTAACACACACATAGGTTTTGTTATATTTAGCCATAGATATTTGGACATTTTTGGGTACTAAATTGGGCCAAATGAAAACGAAGAACTTCAGGTCTGCACAACACTCATCAGGGACACAGTGGCGGTTCTGTGATAGCTGTGGAGTGACAGCCAAGGAGCCATCTCTGAAAAGCACGTTCACGGTGGCAGCACCCCAAGTCCAGGGATTTCCCACTTCCCCTGTCATCTCCAGAGCTGCAGCTGAAACACCGCGGGCAGCTGGGCAGCTTCGCGGGGTCGCAGGTTTGCAGATGTGCCTTCCCAGTGCCTTCAGAACATTTGTATAGCAGAAACACGACTTAAATACCCCCATAGAGCCATGGCCAATTCTGAGAAGGAGAAGAGGGATTGGGTTAAATATTATACAACGAGTATGCATTCTTTTACTTTTTAAGGTGCTTTTAATATCATCAAAATTCAGACATATGCTTAATCCAAGTGGTAAACGTTCTGTTTCTTTAGACAGGTTACCATCCTGTCCTTGCCATTTTAAATTCTTCTTTACTCAAAAAAAATGATCATAGAACTGTGGTCTGAGGAGAGCTATTCTTCCAGCTTAGGGCAGGGAGAATTCTCTCAGAGTTAGTGGGCAATCATGCGGGGGCGGCGGTGCTGGGTACCCAACGTGTGTTTTCACTGCGTATGAACTCCAGCTGGCGACGTGGGGGCTGTTGTCCCCATTGCGCAGGGAAGCGCAGGCCGGAGTGGGGACCTGCATCTCCAAGTACTGGGCGCAGACGTCAGGCGCAGACTTCCGCCTGATTCATCAGGAGTGGGAACCCCTGAATTTCACCAGGTTCTTGTCCGGAAGGAGAAACGCATTCATTCTAAACTACTCCAAGAGGCGCATGGACTTCAATATTAATGTGGTTCTTTCCCTTTCTGCTGTGCATCTCTGTTAAAATGAAATGTTGAGACCTTTGCAGTCTCCAATAAAATTGCCTTGGACGAGGCAAACGTGAACTTGATTGCAGAGAAGTAACAGGCATTTCAGCAGAATCTGCTGAGCCATGTTTTTCCCGCAGCATCAGTTCAGCACCCATCCCCCTCCAATGTCAACATCTAGAGCCAATATCACTAGGAAACATTGTACCACTGGGACCGGGGTGTACCAGAGTGGTAGAGTATGCACTCAGCATGCAAAGGCTCTGGGTTCAATCCCCAGCACTGCAATCAATCAATCAATCATAAAATAAAATAAAAGCAATACAGGAACGAAGGAAGGAGCTGTTATGCTTGAATCCCGGAGAACTAAATAGATCATAAATGTGTAAAGATTAGAAAGTATAAATGCATTTCTACGAATGAGCTCTTAGGGCTCTAATTACAGATACTTAAAATGACAGACACGGGATGCCAGGGAGACTTTCTGATCTGAAAACCAGTCAGATAGTGACAGCGTCCTCCAGGTGGATGGATAGTGGGGTGGAGGGAATGACCCGCCCCAGAATGACTCTGCCCCAGGGTACCTTAGAGTGTAAATCTAATGTGGTTCCAGAACAAAGGTGATATTTTAGAGTGCAGGAGAAACCATAAGAAAAAAGTTATGCATCGCAAGAGCAAGCGGATGTTGCCGAAGAGGCTTTCAAAGGCTTCTTACAGCAGCACTTCCTTCATTTGCTACAGGCTGTTACAACAAATCCTGTTGAGATTCCAATTCAGCAGATCAGTTTCCTGGCATAGTAAAAATGTAAATATTTCACCGTTGCAAATATTTTGTTTTAAAAGAATAAAGATGCATGGCAAATTTTAGTTTTCTTTGCAAGTTATAGTACATTAGTTGAAATATTTAGGAAATCATATAATGTTTCTACTCATTTTCAGGTAAAACCAGGTGTTTTGTATCAAGGCAAAATACTTCATATTTGTATTATTTACTACATTTCACATGATATGCCTGTATTAAATTTTAAGATTTATGTGTGTTTATCAACTCCTTAATTTTATACCATGTCTTTTGTCTTACATAGCTTGTTACTTTTGTTTGATGAACTAATTTTCAATTAATTAATGTTTTTCAGTCATGGAGGGCTTTGTTTTTAGTTAAGTCATATGAACTCCAGAAATATTGTTAATCTAGAACAAGTAGGGCCCTCCATATTTAAGGTAAACAATACCCCATTGAGCCATGAAAATACACATGAAATATCTCTTAAAATTGTTAAAATAATTCTCTTCTCATTTTGAATTATTTTGTTTGATTCATATTTATGCACCATGTGCTATGTGCTAAGCTCTGTACTAGACCCCAGGGATGTGATAAGGAAGCAAACAGAAGTACTTTGTGTCTGGCTCTTTGACAACTAACTTGGTGACCTGATTCCCTTGGTTAACAATGATTGCATTTCGGTGGCGGGTACCTTAAGATCAGCGAAGTTGTCTTTACCAATGAGTACCAACACTCTGGGAAGCTTCCTCCTCTCATCACTGGTGTTCTAGGTGTCTTAGTCTGTTTTCTGCTGCTCTAACAAAATACCCGAGACCAGGTAAAGAACAGAGGTTTATTAGCTCCCGGTCCAGGACCATAGCCTCGGGGGCTGCTCAGCATCTGGCCAAGACCCTTCTTTCTGTATCATAACCTGGCAGAGGGCATCATGTGGTGAGAGAGCAAGGTTGCTAGCTTGGGTCTCTCTTCTTGTTCTTATAAAGCCATCATGAAAGCCCTCGTGAAAGCCCAGCCCTCATGACATCATCTAATTCTATTTGCATCCCTAAAGCCCTCCTCCAAATGCCATCAGCATATCAATCTGGGGACTGAGTTTCCAGCACATGAACTTCTGGAGGACACATTCAGAACATAGCACCAGCAGATGAGCTGGTCTATAGTTATCCAGTTATCTGCGTGTATAGGCTGATGTTTTCCTCCTTCCGGTTGTACTCACTGCTATGTACAGAGTAGTAGATTCCCAAGGCATAGGGAATCAGAGAGCAGCAGGTGTGTCATCTGAATTACAAGTGAGCACAGAGTTAAGAAACCAGACCCAGGGTAGTGAGATTAGAGATGAACAAGGAAAGAGAAGAGCAAGTGAGATGTGGCTGAGGAGGAGGGGAGGCTGGGTCATGTAAAGCACCAAAGGCAGGGTGGATTAGGGATTCTTATCCTACGTGCAGTTACCTCATTAGTTCTACTGTGTCTCATGCACTGTCTTCGGTACAAAAGACACAGTAGATAAAAAACAAAATTCACACCCTCATGGCTACTGAGGCATGTTAAGGCAGACGATACATACAAGTTTGCATGAAAGCGTTTACTATACCTACCACATGAAGAACAGACTGCAAGAGGCCCAGGCGAGTGCTGCAGGATCGTTTAGGGCTATTCTAGCAGTGAGAGTTGACAGTGACTTCAACCAGGGGCTGGAGGAGGCAGGCATAATAGGTGGACTTGAGACCTGCTGGGAAGCAACACTTAGCAACCAGTGAGTTGTGGAGCAAGAGAGAAAATGAATTATCAAGGTTTCCTAGCAGCTTCCTAGCAACGGGAGGAATGGAAGCGGCAGGACTGAGATGACGGGGAGAGCAGGTCTGGTGGGCAGGCTGGTGGCGGGCATGGGGGTCTTCTGGAAGGAAATGCCACTCCTACAGCTGGGGGGCAGAGGTGGAGCTCCAAAGTGGAGTCTGGGAAGAGAGTAAGTGGCTATGCACACCACAGAGCGGCTGAGATTACTTGGCGGTGTGAGTGAAGGGTGTGGAGAAGAGAGACCTGGACACAGGCAGAGGTGTCCAACTCTCAGGCTGGCCAGTGGGGGAGGGTAGCAAAGGCTGCCAAAGGGAGTGGCCCGTGAGAGGGAAGAGTCCCAGGAGAGGGAGAGCTCAGCAGATGAAGGCGCAAATCCTACAGAAAGGTGAGGATTAAAACTGTCCATTTGCACTAGCACCATGAAGGCCTTTGGGGACCTTAGCAAGGGACATGGGCAGAGTGGTGAGAACAAAAGCCACGGCGCAGTGGCTTAGAGTGGATAGCAAACTCTATTCACTGCAAGACTGTGCAGTGGCATGGTTTTTGTTTTGTTTTGTTTTCCTTTTTAATCTACCTCAAGGCATAGTTTGCATATAATCACCCATTTGAACTGTAAAGTTCAAAGAACTTTGGCGGGAGTATATATCCATAAAAGCAGCGCTCCAACTGACACATAGAACACTTTCGACCCCCAGGCATTCCCTGATGGGGCTGGGGCAGGGCTTGAGCTCAAGCCCAGGGCCTCATGCATGCAACTGAGCTGCACCCCCAGACCTGCCTTTTAAGAGCCACTGTGGATTATTTATTTTAAAATTTTATATAATTGAGAATCCTACAATGTGTACTGTTGGAGTTTGAATTCTTTCATGCAGTATGTTTTTGGTATTCATCCACAATGTTTGCAAATATCCCCCGTTCAGTTCACTCCTTTCTAATGCCAAGAAGTATTTCATTGTTTTTAGTCCTGTCAGGCTGCTATAACAAAGTATCATAGATTGCATGAAATGTAAGCAACAGGAATTTATTGCTCACGGTTTCAGAGCCTGGGAAGTTCAAGTCCAAGGTACAGGCAGATTTGGTGTTAGGTGAGGGCTCATTTCCTGGTTCACAGATGGTGACTCTGGGCTGTGTCTCACATGGTAAAGGGAGATGTAGCTCTCTGGGGCCCCTTTCAGAAAGTCACTAACCCCATCGATTGGGCTCCTCTCTCATGACCTAAACCTAAAACTTCCCAAGGTCCCACCTCCCCTCTACTGGAGGGTAACTTTCAATATATGACTTTTGTGGAGACACAAGGATACAGAATACATTTAAATATATACTAAAATTTAATTATCCATTCATTTTTAATGGACATGATTAAGTACGCTCTACACCAAGAAAAGAAAAACAATTCAGCATTAGACAATCTTGCCACTATGACAATGGCAGCATGAAATGGCCTAAGAACAACAACAACAACAAAAAAAAAAAGATAAAAAAATGAAATAGGGCCGGTGAAAAATGAAATGGCTCAGCGGCGTAAGCACCTGCCTGGCAAGCGCGAGGGCCTGAGTTCGACTCCCAGAACCCACATACGAAAAAAGGGCCGGTGATATCGCTCAGTGGCACGGGCGCCTGCTGGCGCGCGAGGTCCTGAGGTCGACCCCCGGTACCCACAAAAAAAAAAAGAAAAAAAATGAAATAAAGTGAAACAGATAAGAAAAACAACTGAAAGAAGTCTAGGAAGAAAAACTTATGATCATTTTGTTTAAAAATTTTGGAAACATTTTATACCATAACTTGATAAGGAGGTTTAGAGAGAGACCTATACATCAGGGTTAGTGGTAAAATAGTATCAGCATCTCTGTTAAAAGTCAAGACCAGAACACACTTATTATCACCAAAGACCTGATGCATTTCTTCAGGTATTGTAAGAAATGAGTCAAGAAAGAGAACGAAGTGTGATTATTGAAAAAGAAAAACAAACTATGTGGAAAATTAGAAACTCACTTAACATACCATTGTAACTACTAAGAGAAAGTGATCTGATATCAAGATTCAAGGTCAGTATTAAAAAGTAGATATTAAAAAGCACTATTGACCTTCAATCAAAATACAGCTTTCCTTTATTACAGTAGTAGTTAATTAGAAATAATAATCCCATTTGTTATTATCAACAAAATTTAAAATATTTAGAAATTACTTTGGGTTCAAGAGTAGAAAGTAAAATATGAAACTTTAGTATATTTTATTAAAGAAGATGATTATTGTAGTACTCCTTTATTAAGAAGACAGATTTGGGGGCTGGTGAGATGGCTCAGCGGCTTAAGCGCCTGCCCAGCAAGCGCGAGGGCCCGAGTTCAACTCCCGGAACCCACATATGAAAAAGGGGCCGGTGATATCGCTCAGCGGCATGGGCGCCTGCTGGTGCTCGAGGTCCTGAGGTCGACCTCCCGGTACCCACCAAAAAAAAAAAAAAAAAGAAGAAGACAGATTTGGTGTGGTAGAGACACCATTCCAAATTAATTCCTAATTCTAATATACTCCCAGTCAAAATTTCAGTTCAACAAGCCAATTCTAAGGCTTTTCTGGAAGGGTAAATAAATCAAACAGGAAACTATTTTTGAGAAAAAGGAAAAATGAGAGAGAATTAGCCCCACAGTGTTTAAAACAGCCTGAGTTTGGCTCAGAAACAGACAAATCAATAGAATAAAAAACAGTGTCAGATACGAACTCTGTGAGAAGACGAGGGAGCTCACTCTCTGATGAATGTGGGACTAAAGGGCTAGAGAAAGGCTGGTGTTGGGACCACTGTCCGTCCTGTAGGAAGAAACAGGTCTCTACTTCAAAACCTGAGCAAACTTCTGATAGATGAAAAGCTTCCATTTTAAAAAACAAAGTGATACTTAAAAGACAAAGCTATACAAGTACTTGATAAGATATTAGAGAACATACTTAAAATCCTTGAATGAGAAAAGATTTCTTAAACATGATAAAAGATGGAGGAAAATAGAAATTTGGACATAAAGTAGAAATTTACACATTTGACCCCATAAAAATATTCTTACAGTAGAAAATATTTGCACAGTATATACCCAAATGGAAGCATCACTAAGACATGCACTGGCAGGCAAGATCACTGTGCCCAGCCATCAGGGACAGAAGGTTGGTTGGATGGGCTCTCGGTCACCTTTGTCCCTGTGGTCCCCTGATTCTTTGAGCTCCAGGAAACTCCGTGACCAGGATCCAACAACCCACGCATTCAACGGATGGATAAAGAGCACCTGATCTATGCCTCTTTTTTGGCTAGATGTTGAAGATTCAAATATAAAATAAGACAAGGTGATCCTTCCGGAATGTGACTATTTGTGATGACAAAAACCGTAAGAAATGACCATGATAAGGCATGAGAAGCATAAAGCAGGCAGGAACACATGTGACATTTTGCAGCACAAGAGGATGACATCGGGCCTGAAATGTCAGCAAACCCTGGAACTGGGACCCGGGCATCGTCACGCAGTTCGCTTTGTTGCTCTCTAAGTTTGTCATATTCAATCATCACAATCATCAATTTTCCTAACTTGAGATTACTTTTGACTTTACAAATCTTATCAAGCTCCCTAAAAGTTGTCTGTATTTTGATGAGATTTCCTAAAAGTTAACTAGTGTTTTATATAAAAATCTTAATACCTTTAAATAGTACAACTCAGAAATGGCTCACAAAATGACTACGCTCATTTACTCAGTATTCAGATCAAGAAGTGGAATCCTTCCAGCATTCCAGAGGCCAAGCACTCCTTCTGAAGACCACGGCGGAGTTTGGTCTGTGTGCTGTCTTTACTTTCTTAAAGTCACCTTTCATAGAGTTCATAAAAAGTCCACTTGGAATGTGGGACTACGCTTGTGTGGAAGGAACAGCTTTTGGGAGTGAGGGGCTGTTTGGCTTCCACGTGCACAAGGTCACGAGGAATTCCCGCCTCGGTTGCTGTTTCTCACGCTGGCTTGTTCTTTTCTCTCCTATGTTGAGAAACATTCACTGAGATGTGCGCAGTCCTGTCTCCGGTTAGGCAGGAAACCACTGTCTTCCTGAGCAGTTCGACCACAGCGTTGTTAGGACGTTGACTGGGACTGCGGGGAAGCCTTCTTTCTCTGCTACTTTTTGGAAGAAATAAAAGTAAATTGAAATCAGCACTGATGTGGAAAATTCCAGGGACAATAAGTCAAACTGATTGTGTACTTTGTGTTGCTAAAACTCACCAACCCAACAATCAGCTGGTTTGTGTAAGGTGCCTGTGTCCCCAGAGGAAACGCGGCTGTCTCCCCCACCGCCTCCTCCAGCCCTGTCTCTTCATTTCGGCTTCTGTTTCAAGCACGACTGGCCAAGTTCCAATCTGGAGCCCTGGGGGGTCTGTGCTTTGATGTGATCAAGGACAATGTTGACATAAACCAAGCTCCAAAAGATAATATCGCACACTGCATCCTGCTTATGTGCCAGGAACTTTTTCTAAGCTCTCTAGGAGCTTGTTTAATTCTCTTCAGCACCTGGCAAGTTGGGTATTTTTGGAGGCTGGGCTGTACAGGGTTAAGTTGCTAAACTCAGAGACCTCTGGCTGTGTTGGGAAGGACACATGCATGGTGGCCTGAAGTCAAGATAACCAAGGCTGAGGATACCTGGCTGCAACCTCAGTTAACTAAATAGAGACTGTAGCTGCAGGCAAATCACTCCTGGTGAACCTCAACCTGGAGATAAGATAGTTCCACTAAATTAACATAATTTATTACTTGGAGAAGTCCTTGAGCCAACTCCCAAGGTCCTGCTCAGGTTCCCAAGTTTTCCACAGTATCCCCTCCCTTTGTCTGTAAACCAAATAAATACAGGCCGCCCAGAGAAGTTCTTTGCCTCAACCCCCAGAGAATCTCGAATTCTCGAGGAGGAATTTTGATCCTCCTGGTAGGAGGGTTTTCATCCTCCTGGAGCCCTAAAATCATACCACTCATTTCATTTATTTAAGCCTTCGCTGTCCACTCCTTTAGGAGATTGGGGCTAGGCCAAGACCCCGATAGGATATGACCAGTGTCATCATTTAACGAATGATGCAACTGACACACAGATACTAGGCAAGTTGTCAACCGCCACAAAAAGCCAGGGTGAAATCTGAAGAGCCTGGCCCCAGGGTCTGCGCTGTGAGCCACTCTGCGGCTCCAATGATGATACAGTCAGAGTCCAAGCAGGCGTCTCTGTAGCATGGAACAAGCTAGTCCTTAAGCTTACCTGGAGGTGCAAAACCTAAGCAATTATTTTACAGCAACATCTATTTTAAATTACCTTATTTTAAGGCATAAATCTCTAATAATGAGGACATTGCGCTATTGAGTTTAAAGAGATATATAGATTTAGATACATCACTCATACACATAGAGAACTTATACACATATAGAACAAATCAGAGTCCAGAAATAGTCCCACAAATATATGATTAATTACCTTTCCACAAATATGCTAAGGAAATTCCATGAGAAAATACAATCTCTTCAACAGATGGTGCTGGGACAATCTGACAGGCAGATGCAAATATATGAATGTCAATATTTATCACTTTTATATAATCCTGATATGCAAAGAATAACTAAAAAATGAAACACAGACCCAAATGTAAGAGCCAACCCCACCCAGCTTCTAACATAAAATATAGGAGAAAATCTTAGTGACATTGAGTGAGTCAAAAAGTCTTCAGTATGACATAAAAAATAAAAAGATCGACCTATGAAATAAAAAGGCAATACATTAACAAAAACAAAAAAACCCTCTTTGTTCTTAAAAAGCAGGTGTAGACCAGGAGAAAATATTTGCTTGATATATTTGATGAGGAAATTTTATCTTGAATATATAAAAAATACTTCATCATAAGAAGACAATCCATTTTTAAAAATATTTGAAAAGACACTGGACTGAAGAAGGACTGCATTGCACCAGTGCAGGATTTCCTTCCCTTTTAGAGTTGAATAATATTCCATGGTGTATACGAATACCACATTTTCTTTTTCCATTCACTACTAGCAGACCCTGGGTTGTTTCCATTTCTTGACTATGGGAATAGTGGTGCAAAGAGGGTGCAACAGTGCACCATGAGGGTTCAAACATCTCTTGGAGATCCTGATTCCATATCCTGCAGATATATACCCAGAAGGAGGGGAGTTAGATCCTGTGGTAGCTCTAGTTCTAGTTTTGTAAGGAACACCTGTCCCATTCTCCATGATGACTATATCAACTCACATTCCTGCCCACAGAGTGCAAGTGTTGTCTTTTCTTCACATTCTTACCAACGGTCGTCATTTTTGGCTTGTTTCCCCCGGCTTTATTGAAGTATAACTGGTAAGTAAACCCCTTTACTTTCACTCTTGGGATTCCCTCTGTGCTCTCCTACTTGTGTTACTGTGTCCTAGAGCTTGTATTTTCCTGTTTTGACTTTATCTCCTTGGTTGGGGGAATGCGTCCTGCCACCGTATCATCACAGTGCAGAGGGGGACAATGCCAAGGAACAGAGATATCACCCTCAGTGCTGCATTTTAGAGTCAAAGGCCCTGTCTGCTCTGCTTGATGACCATGCCTAAGGTCTGTTTGTCATAACAGAACATTTTTCTTACCTGAAGATTTTCATCATCTAAAAGATTTTCTTTGCTTTTCTTCTATATTGGATTTCCTAATACCTTGGATCTCTTGCCTTCCGTTTCCTTGGATCATTTTCTGTGATAGTTGAAAGCTTTCCTCTAGCAACTTCCTGAGAATTGATCAGGGAAGGTAGTTTTGTTGTTTTTGATCATTTACATGTTGGAAAATGTTTTATTCTACCCTTAGATTTTATTGATGGTTGGGGCTTAGATTAAAAATTAGACCATTACAGAATGCCAAGGGCATTTGGGTGGGAAACCACAAAATACCTCAGATATCATCTAACAAAAACTGTTGGCCATGGCAGCACCCACTAATAAAAAGGAAGCTGGCCTCTTTGGATACTAGAGCTTGCATGTACCCCACTTGGTGTTCGTTTGGCACCCTTAGTCAAGATGATACACAGAGAAGAGGGATCAGAACAGATTAAGCAAACCGGTGGAGGAAATTTTAAGGCAGCCTAACATTTAGGCTGTGGCATTGTATGATAGTCAACTGATCGTGTCAACTTGAGTAAGAAATGCCCAACTAAATTGGCTCAGCATAGTTCTGGGTGTGGAAGACCCACCCTAGGGAGGATTGTCACCAAATGGTATAAAAGGGAAACGAAGAAGGAAGCTTTCTTCTGTTTCTTCAGAGGAGCTCCAGTCTTCACCTTCACCTTGGACATCATCTCCTGGTTTCCAGTGCAGATGCTTCAGTCTTCCAGTGCAGACTCCTCAGCCTCCTGCTGTAGACTCACACAGGTTACTACACTGAGCTCCAGGCAGTTGACTGGCTCCTTTGGATCTCCAGTGCGCACACAGACTTTTCCACTCTTCCACACCTGACTCTGTGGGTGACCATTGTAAGCCAAACTTGTAAATTCTTATATAAATTCTTATATTTGTATATCTTGCATTAAATCTGTTTCTCTAGTAATCACTAACTGATACACATAGTTACTGCTTACTCCTTTTAGCAAGATCTACTGTGAGAAACAGGAGCAGAAATCCCATTTGAAAAGTTTTAGTTTTGCCAAAAAGAAATCACCATAAAGATGGAGCAGAGGAGATCTTGGTTGCTGAAAAGACTAGCAATAAAAAGAAGCCAAGTACTTTGGATCAAGATTATAGGAAAAATTACTTGAGGGCATGTGAAAAATCTGCAGGACTCCACCCTTCACAGACTCAAAGATGTAAAAGTGAAAGACTTTCTTTTGAGAAGAAATCCCTGGATGGCGGCCTAGGGAATTGGCTCCCCAGTATTCAGTTTACATTGCTTACCTATCCAGGCACTCAGAGACCTCTGCAGCCATGATTCAAGGGGGCCTAGCTATTGCAACCAGTTGGTGGCAGACTTTGATGTCATCCATGTGATGCTGGTTTTATGGGCATTCAGAATGCAATAATTGTAGGGTCAAGGAGGCTTCCACCCAGATTTCAGAAGAATGCCTGACAGGCATTGCTGTGTGCCCTTGAGAGGGTAGTGCCTGGAGCTTTGAGAGTGAAGCTACAAGTGTAGTGGAGACCCCAGGAGGCTGGAGAATCCAAGAGGGTAGAACAGCTGAGGAAAGCCAAGAGTGAGAAAGTCAGCCAAAGAGAAAAGTTATGAGACCTACAACTACAAGCAATGTCACAGGGGTGAGGGCTCCCAAGCTCTTTGGAGTTCACATCTTGCCACAGTTTGCCCTGGGTGGTGGACACAGAGCTGTAGCATTTAGTGTTTGCCCTGCTGAGTTTTGATCTTATTCCTCTCTCTACTCCTGTTGCTCCTTTTTGGAATGAGAATTCTTATCCTGTGCCATTGCAAATCAGTAGTGTTTAAGTTTCTTTTTTATTTTTACAGAGCCTCACAGCTAAGAGTTTGCCTTAAATCTCAGTGCAGACTTGATTTGGACTTCTCAGCAATGCTAGAACTGTTAAAGCTTTGGCAACTTTTAGAGAGCTGGACTATGTGCATTTTGCATAAGAGATGCATGAGTCTTTTGGGGGCTGGGGCAGAATGCTATGATTAGATATAAAGTGGCCTCCAAAGCCTCATGTGTTGGGAAGGTGATTAAACTCTGGTGGCATTATAGCTGACTTGCTGTTAGGAGGTGGTATCTGATCAAAAGAGGTGGGTTACTATGGCTGTGAGCTGGAAGGGTTTATTTGTCTTCTTGGCTTCTGTCTTCATTCTCTGTGCTTCCTGGCAGCCATGAGGTGAGCAGCTTTCCTCCACCAGACCATTCTACCTGCCTTCCTGTCTTGGAGCCTTGGGGACAAGCTCCCAGTGAATTGTAGGCTCCTGCGGTCCCTTGCTAACTATCTGTAAGTAACAAAGCCACCTCATGCAACTTGTTGTATATGAGCGTGTTGTTTCTTGCTGCATTCAGAAAAGTTGGTAACCAGTGCACAGTGAGACTACTTCACAAAAACTTTCCAGACTTTTGTTCAGCAAGCATGTACAGAAACTCTGAAGGAACTAAACTGAAGGCCATGAGAGTTTCATTAGGTGCATAAAATCAGTGGCAGAGTCCACTGTATTACATACCTACAGAAGGAGTCATCTCTCAAGTTAAATTTTCCATTTCAACAACTTAATGTGCTGCTTTTGTGCTTGGAGATAACATATTAACAAAATTAGATCGGGGATTGATGTTTATGAAATGTGTTAATGGGAAAAGTTATAATCAAATAGATGTGTCAAAATGGTTGTAATTTTGATTTTTTTCTCCACCATGGTAAAGTTACTGTCACATTATAGCAATTGGATTGAGTGACTCAGAAGTTCCTTTCTGTTTTTACAGTTATTCGAGACAGCATCGATTATCTATAAGTGATCTAATCTTAGGGTTGAGCGAGAGATTGTCACACAGCTGTTTTTATAACGGAAGGAAGCGAACCCTCTGAAGTGACTCAGCATGAACGAATGGCAGAACCGGCTTTGCAGCCTGTCAGAACAGGTACATCTGGACAGGTCCCGGCTGAGCAAGACGATCCAGCCACCTTATAAAATACTCAGAATCAGAGGGAAACATCTTTAATTTTCCTACCAAGGATTATTACATAGGGAATTTTCAAGATCTGTAACAAAATACTTCCTCTGAGTCAGATACTTTGTCACTGTTTTGCGTACACTCTCGTCTTACGTGGAGCTGTCAGGAGCTCATTTTTAGAATGACGAGCTCATGTTCAGCACGTAGACGTCCTGAGTAAGGACTGGAAGCCAGGTTGGACTCCAAGGCCTGTAGCTGCTTCACTATCCTCTGGATCTATTGGTGATCGACTATGGTAGTGGGATGGAGCAAGGAGGGACAGCCGGCCCTCTGGGAACAGGGACAGGTGTAACAGAGGATCAGCAGCCAGCCCAGGATCTCCATCCACTCCCCCCAAAAATTGAGTGGCAGGGCATCTCCACCAGACTTATAATTCTCAGAGACAAAGATGCTCTGCTCACTTCCATTTTGAAATCAACTTGGAACATTTTTACTAACAGGAAATGTAAATTCCTGAGTTACCAGTTCAACATGTCCCTATGTTAGTCTGTTTTCTGTTGCTATAATGAAATACCCAAGGCTGGGCAATGCAGAGAAAGGAGGTTAACTTAGCTCACCTTTCTGAACATTCGAGAACGTGATGCCAGCATCTAATAGGATCTGGTAAGGACCTTCTGCTACATCACAACATGGTGGATACTATCATGATGGTGGCACAGGAACCACATCAATCCCTTCTACGGCACTGCCTCCAGTTATACAATTACCTTCTTCTGGGCCCCAATTCTTGAAGGTTCCATTACCTCAATACCAGCACACTGGGGACCAACCTTCCAGTGCATGAACTTTTGGGGACACACTCAAACTGTGGCTCCAGTAAACAAAGGACCCCAGCGATGTGAGGTTTTAAGAACCTCCCCCTACTCTGCTCTTTACCCCTGTGCACTTACTCCTGGACTTCATCACCAACTCCATTCATTGCTAAATCCCACCTATCCACTCTGATCCCCACTTTAATCCTTCCTCTTGGTTGGTCAGGAATTTTGGATGCAAAATTGAAACCCAATTTAAACTGGATTAAGGGCAAAGAAAGGGAGGAATTACTGGCATCTTCAAGCTACTACAGAAGTGGCAGAGGTTCAGCTGGTCTCTGAAACAGCTGTCTCCATTGCCTCGATTGCTCCGGGGCTGGGGTGGTCTGGTTGCCTCTTACCGGCTTTCTCCACCTTGTGGAAAACACGTTTTCACATCTCTGAGCAATATGGCCAAAGATGAACTGGGGCTTATTCTCTGTATTTCCAGAGTTGGACAGCACGTGCTCCACGGGCTGGGAAGGACTAGAACCGTGAGAAGTCCACAGTGCACCTCACATTTCGCACTTGGGGCAGATGGGGCATTGTGTTCCTGAAGAAAGGGATTGCCACCAGGAGACACCGCGTTCTAGATGCCCATCGTGGCTGTCCAGGGAGATCTCTGCAAATGCATTCCCACCCATTGCCAGGGGGCAGAGTTGCACTGTGGGAAATTCAGCAGTACTATCAGTATTGCTACAAGTACAAGGCAAGGATTCAAATCCAATGGTCAGTTTTACAGTAATTTATATTTAAAATACATTTTTTTGTGTGTGTGGGTACTGGGGGTCGAACTCAGGACCTCGTGCGCCAGCAGGCACCTGTGCCGCTGAGCGACATCACTGGCCCTTTTTTTCATATGTGGGTACCGGGAGTTGAACTCAGGAGCTCTCGCTTGCCAGGCAGGGGCTTATGCCGCTGAGCTATCTCACCAGCCCTAAAATACTTATTTTGAAGTGATAATCAATGTGTCACGAGTGTATCTTTAAATCTTAACAACTATTTATTTAAAAGTATCTTTTTGAAGCTGGAAAAAAAAAGAACATAGGGGTAGAGAATATAGCTTAGTAGTAGAGTGCATGCTTAGCTTGCACGAGACCCTGGGTTTGATCTCCAGAACTAAAAAAGAAGAAAGAAGGAGAAGGACAAGGAGGACAAGGTGAAGGAAAAAGAGAAGAGGAGGAGGAAGAACAAGAGGAGGAGGAAAAGGAAAAGGAGGAGGAGGAGAAGGAGGAGGAGGAGAAGAAAGAGGAGGGGTGGAGGGTGTTGCTCGTGTAAACCTCATCTGCCATTGGTCTTGGCTAGGAATGGCTGGGGCTGAAGGGGAGAGGGAAGAACAGCTGCTTGGTACCCCTGAGGACACATCTGTTCTTGGTCCTAAGAGAAGTTTCCATGGACTCTTCCTTCTCAGGCAGCACTGGAGGCCAGTCCCTTCTCTTCCACGCTCAGCCCTGCTAGGAGCCTTGCATGGCTTCTTCCATCTACAGTTCAAACTCCTAATGGCATGTCTAGGGAAGGTAAAGAAATAAGGCCTGGAAAGCTGGAGGAATGGTTCTGGGTTGGGCTTCTGGGCCTCAGAGGCTGAAGTCTCACCCGCTAATCAGCTTCTTCCCACCACCTCCTTCTCTTTCTGAGGCCTTGAGTTCTCAGCTCACTGGTACCACTTAATGCCCTATGGAGCACCCTCCCCATCCTTGGACCTGTGGACACCGCACAACCTACAGCTGCCCTCACAGGGTCCATGGTTTGTGAATGTCCCATGCAGTCCTTTCCTAATGCTCAGGCCTTAAATCTAGGAGGAATGGATGGGCCAAAAGTAAGTAGAGTCATGCACTACATAATGACATTCCAGTCAATGCCAGGGCATGTGTACGATGGTGATTCCATAAGATTATAACACCAGCGCTCAGTGATGTGGTCACAACACGCGTCACTCACGTGGTCACAGTGGTACTGGTGGAAACAAACCTACCACGCTGCCAGGAGAGTAAAAGTGCAGCACAATTAGATATAGTACATGATATCTGATAATGATAATACATCACCACGTTACTTGTTTATGCATTTATTATATTATAATTTTTATTGTTATTTTGCAATAAAACAATTTTTATTATAAAACTGTCTGTCAGCTGGGCATGGTGGTACATGCTTATCATCCAAGCATGCTGGGAGGCTGAGGCAGGAGGATCACAAGTCCAACCTGGGGAACTTAACGACTTAGTAAGACCCTGTCTTCTAAGAAAAACAAAAGGCTTGGGTATATAAATGGGCTCATCTCCAGTATGGTGGGCAAAATGCCTGCGCCACGATCTGGTAATACAGTTGCATCCATCTTCGTGTTTATCCCGTCTCTGGATTGCATCAAGAGGCCCCATCGAGGGACTGACCTGGTGCATCCGGGTGCATGCAATGCACTCCAGGATGTTCACACCGTGACTAAATCCCGGAGCCATGCACTTCTCACAATGTACGCCCCTCAGTAAGTGATGCATGGCTGCAACACGGTGGGCTTTGGACACACAGACTATTAGGTTAAGTAAGAGCTTCTCATCTTCCAAACTTACGGTGTCCTGGGCATTTCCTTCCAGGATGACACTTGAGTGGAAGAAAAGCCAAGAGATGAGAGGGGACTGGCATTGCTCTGTTGAGGCCAGAATTTTGGTGGTGGCTGGAGGTGGCCACAGGGGAGGCAAAGTTTCAGCCCACCATTTCCTTGTCCATGCCCTTTAAAATGCACAGGGCTGCCCTGCAAACTTGGTTAGGCTGCGAGAAGATGAACTGGCCCTTGTGGGATCTTTGGCTTCTGGGCACAAGGAAGAAAAGTCCCAGAGAAGACTTTGGAAACATGAGCCACTATTTCAATATCTGTTACAGAAACTGATCCTTTGCACTGACATCAAGACACCAAAGGCCATTAGAATAATGCAGAATATTCTTTCTGAAAATTTAGCAGGCACAAGAGTCTCTTTAGACCCTGTTCAAACAGATTCCCAGGCTCCACTCCTCAGGAGTTCTGATTGAGTCAGGCTGCGCTGAGCTCTAGGTTCTGTGTCTCTTGTGAGTTCATGCGTGTGGCTGATGCTGCTGGTCTGGGGACCACGCCTCATGCTGCAGAATCTCAGAAGCTTTGTTGCTGCCTTGAGGTCAGACAATACTCTTAGCTCAATTAGGAGTTGGGGAAACTTTTGCAAAACTTTCAGAAGCCTCAGTATTGTTGCACCTTCTCTATTCTCTCACCAGTCTGCATTACAGTGATGCCCTACAAGCCAGAAGAAACCAGACAAGAGGTTCCTGATATGAACTGGCAGAGGCCTCATCATCTCTGATATTTCATGATTTCAGCACCACTGCCAAGTTCAGCGGTATACTTTGCATGTCCAATAGCTCCTAAATCCAGCTTCTCAACTGAGCCTGCTTCCTTTTATAAGAATGGAGAAGTGGATTGGGCAGATAGGCAGTAAGCGTTCATTCCACATAGAGCAAGCAATGCCAACAAAATGGCAGGAAGTCCAGCCAGATACACGGGCACCCAGGGCTGATCTTCCCCTAGGCAGAAAGAGCTACGGTTGGGAGGAGAACAGGAGGTATGGAGAGAGGGAGGCACGTTTATCACATTTTAACTGGAGTTCATTCCTGTTGTGCTATCAAGAAAACTAAGGAACGAATCTGACTTCCTAGCCTCTGGCCTCCCCTGATCCCTTATATCCCTTAACAAACGAATCACCAAAAACGAATGCGCCTTACCTTCTTATAACACCTAGTAGTTGATAATGTATTTTACACCTGTGTTATCTTACTTGTCTGGAGAAACTTCCTATTGTAAAAGTAGCCATAATAAAATAAAACGAGGCCTAGCAGCTGCTGTTATCTTCATTTTAAGCTGTGCGAACTGAAGAACAAATGAGTTAAGAGAATTGTCAGAGATGAGATGATGGTCTTACCTCAAAATCTCATCTTACCAACATTGAAGATTGTTGGAAGGATGTAAAACATTTACATTTTAACTCAATTATTCATCAGCAAAATGGGGAATTTCCTTTACGTGGTTTTGATATGCAGATGACGACTATGTATCTTCAAACTGCAGGAGTTTTTAGAGATCACTGCAACCCATCCTCCTTTAAGAGAAAAGGAAACTGAAGCTTAGCGAAGCTAACATGCCAATTCCAGTTGTCCAAATCTGTCTTATGACTTAGGACTTTGGACATGTTCATTCTATTTTAAATTCTATTTTTTTTTTTTTTTTTTTTTTTTTTTTTTGGGGGTACCGGGGGGTCGACCTCAGGACCTCGCGCACCAGGAGGTGCCCGTGCCGCTGAGCGATATCACCGGCCCCTTTTTTTTTTTTTCGTATGTGGGTTCCGGGAGTCGAACTCGGGCCCTTGCGCTTGCCGGGCAGGCGCTTAAGCCGCTGAGCCATCTCACCGGCCCTTAAATTCTATTTTATGAAACACCACGGAAACGTACAGCAACACTGAATTTGCAAACAGGTTGCTTAAGCAGAGCTATTACATGAGGAACGCAGCTCTTGTTTTTAATACAGAAGTAGAAAACTCGTACCATATACTAAACTATACCGGTCATTCCACTGCATGAGCTGGACCACGGAAAACCCATTGCCTGAGCCAGGGATGTTCACATGGGTGGTGTCTGCAATAGGGAAATGTCCCCACATGAAGACCTCCGCCTTTTCCAGAGAAAGAGGTCAATTACACAAATGCTTGCTGAAAACCTACCAGGAGTTGGACATTGTGGGGTTAACATGACATTGGCAGTGACTGCTAAAATCCACAGCCAAGAAGGCAGAATCCATGCAATATTAGTACCTAGGGGTGATGTGAGAAGAATTGAGACAATCTCTAATTGGATTGGTAAGTGAAGATATCACATTTTTTTGTAGGTCTTGAGGTAGAATTTTAAACAACTGGAAAGTGGGAGAAATTTGTGGGATCCCATTCAAATACTTGCTGCTTCAAAAAAGAACTGAGTGCTCACAGGGATGCCTGCTGTGCAATTTACAGGAAGAGCGAAGAAACACCAGATCCAGGACTGCGTTTTGCTCCAGGTCAGCCATGTGGACTCTGGCTTCCTCAGAGCCAGCTTTGACAAGAGCTCCCCCAGTGTGGGTGACAAGCGCACCCTTCCTGTCGGTGCCCTTGTGACTCAGTTTCCATACTTCTGGTCTGGTGTGAGCCTCCCTACTCCCTCAGCCCAAGAATAACCTTTTGCTTTCACTGTGCTCATCTCAACTACCTGTAGCGGTGCGGAGGTGGTGGGGCAGGTAGAGCGTTTGCAGGCTGCAGAATGAAATCCATATATTTTCTTCTCAGTAAGGAGCCAAGAAAGGTGAGTTTTTGGAGGAAGCTCAGTTTTAATCAGGATAGGCAAAACACACAGATTGATTAGCTCAAAATTCTCCCCCTTCCTGGGCCCAGGAAGCTTGCGGGTACCGTTGTGAGTCTTAGAAGACACCTTCCCACCACATACACATCTGCTGGCTGCTCACCATTGCCCCCAGCCAGGCGGCCCGACCCCGCCCGGCCTGCCCAGATGCAGCAGCCAGTTCCAGACCCAGGTGGCCTTTCGGGCATGGGTGACTGAACATCTGGGTCACTCCAGCAGCTGCCCTTAGAAGGAACAGAGGGATGAAGGAGGTGGGAGGGAGGGAGGCAGGCTCAGGGCGTGGCGCTCTGGACCGGCCTCAGACCTTCCTGTGTCTGGAGCTAGGGAGAAAAGAGAAATGGCAGATACACTAGGGAGGCTGGGGGAGCAGGGGTAGACACTGTTGCAATTTCACCCTGGGTCTGAAAACACCATTTGTCCTTGAAAAGGTATTCTAGGATGTTGATGGAAGTCACGTAGTGTGGTGTGGCGGTTCTCGAGGCGTGATCGGCGTGGACCCGCAGCAGCAGCCTCATCTGAGAACTTACTAGAAGCTGGGAGGAATTAGAAATTCTGGGATTTTTACCAAGTCCTCTAGTGATTCTAATGCACGCAAGCCTGAGGGCCCCGGCAAGCCAGCTGGGCAGATGGGGCTCTGTAGGCTTTAGCCCTAGCTCCGTGATCTCCGGAAGTCAGCTGACTGACCCAAGTCCCGAGGTCCTCTTTAGATATAAGACAGCCGCTCTGGTGTCTGTAGGCAGTTTAGAAACTGATCATACGTGGGAACATTTTGAATGGTGCCCAGAGCATAGCAGGCAACAGTTCAGGTTTGGAATTATTGATGGCAGCCAAAATTAAGTGTCCTTGGAAGATGAGACCCTCTGCCGTCCCCAGGGTAGGTCCCCGGTTCAGCCTGGCTGCTCAGAGAAGGAAGTAAAAGAGGGGGTAGGCTGGATTTTAGAGGAAGTGCAGGGGGAGCAACATCCAACCAGGAGCACCGAGGCCTTGGGCGTTATCAGGACTCACAGAGAGAGGAGCAAAAGGTCTCCGAGCTGCTGAGCATATCCCGGGCTGAGCCCATGGCTGCGGGGAATCTGACTGACCCTGAGGGGTCCGAGAAGGCTCCCCTAAGAAAGTGAGGTTTGCGCTGAGACCAGAAAACTAGGAAGTGGTAATAGCTCTTGGCAAGCCCTGTCTTTGTGCCAAGCATTATTCCAGGCAACACCATATTTCAAGTCATGTAATTCCCACTGCCATTAAGCAATAGTTTGATTCCCATTCTACAGATGAGAAAGGTGAGAAGCAAAGATGATAACCTTGACCAAGGTCACAGAAATGGCCCCGACAGGATTCAGACGCAAGCTGATGCACTCCTGGACCCAGAGCTGGCCAATGGGGGTCTGAGGGCAGCGAGAGTGATGAGAACTCCTCATTCCTCTAAATCCAGTTCTTAGAGTTGCATCCTATCCTGTCTCAGCCTGTGAGGCCAGCACATCCTGACTGTGCAGAATATGAGCTGTGCTGCCCCCTGGTGGCATGACAGGCAGCCACTAAAAGTCACACATGAGATGAATTCAGGGTGTGGAAAATCACGTGACCGGGTAAGCCAAAGCGAGCTATGAAACGGATGATGCAGATCTCCAATTTTCACTTGCACACACACACATAGGAAAAATACCCACAGGGCACATGCTAAGATGTTTATAATGGTTATCACTAAGAGGAAATAGTAAAGTTTTCATTCTTTCTAGGTGGACACTCCTTTTTTGGAATCCCTTTCTGTGCCATTTTGCAAGTCGCATACTGCTTTGCAATCAGACAGCTAAGCCCTATTTTAAAGCTGGTTCTCATCATAGCAGGTTAAGGACAATGACTGAAGCTCGTCTTGGCCTGTGTGTGGTCGCCTGCACCAGGGAGGAAACCGGCTAACAAGCAGCTTCCCGACAGTCACTCTCTTCTGGCCAAAGGCTGACCAGACTCCTGCTGGCCAGCGACTTGAAGGACTAACTTCGATTTTGAGCATCTACATAAACATCCCGGGGAAAGTTTATTTACTCCCTCAATTTGTCACTCAACAGATACGTACTTTTCATGTTGCATATACCAAACATAATGGGGTATAAAAATAGATTTGGCCAAGAATGATGGGACCGTAGATCCATTTAGGGGGCACCTGTTCAGGAAAAAGGCTTTCTTCCACTTTGGCTCAGGTTTTTCGTTTCAGTAGTATGTAGTTCTCTTCACAGAAGTCCTGCCCCTTCTCAGTTACAATAAAGGTAATTTCTAGGCTGCTGTTGAGGATGGACATTTCTCTTGGCATGTTCTCTGGAGGTGACTTGTAGTCCTGAAGCTTACTGATGTGTCTACTCTGCTCACATCTGACCATTCTCCCGGACTACTGTGCTATTTGTTTTTGAGGCCATTGTCTTCAGTTTCCAAGGTCTGAAATCTTGCAGAAAGAATTTTGTTTCTTCTAAGTACCTGTATCCCTTGGCTCAGGGATCTGTCCACACCAGGTCTTCTCCACTTGGCCATTCTGACCTGTTCTACACCCTTCTCACCCTGCTTCCCACCTGGGGAAACTTCCAGTCTGTCCTGCCAGTGGGAGGCCCCAGCAGGAGAGAGGGCAGACGCCAGGCAGGGAGGCTCAAAGGGAAATGGTCCCTGACATCCTCCCTTAACTCCTGGCCACTGGAGCACCCCTGAGCAGGGGGGACCCCAAACAGAGCTCAGGGCTTGGGCCCCGCTTCACAACCTGGAGATCAGACACACACGGATGCATGACGATTGCTCTCTCCCTGACTGGCATCCAGAACGCAGGGAGCCGCACTCGACCCGCCCTGCAACCATAGTTTCTGTGGGGCTCTAACCCGTGCGAGAGCTTGGAAAGCCCTCGAGACTGACCTCCAAGGTCCCCAGCAAATGGCTCGGCAAGGATCAGTCAGTGCCCTCTACACACCTACACGTGAGGCACAGTAGTCACAAAAGACAGGCCATAACAGGGGAAAAGAAAGGGGCTACAGAGGGAGAAATTTGGAAACAATTAATATCCTCAGAGAGATAAGTAGTCACCAAACAAGTAAACAGGTACAGGACACCACAAAAGAAAATCAAAAGCGACAAAAAGAAATGTTAGGTGAACAAAAGCAAGCTCTCGGAACAGGAGGACGGCAGTGAGGGAGGGAAAAGTAACAAGGCTGAAGACATCTCCAGAAACTAAAGCCAAAAGACGCAAGGGTGGGGACAGGGGAAGCAGCAGCACAGCCCAGGGTCAGTTTACGAGGCCCGGTGTCCACAGCCAGAGCTCTACCAGGTCCAGAGCGGAGCAGAGGGCGTGGAGATGGGACTGCGCCTCTGCGTCTGCCTGCCTAGGTCCGGACCCTGCCTCCCCCCACAGCGGGGGTCCTGAGGAAGGTATTACAACTTTCTGTGCTCCATCTCATTATCTCGATAATATAAATAAAGGTACTTAGCTTAGTAAGTTATGGAGGACTCGAGTAACCAGCCCACGCAAGAGCTTAGTACCAAGTCAGCATCCATCTCAATCAATCACAGCCGTCCGCAGCTCCTGTTTCACATATACTCACTGTGCACAACCCATGGCCCACTGCAAACTGCTCCACCGCCACCACCCCGGGCCGATCTGCTGTCCCCTCCCCTGCGACACTGGTAATTCCGATTTCCTTTCTCCACCCAACCCTCCCTACCTCCTAATCTCAACGTGGCAGCAGAAGCGATCCTTACAAAATTAAAGGCTCATCACGACACTCCCTATTGGAAACCCGAATGCCGAAGCCCTTGCCATGACCGAAAAGGCCTCTCGTGGCCTGGGCCCCACCAACCACCCAGTGAACGAGTCATCTCTGGCCTAGAATTTATCCCCCACGTGTCAGACAAGTGTGGGGGAGAATGAAAGCATGCTCGGTCTCCACAGATACGCCTCGCTCCATGAAGCCCCTGCAGGATGTGTGCGCCCAGGCAAGCGAGACGAAGCACAGGGTCCTGCAACCTGAAGGTAAGATGGCAGAGGAAGTCCCAGCGACAACTAAGTGTGGGGGACCACCTGGATGACTCTCCTTGAAAGAAGAGCAATTATCTCCATCTTGGCTGAACTTGGCCCTATTTCCACCTATTGATATGTACAGAGCTGGCTAGGACTTTTCTTTATCTCTTTAATTGGCTTTAGGCAATGCAAATCGGTCCAGCTGAGGTCCTGATACGTACTCTTTGAAGCAAGGCAACAGGCCTGTGTTTCCCCGCCCTTTGCTCCCAATACATGGTTGAGCCTGGCGGGATGGAGAGCCGTGCTCCAAGCTGTCGGCTGGGATCAAGCCTCGAGAAAGAGGCTATGACTTCCCAGGGCATAAAAGATTACACATCAGAGCTGAAGCACCGACCCCAAAACGTTAGATACTATCTTGAATTGTGTTATGCAGATTACTCCTTCTGCATATCCTTCCCTCTGCATTTGCAAAGGTGATTTCAGGCCTAGCCCAGCTCAGGAGACTCACGTACTTCCTGCCACTCTCACAGTCACTCATCCCCAAGCCACTCCCATCCTCAGAATTAATAAAACCTGGGTTCGGCCCTGGGTCGAGGCTTTTGTCCCAGTAGCCACCATCTTGGCTGGACTTAGGACCCCTTGGCTCCCCGCAACTATAAATATGCCTTAGTGTCTTTATTCTCGCCATGGGTTGCACTGGAAGTGGTAGATTGGAATTAAATCTCTAGAATTCCAACAACTTTTCCATGAGATTACAAATATAAACTTCCCGGACCGCGTCGAGGACCGGGAGGGCTCTCTATAACTAAGGAAGACTCCCGGGATGACAACTGCGCACTAACGCACGGCCAGCGTGGGGTCACAGGTCACAGAGCCTCTCAGCGTGCTCTCTGAAGGCCAGTGAAACTAGGCATGTTGCACCGAAATAAGCCAAGAAGCAGGGCAGCGTACCCAGGAAAAAGCAGTTCCCGCCCAGGAAAAAGGCGGAAGTCTCGGGACCACGCTGGCAGCTGTTCCAGATGAGGCAGGGGTCGTGGCGCGTCGAGACCGACTGGAGAGAGATGCGTGTGAAACGGCGATCACGGAGGCGGATGAGAATCAGCAGTGGGTCCAATGAACACTGAGCCGAGGGACAGCGACGTATGTACCTCCAGGAAACAAATCACAAGAATTTCTATTTAGAAATATAGGGTCGCAAGAAGGACCTGGCGGAAACAGGGCAGAACGGCCCAGGGACGACTAAGATGCCCACCTTCTCACCGATGGGGCCTTCTCCTTCCGTTTCCAGCTGCGGAAGTGCAGTGGTGACAGGGTCGGCTCCCATCCCACACAGGAAAAGCATTAGAGAACTGACGAGTACTTTGAAATAGTTTTATTGGCTCATAAGACCTTTGCATATAAAAAAAATACCCAAAACACTATGCAGTATTAAATCACAATTACATTTTTTACCAATTGAAACTACCCAGAATATACATTTTCTTAAAGAAAAAAAAAATCCTACTTAATTCTGAAATGACATTATGACTTAAATACTATGACAAAATAGATAATCCCTTATAACATTAATCATTGCACAAAGCTGCCAGATATTTCATAAGCATAACCATTGCATGAGGTGCAAATGAACACAATTTCAATGTGACACGTTTAGTTGAAGGAACTGCCTCCACCCACGGGACGCTTAGGACTTCCGGCACCGAGTGCTGGTCTGTCTCAACCTGTAGCAGGCAGCCGCTGGGCCCCCAGCTGCTCCCCTCTGGACTCCTCTGGCCCCCCTCGGAAGCAGCACCCTTCCATGGGCACTGCCCAGAGTCAGCACCGCCTCTGCTTGAAGAAGTCGACGCCTCTCAGCTCCTCGGGCAGGTACTCCTGCTCCACCGGCTCGCTGTACATGGGGTTGTACTTGTAGCCCTTGCCGTAGCCCAGGTCCTTCATCAGCCGGGTGGGTGCATTCCTCAGGTGCAGGGGCACCGGGGGCAGCGGGCCCCGGTGGTTCCGCAGGCAGGCTTTGACGTTGTTGTAGGCGCTGTACACCTCAATGGACTTTGGGGCTCTGGCGAAGTAGACCACACACTGGGCCAGAAGCACCTGGGCCACAGAAGGACACGTGTGACATGGTAGGAGGGCGCCACAGCTTTCTATGTGGCACTCTACTTTGATACCTCTAGTTAATGTAAGATTCCCACTAGCATTCATCTGCCTTTTCTGCCTAGGCCAGATAACCAGGTATCGCAAAGAATGGAAATTCCTACATGTGAGAGGTAAGCCAGACTAGTGGTTTTCATCTCCCGAAGGTCATTTTATTGAATAAAAATGTTCTTAAACCCCTCAGTAAATGAAACAGACGAGTAGGAAGCTGCTGTGTTCGGGGGTGAACTGCAGAAGCTCACTATTCAGCTCCTTCAACCTTTCTGCCCCGTGCAAACCCTGGAGGCCTCGCTCTGCACCTGGGCCTCCTGCAGGAGGCCGGAAAACGTGGCCTTGTTGGCACCAAGGTCTCACCTCTCGAGGAGTCAAATGCTACACGATGGTTGTTCAGAAGCCGGGCAGCTCGGTCAGTGGGCCGAGACAACGGAGACGGCAGGGCGTATACTCACACCCGCCATGGGACAGGACGTGAGGCGACAGAGCTGCAGAGGACTCGGGGATCGCTTACCTCACACTCTGGCATGCCTATAAAATGGCAGCCTTGGTAGGCAGCAACTGCTTGTGTCAACGCGGACGGGTCTGCCAGGCCTGTCACACACAGAGAGAGGAGAGAAGCTGAAGTCACAGCACGCACCACTGCCCCGACCTGTCCGGGTACTGCTGCAGCCAGAGCCCATCACTGCCTGCAGATGTGGGGACTACGACAGAGCCATTCAGCAGAACAGACCGACATCTCCGATCACGCCAACTTATTCAAGGCATAGTTACGGAGTGGCCACTGTGAGTGCTGAGAACCACTTCCTTGAGGATAAAAACTTTACGTCTAGCAGGAAAAACAAGAGAGAGACGACGTAAACAAACAAGGAACGAGTGCACGAAATGTTCACGAGCATGGACACATTAAAACCAAACGTTTCCGAAGAGCAAAGAAAAGCAAAGTGCTTGGGATCTCTGTCTTTACACAGTGCCCGGAGTCTTCCGCGTCTGCCCCAGGGCCTGGCTGAGGCCTCCGTGCTTGGCTACAAAGCAAACTGAAAATGTCTCTTATTTCAACACTGAACAGCCACTTGTGTCCCAAGAACATTCCTGAAGAGAAAACAGAGAATGGAGACTTTATGAAAGCAACACACTCAAGAGCACATACACGGCACGAACGGACGACCAAGCTCCGGCAGAAAGCCTCCTCTCCACGTCCCGCATGGTCCCGAGACATCCGGAGGCCACAGTGGCCATGCTCCCACCACCCCACCACCTGCTCCAAGGGGACCCGCGGCCGGGAGCCTGCGGCACTCACCGATGTCCTCGCTGGCAAACCTCACCAGCCTCCTGGCCACGTACAGCGGGTCCTCTCCTCCCTCGAGCATGCGCGCCAGCCAGTAGAGCGAGGCGTTCTGGTCGGAGCCGCGCATGGCCTTGTGCAGGGCGGAGATGCAGTTGTAGTGCTCCTCCCCTGCGCACAGACAGCGCCACTCACTCAGTGGCCCGGCCAGCTCCGCGCACCCCTCACTCGCCCACGCCCAGAGCGCCCAGGAAAGCTGAGGACGGGGCCTGACAGCTGCCTTCCAACTGCACCTGCTGGGACGTGCAACCTCTGGAACACGCTCAGTGCACAAGGGGCAACTGAAAAATACAGTGGCTGATGTTACAGTTTTTAAAAATTATTCCAGTAAAGACACATTGCCACAAATCCCCCTCCAAGTCCTCCCCTCACCTCGATCACACCGATCTCATCATTCTTGTACTTTCTGAAGCAGTTCTGAAGTCCTGTTTCCTGAGCGTCTTTACAAAGTGATCAAAAATGCAGTAAATGCCGCTGCCCAGTGCCATCCAACACAAAGGCAGGCTCGTAAAACATGGCGGCATGTCCTCGTCCACCTTAGTCACCTGACCTGTACTGTGCAACATTTGGCTCTTTCCCAAAGTCAGAAAGGTGACAAAGGCGAACGTTTTGAATGGATTCAAGACAGTGAGGCAGCCACAACAGTGCAACTACAGACACTCAGGAAAGAGGACTTCCAGACCTGCTTCAGAAAGTGGAAAGAATGATGGGATAAGTGCATCTGAAGAGAGAGAAAGGACTTTGAGCAGAATTAATGGCAATGTGTTTTTCACTGTAACAGAACTTTAGCAATTCAATATTCACTGTATTTTTGGATAATGCTGCAGGGTTCTCCTTGGGGCTGGGGTGCCCATAGCAACCCATCCCTCTCCGGAGGAGAGGCTGCTGCGCAGGCTGGAGGGCAGGGGAGGGCTGCACCCTGGAAGGCAGACTGTCCTCTGCCACAGGGCGTGTGCCAGGTATGGAGTTGGAGGGGCATGCTCACACTCGGTCCTGTCCTTGGCCTGCACGGTCGGCTGGAGGGAGCTGAGCGTGGGCCTGGTCAGAGCACCAGGATGGGGAGTCAAGTGTAAGGGCAGCAGTTGCAGCCTATTTGTTCCTCAGTGTATTTCCAGCTCCTTCCTGATACCTGAAGCCCGTGGTCATTTAAACCCCAGCCTGGGTGTGGGGATGTCTGCATGGCAGGACCCCAGGGGACAGGGACACAGACTAATAGCTCTCTCCTGAAAGTACATACTATTTGGGTTTATCCCATTTTTACCTGGGATTCACAGGGAAGCAAATCAGTAAAATGAAGAAAACACATTTAAGGACTGGAATTATAAATAACTCTCAGGAAACAGCAGCGACACCCGCACACTTTTTGCAACTTTCTGACCATCCTCTCTCAAGTGCAAGAACAGGACGCCTCCTGAGGAAGCAGAGGGGCTGTGCCCATGAGTCCTTCCAGAGACGCAGCTCTGGGCTCAGCACGAGCCAGGTCAACCATGAGACCGCGCTCTGCCAGGCCGTACTCAGGCCCCAGAGCCAAACCCAGCAGCTGAACATGCTGGACAGGTGACGCTGGGCTTTCAGATGGAGATGGGAGCAAGTGACGAGGTGCTGGCCTACTGAAGGCGAAGGACCCCAAAAGAGGGAAGCAGGGCCTGCAGAGGGTCTGATTTCCAAGGAGACCCAGGCAGGTGGGTGGTATCAAACTGAGCAGTCCAGTGTCGGGGCTCGCTGAGTGCAGCCAGCAGCTGCATGCTGACTGGGAAGCGTCCCTTCTGCTGATCTGCAGGATTCCGGCCCCTCTCCCACACCCTGGCCGGGACGCCCGTGCTCTGCTCCTTTGCAGGGCAGGGCCTGGGGTGAGCAGGGCAGGCCAGGCCAAATGCTTGGGAATGGAGGGACGGAAGAAACCACCTCTGGTTCACTTTCCATCAAAGTTACACACCCTCAACACAGCTTCCACATCTCCCAGCTTTCCTGGGCCAACGCGAGAGGCAACCCTGCCGGTCCTCGGGCCAGAGCACAGGCTCTGGGGCCACACAGATGGGCTCACACACGGCCACAGCAAGTTCCTCACCCTCCCTATTCCTCAGGGTTCTCACCTGTAAAACAGGAATGCCACTGCCACCTGACTCAGAGGGCTGCATTAACTAAGACATGCCTGGCCCAGGACAGGCACTGCAGAAACACCATGCCATGCTACGCTCTTTTTTTTTTTTGTGGGTACTGGAGGTCGAACTCAGGACCTCGCAAGCCAGCAGGCACCTGTGCCACTGAGCGATATCACCGGCCCTTTTTTCGTATGTGGGTTCCGGGAGTCGAACTCGGGCCCTCACGCTTGCCAGGCAGGTGCTTATGCCGCCGAGCCATCTCACCGGCCCTACGCTCTCTTCTATTCTGTGCTCTCTGCCATTTGTGCTCCTCATACGCTGCTCTACAACTGGCAAGTTTCCATTTCTACAGAACCCTGATGTCGATGCACGACAGGGAGTTTGTGAGCACTTGCGAATTTCTTCACTCTGACGCAGAAACATCTGAATGGTTACCGGATCCTGCTAGTGGGTAACTGCACGATGCAACATTGAAAGGTCCCACAGAAACTCTGGCGCTGGGGATCTTTGTCTCACCAGAGGTGCACAAGGCCCACGAGTCTAAGCTGACAGGTTTCCAGGGCAGTGCGTCCACGTCTATTTAAGGCACAGCCTGGAAAGCACATTTCTTGAGGATGTGGAAGATACTGGTGCCATCTGTGGATCTCCCGAGGGCAGAGGGGCTGTTGTGCTGTCAGGGGTGCGGGTGCACACTGGTATCAGAAGGGTGCATAGAGTGGGGTTCTCGAGGTCTCCACTGTCCCCCGGCTCCCCCAGGGTGGGCAATGTGCTGGGGACACAGTGACTCCCACCAGGCATGGCTCCCTAGGACCAGCCACTTCCGAGGTGTAACTTTCAGGGACACGTCCAGGGCGCGCTTGGTGACTGTGGCGGGGCTGGCATGGAGGTACAGACAGTGGGAAGGAAGGCCTCTCCGAGGATGATTTCACCACGTGCTTTGTGAACGGAGGCGAGATCTGTTACCTGCAAAATGGGGACGGTACTACTAAGCTACCTACTAAGGTAATTTTGAGAATTTTTAAAAGTCTATAAAAAATTCAGTGATTGCTAGCAAATGCCATGCTGCATGGAGTTTAGCTGATAATCTGATAAAGTACAAAAGAACAGGGAAAGAACAGTCCAGTCAGAAGCAACCCACTTCAGGACACCGGTGAGGAGGCAGAAAGAGGACCACTGCTGAAACCCAGACACGGGGAGGCAGCACGGGAGGTCCTGTCACCTCTGAAGCTCTGCTCACTGTGTTCAGAGCTCCAGTTTTTGTATTTGGCCAGGAGCAAAATAGGACTCTACATTTACACCTCTCCCTTTTCAGACTCCTCAAGTATTGACATGACAGTCAAGAGCACAGGGTGAGCAGGCCATGTGAGAGGGCCCTGCCAAGAGGGACAGCATCAGAGTGCAGCCAGGGCCACGTGTCCATGTGTCACGTGACCTCAGCCCCGCCAACGCCCCACCAATGCCCAGCCGAAGCGAAGGCACCAAGGTCCATGAGCTCTGGTCGCTTCTCCAAGGTTGTGTGGTGAACGCGTGCACCCAGGAAGGGGCAGGGCCTGGGACCAAAGTCCTTCTTAAGCGCTCCACCCCCTTCTCCAGCAGTAAGGAGGGTTCTTGTCACCAGGGATGTCAGGGACATGGCAGAGCTGACAGGAGACCCAAGAAGTTCGACTCCCAGCTCCCTTTCTGGCAGAACCTTCGCAGGTGTGCAGGTTCTTCTGCATTTACCGCACTGTGAGGCGCTCAGAGCCACCCAAGTGCTCCAGCAGCAGAGTCCAGCCTCGTCTGCAGTCTTCTGTCTCCACCGCCACCTCTTCTAGAGAAGACGCGGACGCCCTGTGCGCACGACGCTTAGTACAGCCAGCTCGTGATCGAACCAGCGCTGGCCATCTCCTCTCTGTGAACCGTCCTACACAGCCTTGTGCGTACCGCGTAACTAAATTTTCAAAAACCTACACAAAAGCATCAAGATCTGCGTAAATTAATTTTTAGACTCTAGAAGCTAAGGATTTTAACTCTCAAGCAAGCTACTAAGCCATTTATTGCAAAAGTCCTCCTGTTACTGCTTGGCTAATGATCACAAGAATTACCCACTGTCAACTGAATGCACACGTTTTCCAAAGCGCTTGTATTCTACAGGGTGCTACCAGACAGTACTGGGGAAAACCTAACGACATTGCTAGACGAAGCTGAAGCCTGTGATTTCAAACCCCAAGCTCCTCCTGCTTCTTATCAGAGCAGCTTCTGCCCGATGCCTTTCTTCGGAATGGTCAGCCCTGCGGGGCAGGCTCCATTCCATCGCCAGTGTGCAGGTCCACCTGAGACTCTGGGGTGCGCTTTGACCCAGCTGAGCAGCAGGTGCCTGGAAATGAGCGTGTGCGCCGCACTTATCTCCCCACAGTGTCACTTTCAACATTCCAGCTACTCACCGGCCCGGTCATATAAGATATGGGATCGCTGGAGGCCTTCCTTCACGTCATTCTCGGTGATCAGAACTCTGCTTGGGGAGTACGTCTGCCCGCTCTTCTTACAGAACATCTTCCTGGAGCTTAACCTGGCCAGCACCGCCAGCTGCAGTCCGTTCAAGCCAGTGCGGGCATCCCCATCACTGAGGTAAGCCAGAGTGTCTACCGCTTTGTCCTCTATGAACACGGAGGGCCTGCAACACAACCAGTGGTAGTCACTTCATGCTCAGGTCATGTCCGTTCTGCAGCACAGCTCGGTGAACTTAGCCTTCTCAGTGAGGTCACTGGAAAGCACCCTTTGTTCAGAGCGTTTGCCCATTATCCTGAACACATATTGGTAATGAAGCTAATTAAGCATCTTGGAGAATAAGAACAGACCTTGGAGGTCACGGGGTATCACACCAGCTTGGGAGTGTGTGAAGGACACTGGATGTCCTGGAGGCACCGTTGACAAGTGTGCTCTCTGGTTCTACGCTACAGAACAGTGAAAACCTCCTTACAAACACCGCACCTCACTGCAGTAGACGGAAGACATGCTGCAAAGGCCGCGGTGCCCAGGTGACACGGGAAGGCTCAGACCATCTTCCACGTGGGGAAGAGGTGACACTGCGCCAGAATATTAGCTCTGAAAGGCTCCACATCAGACAGGTCGATCCCCTCCTTTTACAAGCCACGAGCAAGGTCCCCAGTTTTCAGGGTACAGGGGAAACTAGCACCAGGTCCCTAGCTCTTGGCCTGGGTTTCACAGAGGGTACTACCGTGAATCTACATACGGTAGCAGGGTCACTAGCTTGGGAACAGATCAGAAGATGCCAAGGCTTGGTGCGGGAGATCTTGGATAAGTCACCTAACCTCTCTCCAAAGGTCCGGGTTAAAATATAAGATCCAACTTCTAAGTCTGGACCTTCATAAAGAAAGTCTAACTGATTATTTCTCAAGAATGATTAAGCAAAATTTTCCCTTCCCAGTCTAGTCAGACAAGCTAGCTAACACATTACTTAGAAGGGTCTTATGATTTCCTGGCTGAGCTGCTGGTTGCACATTTGTGAAGCAAAAAATAATTTATGGTTCACCCATGTCATTACCATCCTTCAGCCGGAAATAGCCGCAGTAATAGTGAGTCCGTTAGCACTGTTGACACCGCTCCTTGGAACAACACACAAGCACCGACCAGGCTGGCTGGGGGAGAGCCCTGAGGGGTCAGCTTTTCTGCTGGTGTTGACCCAGAATTCCTCACTGTACACCAACCTAGATTCACCTGGGGATGACCCTGAATAATGCCAATCTACATTTTACTCACTGAAAGACTTGTTTCTTATGTCTTAAAGGCTGTTTCATCTCTTTCCCTCATTTACCAAAGATGGCTGGGATTTCCAGTTATTCACTGTGGGCCTCACCCCACGTGGGACACCTGGCTTCACAGACTTTCTAATAAACCGCTGTCTGCAGACGCCTGATGACCGCTGGGCCCCAGAGCCCTGGTTACAGCTCAGCGCCTCATCCTCCTTCCTTCTGATGGCTGCGTTCTCTCAACAGAGACCTCACCAGACCACTCAAAACACAAACCAGGGCCACCTCACTGGCACCGTGGAAAGCCAACCGGTCACCTCTCAACCAGAAACTAGATTTTCCAGAAGATGACATAAAAGAAAATGATAGAACATGTACTACAGACAATGTCAACAGGAGAGACCAGCATCAGAGGGGACATGGAAGCCTGCAACGTGACTGACAGGGAAGGGCACACTGATCTGTGTGAGGGTGGGGAGGAAGAACCAAAGCTGCCTCCGCACTTCCCGTCCGCCTCAGAACTAATAAAAGCAATGCCTTCCACCTCCCTGGAAAATCTTCCTAGCAACAAAAACCTGGAGGACCCGGGAGGGGAGCAAAGGGGTAAAAGCAGGAGGCCCCTCAGTCCTAACTGGCAGAATTGTGTATGCCCAGAACCGTGAGTTAAGCTGTTCACCACCACCATCCTCTCTCCATCCCCAGTAGATGTGAGCACCCAAAGAGCAGGAGTCAGGTTGTGTTCCTTCTCCATGATGCTAGTGCCTGGTAGATAATAGGCACTCGATATTTGCATGGTGGACAGACTAACTTCACTTTCTCACCACCTTAGAATGAAACATTACTTTTTAAAAATTCATTAAGTATAGAAAACAAAATCCCTATCTCCACTACCTAGAGAGAATAGCTACCACGCCATCTGCTGGATTTCCTTTATGATTCAACCAGCCACGTGGCCATTAAACTTGGGCCTAATTTTTTTAAACAAATTCAAGATCACACTGTGTACAGTTTCACAACTTAATAATGGCTTCAAAAACAAGCTACTCAGACCTTGAATACTACTTCTAAAATAAATGTATATTAAAACTGAAAAATACACAAAAGAAATATCACCTACTACTAGACTAACTTAAAATTAATATTTTAGTATATATCCCTGGACTAATTTAAAATGAGTATTTTGATATATATCCTTTTGCCATGAATCTGTCCTTTATTGTTCCTTGGATTTACAAACACTGTACTGTAAATAAGGCTTTGAAAATGTTATGTACTGCATGTAGTTATGAAACAGGGCCCTTCCTTGGACTTTTAACTCTAACCAAAGTCTACGGCATTCTGTTGTTCTGGTTTGGGTTCCTGAGGAATGAGTGCTGCTGCCACACAAAAGCTACCATCCTCCCACTCAGTATGATCCTCATCGCTCTGGGTATGATCCACATTCCGAACTTCATACCCGGCCACAAGGACAGAGTATTTTTAAACCCAGATGAAGCTGTCAGCAACTCCGTGCAAGTAATGAAACAGGGCTGCTGGTGACGCCATGGTCACATAGGGATATTATAAATGGAAATCTGTAACTCAGAACACTGTTCAGGAAGCTCTACTGGTCCTCCTTACCACCCAATACGCCCTGAACCCGCTTTCCTAGCTCTGAAGATTAAGAAGACGCACTGAGATAGCCGAGATCTTAGAATGGGAACAGATCAAAATTCACGCCAAGAATAAAGGAAGGAGTCTTTGTATTGATACCTACAAAACACCTCAGCAAACAATAAGTATTATATAAAGATCCTTGAAAACGCAGTGTTGTAGAGAATTTAGCATTTTAAAATTTCTTTTTTTTTTTTTTTTTTCGTGGGTACCGGGGGGTCGACCTCAGGATCTCGCGCGCCAGCAGGCGCCCGTGCCGCTGAGCGATATCACCGGCCCTTTTTCTGTTTGTGGGTTCTGGGAGTCGAACTCGGGCCCTCGCGCTTGCAAGGCAGGCGCTTACGCTGCTGAGCCATCCCACCGGCCCATAACATTTTAAAATTTAACCATAAACATATAAAATGTTTGCATTACCTTCCAAAGGTAAAATAGAATTAAATGCGGTGAAATTTACTTTGGCCACAGACTGCCGAAAGTCTCATAGTATCCCACAGAGAAATATGCAAGAGATAGCAAACTCTGTTGCTATAATGTAATAAACAACTATTCCATAATAAGGGGAAAAACTGGTTCACACAAATACACTGAAGACCAGATTCCTGGCTAAGAGGACCCAGACAAAACAGACCCAGAAAGCCTAACTCCTCCCCTTGGGAGGAAGCGCTGATCCCAAAGAGGAATACAGAAAGCTCCCTCCTTCCTCTCTCCTCTGGGACCTTAAATCCTTCCGTGCACTGTTTTTTCCTGGGAGATAATACTGGGATTTGGAGGATGCTAATTAGATGGCTAGATATTGAAGGTGGAGGAGTGAAATAAGTGAAGATGTATGTACCTGTCATTTCATGGCAGAACAAAAGAATCTACAGTATATGGCTTGGTTAAACTCTCCATCGCTAAATTACAAACCAAACTCCAAGTCTTCTTCACTGAGGAAAAACAACATTACACAGACAGGCTGACAACTGCTGACAGTGGTTCTCAACCAGGGTTATGTATCAGGTAGAGGACCTTCTTCAAGTACAGATGTGGTTATACTACCACAAATTTACTGACTGCCAAATCTCCAGGGATAGACCCTAGGCACACTGCATCCCGGGCAGTGATGTGCAGATCTGGCTAAGAGGCCCTCCTGCTGCACTGTAGAAGGGACTTTCTGCTCCTAATCCTTTATACCCCCAGTTTCCTTACACAAAAAAGTGTATGGAGAAAGGTTAGAAAGCTTTTCACCTCCCTTCACCATGGTGCCTACAACCCTTCTAGCAACTGAGGTCACTTGGCAGTCAACAACATGCCTGTAAAACTGGTACTACCAAGTTTAAACTGGGTGATTGTGGGCACCTTACTTAATCTTGTTATGCCTCAGTTTCCTCATCTAGTAAAAACAAACCAAAGCTGGACTGAGGATCAGATAAAAGCATGTAGAATGCTGGGGCAGTGCTTGTCATAACACAAACACTCAACTAATAGGTGATGAGAACTATTTGAATTAGTTCAATAGAACATTCTTTGGAATTGCGCATCTTTGAGAGCCCCAAGCCTTGCTGTTTTCATGGTAACCAGAGTGAAATCAAAAACAAAATGAAATTTATTTTCTCCACAAAGAAAGGACATGTATTTCATAGATATTGTCTCCCTCTGTTAAACCTCACAGAACCATGTCTTTCCAAGTTACACTACCCATATACCTGGGAGGGCTCTGTGGTGGGTGGAACAGTGACCCCAACAGATGAGAGTCCTAATCTTGGAATATGTGGTGGTGACATTTTTGGCCATAGGATCTTCGGAGACGCAACTAGGATCTCACGATCAGACCATCCTGGACTTAGGATGCATCCTACATCCAATAACAAATGTCCTTTTAAAAGGCAGAATGAGAAGACACAGAGGTCATATGAAGATGGAGCAAGGCCGCCGCGAGCTAAGAGTGTGGGGAGCCACAAGACGCTGGGAGGAAGCACTTTCTTCTGGAGCCTCTGCAGGCCTATGGCTGGTGACTCCTTGATTTTGGTTCTGACTGCAGTATTATCAGAACAGTTATTCTTCTAAGCTACTGGGTTTGCTGTAATTTGTTACAGCAATCACAGAGAATCAACACAATGTCCATGATAGCTGTTTCTGGTTTCTGATGTTGTTATAGCGTCATTTTAACATATCTTTTTTTTTCTTTATATTCAGATCAGCTCATGTATATTAACTTTTTTCTTTATATTAACATAGCTATCTTAATGTACTTATGCTGTTGTTACTTTGACATAGGGTCTCACTATATAGTTCTAGGCTGGCCTTGAACTTGCAACCCTCCTGTCTCTGCCTCCTAGGTGCTGGGATTACAGGCACTACTGTACTATACTTCTGTACCTTTTTACCTTACAGTAAAAAAATGTTTAAGAAGGGCCAGTGAGACAGCTCAGCGGCATAAGCACCTGCCTGGCAAGCACGAGGTCCTGACTTCGACTCCCGGTACCCACATAAAGCAAAAAAAAGGGCTGGTGATATCACTCAGCAGCACAAACGCTTGCTGGCAAGCGCGAGGTCCTGAGGTTGACTCCTGGTACCCATATTAAAAAAAAAAAAAGTTTAAGAAAAATGACTAAAATCCACTCTATACCTACAACTCACTCTGGTCAGTATCTTTAATCCCCATGTTCTACTACCTATGTATGTAGTGGTAGGAAATGTTATTTGGAGGAAGACAAACAACTTAAACCTTTAAAAAAAAAAAAAGAAAAATATTTTTAGGTATTTTGTTTTGGGGCCATCTTGTCTGGGCCTCCGTTCTCCAGGTGATTAGAGAAAAGCCCCAAATCACAGTAAAACCACAGCACCCTTCAAAGGGACAGGTGCCATTCAGTGCTTCCGTTCAGCTCTGGGAAGCCTGCCCAGCTGGACAGCTAGGAGGCAATTATGCTGCTCACAACACCCTCTTCTCAACCAACTGCTTCATCAGGGGTGCTTCTGGATACACGTGTGCCCTGTGATGTGGGGATGTGCAACCCTCAAAGCAGCGCATACAGCAGGGTGATTAAACACTGCTTTTCTTTCCCATTCTCAGCAGCACAAGCTCGTCATACCACAGACCACGGATTTTTTTCACTTCCCAAATTAACCCAGCACAGATAGGATACTTTACTATTTGTATTATGCGACCAAAACGCTTTCAGAGAGCAAAACACCTGGCAGCCATTCATTACCATCCAAACCAAAGAACTATGGCACAGGTAAGCTTCCTGCTTATCCTTCAGAACTCAACCTGGCACCCCTCATGTAGGTGGTAAATGTCTGCTTTTCTAGGTGCCTCTTCTCTGTACCCCACCCACCCTGTGTGAGTTCAACACAGCACAGCACTGCACGGTGATCTGCTCCTCTGTCTTGTGTCACACTGTACAATCTCTACAGTCCCAGGACTGTGCTTTTCAACACCCAGCCAACGCCTAGCATATGCAGGACCTTCAGGTTCTACTGAATAAACACAGGAGGCACATTTTTAAGAAGAAAGACTCAGGCTGGAGGTGTTGCTCAGAGGCAGAGTGTGTGCTTAGCATATACAAGGCCCTGTCCAATCCTCAGCACCAAACCACTTTTATCCAGCTTTAGTGGGAATTATTCATGCACACGTGTACTGTAAGAACTCACAATTCCTCAAGCACAAACGAGAACAGCCTAAGCGGCTGTGTGAATAGTTTGAGATCAGTACCCCGCTCACCTCCTCTCACGCACAGCCTTCCACAACCTTGGATTTCTCCGCACACATTCTAGTTGCCAGCCAGGGCACCAAGACGTGACAGGAGGATACAAACGCATATTCACAGCTTTCCTGGGAAAAAAAGTAACTGCTGGGGATAAGGCTCTCTGCTTCCAGCTAGACTAGTGCAACCAAACCTGATCCATGTGCACAGGGATGAACACACAGCTGATGCCAGTCAACAGGGACTGAAAGTAAAATTTCACCTATCACAGCTGAAAGACAACACAATCCACTCCTAAGCATCCATGGCAAGCAGGCTGGCAGGTAATTCTTTCAGGAACTCATTCACAATGTAAGCGATTTTTCTGTGGCCTATGCCATCTCCCAACTTATCTTCTTGTCAACTGCTAACAAGTAGACCAGTTAATGGATTTAAGCTTAATATTCTTTCCTTTCACTCTGCTTGCTGCTGAGGAAAAGGGCAATGGCACTATAGAAAAAGGCTCTTGATACCTGGGTAATTATCCCTTATGTTGGACTATACTAAAAAAAAAAAAAAAAAAAAAAAAAAAAAGGAAAAGAAAAGAAATAGAAAAAATTAAGCTGCTTTTCTTTTATTGAAAGCTGGATTTATTCATTCGCTATTTACCAAGCACACAACATATGCTAGACATGATACCAGGGATATAAACAAGAAGGCTAAGTTCCTGTTTTCAGAGCTCTCCCAAGAAGGTGGGGACATAAGAAAGCAAAGGGGAATGAAAGTTTAGGACCAATTTTAAACGAGGGACTGTGGGAAACTATACAGACAGATACAGGAGCTCTGACTGATTCAGAATCACTGACTCTTTTTTTGTATCTCTCAGTTTCAGTAACTAAAGGAGATGAAATCTTCATTCTTTCACTGGATCCTCTCAGACTTTCCTGTGCTTGTTAATCACCTGAAAATCCTTTAAAATGCAGAAATGCCTTCATGAGGAGGAGCTCCACATTCCACTTTCTCATTTCATAGCAGGGAGTAGAGGAGGGGAAAAATCCCAAAGGTATCTGAATAATTCAATCCCACGACATGATGACATGACAAAAAATAAAAATTACCCTAGATAAATGAAAGGCAGGATATAAAGTTACAGGTAGATTGTTAAGAACTAGTACACGGAAAACAGAAAAGTTTTTCCTTCTTTTTCAATTTGTTTTTACCATCTGCTGATATGAGTCTATGATGAAAATCTTATTACAGAAAAGGTATAGTTAGCCCTTGGTACTTATGGGTTCCAAATCCTCAAATTCAACCTTGGATTGAAAACAATGCACTGTACTGCAAATCCTTTCCTATTTGTTATTTTTCCTTAAACAACAGAGAATGACCACTACTGACACCTTATTTACACTGCATTAGGTTTTATAAACAATCTAGAGAGGTGTGGACATAGCTCAGCAGTACAGTGCCTGCCTAACATGAGCAAGGCCTTGGATTCCATCCACAACATTGCAACACAATTAAAAATTAAGTAATCTAAAGATGACTCAAAAGATATGCAAGGATGCACATAGGTTATAGGTAAATACCACATCCTTTCGTATCAGGAATTTGAGCGTTTTGGTATTGTTGAGGGGGTCCTGGGGCCAACTCCCTGCAGATACTGAGGGATGACTGTACTAAGTGCAGTGCGCTGGCAGGAGCCCCCGAGACCCTGGCAGGGTCTCCTGAGCACAGGCACACCTGACTGATACCAGCAGGTTCCCGACTTCATTTCTAGCCACAGTTCTAATGGCCGTCCCATCACAACTGTGCTCTAAGATGAAGCAATTTCCTTCTGCCCAGGGGTCCACTGCCAAAATGTTTCAAGGCTTTCGTGAGACACAGCAGCATTCTTCCTACATGTGGGGTGGGAACAAATGGGAGAGGCCAGACACAGAAAGACTGCTGAAACCTAAGCCCTGAGCCTACAACTATGCCTTCTACTTTAATCCCCACAGAACAGTGGCTCCAGAACTTGGCCTTGGGGCAGGCGCAAGCAGCTGCGTAGTCCACAGCACAAGGAGGAGGGCAGTAGGCTTGTCTCCAACCAGATTATGTTCCACTGCGTATTTCAGCCAACACATAAACAAATGACTTAGGGAGAATGTGTTCTAATATAAAAAAGGAAAACCTATGACCCAAGAAATTAAGCCGATTATCCATGAAATATACACCTGTGCATCAATGAACACGCATGGTGCTCATGCCGTTGAAACTGGTTGTCAAAAGGAAGGAGACAACCCTACATGCCATTTCAATAAAAATTCCTTTACTTTCAGCAGAGTTTGGTTTCTTGGGTATGAAACAAGGTTTAAATAACGATATCATTACAGTTACATTAAATTTCTCTTTACGTTTTTTAGAAGAATAATAAACTGCAGGGAAAAAAGAAATCCAAATCTATATAAATCTCCAAAGACTTGTTAAATCTAGGAAGTACACAGCTATTTGTTCTATCCAATGGGGTACACATAAACCTTTAAAATAATCAGTAAGGTTTCCCACAATCTTCTAAGCTTTTAAAACAGTGAGCTAGGAGAAGCGCCTTGAATACAAAAGCAAACACCCAAGAACTAAAACTACAGAGCAACATTAAAGCTTGAAGAGTTATGGTTACACCCATTAGAAACAAACCCATCTTAACAGAAAGGAAATGTTTGCGGAGGTAACAGCACTTCCCTCTGCTTTAGTATTTTCATCACGGGCAGATCACTGTTTTTGCCAGGTCTCCGCCCTTCTCCCAGCTGAGGCCCCGCCCCTTCCGGCCCCCCACCAGGAGGTTCTCCGGGAGGCAGAAGGCTTGCGTGCCCTGGACTCTGCACGCGGTCAACTTACTCAGAGCTGCTGTTGCTGCTGTGGCTTAGAGGGTCAGCGGGACGGCTAGAGTCTAGGACATGGATTCCCAGGGAGTTGATCGCGCGCATTAGAATAGTCACCATCGCCTCGACCGGAAGCTTCTCTAAAACAATCACCCGACAGCGGCTCAGAAGAGCTGCGTTGACCTGGAAGGAAGGGTTTTCAGTGGTTGCCCCAATCAGGGTGAGCGTCCCACATTCCACGTGAGGAAGGAAAGTGTCCTAATCATGGGAGGAAAACAGAAGAAAGTGATTCCAGTCAACAGCCACGTGCAGCCCCCCATGTAAGTTGGCTATCCATTCCTTCATTTTTCCTTATCTTCACCTTTATAGAGTATATTCACCAAATATGAATACAATATTTGGAACAGCTCTTGGTTTTTAAGTCTAAAACATAGCTGCTAGAGTGCTAGTGTCTCAGCCTGATCTCTTGCTGGTAAGTAATAGCTCTCAGGAGAATTCTAAATTTCAATACAAATGACTCCTTTACTTAGAAAAGTACCTTCTACCCAAAGCTGAACTGGCACACAGCTTATACACATCATATGAGCTTTTTTATTTACAGAAGTGGAAGAAAATACAAAAACATCAATATTTCCAATATATCTATTGCAAATAATCATGCTGTTATCTGTCCTACAAACCTGGTGAATATAAAACCACCAGATGTTGTCTTATGGAGAAATACTAAGGTGGGTCAGTGGTCCCAGGTGAAATCTACAACGCTAACCTTGGGCAGAATGCTAATGGGTCTGTTTATTCCTGAAAGCCATTAAAATAAGTGGTAATGATTATATCATTGTATCATCCACTTTGATGAGCCTGAAGGCACAGAAAGTAGACCCTAATTTTGAAAATATGGGCGAAATTTAAAAAGCTAAACTAATGATCTTAAAATCAAGTTTAACTACTCATAATGACTATTTTAGATGAAAATTTCCTAAAACTTGGAAGCTTAATCCAAAACTGCTCTTTTATATGGAAACATCAGGGATATACCAAGCATTCATTTATTACAGAGAGCATTTTCTTGTCACACACACACAAAAAGAGAAAGTGTGGGGGAGAGGGGCTGGAAAAGGAGACAAAGCCTATGATTCTTTGTAGTCAAAGCTAATAATCACAACAGTCCCTAGCTTTATACTTTTCAAAGTGATGCCAGATACTTTATATTTTGATATACAATGGCCAAAAGATAAAAAAGGAAGTTAATGTACCTGCTGAGATTTATTGAACCGATGAATCTCATCAATAAAAAGGATGGTTTTCCTTTTGAAAAAACTTTTTTCATTTTGAGCTTGTTTTATGACATCTCGCACATCATTTGTCTTGGCATTTGTTGCGGACAATGTCACAAACCTTATGCTATGTTTCTTGCTGTTGTTGGCTATGATGTGAGCCAAGGTAGTCTAGAAAAGAAAACACACACACTCTTTAAAAGCTGATCAGAAAGCTTCCCGTGGGCAGCACTACATGCGGCATGGGCACTACTTTCCAAGCAACCTGAATCCTGAAGGATGCTTTGAGGAATGGCTATGATCTGAAATGCTACAGTGTATTTTCGAATGTTAAAAGGGAAACACAGTATATACATACAAATGAAGGAAAGAAGCTAACTCTTAGGCTAATTCTGAACTTTATTCCTTTACCTGTAACTCCTTTTAATTCCTTACTTGGGGACTCTTTTTTTTTTTTTGTGGGTACTGGGGGGACGACCTCAGGACCTCGCGCGCCAACAGGCACCCGTGCCACTGAGCGATATCACCGGCCCCTTTTTCGTATGTGGGTTCCGGGAGTCGAACTCGGGCCCTCGTGCTTGCAAGGCAGGCGCCTACGCCGCTAAGCCATCTCACCGGCCCACTTGGGGACTCTTAAGATCTCTGGAATCCCAATGAAGAATGGCTGTCTTGATTTAGCAGTCTAGGTGACAGCTGTGACCTCCCAAAGAGAGGAGAAAAGAAAATTCTCCCTCCTTCGGCCAAGAAGAAAGCATTGCAGTTGAAGGACCAGAGCGGACCCTGGAACCACAGCCAGAGCAGGCAGCTCAGCTGAACAGCTAAGAATAGGAGTGAATAACAACTACCTAGGGTTGGAGACGACTGCCTGTCACTCCAAAATATCCACTCTGGTAGAAGACGCAGCTTCACTTCAATCCTGTTAGCATTTACCGGAAAACAAAGGACAGGTCCAAGGAAAGGGCTGTTCCTCAGTACCTGGCATTTAATGAGTGCGTGGTAGGTGTGCATGTGCTGTTATTAAGGTAATTTGTCAGCACTGTACTAGTAAAAACAGGAATAAAGAAAAAGGGAAGACTATTTATTGAGAGGCAAATCTCCTGGGTGAAAAGGCAGCACTTTATTTTAAAAGCTGTGTAGCACCACTAGACACTGTCACTGCTTCTTTATCAAATCCCAGCCTGCTTGCCATTTGGAATCAGGCTCCCATGTCACAAGGCTTGCAGCTGATCACCCACCACCTCCCTGAGCAGCCTGGCCCAGTAAACCTCTTGCATGAAATCTTCAAGGACTCATCCACTCATCCCCCTACAAACCTTGTCCTGCAGTCTGGGACCATCAGTGGCTGATTATCATCTTCATGATTTTATATAAAGACTTCACAATTATTAAGAATGCTACTGCGCACCCTCCTAAGTGGGGTAGCAACTAAACACACGGGGACAGGCATCAATTCTACCACGGTCATAAACTGTTATCTGGAGGTTGGGAGTGGAGCTCAGGGGTAGGATAAGTGTTCTGGGTCCCATCCCCAACACACATGTGGGCAAATTTATTATGCCTGGTGAAAGATAAAAGCATTACAAACAAGAAAGCACGACAAGCAAGATGCATTCCAGGAACTGAAGAGAACTGTGGTTAAGCTGTCAGACAAAGCTGGAAAAAAAATTAATTATGAACACCCCTGTGTATGAGAGTCTGAACCTCAAAGCTAGGACAGCTCTTTATGCTCTTACCCCAAATTCTGTCACTCACAGGTGCTCTTTCTCCTCCCTCTTCCTGCAACTAGGGGACTGCCCGACTGCTAAGTACCTCTGGGCCTTCTCTTTTCCGAGGCTTACCTCTTCCTCATTTTTTCTCAAGTGTTCTTCCAAGGACACACTCTCTAGAACCATGATAGCCGAAGTGCCCCCGTACACTTGTGCTAGTCCCTGATGAAGGTATTAGCATTGCTGCTGCTACTCTAAAACACAAAGCAGTATGAGGAAAGTTATTGAAAAGCTTGACAAAAATGCCTTGCAGAAGGAAGAGTTTTCTTATTCTGAAAGTCAGTCTTGAACCAATTAGTGGGAGGGGAAGGAGGCACAACAGAAATAAGAATTACTTTTTTCATAGAAGAACCTATGTACGTACAAATGGAATGTACCATGCTCCTTGACAATTTATGTAGTACGCTGTTTCCCTCAGAATTAGGTCACTAAAAATCCAAGCCGACGTGGGGCGGGGCACAAAGGTAGCACAACTCTAAGTCCACACACATCTTTGGGTAAAGCCTACGAAATCAGAGGCATCATCTTTTGAGAAAGACCTGCAGGGGTGTCTTAGGAATTGGGTGGGTGTGAGGTGTGCCCTTCCCACGCCCATCACAGACTCCCCTCGTGGACCTGGCACTGCGCCCCGGCACGCGCGCGGGAGGGAAGCTTCGGTGACAGGCAGGCGGGGCCGCACTCACCTTGCCGCAGCCTGGCGGCCCCCACAGGATAAGCGAGGGGATCTCGTTGGTCTCCAGCAGCGAGCGCAGCAGCGTCTCCTGCCCCACGGCCCTGCTCTGCCCAATGTAGTCCTGCAGGGTGTCGGGACGCATCTTGTCGGCCAGCGGCTTGCCCTCCAGCATCTGTCGGATCTCCTCGGCCGCCAGCGCCCGGGGGTGCGCGCGGCTCCCGCCGCCTGTCCCGAAAGCGGCGTCGGCGGCGTCCGTGTCCCAGTGCCCCGGGTCGTCCTCGCCGTCCGCGTCCGCGTCGCCGTCGCCGCCCGCCTCCTCCAGCTCCTCCTGCGCCTCCGCCTCGTCCCAGCTGCGCGGAGACGCGCTGCCCGCCGCGGCGGCCGCCGCCGGCCGCTTCCCCGAGCCCTTCCTGGCGGGGCTGCCGGCGCGCGCCACGGGGAAGTCGGGGATGAGGCGCGCGCCGCTGGGCGTGGGCGGCGCGTCGTAGCTCTCGCGGCTCTCCGTCTCGCCGCCGTCGTCGCCCTCCTCGCCCTCGCCCTCGCTGCTCTCGGCCGCCGTCGGGGTGGCCGGCTGCTTCAGCGCCGAGCTCTCCGACAGCCGCCGCCGCTTGGCGCCGGGCGGCGAGGGCCCCTTGGCCCGCTCCCCGGCGCGGTGCGGCCCGGCCGCGGGCTCCGCGTGCCCCGCGGGGTGCAGCAGCAGGCAGCGGTCCAGGTGCGAGTTGATGTGCGCGGCGGGCATCATCTGCTGGCACACGGGGCACTGCACCTGGTGCAGCTGCGACAGGAAGGGGTCGTCTTCCGGCCCGCTCACCTCCATGGCGGCCGCCGCCCTCCCCGGCGCCCGGCGCGGCCGCACCTGCCCCTGCGAAAGCCGAAGCGTCGGATGCCCGCCGCTAGGCCCCGCGCCGTGAGACCCTCGCTCCGGGAGGCGGCAGGACGCGCGCGGGCCGAGGGAGGGCGCCGCTCATGCCTCACGTCCGGAGCTCCCGCATCGGCACGCCCTCGGCCGGCCGCTGGCGACGCCTCGCGGGGCGCGTCGGGAAGTGTAGTCCGCGACCATTTGCCCCGTCGGGGGGGGGGGGGCAACGCCTCGCGCCGCCCTTCGGGAAATGTAGTCTGCGGGCGTCGGTTCAGATGCAAGACACGTCTTGCGCAGCACGCCGGGAAGTGTAGTCCGCGACCGGCTGTTCCAATCGCAGCCGGCCATTTCTCGCGCGGTACGGCGGGAAATGTAGTCTCTAGTGGTTCGCTCCGGCCGCCTGTCGTTCACTTCCGGTTCCTTGAGCCGCTTTTGTGAGAGGAGCGTTTGGGCGGTGCAGGAAACTGCGTCCTTTCGGCCTTTGGAGGGACGGGAAGCTGGGGAGGAGCTTGAAGAGCAATTTGTGGCGGGGAGGGCGGTTTTCCAGGCTCCTCACACACGGGGAGCTGAACCGGCGTGGGTAGGAGCGAGCGAGTAGGCCACCGAGGGTTGTTGGTGATGAAAGAGAAAGGCGGGGGGGGGGGGGCGGCAAACGCTCCTCTGTGTCCAAGCAGTCGCTTAGGTTATCTCACCTCGTTATATAAGCCAAAAACCAACTTAAGCGTTCTCTTCCCATAACAAAAGGATGACAGGCAACCTGGTAAAATGTCCACCAAAAACGCGTGAAAAACATTACAATGTAAGGGTGGTACTCTACATCTTTAATTGTATTACCATTTTCAGGGATTTTATTTTCTATCTTTAACTCTCCCCTTTTAAGAAATGCTTGGTAGGGGTCCTTCTTGGCATGTTGATCAGGCTGGCCTCAAATTTGGAATACCGTTTCAGCCTCCCAGCTAGCTGGGGGAAAAAATTCATGCTAAAGATGCATTTTTGCTAATCAAGAAATAAATGAATTGATAGAGAATGGAATTTTTTGTCTACCACACAAGAACGTCTTGTTGGAGGGAAGTTGTACTCTTTTCTCTCTGAAGGTGTGATAATTTTAGTCTGTGGAATAAATTGTCAGTAGCTAACAGAAGGAACATACAAATTCCGTCACATACCGGAGGCTTAGGAGTATTAGGCCAAAAGAATAGCATGGCTGGGTTACAGAGAGCTCAAAGGGATGAGGGCTTGGGCGTCTAGGTGAGGGTATCTCTGGCTACCATGGGTTCTTGCTTCAGCGATAATGGAAATTAAAACGGAGGCAACCACACAAATTTACAGGCAAAAACTCTAATTGGAAAGTAAGAGAAAATGGTGAAGGGATTTCAGTTTGAGGAGAAGAAAAGCTGAAAAGGATACAGCCCTGATGGAGAAGATCAGGCTGGGCCATTAACAAAAGGAAGAGGCCAGTTTTCATGGGATTGCTGAGGGGGACTAGTGTCTGGCTGATCAGCCCCAGGAAAGCCCTCGTGGCTTGGGAAGCAGTCTAGTTCCCGCGGGATGACTGTTTCTGTTTGGGGCCGTCTCGGTTTTACAGAGGCCCTGCTGGAGTCTAAGGTGACTGCAGGTTTATGGCAATGACTTTTTCCATGCTGGTTTCGGGGTAAACGCTGGTAGTTGAATGTCCCTGCAAGTCTGAAAGTGGGATGAGATACATTAGGTAAATTTAGGACTGATAAATCCTGTACTACCAGTTTGTAGAAGGACCCTGCTAGATGATTAACCAGCCTACGTGTAGACCTGAGTAGGGAGTTTTAAAGCGGTAAAGGAGGCTGATACAAAGTGAGAGCAGAGATGCCAAGCTTGGTCCTGTTGTTAGTTAACCACTGGACATCTGTAGGCCCAAGTGAAAAGTCAGTTCTTTTATTTTAAACAAAAGCAGCTTTTAAGTCCCTGACTACTTCAGAAGGAAACATAAATCGTACCTTTAATGAATAACACGTTGAGTGCCTAGAAGTTTGTTCTCTGCCCCTCTGTGGTGACCCCCAAGAGTTTTTATTTTCTTACCTGGTTTATTCTTGGAGGTGCTATGATGAAGGCATTTTAAAAGATGCACTTGGGTTTTGAGACCCATACGATTGGGAGAGTGAGGGGTAGAAAAAAATACATAGAGTACTTTTAATGGTAATAGATCTTGAGTTAAGTCTTAGGTGTACACCTGCCCTTTGTCCCCATGGTGGGCAACTTCTCAAAGGGTGGTGGTCCATTCTTGAGGGTTGTGGGGAGATGTGTGCATGTGATTCAGATGGAGTCTCTCAGGTAATAGCAACCTGTGGTCATCTGTGTCCAAACCAGGTGTTAGCCTCAGCGCTCCCCCATTTCTTTCTGCAAATAGATATTTCCTAAGCAAAACGGCTGTGCCTGCATCTGCTGTTTACTAGTGTGACTAGATGTGGGCTACTTTTTAACGAAAGGACAGCTTGTCACAGCCATTTTTCCATCTGCAGAGGTTTCTCTGAATACCCAAGTTGAAATAAACCAAAGAAGTAAATTTTAGGTGGGAAGGACTTTTCATGTGAGATGAAAGGGCACAGAATGCATTTTTTCAGTTGCTACTTGTTGTAAAATATGTGTCCCAACCTCCTGTGATTGTACAAGAAATGAAATCCAATATTTGGATGGTTGAGTTTTTCTAGAAACTCAAAGATTAATAGAAAAACTAAAATAATCAGATAATTTGACGTTGTGAAAAACTAGGGGCCCATGAACATTTGTCCCTAGAGTGACTGTTACAGGAATATCACAGAAGCAAATACTAGTTCTAGGGCTGTTCTCAAAACAGGTTTTGAAGAAAAGTGTTACTAAATTTGAAGATGTAGTATACTACACTGATTTTAAACATTTACAAAAATGTTAAACGTGTTAAAATATGATCATTTTTAAGCCATGCAAAACAATTCTAAAATAATGAAGTTTCTTGAATGTCTTTTATTTTAATATATATAAGGTCCAAAAAAATACATGCTTATGGAAAATCTACTAATGGATAACCGCTGTTAGTATTTAGCACCTTTTCCCAGTCTTTTAAAATGTATTTCATGAGTATACTGTGTGCTTACATATAGATGTAATTCTGTTACCTAATGTGTGTTTTCAACAGAATTTATTGTCATATAAAAATAATCAATCTTCCTTCCTTCCTTTCTTTCTTGCACTAGGGATTGAACCTAGGGCCTTCATGTGCTGTACCCCCAGCTCCATTCTGTTCTTTTTATATGTGTGATTTGCCCAATATATGATTTGCCCAATATATATATATCTATATAGATATATATAGATATATCGATATAGATATATAGATATATATAGATATATATAGATATATATAGATATAAATAAGGAAAAAATACAGATTGTCTTAATCATTTTCTCATCACTGGATCACAGTACTTTACCATCACATCTTAAAGGAGAAATTCATTTTGGTGCCTGCTTTTAGTCCATAGTTGGCTGGCTCCAAGGAAGAACAGCATAGTGGAAGGCCCTGGGAGGAGGAAAACTGCTCCAGTCATGGCAGCCAGGAAGCAGAGAGTGGAGGGAGGAGCCAGGAAGGGAGATACAGTAATACTTTTCCAGGTCACGCCCCCAAATGACCTACCTTTTCTGGCCATCTCCTTACCAGCAAGTGAGCTATAAGTCCCCATAATCCAGTCACCTCCCAAAAGACCTACCAATGGGCACACGAGCATCTTGGGGGACATCTAGATATAATTCATAACACAAGAGGCAAAGTTGTGCATGTGTGCATGTTAATGTATTTTACTCCCAAAGTCACAAGCATAAATGGATTTGAGCTATTTAGATGTACAATGAGGTAAAAATGACCCTAGACTTCAAGGATCGAGATTTGAGTTTGCTATAGTGAGAACTTGGTCAATTTACAGTTTGGACTTTTCAAATCTCAAAGAGGCATGATAATGTTCATAGTCCATTGTGAGAATAAGATGAACTTAAAATGTGAAAGCATTTTGCTTATTGTCTGCCATATAGCAGGGCTTCCGTTTTTTCTTCTTTTCCCCTGAACCTCAGTTCCTTCTGTCTGAAGTTAAGGTTTTCTCCACTAGATGGTGATGGTAGAAAAATAAATAAAACATACCAATAAAGACCTTTTAAAAAAAAAATCACTTCTCCTATGTTGATTTGCCTAACTGAATTTAAACTTTGTTTTTGAGTTAGCATAAATACAAATAAATACAGACTGTTCTAAAGGCAGAGGATGTAATCAATATAAAGCAAGAAACCTACGCTTAGAATTTTATCCACCTCACTGCTTGTTTTCAACTGATGGACTGTTTGCTTTGGGCTGTGTAACCATCTTCCTTATCCTCCTTCCCCAGAGTCAGTCTGGGGATGATGGAGCCATGAGGATTCAAATGTACCCATACCACAGGGTCTCAGCCTGGCTGCAGCGCCTGAGAACAGGTAGATTATAAGCCTTTTCATAGTATTACACCTCTGGGCATTATCTTGCACCCTTGTGCCCTGGACATTTTTGAAGCAAAAATGGGCCTAGGCCCACTTAATCCCACAAGGCCAACATTCCTGCCATGTTTATTTACCATCCTAAGAAAAGCCCTGTGGTCATCTGTTCTTTGTGATTCCTCTCCCCAAACCTAAGTGCATGCTCCTTGCTTTTCCTGACTTTCCCTACATTCTGTAAATGCTACCATATGTTATATTTCTTATCGAGTTTATCCTAATACATTTAATACATTTTCTTGATATTGTAAGCAGGAACTTTAAATCTATTTTCTTACTGGTCTTTATTGTTATAAAAATGTACTGATTTTTATTTTGTATTTTCCTTTTTTGTGAATGCTTATCAGTTTTAACTGATTTTCAGTTGGTAACTGTGTTACCAAAGGTTTTCTGCCCCACACTCATAGAAGGCAATAACAATCAACCAGGTTTTTGCAAAAAAGAAAGTTTTTACTGAAGGGTGACAAGGAGCCTGGAGGCATGCTCAAATCTGTCTCTGCAGTGGTTGGTGGTGACACAGTGTGTGGGAAGGGAGAGGTAAAGCACTTGTTGATTGGATGGCAAGGGAAAGTTTAGGGTTTGAGGAAGGCGTAGATGGTCATGCCTCTTCATGGCACCTCTTGGTTGGTAGTTACCCTGTTCTGCAGGGGGGATTTTGAGTTAATAATGTCAGGTCGTTAGCTGGGAGAATGGGCTTCTCTGCATGCTCAACCAGGGATAGCAGATTTTTAGTTGGTCTCTGGTGAGTTCTAGAGGTTTTTTCTGCAAAACAACCTCAAAGTGCTTGGCTAATTTGTACCTGGTTTTTCCTGTTTGACTTGTGTAATTCAGAATACATCTGATATTTTCCCCAGTTCCTGCCACAGATATTTGGAATTCTTTGGGATTTCTGAGTGGCAGATGTGTCACTATTATGCTAATGAGTCAACCCCTCTTTGGCACCTAGGGTCAGTTGAGGCCAGCCCAATCTCTGGGCAGGAGAGGGGTCCTGTGATTGAACTTGATCCTGTGGCCAATGTTATAATTATGCTTGTATGATGATGAGCCTCCTGTGAAGTCTCTGGACCGTGAAGCTCAGTGGAGCCTCCTGCTTGTGAGCACGGATCTTTGACATGCCTGGATTCTAGGAAGAAAGGGCATGGAGCTCCCTGTCTGGGACCTCCTGGACCTCACTCTTGTAGTTTGGATCTTGAGTGTCTCCTCAAAGGCCCATGCGTCGAGGGATGGTTATTGAGGTTATGCCTTTGGCAGGTATTGTGCAACACCAATGTCTTTCTCTCTCTTTTACTTCTGTTAGGTTCACAGCTCATCTGTGCTAGGGTAGTGGAGTAGGTTGCTGAGAGACTGAAGAAAATACCTGAAGGTGGCACATAAGACATAAGGCTTGTTGAGACTTACTAATAGGAATTCACAGGAAAGAATAGGATAGAATGAGACTCACTAATAGAAGAGGGTCCAGTGGCGGCAGTCTGGACAGAATATTGCCTACAAGGTCCCGTGATGAAGGGCTGGACATGAGGCCATCAGGAGATAGAGTGGTGACAGCTGGAGAGGTACTAGAAGGTTGCTAGAAGGTACTTTCAGTATCCAGTGGTGGACAGTTTTACTATTGCATTCCACTGTGATCTGTTCTGCCCTGAATTACTGCAGGGAGGAAGGTTTTATAACTTAAGCTACATGAGCAGTGACATCATTAGCTGGCTTTGTTCTATTATATGACCAGCATTCCAAGGAAAGTGGGAAGGCACATTCTCTTTACAAATGATTCTAGTTTGTTCTGCTCCCAGTGTCATTTAGATAATACTCATCCTGAGTCTGGTCTAGGCACACTTACAGTGTCCCCTTGAGTTGGCAAGAGGCTTGGGAAGGCAATGGGCAATGTCTTAGTTTTCCTCAGGGATGGTACAGCTTCCGAGCTGCTATAAAGTGATCAGCCTCCACGACTATGTCCTCTTGCCATTGTCACTGGACAGGATCCAAGGAAGTCCCAAAGTGGTGAGGGGAACCTTGACTCCATCCACCATGCGACAGGTTACGAGTTTGCTGACTTCCATCACAGAAAAAGAAAGAATTTTCAGGATGCATCAGTAAGAGATGTAAAGGGATTTATTTTGTGGAATTTTAAATAGACACTCAAAGAAATAGAGTGGGTGGGCACTTATTGCCTTAGCTGTGTATATTTATGGGGGTTTGGGGGTGGAAATCTGTAGAACTTGTGAATCTATGGAAAGAGGGCATTCAGTTTACAGAGGAAACGTGACAGCTTTTTTTGCACGGGAAAAGTGCTGGCCTATTTACCGGAGACAGCCGTCACAGGTTGTAGAGCTATAGCCCATCTGTAGGGAAAAGGAAATGGCTAAGGCTTATGTCTTTAAGGATCTTAGGAATTTTTTTGACTGGATTTGTGTTCTGAACTTGCAGTTTTTATTAAAAGTACAATTTTTTTTTTAATTTTAAAGAGAAACAAATAGAACAAAATTTCAAAACAATATAATAGGAGGGTAACAATATTAATACATTATGTATTGTTATCTTTAAATTAGTTACTCAGGGTACAAGATATCAGCATTCAATTATCCAAACAATATTAGCACAAACCTTTCTTTTCAATGAACTAAGTGAATTTAGTAGTGTATCTATCTTAGCTATTATATATATATATATATATATATATATATATATATATATATATAATTTTTTTCTTTTCCCTTCTGTTCTCCATTCCCCCATCCCAGTTTCTCTTTCCTTTTGAACAGCTTCTTCCTGTTTTACCATATCTATTGTACATTTTGGATCTTATTTACTCTTTCAGCTTCTCACACTAGGGAGACAATATGATGTTTACGCATGTGGGTCTGGTTTATTTCACTTATGACTATGGTCTCGAGTTGCATCCATTTACCTATAAAAGTCTCCAGTTTATCTTTCTTTATGGCTGAGTAGTACTCCACTGTATAAAAAGACCACATCTTTTTTATCCATTCCTCGGTTGATGGGCATTTGGGTTGTTTCCAAGATCTGGCTATTACAAATTGTGCTGCTATAAACATGGGTGCACATATATCGCTGTGGTGCGATGTTTTTAATTCTTCTGGGAAGATACCCAGAAGGGGAATAGCTGGGTTGAATGGGACCTCCAATCCCAGTTTACTGAGGAGTCTCCACACTGACTTCCACAGTGGTTGCACCAGTCTACACTCCCACCAACAGTGGAGAAGGGTTCCGTTTTCCCCACAGCCCCTCCAGCATTTGTTATTGGTTGATTTCTTGATAATAGCCATTCTTCCTGGGGTGAGATGGAATCTCAGTGTTGTTTTAATTTGCATCTCTTGAATGACTGGTGATGTTGCACATTTTTTCATGTATTTATTTGCCGTTCGTATTTCTTCATCTGAGAAGTGTGTATTCATCTCAGATGCCCATTTTTGGAGTGGGTCTTTAAATTTGGGAGGTCTGATTTTTTTGAGTTCTAAAAGTACAATTTTTAAATGATGATGTTTCTTGTCGCCATTTTACCTATCTTATTTTTCCTATCCTACCTTACTGTGATGTACTGGCCTCACTATAGGCCTCAAAGCAGTAGAGACAATCAACCATGGACTAAAACCTATAAAAGCATGAGCCAAAAGAAACCTTCCCTCTTTTTAAATTGATTGTCTCAGGTATATTTTTATAAGCTAATACACTCATCAGTGTGTCTCCTTTCTTCTGTAAGCTGGTCTACTGGATTATCAAATGAGGGGCTTGTGGAACCCCCACATTTACAGCCAATCAGTTAGAAGTACAACTGGCCCCTGAAGCTTGGCTGGGTCTGAAGCGGGAGCCATTGAGTGGAGGATGTTGCTCTTCACTGATAGCATCTGAACTAAGTCTGAGTACTTCAGTATCATAATTGAATTGCAGGACACCCAGGTGGTGTGAGAATAATGCTATTACCTCTTTCGTTCTCAGCTGAGCGCTGTCAAATTATTGGTCAAAGCAGTTCTCTTTATCTTATAAAGTACAATGTGAAGAGATTTTTATAAAATTCTCTAACCCCTGACTTTAAAAAAATCTAATAAAGTCAGGAAAGCTATCTTCTATACATAACTTTTCTCCCTCAACTAGGAGCCATTATGTTTAATGGTAAGAAACACACAAGAGGGTTTTTATATTCTTATTCACCTCCCCACCCTTGTTCATCTCAGTTCCTCACCCCAGAGTATCTTCCCAGCCCTCCATAATGTCTAGGATATTATTTACCTTGCAGTGTGGCTATGTCCCTGTTAGCCTTCCCTGACTGCCCCCCCAGGCTGTTTGGTGCCCTTTGCCATATGCTATATGATAAACACTCTGTCTTATAACATATAACAATTACCTTGCAGTATTCCTGTTGCCACTTTCTGTGCCTGTTTCTACACCCCCTGCCAACCTCCATTAGAGGACAGAGTTCATCGTCTTCTCTCAGTACTAGGCATTGTGCCTGGCATGTAGTGGGTATGTTCTTAAATGGAACCAGAGCATGAAAATGACTGGGCAGGTCTCAAGTGCAGGCTTAACTCGCTTCTCCTAAGGCTCACGTTGGGAACATTCTGTTTCATCTGGAAGAACCAGCTAAATGGGGCTTTTAGTCAAGGGAGAGTTAGATGAAGAGTTAGATAAAGAATTCTGCTGATTTCTCCTGATTTGGAGATTAAACATTTAGCGAACACCTACAAAAAGAAAAAAAAAAACCTTAATTTTTCTGAAATGTGAATAAAATGGTTCTCTAGAAAGAATAGAGTTGTCAGAGGGAAGAAAAACTGGGTTACTTTGGGGAGAGATGGCTTTTTGGTTGAGAAAAGAAAAGGTTGAGGGTAGGCCATTGCATCTCTGTTTTCTTTTCCTTCATTGAGCTGGATTTGAAGCCCAGTGGTGGGAAGGGTAAAGACCAGAAGAGGAGCAAACCATTGACAGGAAACTGGTGACCCTGGGCATTACTGGTGTTGCTTCAGGATCTGAAAGAGTCAGCAGGACCTTTCTTCCCCAGCTCTGCTCTTGCTTGGAGGATGGGCTGCACGTGCCCAGAAGTCCCACCAACACAACCTCAGCATGCCAGTGTCAGGCTTCTTCAGCGAAGGTCTCGAGCAGTGTCATTCGCCTAATGTAGGCAACAGAGGCCTATGGACACAGGACTGTTGTCAACAGAAGGGTTTGTGGCATGTTCAGACAACTCTGAGGAATTCCCAGAAATATACTGGGGATACTTTGGGAGCTGACTTCTTTAGTAGAACAAGAGCAGCATAAATAATTTCAGAGACATTAAAATATGGAATTTATGTGGAGATCAATACCTGGAGCTGTCAAAAAACTGAATTTCCAGCAGACAGAAAGTGAAACTTGGTGTCTACTGTACCTTACATGAAAAAATGAACTCCAAAAGCATTACAAGCCCCAGTGTAAAAGCTAATACTGGAAAACTTCCACAAACCAACTTAGAATATCTGCATGACTTTGGGGTACATGACTCTTTAGAGAGGACACAAATAGCACTAATGGGAAGAGAAATTTGACTTCATCGGAACTTGAAAACACCTGCTTTTAAAAAGATATCTTTGGGCCGGTGATATAGCTAAGCGGCATAAGCGCCTACCTGGTAAGCGTGAGGTCCTGAGTTCAACTCCCGGTACCCACATTAAAAAAAAATCTTTAAGAAAATGAAAATACAATCTATATACTGGCAGAAAACATTTGCAATACATCCATATGCACTCAACTCATGTCTAGAATATGTAAAGAATCCTTACCACTCAATAATAAACAGTTTGTAAATGGGCAAAAGGCAGAAAAGAATACTTTGCAAAAGAAGATATCCAAAAATCTAATTGAAACAGGCATAAGGAAATGAAAATTAAAATCACAGTTAAATTCCACTACACTCTAACTAGAATGACTGAAATGAAAAAAAGACTAACACTGTTATGTTATTAGATATTAATAAAATTAGATTTTAAAACATTTCTATTCAACATGTACTAGAAGCCCTATACCATGAGAAAAAGAAATAAATGGCATGAGAGTTGGAAAGGAAATAACCATCTTTATTTGTAGGTTATATGATTGTATACACAGAAAATAATAATTACATAGAGATAAACTTTTTGAACTGACAGCAGTTTAGCAAGTTTTCTGCTTAAAATGTTTAGTATTATATATAGGAAGAGACAGAAAAGGCAATTTAAAAACAGAACATTGAACAGCATCAAAAATATGAATACCTAAGAATAAATCTGATAAAAGATGTGAAAGATCTCTATAAAGGTTATTGTATAATCTTACTGAGAAAAAGTAAAGGAGACCTGAATCTATGGAGTGATATGCCAATTTATACATCTGAAAATACAAAGATGTAAATTCTTTCCATACTCATGTACAAATTTGATGCAACTCCAGTCTGTGTTTCATAGGTGTGTGTGTGGTGTGTGCGTGCACATGCACGTGCACGGGTCTGTATATGTAACTTGACAAACTGATTCTAAAAGTGTTTTAACTGTGCCGAGAATAGTCAGCACACTTCTGAACAGGCGGGATGAGGTAGTTACAATAGAAGGTAAGGTTTTGTAACACCAACACAAGGGTAGACAAATAGGTATGGGAACAAAAAGTACAGCCCAGAAACAAACATGAATAACTGATGTATGAAGTAGGTAGTCTTGAAAATCAGTAGAAAAGAACAGGTTTTTCAGTAAGTGATTGTTATGATTTAGCTCTAAGATGTCCCGTAAGGCTTCTTGTGTCCAGAGGTGGAGATTTCTAAAGGTAATCAGATCATAGAAACACTGTACTGATTAGTGGATTAATCCATCTGTGCGTTCCTCACTGAATGTGCTGTTAGGAGGTGGGGCTTAGTCGGAGGAGGTGGGCCATCGGAGGCAAACATTTGCAGGATGTGTCACAAACTGATCAGGCCCGCAACCTCCCGAATGAGTGGACGGCAAAGGCTTAAATAAATAAGACAAATGATATGATTTTAGGGCTCTAGGAGGATCAACATCCTCTAACAAAATTCAAGATTCTCTGGGGGTTGAGACAAAGAACTTCTCTGGGTGGCCCATATTTATTTGGTTTTCAAACAAAGGAAGGGGTAGAATAGGAGACTTGGGAACTGAGCAAGACCTTGGGAATCGGTTCAAAGACTTCCCTGAGTAATAAATTATGCTAATTAGGAGAACCATCTTATCTCCGGGTTGACATTTATTGCAGGAGTGAAACACCTGCAGCCGCAGTCTTTATCTAGTTAATTGGGGTTGGAGCCGGGCATCCTCAGCTGTGGCCTTATCTTGTCCTTTGAGGCATCATGGCATCACAGGCCACTACAGGCCTCAGCCGGGATCAGTGATTCATAGAGGTTCACTTGCTACGAATCTGTTGCCCATCTCCAGACAAGGGGCCTAGGCCTTGGACAGTCTCATAAGTAAACACAGAAAGCCAGTTGGTTAATTTTAAATCCTGCTCAGAGCCGCTTTGTAGTGGTCTCCATCAGGGTAGATCTCTCATTCTTATCCTTTCTTTCTCTCTGCTGGGCTGCCATGGGTTGAGCAGCTTTCCTCAAACTTTTAGAAATGCAACTGGAGTGTCCAAGTTGCCTTCCATAAAGATTAGAGTGATGTACATTCCTATCAGGTACATGAGAATGCCATCCACGTCCCCTCCTAGTGGGCTTCTTTGTACACACCGAAAGTACCTTCTGTATAACAACTGGGACTTAAAATGCATTTAACCATTTTAGCAGCTGCAGTGTCCATTTGTGTCCCAAGTTCTTCAATGCTTTTAAGCATAGAGAATAAAAGGTAACAACTTATCATGAACCACTGCATAATAGCCCAATTTATTTTCCACCTAAAAATACAGCATTTTTATCCTTCATAGTAGATAACACATGTTAGGGTGTGTGTGAACTTTTCACACAGCTCTCTATCAGCCACTAATATGCCCCCTACTGCAATGTATTTCCCTGTGGAAAATTTTCCCCTGAACCTCTGCCTTCTGGGAGACACAGGCCAACATTTGATCAGAACAGCATGACTTGAGCTTTGCACTTCTGTAATTTCATGCCTTGTTACTATCATAAGCTTCTTCTAGCTCCTAAAATCCTCTTCCAATTTAGAAAGTAGAAAAGCATCCCCAAGAATGTAAATATAAATATATTCTCCTTCCAATTCCTAAAACTAGAAAATGATGATTCATGCTGTAGGATGGGATTTTTACAAATTGTGCATGAGTCTCCTTTGCTTTCCTGCAGTTGTTTAGAGTGGATAATCACAAGAGCACCATAAATCTTAAAGTGCAACAAGCATTTTATTTTGTTCTTGAATTTTTAAGCTTAAAGAATCAATGGGATAGAGACATGTATGGTGTATGAGGAGAAGGGCAGAAAGAATCCTATGGTGTTGAGATGGAATTGGAAATAGGTGAGTATGAACTTATGATTAAAAAATAGATATTTTCTAGGTCTGTCCACTGAAGGGACTAGAAGCAATGACATCATGGTAGCAAAGAGCACTCCTGTGCCCAGGTCTTGATTTCTAAATACCATTTTTCTCTAAAAAGAACTAGGGCTCTTTGAAGAAATGTCCAATTCCAGAAACAGTACAGAAAGAAAGTACTGAAAAATAGTGGCATGTCAAAAGTACATAGGAACTAGCTGGAAGGTGCTCCCATTAGCCAAATCTGGGATAATTTGAGCATAAAAATGAGGAATGTAGGGAGTAGTCATTTAAAAAAATCCATGACTTCATATTGATACTAAAAAGGAAGGGCCTCAGGATAAGGATAGAAAGCTCTACTTTATAAAAAAATACCATTTAATAAGTAATAATAAATAATAATGGAAATAGAAAATTATTTCACCGATTGCAGTGATAGTAATCGATTCAGGCAAGAATGGATAGTAAAAACATAGGACAATGGATTGTGGGGAAACAAAATACCCACAAATTGCCACAACTTATTTATCAATTATGAAGAGAAAAAGGTCACTTTTTATTGGCAAAATCTGACAAACACCATTGTAATCAGATCACCAAATTTAGCATCACTAATAATAACAACACAGTTGTGGTCCTGTGTTACCTGTTGTGATTTTCCGAGAAAGATACAGCATCACTTTCATGATGGTCTTCTTCCACAAGTGTTATGGTGTTCCACACAGGAAGGCACAATCAGTAATTCAAATTGAGAGATATTTTATGAAGTAATTTGCCTGGAATCTCCAAAAATATCAATGTTGTAAAGAATAAAAGAAAAAAGGTAGGGGTTTCTGGTCCCTAAACAGATAAAAGAAGATTAAAAAACAAGACATGATGATGAAATACAGAATGTGAGAGGTTTTTGTTTTGTTTTGTTTTGTTTTTTGAGACAGGATCTTGCTATGCAGTACAGGCTGGCCTTGAACTCACTATGGAGCCCAGGCTGGCCTCAAACTCACATGATCTTCCTGCCTCAGCCTCCTGAGTTCTGGGATACAATGTGAGTTTTGACTGGATCCTGTTAAGTGATAAAATGTCTTCATTTTCAGGAGACATGGTCATGCATTTAGGGATCAAGTTTCATGAAATCTGTAACTTTCAGAAAAAAGAGAGAGCAAATGTGGGAAATATATTTGGTGAATTTAGGTAAAAAGTATATGGGTAATATTCATTGTATATTCTGGCAAATTCTCTGTAGGATTGAAATTTTTAAGTTTTTACTTTTATTTTATTTTTTGCAATGCTGGGAATTGAACACTAGGCTTCATGCATGCTAGGCAAGTGCTCTACTACTAAACTATACACTAAAAAAAGTTGGGGAAAAGGAGAAGTATTTAACAAAAAATGATATAAAAGTCATCTATGAGCTTTGGAAATTTATTTACAAATTTAGTAATGAGTAGAATTTGCATAATATACTTTATACCCATTGAAATATCATGTATTATTTACGCTTAGTGTCATGTATTTACATTCTACAATAAAGTAAAAAGAGATACAGAGGAACAAAGAATGTAACTGCTATGAAACAGTGAACTAAAACGTTTAACAATTTTGGAAGAGATAAATTTTTAAATAATTGTATCCATATTTTCCCATAGGTTTTTCAAAACTTCCATGTTATTTAAATTTTTTTAAGCAGGAAAAAGAACATGGGAGTTTGTTCATTGTTTTCATTTTTGTTTTTGTTTTTTGTATTACTGGGGATTGAACCAAGGGCCTCATGCATGCTGGGCAAGAGCTCTGCCACTGAGCTGCATCCTCAGCCTGCATGGGAATTTTATACGCCTCATTATTTATTATGCAATGTTTAGCTACTTACTCACTGCCACCTGGTAATGTTAAGGGTCTAATGTCAACTGGGGCTGTAAACAACTCGGGACATTTAGTAGCAGCATTATCCTTCTTGTGTAGAGTATTCTATATCTAAACAGATAATAAGACATAGGAGTTCTGTTAAATTACCATTAATTTTCCTACTAATTACTCAATTGTAGATGGTATTTGCACGAGAAGAAGAGTGTGCGAATCTCACTTTCTCCCGCTTTATCATTTTCTCCTCTTCCCTTTGGCCTCAGGTGACCCGGTGAGTGTGGGATGTAATTTATCTCCCTGGATCCCAGCCGTGGTCACCTGGAACATGGTTGGCCACAAACTGCTCAGTTAGCACTTTTTCCTCCCTTCTTTTAACAAGCTTGTTTTCTGTTAGTCATGTTATTGTGTTTTCTTTTTTTTAAGTGACATTATTGAAGTATAATTTGCAGAGCATAAAATGCACCCATCTTAAGTGTACAATTCAGCAATGTTTTAAGAAACTTAATGAGTTTTATAATCATGACCATTGTTCCTCACCCAGTAAGATTCTGTTTATAGTTTATGCTTGTTCCTACTCCCAGCTCCAGGCAACCACCAATCTACTTTGTGTCCATAGACTTGCCTTTCTTGTACATTTCATACATCTTGTATTCATTTCTGGCTTTTTCAGTTAGCACCATGTTTTTGTTCATTCACTAGCACCATGTTCCCAGGCATGGCTTAGTCATTAGAGGTGGGTGCTGTTTGTGGTTTCTATAGAGTTATCTTGGCCTACCAGAAGCCTGTACTACACGAAGCCTCTTGTCTTTCCCTGCTACCACCCAGCTGTCAGAACTGGGCAGCCTCTGTGGTTTTTGGAGGGTCGACTTCCTCTTTTTCCCTCTAACCTTCCAGCCCCCTCCTTCCAGGAATTTCTCCTGTCTACCTCCTGCCACAGTATTTCATTCCTTCTGATTGCTGAGCAGTATTTCATCTGTATGGATATGGCACATTATGTTTTCCCATTCACCAAACTAACTGATGGATGTTTGGATTGTTTCCAAGGTTTTGCTATTGTAAATAATGCTTCTGTGAACATTCGTGTGCCAGGGTTTGTGTGTTCATATGTTTTTATTTCTCTTGGGGAGATTCCTAGGAGAAAAACTACAAGGTCATATTATCCCAAAACACCTATACTTTTTATATTCCCATCAACTTGTCTGATGACAGTTCTGATTTCTCCATATTCCCCTCAACATTTGTTTTTCTCTTTTTTTTATCGTAACTTTTCTAGTGGGTGTGAAATATTATTTCATTATAGTTTTAACTTGTGTCTCCCTGTGATTGGTTTTCAGCATTTTTTGCTTTTATGGGTCCTACTCAGTGGTCCTTTATAAAAGGGAGAAAATTCAGTTAGAGCATGGAAGCCATAGCCTTTCCTTTGCATTTTGGTATTCGAGACAGTTACTCCACTTCTGTGTGTAGATGAGGCCTTCTTGTTCTGGAAACACTCAGAAAGCTGTGCATAAACAGAAACTATCAGCATTATCCAGCCTGGCTTGAATGCTGATCAGCAGGCGGCTGTCAGCCGCGCCTGTTCTTGTGGCTCCTCCGACAGTACAGGTCCTTAATCAGCTAATGGAAACATCCCTTGCAAAGAGTCAAAGAATTCTTTTTCATGGCTCTGAAGGAAGCCATTTTCCTTATGCTGGTATTTTTAAAAGTTGTAGTACTGTAAAATACCATGTAAATACTAGAAATGTATTGCTGGGCCTACTCATGGTCTTACTATAAAACTTTCTAAGCGTAAGGGCATATTTAGGGCATTCAGAATATTTTATGGGCATGGACATTGGGTGCTGAAGTTAGGCAAATAGACTAAAATGAGTATGCATGTAATTTTTTTTTTTTGTGGTCAAATAAATATTATACCAGGTGATCTGTTCTTCAAGCCATCAGTAGCCATAGAGAACTGGACTGTTGTCACTGAATTTCAGAAGTTGAGTAGAATGGCCTCTTTCAGTTGACTTTTCTTTTTTAAGACAAGTAGATACAATCAAAACTCATTCCGTCTAGTAATTAACCAACAAATATTTATTGCATACCTGCAGCCCTCCCCTAACTCCAGATTTCTACTTCCATTACTTTTTCTACTTGAACATTTAATGGGCTGGTCAAAAACTGAGCTCTTGACCTTTCTCTCCAAATTTGCTCCTCTCATGGCCTTCTTCATCTCAATTTACACCAACTCTATCCTTCAGGTGCTCAGGAAGATAGTTGTAAACCATCTTTGTCTACTATCTTTCTTTCATACTCCAGATGCAATCCATCACAAATCCTAAATATAATGTGAAGGCCTGCATAGGATTCTGGATTATAAAAAGGACATCAGGAAGAGAAAAAAAAAAACCAAGAAAATGAGGTATTAAGCTTAGTTAATAGTAAGGTATAAACATTGGTTCACCAATGGTAACAGATTTAGCATACCGACATAAGATGCTGAAAATAGGGGGAGTAGAATACAGGGTACAGGGAAACTCTGAAGTACCTTGAACTCTCTGAACTACCTTTTCTATAGGTCTAAAACTACTCCGAGGGAAGTTTATTAAAAAAAAATAGCGAAGGAGGAGATTCTACTGGACTCTGGCTCACTAGAGCCAAGGGAATGGAACATCTGACTTTATTGTTCAGATGAATTGAGTGGAGGATGTGGCTGCATACATCTTTCCTCTGGCGGGGGGGGGGTTTGTTATCTTTCCAGCACTTTTACACACCTGCAAAATTGTAACCTCAAATTGTAACAACTGTAAAATTGGTAACCTCAAATTAGCTCAGTCTTTTCATAATAGTTTTGTTGAATGATTTATCTTTTTACAAATATTTACTTCTAGTTAGTTACTCTTCCCGAAGAGCAAAGTTCTTTAATCCTAGAAAAATGCCAATAATTCTGTTTTTAGAAAAGATTCTGCTGTTATTCTTTAAATGTTGCTTAAGATGGAAAACATCTATTTTTATATGAAGCAGATTGATTCGAATTAAAACAAAAGCATTAAAAGCCCAAGAGTATAGGAGTCTAGCACTGGGATGGAATATAATGGTGTCAGCAAAGGCTACGTATAAGAGGTGACAACTAGCTGGGTTCTGAAGAATTGGATGATTGCCTGTAATACCAATTCTAGTTTCTAGGGAATTGGGGTTTTATGCCATTTCAATAAATTCAGGAATGTGGCACTGTTAGAATCTGGAGGTAATTTTTTTCACACTAACTCCCTTTTCTTGGTCTACGGCAAGAAACCAGGAGATAGTCATAGCATTGTTATGAAAAGAGTTATGAAAAATTTATCCCAGTTCTTTGTACCTACCTGGATGCCTGTGCCTTTGACCTTTCCTTAGAGCTATAAACCATTGGAGACATTGCAAATACCTTTAAGGGTTGAGAAAATTAAAATGAATCTGCTGAATGTTTTCAGGAGAACACATATTGCAGCAGGATGTGTTCACAGTTGCATGTAGCTGTGGGGTTCCCACACCTTGCATCTTGCCCAATGGGAACAAGCACTTAGATAATCATGAATCTGAAAGGGACACATGATTGTCAGGGACAAATCCAGCTTTGTAATTCCGAGACTATTGCCACACTAATGAGAGGGAAAGGGGAAGGTGATATTTCATCCAGTGTCCCCAGCTCATCCTCTCCTTACCTGACCTCTGAAATGGAGCCATGGGCCCTGAAAAGCCTGTGTCTAAAATTAATATTCTTCTCCATCTGACTAAGATGGCAACAGCTGAGCAACATGAGATCAAGGACCATATCAGTTTAAACAGGGGCTCAAAGTGGCATTTGAGAGAGAGGACACTTCCTCTTATAGTAGACACTTGTCTTTGCAGAAGGGTTCTACTGACCAAGAGTAAGGACTCTCACCAGAGACCTGTGTGGTCAATTTGAATTCTGCAAAATTTCCCTTTATCTACTGGAATTTACAATTACGCTTGGAATGGTTCAAACTCTATGATGTCTGCCTATAAGTGGTAATTATTTTTGTATCTTGTTATAACTTCTTGAATCTCCTTTTCTCCTATGTACAAAACTTCGGGTAGAGTTTAATGTTTAACATTTCTTTGCACAATGATTATATCATAGACCTAAGATTTGTTTTCATATGTTAATCTGTATGTGGCTTCCTAATACAGCTTTAGTACTACCTGCAATTAAATGTTATATTTTAGTCATAGTTTGCCTTGGAACAGCAGTGTGTAGGTTTTCTTCTTTTAATAATTACTTTCTTCCAAGGAGGATTTCAAGAATGGTAATAATGACCTATAATATATGTATCTGTAGAGTTCTAATTCATGCTGTTTGCATTTTGATTTGTTTGATTCTTTAGGTGGCATATAGAATTTTATAGAGTATTGGATTTAAAATATATGTTGGAACTCTATTATTTTACTGTATGAGTTGTGAAAATGAAGTTCCATGGGGAGAATTACAGATGATTTTTAAACTGAGAAAAAGTTTGAAGAAACAATTTTCAGACAACTTCCACTAGGAGGCCTCGACATAAGCGATGGGAAACTACCACAGATGCAAATCATTCTTCATCTCACTCTCTTTATAACCAAGGGATGTGTAGATACGTACATGTGATTGTGTTAGAATCAAAGCAGAACTATGTAGCTGGTGAATTACTTAATTTGCCTGGAAAGTATCTCAAAGAAAGCACAAGAACTTGGAACTCCTCAGTACAGCTGTTAATGAAGATGCAAATGCCTCCGCGTGACAGGGCTTTTATAAAACAAATAGCAATCGTTTTAGGATGTAGGCAGAGGCTGGAGTGTGGCTCCTTGGTAGAGTACTTGCCTAGCATCAGGGCTCTCTTGTGATGCAGACAGAGCCTCCCAGGTTACAGCCGCAGCAGTTATCTCTGCTGGGGCCACAAGCTGGACCTTCCTTATCTTCTCCCTGTTACTAGATCTTTCCTAGGCAGAGAGGAGAGATGTCAGGTAGAAATGACTCTGTCTGTACCTACTATTTACTAACATAGATAAATGTCAATTACAAGATGCAATTGAAAAATACAGTGAATATTTACACTTGAAAAATGATTACAGTAAAAGACACATTGCCATTAATTCTCCCCAAAATACTCCCCCTCTCTTTGAACACACTTATGCCATTGTCCTCCCCACTTTCTGAAGCAGTTCGGTAGGTCCTCTTTTCTGTGTTTAGTTGCACTGTCCTGGCTGCCTCAATATCCTGAATTGATTGAAAATATGTATCTTTAATGGGCATTTTGACTTTTGGAGGAGCTAGAAGTTTCACAGTAGCAGCCCCAGTGAATAAGGTGGGTGAGAGCACACCGTGATGTTTTATAAGCCTGCTGCTCTGGTGGATGGCATGTGGCAGGAGTAGTCACCATATTTTTTTTATCATGTCTTATAAAGACACTCGCAAAAGAGGACTTCCAGAACTGCTTCAGAGAGAGGCAAGAGCGATGAGATAAGTGTGTTTAAACTGAAGGGAATATTTGAGGGGGATTAATGGTGATATGTCTTTTACTGTGATAATTTTTTTATTGAAACATCACCATACATGTTGATATCCCTTGTATGTTTTACAAAATGATGTCTTTTCACAGCCACTCTTGTATCTGCAGAGGTTTGTGGTTTCTCTGAATAACATACAAAAGATGCCAAAGAAATGTATTTGGGGTGGTAGATTTTATTCTCTCACAATATACATCCTATTTTATGCAATGAGAGAGATATATAGTCACCCAGTGGAAATCAAGACTGCTTCTTTCTATTTCTTTTGCAGGGAAAAGTGAAAAAACGATTCCCTTTAAAACTTCTAGGGCTGGTGAGATAGCTCAGCAGCATAAGCACTTGCCTGGCAAGCGCGAGGTCCTGAGTTCGACTCCCAGTACCCACATACAAAGGAAAAAAAGGGCCGGTGATATCGCTCAGCGGCACAGGCGCCTGCTGGCGTCCTGAGTTCGACCCCTTGTACCCACAAAAAAAACCCAAAAAAACAAAACAAAAAAACTTCTAGCTAGGTGTAGAGGCACACATCTGTAATCCCAACACTCTGGGAGGCTGAGGCAGGAGAATCACAAGTGTGAGTCTAGTGTAGGAATATAGCAACTTAGCAAGACCCTGCCTCAAAATAAAAAATAAAACGGTCTGGGATGCAGCTCAGTATGAAGGCCCTGGGTTCCCTTTCCGGTGCCACCAAAAGAAAAAAGTTCCAACAATGGAAACTCAGTATGAATATTTCTTTATTTCTTCTGTTTAAACAGAAGTTAATTCCCAATCACCACTAATCATTTCCTTAAGACATTGGTATGTGAATAAGCGATGAGAATATTCTCGGTTTCATTTCTTTACAGCCAAGAGAGTGGAACACGGAAAAGTCACGATTGTGTCTTTATTTATAAATCGGAGACACAGGGAAACAAAAACCACACTCCAGAGAGTAGCTTAATTGGACTCACCAGCAAGATGCTGAAAGTGAAGCGGTTGGAAGAAATCAACACATGTTACAGCAGCAGCGGACTGGAGAAAGTGACATTTTTCCAATGCATGAAAGAGGTAGAGAAAGTGAAATGCTTTCTGGAAGGAAATTCCAGCCAACTGGATTCAAGTTCTGGAAATAATGAGGTAATTTTATGCTCATTTAATCTCCTAAAAAGTACCAGTTCTACCTTATCTTTTCTTATACCAGGAAGCCATTTCTCTGACCCTTTTCAAGTTCTATTTTGTCACTGGTGGGTAGAATTGAAGAAGGTGTATGACTAGAAAAATTCCACTTTGTTTCACTGAGAATTGTGCGTGAACTATTCAGCTGAGTTTGGTTAGTAATTAGGAGGCCATGACTATGCACTTGTCCCTGTGGGCCACTCCACCATGTGACTAGTGACTTAGGAGTCACCAGGTGAGTTTTGTACCAGCTGGGGTGTAGCTCAGTGGTAGAGTTTTTGTGAAGCCCTGGGTTCCATCCCCAGCACCCCCTCCATATCTATCTATCTATCTATCTATCTATCTATCTATCTATCTATCTTTCTATCTTTCTATCTGCTGTTTTATAAGCCTACTGTTCTATACCCCCAGGATGGCATGTGGCAGGAGTAGTCACCATTTTTTTTTTGTGGGTACCGGGGGTCGAACTCAGGACCTTGTGCTTGCCAGGCAGGCACTTACGCCGCTGAGCTATCTCACTGGCCCAGTCACCACATTTTTTTTATCACATCTTGTAAAGACACTCACAAAAGAGGACCTCCAGAACAGCTTCAGAAAGTGGCAAAAGCGATGAGGTAAGTGTGTTTAAACTAAAGGGAGTATTTGAGGGGGATTAACGGCAATGTGTCTTTTACTGTAATGATTTTATATATATATGTATTTATATATATATTTATATATATTTATATGTGTATTAATATATATTTATATATGTATTTATATATATATTTATTTATATATTTATTTATATATATATTTATATGTATTTATATATATATATGTATGGAGCTTGTGGAAGCACAGTTTCAAGAGAGTCCTTTGAAATGATGGGATTGGACTTCAAATGCAGAGAAGCGCTCTGAGGGACACAGTTGTTCTTTGGAGGTTTCTAATCTCCTGAAGACAGGGAGCTCCCCAGGGTAGAGCTATTCATGGTGAAATCTAAAGAGACAGGCAGGACTCTCTGATACGTCCTCTGATGTGCAGAACGAGGGTGCTGAGCACACGTCAGCTGTGCGTTCTTTGATGAGCTGCTCAGGTCAGCCAAGGGGCTGCCGTATCTGAATAACTCGATGATAGCTGCAGCATAGTACCTGTCATCATATTAAGCATGTTTTTCCCTCTCTCTTTGGGGAGGCTGCACTGCGAACTGCCTTGAGCATGCTAAGCATGCGCTCCACCACTGAGCTATACCTCCGGGCCCATGGCGAGCATTTAATCAGTGTGAGCCCCCAGCAGCAGCAGCAGTTCCTCCCTGGTTCCCACTCAGCGTCGCGGAGCCGCATTTTGCTCAGGCCTTTACTCCAGCCCATGCAATGGTTTATAACGCGTTCGACACCTCGCCCTACACAGGGCTCCTGCGGGTTGGGACCTTGTGTTACTTGTCTCCGTATCCTTGGTTGCTTTCCCAGTCACTGGCACATAATAGGCAGCAAAAGTGTTTGTGGGACGAACAGACTGATTCGAGTGAATTCTGCCTTCTGGTTGAGGGCTAGGAATCATCATTGTTAATCAGAACAAGTGATTCTTGCGAGGCAGCTTTGGAGAACATCCTTCCTAGCTCAGCTACTGCTCTGAAAAATGCTATTCAAGTAGGAGGGCATCTCTGGTGACACAGTAGACAAGGAAATGGAGATATTGTATATAAAAAGCCTAGGAGGTATTTCACTGTGAGTGAATAAGGAATAATAAAATGTGCTGGGGAAAAGAAATGAGTCACAGTGAAATGGATTTTTTTGAGACCTCTGCTTTCCCTATGAGTTAATATTCTTCTTCTTCTTTGTCTTCTTCCTCTTCTCCTCCTCCCCCTTCTCCTCTTCCTTCTTCCTCTTCTTCCTCTCCTTCTTTTCCTTCTCTTTCTCCTTTTATCTTACTTTTTGAAATGGGGAAGCACTGTTATCCAGGTTGGCCCTGAGCTCCTATGTTGAAGCCATCTTCCTGCCTCAGCCTCCTTCCTGGCTAGTTAATATTTTGTTCAGTATAAATTTGATTATTTTTCAAGCATAGTTTTTCTCCAACTTCTCTGTTAAAAATTTTAATGTAGGTAACCATTTTTAAAGAGTGAGATTATAGTAAGTTGGAACATAAACATTTTTAGGATGAGTTACTTTTCTCATTATCACCTGTTCCAGAATATTAGAAATCAATGGCTTGGAAGTTACATATTTTTTAGGGATATTTCAGGAGAAGACCAAGGAGGTCGAAGTCTGAAGGAACGCAGTAAGAGGGAGCCCTCTCTCTTTGTTGTCTTCTGGCTTCTGCCCTGCAGTTGATATGTGGGGAAGGTGGGAGGGAGGAGGGATGAGGAGCAGCGTGGGTCCCATTCAGTTTCTTATTTGTAAATGGAGAAGGGCCCAGAGAGGTCAGCAGTACATTTCCATGTGTCTCCCGCCATGAGGAGGATGGATGGCTCCAGAGCTGTCCTTTTCCTGGGGCCAGGGCCCAGCACGGTGCCGGGCAGCCAGCAGGCCTGGTCATCCCGGGCTCGGGTGTCCGCAGGTATGCAGACAGAGCTGGATTAACACGTCTCCATCTTCTGCTAGGGCTGCAGTAAATCTTTACAATACTGCTCTTTCCTTGCCAGGGGCTGTAAAAAAGAAATGCTGTCAACTTTCTCCCCTTCTCCCGCTTTCTCTTTGATCTCTTCTCTGAGAAGATTAGTGCTGCTAATGATAGTAGAGACATTCCCTGGGTGTGGAAAAGAATTTACTCTGAATTTCAGGCACTCTGGTGACATGAAAGCTTTTGTCCAGGAGCTTAAAGCGCAAGTTCTTTCTAGGAGAGACTTTACACTCTAGACACAAGAGCAGAAAAGTTATACACAAATTTAACAATCTTGATTTATTAAAATAGTTGGATAAAACTCAAATTATTTTCCTTTTCCTGCTCTTTAACCAGATTTTTCCATTTCATTTATTTTTATCCACTAACTTTATTTTTAACTTTCTTTTCCTCTTTTAAAATTTATTAAATACTACATACTATACTTTTTTTCTTTCTTATCCTTGTTCTTTTTAATTCTCTACTTTCCATTTTATTTTGGTGCCTAATGACTTTTCTTGTTCTGTTGCATTCCAAAAGATATTCAAAAATCACTTCAGTTTTACCTACCACATGGAATTTTTAAAGTTTTCACTCCTCGAAGGGGGCCATGTGGCTCACCCTCCCATGGACTTTGCTTCCATTTTCCTCCTTCCTTTCTGGCTCCCCCCTTGACACAAAATGTGAAAACATTGAGGGATGGCATGAGCCTCTCCCAAGCAAGGAGACAGGGATGGGCAAGAAGTGATGGTCATCTTCCTTGGTCACCTGACCCAAGAATGAAGCCAGCTGAGCTCCTGTCCCTCACATACTGCTCTGTCCCTCCTCTCCCTCCCAAGCAGAGGTGTCCTGACCCAGGCCCGGCTGCGTGGGGCTCCCACCCTCCCTGGCTCAGAACCCACGTGCATCCGTTCAACCTTAAATCTTTACCAACAGCAGCACTGCATAGTGGTTACCTCCGCATCTCCTCCAACCTGTTGCTTCACCCCAAGGTCTTGCACAGGTTGAGGCCAGCTGCATCCTCTGGAATCTTCAGTAGATCTACTTTACCCTGCTGTAAAATGAAGCCCAGACTTGAAACTTGCTCCTGGGGATATGCACATCCCAGCCCCTGCCCTCCTCCCTTGAGGGCCTTGATGGCCCTCCTTTGAAAGGCCTTGCACATGAGAAAGTTGAATTTTTAAGATGTTTCACCAGATAATCATATGCCATAATAAGCTGCATTTAAGCATCCATTGTCTGCTACTGAAACCGAGTAAAATCACCGTATGTGATGATAAGCTTAATAACTGCTCTCATAACTATAACTAGTGTTACTTTTATGCAATCCAATCCAGGCCTTAAAATTTAGTATTCATTTATTTTAATGCTGGGAATTTGTACCAGGGGCTTGAGCATACAGTACCATTGAACTACATCCCCAGCCCTGAGTTATTTCTTTTGCCAAGTCTCTAGTACCTAAGTGTTGTATTTTATTAAGGTTTAATGCTCTCTCTCCCTCCCTCCCTTCCTCTCTCTCTCCCTCTCACACATGTACACTCCTACTTGCTCAATAAAAGCCATCGATGCCACATACCGTTCTTAGACAACCACTTGGCTCTATTCGCTTCTCGCTATTTTTCTCTGTGACTGATACAAATCCCGCTTTGTTTTTGTGATGCTAGTGATTGAATCCAGAGCTAGGTAAAGGTAAACACTCTACCAATTCGCCACCCCCCTACCTCATGACCCTGGGTTTTCTACCCCAGGTGCTGTGTGCTTGTTCTTTGTCCCTTGATTTCCCCAGTTTTGTATACACCCTGGTTACCTGTCCTCCACCCCAAAGGCATGGTCCCAGGTACAACAACCGTGGAACACCAGTGTGGATGATTCTTCAACAAAAGTCTGTACTGATAGACTGACAGTGTTTTCCCTTGATCATAGTTCAACAAAAGAGACAATAAATTTGCCCCAAAAGTTAAAAAAAACACCTCACCAACCGCTGCTCCACAGCCATGCTCTGCAGCTATGCTCACAGGACTTCTAAGTGGATTATTTCTGAATTTATCCTAACCCTCACTGATTGGTTTAAAAGTGTTCCTTAGTGAGGAATAATTCTTTTTAAAACCAGGCTTAGATTCGTCCATATCCCATCCGGGGATAGAAAATAAAGATGGCCCTAATGGAGGTCCCTCTCAGTCCCTGAAATGTTTCAATGTCTGGTGCGGAAGCTCCAGAGACCAAACCAAACAAAATCTTTATCAACAGGATGTGCAAAAGGATAGAGTGGGTTTGAGTGAAGCCTGGAGCTCCCTGTTTTGATTGCAGTGGGTGAGTTTAATTCCACATGGTATTTCCTGACCAGCTGCTATGAACTTGTACATCAGCAGCATTTGTAATGACTGCAGCTGAGATCTCAAAATAGCACGGCCGAGGGTGGAGGTTTTGTGATTTTTAAAGTTACATTTCCCTACTCCCCTTCTTTGCTCGTCACCCCACAAGGGCAGGAGAAACCTCCCTGGCTGGCAGGGGCCCAATCTTGGCAGCAAATGACAATTACAGTGCAGCTACCAGACCTTGAACTGGGGACAAACGCATGCGTGCTGGTGTAAATTATGGCCAGTAGGTCTCCTCGGCCCCTGCACCTGTTTCGGATCTGTCGCACAAGCCCATCATATTTTTCCTTTTTAAGAGGAGAATATTCATTGATGGTGTAACTGGAGACAGCCACTGCAGGACTCTGCAAGAATCCTCTGCTGTGCGGCGACGCCCACTCCTCAGAGCAGAGCAGGGAGGGACAGTCAGTGCTTAGAAAGTGGCTGTGGTCCATCCGGGCAGGGCCGGCACCCATAAGCCAAGGGACTTCACAGCTACGCCCAGAGAATGGACTCCACACTTAGAAGAAAAGACGTCTGGATCGTAGGTAGCGTGTGCCTTCTGTCGTCTTCAGTCCTCTGGCGCCTGATCCGGTCGGTGATGACGCGAGGAGGCCCCAGGCAGACGCCTGCTCTCGAGGATGCGCAGGTAGTGAAATCCCTTTTAACCAAGACGCGCTCGCTTCGCCGTTCTGCTTCCAGCCTGGCAGTGGTGCTCATCCCAGGCGGTGCAGTGCATGCCCGCTGAATCCTTACCCAGGACACCGTCTTAGGAGGGGCTGGGGTGACAGTAGTGGCGTGGGCACCTCGCAACATTTCCAGACACTGCAGCAGCTTTCAGGGAACCTCGAGGCGGCCGTGCCTGGTGTATAGTGAAGTCGGCGATCTATTTTTAGGTGCGAGAGCTAAAAATAACATCCATGTTACTTCAATCTCTTCTTTCTCATATGCCCTAGTTCTGAAAAGAAAAACCGTAAGGGAAACGTATGGCTCCTCTTCTTCTTCTGGGGAAATCTGTGGCAAACCTGGCCTCAAAAGAGTAGGCAGCCGGCCCGAGCGCAGCCTTTCAGGATTTCCCCTGGGAGCTGTTGCACTGTTGATTTTCGTGTGAGGCTGCAGCTATTCCAAGAATTCAGTCAAGAAAATAGCAGAAGTCTGGAAGAAGAGAAGTAATTACTATTTTAAGGATTTTAGCACTTTCCAAGAGAGGGGTGTTCATGTCTAGGGAAACAGAATCCCAAGGGAAGTGTAATATTTTATGATGTCTTACTTAAAAAAGTTTTTTTTCTTGCTATCCTTCTCCCACCACTTTTACCTTTTCTTGGACTAAGATCAGATGATTAATTAAACCATTCCAAGATTTGCTGGTTCTTTCCACATCTTTAATTCTTTCATCAATTAGCATATGACTATTTTTTTAGCAGTCCTAGACAGTTTAGAAAACACTGCAAAAAGCAGTCTGAGTCACTGTTGCAATCCGAAGGTGGCGCCTGGCCAATTGTTTCCCAATTTTTCTTTCGTTATCATATACCCCTTCTCAGAGACTATGGTTTTTTTCCCCTCAGCTGACCCCCATGAAATTTTATTTATTTACTTTTAAAATTTTATATTATTTTTTGTAGTGCTGGATCAAGCCCAGAGCCTCGCTCTTACGAGGCAGGCCCTGCTACTGAGCTACACCTCCAGCTCTTCTCACGAGGTTTTACTGCCACAGATAAACTGCACACCCGCTGCTGCGTTCTATGTGTGTGTGTGCTTCATCCATAAAAACAGCAATAACTGGGGCCGGTGAGATGGCTCAGCGGCATAAGCGCCTGCCTGGCAAGCATGAAGTCCTGAGTTCAACTCCCAGCACCCACATATGATAAAAGGGGTGGTGATTTGCTCAGCGGCACGGGCGCCTGCTGGTGCACGAGGTCCTGAGTTCGTCCCCCAGTATCCACACACACACACACAAAAGCAAGAACCAATTTTCACCCCCTTGAGGTGCTATTGCCCCTCTTGCCAATGCATGATTCACAGTTTTAAAAAAAGATTTCCCTGGGGAGAGGCATGGATGCTATGTCCTGAGGCCTGTGTACACATGCCTTGTTTACATCTTGTTCTGTGAGAAACCACCAACTCTGCCTCTTGGTGGTGCTGAGAGAACACAGGTGCCCGAGTCCTGCTTCCCTGGCTGCCCTGTGGCTTCCCAGTGGTCCTGCTGCGGTAAGCACTGCTGTGACCACACAGTTCACTGTCAGATGAATCACCAGGTCTTGGAATAGTTCAATCAATCATCCGATCTTAGTGGAGGACAAGGTGGAAGCGGTGGGAGAAAGCAACGACAACAAAAAATTCAAAGTAAGATGTCACAAAGTATTATACCTCTCTTTAGGTCTGACCTAACATCCTGGTTATGTCTACATTTTCAGACGTGGCCACTGCTGCCCAAACGTTAATCATGTTTGACTGTTTCACGTATCCCCTGTGGGAGGCGTTAAGATGGCTACATTTCTTCTACGGGAAATGCAAGGGCTTTCATCTTCCACGAGAAAAAGAATGTGTCGTTGAAACTATGAGAATATGGCCCTTTTGTGCTTCCCAATGAAAATGGTTAGCAAAGAGTATTGTGGAGGTATATTTTTAAAGATGTTTTTGCGTCTTTAAAATGTAAATAAAAATCTCTCTAAAATCAGATTTTACAACACGTCCTTTTAACTTTTCCCGTTTTAAAGTATTATTCAGAAATGTTGACAACCTAATATCTTAAAAATTTCTCCAAGCACAGCAGTTTTAGGGACCATCTTTCACAGCAATATCAGAGTCCTCTTTGTAATGTTGATGTGTCTGTATCCATTCCGAACGAAAAGCGATAGAAAGGTTTTCCAGTGCACCGCATATAGATAGATCCTTGCCCATATGAAGCTCAGGGTGCTCTAGACCAACCACGCAGATGAGGCTGACCTCAAAATCATTGAAATGATGATCGCTTTATATCTTTTCTGTTGTTTATTATAATATCAGAAAATTACTTTGTCTCTAAAAGTAAAAACAATACAGTTAAAACTGTAAGCGAGCAAGTCAGGCGTGTGTTCATGGGTTAGGGAGCGGCTAATGTACTTGACAGTGTGATTCCCAAATGGAGCTGACGGAAGTATGTTCCTCTCCACTAACTTAAACCCTCATGGTTGTAAAACGTACATTTATCTCTTAGTGTTTCTCAGACTTTAGTTTGTCACAGACTGTTTTCATGGTTTTGCTATAAAATGGGTCCCTGTGTCCTTGGTAGATTCAACCAACTGTGGACTGAAAATATGTGGAAAAAGATTGTTTCCTTGTCTATATTCCCTAAGTGATACAGAATAACCACTGTCTACTACGCGTTTGTGTCGTGTTGGGTATTGTAAGTAATCTAGAGATGATTTAAAGTACACAGGAGGAAGTGCATGGGCTCAATGTGAAGATTACACGTTTTCTGTAAAGGACCAGGGAGGAGTCCCGGAACCAGCCTCCTCAGGATACCAAGGGACCACTGTATTTCATGTTACTTTTATTCCCATTAACATTTTCACACATCAAATCATTTAAATCATTTTTAGCAGAAGCAAAACTAGAGTGAAATCATGGTTTTGATGTATGGCCGCAAATCATCTAAAGTCCCTCAAAATCAGGTGGCCCCCAGTCAGCCTCTGGACACCAGGTCTTTGCCCTGTGGTCCTCCTACCTCTCTTTCTCCTTGTCTGCCCACCACTTGGTGACAGAACGGAGACCAGAGAAATGGCGAGGAGCAAGCAGCAGAGTCTTCTCTAGAGAGCAGGCGGAGAAAACTGGCAAGGAGAAGAGTTATTGTAGACATCACTGTTGGGAAGACTCACTCAGGGTTCTTATGTGCCCAGCCCTGAGTCTCTGTAGTGCCACTCCCAAGTTCCTACGCAAAGCAGAGCCCGAGCGAGGCCCCATGCAGGTGCTTGTGCTGGGAATTGGCCCCCCAGAATAGGCATCTTATAAGATGGGAAAGAAAGGGAGCCCAGCGACGTCTCCCCAAGCTGGCCCCTGTGGGCAAGGTGACCTCTCGGGTACACCCCTGCCCCCGGACTCCCAGGTGCCATCCCTGCTAGTCAAAGGTAACCAGGCCATTAGCATTCCCGGAGGCTTGTAAGTGCCAGGTCCCAGGAAGGCCCCTCCATGAGGCTGGAGAAGTTCAGGTGAAGCGCTTCAGTCCACTCCTGCAGGGAGCTGGTTGCCACAGCAATGGCAGGAGCAAAAATGTGCGGCAGACATGGAGAAGGACGCATGTAAACCCTCGCTGTCAGCCTCCGAGTCGTGTACTGTGATCTCAGTAGACAGTGGCAGGGCTCACACCCTGCCCCAGATCCACTGCCTTAATTACGAGGTGGAGCAGGGCTTTGACCTCTGCGGTGGGGTGGGCTTGCCCTGCAAACCCACTGAGTATGGCCCACCACACCCAACTTCCTGCATCACCTGTGGATATCTTGTTAAAGAGACACCACGGGGTCCGGTCCCAGCCCTGCATCGAGGGGCGCTTGTACTCTTGGCATTGCAGTGAGTGCCAGTCTGCTTTCTGCAGCCCCACTTGCTGCACGGAGTTGCTTGTAGGGCCAAATAAAGTGCTACGCACGTGGGAAAGGGCTGCAGCAGTTACTGTCACAGTAACCTGCTCTCTGTGGCTTCAGCATCCTTAGCTCCTTGTCTTTTACACACAGAAACAGCTTCTGTAAGGATGTTCTGTGCCCCCGTGATTTATTTTTTGTTGTTGTTGTGGTTCTGCAGATTGATCCCAGGGCTTCTGCACTGAACTACATCGCCAGCCTTCCCTTTTTAATTATTAATTAAAATGTGAGCAGTGAACAAGGATGCAAAACTGGGCCCCTTCTTTCAGTTTTTATTCAGTTTAAGGCTCAGACTAATGAAATTAGGATAAGGGGTAAGTATAAAAGTGCATTATAAAGGCAAGATTTTCATTTATAAATGTGTTTAACCAACCTATAGCAGAGTATTCATTTACATCTTTACACCTAGATTCTATAATCAACAAATAATTACTGATCCCCGCTGCTTGAAAGATACTGTGTTGGTTGTGCTTGGATGCCAGTTAACAGTTGCTGCTTGATGACTCTGGTTTAAAAGACAAATATGTGAAACCCACAGACACAAGCAATTTCACTTATTAATGGTGACAGTCTCAGAGGCAGAGTCTAATGAAATAAGATCGTGTCTTGAAAAGGTCAACAGGATATGTGTTCTTTTTGCGAGTGCTTTTTCCTTTAAGTGGAGATGTTTTATATTAGGCGGCCCCTTTCGCGGGCTTGGCAAGCCCTAGTTATTTAGAAACTTAGAAACTAATAATAAATGTGAAGTCTCCTTTCTTCCCAGTGCCGGGACTGAACTCAGGGCTTTGCACATGCTAAGCCTGTGCTCTACCCCAGAGCAACACTCCTAGCCCCAGTTTTTACATTCTGGAATCTGTTTCCAGGTTGCCTATTTAGGTGTGGCTTTTCACCTGGGTAAATCATTTATTCACTTACTCTGTTTGATAGATGTGTACGTAATCCTCATGTGTGCTAGACCTTGCTCTATGTACTTTACAAATGAGAATGCAACTCAGTGGCAGAGAGTTTGCCTAGTGCCTCAAGGCCTTGGCTTGATCCCCAGTAACACAACCCCCCACAAGCCTCACCCACAATGAACGCCCTTATCACAACCTCAGGAGGTAGGTGCTCCCCTGATTGGTTGTGTGGATAATAATTACACGTCCGTTGTTTACGCTGTGCTTATCGAACCCTGGGCACTGTGCTAAGCACTTTCCCTACGGTGCATGTAAATCCCCACCACGGTCCGTGCAGTTGTCAGAGTTGCCTCTGTTTGGTAGATGAGTAAGCTGAGGCTTAGTTAGAGACTTGCCCAAACTTATGGAATTATAGTAAATACCATGGTATTTCTTTCTCAGTAGATTAGCTTGTCCAAAATATGAAACAAGTAGTCAGATTAATGTAATTAGAATTTTAAAATAATTTATTTCTTAGAGCAGTTTTAGGTTCACAGACAAATTGCAAGGAAGATACTCAAGATGTGCCATGTATGGTCTGCCCTGTGCTACGCACAGCCGCCCCAGTACCAACATCTCCACCTGAGTGATGCATTTGTCACAACAGACAAAACCAATTTTGTTAGGGTTCACTCTTGGTTTTGTATATTCTATGAGGTTTGGCCAAATATACAATGACATGTATCCAGTATTAGGGCAACAAAATAAAAACAAAAGAAGCACTGAGTATTTGCAAACAAGCTGTTATCACAGTGAATTTTCTAAGGACGGTTTGTTCGATCGGATTGTTTTGATTGGTTGTTCGATTTCTTTATGCAAATACAGCCAGGCTGGATTATGAACAGTCTCTGCCAGCCCTGGCAATTTGAGGTCTTCTCCAAAACCGCGAGGTAACGGCGCCCTCCAGTGGGCAAAAGTTGCAAAAACAAATTCGACGCAGTAACTTACAGCATTATAAACTACCTACTTTATTGATTTATTGATTAGTGCTGGGGATGACCGTTCTTTCCTCATCCTGTCAGAGAACAAATTCCACATGTGACTTTCTTTTAAAAAATCAGTCAATCAGTGCTTAATTTAAAATTATTAACATGTATTAATTGTACATAATAATGGGGCTTAATGTGGTATCTCCATGCATGCCTACGGCAGGTGCTGATCAAATCCAGTATCCCTTTATCCACATTATTCCCCTCCACTCACCCATCGAAACCTCTATTAATCACTATTCACATTTAAGTTGACTTTAAAAGATTCCACATATGAGAGAGAACACGCAGTATTGTCTTTCTGGCTTATTTCACTCAATATAATGTCCTCCCATCCCATCCATTTTGCTGCAAATGACAGGATCTCACTCTTCCTTACGGCAGAATGATGCCCCATTGTGTATATATGTGCACTCTTTATCCATTCATCTGTTGATTCCATGTCTTAGCTGTTGTGAATAATGCTGGAGTAAATGTGTGCATGCACGTATCTCTTTGGTATGCTGACTTCATTTCCTTTGGACATATACCAGAAGTGGGGTAGCTGGATCAGATGATAGATCTGTTTTTCATTTTTTGAAGAACCTCCATTCTGTTCTCCATGGTGGCTGTACTAATTCACATGCCCATCAATGATGTATAAAAGTTCCTTTAAATGTATCTTTTATCTCTCTTTTTCATTCCCAAGGGAATGGTGGCAAAATGTGTTAGTCTCCCCCACCTCCACTGTCACCTAAGGATGTGCACAGATAAGAGGAGTTCTCTTCAGGGACCATGAAGAAGAAGGGAGGAACTCTATCCGGTCCAGCATGAATGAGATCCCATCTAGTACCAAGAGCATAGATGTCAACATGCCTTGGGAAATCAAAAGCCTGAAGCCAATGCATAATGGTGGAACTGTAATATTTGATGTGCCTACGAACCTAGCAACATAGGCCGCACAGAACATGAGACGAGGCAGGGACTTCCTATTTTATTGCACAAACACTACTCAATACGTCACAGGAGCCAGGTAATGCACAGTTCATTCAAATATGATTCAGATAGAGAGTACCAAGATTTATAAACTCTGAAATTATGACAGATGCCATCAGAAGTATAACAAAAGGGGCAGGAAGATTCCTTTGGTGGCATCTGGAACCTTTGTCACTGGATATTTCAGTGAATGCCCCAACCTGACTTCCCCAGCTAATAGACACCACAGTGCACCTGCCACGCTGTCCTTGTTCTGAGAGCTGTCACTGCTGATAAGCTAAGGAGGCCACACAGTTGCAGAGCTGTGGATTCAGTGAAATTAGCAAGGCCTAAAAGGAGGACCGGGAAACCACCAAGCATAACGTCTAGGTCTTTAACTGGCTTGGCTGGGTTATTTATCTGTAAGCATGTGGCACAGAGATGTGACCCAAATTTAATTTCTGTTCCCAGTTTTTTTATTAGCCCCTACACCTTTGCTCCTTCTTTCCCCTCTTTTATGGCTTTCGTAATCCTTCAAGGTCAGATTCATTTCTCTCCACAGTTGATTTTAACCTGACTTCCCCTATTTTTGTGGATATCGTGGTCCTTCAAGCGCACTGTTTAAATACTCTGTGCCATGTGTTTTGGCTGGTTTCGGTGTCCTTTATGATACCTATTATTTAACAGGTAAACTTAGCCACTCCTAAAAAGCTAGAGCTTTCTCTCCAGGGGGATCATTCCCAGGATTTCTTTGTATCCTTCACATGAGACATGTCCATTCTCATTTGTGTACTGGTTAGCAACACATTTTTTTTTTGTAGAATCTCTTATCTGAAGTCTTAGAAGTAAGGTTAATGATTAATAGACTTATTTCAAGTGTTTAGACAAAGTAACAAGTGGAGCCAGCCTCTGCATAGCAGAATATTTAGAATGGCATTGAGTTTGCATAATTTTTCCCTAGAGCTTTCAAGCAGATATACTTGAGGGGAATTTTAATCATTTCTGGGTGTTTAAATCAGTTTTGAGAGGTCAGTGTAGTCAGACAGGCCCCTACTTTCTTTGTTCACCTTCAGATCACAGTGTCAGTAATGGAAAAACACCTGTCTTCCTGGGTGCTCCCCAGCCCCTTCTGAAGAACAGGGCAATCTGATTCCCTTAAGTCCAAATTTCTCTTTGCCTTCACTCTGAAATGGCTCTAATAGAGTGAAAAATGTTCATAGTGATCACCAAAAGGCACTGCCCAGATTCCGAAGTCCCTTTTGGAATCCTTTTAGAAAGAATAATTTAAACATAGTTTTGTTTGGGTTTGATATGTTCTAATCTTGGATAGTTGCTATTTTATGTGTGATGCAAAAATAGTCATTCAGCACAAACTAGAACCTTATTATCTTAACAGCAGCCCATGCCTGGCCAGGGCAGCACTAGCCCTACTCCATGCGTACCAAATAGGAATCTGGATTTTAACATCCCTGGGCAATTTTGGTGCGCATTGAAGTCTGAGAAGCATTACAATATTCATTCCCTCTTGCAACTGGAAAATGAAGTGTTAACAATTATCCCTTCCAAAAATCCTGCTGGAAAAGGTAATATTCACTATTGCAATTTACCTAAGTAATAGGCATATGAATATTCATGTATGCACAACTTCCTATACCTTGATACCTATGTATCAAGGGCATATATGTGTATAGTGTGGGTGTATGGTGTGTGTGTATGGTGTGTGTTTGTGTGTGTGTTCTCCCAGGGGTCTATCAGGCTATTCCTTGAGAATCAGGCAATATCCTTTCTTGAACATTTTAAAAGCACATTTTTCTTGATAAAATAAATATGTCTAATTATAGTTCTTTCCATTAGATTTCCCAGGCAGACCAAACACAGAACTTGTCCCTGGGCCAGTCAGATAAGCTGGGGGAGGGACATGTGCAGTAGCAAATGCCCTGCCCTCCTGGAGGGTCACACTTGTCCCCTGGGAGGCGGGTCTGGACATGGAGTTCCCTGCCCATTAGAGAGAAGTTGGCCCTGTGACAAGGTGCCTGCAGACCATGCATCATGGAAATTCCTTGGTCTGCCCTTGGCACAGGGCTGCAGGTGGTTTAATTGAAAGCCCTCTGTGTGCTGAGTGGAGGAACAGCCGCAAGATTCTCTCTTGTCATCAAGTCACTCCTGCCAGGTGCTTGCTGGCAAGGGTTTACAAACATGAGGGAGTGTGGCGGGGAGCCATCAGATCCCACTGATTCTGCGTCCCTAGCATTAGGGTAGCTTTTTGTTCACAAGTTCCCAGGTTCAAGTGGAAAGGTCACTGCTCTCTGGAGCTCGGGGGTCCACGTGGGTCTTAGCACTCGCGTTCGACAAGTGGCCTTGACTGTGAGCAGGTTATGGGGTGCTCTGATGCTTATTATTCACCAGGGATGAGGCTCCCAGGTAAACGTCCCCTGGTGTAAATGTTCAGCGTCCCAGGCCCTCTGGGAGCCTAAAGCAGAAGTGAGTGGAGCCTGTGTCTGCTGTTCTTGTTTTGTGTTTATTTGAACCCAGGACCTTTGAAGTGAGCTACATCCCCAGCCTTTTTCTTTTCTTTTCTTTTCCCTTTCCCTTTCCTTTCCTTTCCTTTTCTTTTCTCTTTTTCCTTCTCTTCTCTTCTCTTCTCTTCTCTTCTCTTCTCTTCTCTTCTCTTCTCTTTTCTAGTTTTCTGAGACAGGGTTTACTAAGTCCGTCAGTTGCCCAGGCTGAGCTTGAGCTTGTGATCCTCCTGCCTCAGCTTCCAAACAGCGCAGGGATGATAGGCAGCACCACCATGCCTGGCCGGGGCTTGTACCTTTAATAACCCGCTAGCGGTTTTAATGAGAAGCGTAGTTAGCACTGCGCCAGTGAAGCCACTGGATTGCTACCCAGTTCACAGTGCTTCTTCATTTTATACGCTCACTTTTATCAGGGGAGACCCTGAGGCAACTAAGATGATGTGGTGTAGCTGCTGGGGGTTGGTTAGATATCAGTCAATCAATCAATCAATCAATCAATCAATCTTATTTTATATATCAACTTTAAAATATTTGACCTCTTCCCAGGCCGACCACTCACTGGCCCTACATCTTACAGTGGAGGTGGACTTGTGATCACTTAAGTTTCTTTGTAGAGTGAGGTGACAACAATCCACCTCTTCCTTCTGTGGTCCTCTGTTCTGAGTAAACGCCACACCCTCACGCGCCTGTGAGCTAAGCACAGGCACTACCAGAGCTACACCCCACCCCCAACTCTGTGTTTGCGTCAGGTGCATCAAGTCTAGAGAAGGAAATGCGTTGTGGGAGGGAAATCTTTGTTCTCTCATCCCCTGTCGAGTGGAGAAAACGTTCTCTGATGGAAGGCCAGCGCCTTTCACAGTTTGTTATGAGAGACCTAATAGGTAGCCAAGATAGCAAAAGTGGGCTGGGTAGGATAAAAAACAGTAGGTTAAACATAATCAAGAAGATTCATTTAGTGGGATGAGTTGAAGAAGAAATGAGTTGAGAATCACTGCTCTATGAGGAAATACACAGAGGGGCCTTTCTTTGAATAATTATAATAAGGCAAACTTTCCTGGAAGCTACTTGAGAAACAGCATGAAATTTAACTCCTCACTATTAGCCCTAAGCATGTCTGCAAATAGCTGGAGAGAGCAGGTGGGGACAGGGGTCAAGGAAGGCTGCAGGTGGAGGAACTGAGCCAAGGCTGTGGGGGGAACAGCCAGGACTGGAGCAGAGGGGAGCCCAGGCCTTATGCAACCTGGGGTCACTCTCAGGAGAACTCAGGCACTGGCCCAGTCCCTTTGGCCTGTCCTGTGAAGCCTCCTAGACTTTCAGTTTTATAGCTTCAGTGGAAGACTCAGTGCTCCCCCTGAATGTTGATCCCTCACCCCTGCGTCAGCTTTGCCAGGTCTCAGGGCTCGCTCAGTTCAGTCAGGCACAGGATGTCCATTAAGGTCACTGCAGAGCTGACTGATGAACCTGGCCAAGGCCAGGGCCCACTTAAACAGACTCCATGTCTGTATTTGGGGTCCAGGTGGGAGCTTCTGTGACTTAGGACTTTTTCTACTCTGCTCAAGTCAGAAGAGATTACTAAGTACTTCCTGAGTACCCCAACATTCACAGAGATCTATAGAGGAGGCCAAAGAAATGGGATTTCTTGTGCCTTTCATGATTAGACATTGACCTATGCAAATGAATCTAGCTTGCTGAGTGGGCATTTGAAGCATGGGGTGAGGGCAACTGCCGTCATCTTAATATTGTTGTAACTGTTACTCTAGGAGAGTGACTTTTTTTTTTTTGAGGTTGAACTATCTGGTTACATGAATGTGGAAGAAACTAAGAGTGGACAAAATTTAACCTGGGTCTTGGAGATGAATCGTTCAGGGGTATTCTGTGGGAGCAGAGGTGCTGGCCCAGGTGACCTGCAGGGCTTTCTCTACTCTCACGTAAGTTTATACACGAGTGGAGCCTGGCTGCCTGTTCTCTTCCCCACTGTGGGCAGGGATACTGTTGTGGCCATGTGTCATCATGGTGACTCTCTCTTCTTGCTGCCACTTTCTCATATTTATTTATTTATTTTTAATTTTTCTATTTTAAAGAGAAAAAAATAGAACAAAATTTCAAAACAACATAATAGGAGGGTAACAATGGTTAATACATTCCGTATTGTTATCTTTAAATTAGTTACTCAGGGTACAAGATATCAGCATTCAATTACTTTCTCATATTTAGCATTCTCCTTAAAACTCCAACTGCAGAGCTAAACCTCCAGATGCTGTAGCTTGGATGTACAGTGTCCCTCAAAGTCCCATGTGTTGCAGATTTCAGGCCCAGCTTGGTGTTTTTGGGATGCTGGAACCTTCAGGAGGTGGGGCCTGGTGGGAGGTCTTCAGGTCATTGGGGAGCGTGGCCTCAAAGGGGGCGTGTTTCTCTTTTTTGCTTCTTTGGCCATAAGGTGAGCAATTTTGCTGTGATGCACAATCCTACCATGGGCCAATGCCTTGCCATGGGCCCCAAAGCAATGGACTGGAATCTCTAAAACTGTGAGCCAAAATAACCCTTTTCTCTTTATAAGTTTTGATTATGTCAGGTATTTATCATGGCAACAGAAAGCGCTCTAACAGTGTACAAAATCAGAGTCACAGGGAATGATACCCATTCATTTCATGGGTTGTCTTGGTTACTTTTCTTGTTGCTGGGACAAAAATACCTGACACCCAAAGTTAAAGGAGGAAAGGTTATTTAGCTCACAATCTGTGGAGGTTTTGTTCCATAATCAGGTGGCTCTAAGTCAGGGTGGCGCATAGCAGAGGAGAACAGTCATGGCAGGCAAAAAGTAGCAAAGCAACAAATGGGGGAGACAGGACTCTGTCCCTTATCTATTGTATCTAGACTGCTGGGATTAGGGCGGTACCAAACCAATCAGTGGACCGATTTAGCAGTCACACACCCATAATCCCAGCATCACACACTCTAGATTCAGCCACCTCCGAAAAAGCCCAAGACTGCATGAGGCTTTGGAGCGGGACATCTAGACACATACCATAACATAACATGAGTATTCACTGAGCACCTAGTTTGTTGGTGAGTGAGGGAGGGAGATTGTATGTAGTGAAAAAAAGAAGCAGCTTCTACCTCCCAATTTAACAGAGAAGTCAGGTGGGATTGGAAAGGGTGCTAAGATTAAGACAAGAGAGGTGTTGGAGGAGTACAGAGCAAGAGGATTGTACCTAATGTGTAGGGATTTTAGAGACCACCTCTTTGTACAAGTGAAGTTTTAGTCTTAAGCCTGAAGTGTGGAAAGGTGTAAGGCCAGGTGGCATTGAGGAGGCTGTAGAAGTTCAGGGCCAGTGAAGGAATGTGGCGAGGCGGAGGGAAAAGGGTGAGGGGCTATGGGTTAGCTGGGGCCTTTTCAGACCAACTTAACTGGAGTCCAGAGAGAGGGGAATCTTAGAAGCCCAGAGCTGAGACCCCGAAATGCTGCCTGTTTCCACCTCCGGACAGGCCCCATTTCCTGTTAATGTTCCTCTCATCTTCGGGTCATCTTTGAAAGGTAATTCTGGCAATCCCAGGGCTCATTCCTGGGACTTCTTAGAGATGAAATTATACTTGGTGCTGTTTTCCTTCCCTCTGAAATTCCTGTTGCTATATTTTTAGTGCATTTTGAGGGGAGTGAAAAGCATTACTTACCTCTAGTTTTCCATATAACCTCTTCTGATGACTAGTCTCTTTAAAAGACTTTTAAAAAAGGCTATCCAGCCTGAATTAACTTTTCTGTAAGGAAAGGTCTTTCGTGGCTTATAAATTTTAATGCAGAACACTAACTGCCAGGATATTCTTGGACCATAACCAGGGTCTTAAGCGGCCTCCTGTAACAGCTGAAAGAGGCCGGCCTGACCTGCACCTGGACACAGGGTCCTTTCATCCTTCACGTTCAGAGTCATGACACCTCCTGGCTTCAACCTTAGGACATCAAGAATTTTCTTTTAAAATCCATTTCCTGGAAACAGGCCTTTGCTGTGCTGATGGATAATTTTTCACTTCGTGTTTTCTTAAGGTGCATACATTCTATTTTTTCCCTCTTGCACATAAGGGGAAAAAAACCCCAGGGTGTGGAGGTGCATGGTGAGGACTTCTGTATGAAGTAATACAGGCCATTTCTATCCTGTGTTCTAAAATACATCATTAGCCACAAGAGATTCCACACTGCCCTATTCATTCCCCTCTCCTCTTCTGACACTAGTCTGATTCTTTTGATGAAAAGTGCTGAGTAAGAACATGTCGCCTGCAAATTAGCCTCTCAGATGCCCGAGCCTTTAACCACAGAGGACCTGCTCTCCTGTGCTGTGTGGAGTTCCTTATTCAATGATGCAATGGAGGAAAACTGGAGTTTTGAGACTTAACGCCTGCTCTGCGCTTTCTTCATCCCTTTCTCCGTGCCTTTCTCCCCTACTCTCCTGGAATAGAGTCAGTCTAAGCTGACAAACTACATTTCTGCAAAATTGAAAAAGATCCTTCTCTGGGGCAGTCAGTTGATAGGGACATCCTTCTAGAGGCCTGGAGGACTCAGGTCTTGACGCCACCCATGGGAGAGAAAGAGACATTCATTGCACGGACTTGGCCAAAGGAGCTCATGCTGGCTCTCAGCAAATCTGCCTCCCAGGGGCATCTGTGAGCAGTGTGTGGCTCACACCCATGGCTCGGCATCTTGTTGAAGCTCATCCTGGAACTTTGTCCTTAGCTAGCTGTCCATTCATTCTTGCTGCACTGCAGCCACTGTATTGGGAAGATTCCAGATAATGTAGCTGTGAAGGAAGGGTAGTGGGCTTTTTCAGTGACGCAGCACTTGACCATTGCCAACTGCATTTCTTTGTGGGTGGAGGTGTGAAGTGGTCGTAGACCTGTGGTTTTGCTGGAAGGAATTGCTTGAGTGGCCCTTCTTGGTTCTATAAATGGAGAAAGTCACAGAAGCCATTGCCTCTGAGGTAGTGTCCTTTGCATTTGTCAGAAACTTGTCTCCCAGTGGTGTGGGTATGTAAATGCTGAAAAATGTCCTAGAAAGTCATAAAATGAGACCTTCACTCCCTCCCCAGTGAGGTTCAAAGTTATGAAAACACATCTGATGAACGGAGCTCTGTGGTCTGGGAAGCACCCTTAGCCTGAAGAGAGATTACCCTCGCAGGAGCTGGGTCCCTGCCCTGCTGTGGGCAAGTCCAAAGACAGGGCTGCCGGGCACCTGGGCCCTTTCCCCGTGAAATCTGAATGTTGCATACACGATGGATCTTCTTTAGTATATCCAGGAAATATTTGGGGCATCCTTAGGGTACCAACCCGGTATTTGTTTCTTATGTGAGCTTCTGACTTCCCAGGGCATGCTGTGTTTTCATTTGCATGGAAACAGGGGCATGGCCTGTAGGTAAGGCCAGCCTAGGAAGTGTGCTTTGTCACAAGAGTGAGCTAGAGGGCTGGGACCTTGGGAGCCTGCGTGTGAGCGTAGATGGTGGGTCGTGACCCAGAGGGAGTGAGAACATCTTTGAAGCACTGTGCTGTGCATTCAAATAGCAGCCAGCGAGGACTTCATTCTCCTATTGAACTCCGTGGTGGCAAAATGGGGACAGCAACAGAAGGCGGGAGGACGAAACACCAGTGTTTGAGGTACTTGGTGATCTCCAGCTCTTCCTTCCCGGGTTAGAAGGCGGGAGGACGAAACACCAGTGTGTGAGGTGCTTGCTGACCTCCAGCTCTTCCCCGGGATAGAAGCAAGGCCAGCTTCTTGGGCTGGGTGTGGGTTGGTCGGACTCAGCAAGACTGTGATGCCCCGGAGTCTGCAGAGTGAGAGGTGGGGGCTTGAAGATCAAGAAAAGCCAGATGTGAAACCACTTAAAGTCCACACTGGGGAGGACAGGCCTGCCAGGTGCAGAGGAATTTTGGTCACTGTGGTAACCAGAACAGAAGAAAAATACATTCTGTGGACTTGCAGGTGGCTCCCAGCCTCAGCTTCCCCGAAGTGTGTGTGCCTGGGGCGTCAGTGGGTGAGGGGATGAGGAAAGGCCCCGCTGGGACACAGTGCGGGGACGGCCTGCAGATGCTGTGAAATAGTACATGGCAGAAGATGAGGACGCAAGCGCAGGAGGTCTCGAGGCCACAGCGGGCTGTATTAACAGAGCGCCATGTCCTCTTCCCCAAGGCCGGCCTTTACCAAACATTCTTTCTAAAGTAGCTCTCTCTTCAGATGACAAATACACGGTGAATATAAATTTGGTTGCTCCAGAGGGCGAAAGATCCAAACCTCTCCCTTTCTGCAGAAAACAGTAAGGATTCACTGTGTTTCACACATGAAAAATATTGCCAAACAAATACAAAGAAACCAAGTATACCGCAGTTTGCTATCCTGTGTGCCTCTGATGCCGTTTGCTGGAACTTTGTTTTTAAAACTGTAGTACCTGGGGAAAAAAAAAATATATATATATATATATATTTTTTTTTTCCTAGTTCTGGAGTTTGAGCCAGAGACTTACGCACAGTAGGCAAATGCTCTGCCACTGAGCTACACCCCTGGCCCTTGGATCTTTTAAAAATGGACACATCAGCCCTGCTACTTACCACCGCTGTGAGCTTGGACTCATTACTTAACCTTTGTGTGCCTCAGTTTACTTGTCGTAGAAAGGAGGGGGGAGTTGAGCACATAGAAAGAAGAGGTGCATATTAAATAAGGGCTGTGCGAGGGCCATTGTGAGCTCCTTGTAAATAATAGTTATTGACAGTAATAATGACATGTGAACCAACCATTTCTTAAAAATGAGCCACGGTCCTGACCTATGAAATCAAGACTTCCATTGTCTTGTGTTAAGTGCAGCCTGGAGTGATTCTTAGGCATTATAAATTTTCAGAAGCATGGACTTATTTTCTGTCCTGGGGGTCCCCTGCTCTCTGATGCGTGGGGTGGGGTTTGCATTAGAGACCGTGGGGGAGATGTGGAGCTCTCCAGGGCTCCCTGCCCCCCAGCTTGAAGGTTGCCCTTTTCCCTGGCTTTCCTTCCGCCCTTCTCAACTTCCATTTAATGCCGACAGCTTCGCGGGGCTTTCCAGAGTCTTGCTCTTTCTTTGTGGCTAGAATCTTCGAGTAGTGGAAAATTTTTCATGTTTGAGGCTGAACTGTGGCTTTACTTTGTTTTACAAGGTAACAGCCTTTGATTTTTACTTAGTGAGTGGAGCCAGTTCTTTAAGATGCGTGAAGATTGACAAAGAGATCAGAAACAGCAAATTCCTTCTGCTCTTTGGGTTCTGCCCTTTCTGCCTGCCTCTCTCCTCTGAAACCACACAGTGAGCATTGAGGACCACCTTTTAGATCACAGGATCTGACACAATTACAATTTGAAATCATTAGGTGTCACGAAGTTGGTCTGTACTGCTGGGAGGTCCTAGTACTGTGTAAGATATCTACCTAGATAGACTGGGTCGTAGTCTGGGTTATCATTTGGTTCATTATACAGTAGTAGCAGCTAAAGATTTGGGGGCTGCTTCAGTTTGGGGTTCCTTTGAACCATTTGACTTTTCTCTGTGCTTTCTCATCTTCAGTAGTGACCTAACAACTCTGGGCATGGCTTTTGTGTCCTCAAAGTTGGAGTAATTTTCTCAATGGCTAAAAGGAAAGCGCATTAAGGATGGAGTCTGTTCGGTCTGTCACCTAACACTGAGACCTGATTTCATGCCAACTATTTGCCTATAATCTAAAACCTCTTAGAACCATTTCCTGGAGAAACGGCTATGGTTTTGTGTACCCAGGTCTGCTTCCCTCCTCTCACCTACTACATCTTCCCTGTGTATTATTACATCTGTCTGTAACCTGCAACATTTTACATTTTTTTGCAAATCTGCTATTAGAGTCTCAATACTATTTTTGGATTTTCATAAAGCATATGTATTTCCTAAACACATTGGATATGTGGATTATTTGCATAGACTCTTTAGTAGTGTTTTAATACCCTTAATTCCATGAGATATTTGCGAATGCATGCAATTGATAATGAGAGAAGTCGGTCAAGAGAAGGGGATGGCTCAGTGCCCTTGGTCATTGCTTGCTCCTTGAGAAACCCCTTAGAACAAATGTTTTAAAGATAAGACACCAGGAATGCTCACTCTGGAATACAAAAATGGACCTTCTAAATACTGAGCTCATTCCGCACTGGAACACAGACTGAAGCAGAAAGCAGAAAACTGATGGATAGATGACTATTTGTCAGGGACGTTATAAAAGAAGGTTCAATGACATGCATTCACATAGCCCCTCCAACCTGTGGGATTCTTTGATTTTTTGTTAGTTTGTTTTTTGGTTGAATCCTGGTGTATTTCAAATTCTGATGTCTATACACCAGGACATATAAGATTATTTTTTAAAAATGCTTTGCCTATCAAGATTTAATTAAATGCTAAGTTCAACATCCTACTTATCCACAGCATAGTCTCATTATGTAGTTTTAATATGCTTGAATTGTTTGTTATGAGCTTTCACTTAGAAAATCATGTTTCTTGAGTTAGTAGAATATGATGATCTTCCTGTCACATGCTCTTTATAACTATCAAAACATTTGCTAATTTTCTATGTGTGTGGTGCTGAGATGCACACTGCTTAGAAAGTTAGACCAGGTTGGGCTTTACTGTTTAGTTCATAACAAAATAGATTCTGGCAAGACATCTGGTAAATAATGAGCTTTGAAGTAGGTCAGATGTCTTAATAACATAATAAATTCTAAAGGATGAATTTCTGTAGCGTGATTTTTTATTTAGTGTGTCAGCTTTCCATCACTATAACAGATACTAGAGACAGGCAACTTATAGGAGAAAAGTTCATTTTGGTTCACAGTTTCAGAGGGTTTAGTCCATGATCAAATAAGGCCAACTCATTGCTTTCAGGGTTGTGAGGGAGGGGGAGGAGAGCACATCATGGTGGGAGTGAAACCACATGTCTCATTGCCAGGAAGTGAGAGACAGTGAGAAGAGGGCTGGAACCCCACAGTCCCCTTGGAGGGCACAACCCCAATGAAAGGTACCACTGCCTCCCAATAGTGCAAGCTGGAGACCAAGTCTTTAACATATGGAACTTTAAGATCCAAACTTTAGCACTTAGTCAAGGAAGGAAGGAAGGACGGAAGGAAGGAAAAGAAAGAAAGAAAGAAAGAGGCACTTTACTCTTTCTCATTCTTTCCTTCACACTTTCTCCTAATACTTCACACTTCCTTTTGTCAGTGCAGTGTGACAAAAGATCCCTAAATGCCTTCCTTCATGGGTTAGGGCTTGGTTTCTTCCCAGCTAGATTGAAGTCATATGCAACCTTCATTAGCCCTGTAGATCCAAACCCTCTGGATTCCCGTCGCTCCTTACTATGTCCCTCCCCAGAGAAACCCCTGCTGGCACCTCAGAGCAGGAGCCTCAGGGGATGTGGGTTTTGGGTGACGGTGGCTAGGTGGTTACTGGAATGTCCTTTGTGTGGATAGTCATCTGTAGTGGATGCTGGGTGTGGAGAAGAAATGTCGCTCTAGGCAGCAGGGAGATCGAAGGAGGACAAGGTCGTGTTTAAGATGATCAGTCAATGGCCGGTGAGATGGCTCAGCAGCGTAAGCGCCTGCCTTGCAAGCGCGAGGGCCCGAGTTCGACTCCCAGATCCCACACACGAAAAAGGGGCCGGTGATATCGCTCAGTGGCACGGGTGCCTGTTGGCGTGGGAGGTCCTGAGGTCGACCCCCCGGTACCCACAAAAAAAAAAAAAAGATGATCAGTCAATAGAGCCATTGTGAAGAGTGACCTAAATGGGCAAAATAAGTTTGAGTAGAAGACAACCAAGCTGCCCGAGGGCCCAGAAATAGGAACCTGGAGAAGGGTACCTGTCTAGCCAGAGATGACCTGAGCCAGAGTTACCCACAGCGCGGCCGCTTTCCCTGAGCTCTCACTGAGAATGCAAAAAACCCGAACCAGGAGTTGATAGTGGGACAAACTTGTGTGACTCAGTGCGGGGGAGCCTCCTACCCCAGGTATTTTGAGAGACCTTGCCATGCTTTGTATTTCCAATTATGTGAATACTGAATTGCTTGTGTAAGTTTGTTTCAAATTTGAGCTCTCTAAGAGACTGAGGCAGGAGGATCACAAGTTTGAGCCCAGCCTGGTAAGTTTAGCAACTTAGATCCTGTCTCAAAATTTAAAAATAACTGTAAAAACAGGCTGGAAACATAGCTCAATGCAAAGGCCCTAGATTCAATCCCCAGTACCATAAAAAAAAAAAAAAAAAAAAAAAAGTGAGAAGAAAATAAGAAAAAGAAAAAGAAAAACCTCTTCCTGATGTTCCATAAGGAAGGGAAACAGAAATGCTATGCTTCTAATCTTACTCAATCATCTTAATAATTATCAACACTCACGTAGTTTTTTTGTGTGTAAATTAAAGAAGTGAAAATATGAGAAGCTGCTATATTATTGAAAAAATGCAAATTATTGAGGTGATGCAATAGGTCTCTAATTGTCATGCTAAAAATTGGGGCAACTCATTGTAACTAAAGCATATATATAATGTATATAATATTTTTCCATGATAATCTTCATTTTTAGTATCCAGTACCTTCATATGATTTAAAAGCCATAAAGTTTCATTCACTTTTATTTATTCATTTATTTATTTTATTTTAAAGAGAAAAAAAATGATAAAAACAATGATACAGAATTTCAAAACAAGATAATAGGAAATTAAAAATGGTTAATATATTGCATATTGTTATCTTCAAAGTAGTTGCTCAGATTACAAGATATAGGCATGCAAAATTGATCAAACAGTATAAACACAAACCATTCTTTTCAATGAACTAAAAGAAATCAGTAGTATATTTATCTTAGCTGTCTTGTGTGTATATGTATATATATATATTTTTTTTTTCTTTTCCCTTCCTTCTTTTCTGCATTCCCCCATCCCAGTTGTTCTTTCCTTTTGAGCAGTTTCTTTCCCTTTCACAATATCTATTGTAGATTTTGGATCTTATTTACTTTTTCAGTTTGTTACACTAGGGAGACAATATGATGTTCACGCATGTGAGTTTGATTTATTTCACTTATGAGTATGGTCTCTAGTTGCATCCATTTACCTATAAAAGCCTCGAGTTTATCCTTCTTTTTGGCTGAGTAGTACTCCATTATATAAAAATACCACATATTTTTTATCCATTCCTCAGTTGATGGGCATTTGGGTTGTTTCCAAGATTTAGCTATTACAAATTATGCTGCTGTAAACATGGGTGCACATATATTGCTGTGGTATGATGTTTTTAATTCTTCTGGGAAAATACCCAGAAGGGGAATAGCTGGGTTGAATGGGACCTCCAATCCTAGTTTTTTGAGGAATATCCACACTGATTTCCACAGTGGCTGCACCAGTCTACACTCCCACCAACTGTGGAGAAGGGTTCCTTTCTCCCCACGGCCCCACCAACATTTGTTATAGGTTGATTTCTTGATGACAGCCATTCTTTCTGGGGTGAGATGGAATCTCAGTGTTGTTTTAATTTGCATTTCTCGATTGACTGATGTTGAACATTTTTTTCATATATTTATTTGCCATTTGTATTTCTTCATCTGAGAAGTGTGTATTCATCTCAGATGCCCATTTCTGGATTGGGTCTTTGAATTTGGGGGACCTGATTTTTTTTCAATTCTTTATATGTTCTAGATAGAAGTCCTTTGAGGGACAGTTGGCTAAAATTTTTTCCCACTCTGTGGGTTTTCTTATATACCTGAACTTGGAATTGTTGAGAGCCTACACTAATGAAAGATAAACTGTGAAATACAATATGTCATTTATAATCAATAAATCACTAACAAGCAGGAAACTCAAGGGCTATAAAACGTCCTGTCTTCACAGCCAGGTAATACTTGATTATCTGGCACAGTCAGATAATTCTGTAGCTGGGTGGCAAGTTACTGTATATTTATTTGGTTTCAAACTTGCAATTTTATTGCTGAAATAGTGGCCCTCTCTTGATTATTCCATGAACTATTACACAAAATGGGGGTAAATTACGCCTCAGACTTCCAGTTCACAGAAATGTCGTTGTTTTCTTTTTAACACTACTCATTGTTTTGTCTTCCCTCCTTCCTATTCGTTCCCTTCCCTCCTTCTCCCCTTCTCCTTCCCTGATGAACATTCAGTTGCTGCTCTTTATGTGTGAAGCTGGCTAAAGAATTTCTTTCCCATGTGTGGGTGGATGTAACTCAAGAATGTAACCAAGATTCAGCTGCACATCCTGTCCTTTGATGAGTCTTTTTGCGATGAGTTCTGGCTTTCCCTAGGAAACTCAGGACTTTGGCTCAAAACAAGCCTTCCATTTTCACTTGTTAAGATAGTCTATCTGCAGCGGCAGCCACAGGAAGTCAGAGAAAAAGTGCAAAGAGAGCCCCATTTTGAGTCTAGAGAATTGGCCTAAGAAAGGTGTGTGTGTGTGTGTGGTGTACCCTTGTGCTACACTACACAGCCAGAAAGTCACTTAAAAGATAAAATTACTAGTGACTTTTTAAATCAAAAGTTTAAAAAATTAATATTAAAAGAAAAGTCCCTTAAGATAGCAGCTGTACTTCTGTTATTTCCTGTTGAGAAAATGCATGATGCATGACTATTTTCATTCAGTTATTCTTTCAAGTAAATTTGATTCTTATTAAGCACACCAATATAAACACTGGAAAAAATAGTCATATAGTCAGTGTTGCTATACTTAGTGTGTCAATTATGTATTGTATGCAGCTTCTAGCCACAGAGCTGCACCATGGTGGATAAAATATAATAAAGGATTAGGCCCTCCCAGTAAGGGTCAGCGGTGTTGGCTTACAGCTGAGGTCTCTGAAATCCTCTGGCCTTTTTTTTATCATGGTCTCAAGGTAGCTGCTGGCTCCTGCCACCATACCTGCTTTCTGGCAGCTTGAACAAGACAGGGTGATAGATGGACAGAAAGTTCTTGAAAATTTTTTGTTTCTTTTTAGGCACATCTCATTGGCCACCCCATCTGCAAAGGAGGCAAAAGGATACAGTTTTTCAGTAAAGCACATGGTTTCAGGTGCCTGTTAGAATAGAAGGTGGGGACAGGAGCTTGGCTAGCTTCCTAGCAACCTGGGACTTGCTCAGTTGACAGAAAGTGCTGGCGTGCATGCAGGCTCATGGACATGGCAAGGTTCTGGGTGTGTGCGTGGGAGACCTCAAGGCTGGAAGTCCAGAACTTCCTATATCTCCAGCACTCTGATCCTACGAGGCTGATGTCCTGTTTTGTTGAATCTAAGGCATTTCTGAAATGCTTAGGACCTGAAGTGTTTCAGATTTGGGAGCACTTTGGGTTTAGGAGTCTTGGGTTAGGGGTGTTGAACTTGTAATAATGTCTACCCACAGGTTTCCTGGATAAGAGTGTCTTACAGGGTCTCAAGGTCATTCCACATGACCTTGGAAGTTGAGAAGCCCAAGATTATGATCTAACCTCAAATTTGGTGACAGCTGGGGAACTGGGACCTACTGGACCCTTACCCCTGAATCCTTCTCTGTGGGTGCTGAGCCACATGGGTCCTATATCATCTCCCCGTGACGAACAGCCCTGTTGTGAATTGGTTGGCCCCGTAGCAGGTGTCAATTGGATTTCAAGGAGTGTGAGGCCTGCCACACACTGCCTGTCTGTGGGCCTGAGGTCTGCTTGGGGATCTGCCTCACAGTTCAGGATTTTCACTTTTTATACTAGCTCATTTACAGATGTTTGATCAGGTGTGAACTTCTACCAAGAAGACTATAAAAAAGAAATTTAACAAGTGAGTCTGAAATGCCATAAGAAGGGTCAGACTTTACATGAATTACGTACTGGGCTTTAAAAAATGAACAAAGTCACTCTTTCTTTTTCATTTCCTTGTGAAGCTCCTGGAAGGAAGGTTCAGGAGTTCATGGTGCCTGTGCTGGCTGCTGACCAAGTGGTCACCAAGCCTACCTTCGCTCCTGTCTTTTCCCTCCTCTTGACCTGGCCAAAACTTGCTGACCTTTGAAGGCCTAGTTCAGGTTCCTTTACCTGTGAGCCTCAATAACCCAGGACCCAGGTGGAAGAAATTCCTCCTTTCCTGAGGCAGGCTCTGTCTCAGATATTTAAAAGTATCAGACATTTACTGAGAGTGTCTTGTGTACCCGCCCTGTTCCAAGTGTTTCCTATGTATTTGCTCACTTAGTAGTGATGAAAACTCAACCAGGTAGGAAATGCTATTGCTCCCATTCTATAGATGAAATTTGAGACACAGAAGGATTTAAAGTTGGCTTAAAATCATATGGCTAGGAAATGCCCAAGTCAGGATTTGAACCCAGGTTCTTGATCAATCATAGGACATACAGGGCAACCATCTTAATAATGTGTGTTTCCCTTATTAGGTTAAGAAATGCTCTGTTAAGAATCTGTCTTATTCCACTGAGCATACCCAGTATTTTATTGATATTTTGTTTTATTTTGTTTTTTGGTGCTGGGTTTGAACCCAGGGCCTCAAGCCTGCCAAATATACCCTCTCCCACGGAGCTCCTGAATGAATGAATATCTGTACACACATAATATATGGTAATGAATTCAAACTACGGAAGATTTGAAATGAAATACTCTGTGGCTCCGATCAACTTTCTGTCTCCACACTGAACACTGTCAGTAGCTTCTTCCGATTCCTTCCAGTAGTTTTAATGCCCATAGGAGAGTATAAGACCCTGAAGGACTCATCTAAGCAGGGTCACACTTAAACAGATTCTGTTCCTAGCTAGCACATGCAGGTCTAAGGGAAATAAGTTCCACTTTATAAGAAAATAAAAACCCCAAAGAAGGGATGATTCATGATATTTGGGTTAACTATGATATCTTGGAAATTCCATTGATTTTGTCTCCATTAAAGTCGTTGTTCTAACCATGTGGTAGTAACTTCAAATCCTTTGGGGAAAGAGGGAAAAAATGAGGAAAGCAGTATAATTGGCCCTCTGTATTTAAGGATTCTGCAGGCTTCATAGCCAGGGTGTTGGTGCGTAATGAACACGGACTCCTGGGCTGCCGTAGAAAAGGCTGGATTTTCTGTGGGACTTAAGTTTCACCATGTTCTGGGTTTTTCAGCTGTGCAAGTATTTCACTTCCTCTTCTGGCAGGAATAGCACTTTCATGTTCTGTATGATACAAATGCACACTTCTCCTGGGAGAGGGGAAAGAGGGAGAATTTCTGCAGATGTGAGAAGAGCATCTTTGTTGGTGATTTTCATCCTTACCTACAGACCAGACACTTGAAGCAGGACTAGCTCATTCCTAAACTGCATCTTGGGTTCATACGCACCGTAGGGATTTGCCCCTTTGCTGCGATGCATAGAATCACCTGCTCAGGCTTCCCAGGCAGCAGGGAAATCTGAACACCACTTTTTTTTCTTCCCTAAAATGTCTAGATCCTCTGGCATGGTGGTGCACGCCTGTAATCCCAGCACTCAGGAGGCTGAGGCAGGAGGATCGCTGTGAGTTCGAGGCCAGCCTGGGCTACATAAGTGAGTCAAGGCCAGCCTGCACTACATAGTGGACCCTGTCTCAAACAAAACTAAACAAAACAAAACAAAACAAAACAAAACAAAACAAAACAAAAAACCCAATCTAAATCCATCTGCTTTTGCCACAGAAACAACACAGACAGCAACGCAGATGAAGCGGCTTCCCCCTGACAGCAGCACAGATAAAACTGGCTTTCATGGCTTTTTTTAAACATGTGGCAACATACACATAAAATTCACCATTGTAGCCGCCCTGAGTGTACAGTGGAGGGGCGTTAAGTGCATTCACGTGGTTGTGCAGCTGTCACTAACATCCATCTCCAGCACCTTTTCATCTTCCCCCACTGAAACTCTACCCATTAAAAGCCTCCCCATTCTTCTTCTCCCCTGCCCCTGGCAATCACAGTTCTACTTTCTGTCTCTAGGAATTTGACCACTTTCCATCTCTCATGTAAGTGCAGTCATACAGTATTTATCCTTCTGTGGATGATGTATTTCACTGAGCATAAGATCCTCCAGTTTTGTTCATGTGGTACCATGCCTTAGAATTTCCTTCCTTCTTAAGACTGAATAATAGTCCATTGTATAGACGCACTGCATTTCATTTATTTGTTTATCTATCACCAGGTACTTGGGCTGTTCCTGCCTTTTGGCTATTGTAAAACATGGTGCTGTGGGCAGGGATATACAAGTAGCTCTTTTTTTTTTTTTTTTGTGGGTACCGGGGGGACGACCTCAGGACCTCGCGCGCCAGCAGGCGCCCGTGCCACTGAGCGATATCACCGGCCCCTTTTTCGTACGTGGGCTCCGGGAGTCGAACTCGGGCCTTCGCGCTTGCAAGGCAGGCGCTTAAGCCGCTGAGCCGTCTCACCGGCCCTACAAGTAGCTCTTTGAGTCCTGCTTCAAACACTGTGGGTATATACTCAGAAGTGCAATTGCTAGATTATATCATAATTCTGTTTAATCTTTTGAGGACTTTCCATACGGCTCACTGTAGCAGAGGCACCATTTTGCATTCTCACCAATAGTGCACAGAAGTTCTGATTTTTCCACATACTTACCAATCTCTCCCTCTCTCTCTTTCCTGTAGTAGCCACCCTCATGGGTATAGGATGTATCTCATTATGGTTTTGGCTTATATTATTTTTCGCTCAAGAAGAATCATTTTTCATACTGGGTTTTGGTAGGAGTAGCCATGTCTTACTTGTGTTTTTGAAGAGGAATTTTTAAAAAGTCAGATTCTCTACTGAATGTTAGGCACATTTGCTGCCTATGTTTAGGCCTAAATGTGGGATATGACCTTTAAAAGGTACTGACTGCACTGGCCTGTGTTGTTGGTCCTTAGTGACCTCCCCAGGGAAGTCCAGGCTGCTAAGTCCTGTCCTGACTCTGGGCTGGGGAATGTGCTTTCTCTGACATAGCACCAGGACAGCTTTGTGCTAGCTGTTATGTAAAAAGGAGAATGTTCTTCCAAGTGTCAGGGTCAAGCATGGACACACTAACTATTTTAGTGATGGTGGCAAAGGCCTAACCTGAAACGCATGCACAGAGGACCTTCTCTGTTGGCAGTAGAGAGAGGACTCACAGCAGTCCTCTGTGGGCGCAGATCTTGAAAATGCTTAAGGAAACACTAAATTGGGTTTTTGCTTTCGATGCTTTCCTTCCACAAACATTTTCATGTTTGTCACTCTAGCTTAGCTTCATGATACTCCTTCGATCTAGTGGAAACGGTGCCCATCTGACAAGAGAGAAACATATTCTTTGAGATATTAAATGCGTTTCTTGAGAGCACATGGTTGGTCAGCATTGTTTTAGTCAGCTCTCCATAGCTGTGACAAAATATCTTAGATGATCAGTGTATAGGAGGAAAGGTTTATTTCGGCTTATGGATCCAGAGGTTTCAGTCCATGATAGGTTGGCTCTGTTGCATTGGAGCCTGTGGGGAGAAGGTGCCTCATGGTAGGGAGCATGCAGCGGGGAACACATAGAAGAGGAAGCTTCGTGGAGGCCAGGAAGTGAAGGGAGGGCGGAAAGGGTTGGGGTCCCCACTCCGTTCAAGGTCATACTTCCAATTAACTAACTTACTTCCATTAGGCCCTGCTTCTTAAAGTATCAGGCACTTTCCAGCAGCACCACAGGCTGGAGACAAAGCCTTCAACACATGGGCCTTCCTTTGCGGAACAACAGCCCTGAGCGTCCAAGGTCTAGACCAGGAACTGGTTCTGATGGAGATGAGCCCATCCGGGAGTGAACACTCGATGGATTTGAGTGAACTGCCTTCTTCAGGACGTTTTAGGGCCTGAGGGAATGTACTCTGTTGGCTGATGGCAGAAAATATGCTCATGTGTGTGGCCCTTTCCCCACAAATTCTTGGTGCATTGAATTAAAGTGTAACATAAGAGGCAACCTCTGTGAAGAAAGGGACATCTCGGCCAGGCTTTTCTAGGCTCAGTGGATAGCACTGAGCACCTCTCAAACCCCTTAGACATGGATTTGGTTGATTCTGTTTAGCTTACGTTTAAAACCACAGCTTATGACTATTATGATCATTAAACCAGCTTTCCCAAACACCGGTGTGTCGCATTTGTTGGGCTTTTATGATTGCTCTGCTTAGTCACAGATCACTTGAGAATTTACCTCCCTTGCAATGCTCTCTAAATGACTGCTGGCATTCTACTTGGGTTTAAGTGACCCAAAGTACGCACAGGTCTGGGAAAGCCTACACATATGTGGTCCACCTTCTGGAATCTGCTAATTAGGACCTGTGTGTCAGAGAGAGCACATGGATGCCCATGAACCCAGCTGGCAAAGCCATTGATAGACAAAAGGGAACCAGCTTAGATTTACAGCTTCTTTCCACAGAGGTCACCCACTGGCTCAGGTGGCATCTGCTGAATGAGAGCCTCAAAGCATGAGGAACAGCAGTGACAAGGAGGGGGGACATCAGTGCCTGAGGGTTTTAGATTACGGCGAGTATCAGTGGGAACATGGTGACTGTTCTTTAAATAAACCAGGTAATGGCATTCTGTCTTCTGCTTTTAAAACAAGATAAGAAAAACCTTCAGATGGCCAGTTTAGATAGACATTCTGATATCTATTTACCTGTGTAATATATAACTTGATTTATTTCTTTATGGGAAGCACTTGTGGTCAAGTATAATATGATTGGAGGAAAGACCTTTAATTGCTTTGAAAAACATTTACCATCTCTGTGTTGTTCTTTGGGATGAAATTCTCAGAGTCCATTTTAAAATTATATACCCTAAAACTTACTTTAAAAAAAGCCAAAGAGACCCAACTTTAGCTTTCTTAGAAGTTGTCTTCAATTAGTGGATGATGTTGCAAATTGAGTGCATGTCTTAGATGCTGCCTCTTAAAGCTCGATCATGCACAATCATGTCCATTCCATGGGGTAGGATACCAGAGCACCATCCTCCTGTGTCACAGTGATGCAGAGTTTGGAAAGCAAAAGAGAGTCTTGTTCTCATTTCACTCCATCTTTGCTGAGCTGTAATGATGAGAATTTAATGAGAAAATCTGAAAGCAACTGGTGGCTAAGTGTATACAGGATATGGAACCACCTGGGCATTCAGTCATGAAGGTAGGGGATACTAACACATCCACAGCACTATCAAATATTTATAGCTTGGGTTCCTTAAGAAAATCTCATGCTTAACTCATCTTATTCCTTTTTTGTCTCAGTTACTAAATTAGCTGGTGAGGGCAATACCATGACTTACATGAATTTCTGCATTTAAATGTCCTTGTGGGAAATTCAGAGGCATGTAAGTGGGACAGCTAGAGCTAGGTGAGGTGGTATTAATAGTTTGATAAGAGTTGGAGCTGTGTTCTTGATGTGCTTTCTATTGTGGTGCACGTGGGGGAGGACATTTCCATCCAGGACTCTGGTCTGTGGTTTTAGGCAGGTAAGGCACAATCCAGCATGCTGGCCACAGGCCACCCATCTCTCCTCCTGGAGAAAGCTCTCCTGAAGACAACTGGGTACAAGCAAAATTATTAGAAGAGTGAACTTGAAACCACGGATTTGGAAAAAAGAAAGGCTGGCACATTTCAGTGCCTTGAACGTTATTAATAACGAGTTATTTGTGATATCATGAGCTGTTGTAAGAGAGTCTGCTCTATGATGCAGTCCCTTGTCCCTTGGCCTTATCCTGTTCAACCTTTTCAGTGTGAACTTTAAAGACTATTAAAAACTGATGCTTCTACTCTCCTAAGGAACCACGTGACTTGAGAATTTCTACCACCAAAGCTGGAAGGAGCCCGCACAAGGGAGGCCTTTGTCAAAACTGGGAGCAGCATTTAGTGTCAAAAAACTTGTAGATGAGGGAAACTCTAAGTAGGCACTTAAGAGTTGTCAATTTTTAAGAATCTACTTTTGATTTATCCACCTAGAGATTTTATTTCTGCCTGTCTCATTCCAAGTGAACTTTTCTCATACACAGATCTCAACATGACCAATTGCTGCTTAGGTAAATATTTTAATATTTTAAAAAATTATTTCTTATATTAATGAAATATATATTCAAACAAGAAAAGTTTTATTTCAACTCTGGAATGTTAGTTCCTTGAGGACAGGAATTTTGTTTATTTCTTTGTTGTCAAATTCTAGCATCTCCCAACACATGCTATTGAGAGAATTGAACTCTCATTAACCAAGCCTGAAAGAGGAGTTGGAGCTAAGGTTATAGAATTCACTTTCTACTTAAGATGAGCTTTGGAGGTTAGGAGGATCATGGTTAGTAAGCTAACCCCTAGGGCAGTTGTTCCCTGCTCTTGACTGAACATCATGATCCCATCAGTTGCTGGAGAAATGTGTACAGCACACCAATCACAATGGAATTTCAGCATGGTGTTTCTCTGGGTTCCCATTTGTTGTCCTCTGCCCTCTTGTTGGGCTCCTGATGCTATTTGTGTGCCTGACCCCTGGGGCTTTCCTTGTCTTGGATTCTTAAATGGGCTAAACTGCTTCATGACCTGTGCCCGTTGAGAGGGTAAAAGGCACAGATATGGCCTTTTCTTTGAGGGGAGCCCCATATGCCATTAGCAGATCCACAGGTAAGACACAAGTGTTATAGCACCATTGACAGAAACTAGAACAGCAGGAAGATAAGTATGTTGGGCAGCTTTCCATGACTATAACAAAATACCTGAGACAAACCAATTTAAAAAGAGGAAATGTTTTATTTTGCTCACAGTTTTGGAGGTTTTCAGCCCATGGTTGGGTGGAACCATTGCTTTTGGGCCTGTGGTGAGGCAGCTCATCATGGTGGGAAGCATGCGGTAGAGGAAAGCCAGAGAGAGAGAGGGAGAGAGAGAGAGAGAATGCAAATGGGGAATGGAGCTGTTGTTCCCATATCCCCTCAAGGGCTCTAATGAACTAAGACCTCTCACTCAGCCCCACATCTTAAAAGTTGCCTCTTCTTCCAACAGCATCAAGCTTAACATACGGGTCTTGGGGGATGTTCCAGATCCAACCTATAGTAGGAAGCCAACTTGAGGTGTAAGATGTTGATGTAAAATGATATTTTCTTTTTGATACATAGAGTTTTAAATCCCTGAAGCATGACTCATTGTCAAGATCTAGTAATCACTGTGTTATAGGAATAAAAACAGAATTTGGGAATTACTGTGTGGAGTTGAGTTGAAAGTACTGAGGAGATTTCCAAGAGGGATAAATCTGTTCAGTGTTCATGGATGTCAAGGAGACGAGAGAACTGGTTGTGTGTTATGCGGTCAGTGTAGGACGCAATGTCAAATAGCTGTCAGTTTCTGATTAAGAGTAAAATAGGTTTCACTAACTGGATAAGGCCTGGATATAGCAACCATGGGCCACATCTTACTATGAAGCTGAAGAAGTCAAAGAATCTTCTAAGAGAAAGGGGACAATCTGAAATCTCATAGGTAGATACATGACTTGGAAAGATGTTGAACGTGTTACATTTTTTTTTTTTTAAGCACCATATCAGAGTTGCTCATTTAGAAAGAAGAGAGTGTTTTCCAGGAGATGGGTTGTGCAGGAATGTCTACTGAAATGTAGGAGCCAGAAGATGAACCCAAGCCACAGAATACAAAGACTTCTGCACTGAGGTGACCATATTCCTTCCTTGGAACCAGAACCTTGAGTTATGAGGTAAAGTGCAAGGTGATGAGCCAAAGGATTAAGTGGGCTGGAACATACAGTCCTGGGGAAACCCAAACAATGGGAGTTGTGAGCAACTGAGAGCTGTCAGAATCTCTAAACACATAAGCTGATGCACTTTTGTGCTGCCTGAGACTGATGGATTAAGTCAAAATAAATATACTTTTTTTGGATATTGGATAATTCAATTTTATTAGCAGAGGAAATGGAAAGGTGACCATGACTTTTTCTCCCAAAGACAAAGAAGGCTACATTTTATATCAAATAAAATTTTATATCTGTGAAATTAAACTTTGATAAGCAAAGACCAACTCTTTGGTACAATCTGAAAAGTCATTCACAAACCCTTTGGAGGAAAGTGTAACAAAATATAATGCCCAAAGGCAAGGAATGTTACTCATAAGCACACCATTTTATGATTACTAAGTATATTTGTAGATCCCAATTTTTATTTTGGGATTGGTGATTATTTTTCGAATTCAGTAAGAAAACTTTAACATCATTATCAAAATAAAACATGGTTTAGAGAAAGTATGTTTCAATATAAGGTTGAGATTAATATTATCAAAATTTCTATTTTTAATTTTTAATAAGATATTAGATCATCTAGGAGGAAAGGTTATGTACACTCTATGAACACGAATTTGGTTAAATCATTATTGATGGAGCAATATTTTAATGAAAATATGATGCATTTGAATGGTATGCAATTTCATTAAAATATATACCTATTTTATATCATAAACTAGCATTGACTATATAATCACTGGAAAAAAATACAGATGTTAGGATTTTGAATTGATTTTTTTTTCGGCTAGAGTCCCCATTTTACAGATGTGGATTTACGTAGGAGTATAATCCTCATTTAGTTAATTTTTCTTTACAATTCAAAAGAAAAACTGCGTTTGACATTGACATTTATTGTCACAACTGTTAGTAGAGAAAAATGTCGATGTGATCCAAACCAAAAGCAGAATTCATAAAATATGCTTAACGCTTTATAGCATCTATCTGCAAACTAAACTTACTGATTTTCAAGTAACACGACTTCTCTGTTAGAGAGAAGTTTGTGACAGTATGATTAATTTTATGAGGATGAATAAAAAATGAACAACAGCAAAGTGATTGCATGTGAAGAACTTTCCGTGTATACATTTAACTGATGTTGCTTCAGTATGTTATGTATTTGTGCAAACGTGCCCCTCCAATAATGAGATCAGCCTGAAAAATGTGTTGCTATATAACTGAATTAAAGCAAAATAAAATTTTTACAGTGATTGTTAAATACCAAATTGAACCGATCTCATTATATGTGAAATTCAAGTCTATTTAGACTACCATCTAAATTTTAGTGCCTGAAAATAATGAGATATGACCAGAATAGCTGGAAAAAGGTACTTGTACTTTTTTTTTTTTTTTAGCAGTTTCCCATTTCACAGTTTAGATTTATTTTCTGCACTTTGATGGAATATCTTAGGAGATGCGTGTTAAGTATGTGGTACCTCTCAGTTAACACAGGAATAGCAAACATACATGGTGCCTGTTGTCTTAAGGGGATACTTTGCTCATCATATTTACTGCGTTCGCAATGAAGAAAAAGTTCATTCAGCGCTTTGCGAAAGGCACAGCTGCGTGCAGTAAACACAGATGGGGCAGTTGTACATGAGGCTTCTAACTGGAAACAGGCTTTCATTCTGTTCGTGGAATACCCGTAATTGAACTTCCCATCTGTGACTGTGTTTCTGCTCCGAGGCCAGCCGTCACCTCGTGGTGGGCATTTATTTATCCGTCGCTGCCCGGGGCGTCGCTCAGCAGGCTCTGTGAAGGAAGAGCACGTCCGCACTGCTGCTTGCTTCCTGCGAACACACACTCCACGTGCTGCTGCTCCGGGTTCTCCCGGAGCGGAGCGGGAAGGCAGCCCTCCCGGTTCCCATCCCCTGCCACGGCTGAGGCTGTCTCTCTGGATGCCGCAGGCACTGCTACGGTTCAGGTCGTGGGTCCCCCAAAGGGCTGGCCGCCAGGTGGCACTGGTGGGACCCTTAAGAGGTGAGGCCTCGTGGGAGGTCGTTAGGACGCTCTTGAAGGAGACTGTGGGACTTGAGCCTTTCCTCTGCTTTTCATACGGGGAAGTGGGTCTGCCCACGCTCCCTTTACGATGTGTTGTCGCGGGCCCACAGCACAGACCCTGCTGACCAGGAACTGAAACTCCAAAACCATGAGTCAAAATAAGACTTTTTGTATGTGGATTAGAGCAGGTGTTTGTTATAGTAATGGAAAGCTGATGAACACCGGTACAATGTAACTTAAAAAAATCTTGTTCAGTATTATGGCTTTTTAAAAAAAGGAAACATTACTGAGATATAATCGACACAGAAAAAAATATATATTCTGTTGAGTTTGTACACATGCATACACTCTTGATATCATCACCACGGCCAAGGTCCTTAACTTATCCATCACTTCCAAACATTTCCTTGTGTTCTTTTGTGTGCTTTCTTTCTCTCCAAACAAAAATTGTCACTTTAGAATTAACTTAACTAGTGATGTACTTCTCACGACAGCAGTGTGGTACCAAATCACGTAATACTCATGCTTATACTAATACCTAACACAAATTAATCAATAGTTGCTTGCTTCTTCTAAATATAAAAAAATTAGAGTATAATAACAAATGGAACATTGATTTTTGTGTACTTTTCAAAGATGCATTTTAATGATTAGTTTTTTTGTTCTGTTTTATTTTTTGGAGTGCCTGGCGAGGATGTTACAAATCTATTCTCGGGCTGGGATCACAGCTCAGTGTTACAGCACTTGCCTAGCATGCATGAGGCTCTGGCTTCTGTCCCACAAAGCCTATTTTTTTTTCTTTTTTAGCAATTTTGAAATATGAAATATGTTACTAACTGTGGTCATGTCCAGGGCAATAGTTCCCTAAAACTTACTCCTCTGGTCTAACTAGAACTTTATACTTTTTGATCAACATGTACTCATTCTCCATTCTCCTTCCCCATCACAATCCCAACATTTTTGATTTGGAAGAACTGTGCTAAATAAAATACTTCTATTTCCTTTAAGGTGATATTCACCTTTATATAGAACCAAGTTATAGCACTTAAGTGTGTTAATCCTAACTGTATTTGAGGACAAATTAGAATATACAGTTAGCCCTCCATATTCAAGGGTTCCACATCTGCAGATCCAACTAACTGTAGATTGAAAATATTTGGAAAAAATTTGTCTATACCAAACATGTACAAGCTTTCTTGTCATGATTCCCTAATACAATGTAACAAATGTTCACAAAGCATTTACACTGTATTAGGTATCATAAGTAATCTAGAGAGTATTTAAAGTATGTGGGAAGCTGTGTGTAGGTTATATCCTAATGCTAACCCATTTTATATAAAGGACTTGAGAATCTGAGGATTTCAGTATCTGTAGAGGTTCCGGAACCAGTCTCCTGCAGATGCTGAGGGACAACTATTCCCAGTTGTCCAAAGCTCACTTGTGGCATGATTTCTTTTCTAACTTTGCATCTTAATGTTGCTTTTATCTGAGGCACAGGTTTGGCTGGTCTGTGGAGGCTGGAGTTTAGCCGAAAGTTCTAGTTACAAGATATCCAGTCAGACATTGTCTGCTCTGAGCTCCTGCCAGGAGTCCCGGGTCGGATCCTGGACATTCTGCAAAGCTCACTGATGTTCTACCCAATGCTGGGTTTCCATGGAGGACTCCCCACCAGGCCACAGACATCCAGAACAGCTGAGTGCTGTCTGGGCTCCTTTCTCCTGTTTTCCTGTCATCCCTCTGGGCTTATCCAAGTGTTAGCTCTTCAGATCCCAAGTGGATGCAAGTGAAACTTAAAAAGAGACCCAAGGCTATGACAAATATTTTATGGAATATGTCTTCACATCAATTCATTATGTATATTACCTAAGTTCATGCATCTTAAATTTTAATGTTCACAGGGACCACCTGGGGATTGTTAAATGCGGGTTCCTATTGGGCAGGTGAGAGAAGAGGCTAAGTCTGTTTGTTTCTTTCTTTCTTTCTTTTGTTCATATATACTAAGCGTGCTCTACCCTGAGAAGATTCTGTATTTCTATGGTGCACCCTGGTGACACCATGACTACAGGTGCATGGACTCACTCTGGAGAGAAATGAGAAGCCACTCAGTGGCTTAAGGCTGACTGCTGACTGTTATGGTTCAGACATGAAATGTCTCCCAAGTGCTCGTGTGTTGAAGACCTGGTCCCCAGTGCAGCAGAGGAGGGTGGCTTTTAGGAAGTGACTGAATGGTGAAGTCTCTAATCTCATCAGTGGATTAATCCATGGGTGACTTCATAATTGGATGGCATAATTGGGAGGTTATGGAAACTTAGGAGTGGAACCTTAGTTGAAGGGAAAGGGTTCAAGGAGGCCCCTGGGGACACATTTTGTCCCCAGCTCCTTCCCTCTACCTCCTTTCTCCTAACTGTGAGGTGAGTAGCTTTCCCCACCACTCCCTTCCGCCATGATGTTTCTGCCTCACCACAGGCCTAAAAGCAATGGAGCTAGCTGACCATGGACTGAAACCTCTGAAACCATGAACCGAAATAAATCTTTCCTCCCTTAAATTGTTTTCCTCAGTTATTTTGTCACAGCAGCAACAAGTCAAAATAGGCGTGGTTGTAACTTATTCACTTTTACCTAGATTTTGTATTACATACTATTTCTTTTTTATTTTTATTTTTTTTTTTTTTGTGGGTACCGGGGGGACGACCTCAGGACCTCGCGCGCCAACAGGCGCCCGTGTCGCTGAGCGATATCACCGGCCCCTTTTTCGTATGTGGGTTCCGGGAGTCGAACTCGGGCCTTCGCGCTTGCAAGGCAGGCGCTTACGCCGCTGAGCCATCTCACCGGCCCTGTATTACATACTATTTCAAATTCAAAGACATTCTTAGTAGGTTCTCAGCTTCTCATTTGCAGAGGTAGCTTTTTAAAAGCCACTCTGCTTTGTAGTGAGCTGGTCACATTTCCTGTACAGGAGAAGAGGCATAAAAGTAAACTATGAGGAGCTTAAGTGTTTTGCTGAAATCTCTGGATGTCACCACAATGCACAGGGCCACACCTCTCCTCACCTGAGGAAACACCAAGCACCTTTCCAACCTCTGCCATGAGGAGCCATCTGCTGGGAGAGGCTGAATGGACTCATGCTTGGAGCAGGAGACAGGAGATGGAGTGATAAAAATGAGCCTAAAATAAAAGTTAAAAAGCATGCAGAGTGCACCATGTGAAATGAAAGCTCTTAAACCTGTCTGTAGTGGGATCAAAGGGTTTATTGGGTGATGAAAAAACACTATAAACTTTGTGTGGAGACATTCCAAGGTTTGGTCTTGTGTAGTCTAAAAGAGGAATTTTACTGAGTTAGGCTCAGTATAATCAAACGAACATAAAGAATTCAAGGAACTATTAGTACATGTGCACTCACAGTTTCATAGGAGCCTCACTGCACAGCTCCTTATGTGCTTGGTGCTGTCCTGGTAATGGAATTCCAAGAGACACAGTTGGAACATCATCTTCTTTATTTGCAGCTCTCTTTGGATGCCCCATAGATCATTTTTGCCTGGGAGGTTTTGGGATCTTCAGGACAGTGCCTTAGATTTTCAGTTACATATGAGATGTGAACAAAAATAACAGTAGACATTTATGTTTTAAGAATTATACAATAAAAAGCACACTGCCACCAATCCTCCTCAACATACTCCCAGTTGCTTCAAACTCACATATCCCATCATTCTTGCCACTTTCTGAAGCAGTTCTGGGAGAGCTCTTTCATGAATGTCATTAGTTGTGCTGTTGTTGTTGCCTCAATATCCTGAATTAATTAAAAAATGTTTGCCTTTCATGGTCATTTTGATTTTGGGGAGGAGCCAGAAGTTGCAGAGCACCAGATCTGGTGAATAAGGTGGCACCATAATGTTCTTACAAGCCTGTCTTTCTGTTGGATGGCCCTCAATAGCTGCATTCACCAAATTTTTGATCACACCTTATAAAGACACTCATGAAAGAGGACTTCTAGAACCTCATCAGAAAGTGGCAAGTGTCTACAGCCATACCACACTGAGCGTGCCAGATCTTGTCAGAAAGTGGCAAGAACATTGGCATAATTGTGTTTGAAGTGTGGGGGATTATTTTGAGAGGGATTAATGGCAAACGTCCTATTTTAATAATTTAAAAACTTTTAAATTATTCACTGTATATTTTGATTATACTGCATGTTCCTGAGTCAGGGGTGAGAAAGTGCAGTGGTTTCCCGGATACTCCATCTCTGATAGGATCAGAGAGCTGTCCTGGTGTGTGGGTGGAGCGGGCACTCCAGGGTTAGTATTCTCCAAATCATGTCTGGAGGGGGCCTGGAAGGTAGAAAGAACTATGGTAAAAGGCCAGAGTGACCAACACTGACAGCAGTACAGCTTCCGATATTTGTAGTACATTACAATCTCTTGGGTGTGAGTGAGATTCAAAAAAACCCACACTGGACGTTGTCATTATGCACCGCAAGCATGTGCTAATAAAAAGAAGAATTAAAAAAATAACAGTGTCCAAGATTGAGTCAAGACCACTTTTATTGGATCTTTCAAGAGCAGGCCTCCTAGGCATTGATGCAAAAGGAGATTTGGGGGAAAGCAAGGCAGATGGGGAAGGCAGGAGTGGCAGGCAGGGTCAGCGGGCCAGGAAAAGTCGCGCTGGCAGTTTGAGTGGGAAAAGAACAGTTCACGTCAGAGGGTTCAGCATCTCCTGTTTGGGGGAAAACAGATAAAGTGGCAGCAGGAAGCAAGTTAAAGGAGCATGAATCTGTTACGTCTTAGGTCAGCTCAGTCATCCAGTGTAAGATTGAGATAGGGGAATAAGATATATAGTACCAAAATATACAGTGTTACCAAACGGGAGGCAAAGATTCTTAATGTGTTCGTTGTAACTGGCTTGTTGAAAGTGGACCGAAGCACGGGGGAGAGCAAGCATTTGTGGTCAGTGGTGGCTGTGATCTGTAGCCTGCACCCGGGTGGTGGCAGGGTGGGTCCTGGGTCTGCCGCTGCTCCCCGTCTCTGTCCTCGCCTGCCGAAGGCCTCGTCCGGTCTTTTCAAAGCTCTTCAGAACCTGTAACTCATGTGGTCTGTGCTATAACGAGAGGGTTGTCAAGACAGGAAAATCTTTAGAGTGCATTTTAATTAATAAAATACACATTGGGCCGGGAATGTTGCTCAGTAGCAGAGCACTTGTCTGGCAGAAATGAGGTCCAACGCTGAAAAAAAAAAAAATCTATTGTCAATAAGGAATAACCTAAGAGTAAATTTGACCAGCACTGTGCTCTACTTGACCTTTTTTGGGGGGGTTGTGAAGTATAGTAGCCCACTTTCACAGTGGTCCTGCTTAATACACGCATCTTACTTGGTAGCTGGTCCAATGAGACTTTCCCGAATTGACACCTAGAATGCTGACTGTCGGAGAGTGCTATTTACCCGGTTCTGAATGAAGCGCTGTTCACAGAATCGTGGATGCATCCAGAGTCTCTCATTTTCCTGGTGGGGTTATTTTCTCAGGTGACATTCAGCGTGCCAAATGTCTTTGGCAGCCCAGGGAAGGGCCACTCACTGAGTTCAGAGGTCAAGACAAATGCTCTCCTTCCTGGATCCCATCGGTCGGAACCTGCCCTGGCTTCCTCCATGCCAGTCCCCACAGACCACAATACAGGTTGTGCTTTGTGAACCCTCCTTTTATCCACCCAAGACTGCGAGGTGTTTTCCCACTTAATGCACAGAGAATGTGAGAGTGCGCTGAGGATGCGCAGAAATAGATTTATTTCACAAATTATCTCTAAAATGATCTTTTATGCTAGGTAAGGAAACATTGTTTTACTGTTTCTTCTGAAAATTCTGCTTCTTTGTATTCTTTTAGATTTATTTTTCTCTTTCCCCCCAGGAACCTAATCAAAGGTTAACAAATTCATTATAAATTGCTGCGATTTCACTTTTATGTTTGTAGGCATTAGTAAAAATGATTATAAAATATTCATCTTGACATCATAAGCGGCAATATGCAAAGCCATTACTGAAGGTACACAGTGCACTTGTGTCCCATATGCGATGGTGTGAACACAATTTTCTGTAGCAACTATAGCCTGAAAATGGAGGGCGGCGGGTATCACTTGACATAACTTAACTGCAACAAAGGATATGAGGACTGGCGGCAGGGACGCATTTGAGATGAGCTCCAGGGCGGCTTGATTCCCTGATGTAGCCTGACTTTTAAAAATCCAGTTTTTATGGAATGGGACTAAAAGATGGAGTAGGCAAAGTCATCTAATTTTGAATTAATTCTCTTTTTGGCTATTCCTCACTGTCAGGAAAAGTAGAACCTTAATGTAGTACAGAGCGAGAGGAAACTGATGCCTTGGCAGCCAGGTGCACAGCTGCAGGCCAATGCTGCCCCGCTGTTCAGGGATGGATCCTGAGGCCACAAGTAAAACTTCAAATGGAGACAAGATGAGTGAGTGCCTGCATACTTAGGGCTGGTTAAATCATCAAAACAGTCACTGGAATGATGAATCCTGACCTCTTGAAAGTAGTACTTCGAGTTTGCAAGTATTGCGCTGATAGTTCTAATGATGTACTTGCCCTCGGACCTGTTAATTAGAATGGCTCTTCTCTGAAACACGTTTTCAGCAAATCAGAAGGGGAAAAATATTTTTTTTGTAGAGGAATGGTTTCCAAATGACGTTGATTTTGGACTGGTATTAGTAAAGAGACTTTTAGGCACACTATAAAACATTTATTTATAAATTATACACATTGATAACCAGTACATGTGTATTTATTTTTATAAGTTACATTTAATTTATTATACAAGCTCAACAATGGTATGCATGTTCAATTTTATTCCTATGTATTTTTAAACATATAAATATATATTTTTATATATCCATATCTATATATATTAGAGAATTACTTTGGGCTGTAGTAGCATATTATCATAGGTTGGGTGGCTCAAACAACGAATATTTATTTCCCACAGTTCTAGAGCTGGGAAGTCCCAGTTCAGGGAGCAGATGTCAGGACAGAGCGCATTTCCTGGTGTGCAGATGGCCACACAGCACACATGGAGGAGAGTGGAGGACGAGCACTCTGGTGGCGCTTCCCACAGGGGCACTGACCCCAGGCACGCTGGCTCCACCTTGCAGCCTAATCACTACCCAAAGACCCCACCTCTTAATAGACTACACTGGGGTTAGGTTTTCAACATATGGACATCTGGGGAACACAAACATTCAGCTCATATGAAATGGAATAAATAGAAAGGAATTTGAGCATTTCCTTCACATTCCCCAAAGGGCTACCATGGATAATCCTTGGGTACACAGACCCCTCTTAGGAGGCCCATCTAGCAAACTGGACAAATAGGAAGAGGAGAAGTGTGTTTTGAGTATTTGGGCATCGGGGCCATGTCCCCTTTCATCGCTGTCTCATCCAAATTTCACTGGTAAATTATTATAAAATGAATTGGCAAATAGTGACAAAGGCATCCATATACAAATATATAATATTTCCTAAGCAAATGAATTTGAATGAAGCAAGGTCCTTTGATTTTTCTCGGCCATCAGTGTGAATTCAGACAAGGAACATAATCCCTGATGGGGTTTTCTTTCCATTAGAGGGATGTTGAACACAATGGTTTTGGGAACTTCATACTTAAGAGCACCAATCCTACCCACTTTAGTCGATAGAAAGCAAATTTTATTTTTGAACAACAAACAAGATGTGCATACAAACCTGTGTTTCCTATTTTAGCAGCTTCCACACAGAGCTTGAGAATGTAAAGTAAAAAGGTTTCACACTGAATTTTAAGAAGATTGCTTTCTGGAGACGGAAGAATACAAACACAACTTCTGTTTATTGACAACGGTTCAGTTCAGGGTTCCTCTAGATGTCAGTATTACATAGGGAAATGAAAATGTAGTAGCTGGTGGCAATGAAGACCTTCTTACATTATTCAAAAGGTACAACATATGTGATACATAATTGCCTCAGGAAAACACAGCCTCATTTGGAGGCTGGCTTCTTATATTTCTCAGTATCAACAGCTTCTCCTGTTGGTCGGGTCAGATTCTGTTCCTGAGCAGTGTGGGCATTGGATGTCGACATTTATTCTGGACACTCAGATGGGCTGCGGACCAGCCCGGATCCCTCAGTGCTCCACAGCCCGATTCTCAGTTGTACATACATTGATGGGCTGAAATTGATTGCTATACATCAGTGTTCATTGTTAAGGCCACCTTTGCTTTTAGCACTGTGTTTATGTCATACGGTGTAAATCTAGAAGTGTAACACTTATGATACACCAGGAGTTTTCACTTCAAAAAAGAGACACTGAAAGACAAACATAAAATGTAAACACCATTTGTGAAATTATCTTATTTGACTAATTTGGATATATATTTTCAAAACTGAACATAGTCTTGCTTTTCTTCCCTCCCCTTTCTATGTTAATTATAATCTTTTGATGAATAAATGTTTATCTCTTTACTCCTCTAATGTGTTTTCATTTTTGGTCTTTCTCAATTTTCTTTCTTATCTCTTGTGGTGCCAACTATGTAGCAAATAGTTAGAGATAAATATTAAAGCATATATCAACCAATATTAATAATATAGCTTGCCCACAATTGTTTAATCTTTTCACCACAGAGAAATAGTTCAGTGCAGTGGTGGTGAACCTATGGCACGCATGCCGCAGCAGGCACGCAGAGCCCTCTCTGTCAGCACGTGAGCCAAGTCACCCCAGCAGCCGAGCATCCGCTAACAGTTGTTTTTTTCTAAACTAAAACCTCAATATTCAGGTTTGATTGCAGTGTTGGCACTTTGCAATAAATAAGTGGGTTTGGAGTTGCAGTTTGGGCACTCGGTCTCTGAAAGGTTCGCCATCACTGGTATAGTGCATATACTCCCTAAGAACACAGACCGAAAATAACAACTGAGTTAGAATCTTGGTTTCATTTGTAAAATGGGACTGATAGCCTCTATCCCTCTATTAATTTGCTCTAAGGAGAACCGAGTTAATAATGTGAAGTTCGCAGGAGCATACGTGGTTTGTAGTCCATTCTAGCCATCATCACCACCACCACCACTACCATCATTAATGTCACATCACTGTCACCCTCGTCCACATCGCTATGTGCTGATCTCTGGGGTGAGTACCAGGAGTCAAAGATGAACCCGTCTTTTTGCACATTAGAAGTCTGATGGGAAATTGGCAAGGAAAAAGGTCAAGAAAGTGTTGCCAGAGGTTAACCAGGGTGGGGCAAATACTGAGTTTTGTGCAAGCCTAGAGGAGGAAGAGCAACCAGCCTTGCTGGAGGAAACTGAAGGCCCTTTCCCCTTCCATCTCTGCACTTAGACTTAAAAAAGAATTCTGTAGCTCTAATCTCCAACCTTGGCATTCCGCAGATCTACAAAACCTGCCTCTGTCTTGCAAGGGCCTCATCTTAAAAAAAATGAAACTACTTTGAACCTATGGGATTTGCCCTTTGAATTATAAAAGTATGGTGGCGATTTATCTTGATGTCTATGCTGTGCAGCTATATGTTGTTTCATGTTTGCAAATCACTCTGGGGCAAATTGTGTTGTTTCAAATTAAAAAAAAAAGACTGATCCTTTGTATAGCTGTACCATTTCATTAGTTTATAAGATATAACTTTAGAATTTGTGAAAATTTGGATAAATTTGGCTACCGTTTACCTTTTATATAGTATTTTAAAGGGTTTACAAAACTGATGCACAGAATCCAGGACTGTGAGAATGTTTATCCACTTAGGGTAAACAATGAAAAGCTCCACTTGTAAAAAAGCATACTATCTTTTGCCTCCTTCTTTCTAGTTTACAAAGTTCATTCACATATATCCTCTCATTTTTACTTGATTTTTATGTGAACCATATCAAGATGATTTAAACATAAATCAAGGGTGAGACATACATCATCAATATCCTTTAATCTATTCATGAAGATGGGCTACCTTCTACAAACCATGACAGAGTAGTACAGAATTTCTTTGAGTAAGTTCATTTGCTTTCAGATACTGCAGACTACGAAGATTTTATTCAGATTGATCCTCCTTCTATATGACTATGAATTTTGTGGAATTTTTCCATGTATAATGTAGTTATATACATACATGTTCTCAATCTGGCATGATTTTGCCACCAGGGGACATTTAGCAGTCTCTGGGATCATTTTGTTTTATTACTATTGCATTTGATTGGCAAAGATTGAGACAGGGTGAATAGGTTTTGAGATCAACTGCACTACAAGGTGAATATAATCGATAATGGGTTGTATATTTTAAAGTAATTAAGATACACTTCAAATATTTGGAGATATGTTTTGGTTATCACAGCTGGGAGAGACGGTGCTATTGGAATCTGGTGGCTGGAGGCCCAGGGATACTGCTAAACACCCTATAATGCTGATGATACTCCTCACAACAAAGAATTTCCCAGCTCCAACTTTCAATAGTGCTGAGGTTGAAAAACATAGGTATGACAGGTAATCTCAGTTACTTTGTATCCACAGGCTAAAGAGAAGGCATGGTTGAACCCTGACCTGAAGGAAAGGACACCTGTCAAAGGTGAAAGGACATCAGTCGTCACAGGTAATATCCTTAGAATATGAGACAATATCCTTAGAATATGAGATAATTAAGGCTAAAGAGAGTTCTATTATCAGAATTCTGTTGTTATTCAGAGGAAATTACGTAAAGCCTGTACAGAGAGAAATTCTGTTTTGTGAGTACCTTTATCTGATTGGCTTTTGGTTCTACTAGTTACAAATAAGAAAATGGCTCAAAAACCAATTGTCCATCAATTGGTTATATTTTTGTACTTTGCTTTTAAAAGCTCATATCTGCTCTGAAAAGCAACTAGAATAGAGATGCCATTTTACAAAGCCAAAGTCATACCAATCACATGCGTTCCCCATTAAAATATTTTGTGTCCTCTGGTGGCTTCCAGAGAGATCTGCCGAGAAGAACCTCCTCTTCTCTGAGAAAGAAAAGGTTGATAAACTCAACAAGAAAAATGCCGAGAAGACCAATGCCTCTGTAGCTCAGCACAGCTTTACCATACGCCCTACAGAAAGAGGAGGCGAGAAGGAAGGCTTTGCTTCAAGAAATTCCGTAGAACCAACTGAGAAGACTGATGGAGAAGACATTTCATGCACACAGAGCCTAAAGGGACAAGAGAATAATGGTGTTGGAGATGACAAGCAAGCTGCTGTGGATAAAAATGAATGTCTGAGGTTCAAAAGAGGGAAAAATGGGCTCCATCCTAAAGAAGACACTGGGGGAAGGGAAGCTGAGGGAGGAGAATCGACACCCACAAACAAAACATTGCTGTTCCAGTGTTCAAATGAAAAGCAATACACTGATCAAACTAATGCTGGTCGCTCCCGGGAAAGGTAGGGCTACAGCATTCCACAGCACGCGTGTTTTTATAGGTTTCTATGAACCGTTACCATTCTAGGTCGTGATGAAAGGGTGAATGAAGAGTTTTCAAGGAAGGGACTCAGAATCCAGCTTCCCAGTTTATGTGGATTTTTTATGGCCACATTTTCATGCCATTACTATTTCTTCTTGCCTGAGATGTTTTCAGTCATTTTATTGTTTTCTTTCTTTTTCTCCTTTTCTTTTGGTGCTGGTGATCAAACTGAGGGCCTCGCTCATGGTAAGCATGTGTTCTACCACCGAGCTACACCCCAAGTTCCACTTTGTTTTCAACCAACTGGTTGATAAAGATGATGATTATTAATTTTCTAGTAAATCAATATTTTTTTAAAGATCAAGTAAAAGATTTTTTGTTCTTATTGTGTATTAATGTAGAACACATTATTCCAGGAGTTAAGAATTAAATAGTGATGAGATTTAATCATAAGTTAAAAATCTATTTCTGAAAAAGCTTATTTAAGTTCATTATGTGTGATAAATGGACTATTTCACCCAATCTCCAGGGTTGTAAATAGATTACTGAAAGACTTTCTTTCTTAACTGTAAAGTTTCACACATAAATTCAGGAAAATTTGTAGCCAATTAAAATGAATTGCTTTTGGTTTTGATGAACAAACATTATCTAATTGGAACAAAGTGTGACAATCACTTGTGTGTTCTTTGTTAGAGATTTAAGACTACTTCTTATTTAATTTAAAAATAATACATTTGAAATCTAATCTTTGATAAATCTAATTTTCTATAAATTAAGTGTAAACATTGATGATTAAAGTCCATCAGTGTAAAGATATACATAGTATGACCAAGAGCTGCCCCAAACCGGAAATTAGGTCAATTCTTCCACCAATAGATTCTTTCATAGCTGCTAAATTTCAGAGTGGTTATTGCTCCTTTCGTTATGCTGTCATTCAGTTATTCCGCTTTTTTTGTAAGGAGGCAAAGCAGAAAGAAATGAAGATCAAGTTAGGTTTTCATACAGTGACCATTTTGCGGAGTCAGTGGAATAACTTGGGATCACCATCAGGTCTTTATCCTGGTAATTTACTTAGTTTGATATGGGGAAAGCACACTGCCTCATTTTGTCCCTGGACACTGAAATGGTGTCTCTCTGTCACAGACCTTATGCTTTCTGCATCAGAAGGCTGCTGCAACAAAGTTTCAGTTTAAGAATTTTCACATTTTCTCCTTGAAACTTTGAGAACTGAATTTTATTTTCCAGGTGTGTCAGCAGTGTAAAGACTATTTCTACACTGGGAATCCGAAGAAATTCTGCGATTGGATCCCCTTTCCAGAACACTGAGCAGACAGAGTCGGCTGGCAGCAGTAAGCAAAGAGTGACAGACGAGTCCTGCTTGGGCGAGGACAACAAGAAGAGCAGGATAGATGCAGTGGGTCTGCATGAAGAGAGAGCATTTATAGAGACCCGAGAAGCCACACAAGACCAGACGTGTACACAGGTTAAACCCCAGGAGTCCACCGGAGTGAAGACCCCCAGAGCGCAAGATCTGGTGGCCCCACTGGGTAGGAAATGGCTTTGGTTTTGGCCTTTGAAAACTTCTTAGCCTTTCCCAATAAGCCTTCCAACTAAGTTTCTTTTAGCCTAGCAGCCTGACGGAGATGTAATGTCATATTGATACCATGTGTGTGTTTAACACAAACACACTCAAGAAATTAAACTGGAAGAAATGAATACCACCACGAGAATCCTCTCATGACTTCGTTTTTCAGCATATTACTGGTGTGAAAATAAATGGCCATATCAAATCAGATTCCTAGAGATTTGTGTTACCTGAATGTAAACACGTTAAATTAATATTAAATTAAAAGATATTAACGTTTGGTAGAGTACCTACAACGAGATAAGTACTCAAGAAATGTACGTTGGAGAAATGTCACGTTTTGAAAGCAGAGCTATTCTCTACCCCCTCTCTTTGTATCTGTGGTGTACACATGTGGTAGCTGTTTAGTGAGTGAATAAATGGAGAATGGAGGGGTTCATGGCCAGCAAATGTTAACAGGAGTGGTCATGGGAAAGTAAAAGGAAGACTGGCTAATTATGCATGTTAGGACTGATGTCGATGTGGACTAGAGCTTAAATGAATTGGATGGGAGGTGGAAAGTGGAAGAAATCTGATAGCTGTGAAGTACACATTTACCTAGTTTTATTGGGTGTTTTATTTCCAGTCATCCAGGAAAATGTCATCTTTGTGTCTTAAAAAAGGCCTAAAACATTTTGGCAAGTAATATATAATCTCAATGACATGAAGAAATGTTTCATTTTCCTTTTTTCTCTCCACATTAATTAAAAGAATGGACTATTATATTCAGGCATTTTTAAAAAGAGTGGATCAAATAATTTCTCATGTTTGACTTAAAATAGTCTTGGGCTTGGAAATCTTTTTGTGTGTGTGTGTGATGCTGGGGATTGGACGCAGAGCCTCAAGCATGCTAAGGAAGTGCTCTACACCTGAGCTACCCCCCTGCCCCTGGAAGTGTTACCTGTGTGAACCGTGGTGGGGTCAGAGATTTTTGACTCTCTTGACATTTCTAAAGGTGGTCCTGAAGAGGGTATGGATGATAGGTGAGTGGTCCCGACATTTTTTCTCAAAGACGTCAGATATCACCTTCATGAATCGCAGGTCACAACATGAAATAAAAATTTATGTTCCTGGATCTTTGGGATGACACAGGTGACACGTTGTACTTTATTATTAAAGAAGTGAATTTTTACTATGAGGCCAATGCATGATGCTAGAAAGAGGTCAGACTGCCTGACAGCAGCCCTGCTTTTTCTCTGATCTTTTAGATGACACCCCGGCCCCTGCTGCCCCATTTGATCATCGTATTGTGACAGCCAAACAAGCGGCAGTCAATAGCTTGTATACTGTGAGCAAGACAGAAATCTTGGGAGGGTGAGTACTGCTCCATTTGAACAATCTGTCAGTGAGAGCAGGGGCCCTCCAGAGAAACAGAGCCTGAGGGACTCGTATGTGTTCACCGGTCTCACTCTGAGAACTAGAAGCATTAGGAGTAAACGTTGTAAGCGATGTGAACCATTCTTGGAAACTGTCGCTGATGCCAGACAGGTTGATGTGGTGACTAAACTCCATATTTATTATCTGCTTTACGTCCCATGTTGTAATGTCTCAAAGTAAGAAAAACCCGATGTGAGTCACCAGGAGGTTCAGAAGCTGTCCAGAGCCATGGCTTAAACCCCAGGAGACAAAACATAGAAATGAGTCAGTGCTATGTCTTTCTTGTGGCCTGTGTTAAATCTTTGTATCATTGTTCCTGGTTTCCCACTTCTATTGTTACTATATAAATTACTATGATCCATTTAATTGATGGATTTCCTCATTGAAGAACTTATTTGATGGTCATCTAAATGCACACTTCGCTCCCTAAAGAAGGGAGATTAGAGCTTATCAAGGAAACACATTTATACTGGGGGATCTTCTAAATCATTCACAGTCCCTCTATGATGTCTTGTAACTGAAAGCCTAGTTTACTACCATCAGCATGTCTGTGTAAATTAGGAAGGGGGAAGTAGAAAGTTTACACACATATATACAAATTTTACTTAACTAACACATAGAAAATATGCACAACTGTGACAGCACGAGTTTCTGAGATTGGTCACTAGGGTGTAGTCAGTTGATTTTTATAAAATCCCTTCTTCCTCTCCTCAGTCCATCTTCCTTCAGCTCTGTCACATGGAACCACCTGAATTTTTTCTTCCTCAGCTGGCCGATTGCAGAGAACTCCCCCTGGGACTGTGGGGATGGGCTGAGGGAGAACTGCGAATTCAAAACATGAACTGGTGCCACGGAAGTCTGAAGTCTTTGGGTCTTCAGGGACTTCAGTGGCAAGCCAGCAACTATTTCTCTGAAGGAGAATAGTTATTTGCAGTAGAAAGTTTGAAATAATTCCCAGGGTTTGTGCTGATTGTCTGGCCAAGGTTTGTCAATGTCTCCTTTAAAGTTCCTTTCTGCCTCTTTGGGACCACAGGCTCTGCTCAGTGGTGCTGGAGTGTGGACGGGGGGCTGGTCGCGTCTTGCTCTGGGCTCCACTCAACACTGGCAGCCCTAGCTGGCTCAGCAGTGAGTTAGAAGTGCACCACTGAATGTGTGTTGTTGCCTTCAGGCTGTGAAGGGATCATCAATGCTGTGCCGCCTCCTCCTTGATAGGGGACTCAAGACATAGCCGCTTCACTTTTACTTTCAGCAGAGATACTGCAACATGCCAAGGACCCCTGGATTCTCAGAACTTTTCCTGGTTCATCTCCCACCATGTAGGCCCTAGGGCTTTTGTATCCCTGCTTTAGTCTGGATTTACAGTGTCTCCCAAAGGTCGTGTTAAAGGCTCGGTCTCCAGCCCTGTGGTGCTATTGGAAGGGGGTGGAACCTTTCGGAGGTGGGGCCTCAAAGGAGGAAGTGAGGTCACTGGGGCATGTCCTTGGAGGGGAGATTGGAACCTTTGCCCCTCATGTCCTTCTTATTGCTTCCTGGTACCACGAGGTGAGAAGCCCCCTCTGTCATGCGCCATGATGTTCTGCCTCACTTCAGGCCCAAAACAATAAGAGCAGGTGACCATGGACTGAAACCTCTAAAATTATGAGCCAAAATAAGCCTTTCTTCCTTAAAGTTGTTTATCTTAGGAGTTTGCTTTCAAAGCCCAGCCTTTTGCATGTATTCAGAAAGATTCTGTGTTGTCTATAATAGTGGTTCTCAAATTTTAGTGTTCAAATGACTCACCCAAGGAATAGGCTGAAAATGCAGATTCTGGGGCTTCACCCTGGATCCCTTCCTCCGTAGGTCTGTGATCTGAGCCAGAAACCTGCATTCTTAGCCCCCTCCTCTTCCCAGTAGTTTCTGATACAAATGACACACAGGACACACCTTACCCAGTGGTACTGGGAGTTTACTGGATATAGCAGATACGCCCATGGGTTTGCCCATCCAAATTCACAAAGAGAAACACTGGGGTGACTGCCCACTGTCCACTTGGTAGGGACTGCCCCAGGTCCCTGCTAACAATGGTACATCATGCTGTGCTGTCCTCTTCTTTGGCAGAGGGCGTTTTGGGCAGGTTCACAAGTGTGAAGAGAAAGCAACAGGCCTGAAGCTGGCTGCCAAAATCATTAAGACCAGAGGCACAAAGGACAAGGTGAAGATGCGGGGGGTTCCTGGGTCTCCCCCTCCTGTCCAGTTTCCCCCATCGCACTAACACACCACGCCCTTCTCAGGAGGAGGTGAAGAACGAGATCAATGTTATGAACCAGCTGGACCACGTGAACCTCATTCAGCTCTACGATGCCTTCGAGTCCAAGAACGACATCATCCTGGTCATGGAGTAGTACGTGTCCCCTCCCTGCCCATGCGCGCTGCCCCTCTGCTTCTGACGGGTGTCAATCACATGAGTGTGTCTGTTTCACAAAGAAAGTTACCTCAGAATAGGCATCTCCCGATGTGATTCACTGCTGCGATCTGACAGTGTGGAGTATCTTAGAGCAGCTTTGCATCCAAGCTGTGTCGATGAGATCCAAGCTTACATTTCATCCTGGGTCACAGAGAGGAAAGTGATTTTTGAGCTACCTCTCTTTTTCAACATAAGGAAGTCCTTTATCCTTAGGGAATAGGTACCAAGACCCCCCAGGGGATGCCTGAGGATAGTATCACACTCCACTTATATACTATGCTTTTTTCTATACTTACATACCTATGGTAAGGCTTAATTTATTACTTTGTAACTAGTAACAGAATAAAACAATTATCACAATATACTATAATGAAATTATGTGAATGCCCCACCATCTTATCGTACTAGACGGGAACACAGTTGCCTGTGGGTAACTAAAACCTTGGACAGAAAACTCTGCTTGGGGGCGGGTGGCTGTGATCACTGATACGAAGTCCATGTCGCACCCTTGGCGACCGGGGACTAGCAGGCTTCAATTCGGAGTTGCCTTTGTAAAATCTTAACGACTGGTTAGAACGCGTCTAGTTCTGGGCCGAGGATGGAGCTCATTAACACAGCGCTTTCCTAGCACGTGTGAGGTCCTAAGTTTGATCACAAGAAAGAAAACGAGTTCTGATAAGCACAGAATTTATGCTGTGATTCAGTTCTCTCGTTTCCATTTTGGTTTTGCTTATCGTTGCGCAGTAAAGCATGTTGCATAATAAAGCATCAGTCCTAGGGAGGCGCTTTACCACTGCAGTTAGTCTGAGGCGTTGAAGGGTTGAAACCGTGCTGCTGGGGTTTAGAGAACCTCTCCCTGTGTCCTTAGAATCCTCTTGTCCCTGATGTGTGTTGGGGAATGGTACACGTAAACTCATCCCAGAGCTGTAGCCGCTGAGGAAAGGGACTTTGAGACACCCCCCCCTCCGCCATGAAACGAAGGTGCATGTGGCACTCCCAGTGCAGGAGTCCTGTGTACATAACCCGGACAGCAGAGAAGGTGGAAAAAGCGCTTCACATGTGTCTTTTTGAAGAGTCAGAGAAACCTATGCACCAGTTTGCTACAAGAAAGCCCACGCTGGTTCAGGAATAAGGCCTGAGTGCTTCGCTCCTCTTCCCTCTGTAGTGTGGAAGGCGGGGAGCTGTTCGACCGGATCATTGATGAGAACTGCAGCTTGACAGAGCTCGACACCATCCTGTTCATCAAGCAGATATGCGAGGGCATAAAACACATGCATCAGATGTACATCCTCCACTTGGACCTGAAGGTAGTGAATGTTTTCTACCCCACAAAACGTAAAGCTGTGCCAAGCCCTCCCTATGTTGGTCAGTGGGCCCTATGGGTAATATATGCCAGCTGAGGCAGTTTGCACTGTCACTGGTTGTGTTTTCAGGAATTAACGAAATCTGGATTTTTTTTGAAATGGAGTATGTATTGCTATGTTGCCCCGACTGGCCCAGAGTTCCTGAGGTTCAGGTGATGCTCCTGACTCAGCCTCCCAAGTAGCTGGGAGTACAGGCACATTCCCTCATGTCTGCAAAATCTGTATTCTTATTTTATTTTATTTGTTTGTTTGTTTGTTTTGAGACAGGATCGGCCTATGTAGTTCAGGCTGGCCTTGAACTCACTATGTAGCCCAGGCTGGGCTCAAACTTGTGACAATCTTCCTGCCTCTGCTGGTATCACAGGCATGTGCCATCACACCTGTCTCAAAATCTGAATTTTTACCTCATTCTCAACTTTTGTCACCATCTTTAGAGGCCATGTTTTGCATGTCCATCTTCAAAGGCTATTGTTCAGACTCTTGTAACTTGTCCATGCTGAAGAAATTGACACAGGAAGTGGTTTCCCTAAAAGTTTAGAATTGAAACCACCATCACCGCCACAATATCCTCGTCAGAGCCTTCTCATTAGAGTGTATCGGGTGGAGGAGTTTAGCTAACTCAGAATTCCCTAGTTGTAGTCAAACTTTCTAGAGCTCCAAGAATGCCTAGCACTCTTCTGAAGTCTTTCCAGAATCTTTGGACTTTGGGATTTACTTTATGGGTTTGGTTGGACCACTGAGGACAAACTATGGAGAAGAGAATGCAGGACAGGCAGAGGGTGTGGCTCAGATGCCAACAAGCAGGGAGGATAGAATGGGCACCATGATGGAGATGGTGGAAAGCACATGAGAGAAGCCAACCCCCCCTTATGAAGTCCCTGGAAGAACTGGACTGTACACATTCTAGTTATAACTAACAAAAGGCCGAGCCCACGTAACCCTGACCAAATCTAATGTTGGAGCTGAGCATCATGAAGTGCATCTTCTTGTGTGGCTCGATCATTTTCTCATTTCCCTGTTTGCACAGCATGACAGTGAGATAAAGTATGTATTCCATATAACATACCATCTATTGCGAGTCACCAGGGATCATGCAGCTGAATAAATCTAGCCTCCTTAAATAGGTTTCCATGGGCCTCTCTTCCTGCAACTTGGCTTCCCTCACTGTCTTGATTTATGTGCCTTGCCTTTCCCACTTGCTGTTTTGCAGGAGGAGGGCAGGGGGAAGTGGTGTATAAAATGACTAAGTCAGAGGTTAAAAGTCCTTAGTAAAGTCCTTGGCTGTGAGCTGAGTATGTTAGTGCCTGCTTTCCTGGACCAAGTATATTGTAAAGGACTTTGAGTGGCAGCTGGAGCCAGGAGCCAACCTATCATAAGCCACATTACTCTATCTGTGGCTTCGTAACATTGATGGGGGACTTGCTATGGGCGATTTTATTTACGGCTTGTGTGTAAAGATAATAATAAAGATGACAGTTGGACTAGCTTTTTAGAAAGCTCCTTGGAAGAAACAGGCTAAAAACATTAAAAGTGCCTGTCATTAGGTAGGGGTGACTTAAAAACGGACTGCTTCATATTTTTTATGTTCTACAAATCTCATTCAATGAAAATTCTTTGATTTCCTGATCATAAACATTAGTTTTGGAAGTGCCCTCAGAGCTGTTTCTTTACATTCTGCAAACTGATTTTTGGATGCTCTAGTATTTTCTGAAAACTAGACAGCTTTATACACGATAGATTAGTTATTTAAGCATGAAACCAACTGCCTTACATAGCACCCCCTTACGTATAAAATGGCTTTCACTCACAGACATCTGTTTTAGATATATTTTAGGAAAGGATTGATTTCCAAAGATATTGCATCCAATGAAATGGACTACTGGATACTGATAAAGAGACACTACATTCTTTTATAACTATGTCTTGAATTTCTAATCTTATTTGAACCTCTTCTCCACCTGGATAGGAGGTAGGAGGGAGTTGCACTCCCAGCTAAAAGATGGGGAAATGGAATCCTAGGTACTCAGCAGCTTTGCTCAGTCCTCCGACTCAGGGAGGAGTTGAAACTACACTTTGAGGGTTCTTGTCTCTTCGTTGAAAACTTTCTCTTTTATGGGTGACTTTGACTTTAAATCAAGCCCTTTATTTTTTGAAGATCTCGATACTTCTCTCCCACCAAAAGTAAGGACCTTTGTAAGACATTCTTGGGGCGCTGAGTTTAGTGCTACTGTCTGCTCTTCTCCCGCTTGGCCCCAAGCTTGTCAGATTAGCAGGGTAAAGTCTTACCAGAGTCTAACTCCAAGGGAACACTTCATCGAGGGCTGTAGGCTTTGAGACCAAACTCAGCAAAACCTTAGATTTTCTGAAGATGAGGAATGAATAGGAGAGAAAAGCCTGCCTCTAACACGCGACTTTCCCATAAACCAAGCACAAAGGGAAAATCTAGAGATTGGGAACGTTTATGTTATATTCGTTCAATGTGGTTGTTTAAATGAATCAGGCCATTTCTCTTGGAACTCATAAATCTTTGAGAAAACTATTCCTCCAAGACAGGGGAATTCATACTTAATAATTTTAGGGGGGCTGATGTCAAGTCTGAGCTGGCCTCCGCTGTGGAATGAGGTCCTGAAACAGCTTGTGCTCTGTCCTCCCTCAAGGAGGCCTCTGCCTGAACTCATGCATTATGGTCAACTGCAAAACCATGGAGAGGGACAGGCTGGGTAATGCAAGGTTGGCAGGGTACTCGAGACCTCATCCACCACATAATTAGAGGAGAAAATGCCCACACAGAAAAGCCAGCCCCTAGTGAAAGGCCTGATATGTTTTTCCTGAGCATTGTTGTATTTTTAGTTGTGGTTCAAGAACAATTTGAGTGAAGGATAGTTGTTTTCATTGCTAATGTGTCTCTTTCTCCTGGCAGCCTGAGAATATCCTGTGTGTGAATCGGGATGCTAAACAAATAAAAATTATTGATTTTGGATTGGCCAGAAGGTATGTGTGTTTGGACATAGGTGTAGGAACAAAGTTAGGGGACATGACTGGTGCTCATTGTTTGCAAAGATAAATCTAACATATCCTTTATTTCCATGCCCTCATTTAGAATTAATTTAACAAAAGTCATGTTCAATCTTACCTTGCTGAATTGCAGATTTTAGTGTTTAGAAGCTTCCACAATGCATGTAATAAAAATGTGAGAAATTACAAACTTAATGCAGTGAGGCTTATTAAGTCAGAAGCCATTAATTTAGCATTTGAAGAGTTTGTCTTAGTTTTTTGTGTTTGTTCCATCTGGAAAGAGAAGGGCTACTGTGAGACTGCAGGGTTCTAGCACATAGAAGCTTCGCAAGTGTTTGAAGAGTTTACGTGAACATATTCACAATTCAGCATGGTTGCCTGCCTCAAAGAAGGGCTATAAATTATCACAGCATTCTATTTATTCATTAACACAGGCTTATCCAAGCCATCTACATGCCAGGGTCTATATTGGCTTTCTTTTTGTCATACTCTATAATTCAGATGTTCTGATTATTCCCAGTGGCTTTCTCTATAACTGTTTCAGGTTATTAAGGATTTATAGAGTGAATTTTGACTCTTGAAACCTATGGGACTTCTCTGCAAGTTTCCGACACTGACACAAATATGCGAGCTCCTTAAAGTCTATTTAGTTTAAATTCACTGGATAGCTGAGGTGTTTTGTCTCATAGACCGTGTCTTTGCAGAATTCATGAGTTTCGATTTTTGATTGACACTTCCCATCCTTCCACTTCGTCTCCTCAATTCCAGGTACAAACCCAGGGAGAAACTGAAGGTGAACTTTGGAACCCCTGAATTTCTCGCCCCCGAAGTTGTGAACTACGATTTTGTTTCCTTCCCTACAGACATGTGGAGTGTGGGAGTCATCGCCTACATGCTGTAAGCAGCTTCAGTCTCTCTCACACAGGTGTCTTCCATCTGTGGCCATTCTTTGAGGTTGGCAATTTTGAACAAAAGCCCTAATTTAAGTCTTTAAAAAATACTATACCATACTTAATTGCTGTCTAGGTTCTGTTGAATCCCGTGGATGGAAGGAGTAATTTCTTCCCCCACATCATCTTAAAAAGTGAATGTATGTCCTCTTCATGGATCACTTTGATTCCTAGGACATCATCTAAAGCCCTAAAAGTAATTAAAAAAGAAAACCCCATGTACTGAGCTACTGTTCAGTGCAGCTACACAAGCCACGTACTGATCTTCTAAATGACTAAATGACTCATGCTAGCCTTACTCCTCAGAGGTGACATTCCTGGCATTTGCCTTCTGAGTACGTGACAATATCTTGCCAGCTGCAAACTGCTTGAGCAAGGAATGTGTACTATTTTTGAGATTCATATCCCAGTGTAGCTGCAGCCTTCGCTGCCGCAGTTGTTTAATTAGGACTTGGGATGGGGGAGGAAAGCATTTTCTGGTTGCAATAATAGGTTATAAAATTATGCTTCTTTGTTAGGTTATTTTCCTTCTCTCCTTTTAAATGACAACCAGAAAGCAACCTGTGTGTAAAGGATTTGAGACTAATTTTAAAAATACTCACTCTGGATCCTGTGTCCTGCAGACTTAGTGGTTTGTCCCCTTTCCTGGGTGATAATGATGCAGAGACGCTGAACAACATCCTGGCATGCAGGTGGGACTTAGAGGATGAAGAATTTCAGGACATCTCAGACGAAGCCAGGGAGTTCATCTCCAAGCTCCTGATTAAGGAGAAGAGGTAACTCAGGTTCATCCTGCGCTCTGGCAGAAGCAGGCATAAACAAGAAGCAGTACGAACCACCAGGGCCATTAGAATCCATCCTCCTCGTGTCATCTGTGACGCCTGTGCAAGTCGGAAGCATGACTGAGGCTTGGTTTGTCTCTGATCTACTGAGATCTGGGGCCTTATTTCACTTCTGCATAAATCTGTGGTACGTGGAGATAATAAGCACTATTTCACAGATGTGCAGCTGAGTGTGAGCGCAGTGATGGCCCGTGGCTCATGTAGAGCAGATTCCGAGGCAGGGACTTTGAACCCACAGCCAGCCCCTGCCCACTCCCGCATTAATATCTAAAGAGCAACCCTGGGCGCCTGGCTTGTCTCGAAGTCAATATTTGTACGAAGCTAAGGTCAAAGCCAAATATCACTATTACAGAATAAATTTCAGGGGTACAAAAATAAACCTAAATGTTATTCAGAGTCTAATTATGAGTACAATGTTCTTGTTAACCTTCTAGTGGCCACACTTTAAAACTTTGACTTTAGAGTAGTAACAGACATATTTTCAGCACTGTCAGCTGTTGGAATGCTCTGGGGATCCAATCCAGAAAATTCATGGTACTAATCGGGATTGCATTTCCAATGAAGGTTGGTGGAAGTGAAGTTTTTTTTTTTTTTTTTTTTTTTAGTAACTGCTGCCTGTTTAGGGCCCTGTAATGGTGACCATATCAACACAGTCCCTGAAAGTATGCCATCACTCCTCTTTGAGTCTTACACTTAAATATTTCATACCTAATGAGGCAACCACATTGAAGCAGTTCTACAAACTGAAGCTTCATGGCTACTGAAAGCTACTTGATACGGTCCAGAAACAGATTTCAGATGGTTGCACTCAGTTTTTATTTTGACTTTTTATCTTAATATGATAGATATTAGCACAGCAAGTGAGTTTACAAGGCTTAGAAGTAGAATATAATATAATCTTCATTATCCTTCTTTATGTAACTTTCTCAAATGTGTAAACCATTCTTAGCTCTAAAAGGATGTAGTATCTTCACAAAGGAATCTAATGCATTCTGTCTTAATTGCATTAACTCTATCTCCCTATTGTAAACTCTTCAAAACTTCTTAATTCAAAAGTTAGTAATACATATTTGAAAGATTTAATGCATAAATTGCTTCTGTAATCATCAAGAATCATTTTGATGTAGCATTTTGTTCTTACAATAATATGAATTTACTCTTGTACTGTCTGTTAGGAGCTCAATTCAGGAGGCTCAATTTTATGTCATAAGAAGGCTCCACATACAATATTTGGAGTAGACGTTCAATTATTAACAAGAATTTTGATCATTTGTCTTGCTTGTCTTACCAATGTCGTTATCCTGATTGGATCTGATGGTCATCTATGCTGCCATCCATAACACACAATTCCAGAAGAGATAGACTTTACTGTGAATTTGGCATTTGGCCATCTGGTCTACCAAAGGTGCAGGCCAGACCAAAGATGAATTGCAGCTGCTGGCCTTGTTGGGCGTGTTCCTACTAATAAACCTCTGAATTTCCCTTTAGTTGGAGAATAAGTGCCAGCGAAGCTCTCAAGCACCCCTGGTTGTCAGACCACAAGCTCCATGCCAGACTCAATGCACGGGTGAGCAAGGCCTCTTTGTTTTTCCTCCTGTTTTCCTGTCTGCCTGTCTTTGGATGATCGGAAGCTGCATTCATCTTAACCTTCCAAGAGGCTCCTTCTGATGCTTTTGCTTACAGCCTGCAAATCTTGGACTAATGTTAAATTGCTTAAAATATTTTATTGAGCAGTTTGTACTTTTAAAAAACAATGCTGATTACATTGTTTATATATGTTTAACAGAATGTTATTTGCAGCATATGTGCTTATTATTAAATCTTTGTATCCATTACTACATCAGAATACTATGCACATAAACACACACACACAAACACACACACACATATATGGGCTGGTATGTATATATGTGTAAAATTACGGTTTGGGCAAGACATGCTGATATACTTTCAGGAGAAATGTTTCATAAAACAGAATTCATAATTCTAAATTCCCTGGTTACCTGATTTATTCTGTTCTGGGCGCCAAATCTTTTTTTTTTTTTTTTTTTTTTCGTTTTTGTGCTAGGGATTGAATGCAGGGGCTCATGGCATGTTCGGCAAGAGATCTACCTCTGAGCTACATCCCGAGCCCTTTTTTAGAATTTTCTTTTGAGGCAAGGTCTTGCTGAGTTTCCCAGGTTGGCCTTGAACTCATGATTCTCTTGTTTCTGTTTCTAGTCAGCTGGAATTACAGACATGCACCTCCAGTCTTTAATACTCAGTTTGGTCCAGATGCCCGTAAAAACATACGTGGAGGAGACTTTTACCAGACATGAAAGACTGAAGTATTTGTTGAGAACAAGGGCGCCTACATCTGTACTAACTTCTAACAGTGAAATCTCTTTCTATTCCTGTTGCCGAAATGTTTATATCACAACTCTTCATGCGACTCTTTGGTGCAGATTTCTTTCCTGGGTTTCAGACTCACATATCCACCTGTGCACTAGATGTTTCCACTTGGGTCTTCTCAGCCCTAACCCAAACCCGTGCCCCACCCCCAACTCACCTCCTCCTTTACTGTCTTCTCAGCGAAAGATGCCACTGAGTGGCATCAACAGACCCTTTATTTCTTCCTTCTCCCTCATTCCCTCATCCTGTATTTAATTTACGTCCAATCCTGTACCTTATTACCTCTGGAATCTGCCCAATTCTCTCCATCCCCACGGTTGTCTTGACCTGGGACGTCTGTCCCCTGAATTGTGATGGTAGCTTCCTAACTGGCTTCTCTGTCTCTCTCGGGTTGTTTTCCAAATAATTGTGGATTCTAGAAATAACACAGATACTGATACATGACATTTAAGTAACTGCTCTCAACATTTAGGATGGTTAGCTGGGTGGGAGGCACATAAATGTAATAAGCCATCCATGCCTTCGGGCTCACGGGGGACAGGTCTGACACACACGTCAGTAGGGTGGCTGCCGCTGGGGCCTCACATGGTGTGTGCTCAACACATTTTCATTTCCTCCACTTTTTCTCCTCAACCTCCCTACTCCCTGGGGTTTGGAATGGAACTTTTCCCCTGACCAACAAACCTTGGAATGACTGTGCTTCAGGTATTCAGTTTTTCCACATCCAGTTTTTATTGAAATTAACTCTATTTCTAAATTCAGCATCAGCACTGAGTTTTATTTGTGTCTGAATATACCTTTCCTTGATAATTGGTACGGATGCCAAGTAAAAATAGACTTATTACCTAGCCAGTACCTCATCCAGACTGCATAAACTGCTTATTAGGGTAACCAACTTATTTTGAGCCCATTTTCCACCAACGTATTTTTATCCAAGCTTATTGGTGTCCAAATACATTTTGACGTGGCAGGACAATATAGAAACCACAGCAGAAAATTAATGACATTTGCACACCCTAAAGAGAGCTTAAAATATTTTTTAAACATGTAACAACAAAAATCACCCTTTGGTTACTCTATCCAACTGCTGGTACCCGAGGTGAATAAATATTTCAAGAATGCTGGCAATTAAAACAAAAACAAATTCTCTTCTATAAGTCTAGTTATTAAAGTTATCATTATGTGACACTGTGACAATCACTGCCCAAACTGCTTTACAAAAATTAACTCATGTATCCCTCATGCCTAACCTATGAGGCAGGCATTCATTATTAGTGTGCCCATTATGTAGTTGAGAAGATGGAGGAGGGGATAAATTCTGGAATTTGGGGTAGACCTTTGCCACCCTGTTATTGTACTGAGTGAAGGGAGCCTGAATCATCTTTCTAGAACTGTTCTTATGCTGTACATATTTGGTACTACTGAAAGCCAATATTCAAACAATATATTTTATTTTTCACTGAAAAACGGGTTGAGTATCCCCTATCCAAAATGTTTGGGACCAGAAGTGTTTCAGATTTTGAATTTTTTTCTGATTTTGGAATGTTTGCATACACATAATGAGAAATTTTAAGAGTAGGTACACAAGTCTAAGGGTGAAATTCATTTATGTTTCATATCTACCTTATACACATGACCCAAAAGTAATTTTAAGCAATATTTTTTGTGAACGTACATTTGGACTACTACTTGTCACATGAGGTCAGGCATGGAACTTTCCACTTCTGGTGTCATGTTGGCACTCCAAAAGTTTCCGATTTTGGAATATTTCAAATTTCAGAGTTTTGGATTAGGATGCTCAGCCTGTATGGAGACTAAGTTTTTCCAGAAGATTTATTTGTGGAATAATCTTTGTTCTGATATGTTATCTAAAATAAGAATTTACCTTTATGCTGAAAATTTAATTCTAGTCCAACAGGGCTTACCATTTGACCTAAATTCTATTTTTAAAATATTTTATACCTTCTTATTTATCTCTTTTCATTGGATCATGTGTTCTTAACCACTTGAGCATGCCAACTGTGCTTAAGCACTTCCCCCCTTAGAAGTGTGGTCCTGAAGTTCCCTGCCCTGTCTCTTAGGCTCGACATGACATGTGGTGGTCCCAGCCTTTTTTATGTCCCCAGCTGTAACCCATCTCCCATCAGAAGCAGCTCTTATCCAGGTCCTGTCAATTAAGGCCAGAGTTAAAGGCCATCTTTTTTATTTTATTTTTTTACTATGGCTTTTCTCGGTCCCTAAACTGAAAGTTCTTGTTTCTTTTTTCTTTTGTTTTCTTTTTTCTTTTTTCTTTTTCTTTTCTTTCTTTTCTTTTTACTCTCTCGGTGGCACTTACATTGCCCTTGTCTACTACTAGAATTGAATGTTTTTGGAAGAAACCACCCCTGGTCTGACTCATCTTTGCAGTCATTGCAGCCCTACTATCACAAATATGGGCCCTTGTGCTTGGTCACAGTGGGTTTTGATAAGAAACACATGTAAAAGTTAAGTGTGACTGGGGCCTAAGTGTGTTGACCCTGGCCCTAAGGAAGGAGGAGGGGAAGTGATGAGGGGGTGCTGTTGGAGAGTGGGGGGCATGCTGCAGCTGGGTGGGGAGGGTGGAAGTGTGACTGCTCAGAGGTGAGCAGGAATTTAGACTTCAAGAATATCTCTTGAAGAGCATTTTTACCGAGTAGCAAATTATTGACTCTTCTTGTGTTCCTGTGTGTGTTCTGAAGTCAGGAATGATGGAAACAGTTCTAATCCTTCCCCAAATATCTCCTGGTTTCCCTAGAAGAACTGCAGCTCCAACGCTCATAATTTTATGACCAAATAGTCCGTGGAAGATGCTCCTTGGAAAGGTTGGTATCAAATCCTTTTTTTTTCCTGAGAAGAAAGAAAATTGGGGGAATAATTAGGGTTACAATCTGGGAAATCACAGATTCAAGCAGTCTTGAAAATGTGCTTCCCTAGCTGCGGGCGGTTTCCTGAAGAGGTGTGTGTGTCACTCTCCAGCGCGAGAAACGGGAAAGACTTCGAGTGGTTTTGGGAGAGATGCTGTGGGAAGCAGGGCAGCATTTCACCTGGTGTGTAGGGGGATCCCCAAATTCAGGTTGCTGTGTTTGCACCCTGGCTCTGCCATGTCCTAGTGGAAGGAGCTCGGTTCCTTGCCATGTGGGGTGAGGTCGTCTCACTGCCTAAGCTCCTTGCGTGGCCCTGGAGAGATCATCTAAGCCAACTCGAGGCCAAGGCTAGAATGTGGAACATGGCCAGGGCTAATTATACTCCGTAATTAGCATAGTAAGTTCCAGTCTCTGACCAGAAACTGTCTCCGGTAGTCCTTACAATTGTATCTAGATGAGGAAACCAAGTCTCAGGACGCAGAAACTAAATAATTCATCTAAAGGCATGCAGCCAGGAAATGGTAGAGCATGGCTCTCTCTATTGTTTTGGAAGCTAAAGCCAGATTTTATTTTACCCCTTCGAGCTGCCTCTGACCTTGGCCTGGCTCTCTGACCTCCCGGAAAACCACTGCACATAAACATAGATGTATGTTCTATGCCTCTCTTGGAGTTTTGTGGAATTACTAAGGATAGTTTTACATGTGAATACTTTCTTTCATGTCAGTAATCTAGCTCAAACTATACCCTAAAGGTTAAGATTATAGAAGTAGCAGTGCATTAATGAAGATGTCCTTGTAAGGAGCCATCAACCCTCTAGCTCCCTAATCTCGGGCAGTAAGTTCGTAGCCATTTTTGCAGCTAAATTTTAATAACTACATAGGATTTACGATGTGTAAATCTATGTTCTTGCTCCCCACTGCTCTTAATTCCTCACTGCCCCCTTTTGCAGTTCTGGGGATTGAACCCGGAGCGTTTTGTATGCACTATTCAAATGCTCTACTACTGAACTACCCTCAGCCCCCACTGGACTTAATCCCGTATTCTGATCTCCATATTTCTGGGCTGGAGGTCTTGTCTGTTTGGCTACGTGTATTCTTGTGAGAACAGTCAATGGGAAGGCTGGTGCTTTCTATTTACAAGGACCATTCTTGCTTGTTAGCAATAACAAGGGTGATAAAGTTATGGGAAGCAGAGGAGGTCATTTTGTTCCAAGAATCCTGGTGCCCTGGGTGTGGGTTACTGCGCTCAAGGATTCCTTCATGGTGAATCGTGAGTGCCCAGGGCCCAACGGGGCCAGGACCCTGTTTGTTCTCGCTCTGCTCTCTCCCTTCCTTCACCCTCTCCCCCAGAAGCAGTTTGTCCCCAGCCACCACAAACCCCAAAGGTTTGCCACAAACCACCTTCCCACCAGAAGTGCTAGAGTTGCTTTTGAGGCCTGGTGGGAATGCATTCGCTGGGTGACAGGGGTTGCATTCCAAGGCAGGCCTGTCGCCAGGCCCTGGCAGGGAGAGAACGGGGAGGAAATGGTTGTTGGAGGAGGTAGAGTCCTTCTACACCAATGCCAGTGCTCTGGACTCAACGCGATGGAGGAGAGGCAGCCCAAGTCGTGACGGTTATGCAGAGCACAAGACGGAAGTGTCGGAGTGGGCACCCGAGTGCAGTCAGTTGCGACCCTTCCGGGAATTGCAGGGTGGGGCCCCTCTGGACTCAGGTTCGCCTCTAGATGTCACCCCGGCCACTTGCCTTGCTCTTCAGGGTTCTCCTGTGGTTGGGTCACAGAAATTCACCTGAGTCTATCTGCTGGCCAAGGAAGAATCATCACAGATCCTCACGATCTGGGTGCTCCCTCGTTTCCGTACTTTCTCTTTATTCTTCTTGTGGTACTGGGGCTGGAACCCAGGGCCTCACACATGCTGGGCTCCCCAAACCTCTACATTTTAATTTTTAATTAAGATTTAAATTTAAGATATTAATTCTTGGAGCAAATTTATTTGAGAAGTTATAAAACATTGTTCTTCACAATAGTATCCCTTGCCAGAGTGAGATGAGGTTTTTTTGGCAAGAAGCAGTATGAATGAAACCAAATTTAAGATAATATTGATTTTAAGAATCCGGTGGTTGAAGATTATTCCTGTGGAAAAAGACAGCATTCCAAGCCCTAGGAATAAGGCATGATCTACAATGTAAATTAAGGCATATAAATCTCCTTCAATTTGTTAGAGGTTTTTTGATGAGTCGAGGAACCACTCCAAAAATCGACCTGGTGGCACTCAGTTCATTGCTCCCTGCCTGCGACTTCTGCCAACCTATGAGACCTACATTTAGGACGCACTTTCAGATCCATAGGAAGGATTTAGGGCAGGAAGCAGAGTGGCCCCGGAACAATGGTGTTCATAAAGCAAACAGAAATACAATCCGCTCTGTGTGTCCATGGGTTCCTATCTTCAGATCCAACCAACTGTAGATTGGAAATATATAGATAAAAAATTGCATCTGTGCTAAATACGTACAGACTTTTTCTTCTTGTCATTATCCCCTAATTAAATTGTATAATAACTATTTGCATAGTGTCTGAACCGTATTAGGTGTTGTAAGAAATCTAGAGATGATTTAAAGTATATGGGAGGATCGATGTAGCTTCTTTGCAACACTGCACCATTTTATATAAGGGATGCGGACACCTGTGGGTCCTGGCATCTGCAAGGGCCCCAACACCAGCCCCCGGGGATCCCAAGAGAAGGCTGGATTCGCTGTGAGACCTGAATTCTCACACTGATGCTGGGATCCAGCTGTGGTAACAGCTCAGGAGCCGAGCTTCAGATGAAACAAAGAGGCCTTGTCCCTCGCTATAGCAAGCAGTGCTAAAATATCTCCCATAAGCTAAAAGGAAAAAGAAAAAGAAATAGAAACCCAACGACGGTAAGCAGTTGAATCTGTCGAGAAGCCCCCCCCGCCTGCCCCATACACACATACATTATAAAAGCATGTCATCTGTGGTTTTCCTAAGGGGTACAACCAACTAATTACAATTTTAAAAGTCCTGCTGAATTAACAAGATTCATATTTTGTTTGCTTTGCAGGAAAACTGCTGTGGTTGCTGCTGCTTTGAGAAGACTTTTGGAAAATTCAGCAGTTCGGATGACTTGACCCCCAGGATGACTGGCAGCTGGCCGCAGCAGAGGAGCCCTTGAACCTGAACTGGGAGCGCCTCTGCCTCGCTCAGCCGGGGCACCTATGCCAGTCCCCGGGGTGCAGGCAGACCCCAATCCTACATACTGCATGGTGGGGAGATGTGTCCCTGCCTCCTTGAGTTATTTTTTAATTATTTATTTATTTATTTTTTAATTTTTGGATGTTAGTCACTAGGGCAGGGGTTTGTTATGCCTGCTATTTCTCGAATTATTAGAGCAATCAGAGTTGAGATTTATTTGAGATTTAAGAACCTGGAGGCTGCATTCAGAGGCAGAAAGTGGCTTCCAGTCATTAACCTGTGTCTCTCAAAGTGGTGATTATATCTCTAGGAAAATTCTCAGTTTGGCACACCCATGAACACTTCTCGATTGGTCTGAGATCAGGTGAATTCAGTGGGTAAATAATTTGCTTGCTGGAACATACGCCTTCTTTGAATACTGAAGCAAAAGGCATCAGACATTGTCTCTTCCGTTTATTCTGAAGTCTCCCGCAAGCTCATCGGTTTCTTCCAAGTAGCTGGTTCTGCTTTCAAATTAGTGATGCTTTTTCATGATGTGCTTCCTGTTCCCGTCTGACGGGCCATTTGTAAATTTACAAAGACCAATAATTGCACCTGTGCAGTCTCCTCTGACTCCGAGGCTTGTGAAGAAATAGCAGTCAGACAGCGAAGGTGAAGGACCCTCTGCCTCTCAGCTCGCTCTTTGAGCACAACAATGATTTCCAGTTGGAAGCTTCTTATTCCTAAACTCTCGAGCCATTTCCTGACAGTTATTTAATAAGGGGCATGAGTGCTACTGTGGGTGGCATTTGGGGTACAGAAAGGCACGGAGCTGAAAGAGCAAAATGTGTGCCATTTCCTTATGAAGCAGGAACGATCCAGAGCCACCCTGGGGTCCCACTGCATGCACCACACCACGCTCACCATCAGCCCTGGGACCTTTCCTCAGTTTCCATTTCCAAATACTGCTGTGTTAGCAGGGTGTGGTGGCAAATGGCTGTGATCCCAGCAGTCTGGGAAGCTGAGACAAGAGGACCACATGTTTGGGCCCAGCCTGGGCAATTTAGCAACTTAGCAAGACCCTGTCTTAAGATAAAAAAATTTTTAAAAGGGCTGGAGATACAGCTTGGAGCAAACACCAAACAGACCAAAGAACTAATGCTGTTGTGTCGAAGTATGCTTTAACAACTCCTTGATGTTTAGCCCAACATATGGTCTAGGCTACTTCATTGCGACAGCAGTGAAGGGTGCATAGCAAGAGTTGCTTGGTGGCTCTATCAGGAAGGCAGGTGAACTCTCCTCCCTTCTCTCTCGCCCAACATAGCCAGTCCTTAAAGTGTGCCCATGACCAACACATGACATCCCTCTCCTCATGCATAAGATAGAGCAGAAGTGGAGGTAGCGGCAAACAAGCACTTTCATGAGGGCCGCGGGCCGACGTCCCAGTGCTGCTAACTCTACAACTCCTCTCCAGCCTCCATGCTCATGAGACAATGCATTTCTTTCCCTTGGCCAATGCATTTAGCCAAGGTTGGTTTCTTCTATTCTTGTTATGCGATTAAGCTTCGAATGTTTAATTTTATTTAAAAAAAAAAGAAAAGGGAAAGAAACACACCACACACACATACACACACACACACACACACACACACACAGCCAGGTGACTGAAGAATTCCATTACTGGGCTACGTTTACCTGATGCTGTTCGTCGAGTCAGGAAAAATCCAAGGCAGGGTGTGCATTAATGCTTCTAGACCACAGGGAAATGATACTCAGTCCAATGCTAAACAGGACGCGGAGGTCTGGCCCGGGGCTCGGATTCTCCCCTGCGTCCAGCAGGTCTTCTGTGGGACGGGCAGCCTGCATCCCGCCTCCATTCTGATTCCCAGAGGCAGGGAAATTGCCCCACACCCTGCCAAACACGGCAGGGAGAGCTCAGATGAACGACAACATGATTTCTTTGCCAAATGAATGCACTTGATGACCCTGTAGTTAGCAGAGGTGACTTTCTTATTTCTTGAGGCTTGGAAAGGAGAAGGGACCTCATTTGAATCTGTCGTTAAAGTCCCACATGTGGATGGGAAGGTGTCCCCATGCCAGCAGGGCGCCTTTTATAGGAGAGCTGAGGGTGGTCTGCATTGCAGAGTCGATGCCCACAGTCTAGAGCTACGTAGAGGGGGGTTATCAGGCTAGTGATCCTCCTGTCCCTGCTCCATGTCCATAGGGCTCCTCCAGCAGGGGCCTGTAGCTTGGTAGGTTGCTGCCCTGATAGGGAAAGGGGGCTTTGCAAAGCTGGGTAATCAAAGCAGATGCAAGCGTGGGCTCAGAGAAGCCAGTCTGGCTAGACTGGGGCTTTTGCGATCGATTTTTCCAAAAAGTCGTCAGGATCTGAGAGCCTGGATTTTGCCTCCACCCTCTTAATGGACAGCAGGGCTTCACTCACTCTCACTAGGAAGTGCCCATTTCTTTACAAAGTGGAGGAAATTAAGTGTCGATGTGGCACTTCCACGTCTGGAGAGAAATAACCCTCCCCATCATTAAGAAAAGTACGTACCCGCGTTTACAGTTTGGGAGACACCAATACTTACTAGAATCTGCTGATATTAAAAATCAGGGAGAAAAAGGGCCCCTGCTCTTATTTGTTACATAAAAAACTTAGGAAGGGATTGTCATCTGATCTAACTCAAGGTCGAGATTTCCAGGTTGGAAATTGGGTACCACACGTGTCTGGTGAGAACCATGGCTTTGCTTTCTGTCCTTAAACGTGTAAATAGGCACGCTGCTGTTATCGTGGCAAATGTTGATGTTTTGAAAGATGTATGGCTGCTTCCACTTTCATCTAATTTATGGAAATCAGTGTAGCATTTTTGTTCTCATTTTGGAATCAAATTATGGATTTCAGAGTAGGAAATGAGAATCCTGCTCTTTATTTCATTACTGTTTTTGCTTTGTTTTGTTCTGTCCCCACAGCTGCCTCTGCCCCTGCCCCAGCCACTTGGCAACGCTTGCCAGTGTGCATACCTCTGCTTGCGTAGTTTGGGCTACGCATCAGCTCTCTTGGAAAAGTCCTTTGTAGAAGTGTGAGGCACAGGAAGAGCAGGCCCCGGCGGGCTGCAGTGGTCACGCTTGGTTCAGCTCCGTGTCCCTGGCCACCCCACCATCTGTGTGGGCGGTGACGCGGCCCAGGCTCCCTTCTCTGTATCTCCAATTCTCCCTACTTTGCAATTGTTCCTAAAAAAATTTGTTTTAATCTTCTTTCTCTTTTCCTTACGTGAAAATCAAAACCATCTTCTCCATCATGACAACTCCTCTAAGGCCTTCAGTTTATTTTTGGTGCTGGGGATTGAGCCTAGAACCTCACATATGCTAAGTTTATGCTCTACCACTAAGCCACACCCCTATGCCCACCCCCAAGGCTTTCTTTTCTCTCTTTCCCTCCTTCCCTTCCTCTCTTTTTTTCAATGCTAGAACCTAGGGCTTCACACATGCTAGGCAAGCACTCTAGCACAGAGCTACGTCCTGTACATCCTCAGCCCTTTATATTTTGAGGTAAGGTCTTGCTGAATTGCCCATTGCTGGCCTCCACTGTACAATCCTCCTGCATCAGCCTCCAGAATAGCTACGATTACCCTCATGTGCCACCAATGCCCAGCTTACTTTTGAGGTCAGAACTTTATTTATGAAGGGCAAACCCCTTTCCATCCTAAAAGAAAATTGATGCTGGACGTATTCAGTGTTGAGCTACTGCATTTAGATCACTTCCTTGCGTAGCTTGAAGTCTACAGTTTCTCACATTAGAAGTGCCAGTGTGTGTCCTTGCTCCATTTTAGTGAGGTGTGTTTTGAGTAAGTAGTCTTTATCTAGGCAGATTCACCTTCCATGAAGGCTTATAGCTCAGTTACTCCTACCCATTCGAAAGAGCAGAAAACACCCCATCCCTGCGAGTGCAAGTGCTGGACGTGGACATATATGGGCATCATCCCAGCTGGTAGATGTCAGTAAGTCTTTCTGATGAGGCTTATCCATGTAGATAAGAATTTAAAGTGGATTCGTAAGTGGTGACTGCATATATGATGTATATTTTTATTTCTGAACGTAGATGCATCCTGCTGTATATCTTTTCCTTATAAAGATGTACTTCGGGAGTCATGTGTATATATTATATTAAAAAACAATCATGGACCTTATTTATCCTTTGTTAATGAGTAAATTATTCAATAAAGTAGACTTGGAAAATGCAATACAAACCCTCTCCTTTATGACAGGGTCTCATGACGTGCTACAATTCCCATGACATTAAGAGCCCGAGGTACCATAAAGGGGCCTCACATTACAGGGGCTCCCGAGCAATCCCCAGGAACCGCAGCCACGGGGTGGGGGGGGGCAAGAGCAACTGCCGGGCTTGCAGGTGAATATAATGGACCAACTCGGGATTCCGGGCTTTGCCCATCAATACAGAACTATTGACTCAGATACATGTAAAATGCCCCCTGCCAGACCAGTGCATGGTACATTATGAGGGCAGCTGCAATGGTCTGATCCCTTTAGTGGAGCTTAGTGATGTCCCTCAGGCACAGCAAAGGGTCTGGCTGGGAAAAGCCACCGGGCAAGAAGTGGCCCTGCACCAAGGGTGCAGCCTCACTTTCTGGGGTCAGTACCCAGTCTGAGAGGCAACTGTTCTGCTTCCAGGTCGGCGTGCAGCGCTGTGACCACACGTGGATCCAGGCCAACACTCCTCTCCTTGCCCAGCAGTGTCCCCGCCTAACCTGGCCCTCTGGAGTTTCATTGCCTCAACTGCAAATGGGGGTCGGCGTATCTTAGCGTGAGAACGTAAAGCAGACCTGCCCCTCTCTCTCGAACCTGGCCTCTCCCCACTCAAACCTGCAAGCCAGGCATTCTGACCTCTTCCCCAAATGCAGGACATCTCACTGAGCCCCATATTGGCGCAACATAGGTTCCAACAGGCAGCTCCGTCCTTCCCCATGCGAGACTCTCAGTTTGAGAGTTTCGGGACCTTCCACCTGGGGAGGAAAACGCATCCTTTTCTTCTTCCTGGGTGAAGTGGAACAGGAAATCTTCCTCCCATATCACAAAGCGGGGCACTGACTCCTTCACCCCAACCCACTCCCCACTCAGAAAGGCAACATCAGCCATCCCACGACACCATGATCCGGACCTGTTAGGAAGACAAGGGGCTGCTGGGATTCCTCCTCCTCCTAATGTGGGCGGGGCCCCCGGAGAGCTAATAATCGATTTTCTCCAGCATTGCTTGTACAGGGTTTCATGAAAGATACTGCTCCATATTTAGCTGACTCGTGGCTTCAAGTGCAGCACTCAGGGCTTCTGAGCTCCTCAAAGGTCTTCCAGTTATTTCTAGACACCCAAAATGTCCTTACACAAGCCTAGGAGCCAGTGCATCAGGGACAGTGGCCTGTCCTGTAGGACACCCCTGAGGCCACCTCCCTGCTCCATTCTACAGACACAGCTGCCCCCACCCCCATCAGTGCTGGGCCACCAAGTGCCTCTCCAGAGGCCGTCCATCAGGAAGGCACAATGACGTCTTTGCTGGAGTCCCTGCCACACGAGTGTGACCTGCGCTGCCATACAGAAGAGTGGGGCACAGTCCCCACCGAGTGTCAGCCTCATTCCTTGTCCTCAGACAAACTGAAGTGGGTGGGGCTGTCACAGTGGTGATCTGGGGAGCTAGTCGAAGCTTCCAGCAGTGAGGGACAAAGAAACAATCTCCCCAGCCCTGGAACCTGCCTGCCAGGTGGTGCTTAGACAATGAAAGCAAGATGCAGGCCGCCTTCTATGCAGACGTGAGCAGCAGGTGTGATCAGATGGACCGCACAGTGCTCAGCTGGTGACGCCCAGCTCCCTGGCCTTTTCGGCTCTCTGAAAGTGAACTGCAGGAAAGGTTCGCTCAAGACTAACGTGACAGTGTCTGTCTGCAGCAAGCCATTAGTTTCTGACTGCAAGATCCGGCTAACTCTCTGGCTGGACCAGGTGACAGCACCCTCTGTACATGGCTGAATATGGGGTCAATGGAATTCCAAGGATTGAGAGTCACTCCCAAGACTACAGACTCCTGCACTGATTGTGCAAAAATTATATTATTATGCAAGCCTTCTGTGGTGGTAAAACTTGTAGTACCAGCTATTTAGGAGGCTGAGGCAGGAGAATTGCTTGAACCAAGGAGTTTGGAGCCAGCTGCGTAATATAATGAGCCATACCTCTTACAAAAGAAATATATTCTTATTCTTATACTCTTATTCTTTATCTAAGGATGTAAGTATCTGTACATTTCTGGGCAATCCGCACACATTAAACACTTTCTATTTCACTTTTTTTGGGAGGGTTGGACCTGAGCATTGGACCAAAAACCTTCACACCCTGCTACATTCCCCACCCTTTTTAAAATTTAAAAAATTCTGAGCAGGGTCTTGCTAAGTCACTAAGTTGCCCAGGCTGAGCAACTAAAAAAATCACTTGTTAGTATCCACCATATGATTTAAAACTCCTCTGGTGTTGAACAGACATAGGAAAAGAAAAGAAGGTTGTAAAACCCAACCTTCTGTGGGTTTTGGAATGCTACCTCCCACCCCAGGAGTGCGTATTCTTGATTAGGTCGACATTCTTCAAACGTTAACTGACTTCGGTGCCAGAGTGTTTTATATGAAGTCACAGACAAATATCATACTGCCTGGCTATGGCATCACACACAATTCTTCCTGGAAAATAATTCATAAGAAAAAAACCTATCTGAACTTCTGTCTTCGGCCCCTCATTGAACAGTCTGCACAAGTCCCTGGGAAGATACCACAGATCCCTTCCGTCCTCGAAGGCAGTCCAGCTCCCCAAATGCACATCTCCCGCAGCCTCAGGCCTGTCTGCACCCCGAGGCCCTGGCTACTGTGTCCATTCACCTCTGCCTTATGGTCAATCCTGGGCTGTGAAATCAGGGTGTCCTGTCATCTGATGGAGCATGAGCCAAAGTAAAGACAGGAAACAAAGAAGAATCCTGCCACTCCAGAAGAGTTGGGGTCACGCTCCCCTTCCAGAGGGGGTCTTTCTGAGTTCCTACTCCTCCTATGGTTGCACCCCACTCCTTCCTGTGGAGTTGAGAAAATACCATCCCTTACGTCACCATCGCTTCCCTCCTGCCTACAGCCCCCCAGGCTCACTACTGGGGAGCACCAGGAGGTGCGCACTTCGGAGACCTCCGGGCTTCATCACTGGTCACCTGGGCTCCCCTCTTTTCCCTCCTAATCCACACCGATGAGTTTTCATTTGTGTGCAGCGCCGGCGATTGAGCCTTCTGCGTGCTAAACACACACTCCACCACGGAGCCATACTCCCTGGCCCGGGTTTTATTTTTACACAAAAATCAGGTTACTTTAAAGGTTAGAAACTTAGGCTCAAATTTTTTATTTTTATTTCTTTGGAGTGCTGGGGATGAACCCAGGACTTTGCATGTGGCCATATAGAGTGGTAAGTACTCACCTCCGATTTACATCCTCAGATTTACACCTTTTAAAAATTTTTTTTAAAATTCCTAGGGCCGTGTTTAGGATCCTCATGTATTCATGAGGTTGACCTTGTTTCCAATGTCATTTACCTCATTTCCCCTGCTTCCTCTACTCTAAAGCTACAGGGACTATTTCACAGTTCTCTGGTGGGGCCGTACTACAGTGCGGCACAAAAGGGTGAAAGATTACTGGAAATTTACTCAGCGTCGATGTCCAAGCCATACTCCAAGAGGGCCCAGGCGGCTGCCATTAACTGAGGCCCCTCAGCGTGAGGAAGTCTCAAATGATGGCCCCAAACTGAAGCCTCTGTGGCCTTTCATTGATAGAACCAGGAAGCAAAGTTCAAAGAAAAAAGGAGGGTGTCTGGGCAGGAACTCATGGAGGAGACAGGGGAAGAACAGCGGAAGGTCAGGGTGGTCTGTTACATGACCGACCTTGGGACCAACCTAAATGATAAATCAGAGTATGGGTAGGACAAAGGCCAGAGAATTTGCTCCTTAAAGCATTGCATTTTGATCCTATTTGGACTTGTGGCCCAGTAGGCTCTCTTTTAGTCTGTAACCATGCATTCCGGGGTGTTTTAGACTTGTGCCTTCAAAAGTCCCTTAGTTCTGCATATTCATCTCAAACATACCTCTAGCCACACCCCCCACGCACCACACTATGGAATTACTGTCAAAGTTGACCTGAAGTTGTGGATCTTCTGGGGTGCTATAATTTATTAAAAGCTTGGATTAGAAGCCTTCAGAACATTTAAGCACACGAAAGAGTTCAGATTGTGGGTGGTCCTATTTCTGTGGATCATAACTAGTGTTAGAAAAGACAATGACTGAGGTTGGAGGACCCATTTCTCAGATGACCTGTGGAACTGGCAAATCGATGCTGGTTGTGGGCAGGAACCTCAGATTCTTGCCCAGTGGACTGATCACGGGGTAACTGGCTTCTGAGTGAGTAACCAAAGGCAGAGCAAGATGAAAACTCAACAGCGATACTCCTCATGTCCACTCCGACTATGCCCCATTCGATGTGGAAGGGGACTACAAGGCAAGAACAATAGGAACACAGAACACACTCACCCAGGCCCAGCCTCATCAGCTAACGTCAAAATCGCATTTTAATCAAGTCTACATGTGTATGTTCTTCTCGAATGCGGTTCCTTGAGGTTAGTTCCTCTTGGTCCTGATGTGTAAACCAAAGAGAAAAGACGTGCCCCTCCCGTCTAACCCTAACAGACAAAGGCGGAAAGGCATAGATAGGAAAGCTACTAACAACAGTCCTGCTCAGAAAGAGGTCCATGGCAATTCTGAAACCAGCAGGGTGAACACGGGGGGTTCTTTGTTGAGGACTCCGTCTTTTTCCTTCCCGGGAATGATCTCCGTGGGCCTCAGATCTGTCTTCTGGGTGCTTCGTTTCACTGTGAGTCCTCCCGATGCTTTTCCGTGGGGGCGGTCCACGTGCAGGCGAGTAGAGTCTCAACTGCTTTGAGAGTGCGAAGGTGATTTCTTCTTTGTCTCTCTGGCTGCTTCAGCCCAGGCTTTGAAACACCGTGTAGATCTCTAAATTTTCCTGGATTCACTCTGACAAAGGCCACACCTGGCATTCTCTCTCAGAAAAGCTCTTCTCGCCTTGAACGTGTGCGGGGCCTGTTGGAGGACTGCACCTTCGGCGTCTTAGATGCGGCGTTGTTTGACAGATGTGCTCCGGCTCACAGTCTTGCGGATTTCTGAGGTCTGAGCACAGAGTTTGAAACTCTTGGCTCCGTATTTAGGTCATATTTTCCTCAGAGTTTCCTGGATTAGATCTTTACTTGGGAGTCCTGTCTTAATGGTAGCATCCTTGCATGTGTTCAGAGGTTAGAGTTTTTAAAAACATTTTTGTTGTTGTTTAAAAGTCTTCTTTTTCATTTTTCTCTTCACATTTTGTTACAAGCCACAAGAAATAACCAGGAAGTACTTTCCGGAAACCTCCTTAGGTAGATCACGGTTCATTAGGTAGGTTTTCCCATTACCGCAGGACACAGTGCTGCTGAGCTTCCCACCACTGCATAGCAGAGATCTTTTTTTCTCCAGCTTTGAATAAAAATTTCTACACTTTCCTTCAAACTCTCATTGAAAAACTCCTCAAAGATTATTAGAACTTTATGAAACACTCTTCAAGCTCTTCCAGCTTTCATTAACCCTCGCCTCAAAGCCTTCCCAGCTTCTTTCCGCAGCCTGGTTCCAAAGTCTCTTCCACCTTTCAAGGTTTATCGCGACAGTACTCTACTGAGTACAGACTCGACCGAGTACAGTACTCTGGTCCACCGAGCACAGTGCTCCACTGAATGTTGTCAGCGTCTAACAACATCAGCGCTTGTTCATAGCTTTATACATCTTCTCTCTTCTGAAGTGTTTCCTGACAATCTCATCTGCCTCACAAACCTCCAGATTATAGGATTTTTCCCAGCACAGGTCAAAGTCCTGGGGCCCTGGTCAGATCTGTTATACATTTCTTTTAGAGCAGTTGTCACAATATTTTTAACATTTTGCTTTGTTCCCCTTTTCTAGCTTTCCTCTGGATTATAAGCTCCTTGAGGGCAGTAATTAGCATCTTTTTTGGGGGGGTATATTTATCCTTTTCCCTCCCAAGTCTCAACAGAAACCCTTGGTGAGCGCATGAATCCTTACCTTGCTAGATTTGGAATGAGAGTATTTCAACACTGTTACAACACTTATTGAATAGACTTCCAAAAATACTTAAAATCTTTTTTTTTCCTTTTGATTTAGACCCTTTTCCCTGTCTTCTCAAGGGGCTGATGGCAAAAGTACAAAATACTAGGAATTCTATTTTTCTTAAATAGAGAAGTTAGGGTTTTATTCCATGTGTATTCGTAATTTAAAATGTTTTCTTTATACATATGCTTAAAAATACGTTAACTTGAAAGAAAACAATCCAACAAGGAAATTCATAATTCTTGCTAATTAATGTCTGAACTTTTCCCCCTCAATTATTTCACACACCTGTTCACTGTAAATTTCCTCAATCATTTTTATATCCTATTAAGGCTGCTCAGAACTTGGATGCAGACCTGAAGTTTTTCTGAATTTTAATTATTTTCAAATTAATTTTAATATTCTGAGTAATTTCAAACTTACCCATATGTTTAATAAAGCTGAATTCATATTTCAAAAAGTGATGAAGTTTTCCTAAGGTTTCAAAAGATAACGTATGGTCTAGTTTTATGATAACGTATGGTCTAGCTTTAAAAATAGTTGTTGAGAAAAATTCTTTCACCAAAAACATTCTTATTTGCCGCAAATCTTATCATTCCAAGGTGAACTTAGCATGTTGTCTCACGCAGTACTGCACGGATTTCCAAGGTGAAACACGGTTTCGCTGCTGCGCCAGCCCAGCTAGGCCCGCTTCCCAGGACTGATTCCCCAGTCTGGGGCACTCTGTTTGCTTACAACAATTTTTGTTTTCCTCCTGCTTCACTTGACAGCCTTTATGCTCTGGAGTGCGCTGATTTTACAAACTCAGCTAACATCCAGACGTTTATTAAAACATCAGCTGCATTTGGTTAAAGTGTTTCACAGCATTAAGTCTTTAAAATCAACCAGTCAGATGAGCATTCATTGTTCTCCTTGTTCCAATCTATTGGGACTTGCCATTTTCTAAATAATATTCCTTAGAATATCGGATAAGAAGAGGCCTAGTTTACACGGGCAGAGTGAGGTTCCCGCTTTCTCATAGTGTTTACTGTGGTTTGGGCTTCATATAGTAGTTTATATCACATAGTAACTTTGCATTTTAGTAGTTATTGGTAATTATTGTGCAGTAACAATACAGACACAGCCGAGGGAACAAAACTCAAGCTTAGATGGGTATACAGTGCACATGGGCTTTCGGACTTTAAAAATACTAATATTTTACACCTAGGTATGTACACATAGACTTATGAACTGATGGTCTATTATCAAAATAGTGGAGGAAAATGAAATTAAGATAGAATAGAAACTCATTTAATCAATGGAAACTCAATCTAAAGAACCAATTTTTTTTTTAATGTGGGTACCGGGAGTTGAACTCAGGACCCCACGCTTGCTAGCAGGCGCTTGTGCCGCTGAGCGATATCACCGGCCCAAGAACCAAATTCTTGACCAATTATTGCCAACTCACTACTTCCATTTTTCTTTTATTGAAATAGAGACAATTAAGTCGATATTTTTATACCCACCCAGAAACAGTAGGATACATAAAGTAATTCATGAGTTATCGAGAATACTTACTTAGAAATACACCTAAAATATACACATAGTCATCCTCTAATACAAGGCACTAATTCCAATCACGTTTTCTTTACTTCAAGCATATTTGCAATTCCTTCTCATGACCCCCCCCTTTCCTGCTTTGCAGCTGCCTCTGTGAAAATCAGTAGTCTAGAAGTCGTTATGCCTTCTTTCGCCCCACCAAAGGTTAAGAGCAGCAATGGGATCACTTAGCCTTAATCTTGTTCACTAATGTGGCTCCAAGTGACTTCTACTTTCAAAAATCACATGCATCCTCCGAATTTAAAGAACTGCCGTTGTTCAAGGAGTTTTAAGAAGGATAGTGGGTGCCCTAAAAGCATTCGGGAAAGTTTCAAAAGTGCTTTCAAGGTATGGTAGAACAGTTGAATAGGTGGAACTCTCAGGTTACTTCCACGACGTGAACACTCCTATCTCTAATGTAGGTGTTCACAGATACGAATTTCTTTACAAGCACTGATTAAGTCGTGCCTCACAAGTTTCGGCATTTTGTGTTTTCACTTTTACTCATCTCAGAATATTTTCTATTTCCCTGTGATTCCTCTTTTGATTTATTGGTTACCTAGGAGTGTGTTCCTCAATTTCCACATATTTGTGAGTTTTCCAAAATTCCTTCTGTTACTGATTTCTAATTTAATGGCTTCGTGATCAGAGAACATATTTTGTATGATTTTACTCCTTTTCAATTTATTGAGGCTTGTTTTATTGACTTGCATACGATCCACGCAGGAGAACCGTCCACGTGTGCTTGAGAAAATATGTATTCCGTTACTGCTGAGCTGTGTGTTCCGTAGTCATTAGGTGCAGGTTCGTTTAATTCTTCTATTTCCGTGTTTGTCTTCTGCCCGCCTGTCCTCTCATTAGTGAAAATTATGTATTGAACTCTCCAGGTATGACGGTGAATATTTGTTTCTCCCTTCAACTGTAGAAGTTTTTGCCTTGTGTATTTTGAATTGTTATTGTTGCCCCCATATATATTTATAATTGATGTCTTTTTGATGGATCAACCCTTTTATCCTTAAAAAAGGGTCCTCTTTTGCTTCCAGTGACAATTTTGTCTCACAGTCTGATTTGTCTGATTACAACATAGACACTCTGGTTCTCTGTTGGCCGCTGTTGGCATGGCATGTCTTTTTCCATGCAAATTAACCATGAATGTAAAGTTTGTCATTTGTAGACAGTTTATAATCATTTTTTAAAATTACTATGTCAATATTTATCTTTTAATGAAAATATTTAATACATTTGCATATGATATGATTTTTATAAAGTAGGATTTATATCTGTCATTTGGGTATTTGTTTTTCATGTCATTTATTTCTCTATTTTTATTCCATTTCATTTTATATTAAGAGCATTTCTAGTATACCATTTTAATCCCTTTTTTATTTCTTTTGCTGTATTTTTGAATTATATTATATTTTGAATTATATTTTTAGGGATTTTCCTAGTGATTACAATGAGCACTTTGACTTAAAACAATCTATTTTAGATTAACAATTTAATTTCAATAATATATAAACTGATGCAAAATAATTCTAGATATACTATCTCTTTTATGCTTTTATTGACCTACAAATTACATCTTCATCTATTAAGTCTACCAACACAGTTTTTATATTTATTGCTTTACACAGCTGTGTTTTAAATTAGATAGAAGGTACTATATATACTTCTGTACCTTGTTAATGTTCGTATTTCTTCACATGCATTTAAGTCATTGTCTAGTGTCTTTTTATTTCAGCCCAAAGAATTCCCTTTGTGATTTCCTGTGAGGGAGGTTGGCTAGCAACACATTCTCTCAATTTTTGTCTCTCTTGAAATGTTTTAATTTTTCCTTGTGTTTGAAGAATAGATGATGAGGTATAGAATTTTTGGATGGCAGTCTGTATCCTTCGTGTTGAAAGTGCTGTCCCACTGCTTTCTGGACTCTATGGTCTCAGAAAAGAAGTCAGCTGTTAGCCTTATTGAGATCACTGGTATGTGACACACAATTTTGTCTTGCTGCATTCCAAATCCTTCATTTTGTATTTTGTCCATTTGATTATGTTTCTAGGGGTGAATATATTTGAGTTTATTCTATTTGTAGTCTTTTGAGTACCTTGATTTTTTCCATCAAATATGAAAAATTTTTAACCATTCTTCATGTGTTATTTCTGCTTCTTTCTCTCTCTCTTCTTCCTCTGGGGATCTCATTGAGCATACGTTGGTATGTTTGATGGAATTCAGCAGATAACTGAGGATGTACTCAGTTTTCTTCATCTTTTTTCTTTCTGTTCTTTAACTGGATAATCTTAACTGACTTATGTTTAAGTTCGCTGATAATATATTCTACCAATCCAAATCTATTGTTGAACTCTGCTAGTCAAATTTTTACATTAGTGAAATTTTCACATTAGGTATTATAACTTTTCAACTCCAAATTTAGAAAAATATTTGTATCTCTTTATTAATATTTTCTATGAGACATCACTCTCATATTTTTGTTCAAGTGTTTAGACATAGTTTCTTTCAATTCTTTGAAACTATTTTAATAGTTATTTAAAAGTCTTTCTAATTAGTCTCAAAATCTGACTTCCTATTGCACAATGGCTATTGATTACATTTGTTCCTTTGAGCCATACTTGCCTTTTTCTTTCAATGTCTCATAGTATTTTTTGTTGAAAACAGAACATTTTAAAAATACACAATAGATGATAAAAAATAAGGTTAATTAAAAAAATATTACCATAAAAGATATATTACCAATAATTCCCCAAAGTACTCCCCCTCATTTTGAAAACACTTGTCCCATCATTCTTAGCACTTTCTGAAGCAGTTCTGGAAGTCCTCCTTTGTGAGTGTCTTTATAAGCTGTGATCAAAACTATGTTGACACCTGCTGCCAAGTGCCATCCAATAGGAAAGCAGGCTTGTAAAATCATTACTGTGTGTCCTCATCCTCTTTATTCACCAGATCTGACACTCTGTGACTTCTCATTCTTCCCCAAGACCAAAATGACCATGAAAGTTAACCATTATGAATTGATTCTGGACATTGAGGCTGCTATGACAGCATGATTAAAGACATTAGTAAAAGAGGACTTCCAGAACTGCTTCAGAAAGTGGCAAGAATTATAGAATAAGTGTGTTAGAAAAGAGACAGAATATTTTGAAGAGGATTAATGGCAATGTGTGTTTTACCATAATAATTTTTCAATTTAAGCATTCACCATATTTTTCCATCATACCTTATAATATACCTGTTCTGGAAACCACATTCCTTCCTCTCCAGGGTTTGTTGTTGCTGTTGATGACAATTTCTATTTAGTGACTTTCTTGGCCTAATTCTATGAAGTCTGTGTTCCCTGTCCCATGTGACCACTTACGTCTCTGCTCAGTTAGCTTAATTAGTGGTCAATCAATGACTAAGATTTTTAGAAAAGTAATTAAAGAGAGATTTTATAAGTCTTCCACTCTTTGCTAGGTCTTTCCTGTGTGTTCTGGGACACATCTCCAATATAGCCACAGTCTAGAACTCTGCCTTAGCCTTCATTTCTGGCTTTCATAGGGGCCCATGGTCAGCTAGAAGGGGAGAGGTTAGGTGCTTCTTAGGTTTTCCCTAAGCATGTGTACAGGTCACATCTATGGCTTTCTGGATCCCTGGAATATGAACATAGGAAAATGAATATTTCATTCACCAGGTACGTTCCTTTAAGTTTTTTGGATAGCCTGTTACTTGCTCCAACTTGTATCACCACTTCAGGCAGCTGAGATGTTGAACAATATCCACTGGTTTTTTCAGACAGATGCCTGGGGGAGAGGGATGTTTTCACTGAATGAACCCTCAGCCACGTCAAATAACAACAAATCCTGCCAATGGGGATTTCCTAGGAAGCTTCCAGACAGGTCTAGTAATAATGGTGCTCTCGGGATGGGAACTTTTGGAGGAATTCCAAATGCATCTTCTACTGGCTGCTGGACTGACTGCTGGTTTTCAAGACCACCATGGAGCTGAAGAGAGGGGAACGTGAGGCATTAAAATACCATAAAGCATCTGCTCTACCCCTGGGCTAGATTCCCTGGTCCTCATCAACTGAATTGATCTTCTCAAAGAACTGATTATATTTTGTTAGTTTTATTTATACATTTTTGTCTCTATTTCATTGATTTCTGTTCTTGATTATATCCTTTCCTTACACAAAGTTCAGTTTGAGGCTTCTTTTTTTCTTATTTCTTAAGAAGGAAGCTTAGGCCACTGACTTGAAGTATTTCTTTTACTTTTTTTCTCATGTAACAAGTGTTAATAATTTCCCAAAGTACTGCTTTAAGCAGTAAACCCCAGTTAGTCTGATACAAGTGGAAAGCAACTCAGTTTGTGTTATAAAATGAAATTCCCAGCAGTTCCCCAGTAGTGCTGCATATGGAATCTGCTCCATGGAATCCTTACAGGTAAAACTACAATAGCTTCTTCATGTCTATCCTCCTTTGGATGTAATCTATGACAGATTAGAGTTGTTGAGTTTCATAATGTCATGCATGAGATTAAAATGGAATTCCTCTATGTTGTCCAGAAAGGCAGGCTAGTCTGAAGAAAACAAATCAAGAATGTCTTTAAGCATGCTTAGTTGCATGAAATCTTGTGGTATACTATGTTCGTAGTTGTCTTTATGAGTAGATATTTGCGTCTGGCATTGTGCTAAGAGATTTACCCTCAGTATCTAATTTAATATTGACTTTTCACAAAGTTTTATGTCTTGCCATAATACCAACTGTCCTGATATGGAAACTGAGCCTTGAACAGCTAGATAACATATTGCAGGTCATTCAGTTAGAAAGTGGCCAAGGTGAGGTTTACCCTAAGGACTTTCAAACCGAAAGGCACAATGAATGATCCCACACACTGCCTCCCAAACCTGCCACCAGCCTTATCTTTAGTATATGGTGCTGATCTGGCAAGAATGGAATCAAAATGCTGGGACAGAAAGAGGCGATGAAAAAGAACCTCCTTCAGAAATCTTGAACTCTCCTTAGGGATTATGGAGAAGATGCTCATCTGACACATATCATGGCAGCAATAGCAGCTGTGGTCCTAAAGGTAGTCAGCACTTATGTGTCACTGTGGCACCACTGGGAACCTTTTCTTGTGCCTGAGGTAATCGGTATTATTTTCTGTTCTCTATGAACTACATACACTCACCCTCCCCATGCATGCGGTGCTTCACCTGCAGGTAAATGATCATGGGCTCATACGTAAAACATCAGAGTCCAGTAAAGTTGATTTAAGGATAGAAAATTGTCCACACACACACACACACACACTAAGGTTTCCTGCACACTGCCTTGCACCTGCTGTGAGATTGCAATTCTAAGTGGAAGACAAGGGAGCAAACCTGGGATAACCTATCTCAGCCTTTTTCCTAGGTGAGGTCAGTGTTTCTCAGCTGTTTACCCATGTAAACACATCTGTGAGCTTGTTGCAGTAGATGCTTTTACGGATCATTTGTGTTTCAAAAATCAATCTGTCCATCTAAAATGAAAGTGTTCCATTACTTTTTTATTTTTACTTCTCGTCTACAGCTTTGTTCATATTTGTCAGCCATTCTGGAACTGTTTAAATTAGGTTTTTTATTGAGTGTCAAATACACTCGGGGGATAGGCTGGCCTCTCAGTTACCCAAAGTGTTCAGCCAGACCTTGGAAATTTTGCAAGGCAGGGAAACATCACTGTTAATAAAAGGTTTGTGTTGTGCAGAGCTTATCTGAGACTCCTCCTCTTGTCCTCTGATTTTCCCTCCATCAGCTGCCTGGGGGTTTGATTCTCCTCTGTCAGGAAGAGTTGGCAAGAGTTCTGTTCCAGGATGTGAGCTTCTCAGGGAATTAGAGATATTTTCTCAACGCTTCAGGTGGAATGACCTTCACGGAGCACGCAGGGCACATTCAGCTGATATTTCAAAAGTGGCAGAAACGTGCTGATCATTCCCTGCTTCCAAAGAAAAATTCAGAAAGCACAGACTCTCCCTCAGGCCATTTGGCAAGTGTCTGGTCACCCTTCGAGCTCTGGTTTCACATGTGCATATTATGAACATCTACCCAGGAATAAGGCTGGGGTATCAGATGGTCCCAAGTGCACCCCGTCTTCTATTTAGATCTGGGGCCTTCATCGCAGGTGCACGGCACGAGGCAGGAAGTGTGCCCCCAGCTTGCCTTGGAGGAACTGGATACCATTAAAGTGAAACCATTAAACCTTCTCCACATGCTTGTTTGTACAACAGCTTGGTCTTAGTCTCGGGTTGAGAGGCACAAACAATAGTAACAATCTTATACCACTGTTTCTTCCAGAGCTGGGGAGCCTCACACTATGGAATAGGATCGAGTTCACCCCCTGCTCTGAGCAGCACCAAAGGGGCTCCCAAAGCAGCCCACAGAGGGAACTGCCTGCCCCCTCCTTGTAGCTTCTCTAGGGAGGGTGGGTCTGTGTTTCTTTTGTCAGAATGATTGTCACTGTTGGCCATTTTCCTTTGAACTCTGAGGTTTATGCAACACCATATTCCTCCACTTACCTGATTTCACTGCAGCCACAGGGAACAGTTATATGTGCAGCTGTGTACCCTGCTATCTCTATTTAGCCCCAGGACCTTTCCTAAGTCCCGGGAAGTAGCTTTGTGCAGGTGCACACTGCCCCAGAGTGGGACCCTCCACCAAAGGGAGTTTTTGGTCAGTGGGGGATGCTCAGCTTCCTGTCCTGTGGAAAGAGGATTATTATAGTTCAGGTCTTCTATGTCCCACAAAGGTCATGTGTGAAAGGCTTGTCCCTGGATTGGTGTTACTGGGAGGTGGTGGAACTCAAAGAGTTGGAGACTAGTGGGAGAAAATTAGGTCATAGGAATGTGGCCTTGAAGGGGACAGTGGAACTCCAGGCCCTCTCTCTGTCTCTCTGTCTCTCCTTCCCTCCCTTGCTGGCTTTCTGGCCATGAAGTGAGCATTTTTCTCCATCACGTGCTCCCATCAGGACATGCTGCTCCACCACCGGCCAAAATGGGAAAGGGCTGATCAGTCATGAACTGAAAGCTGTGAGCCGCAGTCATCCTTCTCTCTAAGTTGATTACCTCGGGTATTTGTTATGGACAGCTGACCAACATGAGGGTTCTGAGGCATGTTCTTCCATTTCCTCAAAAGATGCCCCGCAAAGTTTATCCCAGCTGCCCATGGCAGTAGCCAGCCTGGCCGCAGTCTCTGTTGACTTTTCTTCCCTTTCAGCCTCTCTGGTCCTCACTTTACCTCCTGGGACTACTTTCTATGTAAACTCCCTGCTTTTAAGTGCACACTCCAGGCTCTGCTTCAGGATAACTTAAACTCCAACAACCCTCAAGGCTGGGTCTACGGTGACCAAATGACTCATTGGCTAAGTTGCTCCAGCTAAGCCTTCACCACCCGATGAAGCGGAAGAGAAGTCCAGCTGGTGGCTGTTGGGATACACAGTCGACCTGGTTATCTGAGTGAACTAGTGGTCTGGTGTTTATTTTCAATGCAATGAGAAGATGGATGCTGCGCCTGCTGACTTCCTTGCAGGGAGTCTCCCCGCTGGATTTGAGCCTCCTCTGGGAATCTCTCATAGTCAGGACTCTCCTTCTACTCAGTCCCAACTGTGGGCTGCATAGCTCCAGCCATTGCAGGAGGTGGCCAGGGCTCCCTGAGAACAAGTTGAGGTGTCTAAATCCTCCCCGCCACCAGCCTCTGTCCCCTGAGCTCTGTCCCAAAGAACAATGTTACTCCTGTAGCTGCCTGGTTCTTCTGCTGGAAACCAAAATCCCTCATGTTGCTCTTCTGGCCAATGAAAGAAACAGTCGCCACCAAGAGATGACAGGGCTATGCCCAGACCAATCCCTAAACTCAGCCAATTGCCCAGGAAGTGACAATTCTCATAAGTGAGTGGGAGTTGGCAAATGCTATCTGCCCCTAGGGTAATGCCATAATGATAATACTTCAATGGGTGATGCATGGGGGATAAATGATTGAAATTTTTTCTAGCTTTGTTGAGACATCATTTACCTGTAGTAAAATGCAGACATTTGAATTGCACACACTGTGCCCTTAACACACACTGTAGTGTACAATGTGATAAGTGTGAGTAACTTTATATGGTAGCCACTACCATTAATCTATGGGACACTTCCACCCCCCTAAAACTTTCCTCGAGTTGTTTTGCAGTTGACCCTCTCTCATGATCGCCGTTCCTGTGCACTAACTGATTACTTTTATGCCACTGTAGTTCTGCATTTCTAGACTCTGATATTAGCTTTCGCATTCCTGGACACAATACCGGACATCCACAGCTTAAAAGAGCAGAGGTTTAATTTGGCTCACAGCTTCAGGAGATTCAGCCCGTGGTTGGCTGGAACCAAGGCAGAAACATCATGGCGGAAGGATTTGGACAAAGTTGCTTAGTTTATGGTGGCCAAGAAGCGGAGCAAGGGAGCAGCCTGGGAAAAAGGGGCGAAGGACCAGATGGTGTCCAAGGTCACCCCTGCATGACCCACAGACACACCTAGATGAGTGCTTTACTGATTCCTTGGGTTGATCCCAAGGCAATCAAGCTGACACAATGATTAACTGTCACAACTTTCACGTAAAGGAATCAAGCATTTTTGTTTTGTTTTGTTTTGTTTTGGTTGACTTCCTTCACTTAGCCAGAATGATTATATGCCCCATCCATATTGTTCCTTGTGTTAATATTTTGGTCCTTTTTATTGTTCAGATTTGGATCTCCCAGACCCGGGTTAGTCATTTGTCAGCTGATGGGTAACTGAGTTGTTTCTACTTCTTGGCTGACCGAATAATGTTGCCAGGAGCATTCGCGTCTCTGTGTAGTCTCCGTGTGGACCTGTGATTCAGTTTTCTTAGCTAACTACTCAGCTATGTGTGGATTGCTGGGTCACGTGTAAGCGTATTTACCGTATTGTCACGTGGTTTTCCACAGCGTTTGTACCAATTTGCCTTCCTGTCAGGAGTACATAAGAAGTCCTGTTGTTCCCTGACTCACTAGCGCATACATGGAGACCTTAGCCATTCTAGTGGGAGGGCACTGCCGTCTCCCTGTGGCTTAAATTTGCATTTTTACCATGAATAGTAACTTCTCTATAGCATGTGTCGAGCCCTTTTTTATGTGCTTATTTTCTATCTAAAATTGCTGCTAAGCAATATCTTAAAATATTCTCAGGGGAAGCACCGACCCTAAGGTGGGTGTTATTGTCCCTAATTTGCAGATAAAGATCTGAGGCCTTTAGTCCTGCTCAAGGGCTGACCTGTGTTCCTTCCGGCAGAGGAAGGCTGAAGCTTCCTAGGACAGTGTGTCCCCGACCGGGCAAAAGCTCCATGTTTGCAGTGGCTGCAGATAGACACTATTTGTGGCCTCAAACTGGGACAGATGGATGGCTCTTTTTTTTTTTTTTTTGTGGGTACCGGGGCCGACCTCAGGACCTCGCGCGCCAGCAGGCGCCTGTGCCGCTGAGCGATATCACCGGCCCTTTTTTCGTATGTGGGTTCCGGGAGTCAAACTCGGGCCCTCGCGCTTGCCGGGCAGGCGCGTACGCCGCTGAGCCATCTCACCGGCCCGGATGGCTCATTTTTGCATTAACATTTTGTCATAGTTTAACATCGAGTATGTGGCATTGCCAAGTGTTTTGTTCTTTCAAGCTATAGATCCTCTAATGTTTTAGCAGATTTAATAAATGGCATTGTCTCCTGCTTAGTTAAGTTTTCCCCTCTTTGATGTGTCCTGCTTGGGGCTTGCAAGAAGGAAACCTGCCACTTATTCTCCCTTGTCCTGAGAGCACGGGAGAAAGACCCCATGTCACTCAATTCTCTGTCCCCTTTCTGTCCTAGTAGAGCAAGTCCTTTAACTAAAGGCCTAGAGCCCCGTGAGCACAAAGGCCCGAAGTGTACCAGCAAGCAGAGACGCGCAAGAAGAGCTGTTTGCGACCCAAGACTCCTGCAGCCCGCAGGGAGGGGCTTCGAGGGGCGGGGGTGACGTGTGAGTGCTGCGTGCAGGAACGGGGTCAAAGACTGGACGCTGTGGGGCTTCCCAAGCCAGCCCCTTGGAGACACAGACAGGAGCGGAGGCCGGCGAGATCTAACCCGCAGGAAGGCAGCCGGGAGCGCCGAGACTCTGGTGAAGAGAATTTCCTGTTATCTCCATGTTTGTCATTCCTATGATCTTGTCTACTTCTCTCTCTTTTTTTAAAGAAATACCCTAAAGTCGTCCTGTGGAGTTGTGTTTAGAAGTGTACCCTGGGAGACGGCCAATCTGAGGGAGAGGCGGCTTTAGCAGGCAAAAAGAAACCTGACCTTGAGGACCTGTGGGAAGACAGAGCTGCACAGTGAGGATGGCTGTGGAAACTGGCTGCTGCCCCGGTTGTGTGTGTGCGCACAGGTGTGCGTGTGCAATCCATGTGCACATCTGCGTATGCATGAGGGCAGGCACGAGTGCATAGGAATGCATGCATGCATTGTGATGTGTGTGTGCTTGCACGCGTGTGTGCTGCATGTGCACTTGTGTGCCTGTGTGTGAGTCCCTCAGGCTTGCGGCATGTGTGCAATGTGGTGTGTGCACATCCACGTGGGTGACTGCATGCGTGTGTGTATGTGGTGGTGCGTGGGTGCTGTGTGTGACATGTGTGCAATGTGCATATGAGTGTGTGCGTGATGTACAGATGAGTGACATCTGTGTGTGTGATGTGCGTATATGTGTGGGGTGTGAGTGGCGTGCACATATGTGCGATGTGTGTGTGTGTGATGTGACATGTGCGGAGAAGCAAAGGGAAAAGGTTCTCATTGGTCATTTACTCTTTGGAGCAAATTAATTAAATTCAACTAATTAATTAATTAAATTCATACACCAATAACAATTTTTTTTTTTTTTTGTGGTACTGGGGATTGGGCCCAGGCTTTCCCACTAATCAAAATCCCCAGCCCTTTTCTTATTTTGACACAGGATCTCACCAAGTGGCCAAGTTACCCAGGCTGGGCATGGGCTTGTGACCCTCCTGCCTCAGCTTCCTAGAGTGCTGAGATCACAGATGTGCACCGGCACATGTGGCTGAGAACAATTTTCAATGAGGACAAAGGAGGAAGGGTCAAAGGCACCGTGTCTTGGAAAGGAAGCAGATAGGTGAAAAAGGGACACGCAAACCTCCCCTCCCTTGTTTTTGCTCTCACACCTGCATTGGTGGGTGTTGCGCATTGTGGTACCTCAAAGTCATAGGCAAAGATTTTTGCTCTTTTTTTTGCAGCCCTAGCCCACTTATTTATTTATTGTTTATTTACAATCTCCCTAAGTTGCCCAGGAGGGGCTTGCACTTTTGTCCTCCTGCCTCAGCCTCCCTCAGTGCTGGGATTACAGCACAGCCAGCTTCAGGATCTCCTTTTAGGCATCTAAGGCAAAGGAAGCGCTGGTCCCCCCGAGCTGACTGCTCGCCCTCACATACACGTACTGAATATCACACCATACCCCGGAAAGACCTACAAATAAAGAAAATGTCTCGCTTCCTTGTCCCGCTTGCCCAATCAGATCAGCTCTGGGGTGCTGTGCGCCGCCCACCTACGCTGTGGCTGTCCCGGCCCTGAATGCCACCCCAGCATCATGTGGGGGCATGAACAAACCCACCCCGTCAGCATGGGCACAGCTTGCTGCAGAGCTTTTAGGATCTGCCTAGGTTGTTGTCACACATAGCTAAGGGTGCAGGAGGGACAGAGGGGACAGAAGTTGCAGGTTCCCAGCTCCATGATGGGTCTTGCTGAGTGTCCTTGCTCAGCCTGACCCGCACACTGTCCCTAGGAGGATGGGTCCCTAAGAGCCAGGTCCCCATCCTCTCAGCCTTTGAAATGGGCACGCACTCACTTTGACGTTTGCAACTGCTCGGACAAGCAAAGAGTTAACGTTGGACTTTCAAAGGAAACTGGAAATGAGAACATTGGGATATGAAAAAAAGCACAGTTGCTTCAGATCCCTTTTCTTTTTTTCTAAATATTCAAACACCCAAACAGATACATGAAGCTCTCGTGGGAAAGTGTCCCTGTCTTTCAACCACAGCGATACAGTTTTTGTTCTCTGGTACCTACAATAAAAGCACTTCAAGAGCAAATAAAAATCTGGTGACACAAGTGACCGCTTAGTCACTTAGTGGTGTGGAAGTCACCAAAGCCCATGCATGCAGTGCCCGAGGAAGCCCCATGACTGGCCGTAAGCAGCTATATTTAGATGATTTCCCATTCCCAGACCTGGTCAGGAACACCGTGGCTTCCTACGTGGTCATTTTTGTCTATCAGAGTCTGGTTCCCTCATGATCTGAGGTCCCTCCCTTTTCCCAAGCTCCATGGAAACCACTGTGGTTGTGCCTCAGCACAGAGCCCTGACCAATGGGGATGGGGACGGCCACCAGATCCTGGGCAGCGCTGGACCGCGAGGCTGTGACTACGGCGTCGGAGCTGTGTGGTCCGGCTGGCTGCTGCTCAGCTTCACTGCCACCCAGGCACTGGGCCACAAGGGCTCCGAGGTTCCCCAAAGTCTGATTGTCCTTCCCCTAGTAGCTGCCAACCTACTTTTAGGTGGTGAGGACAGAGAAGGTGGGCAGTGGGGTGGAGGAGGAGAAAGAAACCCAGAGGGACGGAGACTCCCCAGGGAGCCCGGGTGTCCTGTGCTGGCACTGAGTAGATCGTGACTAAAGACACCCACACCCCCAAGAAAAATCACCTTTCGTGAACTCCCAGGCTGCCTGTGATTGTCACGTTGACCCAAAGAAAGCAGATCTATGCCCCACACCCACTGGGATGGCTGCTATGAAAAGCAAGAAACGAGCAAGCGTGGGCGAGGCTGGGAGCAGTTGGAACCCCTGTGCACTGCCGGTGGGAATGCAGAGTACGCGGCCACTGTGGGAAGTAGCACGGGAGTCCTCAAGACATTAAGGGTCGAATTACCAAGTGATCGGCAGTTCCACTTTTGGGTATAGACCTAGGAGAACTGAAGGCAGGGGCTTGAAGAGGGTTAGCTGCACACCCACGTTCACAGACGTGTTATTCACGACAGCCAAAGGTGGAAGCAACCCAGTGTCTATTGGTGGATGAATGGATGAAAAATGTGTACTGCATGCAATGAAACATTATTCAGTCTGGAAAGGAAGGAAATTCTGACACCTGCCACAGCGTGGATTCGGGTACGTGCAAAACGCCAGCCAGAAAGGACAAGCACTGCATGGGTCCACAGATCGGAGGTGCGTGGAGCAGTCAGACTTGGGGAGACAGGAAGTAGAATGCGCATTGCTGGGGGCTGGGCTAGGCAGGGGAAAACCGGGACCGGGTGTTTAACCGGGGGCAGAGCCTCAGTTAGGGGAGATGAAGAGTTCTGGAGGTGAGGAGGTGACGGCGGCACAAGAATGCGAGTGTCCTTAAGGCCACCGAACTGTGCGCCAACGGTGGTTAGAGGGGCGGTTGTGTTAGATACATTTTGCTACCATTAAAAAACATAAAAAGGGCGGCTTTAAAATCAGTGAAAGCCAGTGGGTTCCCCAGGCGGAGGAAGCCACCCGCACTTTAAGCGGGGGACCTGCACCTCTGGTCAGCGCTCGTGGGGCAGGCACTGGTTTGTGGAGTGCAGTGTGGGCCTTGCACACGTGGGCCTTGCACACGCGGGCCTTGCACACGTGGGCCTTGCCGTGCTGGTTAACATTTCCTTTTCAGGCTGTGTTTATAACTTCACCAGGAAACATAGCCTGTCCTCGGAAGGATACTCCACTGCATAGAACAAGTGCGGGGCAGGACCGCGCTCGCGTTCCCTGAGGTTTAAATCAATTTCCTGCCACGCGGGAGGTAACGTTCGCAAGGCTGCTTTTCAAGGAAGCCTAATGAAAACCCACCGTGCCCATCTCTCACACCCAACGGTGGTGGAATCGGAAAGGGTGCGGTTGGTTCCTCCACTTTATGAAGAAACAGGGAGAACCGAGTCTTCAAGATTAAGCTGCTGGGGAGTGGAAAAGACCAAAACAAGCCGCCTTCCTGGCCTACTGCCCCCCTCCCAGTTCCCACCCACGCGACGGCTCTGTCCGGCCCTGACGGACGCGAGCAGAGTGAGGCTGACACGCAGAGGACGCCTGGAGACTCGGCTCCGCGCACTCGCACCCGTGCTCAGCTCCGGGCGGCTGCCCTGCCTGCGTTTGCAGCTCCAAAGTCGGGCTCGGCTCACAGAGAACCAAGGTTCTGAGTTTATGTATCAAGGACACACTGTGAGTGAATGCACACACACAGAATAGGGCGTTTTCGCTTGCTGCTATAAAAAAAATCACCAACTTCTTTTTGCGAAGTTTCACAAGCATTTAAGATCACCAGTACCCCCTAGTACTGGGGATAGCAACGATTTAAACATGTTATTTATGAACAACAGTATAAAATGTTTTAATAGGTCTGGGCTGATTTTGTGAGCTCTGAACTATTGGGAAATTCAGCTTGCTATCTGGGGCCAAAAAAATTCATACTCTAAAAACGTGGAATTTTTATTTTTATTTTCTGCTATCCTTTTTTCTGGCCTCAGTGCTTCCTGGGGAATGCTTTTCATTGCTCAATTATGGTTTCTTTGGGACTTGTGGGAAAACTGCACTGCATAGAACCCGGATTGCAGACCCCAGGGCCCCTGGCCGCTCCCTCCGGACCGAGCTCGCGTTGGCCACCAGAGGGCAGTGTTGTCCTTCTCTAGCTTCGCCGATCGGGCTCTGCGGGGCTCCCAGGCCTTTGCAGCCTCCAGCGTGCACGGTGCATTGCGTTATTATTTTTTGATTTATAAAGCGCCATTCCTGAGCACGGCCCTCCTCCCCTCCCCCCCAGCTGCTTCAGAGGAGCTCGCAGAAGCAATTGCAGCGAAGACAGCAGGTTCTGCGGCGTGTGGGGCGGGAGGCAGCCGCGCAGGTGGACGCGGGAGGAAACCTGAAGGATCAGGCCACGCGGGCCGGGCTCCATAGCAGGGGACGTGGGTCCGCGGCGAGCCCGGAAAACGGGCTGTCCCACGGGGCGCAGGCACGAATATGTTCCCATAGGAGAGAGCGGGAAGCGCAACTTTGGACTTCAGCAATCAAAACATTCTCTCCTGGCCAAGACCTTCTGGGTCGGATAACCAGTGCTTGTTCTTGGTCCAGCCCTGTGGCCGGCTGGTCTGTGAGGAGCAAGACTTGATTCCCATTGTTCAGGGAACCTGTGCAAAAGAACTGGGGTGGCCGGGAGGCGGGGAACCCCTCGTCCTGAGACCCCAGCGGGGCAGGGGTCAGAAGCGGAACCCTTCTAAGGACAGCGGAAAGAGATTAGGCCTGCGGGCGTGGGCCGTGGGAGGGGCAGCAGGAGCGGGCAGGCGGGAGGGGAGGGGCGATGGGGTAACAGGGCACACGGTGCAGCTCGTCGCCCTGCCACAGCCTTCGAAGAGCAGGGAAAGTCGAAGACGATGTGCACTGCAGGTTCCTGTGACACAAGCCAGAAAGATGGGGCCACACCAGAGCGCCCGCCCATCCCAGCGCATCCCGTTTCTGGACCGATTTTCTTCCAAGTCCCCCGAGTTCCCCAACCAGGCTGCCGCAGGGCTGATTTTATTTTAAGCGGTTCTCACAGCCATGCAGCACCGCGGGCATTAGCTCCAAGACTTTCCAGATGAAGCAGGGGAAGGTCGGATGCTCAAGGTGACTCGGTCTCGGCAGGGCCGGAGCTGGAGTGCCGGCCCCCAGGGAGCAGCTGGGCAGGGGTGCAGGGGTGGGGGCCGCAGGGGTGGGGGCCGCCTTCACCCCCAGGGCTCCTGCCGGCAGGAAGAGGAGCCGTGTCCAGGTGCGGCCGGCCAGGGCTGGGACCCACACTGGGCCCGGAGGGTCTCGGTCTCACCCTGTGCTCGCAGGGGCAGAGGGAGGCTGGAGAAGCCCTGGCCCGGCTGGGCGGGGAAGCGATCTTGTCCAGGGCCACAGCACCGTAGGTTACAGGCAGGGCAAATCACAACTGTGAAAAGTGTGTCTAGAAAGTGTGAGTCCAATCCCTCCAAAGCGTCTCACTGCCTTTAACATTTTTTAAACAAGATCAGCGGTCAGTGAGATAGCTCAGTGGCATAAGCGCCTGCCTGGCAAGCGCGAGGTCCTGAGTTCGGCTCCCGCTACCCACAAAAAACAAAACAAGATGAGCATTTTGCTTCAACTAGGAAACATCTTTCTGCTAAAAAATCGCAAGCCCTGGGAGAAGTCTGCAAGAATGGCTCAGGGCAGAGTGACACACTAGCACGCTGAGCTGGGAGCAGGGAAAGGAGAGAGACTCAGCCGGAGAGCAGGGCGGTGGCCAGGCTGTGGGACAGCTCTGCAGTGACAGAGGCCCACAAAGCCCCCAGCCTCCTTGGAAAATTTAAAACCAAGATGGAAAAGGCAGAAAAAGCTGTCCCAGAGGGACCTGTCTCCAGCTAGCATGTCAGCTAGCATGGATCAGAAAGAAGGCAAGGTGGGGGAGAAAGAGAGAAAATAAAGAACAAAGGGAATGCGCCGTGGGTAGAAAGCCGCAGCGTGTGTGGCTGCGCTGGCATTTCCGTGGTGGGCCCAGGTTTCGGTTGTGTAACAGCCGCCCTAATGTCATCTCTCAACAATGAGGCCCTAGCAAGGGCACGCCAGCCTATTTTTGTCTCACACATTCGTTGGCTGTGTTCAAAAGCTCCATGGTGCCAAGTTAACACGGAGACAGGTTTGAGTCACAGCCACCTGGCTGGCAGCCGTGGGTGGACTGGGCAAGGCTGGGTGGGGTGGCTGGGGTGGAGAGGAGTGGCCAGGGCGGATGTCCCATGCTCCCGCGTGGATCTCCAGGCTTCTGGGGGGCCGACTCTGTTGGCCATGGTGCTAACCCCGCCTGGGTGGATGCTCACACTGGCCTCTGGCACCTCCCGCCAGCCCACTCCCTGCTGCTGTCTTAGCAGTGTAGAAGGTGGGGTCCCATGTGGTCAGGAGGTGGCTGATCTCCCACGAAGCCAACATCCTCCATAAAAGTGAGTCTCTCTGATCAGTTGTTTTGGAGTGTTTTAAAAAATACTTCAATACTTCCATTATTTTCTGAGTCCTGTTCTAGAAGCGTGTGGCATACCATGAACCAGCCTTTTTAAGATTCCTATTTCACCTATTTAAGCTTCTGATAATCCAGCGAGGTGAGTGCTATTATTCCCATTCTGCAGATGTGGAAAACGAGGGCCTCAGCAACCTCGTGGCTGCTGAAGGTCACAGCTGGTGGTGGCAGGGTCAAGAGTAGATGTCAGATCTCTGATTCAGAACCCTGGGTATTTCTTCCTTATTTCCACTTCTTTTTGAAAGTAGCTTTATTGCTACTGTCAAATAAATTATGAAAAGGACGCCAAATGGCATCAACCAAGGGTAGCCAGGGACATGTTAATGAATATCCTTCAAGAAATCTTGCTCCTGCACTAACTTGAGGATAAGCTTTTCAAGACCCAGGTTATTCCTACTTGAAAATTAATCAAAACACCTTTAATCGAGCTGAAGCAAGTGGCTTTAGGACTTCAGATTTGTCGAGGGTTTCTGCAAAGGACACACCTTTGGGGCCTCAGAACTCTCCCTCTTTATGACGCCTGGCATCTGCCCTCCACGGCAGTCAGTGAAGGCGTTGGTCCCCATTCCCGTGCCCCCAGGAACCGTGGCCTTGTGATCTCTGAATGCCCTGGATGTCCAACTGATTGGTGCCCAAATGGGCATGTTACACTTTCTGCCTCTAGGGGGCAGGACTCCACAGCCCTGGCTGAGATGGGCAAAGGCATCCGTCTTCCTCCTTCTTCCCTCGGTGGGACAACAGACATTTGGGATTTCCTTCTGGTCCGTTGACTACACTCAGAGTTGGCCAGGCTCAGACCCCTGCCAGTATGCTGACGAGATCTTAGCCCATTTTCCCCGTGAGGAGATGGAGGTGAGTTGCTCATTCACACACAGTGGGGAGCTGCCAGGATTTGAACTGGCGTCTCTCAGGCTTCAGAGCTCGTGGCTATATCCCTCCGACTCCCTTTGTCACATTCCTAGCACACATGAGATGTTTTGTGTGAGAGGAGGCTATAGAAAACACCAATTTTGGGGGGGGGCAGGAAGAATTAAGACTGAGCAAACCCTCATCAGACACACACACACACACACACACACGCCCTGTACCGCACTGACGTGGCCCAGCCTTTCTTTTTGAAGTGTGCGTCAATAAACAAACCCATGCCAATCTGAACTCAAAGCTGAGTGGCTTAACCACGTTTGGCATCCAGCACAACCCTGAAAGCTGCTTTGTTTTTATTACTGAGCAAAGAAAGTGCTCTAATTACAACACACTTTTCTGAGTCAGAGGAGAGAGGTAAACTATCATTTGGCTGGGAAGTGATATTTGTGAAATCCCGGTGGAAGACACTATCAGTTGATTTTAATGGCTACTGACGAGTGGTATAATAATCCTGGGGGAACTGACCAACCTTAACCATGGAGAATGTTGATGGAGGGATCTCCAAATGCTGATGTCCGAGGAGGTCAACAGATGAAATAATGAGACAGTAGCTTCCAGGAGCATGTATTTGTCAGGGAAAAGAAGCCATGCTCCAGAAACAAACAGGCCCCAAGCTCTCAGTGGGGCAATAAAAGTGGACTTCTTGCTCATCTAAGGCCAGGTCAGACAGACCTCTGGGGCAGCTGTCACCCCAGTGCGACAGTCAGGCCACCTTGGCCTTATGGCAAGGCATCTGGAGCATGCAGCTTCTGCAGCAACAGGACCAGGGGTGGGGGAAAGTTTTGTGACCGTATCGGAGGTTCTGACCCACACCAAGAAGGACAAAAGTAATTTGGGGGTGTTGAGCAGATTAGACCTCATCACTTTTCGAGGACGTCTCCTTTCTCACGCCACGTACTTTTGGATAACAGCTCCAGAGTTTTGGAAGAATTGAAGCGCGTGATAGGAAAGACTTGCCGTTGAACTTAGGGCTCACATCGGTCCAGGATGAGCTCATGTGCAGGTCTTTAACCTAATTACATCTGCAAAGATCCCTCTGTCCAAATAAATCTTGTTCACAGCTCAGGGTAGACGTACTTGCAGGGGATGGAGTGGCACTATTCCTACACCCCAGGTATTTTCATAACAAATTGAAACCTTACTAATAAAATTGGAGTCTTCTCTGGAGGCCTTGTTGGTCCTGTTTTTTTCCAGTTCCCCTTTGTTCTGTTTCCTCAGGAGTAACAACCCTGATGCATTTGATGCATATTTTTCCAGTCCATGTTTCTAGATTTCTATCTCACTTAGATTCCTACAACAGAAGCCTAGGAATGCTTTATAGTTTTAAAATTTACATAATTTGCATCCTGTTGAATATATTGTTTATGATTATTTTGTATAATCAACATTTTGTTGGCAGGAGCTGATCAAGTGGAAAGACATAAAATTAATTTATTCATTTTGATGAATGTTTTGTATTCCATCATATGAATGTGTTGTGTGTTAATTGTTGAATCCATTAATGTTGGGAATTTAAAGTTTCCTCCTTTTTTTTTTTCCTTACAAACTCTATTAGGATTCTTCAGAGAAACAGAACCAATATGATATATAGATACAGACATACCTCATCTGTCTGTCTGCCTATCTGTCTGTCTATCTATCTAATATAAAGGGAAAGAGAGAAGAGAGAACAAAGGGGATAAGGAAAAGGGGAGGTGAGAGGGGGAGAGAATGAGGAACAGAGATGGAGACAGAGAAGGATTGGTCTGAGGAATTGGCTTACACAAAATCGAGGAAGCTGGTGAGTCCAAAATCTGCAGGGTTGCCCAGCAGGATAGATAACTCAACCAGGGAAGCATTGCGGTTTATGTCCAAGGCCAATGGCAGAATTCCTTCTTCCTGGGTGTCCTCGGTCTTTTCTTTTTAGGCCTTTGACTGAACAAGGCCTACCCACACCATGGAGGGCCATCTGCTTGCATAAAGTGCACTGATTTAAATGTTAAAGCCATCTTAAAAACATCTTCACAGCAACATCTAGAACAGCATTGGACCAAATAGCTGGGTTCTGTAGTCTAGCCAAGTAGACATGTAAAAAGAATCATCACATGAGGCAACCTCTAAACCACATCCTCCGACAAGTTTCCTTCCTCGTGGGGACTGTTCTTCAGACCGAGGGGCAGGAACATTAATGGAACACAGTATAAAATGCAGTGGGTCCTGACCAGCATTTCCTATTTGTAAAATAGACTTGATTTTAAAATAAAAATTATGATTCTTTTAGTCTACCAGTAATATTTTTTAAATGTGATTATTTGAAGGGTGAAGAAAGCTCTTGCTCCCTCTTTTGGTGCAGGGTGAGCCCAGGGCTTTTGCACTGAGCTACATCCCTATCCCCTTACAAATTATTTAAAATTTTGAGACAGGTCTTCCTAAGTTGCTAAGTTGCCCAGACTGGTCTTGAACTTGTGATACCCCTGCCTCAGCCTCTGAGAGAGTGCTGGAATAACAAGTATGCACACTGCACCTGGCATAACTTCTCCCTTTTCTTAACCTGCATTTCCTTGATTTGAAGGGCTGGAGCATTTCTTTAATTATTGTAGATTAATAGTTTCTTCTGAAAATCATATTCACTGGGCAGCAAGCTAGAGGCTGGGGATGTAACTCAGTCGTAGGGCATTTGCCTGGCATGAGGGAGGTCCTGGATTTAATTCCCAGCACCACACACACAAACACAAAGTCATACTGCAGTAGGGCTCTTTTCCAGATCTGGGACAAATCCTGTTTCATCCACTTATGCCATATTTGGACCTGGAACATTCCCCAAAGGCCCTGTGTTTAAGGCTTGGTCTCAGTCTATGGTGCTACTGGGAAGTGGTGGGACCTTCAAGAGGTGGGGCCTCAGGAGGACGTAAGGTCACTGGGGGCATGGCCTTGAAAGGTGTATTAGGACCTGGTTTCTTCCTTTCTCTCTTTTCCTTCCAGAAGAGTTTTGCTCCAGTACACACCCCCACCATGAGGTGCTGCCTCAGCACAGGCCCGAAAGCACCAGGCCAAGCAGCCATGGACTGAAACCTTCAAAATGTGGACTAAACAAACCTATCCTGTTTATAAGTTGATTATCCCAGGTGTTTTGTTACAGTAATGGAAAACAGACTACCATGCCTTAGGAGCAGACACAATTACAACAAATCTCAAAGTGCTCATGTTAGCTATTTATACAGCCCCAATGTCTTAATAGAACATTCACATTTCATAGGACTATAAGACTAAGCTCAGGGCCGGTGAGATGGCTCAGCGGCTTAAGCGCCTGCCCGGCAAGCGCGAGGGCCCAAGTTCGACTCCCGGAACCCACATACAAAAAAAAGGGGCCGGTGATATCGCTCAGCGGCACGGGCGCCTGCTGGCGCGCAAGGTCCTGAGGTCGACCCCCTGGTACCCACCAAAAAAAAAAAAAAAAAAAAAAAGACTAAGCTCAAATAAGTAGTATTTCTCTAGCTTCAAAAATTCATCTTTAGGAACTCTTGCCACACACAACCACCCCCCAACATTTCACAAACCTCTCGGCATCTGTGTGATGACTTCTAGGGACTGGAGGGCCCAGTTTCTCAAAGGTCCCCTGGTGTGGCATCCATTTCTTCTAATGTTCTCTGCACCACTTCATTCAGGGTTCTCAGCCTCGGCACTCTCGGTATGTTGGGTGACTTCTTGGTTGTGGGGCTGTTCTACGCATTGTAGAGTGTTCAGAAGCCTCCTTGGCTTCCACCCACTGCTGACACAGCATCCTCCCCTTTCATGACAATCAGATGTCTCCAGACAGTGCCAGATGTCCAGGGTGGGCATGCGCATTGTCCAGAGTTGAGAACCCCTGACTACATAAAACAGCAGAGTAAAGCACTGGTGCTGGCACTCAGAAAATTCCCATCCACCCAACAAATACTGAAATGGAATGGAGAGAAGGGTTTGAAAGGGCAACCTACGCAGCCTTGCCTGCTTTCTGGTTGCTCTAAAATTTTAGGTTCTGACCAGAGTTTATTTCTCCGCCTTGGTACATTTTGAGGAGGAATAATTTCATGAGTAAAATATTATGGTCAAGGCAAATTGAGAGCAAACAGAGAAAGAATCTGTCTTTTATGTAAGTGGTGGGAAATGATCATAACCTAAAAGGGAGTTTTACTTAAATTTTTCTCCTTAATTGAATTTTCTTTTTTGCTCTCACAGTGGGGATGAGGCTGCCAGATGTTAGTACTGTGTTTTGCCTTTTGATGTTAAGGGAATCTTAAGGCGACCAAGATAGGCAAGAAGAGGAGCCCTCCTTTGTTTATAGGTCAAGTAAGTGTCAGTCACAACAAGCTAAGCCAGTGGAGAGCCCGGATGAAGCAAAGATATTTTCCAAAGTATCGTACACATCACAAGGTGCGCCCACAGGATATTTACGAATATTGCTCATGGGACATTGTTGGCAACACTGGGGCTCGCAGTTTAGTACAATTCTAACAAGCTTAGTTTCTGGCTTTCTCTGTAGCAGATTAGGAAAGAGTTGATATCACAGACAAGTAAATTTGAAAATAGAGAAAAATGATTGCTTACACCCTGATGAGAGAAGACAAAGAACAACAAAAAAACAGTATCTCAAGACGTCAAAACCTTAGCAGCCTGCGGCTACTCGATGGGTTCCTTCATAGGGGACAGACAGCCACGCTGCACTCTTCCCAGTGAAGGACGTTTCTACCCAGTGCGATGCTGGACATTTATAATGATGCTGCTGAGTTATCGGGGCAAAGTTAGTTTACACTAAAATCATCAGTTCTTATGCCAAGGCAAGGTTAAGTGATATTAAAAATAATTGGCTGCTATGGATAGTGGTAACAGTGACACAGCTATTTCATGTGCTTCGTGCCTCGACGGGTACACGTCATGCTTAGAATGGTGAATTTTATGTCTTATATATTCTAGCACAATTTTTAAAAAGAATGGGTACTTAAGAGAGTTGGGGAGTTGGCAATATATTTCAGGGAGAAAATGTGATCAAAATGGCTAGGATTGAAAATAAATGGGCTGGTGGTATAATTTGGAGGTAAAATATATGCTTAACATGCGTGAGACCCTGGGTTCACCCACCAGCACCAAAATAAATAAATACAATAAAAGCAAGTAAGTAAATAAATAAATATATGTGGGGTAAAGGGTTAAGAAAAGTTATCTTGATGACTCACCCATGAACACACTCTCCTTTATCAAGCTAGCTTGATAAATAAGATGTCATTGGAATTAGTTCAACAACAGCAAGCAATCATATTCTAATCAAAAGACTTGCATGTCATGATTCAGGGGAACTGGGCTTTATTTTTAACTCTGACAATGAAATATGACTACAAATCTGGTGGTTTGATCATGGAACTTCCCTGCATCTTAGGCCGGGCTCGTTCTGTGGCCTGAACCCAGCCCGGCTCCTCCGATGAGTGTTGGCTTAGGGTTTGCACAAGAGCAGCCAGGGTTGATGGGTGAATATATTCACTGTCTGAATGGATAACAGTAAACAGATTCCTGGTGGTGACAAGTGACCCTCCTCGGCCTCTGGAGCCATTGCTTGGACCTGGAGATGTGGCCATGTAGGGGTAACTGAAGTCTTAATGACCTGGCTTTTTAGGGTGCTCTCACACAAACCCACACTATTGTCACGTTCCCAGGACCACACCAGGTACACACTAAGGCTTTTTGTTACATCAGATGAGAAAGCTGGACATTGCCCACTTCTTGCCTGGCCCTGAGCAATAGATTTTTCCAGACATTTCTGCTTTCCCATGCCACTGTGGGAAGAAACCTGCAAGAAAGTGACCCTGATGGTGACCAGCAGACAGGCTGTGTATGGAAACTTAGATTTGTACCCATCAGTTGTCTTCTTGGTTCTTCTTTTTCTTTTTTGGCAGTTCTAGAACCCAGAGCCTTTTTAAAAGCTTTATCCCCAGAACATTTTTAAACATTTTGAGACAGGGTCTTGCTAAGTTGCTCAGGCTTGGCTCGAACTTGTGATCTTCCTGTCTCAGGTTCCCAGAGTGCTTGGTAAGTGTTTTATAAAGCTGTGCTTTAAATACTTTGAGGGAAAGAGTTTGCATTATATTTTGGAGGGGGCATTGAGAACCCTAATGGTTCACAAATAAGCCTTAAATGTGTTTTGTTTGATGAGGCAAGTAGAGTTATTTGAAATTTTTTACTTTCATTGCATGCAATCTCAAAGCCCATTTCTTGCTAGGATGAGGGAGCTAAGAGAAGAAGCAGACGTCCTCTGCTCAATGGACAGATGGGATTTGAGCCAGGGTTTGAGAATATCAGCTATCCATCCATTGCAAGCCTTGGGCAGCCAAATGGGATGGGATTCTCTGAGGAAAGAAAGGATTTTTCAAAATCATTTTGTTAGGAGGGAACTAACCACACCAATTTTGGTCTCAAACTTTCTAAGTCATTTCTCAGTCTTTGGAGGCTTTTCAAACCAGTTCCAACCATTTTTATAAAGTCAAAATGGCTCTGTAATCTCCCTGTCCAAGGGCAGAGACACAAGCTGAATGGATAGGGTGTGATGTGGTTTTCTGAGAGTTTGTTTGGGTTTTAGGAAGTGAACAAGATAAGCTGAATGGCCTTTTCCTGCTCTGACTCTAAAAAACAAAAACAAAAAACTCTCACCCAGGGATGCTTGAAAGAAACCACTGACATTTCCTAGCTTGAAAAGGACAGAAAAATCTACCAGGGAGAAAGGAAAGCCACAACTAGAGCCCAGGATGCAGCGAGGACATCAGAACGGCTACACACGCCACGGCCAAAGCGGGGTCCACGTGCAGCTCTCGGGAGTGCATTTTGATTTGCTGTGCGTTTTTGTTTGGGCTTCCCCATAGCAAGGAAGAAACCAGGCGCACCTGCGCATCTGCAGCGTTTCCCTTTCCTCTTGTCACTGGCTTCTGTGCTCTGCAGTTCACAATGAGGAGTGGGAATCATTTTGGCTGCTAAGGGGGTGCAGGGCAAGCTCATGTTGATAAAATAGATGGTTGAGAGCCAGGATGTATATGTGCTATTTTTTAAAGATAAGATGAAAAGAGCCTGGTGCCACCTTCATTGTGTGACTGACTTCAAAATGGGTAGATTTCCCCAGGAGAAAGATTGCCACCATTGCTTCCTGGCAACTGCAAAAACCGAGGTCACGTGCACTCATCAGAGGGGTCACATATCGCAGCTCTCTTGGGCTCCCAGCCCCGACTCCAAGGCTACTCAGCCTGATCTGGGGAGCTGCCTCAGCTTTGCTTTCAGAAGCCAGACCTTGGACACAGAAGCTCAGGACAACAACTCCCTCATAGCCCCACTAGATAAACAGAGTTCTCATGGCCCCGTCCCCCAACAGAAACCTGCTGTCAGAAGTGTGAGCTGAGACCCTGTCCTGGGGCCTCTGCTGACCCCTCAATGCCTCACTCTCACCTGGACCACAGTGACTAAGGACCTGGCTCCCACATCTGGGGCATGGGCATCTGTGGGACTGGGGCCCATGGTGCCATTTGTGTGGAGCTGCTCCATCCCCACCGTCTCCGAATGAAGGCCCAGTTCAGTTTGGTCCCTCAGATTCCTGGAATGGCCATTTCTAGAAAAAATAGCCCAAAGCCTGGCTTTTAATTGTATCCCACGCAGGCCAGCAAACTCCATAGCATAAAATATTCCATTTCTCAAGAGGAAATCTTCACTGCTGGGACAAATGAATGGTTTGACTTGACTTCATTCACAAAACACACATGTCCCTTGGCTCCCCACCCCTCACCGCCCCCAGTCCTGGGAAATCCAGCTCCCCTGGGGTGGCCGCGCAGGGAGCCAGGGCTGAGCGCTCCCATGGCTCAGCTCCGTCCAGCTCCAGAGCCAGCTGTTCCACTCTGAAAGTGCCTTGGATCTCCCAAGCACTTGTTCCCTCCTCAGTGAAATCAAAGCCACCTCTGCCCTCCACAGCAAGAATCTGAGCAACAATGCCGAGCGCTGAGCTGTGGCCCTCACAGGTCCTGAGTCCTTCTGTCCTTTTCTGCAGAGAAGTGGCTCTGAAGAGTCACTGACAGTGGCTTAGGACTTCAGTGACACCCCTGCCTCAGTCTCCCAGCTTTGGTCTCCCTAGGTGGAAGAGCTTAGGAGTTAGGAAGACACACATGGTTTCCAGCCATTGCTTTGATAAGATCCTTGAAAGGATCTATAGTCCCCTTTAAAGGGTTTGTCTTTCCTATGATCCCCTAGATCTATATCTATTCCCTTGATGTATTCTGGACCATTCTTCTTCCTTTCCCCAAAGAAAGGAGAGAATGTGTCCGTTTCTCTCTCTGTCTCTTTCTCTCTGTGCTAGGGATTGAACCCAGGGCCTTTGCTGTGAGCTACATCCCCAGCCCTTTTCTCGTTTTTAATTTTGAGACAGTGTCTCGCTAAGTTGCTAAGTTGCCCAGGCTGGCTGGTACTTTGTGACCTCCTGCCTCAGCCTCCCAGAATGCTGGGATCACAGGTGTGTGCCACTACAAAGCCAAAGAGCTCATGATGGCATTGGTGACATCAGGCACCTTCAGGTGGCTTTGTGGTTTCTCTCCTGCCTGATCCTGCCCCACCGCATCCCCTGAGCTTCTCTATCTCACTGCTATAATTGCTGTCAGACCCAGGGCCTTTCCTCCTTCCCCATGGGTGCTACACCCTCCAAAGATGGCAGAGACCAGCTCACTCCTGCGTTTGAGAAGCTAGAAACCATCTTCCATCAGAGAGAGGTTAGAGAGGATGCTTCCTGTCATGGCGCCTTCTCATTCATTGCCATGAGCTCCAAACTCCCTAGAGACTGGAGACCTCAGTGACCCACACAGACCCAGCCTAGCTGTGCTCCCAAGCTGCCTCCCCAGAGGGTGTCACCTGCCCGAGCCCCTCCTGGTTTCTAGGGTGGGTTGGGAAAAACACCTGCTGGCGCCTGCAGCCGCTCAATCCCCCCAACCTCACAGCAGCCCCTGGGTGGGGAGAAGGCTAGAAAGAGGCGCCAGCTGGGGACGGCGCCGGACTTCGCCTTTTCCCCATCCCTGAGTAATTCTCTCCTTCCTGAAAGCACTTACTGCTGAGATTCAGAGAGGAGGTATTTTGAAGTCACGCCAGAAAAAGCGCTGGAAACCGGGGTAGGAGCTTGTGCTGGAAGCGAGGACAGAGCTCCATGCTGATTCTCCATTCTCTTATTTATTTGCATGATCTGAACTAATTTCTCAGCTGTAATGTACACCGCCCACCACCTAGGAACTTCCCAGAAGCATCCAGCAGGGTGGGGTGGGAAGGAGAAGGAATGCACCCGACACAGGCGGCCTTCGTGCAGTTGCCAGACCGTCCCCAAACCCTCGAGCCAACAGTTAGCCTGTCCCCAAATAAGCAAAATGTGTCGGCAGCAAATGGTCAAGGAGGGCGCCCTGATTTTATCAGAGGAGAGAGTCTGTTACTTTATCAGACAGCACCGTGAGTTACGAGAGTGAAGACTGGGTGGCTGTGCAGAGGGATCCGGTCTTTGAGTTTTAATGTTTTGTTCATCTTGGGGTTTTTTGCATTAATTTTTTTTTTCTTTTTTGTGGGTACCGGGGGGCGACCTCAGGACCTCGCGCGCCAACAGGCGCCCGTGCCGCTGAGCGATATCACCGGCCCCTTTTTTGTATGTGGGTTCCGGGAGTCGAACTCGGGCCCTCGCGCTTGCAAGGCAGGCGCTTATGCCGCTGAGCCATCTCACCGGCCCTGCATTAATTTTGAACTTTAAAAAATCCTGGGGTATAAGTGCTCCATCTGAAGGACCACAAAGATTGCATTGGGAAACCTGAATGCTAGTTAAAAAAAAAAAGAAGCCAGACTGAAAAAGCTACCTACTATATAATTCCAACTGCATGATGTTCTGAAGAAGGTGAAACTAGAGACAGGGAAAAAGATCAGTAAAAAGTTAAAAAAAAAAAAAAAAAGGAAGGAGGAGGATAAATAGGTGGATGGAGGGATAAACAAGTTTTTAGGGAATTGGAATTACTTTGTGTGATACCAGGGTGGTATACTGCCATTACACATTGCCCAAACCCATCGGACATGCAACAGCAAGCGCGAAGCCCGGTGTAAACCATGGGTCCCGGGTGACAGCGACGTGTCAGGCAGGTTTGTCAGTGGTACAAATACACCACGAGGTGGGGGTGTTGGTAAGAGGGAAGGCTGGATGTGTGGGGATGGGGGCACGGGACTGTCTACACCTCGGCTCAGTATTGCTGGGGACCTAAAACTGCTCTAAAACCTCCAGCCTGATAAAAGTTTGCACGAAAACATCTGGGGAGTTCAATAGAGCTGCTTTTTGCAAGACGGAGTGTACTGGAGGTGGGTGGAGGGGAGGCCGCTTATTCTTCAAACGTCTTTCATGCCGCTCAGCCGCACACTGAGAGGTGGTTCGGGTGGCACATTTCATATTGTGTAGGTTTCATGGTAATTAAATAACGTTGTTTATCTTGATGACTGGGTTTTCGGTGCTGCTGCCTCCCTGAGCTCCGTCCCTGCTGCGCTCCTGACTGAGGAGCCAGGCTGCCGGGGATGCAGAGGATCGAGCCCCACACAGTTCCTCGTTTGATTACGCAGCCAGCTAGCTGCTTCGCTTTTCTTAAGACGCAACGCCCAAATCTTACTGTAGAAATATTTCCTTCGCCTTCAAACACATGAAGGACTCTTCCCTTTCAGACAAATAAAATTAGTCTCGTGTGTCTGGCTTACTTTTTATTTCATGTCCACGAGAGGCAAGAATCAGAGTAAGTCAGTTAGGAGAAAGACAAATACAGTGGTTCCCAGTGGGCACTGGGAACCGGTTCCAAAATCCCCCAAGGAAACCAAAATCCGGGGGTTCTGAAGGCCCTTCTATAAACTGGCGTTGTACTTGTAGAGAACCCGTGCATGCTCTCCTGTACACATCCCGTCACCTCTAGATGACTTAATATGCCCAAGGCAACATCAGTGCCACGTCGCTCCTCGTTAGCTGCATCATTTAGGGAATAATAACAAGAACAAATCTGTACATGCTCAGCACGGATGCAGTTTAAAATTTCTATCTGTGGTGAGTGAGTCAAAGTATTGAGACCTCAGTGATTCAGGAGGCTGACAGTATAGAAAGATATAAAAGTGACTAATTGATATTTTCTATTGTAGAATCATCCATAGCCCCAGACTTAGTGGCCCGAAGCAGCACATGCATCGGCTCACAGTCTCTGTAGGTCCAAAGGCCACAGCACTGGTGGCTGGGTCCTTGCTTGGGGTTATGGCCAATGTCAAGGTGTGGGCTGGGCTGAGTTCTCTGGAGCTTCTAGGGAGAAGCCTACTTCCAAGCTCATTCTTGCCACGAACAGACCTCAGTTCCTGTCCTTGTAGGACTGAGGCCCCGTTTCCCTGCTAGCGTCCATCGCAGTCCTCCTCCATCATTAGTGAGCGAGGGTGCATCAAGTCCTCCTCCAGCTTCCTGCATCTCTGACTTCCTCCATCCCAGCCTCTGTACCCCAGTTTAAAGGATGTGTGTGGTTAGCTCAGGCCCGGGCAATCTCCCAGGCCTCAGTTCCATTGCAAACCCCTTCCCAGTGGTATCAGATTAGTGTCAAACTGAATGCCTAAGAGCTGTGAGTGTACAAGGGGGGCCATCTCAAGATTCTGCCTACTGTAGCGGCCTTTGAAATGGATTGGGCTAGGACACAGGTGGCCTTTGGGTCCTTCCAGATGGCACGCTTGTCTTCTACCCTTAGCTAGCCACAGGGCGCCGTGGAACTACTGCAGCTCTGTCGCCAAGACAGAGAGTGGGGGGTTCTTTCTACTCCTGGTCAGTGCGAATGCGGGCCAGGACCACCAGCATAGGTGATAATTGTGACAATTTTCTTTGAGATCAGATTACTGGCTGACCCTATCCCCTCCTGTCATACTCAGCCCCTAACCCTCCTCAGATGGAAATGATTTTCAGAACTTGAGTAACTGTGCGCTGGAGGCACGACCCTCGCCAGCTCGTGACGTATATCATTTGGCATCGATTCCCTCCCGTTCTCAACACGTGTAGTATATCTAAATGGCAGTGGTGATTACTGCTCAGGCCGTAGGCACATATCTTTCTAATGGCCATAGTGCACAGAGAAAGAAAAGCATGCAGATTACAGGATTTGCCACTCGGGTTGGGAGCATTAGTTAAAGTTTGCTTTTGTTCTCTCCTAGGAAAATGGCTCTGTGAATAGTGCAAAGATGACAGAAAATTCTACCACTTACAGTAGCAAAATGCTCTAAAGATTGAAAATGATTTCTAGGCAATCCATGCACTAAATCTAAACTTTTTACTTCTGGAATGAACTTACTGCTCCCCGATTGCTTGAGTGACAAGAAGGGGGGTTACTCCACTTTATTCCTGAGTAGTTTATTTTCCATAGAATTGGCTACTGCTGTCTAGGAAAAAAGATAGGGAAAGGTTTCCTTTTCAAAAACAGGGCTAGCGTGGGATCTGGGGTCCACTCTCTTCTCTCCTCTTTACCCTGCTTCCCTACTTTACCCCACCCTGCCATGGCAGGAGCCTCAGCAGCTGCACTTGGACTCTCGTGGGACCCCACAGGCCTTGTCGGTCTTGAGTCACCCAGAGGGCACACGCAGGTCCCTCGCTCATCTCTCACTTGCCTTCCCCTCAGTTCTTCCAGCAGCCCCAACCACTTGCATTCCAGCCCTCCCTTCCTGGTTCTCCATGGACGCTGAGAAAAATCCCAAGTGAACCACTCCCGTTCAGTTCCTGAACGTGCCCTCCGAACAATCGCTCCACCTGCTCTCAGCTCCCGGACGAGCCCTCTGCACTCCACCTGCTGTCAGTCATTTGCTTTCCATGGACGACGGACAGCACCTCTGATGTGTAGCCTGATCATAAGAGTTGATGAAGGTCGATTCAATCCCCTTTCCTCACGCCTCAGCCCATCAATATCCCCCAAACCCCACCCTTGGGAAGGTGGATCAGAAACCTCTCCTGTCCACATGCTTAGGTGCCTTGAGAACAAATTCTTTCGCTTTTGCAAAATCATCATTTCAGTGACAGGGACATTGCATGGTGGGTAAAGTGGGCCTGGGGAGTAACCTGCGTCCTCCTGGCTCCTACAGCCCTGGGAAAGCAGCATCTTTTTGGACGGGGCCTTGTTTAAACTGACTTAGGTCAAAATATTTGCTAGAATCTCTCCAATACTATTTATAGATCATCTTTTCTGAATGCACTGCTCAGCCTCCATTCGTATATTGGCAGTGATGGCTGATGGCAGGAGTCTGTTAAATGTCCTTTAGGTCGTTAGCCTCCCGGGAAATGTGCCCTGTTGAGATGTAAGAATAGCAACTCCATCTTCTTACCTTCCTTTGAGAGACATTCACCACACTGATAAAGATATGAACTAACTAGTCAGAGATGGTCACAAACTCCTCGGTGCCCTTTATGTTGAGAAGGGGAATCCATTTGTACTCGCTTAGAGCCTGGGGTTCCCCTAATATTAAGGGCAGTTTATTTTTTAAATTAGTATACTATTTGTGAGCCATTTTTAGATTTACAGAGAAATTGATTGGAAAGTACAGAGAGTTCTCATATACTCTCCCCCACACACACTTTTGTGTGTGTGTGTGGGTACCGGGGGTCAAACTCAGGACCTTGCGCTTGCCAGGCAGGTGCTTGTGCCGCTGAGCTATCTCACTGGCCCCTCTACACACACTTTTCCTTATTATTTTATCCTGCATGAATGTATTACATTTGTTGCCCACAAAGAGCACCATCATTTGTATCTTAAACATTGCTCAAAGGCCCACGTGTTAAAATCCAGTCCCCAGAGTGAGGTGATGGGGAGATAGTGGAAACTTCTATGAAGTGGGGCCCAGTGGGAGGTTCTAAGTCATCGTTCAGGGCTGTGCCCTTGTGTCATGGGACCTTGGTCTCTTTCTCTCCTTTCCCCTTCAGCTGCCCTAAGCGGAACGATTTTCTCCACCATGTGCTACCCACTGTGATATGTTGCCTGATCCCAGGAAAGCAACAGGGACAATAGATCATGGACTAAAACCATGAGTGAAAAGAAACTTTTTCTCTTATAAGTTGAATTATCAAAACTATTTGTTACAGTAATGGAAAGCTGACTAATACAAAGAGTCCGTATTGGTATATCATGACTAAGACTCCCATAGCTTACATTTGGGTTCATGCTTTGAGTTGTAATTTTATAGGTTTCAATAAATGTATAATGCCTTGTATCCACAATTGCAGGATCATATACAACAATTTCACGTCCCTAAAATCCCTCTCTGTTCCCCTGTTCATCCCTCCCTCTTTCCCAACTCTGACTACCACGTATCTTTTTACTATTTGGATAGTTTCGTATTTTCTAGAATGTTACATAGTTGGGATCAATAGTATATAGAATTTCAAATTGGCTTCTTTTACTCAGTAACATACCTTTGAGATTTGAAGCCAGTGTTTAATATAGCAACAAATAACTGAAACACTTGATATGCCAAGAAAATTAGTGTGTCAGTCCCTTGGATGATCACACACACACTTTCATTAACAGAGGCGAAATAAGCCAATAGGAGTTTTACTTAACACTTCAACAATATTGGCTATCGGGGTGCTGTGTGAGGGTGGCATGTTTATTCAGAGATACACACTGAGCCACTTGTTTGCTCAGAAATAGAAAATTTCAATTTTATGATCATCACCAGGTCCTTGTGGCAGTTTTTGATGTTTTGATCCCCTCTCACAAGCTAGGCACTGCTTTTTGTTTTTTTTTTTAATATCTCACCTGCATTTCCTTAGTACTGTAGTACAGTTGGCCACCTAGTTTGGAGAGGAAGAACGAGGGCTTATCAATTAGATGCCACATGTTCAGCAGGTGACAGTTTTGCACCTGGAACCTGGGGTGTTTTGGGTCCTGCAGAGTCTGTGAGCTTAGCCATTTAGCCTAGTACCGAATACAATATATTACTCTCTTATTTTGCAAACCAACGGGGACTCCCTGAGCATGGGTAGATGCTGTACACACAGAATTACTCTGAAGCTGCACCTGAGGTCGTTTTTTTTTTTTTTTTTTTTTTTTTTGTGGGTACCGGGGGGTCGACCTCAGGACCTCGCACGCCAACAGGCACCCATGCCACTGAGCGATATCACCGGCCCCTTTTTCATATGTGGGATCTGGGAGTCGAACTCGGGCCCTCGCGCTTGCAAGGCAGGCGCTTACGCCGCTGAGCCATCTCACCGGCCCGCACCTGAGGTCATGTTGTGGATTCTAACTCATGCATCCGCCCCTGGGTTAGTCGGCATTCTCCCAGCTTTCCCTGTCTGGTGCATGCTTGCTGCATGAATGCGCAATGATGTTAAAGAGCTGGAAAGAACAAAGCATGAGAAAGCCCCCAAACACACTCATTTCCTCAGGATGTTGCCATTTAGCAATCAATGCCTTGGGGTAGCAGTGCCCACCCACAGTTTGACTTCAGGCTCCCCGAGAGCCTGCATTCCCCGGGGTGGAGCACAGCACGGTCCTCTGACAAGTCAGACTACCCTGGAAATTAATCACGTCCTTTGCAAGGGCCACTTGTTCAATGGGAATTATTTTTTTTCGTGGCATCCTGCCTGAAACAATCCAGGGACCGTTACGTATTCATTTATCCATCAATCACGACTTGAGCCCCTCCTCCTCACGCCTGACACAGAAGGGTGCACTAATAGTCAATTAACCATAATAAAGGCCCCACGTCCCCCGGTGTGGGTCACGATGGCTACAGTGTGGCACAGGCAGGGGTCCAGTAATCCCGCCTGCGGCTCCGGAAAGGCTGCACAAAGAGGTGATACTGAATTGACATTCGGCAGGCCTGGTAGGGGAGCATCCATGCTGAGGGGTGGATGACAGCTGGCCCTCCATAATCATAGGTTCTGCAAAGATTCAGCCAACCTCAGATAAAAATTACATCTGTACTCACCATGTATAGACATTTCTCTTGTCGTTCCCCAAAAAACATGGAAAAACAGCTAATTACATAGTATAGGGTATTATAAGTCGTCTAGAGATGATGCAAAGTACATATCTTGGTTGGTTCTATGCAAATACTCTGCCATCTTTATGAGGAACTTGATGCCTGCTGAGTTTGGGATCTCCAAGGGGTCCTGGATATGACACCCTGAGGACACTGAGGGATGCCACAGTGATTGAAACAGGTGGCCCACTTGGTGAGCAGCTATGATTTGAGGGGAGACTGGGAGTATAGGGTTGGAGAGTAATGTGTGGGGAGCAGGAGCAGGGGAGCAGAGGATGGAGTTGATGGGTGTGTAAGATATGAACTTGAGGAAGCACAGTATTTGCATACTAAAACATTTACTTCTGTCCAAAGTGTTTTCAAAATTAATTTCAAAATACCTCTTCTTGGCTCCTCTTCTGGTCCTCAATACCACCACAAAACTTAAATAGCATGGCGTTTATACTGCTACACATCCTTGGCTACATACATTTCAAAAAAGTGTTATTTTTTCCTACTGATGCAGGAAGTTCAATAGTTTTGAAACAGAAAATTTAAACTTTGAAAACAAAGCATTTCCTGGACTCAGTTCAGAGCCCAGGAAGTTTCAGTGTGAGTCACTGGTCCCAGGCACATCCTGGCTCTGCCGCTAATGTAAGGGTGGCTGTCACGAGTCACCTAGCCTTCCGAGCCTCGGTGCCCCACTCAGAAACTAATAAAGTTGGGGCAGGTCACCATTCAGACCACTCCCAGATCTTTTACTGAATGACAATTTCACCACGTTTATAAGCCCTAAGTAACCTTGACAATTAATTGCCTTTTGGATTTGTGGAAAGGGTTTTCTCTGTGTTACTGCCTTTTACCTAACTCAGCTGGAGTCCATCAGGATAAAGACAACTCCCAAGTCCAGGCATCCCAGCTCCTGAATGGGAAACCACACTAGTGTGGTTAAAGCTCTGTGGCATTCAATGGCAGGCCTGATTCATGAAAAACCTGTCCACTTTCATTGAGTACAGGGAGTACAAAGGTTGTGTGATTCTATTTTTTCTCCTTAGCAAGAATGCTCTTTTTCATGCCTGTCAAAATGCATCAGCGAACAGGGAGTTACAGGAAGTACATGCACGCAGTACTGAATGATTCGGGATTGGCACAGAAACTTTCTAAAATAACAGCAGGAGAGCTACCATAAGAATTATAAAGTACAGCAAGGCAGATGAACTCTTCCCTTCAAACATTTATTTATTCTTCTAAGTCCCGTTGGACTTCATGAATAATCAGTCTATGAAGTTTCTCACAGACACTCTGAAATGTCAAGGGTCTGGCACCCAAGTTAATCCATGCCCACACTGGAGAAGAACCTCTGTTACAATGAAGTGCTTTCTACCACACTGTGGTGTACAAAATACACTGGTTCCTAATGCGCTGGGAGGCAGAATCCACCTTTAATTAGAGATTTTTTTTATAATGGTTAAATGAAGGTATTGGAGTTGACTTTGACCCTTCTCAAGTAGGATATTTGATACATTATATTTTTATTATTAAAGTATAAAACAAAACAGCTAAAAAATTCTCTCTTGAGTAAAAGAATTTTAGTCATATTTCAAAATAATCCTTAAGTAGCATCTCAAGAATTAAGATGAGGAATATATTAATACTAACTGGAAGGCTGGGGGTGTAGCTCAGTGGCAGAATGCTTACCTGCCATGCACAAGGATCTGGGTTTCAACCCCAGTACTATGAAAAAGGAAAGAAAAGAATGGAAGCTAGAAAGAAAGAAAGAAGAAAGAAGAAAGAAAGAAAGAAAGAAAGAAAGAAAGAAAGAAAGAAAGAAAGAGAGAGAGAGAAGAAAGAAAGATAAAGAAAGGAAGAGGAGAGAGAAAGAGAAAAACTGCTAACTAGAATATCACAATAGACAGGAAGCAATGACTTCTGATCCTTTTCCTTCTTCTTTCCTGCTTTTTAATCTGGTGCATTATTTTATTTTTAGAGAGGAATCTTCAATGTTTTATAAAAGCTCATTTCCACAAATCTTAAAATATCATGGCCTCACAGTACTCAGCATGACCGGATCTCCTAGTGGCCTATGGAAGCCATTTCCTCTGTTATCCCCAGTCTTTCTCAGTTGGAAATGGGGTGGAAGTCGACCGCACTAAGCAGGGCCTGGGTCTGTCCTGCCACACTGAGGCAGGCAGAGGAACGGCCCCAGAGATGTCCATGTTCCAGTCCCCGAAACCTGTCAATATGCTCCCTCACGTGGCGAGAGGGGCTTTGCAGGTGTACTTACGTTGAGAGATGAGGCGGTTGCCCAGTATTCTCATAATCAGAGGTCCTTACTTGAGCTTTGTATGAGGACCTTATAAGACAGAGGCAGGAAGGTCAGAAAACGGAATGTGAGAATCCAATCTGCCATCTTTGGCACTGAATACAGGAAAATGAACCGTGAACGAAGAACACAGGTAGACATTCAACTCTGGAAAAGACAGCGAAATGGATTTTCCTTTATAGTCTCCAGAGTGACATAATTCTGCTGACACCCTAATTTTAGACTAGCGGCACTCATTTCACACTTCTGACCTTCAGAGCCGTAAAACAACGAACTGTGTGGCTTTAAACCACCAGCCTGCGGGAATGTGTTACAGCAGCAACAGGAAACTGATACGCCGTTGTGTCCTTTGGGTAAACACAGAGCCGGGGCAGAATACACTTGTCCCTCGGTACTGGGAGGGCTTAAGGCCAGGGTGCCTCCCTCTCATACAAAAATGTGTAGATGCTCAGGTCCCTTATAGAAAATGGAATAAAATCCCATAGAACACCCCCAAACACATCCTCTGCTAGCCTTTAAATAATCTCTAGATGACTCGCAATAACTGACACAATGTAAGTGCTATGTACACAGTTGTTTTACTGTGTCCTCTAGGACATAACGTTAAGGCAAAAGGTCTGTACATGTGTAGTACAAATGCAATATTTTAAAAAATATTTTTGACCCAAGGTTGGCTGAATCCTTGGATAGGAAACCCTCAGATAAAGCATGCCAACTGTAAACTCAATGGTTACCACGAGAGTTGTGCTACCTAACATTTATTTAGCACATAGCAGAAACTTGACATCGAGTGTATCATTAAGCCTTGACAAGTCTGTGTGAGAGAGTTATTATTACTATCTTCATTTAGAAATAAAGAGCCAAGACAAAAGAGGTTGGATAGAGGGCCAACACTCACGGAGCAAGCGAGGATTTGAACAGAAGGCAGGGTCGTGAAGCGGGCTGTGGAGCCAGAAAGCCTACGGCCTGTTCAGCTTTGATCAGATACTGTGCCTTGGTCTTCTCATCTTAAAATGGGTAGAGGTTATTAAAAGGATTAAGCGAATTAGTACAAATAAAAATCATAGTAGAGAATCAAGACCAATGAAGCTCTACACATGTTAGCTATGACTCTCGCAAAGAAAACGTTTGTCAAGAAAGTCTTCCAAAGAGACTATAAGAAAATATGTGAAGCTGCTTTGTGTGCTCTAATAAGCAATAGAAACATAAATTATCACTATTATTCTTCCTAACCATTGTTGTCATCGCACACAGTAAGTGCCATAGGAACTTGACCTTATGATCAAAAAGACGCAATTTACAAAATTCAGAACTGAAACTGAAAATGTGCTTATGTCACTCAGGGAAGAGGAGGCAGTTGATCTCAAGCTAATTGAGGCTTCCTGCGGGAGATCTGGTTTTTGGAAGAGACTTGTATTTGTTACCCTCCTTGGACACAGGGTGACATCGGGAGGGAGCCGGTTTCTCTGGTTCATCACGGCCACTTGCCTGACCGACGTGAGGCCTGCTGGACTGGGACTGGGGCGCCCTGGGACAATTACAGAACACCAGCAGGTCTGAGGCTCTTCCCGTGGGATGTGAAGATATGGAGACACTGGCAGTGACCAATCACTCTCTGACCAGAGGCTGCGGTGCTGGTAAGTGACCCAGTGCCACATAATTCTTGAGAGACGACAACTGTGTGGCTCTGGAAGATGCATTATGGCGATTTACCAACAAGGCCAAAGGTCAAAGTAAAAAGCCTATTGGAAGTATGAGATGGCAAGCCATAGACTGGACAACGACACCTACAAAGGACACATCTAATAAAGGGCTGTTATCCAAAATACATACAGCACCCTTAAGACGACAACAAGAAAAAAACCTGATGAAAAACGGAGGCAAATAACATAACAGACCCCGCGCCGAAGAACACAGGCGCATAGCGCCTAAGCTTATGAAGTGATGCGCCACTCTTAGTCATCAGGGGCATGCAAATTAAATCAAGATCCTAGCACAAACCTGCTAGGACGGCCAACATCCAGAGCGCTGATGGCAGCTGTTCCACTTTGAGCAGCGTACTCTTGTCTTCTCACCTGTAAAATGGGTACCAGTCCCTGCCAGAATCTAAGAAGATTCTGAATGACAGAATCCATTTTCAGTTTCAGTTCTGAATCTTGAAAATTGCATTTTTTTATCAAAGACCAAATTCCTATGCCACTTACCATGTGTGGTGACAAAATAGTGACGAAGAATAGTGTTAATTTATGTTTCTATTGCATGTTAAGACACACAAAATGATTTCACATATTTCCTTTTTTTGGAAGATCTTTCTTCTGTAAGATCATAGAAACATTTATAGAATCTTTATTGTGTCTTAATTCTGTTCTATGATTTTTATTTGTATTTTTAAGTTGTAGAATAACAGGAACTCTCATTTATTGCTGGTTGGAATGCAAAATGGTACTGTCACTTTGGGAGACAGTTACAAAGTTTCTTACAAAACCAAACTTACTTTTATGATATAATCCAGCAATCATGCTCCTTGGCACTTACTCAAATGAACTGAAAACTTATGTCCACACAAAAACCTACACACAGACATTTACAGTGGCTTTATTAATAATCGTCCCAAATCGAAAGCATCAAGGTGTCTTTTAGCAAATAAATGGAGAAATAAACTGTGGTGCACCCAAACAATAGCATATTATTTATCATCACAAAGAAATGAGTTATCAAGTCATGAAAAGACAGGGAGGAATCATAAATGCATATTTCCAAGTAAAGGAAGCTAATCTGAAAAGAATACATGCTGTGTGCTTCTATCTATATGTCATTCTGGAAAGTGCAAAACCATGGAGACAGTAAAACAGTCCATGGTTGCCAGGGCTTAGGGGAGGAAGGAAAGATGGGATGAGTAGGTGAAGCACAGAGGAGTTTTACAGCAGTGAGGCTACAGTATTGTGATGCTGCGTGTGTGTCGTTACACATTATTCCAAATCCATAGACTGTGCAACACTAAGAGAGAACCTGGTGTAAACTACAGACGCTGGCGCTCTCAACGCGCCACGGTGAGCTAACGGATGACAACAATGCGCCATTCTGGTGGGGAGTGTGTGTCGGTAATGAGGGAAGCTATGCGTGTGTGGCGGCAAAGGACGTGGGAATTATCTGTTCCTTTCTCTCAATTTTGCTGTGAAACTGAAGTTGCTGTGAAAGTAAAAGTCTTTTGTAAACGACTGTCCTCTTGTAATTTTATATTCAGTGTCTTTTGGTGGAGTCAGTGGGAAGGGCAGCGTGAAGATCATCTTGGAGAAAAAGAAAGTATGACTTGGGCAAAGAAAGATGAGTGCTGCAATGGAATAAAATAATAAGACAAACTGGCACTGAATCTACTTTTTTTGTGTGTGTGTGGGTTCCGGGGGTCGAACTCAGGACCTTGCTCTTGCCAGGCAGGCGCTTATGCTGCTGAGCCATCTCACCAACCCTTTATTTGCTTTTAAAGCTCAGATTTAAAACTGAAACATTCATCTCTTCAATGTTGCTTTTAATTTTTTTTTTTTTTACAAGAACATATCCCAGTAAATGTATTTGCTTTGTGGAAAGCCTTGTAGGCGGTTTGTCAAGGAAGAAACTACTGTGGGGTGCTATGGCACATGGAGAACACTTCAAATACACTGCCATTATTGTGAGGTTTTTTTTCTAGTGCTAGCAATCAACCTAAGAGCTTTGCGTGTGCTACCCAAATGCCTTTCACAAAAGTACATCTCCAACCCTATTCTGATTCTTTAGTGCCATTTTTAAATCCTCAGATATGATTTAATCATATTAAAATTCCACATATCAGATGTATCAGGAGCAATGACCCGAGAGTCGGTGGTAAAGTTGGGCTAACTAAAGATTGAGCGTGCATCTTTCACAATTCAAGAAACATCACAGCAGCTCAAAGTTGGACTTATGGAGTTATCCCACCTGTTTTCTCCAAAACTTAATGAACCTTTCCATAGGTATTTCCAACAAAGAGCCATGAAGAGCTCACGTCGAATCTATAAAAGCTGATCTCACAGGACAGAGTAGAAGGGTGTTACCAGAGGATGGGGTGGCTAAGGGTGGTGGGATATGTGGAGACATTGGTCAAAAAATAGATCATTATGGTTAGGAATGAGGAAAAAGCAAATACTGTATATAGAGATGAGAAGCTGATCAGTGATTGCTGGGGGCTTCGTGACTCACCTCTGAAGCTGAGTCAACAGGGGAAGGATAGGTGCAAAGGAGGAAGGGGATTGGGAATGACTATTAAGGGCTATGTATTCTGTTTTTGAGTGATGAAAATATTCTAAAATTGACCATGGCGATCATTGCACAACTGTGGGCATACTAAAAATTGTATTATAATCCTCTCTGTCTGTCTGTCTGTCTCTTTCTTTCTCTCTCCTGGGCTGAGGATCAAACCCAGGCCCTCACACGTGCTAGGTAAGTGATCTACTACTGAGCCACATATGGCACACTTTATATGAGTAAATCATATTGTAAATTACAGCTCAATACATCTGTTTTGTAAAAAAGAATTCATGAACTATTTCACCTCTTGGATAAGGTACAACTTTCCTTCTTGTGGTTCCTACAGGCCTGATGACGCATGTGCCCTTCTAGATCAAATGTGTGTTTTCTCTTTCTCCTCATTCATCATCTCTCCAAAACTTACCCCTTCACCCCTCATGTGGCTGGAAGGTGCCTGCCATGTGGGAAACCCTTCAGCTGCAGTCTGCAGTCTCCCCACATCGCACCTACTATGTCTAATTTGTCTATTCTGTTTTAAAGTACTACCACAGAAAAATCTGCACCTGTTCCTTCCAATAATTGTCTCATATCCCCAGTTCCTTTCTACTTTAAACAAAGCTCTTCTAAGATAATCTATTTTTGTACCATGTCAGGAAAGTCATCTTTGACAAGCCTCATCCTTCACCATACTGGGTGGACTTGGGTCTGTGAAGTAGCCCTCCCTTATTTGAAGTTCACTTTCCATGGTTTTAGCTACTTGCAGTCAACATTAAATAGAAAATTCCATAAATAAATAATTTACCTGTTTTAAATTGCATGTGCTTCCAACTAGTGTGATAAAATCCTGCTCTGTCTTGGTCCATGCAGCTTGGGATGTGAATCATTCCTTTGTCCACTGTATCCACACAGTATATGCTACCCACCCTGTTAGTCAATAGCTGACTCAGTTATCAGATGGACTGTCATGGTATGCAGTGCTTGCATTAAATTATCCTTTATTTTATTTAATAATGGCTTCAATGCACAAGAATTATGATTCTGGCAATTTACATATGCCAAAGAGAAGCTGTAAACTGCTTCCTTTGAGTGACAAGGTGAAACTTCCTCATACGTGTGTGTGTATAGGGAAAAATAGCAACGTAGGGTTCAGTAATATCTGCACACCCACTGGGTGTCTTGGGACATGTTCCCCATGCATAAGGGGAAACCATTATACTTACTTTTCTCTCTAGTCGTATGTGAGTTGGGATGTCTCTTGATTGTCTACGTGACTGTTACAGCTGCTCAAGGACAGGGATGATGCTGCCTTTCGGTGCTCCATATTTCCTAATATCACACTATGCACATAAGCCAAACATTAGATTGACAGTCCCGTGGGTAGACACAGAGCATGTTCACTCGTTGCTGTGCACCCTGCACCCAGAACCTGGCACAGTCAGCGTCTGTGGCATACACCCGCCACGTCCCTGAGTGACTGTGTACACGCATAACAAGGGAGGACCAGGGCACATAGCTGTGCGATGAGCTTTGGGTTCTAAGCTGATGTGTACACCATGCCAAAACAATCCTCCATTTCCTCAAAAACTCAGCTAAGTAAACAAAGTAGCATTGGATTATAACCCAAAGGACAAAATAAATATCCATGGACCCAGACTGACAGAAACAAATGACTGCAGAAATAAATAAATGGGAAAAGGGGACAGCTCTGCTGTGCAGAAAATTCCAGATCATTTGTGTAGACACTGCCCTCGAGGAGGGGGAGCCTGGTGCCCAGCCCTGCATGTGGCCAGCAGACAGAGCAGTGACTTCCTCCACAGTGACAGTGTGGAAAGGGGAAATGGAGTAAACTTTCCTCTAGGTGAATATGTTTGGAGAGTAAATTATTAGAAAAATAACTTTGGGTCAGGGGGCACATGCATTTATAATTTTTAATAGATATTGCCAAATTACCCACAGGAGTTGAAACCAATACATATTCCCATTAGCTTTTCATTAGTGACTTTCTGCTTTAGTCCTTTGGCACAATAACATGTTATCTCTTTTTAAAAAAATAATAAACATTCTGCGAGTTGGAAAATGAAATCTCAGCATAGTTTAATTTGCATTTTAATTATTATGAGTGAGGTTGATCTCATCTGTTTACATTTCTGAGCCCTTGTCTGTACAGTATTGCCATCATTTGGATCCAAAGGATCCCCAAAGGCTCCCTTATTGAAGGCTTGGCCCCATCTTGGCTCTCCTGGGAGCTGGAGGAATCTTTTGCAGTGGGGCTTATGGGAGGAAGTTCAGTCACTGGGGGTGTGGCCTTGAAGGGGATATCGGAATCCAGCCTCTTCCGTTTCTTTCTTGGCTTCCTGGCCATCTTTTTTTTTTTGTGGGTACCGGGGGGTCGACCTCAGGACCTCGCGCGCCAACAGGCACCCGTGCCGCTGAGCGATATCACCGGCCCCTTTTCCGTATGTGGGATCCGGGAGTCGAACTCGGGCCCTCGCGCTTGCAAGGCAGGCGCTTACGCTGCTGAGCCATCTCACCGGCCCTTCCTGGCCATCTTGATATGAGTCTTTTGCTCTATCACGAGCTCCCTGCCATGGTGTGCTGCCTCTCCACAAGCCCAAAGGCAATGAAGCCAAGTGACCATTGACCAAAACCTCTGAAGCTGTGAGTCAAAATAAACCTTTCCTCTTCCAAAGCTGGTTTATTTCAGGTATTTGTTATAGCTATGAGAAGCTAACACAAGTGTCATTTTCCCAATTTGCTACTGGGCAGTTGACATTTCTCTTACTGACTTGTGTGGCCTATTTAGACATGAGGCACATCATCCCTTTTCACATGAATTACAAGTACTTTGCTCATTTGTATTATAGAGGCTACATAATATGGAATTTAGATTTACTTTCAAGTGACCCTATCTTTGACCAAATTAAGTACTATTTTTTTTAGATTAGTAGTTGATAATTTATTTATTTATTTATTTATTTATTTATTTATTTATTTATTTTTTGTGGGTACCGGGGGTCGACCTCAGAACCTCACGCGCCAGCAGGCGCCCGTGCCACTGAGCGATATCACTGGCCCTTTTTTCACATGTGGGTTCCGGGAGTCGAACTCAGGCCCTCGCGCTTGCCAGGCAGGAGCGTACGCCTCTGAGCCATCTCACCGGCCCAGTAGTTGGTAATTTATACTGTTTCATCCCATGGAATCACTTGGAGGATGACAGTATATTGAGATACAAATGTAAATATGGGAGTGTTCAAGGTCCTGAGTTCCATCTCCAGAACTGAAAAAATTTTTATATATGTAACATACATATATATATATATATATATATATATATATATATATATACATATACATATATATATGGGATTTGGATTCTTTTTTTGTAATGAATAAGTGGGTTTTTTCCTCATTTTTGGAAGTTACATGGAATGCCTACAATTTTACCCATCATTTATACAGTACTTTAACAGGGCAAATTTCAATATTTGCTCTATGTAGACCTATCTTTATTACTCTAGCAAGATTCAAAGTTTGTTTACTAAAGGGCCTTGGTATAAACAACAATTTATACATACTCATGAATGTGATTTTTGCAGAATCTTTTGGTCCAAAGAGTAAACAAAGACTTTGCATTAGGATTGTTAAAGTTTTACTGAAAAATATATACAGACAATCCCTGACTTAGGTAGGTGCCATGGTGGAGGAGCATCCCAGAAGAAAAACAGTTCATGGCAGGCAAAGGGCAGCAAATCAGCAAAGTAGTGAAGAAGCAGCAAGTGAGAACAGCAGCCCTCTTTCTGTCCCTTGTACTCTAGCAGGCTACACACCCTTATGGCAGGTAACACTCACACCCAGGTTGGGCCTTCCCATTGTCCAGGCCTAGAATTATGCCAAAGCAATCAGTGGACCAATTTAGTAATTGTACTCTGTTGACATCAGCATTACACACTTAATCCCAGAATCACACACTTAAACCCAGCATCACACATTCTAGATGAAAAACACCATCTATGACTGCATGAGACTTTGGGGGAACATCTAGACACAGTCATAACACAACTTTTGTGATGGTACCGAGCCAGCACGCATTGAGTTCCAACCCATCCCAGTCTGGTGATACCTCCCTTGCAACCCTGGGCAGCAGCAGCGAGCCACAGCCCCTGTTCAGCCCCGCAGTCACACAGGAAACCCACTGACACAGTACAGTGCGCTGTGTTACTAAGCTAAGATGCTTGGGAGGTGACGAGTGTTCGATGCATTTTCAGTTTATAAAGGGTTTACAAGGACACAATCCCTTTGTAAGCTGAGGAGCATTCGTGTACCCTTTCTGGGACTGAACAAGCACCAAGCTACCGGATGACATTTCACGTGCCATCCCCATTATTCTTGTTTTCTAAGGTTGGTCAGTAGGAAATACCTGCCTGAGATTCCACGCCAGAGCTTTGTAGACACATTGGTCCACAGCAGTGCTCCAGGAGCTAGACGAAGGAAAGGAGAAGTTATGGGGCAGCTCTTGGCCACGTCAGGCATCTCACCAGCCCTCCCGCTCCCTACCAGCGTTCAGGAGCCTCAGAGAAACCCACATGACGTTAATCTCAGAGCCTTGGAGGATCAGCACTCTATCCCCTCAGGGAAGAAGCTGCAGGGTTCACATTTTGAAAGTGGCTTTTTGTTGTGAAAAAAAGGTGTGGTTTATCACAGCCTTAAGAAATGTCCAATGATTGGGATTATGCCCTTTCTCCTTTCCTGTGTGCCTTCAATTAGCTGAATGAAAGCAAACCCATGGCTTTAGAACCCGAAATAGCTGGAGAAAAGTGACGCAGATTTCAGTGAGATGAAAGAGTGGAACCCAGAAGCCTAATTAAAAGCAACTGAGAAACTACTATTCGATCCGGAGTTTACTCACCTGAAAAAATAAACCGAGAGCTCCGGCGAGGCTTGCTGGAGGGTTGTGGGAGAGGGGCTGAGACGTCTCACGCGGGTCACGGGAAGGCCCGGCTCGGAGGACACAGAGCCTCACTATTCCTCTAGTCTTGGAGTCAGGAGAAGGTCAGCCAGAGAGCTGAGGCCACGCCACACCGGGACTGCGGGACAGCAGCCAGTTGGGAGAAACGGCCCTTGCCCCACAGTGGCAAGAGTGACATCTACCCATCTCCTAATGCTTTGCCCTTTTTTAAATAAATCTAAATATGCATGATTAATTAAGCATCATGCCCCAATTTTCCAGGCTCCTTTTCCATCTCATTCCCCTTCTCCTCCTTCCTCCCCACATCACCTTTCTTAAATTCGGAGTATTTTTGTACATTCAGCGTATGGATTGTTTTTGATGGCAGGTACTATCAAGGAGTTACTGAAAGAATTAGCCTCCTTTACCAAAGGAAAATTTTCTTGGTTTTGAGATAAATCAAAGCCCAAGGTCAGCGAAGAGAGGAAAGAAATAAATGAGTCTCTCTTTCATACATTGCATATTTTTAACCTACAAATCAGCTCTCCGAATGGAATGTTGGCAAATAAAAACAGCTTCTGTGATCCTTCTAAATGTAATTGCCATCTTGTCCAAGATTTTATTTGGAGGCAAGAGAAATTACTTTACCTAATTTTCTTGGCCCTTTGCAGCTGTGGGAGATGACCTTCATCCTTTTCCTTGCCAAGTTTGATATTCATTACCGTGGTAGGGTGGGAGGTGGGGAATGTCGAAAGATGTATATGGTGTCTCCGAATAAATGCAGTGTTCTGTTACTGCGAAAACTGAAATGACAGCGCTTTTGGAACAGCCTGTTCAAGAAACAGAAACTGGTTGCTTCCAGCTTTGTGAGGTCGCATGAGCTCTTCATGACTTTGGGCTTTGTTGCTTATGGAGATATCAGCACTGTACAAGAGCTAGTCAGTGTCCATGATGCAAGTGGGCTTCGGAAGTGGTAGTCCAGGAAGAGGATTTGCTCCGATGTTACAGCTCTCATGTCTTACACGCTTTGGGAACATCGTGTGCCTCACATTTTGCTGGGTACTGTGGGGAGGTGTAACAGGAAGTACTGAAGCTTCGACTCTTGTCTGTAAGGAGTCAACCATCCTAAGGCAGCATTTAAGGAAAAAGGAACATTGGCCATTGTTCCTGGAGTCCTTTTTTTTTTTTTTTTTTTGTGCAATCTGTTACATAAAATTTGTAGGAGGTCACTGATTTGTGTGATGTTCTTGTACTGAGCCTGAACAGACCAAATCAACGTGGAGTCACTCATGCAAAATGAAACCACTTCATGGAAGTGCACGCAAAGTGTCTCAACTACAGCAGCTGAGCTTCAGGCACGTGTAGGTGAGCGGCTGACTCAAATAAGACTGTGGAGTTGTAAGCAATTAAACTGTTTTTTTTGTCTCGCTTCCATTTTCTGTCCATAGTGCTGCCTGACCATGAAGCAGGCCAGAACTACCCGAGCCTCTTTTGGTTCAGAGCTGCCAGAGTCTGGCATAATTATTTTTTTTTTTTGTTTTGTCTTTTGCTCAAATAAGCTCAGTTAAATTTAAACTTGTCTAGGTTTTTCCTTTTAATCTTGTCTCCCCTCTCCCTTCTCCTTCCTTCCTTCCTTCCTATCTTCCTTCCTTTCTTCTTCCCTTCCTTCCTTCCTACCTTCTTTCCTTCTTCCTTCCTTCCTACCTTCCTTCCCACCTTCCTTTCTTCTTCCTTCCTTCCTACCTTCCTTCCAAAGAGAATCCTCTTTTCTGCTTCCGTTTCTCCGGCCTCCGTGTTATGGTTTGGATCTGGATCATCCCCCAGATGTCCACGTGTTACAGTCTTGGTCCTCAGGATGTCACTATTAGGAGGTGGTGGGACCTTTAAAAGGTGAGGCCTGCGGGCAGGTCCTCGGGTGGTTGTGCATGTGCACTCGAAGGGGATCATGGGAATCTAGCCCCTTCCTCTTTCTCCTTTACTTTCCGCCCTGCATCCCTGCCACAGTGGGCTTCACCATAGGCCCAAAGCAATGGAGCCAACTGACCATGGACAGAAATATCCAAAACTGTGAGCCGAAACAAACCTTTCATCTTTATAAGTTAATTTCCCTGGATATTTCATGGTAGTGATGGAAAGTTGGCTAGTCCACCCTATTTCCCTTCGTGGCACTTCTCTGACTGAAGCTTAGGGCCAACTTCTAGGGATCATCATCCTCTGTCCAATGTAAGAGGCTCCTTGCTTTATCAAACAGTTATGGTGCCCTTGTTTATTTTGGACACCTCAGGGGCAGAGATTCCACCCACTGCATTTCTCAACTTGGTACAAAGTTCCATGTGTGCCTTATTTTTTCCCTATTATCTCTGATTTCTCAGCTATTTCCCCACACCTCCCCCCAGGCCCAGTATAACGCATTTTATATAAGTCCTTAAGTAGTCAAGTAATTATATATTCTTTTTGTAAAATAGATTGGGTTTTTTGGTGTGCATATGCACTTTAACTTACATAAATGGCATCGTGTCGTAAACTGCTTTCTCTCTTTTATTTTAAACTTTCCCACACAACACTACGCCATGAGGGTCTCTCCAGTTCACTGGGCTCGTGTCTCATGATCTCTGATTCCTGCACAGTTTGCCACAGTGCCCACATGCCATTCTGACCTCTGCCACTCCTCTCTGTGCACACCACTGGCTGTGGGAAGGGATGACCTTCCAAATAGAGAAGGCGGAGTGACCAGAATCACATGTTTCATGAGAGATAGCTACAGAAAGTAGCAGGTAATACAAGGGCAATCCTCTCCTTGGATAAATGCATAAGCCTGATGGGAAATAAATCGAGGGCTGTAAGTCCCTCTGACCTGTGCCCATGTGGCTCCCGGAGCTTCCCTTTATAGCGCACTCCTCCACTGTGACCACACGGTTCTTGGGTGATGGTTGGTAAGTGTCTGGGAGCCCCTAGAGGTCAAGACTCAGTGCCTAGGAAATAAGAAAGGCCCCGTAAGTATTTATTGAATGAGCGTAAGAATGAGTGGGTAACTTCATAGTAATGATTGTATAATGAATCCAAACATGGCTCCAGGAGCTGATAAACCTAGAGTTCTATCCTGAGCATACCTCTGAGCAATGTAGTCAACCTTTCTGAGTGTACTGTCTCTTCTGGAGGATGGGATAGCAAGGTTGTTGGGGTGATTGTATGACATGATGAGGGCAGAGTGGCTTGAAAGATTTTCTGCAGTTAGTAAGGTCACAACAAAAGGATCTATTTTCAATCCAATACCAAAAGGTTAAGTGTCAACAGGAGGACTATGGCAGCATATGTAGGCAGCAAGGGTTAAAGGCATTCAGCAGATCCAAGCCAGCCACAAGATAATTCAACTCAGGACACTATGGCTTGCAAAATTAGGACCCTGGGTTGTTTGGCTCCATCTAAGCAGCACCAGGCATTTCACACCAGACTTAGAAATGCAAAAGAGACACTTTAAAGACACAAGTATGAGCACTTATTTTGGGACTAGGAGGTCAGAAGGAGAGGCATTTTCAACTCTACCAGGTGCTAAAATGTTCAAACCCAACTGTGTCATTATTGGTTGTTGGAGTGCTGGTTACATACAAATGTTACACAAACTTGAAACAATCAGAGAGAGAGAGAGGCAATAAGTAGAATATAGGACCTGGGATTAGTAAACTGTAGCCAAGCTTGACCCATAACCTGGTAAATAAAGTTTTAATAGAACTCAAGCACACCCATGTGTAGACTATCCATGGTTACTTTCAAATGGCACAGCTGAAGAGCATGATAGACACTATCTAGTCTCACAGAGCCTGACAGGTTTAGTCTCTGGCCCCGCACAGGAAGTTTGCCAGCCCCTGGCTTAGAGGAAGGGACATAGAACATATGTGTTTACTGTGTTTTATAGCAAATCATGGCCCTCAATAAGTCAAATGAAACAGAGAGGAAATAAAGAGCTAGGAAGCAAAATTTACCCTCTGCATATGTGATCTTTGCAAGTGTATGTGAGGTGTGTGTGTGTGTGTGTGAGTGTGTGTGTGTGTGTGTGTACGTAATCTTTCAATAACCCCGTACCTGGGCTAAGAACAGGTAAATCATTCTCAACAAATGGTCATTCACAGAAGTCTCTCTGGAGGGACCTGAGGTTCTCAAAGTCTGACTTTCTACCGCCTGGTAAAAACAAACAAATAAAAAGGAACCAATTTTTAAAGAACTTAAGAGGCCTCCGTGTACCCCTAAATCACTGACTACTGGCCTCCATTCACAGCTAAATGGCAGGACCTATAATTTACCTGCAAACCTGTGACATGAAATTTGACCTTGAGCACACAGAGCTCCCCTTTCAAACTCTCCAGGCCTCTCGGGTTCATTTATGGAAACAGCTCACAAACACAGTCCAGAGCCATATGAAACAGGGCACCGCTTTCCTCGCTTTCAGCCAGCCCTTGCACCAAGCTGGGTTTACACGATCACACCAACATTTCCCGCTCAAATATCTCCTCTTACCATGGTCCTGTAAGAGAAAAGTATTAGAACATTTATTGAGGCACCCATGAAAAAACACAGACTAAAAAGAGCAAAGAATTTGAAGATGGAAGATAAGGGTTCGGTGTGTTTCTTTCCTTTTAAGATCGAAACTTGGGTAACTAAATCATTTGCAGCTTTATTTTCCTGAACGTTAAAGAGGGTGATGCTGATACTAACTATTCATAGTTGTAGGGTCGTTCAGAGGATTATTTTCAGTATTTCATGCCACTCTGAGTGTTCCAATTTTTTTTGGCCTTCACAGTGAGGGTCTTTGTTCTTCGATTCTGGCACCTTTCATGCTATGACACTCCTTTTATTTCATGCCCTCTTGTAGTTTCTAGAGCCCTCTCTAGCAGCTGGTAGTGTGTGCAGTGTTGTCCCATAAGCATCCCTCCCCACTGGCTGTCTCAGGGCCTCTAAACTCACACAAAGCCCCTTTTCTTTCCCAAGAGAGGCGGATTCCTTGACCAACTCCACAGAGAGTTAAGTTCTAAAGAAACCACCTCCAGGCTTATTTGCTTAGGATGAATTTCAGAAAGTGGAATTGTTGGCCAAAGAATTTGCATTTACTTATTGACTTGTGAGAGCTCTTTACATATGAAGGACACTGGTTCTATATCTGAAATATATATGGCAGATATTTTTCTGATTTTTGAAGTGACATTTTATGGAATTTATCACATGTGAGAAGAGCTATTGATGATTTAATTTATGACCTCTGCCTTTGATTGTATTTTTAGAAAGGGCTTTTCAGACACCAAAGTTATATAAATATTTACCTAAATTTCTTCTACTACTTGCAAATTTTTGTTTTTTTAGAATTTTATCTCTTTAAATCATATGGAGTTTATTTTGATATTTGGATTAACATAAAAGCTCACTTAACGTTTTTCCAGATAGGTAGTTTTCTCAGTACATTTAATAATCTTTCCTTTTACTGCTCATACAAAATACCACATTTATCATCTGTTAAATAATCATATATAGTTGTGCCTGTTTCTGAATGCTGTTCTTAAATCTGTTTCGTTTTGTTTTGTTTTTTTGTGGGTACCAGGGGGTCTACCTCAGGACCTTGCGCACCAGCAGGCGCCCGTGCCGCTGAGTGATATCACCAGCCCTTTTTTCGTATGTGGGATCCGAGAGTTGAACTCAGGCCCTTGCGCTTGCCAGGCAGGCGCTTATGCCACTGAGCCATCTCACCAGCCCTTAAATCTATTTTTTAATTAATAGAAGCTGTTTTAACTATCTAGGATAACACATATTCATGTATAATAGTAAATGTAAATTCTCATTATTTTCAAGTCTTGATTCTCCCCCAGTTATTCCTCCATCTGAAGGTTATAATCACTTATTAAAGTTAAAATCTGTTGGAGTTGTAACTGAGATTACATCAACGCTTTACATTTCATTTGAGGATAACGTGCGTGGATGTACTGAATCTCCAACAGCACATGATCTCCCTGTTCACTTATTCACCCCTCTTTTGGCCACTTAATAAAGCTTTTAAGGTTTTCTCTAATAAATATATATGTTCTACACCACCTCTTTGTTTGTTTGTTTAGAGACAGAGTCTTGCTATGTTGCCCAGGATGGTCTCAAGCTCCTGGGCTCAAGTAAACCTTCCACCTCAGCCTCCCAAGTAGTTGGGACTACAGGCTCACACCGCCATGCCTCGCTCCTTTTAAGTGTAATTCATAGATATTTCTTGTGTTCTAAAGCGATTATGAGCATCTTTGCAATCCTATTTACTACTTCCAGCATATCTGTTTTCTATTACTTTCTGTTGGAACCAGAAGCCTCACTCCAACTGCTAATTAGTTCTAAAATATCATAGTCACTGTCTAACTGGTTTCTTACTATCTGTGAATAACTCCAAGTTTCTCTACTGAGGATGATCAAATGAGGTCACCTTAGCAATATTTATTTCTCTCTTATCATTCTCTCGTTTCTCAATAAAAGTAAATAGTTACAGGAGTTCAGTGGCCATCATGAGTCTCCTTTTCTTGACTTCAATAAAATTTTCTCTCATTAAGTACAATGCTGTCTGTTGGTTTAAAGTAGACATTCCATATGAAAGGTTTGGTTTTCTGAAAGTTAGGAATAAATGCTAGTTTCACCAGAGGCCTCGTGCCTATATATTGAGATCACCACCAAGAGCAGGCTGTGCCCATGTGCTTTGATACAAAGACACAAACAGATTCACTGCCACTGATCAGCCTTACTTTCTAGAATATGCCCTGCTTGGTCCTGAGCGTATACACTGATACTTACTTACAGATTTAACACTGAGATTTATGTACATATTTTCTTCCTTTTTTGCTATTTTCTATTTGCTCTAAAATTATGATTATCCCTTCAAAGTTTAAGAAGACTTGCCCCAAAACCAACTGGTTTGTAGGACTTTCTGGAGCTAATTCTTTGATAGCTTTTTCTCATTGTCTTCCATGGTATTGGTCTGTTCTAACTTTCTACATCTCTTTCTTCTCCAGTCAATTGCATTACAGTTTTCATTTTGTTAACATAGTCACTCAGAATTTTTTTATCAGAATATGATTTTCAAAACGTAAACATTTGCCTCTGCATCTATGTTCATAGATAGCTCAGTCAGTTTGGTCTGTTATAGCAAATTGCCATAGATAGGTAGCTTATAAACAACAGGAATTTATTTCTCGCTGTGCTGGAAGCTGGGAAGACCAAGACTAAGGTGCCAGCAGGACCAGTGTCTGGCGAGGGCCACTGGTTTGCTGACAGCCTTCTTCTCATTGTGTCCTCCCAGGACAGAAAGAGCTAGAGATATCTCTGGGGTCTCATCCCCTCTCTCTCTCTCTCTCTCTCCTCTCTCCCTCTCTCTCTCTCTCTCTCTCTCTCACACACACACACACACACAGACAAACACACGCACACAATGGTGGTTCCATTTCTTGAAAGCAATTATTTCCCATCTGCAGGACCATCCAGTAGAGATTCTGTAGAAGCAGTGTTCAGTCTGAATCAATAATTTTAACCTTTTCCTGGCTAAAATTTGTTGAAAGCTAAAGCCAATCTCTCCTCTGGGGGAAAAAAAACTGCATCCATACCCTGCACACACACACCCAGGGTTGCCTTTCATTTCAGTGAATTCACAGTCTCGCTGAAGCTTATCCCCACCCACTCTGATGGGCAATGAACTAGGATTCTCCCAACCCTGCGATTCTGAGAAAGTCATTTTGTATCACAGAGCTAGAGAAGAACCTTTCCCCCAGTCTCTTGTGACTTTATTGTACCATGGGCTACACGCAGAAGAGATGGGGGTGACGATGACCATGACAAGGCTGAACGCTGGTGGCACTGGACACCAGGCAGAAACAGCAGCAACAGACCAACCTCGGGGGTGGGGAGGAGTGCACGCTGAACCACCATGCTGCCCAGGGACACCCCACCAACACAACCTCCGGGGCTGCACACCTGTGTGACTGCACACCTGTGCAACAGGAGTTCTGACTTGTGTGTGAGAGAAGTATAACTAATCACCAGGACAAAAGAAGGGCTTAAAACATTTCAATCCAAGAAAAGAAAAATAAACATCAGGATCAGTCCTACCCATGAATGGGGGCTTTGGTGTATGGTTGTCTGTGGAGGACACCCAAAGCCAACCCTCTCTCCACCACCTGGCTTACAAAGAATACCTAGGCTTGAGGTAGGGCTCAGTGGTAGAGCACATCTCTAGATGCATGTAGCCCTGGGTTTGATCCCAAGCACCACAGTAATAATAATAATCATAGTTATTATTATTATTCCTGGCAAAATCAGGGGCCTGGGCACATAGGGTGGTCTGATGACCCCTGTTGCAGACACTTTGTCTGTCATGATGGGGTCTTGGCCTGAGCCTGAGGCCACCGTGGTTGTGTGTGGCCTGCCGGTGTTCACCGCCTTGGGTCGCCTCCTCTTGAATAAGTACAGTGTTTGTGTTCTTAAAAGAGCAAGCATCCTACAGAATCTCTCACGGACTCCAAAATGCAGAGCAACCTTTTTCCCCTCATTATTCTGACGAAGAAGAGAAAACTGATGTGCCACTCCCTGAAGGAGAGCGTGCTGGGAATAGCCCTGAGGTCCCTGCTGTTGGCGTGGAATTAAATCAGTTTCTGAACCTGACATTTAACTGGCCCTTTTGTGGACTGTTTGATCCCTTCTAATTCTCTAATGTGTCTCAGAATATTTTGGACTTTGCTTTATTTTCTTAAGCTAGTAAAAGACCTCCTTATGTTTCCATTCACTTTATTTTAACAGCATTTTTTCTTTTAATGAATTTTTTTCTGGAGCTATTTCCATGCGAAGGAAGTGTGGTATAGCATTTGGAGTCTGTGGTTCATTTTCTGATGGGGAGAATAGTTTCAAATAAGAAAGTCCTGCTGGCCAGTTGACAGGCAAACAATTCACACAGCGAAAGGCCAGGGTGAGGGGCTGCGGTCTCAGAGGTCCCTAATCCCTCTCTCCCCCCAGAATCCCTACCAAGAACATCTGGCTCCCTTCATAGAAGCTGCATAAAAGCTTGCATTTCTCCAACATAGCGTTTCACAGTTGCAATAAAGTAACACGGAATTACTGGTTCAACACCGTTGCCAGGGCTGGAGGGTCATCTCGTGAAAACAGGATCTACCCAAGGCCTTGTCCCAGTCCATTTTGTGCCACTATAACAGAACACTCGGGACTGGGTAATTTATAATGACCAGAGATGTATTTTCTCATGGCTCTGGAGGCTGAGAAGTCCAAGATCAAGGCCGTGGCATCTGCAAAGGGCCCCTGTGTCATCCCATGTGTCATCCCATGGCGGAAGACAAGGGGCAGAGGCAAAGGGGGCCAAGCTTGCCCTTTTATAACAGCACAGTCCCGCTCATGAGGGTTGGGCCCTCAGAATCTAATCACCTGCCAGGGCCCCCCTCTGAATATTGTTAGAATGGAAATTGAATTTCAAGATGAGTTATGGAGGGCACATTGAAAACATAGCAGCCAGTTCTGCAGGCAAAAGGTCTTTGCAGCCAGAAGAAGAAACCCTTATAGGGTCTAATGCTCTGCTCTCCCTGCCTCAAAATTCTTCCTAATTTTTTCAACAAGGGACTCTGTAAATGTTGGCGCCAGTCCTGGATCTAAATCCAAGGTTAGTTCCTTGATATGTGCCTTACACCTCACAGGAAGCAAACGTGCAGTCATTGTTGGCTGTGGTTACTGACTGAACGCATGAAGATGAGCTGGGAAGTACTGATGCAATATCCAGACGTTGCTGGGGCAGACACGCACTGCAGAGCCTGCACCTTGATGGCGGTGGATTCTGGGACAGGAAGAAGAGGACAGTGCTCCTGGCTGATACCTCTGGAATCTAACTCTGAGATGGAATCTTTGGTGAGTCCCCAAGGATGGAGTGTCAGGGAAGGAGCGGCTGGGGCCCGGGGAGAGGCTGGGCTGTGCAGCTGTCACAAAGAGTGAGTCCCAGGCAACCCATAGTGTGCTCTGGAGCTGCACAACCCATGGAGGTGCCCTGAGCTCAGTTACCAGATGTGGCCCACCCCAGGAGGAGGTGTGATCCCTGCCCAGGTGGTTCTCTCCAACCCAGTGCAGTGGTTCTCAGCCAGGGTGGTTTTTGCCCCCAGGGACTTTGGAAAATGTCCCTAGTTGTTTTGGGTTGTCATAACAGGCTTGAGGGCATCCAGTAGGTGGAGGCTAGGGATGTTGCTGCACATTCTACAGTGGCCTTCTGCAACCAAGAATGAGTGTCTCCATATGTCAGTAGTGTGAGGCTGAGAAACCTGGCCTAGTGCTGGAGAGGCCATGGGCTGGGCTGTCTGCAGACAGGCATTCGGTTATAGTAACAGAAAGCTGCCTAACGCATGCGTCCTGCAGACTCTAAGCAGCCTTTGGGGCGGCCTTGCATGGGTGGGCCTCACTTCCTCACAGAAGCCAAGGGAACAGCTTCTCCATGAACATGGCTGCCCCATTTCCTGGGGGAAACCTGCACGAGGAAGCCAGTAGGAGACGCTACAGCCACAGTGACTGTGAAGAACCAGGAGAGGACAGTGCACACTCTCCCTTCTAGATGCCCCGCTGCTGGACTGGATGGCTTACTTAGTAGCACTGTGTCTCCCGTGCCAGCACTGTGGGGGCCATAGTTCTTCTCTTGTCCACTTCTGGCCCCCACTCACATAGCTCTGAACACAGCTCAGCACTGACCCTCCCTTCACAGCTGACCAGGAGGGGTCCCCTACCCCAGGAGTCTCTAACAGTGGTTGAGGAAGAGGCATTGCTGTAAGTCAGAGTATGGCATGGGGGGATCCTGCTCAAGAGGCTCACCTGTGACCTCCAGCCTTGTTCATGTCTGACCCCTAAGGTGCTGTTATGGTTTATACTGAAAATGCCCCCCAAAGCCTTATGCACTTCCAGATGTGGCTTTTGGGAGAAGTGACTGAATCATGGGTGTGTGATCCTGGATCATGGGGGCACAATAACTGGATTAGCCTACTGAATGGATTATCATGGTTTTGGGTGAGGCTGAATGGATTTATTGAAGACAGAGCACCTACCCTGGGTGTGAGTGGCACCAACCAATAGGCTTGCAGCCTGAATGGAATAAAAAGGGAAAGGGAGACTCACTGCTTGCTGCCTTCTGCCTGCCTTGTCATGGATTGTTTCTCCTCTGCCATGCCACGTGCCTTGGAGCCAGCTAACTAATGGACTGAAAACTCTACAAACTGTGAGCTAAAATATACCTTTCCTCATTTAATTTGTTGGCATCAGGTGTTTTGTCCTAGCAACAAGAAAGTAATTAAGATAGGTGCTACTTTCATGTTGTGATGGATGGGTAGGCTTGTCCTGTCCTTAGGACTTGGTGGATCTGATAGAACTCAGTCTGGCTTTGTGGTTGCTTTGCAATACAACTATGGAGCTTTGTCTCTACCAGAGAATAGTAGTTTACCAGAAGGTGTTTTCCATGAAGTATATGATTCACCTTTTCATATGGCATAGTCGGATCTAAAACTCTCAACAGCTATGTAGTATTTCCCCTATTGAAGAATGTCATGAATTCCACGTGGCATGTGTTCCCATACACACACTTCCAATGCCATCAAATCTGCTAGCTTCTACCGTCACTCAAAGCTAACACAAAAAAATTCAAGTAGATTGAATTGTGTCCCCGCAAAAAAGTATATGTCCAAGACCTAATCCTTTCTAAGGTGAATGTTAGCTTATTTGAAAATAGAGTTTATGTGGAAGTAATTAAGTTCAAGATCTTCAGACTAGATCATTCTGGAGTTAGTGTGAGCTCTACATTCAATGACAAGTGTCTTTAGAAAACAGAGAAGGAGATTAAAACACAGAGAAATACACAGGGAAAGAAGTGCTGGAAAGAGAGGTAGAGATTGAAGAAATGTTGCCACAAATCAAGAGGATATCAGATGTTGGAAGGAAGAATTTTCCCTAGCAGGTTTAGAGGGAGTGTAGCCTTGCTGATACCTCAGTTTTAAACTCTGGGCTCCGTACTTGTGAGAGAACAGATGGCCGTTTTGAGACGCAGTTTGTGGTGGTAATTTATTACAGCAGTCATAAGAGAGACATAAGATTGTCCCCAACTTACGATGGTTTGGCAAATGAATTTTCAACTTTCCAGTGGTGCAAAGATGATAAACATGTGGTAGAAACTGAATTTAAAATTTTGAATTTGGATTATATTCCCAAGCTGGGAGTATGTGGTCCAGTGCTTTCCCTTGATGCTGGGTAGAGAGCAGCTCCCATTCACCTGGGAGAAAATGATACAACCGACACCTCACAGTATACCGTTGCTAAGATGTAATGGTCAATAGATTAGGTATATTGAGTACATTCAACTTATGATGAATATATCAGGACATAACCTCATCTTAGGGTAAGGAGCATCTATACTTGGTATAGGGGCCAGGTATAGAACATGCTGTCTCTAAAACCTCTCAGGAATTATGCCTCTGTGGTTGGAGAAATAAGAAGCAATACTGTGTTATTAATTTTGTGAGGATGCCCAGGTCCCCAGATCCCTAAAAGTTTTTTGCATGTAGCAGCCCTAAATCATCATGGAGTTTGTCACCCACTTCATAGAGTGCATATGTCTGGCCTTAATCCCCAATATATTTGCCATATCTTGCTTATGTGCTCTAATTAGTAAGGCAGTCATCAATATAGTGTGATGTCTTGCAGATGTCCATATGGTCCAGGTCTCCCTAACCTGAATTATCGCAGGAGCAGATGAGTTGTCGTAGCTTTCGGGCAGAACCGTACATGTATATTGTTGTCTGTTCCAAATGAATGCGATTGTTTCTGAAGTTCCTTTGAGGATGGAAAAGATTATCAATGGCCATATTGTTCACCTGCTTTTGCATAAGCTACCACATCTGGCACAGCAACTGCAATTGAGGCAATGACTTGCGTAGTCCACTGCCATCTATGAAGATCTTTGTTCTGCGGAGAAAGAGCCTGTGGATTGAATGGATATTTGACTGGGGATTACCAGTCCTATGTCTTCTAGGTTGTGAAGGGTGGCCTTCGTCTCTACCACTCCCCAGGTTGCCCTGTCACTTATGACTTACTCTCTTTGCAGCTTCCCATGCTTCTGTGTGGCTTTCCCCTTCTGATAGCTCTTAATCTGTTGGTTAACGAAGCAATGTGAGAATTGTGCAATGATCAAATATGTCCATTGTAACACTACATTCAGGGTTGGAAAAAATGACTTTCTATGGAGCATGGGTTGAGTGGAACCATGTAAACCAGACCTGGGTCAGGACTTCACTTGTCACTGGCCTCTGTATGGCCCATTCTATTGGAGGGGGGAGGGGAGCATAATGGCATTTGGGATCCCTGGATATTAATATCATCTTGGACCTTGTTGATATGTCTGCGTTTGGGTACTCTCATTTCCCCAGTGTTCACTAATCCAAGTAAATGGCCATAGGCCCCTTTGGAGAAAGATGGGGAATCTGTCATCTGTGCTTGTCATTGTGTTGCAGGTCTTCATCCTGGTGACTTAGCCCTTAGTCAGTGGGGTATGGGTGGACTCAAGTCTGAAAGTGGGCAATGAGGTCTCTAGTGGGGCAGTTGTCCATCCTCATACTCCTGCTTAGCCACGTTACTGTCTGTTGGTTCATACATTGAGCAATGACTCTTCCTATACCGTGCCCCTCATTCTCGCCTCGGAGATACTGTGTTCTCGTATTGTCTCCATAGCTCTATGCAAGGACACACCTTCTGGCTGCCTTTACACTTGCCACTCCTTAACCACACTTGGTGCTGAAACACCCTCACCTGGCCTCTGTTGTTCCAGGAGTCTTTTCCCCAGTGTCACTAGGCAGCCCAGTTCTGGGACCACTTCAAATCTAGGGTTTCCCCTTGCCCGCAGAGGGTTGCCACCAAGCTCGGGGATGCTGGTACATCCTCAGTGCTGGAATAAACAGAAACCCCTCAAGTCTCTCCCGCAACACATGGTCACCAGGCGGGTTTCCTGGCCTAGTCTAGGAGAGCCACTCCAGCAGGCCCACTTCCTGAGACTTTGGTCCTTTCTTCTACCATGTGCTATGACATTTTGGACTTTTCTACTTCACTTGGTGTGGACCATTGCCTTCTCGGTTTCCAATAGCATGCTAGCACTATGCCCACAGGCCTGGACAGGGCACCAAATCTTATGTTCTGACAGAGTTCTATTATACCCAGTCTTTCTTATCTAACTTTGGATCGGCCTCCCTCAGCATCTGGTCCTTTATGTATCCTCCCAGTGTCTGCTCCTAATGTTGGCTGGGTCTTGAGGAACGGTCTCTGACCTAGCTGTACAGACCAGCACACCTGCACCCAGGCGATGCTGTGACTCAACCCTAGTGAGTGGTTTGGAGTGGCCAGAGAGGCAGTGAGGGCAGATCCAGGGCAGACAAGTGCTGTTTCATGAAGGAGAGGTCTCTGAATTGTCCACACAAAAGGGAAGACCCCTAGCCTTGCACAGAAGAAGTGAGTGTCTCTCGGTAGCCCAAAGGATTCAAAGAAATATGGGGATTCAACATTTTCAAGGGCATCCACCCAGATGTCACCAACTTATGACTCAGAGTCCCTTTCTCTCCCAGGCAGTTTCTGGATGCTGGCTGAGCACATCTTCCAAGGTTGAGGAATCAGCTTTCTTTGGTCTTCCTCAATTTGGTCCCTAATTGGTCACTCAGTTTCCTGCCCTTCAGCTGTATGGCTTTTTACCCTGCCACAGAGGCATCTGGCTCTCACACCCAGACCTTCATGGCTCCACAGTTCCTCCAGTCTTTCATTTAGTTTTCCAAAGACTCTACCTCTAGCTACTATGTTTTTTCCCACTGTTACGATTTCTAACTTCTGCAAATGTCTCAGGCACTTGATACATTGAACACTTTAGTGCATGCCTGGGATATCCCTGTCACCTCCAGTGTAGGTGTCACCACTCATCTCCTCCTCCAACTAGTGATGGGGCTCCCTCGCCAGCAGCTGCACCCCACGTAGCATCTGCTTCCTCAAACAACCCCTGGAACCAACAGCTGTACCTTGTGTGCCTGGGAAGCAGCCTAGGAGGGGAAGAGCAGCATGCAGAGATCCCTGGGGGTGCCCTCAGGAAGACGCTGCTGAGTGGAGGAGGGAAGCAGGCCTGGGAGGGGATGAAGGTCTCAGCCCATCCCCAGGGAGCTTTGAGGCAGGGATGCCCCAAACTGGGATGAGGGTACCAAGCCTGAGCACCCCACATTGACAGCCATTTGCATATGATACAGGCTGTCTTCAGGAGGGCAGGAACCTGGGTGCAGACGTGGCTGTCAAGCACCTCTCGGGGAGGGATGATGGCTGAGGTGTCTGCCAGCAGCACCAAGGGCACCAGCCAGCACGGAGAGCTCAGTAGAGCGTCTGCTGCTGCAGCGAGGTCTGTCTTGTTATACTGTATTCTACATGACAATACACGCCACACACACGTCATGATATGGCATGCACAATTGCTATATAAATATGGAAATTTTACATTATGTATTTATAATAATTAGCATGTATAATATATAATAGTAATACTATAATATATATTCTACATTACAGATAATATGTAATAATTTAAATATATAATTCTGTATTTATATAACAATTATGCTGTATGTCTGATACATATATGAATATGATACATAATATTTGATATCATGACATGTATAATATTATGTATTATATCTTTATATTACATTGCACTTTTGAAAATTGAGAAGCAACTTTTCTGTATAATAATGTGTATTATGCATATATTCTGTATTCTATATGTATAAGATTATGTATTATATTAATATATTTATAATTATGTAATTATATTCATATATATAATTATAATTATATTTATTTTAAATTATATATCACAATAGGGTGTTATGTCCTGTTGACTTTTGTTAATTGATATTTAATTATGAAGAACAAGATCTTTTTAGGTGCTTAGGATCAAGGATGTACGGTCCCGTGTTGTTTAATGACAGTGCAGGCTTTGAGCACTGCATCATTGTGCAATTTTGCCACTGTATGAACATCCTAGAGTACTTGCACAAACTAACACCTACGATGTCACCAGGCAATACAATCTTATGGGACCACTGTTATAGGTGTGTCTATCACTGATCGACACATCATGGCATGCCTGAGTTGTAGGTAGAGAGTGACCAGCAGCTACATTTAACCTTGGCAGAGTCCAAAGGAGCACCAGAAATTACTCCCCCACTTTCCACGAACTTGGGTACTGAATTTTGGCAAGAAACCATCTTGTTCTCCTCCCTTACGCAAATCCTGTGGCAGGCAGTCAATGACAACACATTTTTGCACATTTCTCAGACACCTTTGTTGGTTCCAGCATTAGCAGCACACGGCTGGGCTGTGGCAATAAAAAGTCTGGCAAGCTACCCAGCTCATCCTACGGTCACCAGCATTATCTGGTGGAACACCGTGCCATCGATAGTTGACAGGTAGGAGCAGACCAGATCACCCACAAGGCACTGAACATGGCTCTAAAAGGCATTATGTGTGTGTGGGAGGGGGATTGTTTTAATTTTTGTCTTTTGCAGATTTGCCAGCTCAATTATATTCTGCTTAGATAAATTGTAAAGCTAGGCTTTGTTCCCTTGATGCTTTCTGGCTGACATTGAAAAGGTGGGCAGAATCTAGCCCAGAATGAAAGTTAGATAAATTGCAGACATTTGTCCCATTGTCAACCAAGTCTTTGCTGTTTAATTTCTAGGCTTGGTGCTCCAGATCAACAGAAAGACTTTTATTTTAATCCCACAGAAGTGCCTAGGTCTCAAGCTTATCTAATATAAGTTTTGTGAGTCTGACAAGTAGCAAAACTCTGAAAAGTTTTACCACTGGTGTGCAGGTGAGGATTACACACAGCATTAACAGTGACACCACATTCCCTCCATGGTGCCTGATGTGCTTGTCCTTCTGATTCACAGATGAGGCTGTGGCCCCTGCTGGTGACAGAGTTCTCACGGTGACAGCAAACACGATTTTGGAAACAGACATCTTGAAAGGCCTGTGTGACAGTCATACCCTGGCATGCGACTGCTTTGAAAGTCATTGAATTTGGTACTTGACACATTTCAATGTGACAATTTTGTATGGTATTCAAAACACAAGCTAGAACACATCCGTGTCTATTGTCTCCTGATTCACTACTTTTTCCTGCCAAAACTTTTGCTTGGTACTTGTTGTTTTGAGTACTTTTAGCACCTCCCAGAACCAATGATAAGAATGGAGATACCACTGTACATCTTTTTGTTTATGTTTAAAAATTATTATTATTCAATTGTACATATTTATGGGGTATAATTTGCTGTTTTGATATATGTATACAATATGTAATGATCGCATCAGGGAAGTTAGCATTCTTATCTCCATGAACATTTTTTAAAATACTTGATTAACACATAATAATTGCACATATTTATGAGGTAAAGTGTGACATTTCGATACATATATACAACATATATTCATCTGACCAGGTAATGAACATTTCCATCTTCTTCTCATTATTTTGTATTTGGAGCCTTCCAGTTCCTCTCTTCTAATTATTCATAAAATATAGAATAGAATATTGTGGACTATATATTTATATTTCTTTCACACTTCATGGGCCTAATCTGGCCAGAAATTTGCACATCTAATGCAGGGAAGATGAAAACCTGCCCCCTTTTATCTCCTACCCCCCTCTATCTCTTATCGAGTGCTAAAATCAAAACAACGGTGGTTAGCTAAGATATAAATGTCTACTATACTGAGTGCCTAATTATTCTACCAATCATGATCAGCTTTGTTATGTTGTTTCAGTTTCTATTTCAGTGGGAGGAGTTTTTCATTTGAAACATCCTTTTCTTTTGTCTCTGGTGGAAGCCAAAACCATTTGTCTTTCTGCCCCAAGGGGGCCTTTCTTTGCTTGCTACCCCATGGTGGCCCTAACCCAGTGAGCAACACAGAAGGTGTCGCTGGTTGGGTCTCAGGCTCGGTCCTTGTCACCAGGCTGGAGAGAAGGCGAGAGGGAGACTTGGGAGTCTGCAAAGATAATTGTGAATGGTGGGGTAATCTCTGTAGCCATGCCCAGATTCTATACAATGGTGCGTTTTGGAGATAGGAAAATAAATAAAGGAGACATGAATATATCAGAGGAGATAGTATCAGTGCTTCAGGGCTTGATTAAAACAATAGACAAGCGGGAATTCTCTGGGAAGTCCCAGACTGGGAGACCAGGTAGGGATTTGAGGGCTGTTTTTGCTTGTCCTTTAATTTGGTTTTGAGGAACGACATGACAAAAGAATCTTTCAGTATTTCTATTCACTTTTCCTGTATTTAATTCCCTTTTATTGGTTTCTTCTTCAACTTTATGTGTTTGGTTTGATTTTGTTTGATGAGAAGTGATTTTGGAATTATAGCTCAGAAATGGGGGATTCTCCCTGCATTTTGTCCCTGGGTCAAATGGCTGTCTCCAAATGCTATGGTTTTGGATGTTTTCTGCCACTCTCCTTCTAATTCCTTCTCACATGGTGTCTAAAATCCTGAATCTAGAAGCTGTCATCTCCCTAGCTGTTTTTCTGTTGCCTGTTTTGTAATTTCCCTGCAATTAAATCATATTCTCTTACCTTTCCTTGAAGTAATATTCGGTTAAATGACTGTGTTCCTGGGAAGATCCATACCACCTCTCCTTGTCAGTGGTCTGTCCTCATCCTCTTTTTCTTAGGGCCCATGTTTTATTATTATTCCTTTTTCTCCTTCCAAATACACAGACCAGAAGTTTACCAATCCACAACTATTTGCCCAGCTCCTAGTTATTTTCCCAGTACTGTCCAATGTGTGTGTGTGTGTATGTGTGGTGTTTGTGTGTGTATGTGATGTGGGGAGGGCCAGCCAGGGCAAAACACAATGGAAAACAATAGAAAGATATCATTATCTTTTCCTTGCAAGAACCTCCAATTTAGTGGGGTAGACAAGATGGCCACATTAAAGCAAACAACTAGAGGGAAAAATTGGGATGAGAGAATAAGAAAAGAATAGAAGTGAAAATAAGAATTTGTTGTGCAATTATTAATTAATTGCCAGGCATTGTATGAGCATAGAGTATGCAATATTCTATTATATACTTCCTATAAACTTATAATTAAGGAACTGTGATTAGGCCTGGTTTGCAGGTAGAATAATGAAGGCTTTGAAATGTTGCAAGTCCCTGCTAATAAGTGACATCTAGGCCTGAGTTTTTAATCACTGCCATGTCCTTGCTGTAGGTACAGCACAATCTCAGAGTGGGTTCAAGTCAAAAGGACCCATATGAGCTAAGCTGGTCTTGGGAAGGTATGCGGAGTCTAGAGGGACATAGGTGGGGCACTTCAGGAGGTAGGCAGCTGGCGGAGTGAGCGTGTTACGAAGAGAACTGGCAAATTCAGGACAGGTCAGGTCAAAGGCTTAGTAACAGATGACAGGCACAAGATGTGGGACTTGATATGGCAGGTGTGGGGCTCCAAGTCACTGAGATGGCACTGACTATGGGCTTTGGCTTAGCGATGGCCCAGGAGGGCCCCAGACCCTGTAAGTAACATCTTGGGTGACCTACAGGATGAAATTTAAAAATCTCCAGCTTATTTCAATTTTTGGTCTTGCTCCCCTTTTTGAAATTCATTCTCTTTTACAGTAACTTTAACTATATTCACTTTTGTGAACAATGACTTTGGAATCATGACTCAGAAAGATCAGAGAAAAGAGACATCTGGAGATATCACCAACCAGGCCAGAGACAGATTTGCTATGAAGAAAGGGAAAAAGTCAACGATGTCCCAGCAGGCCTGCTCTGGGTGTCTGGAAGTGTGGTTTTGCTGACAGAATTAGGAAGAGGAGCCAGTTTGGGGGAGGATGAGCTCAGTTTTGGATAATCGAAATGTGACATCAGCAAAGCTAAAGGAAGCTGTCCAGGTGGCAGTCAAGGGTAGAATGAGAGGTCAAGGCCGAGGATGCATTTGTGTTATTTTCTTTCTCTTTATTCCCAAGAAGTTCCACACTATGACTCTCACACCCTTTATTTTTCTCATCTTCCTGTTAAATATTCCTACCAGATTTTTCCAGAACCTTTTTGACACTTTCAAAATCCCAACATCCTTCTAGTTCTGCCTCCACAGCCCTGCTTCCATCACAAGCTTGGTAAAGCTGCCCCTCCTGGGAAAGGACTGCTGACTCCCGGCCAGAATGTCTCTCCTCAGCAGCCACAGGCTCCTTTGGTGCTCTGGGAATGTGGCTCATTACAGATTGTCTGTTCAAACCCTGCTATCTGCACAGAGGGGACTCTGACTTCAGTCAAATCTGTGATGATGCACTACCCCAGCAGGGTCAGCTGCCAAAACCCAAGAAGAAATATATAGTGACAATTTCCCCTCACAGATAATATCATGTGTGTGGCTGGCTGCTGACTGGAAATGTGGATCCTGTCAGGCCCACTGAACTCACTCCGAAAACACGGCGGCAATGTGTGACCGCGTAGGCTGGTGCTGGCCAGAGGCTGGGACCCAGGCCCTGTGGCGATGGGAGCTGTGAATGCACTGACTGAAATGTGGGCCCTGTCAGAAACACTTCATCCATTCAGCCCACAGCCCCGCGAGGCCTGCAAGGCTCTATGCAAGTCTTTCAGTGCTGAGACACTGTGAATACACTTCCCGTGTCCCATGGCTCACCACGGTCCCCTCCAGCCCTGTCAGAGTGAGATTCTACCCTGAACATGGGTTAGAGAAACATAATGTTGAGCAAAAATAATGGGAGGCCATGATTTTGGACAAGGCTCCTCCACCGGACCTCAAGAGATCGGATCAAACCAAAATGGAGCCTCACACACTAAGTACAACATAATTGAACTGACACTCTAAGGAAGCAGACAAATCCCCAAACAGACTGATTTTTCCTGAAAAAAGGGGATTTCAGTCTACCTGAGTCAGCATAGTAAGGAATGCCCCTCTGCTCTAATGATTATTGAAAAAGTAGCTCGAAGTATCCTGATGTTAACCAACCAGTTTTTGTTTTTTTTTTTTTTTTCTGTTATTCTGTTCCCTTGTTCTTATCTTACAAAACCCAGTGTTCTATCGTTGCAGCGGGGTGGAGTTAGGGTGAAGGTTCTCTCTCTATTTTGTAGAATGGAGGCTTTTCCAATTCATGAACCTCAAATAAAAGCCAATTAGATCTAGAACTAACTTTGTTGAGATTTTGTCTTTTGAAACAGGTAGGTTTTATGAGGCAACTTGGGTTGGAGGTGAGGGTAGGATGGCCTCTGTGGGTAAAGCTCAACAACCAGGACAAGGTGGAGGCCGCACAACTTCTTCATGCAACTGGGTTCTTCTAACTACAGGTGGACAACAGACCTCCGAAGCTGGGAGCAGCCCCAGAGCTCATCCCGCTCACCCTCTCCTCATAAAGGCCAAACTTCGAAGATCAGAGAGGCTTTGCATCTTGTCCTAGTAGGAGGGGAAGACAGAACTGTGGCCCAAGTCTCTGAAATCCCTTCTCTACCTGCAAACCCTTTTTTCAAATTCTTTCAAAAGAATCAGGAAGTGAGGTTAATCATTTGCTGGAAGTTATAATTGCTTGATGAAATAGAACTTGAGATTTCTCAGAAGTGCAAGGCCAGTCCAGCCCTCCTCCTCACAGTACATACTGTTTGTTCTAACACATGTAAAGCAGGATTTCAGGAAGTGGTCCAAATGTAGTGAGTATCTGCCTCCTGCAAGGCACAGTCATGGCTCCAGTCTGGAAGAAAAGGGCCACTCACAGGGAAGTCGCGGATCACTTTTCTTCTTATCTATAGGATTGGAGCATTAGACTATGTGACCTCTAAAGTTCTCCCAGAATTACGAATTGCATTATTTCATGTAACCAAGTAGGCCTTTAATTGTCCTTATCCATGGCAGATTTTACACCTGATAATGCCCAGAGCTGGCAAAGCTTGTGGAGGCCTTTGAACTCTGCTGGACTCTACACGTGTTAGACCTTTCTAGAAATCAGCCTGGTTAATGTGTATAAATCAATTGAAAAAAAAGTATATATTTATATATATATTTGTGTATATATGTTATATATATATCTTTCTAAGACTATCCTGAGGAAATAGGAAATAATCTAATGTGCAAACAAGATATATCTATAACTTTACTTGGAGAAGCATAGAATTAGGAAAAATTTAATGTCCAAAATAAAGCAGTGGTTAAATTCAGCCACACTGGTAACACATTAAAAACTATGGTTTTAGAGAATATTTATAAGAAAAATATTCATCTTATGTTGTATATTAAATGTGATATACAAAAATAAACTTAAGTAGTCCACACTTTTAGAAAAAAGATCCTTAATTTATACATGTACTTAAAAAAAATGTTAACAATGGCCATATCAGGAATCGGAGTTGGTATTTCTCTTACATTCTCCATAATTTTTAAATTTTCCCTAATAAGCATGTATACCTTTCATACTCAAAAAAAAAAATAATAGGACAAAAATGACTCAGTAGGGCTTTTGGTTTTAGGAAGACGGGGAATGGACTTTTCCCTTGTTCACTCTCTACATACAATGAAAACCCTGGACATTATACATAAAATGAAGACTCTGAAAGATGGGGAGAAGTGGTTAGACCAGTTGGAGACATCAGGACTCAAGGAACAAGATGGTGAGTTCCCTGAGGGCTCATTTTATCTTATATATCCCAGTCTTAGAGCCAGAGAAGGAAACAATGCAGAAGTATCAATATGGGGAAAAATGTTCCAACAAAACCCACATTTTTTAGTCAGGAAAAGGGCAAGTTAGCAAGACAGAACCTAAAAAATAACAACTCTACTACAGTCAAACACCACAGAAAAAACTTTGGCCCTACCCATAGTAACAGGTCAAAAGGGAAGGCCAGGCTCCCACTGCTGAGAAACTGAATGGGGAGCTGGTTTTTTTATCCATGCAGGAGGGTAAAGCTTTCCCCTCACCCTGCTTCCCACATTGTCAGTGGATACCAAACAGGGAGCTTGGACTTCTACCCCACCAGTCAGTAGTGAGGCAGTGCCCCTTTCCCTTCCCCTATTGAGCAATGTCACAGAAAGCCAGCTAAAACTGAAGGTTTAAATGACAGCCAGTCTTACAATGCCCCAAATGTCCAGTCTTCAAGAAAAAGAACCCATTCATCATACTACAAAAGTCACAAAAACCAAAATTTAAATGACAAAAGAGAATCAGTAGATGCCCACAGCAAAATTACAGAGACCTTAGCAGTATCTGACAAAGATTTTAAAATAGCCAGGACCAAAATGTTTCCACAGCAATAGCAAAAAAACTTAAAACAACTGATAAACAAGTCTCAGAAAAGAAATAGAAAGGACAAAAAAGGGCATAAAGAAGAACCAGACAGAAATTTAGAACTAAAAATTCAAAAGGCGAAAATTAAAAGCATAGTGGATGGGTTTAATAGCAGAATGGAAAGGTGAGGGGAAAAGTCAATGATGTTGAAGATTTAATAGTAGAAATTTCTCAATCTGAAAAACCTAAAGAAAATAGACTAAAAAAAAAAGTTATCAAAGGGCCAGAGGAGAGGGAGGGAAAAAAGCAGCCCTGAAAAAATATTTGAGGAAATAATTGTTAAAAAAAAAAAAAAAAAAACTACACTTGACAAAAGACATAAACCTACAGATTCAAGAGGCTTAACAAATTTAAAACTGAATAAACCCAAAGAAATCCGTATCATATGCATCAGGTCAAACTGCTTAAAACTAAGGAGGAAGATAAGAGTTGGAAAAGCAGCAAGAGAGAAGTGACACATTATCTGTAGGAGAAAACCAATTTAAATGTCAGCAGATTTCCTTTTGTCTCTGTATCCCAGTCTTGGACTGAAAAAGGCAGTGAGCCAGGCCTTCTGGCCTCCATCGGAAACCAGGGAGGCCAGAGGAAGTGGCACAAGATTTTTAAATGCTGAAATAAAAAAAAAAATTAAAAAAAAATAGAATCATCCCAGAAGAGTGTCATCCCAAAATCTTGTATTTGGTGAAAGTGCCCTTTGAGTGTGAATGACAAATTAAGATATTTTCAGATGAAGGAAAATGAAGATAATTTGCTATCAGCAGACATATCCTAAAAGAATGGCTAAAGGAAGATTCCTAATATGTAAAGAGGTGATAAAAAAAGGAATCTTGAAACATCACGAAAAAAGAAAGAACAGAAAGAGTAACATATGAGTAAATAGAATACCATTTCCTTCTTCTTTTGAGTTTTCTAAATTATGTTTGCCAGATAATTTGGTTTTAAATGTACTTAGAAGAAATATTTAAGGGAATTTTAAATGGGAGAGGACAAAGGTCATGATGAAAGGAAGTTAAGATTTCTATACCTTGCTAAAATGGCAAAGTACTGGTAGAAAGATACTGTAAATATATATAACCTAATGCATAGAGTAATCACTAATACAAAAATATACAAAGAGATACACTGAAAAACACTTTAGGGCCGGTGATATAGCTTAGCAGCATAAGCACCTGCCTGGCAAGTGTGAGGTCCGGAGTCGGGTTCCCAGTACCCACATGCAGAAAGAAAAAAAAAAAAAAAAAAAAAACTCTTTAGACCAGTAAAAACAGAATTCTAAATACTGTTCAAGTAATCCCACTAGAAAACAAGAAAAAGAAAAGAGAAATGAAAAACAGAGCACACAAATAGAAAACAAAAAGTAAAATAGGCTTAAGCCCTAAAATACAAAGATTACACCAAATGTAAATGTTCTAAATACACCAACTAAAAGATATATACTGGCAGATTGAATTTTTAAAATGATTAGGGGGCTGGTGAGATGGCTCAGTGGCGTAAGTGCCTGCCTGGCAAGCACGAAGGCACGAGTTCAACTCCCGGAACCCACATATGAAAAAAAGGGTTGGTGATATCACTCAGCAGCACGGGTGCCTGCTGGAGTGTGAGGTACTGAGGTCGACCCCCGGTACCCACAAAAAAAAAATAAATAAATAAAATAAAATAAAACAAAATGATTATGTGCTGTCTAAAAGAAACTTACTTCAAATATAATAATAGAGGCAAACTGAAAGTAAAATTAATGAAAATATATACCATGAAAATATTAATCAAAATAAATCAATAGTAGCTATACTAATATCAGATAAATCAGACTCGGGTAAAAAAAATTGCCAGGGAGGCAGGGTTGAAGGGAGGGTAGGGGACTAGGGGAAAAAGAAAAACAAGTTATATCATGTATAGGTACAAATTCTCTGTGAGGAATGTGATCATTATGTATGTCTAAAATGTGCAAATAAAATCTAATTTAAAAAAAAGTCAATACCTGAAGACATAGGAATCCTAATCTATGTATCTAAAAACCAAGCTGCAAAATATGTAGAAGAAAAAAGTCAATAGAATGGTAAAGATAAATAGAAAAACCCACAATTATAGTTGGAGACTTCAACAGTGCTAGACAAAAAACCAGCAAGGATATAGAAAACCTCAATAACATTACCAACTAACAAGATCCAATTGACATTAATAAAACACTACAATGATAACAGAATATGTTCTTCTCTAGCACCTACAGAAATATACAATATAAACTGTGCCCTGGGTCATAAAACAGACTTCAAAAATTAAAGAATAACTTAAATAATATAGAGTGCATTTCTGACTACAGTAAAATAAAACTGTAAGTCAATAACAAAAATAACACAAAAATCATAAAGCACTTGGAAACTGAACAACACATTTTAAAATAACCCATTGTTTAAAGGGGAAGTGACAAGAGAAAATTGAAAATATATTGAACTGAATGAAAAAGAAAATGAAATATAACAAAATTCACAGGACACAGCTAAAACAGGAAAATTTCTATCACTAAGTTCTTAAATTAGAAAAGTGGAAAAGTCTCAAATCAATAGTCTAAGTTTCCACTTAGAGAATCTAGAAAAGAAAGATTAAAAAGAAGCTCACAACAAGCAAGAAAAAGAAATAAACAAAGAAAGAACATTAATAAAATGGGAAAGAAAAAATTAGAGAAAACCAATGAAACAAAGAGCTATCATTTGAAAAACTCAATAAAATTGACAAATTTGTCTAATGACTGTACAATTTATGAATACTAGAAATCCTAAATAAAAAGGCTAATGAGGTGATGTAAAATAAGTAATTTGAAAGTTTAGGTAAAATGAACCAACTTACTGAAAAGCACAAGCTACCAGAACTCACCCAAAATAAAACAGATTATTTGAACAAATTATTATTAAGGAAATTGAATTCAAAATACATAGTTTTTAAAACCCCAAAAATGAAATCTCCAGTGCCAGGTACTTTTATTGGAGAATTCTACTAAATGTATAAAGAGTTAACACTAATTCTATATAATCTGTTCCAGAAAATAGGGGAGGAAGAACACTTCCTAAATCATTTTATGGGGTCAATATTACTCTAATGCCAAAATCAGAAAAAATAGCACAAAAAGGAAAAATACAGACCAACATAGATGCAAAAATTATTAACAAAATATTAGCAAACAGACCTTGGCAATATATAAAAATATATCATAATCAAGTAAGATTTATTCCAGTGTTGAGAAGTTAGTTAAACATTCCAAAAATCAACCAATCTAATTCATCATATCAACATACTAAAAATTATTAAATCAATTGCTGAAGCAAAAGCTTTTGAATAACTCTAAGCCTATTCATGATTTAAAAAATAACTTAGCAAAATATGAATAGTGGAAAATTATTTTCAATTTAATAAAAAGAAATACTGTAGCTAACAGTGTATTTAACAGTGAAAGACTTAATACTCTCCTCTTGAGATCAGAAATAAGACAAGTTTGACCTCTCTTCCATGTCTCATTTAACATAGTACTGGTAGTTCTATTCAGTACAATAAGGCAAGAAAATTAAATAAATGGCATATAGATCATAGGAGAAGAAATAAAATTGTTCCTGTTTGTCAATAACATGATGGTCTATGTAGAAAATTCCAAGTAATCTATAAGAACTCCTCAACTGATAATATTAATAAACTAATAAGCATACCCAGCAAGGTTGTAGGATACAAGACTAATATTCAAAATCAACTATACTTCTACACACTAATCATGAGCATATAAATACTATAATTTAAAATGCAATTATAATCACTAAAACATAAGAAATACTTCAATGTAAATATAACAAAACACGTAGGACTTGCATGTTGAAAACTACAAAATGACAATAAAAAAAATCAAAGATCTAAATAAATGGATAGACATACCATGTTCATGGATTGGAAGCGTCAACATAATTAAGATGTCAGTTCTCCTCAGGCTGATATACAAATTGTGGCAGACTATGCCCCCAAAATATCCAGATAATACTCTATAGGGCCTGCAAATATTACCTTATATAGCAAAAGAAATTTTGCATATATTTAATCATTTAATATATTTAAGGATTTTGAGATTGGGAAATCATCCTGGATTATTATATGAGCCCAAAATTTAACCGCAAGTATCGTTACAGGAAGAATTGGAGGGATTTTTGACACATACTCTCAGCACACAGATTCTTATACTGAAATTAATTCAAAATGGATAAAACACCTACATGAAAAAAGGCAAATTTATAAAACTTCTAGAAGAAATGTAGAAGAAAAACCTTCTTGAACTTGGATTGGTGATGAGTTTTTGGATACAACACCAAACCATGGCCTATGAATGAAAATATACTGATAAGCTAAACTTTTTAAAAATTAAACACTGAAGAGAATGAGGAGACAAGCCACAAGCTGGGATAAAGTATTTGTAAAACATGCATCCAATAAACTACTTATAGCCAAAATACAAAGATTGCTAAAACTCAACAAGACAAAATACAACACAATTTTAAAATGGGTGAGAGATCTGAGCAGACATTTCACAAAAGACAATATGCAGGTGGACATAAGCATGTAATTTCAAAATTTTTCAGTCTGTTCAGATAAGAGCAAAACTTTTAGTAATATCAGAGCATCACGCTGATCTTGACAGCCCACGCTCCAATCAACATCCCACACCCAGAAGGTTATAGGAAAGTTGCAGTGGCTTCTAATGAGCCTCTTATTAAATTAATGTGGATTTCACATTTCTGTCTATGTTGTATTTCTTCCATATTTTGGGGACCCTCAAGGAGGGAGAGGGTTTTACATCACGGATATTGGAAATGCTGTCAGTCACTGTTTCCTCACCAACTGTCCTCCCCTGAAGCCAGGTGTTAAACATTTCCCAGCACACCACCGCCAAGGATCCACAGTGAGTTTTACTTCCGCAAAGGATTTCTGAACTTCACGTGGTGACGACCTCTGCAGTCCGGGCTGAGTGAGCATTCTGAATGATGAATCTGATCTCATCCTCTTGCTTAGAATTCTTTCCACTGTTCCTAGGATGGAGACCTTACCAAGGCTTTTAAGACCCCAAATCGTTTCACCCCTACCTCTCTCTCCCATGGGATCGCCTTTAGAATGGTGTGCTGGTCACCTTTCCATCACTGTCATAAAATACCCAAGAACACCAAATTAAAAGGAGAAAAGGTTTATTTGGGAGTCACTATTTAAGAGGCTTCAGTACGTTGTGTGGCACAGGACATCATGGCAGGGACATGTAGCAGGGAAATTCTGTTCACCTAATGGTAACCAGGGAGCAAAGAGAGAGAGGAGGGACTGGGGTCCCAATATCCCCTTCAGGGGCACAACCCCAAGACCTAACTTCCTCCTGCTGAGCCATAAATTCTAAGGATTCCACCACCTCCCTGTAGAACCATAGGCTGCAATCAAGCCTTTAGGTTATGGACTTTTCGGGGACATCTGAGATCCAACAGATGGGATGCCACCAGCTATTTCAGCAATTCTAGCCCTCCATCCTTTCCTTAAACGCACCATGCTTTCTTCCGCAATGGGAGTTTTGCAGACTCTGGAACTTTTGTACAGTTTTTCTGGGGATTGTCCCACTTTCAGCACTGTGAGTCCCTTTCAGCGCTAAAAATCCCAGCAAACCCTACCTATGTGGAGACTTTTCTTCATCAGCTCACCCGGTTACTTTTTATCTGACCTTGGCTCCAGTATCATCAACAGAGAAGTCTTCCCTGACTCCCTTGCCTTTACCCATTTTTCTCACCCAGCCAAGTATAACCCACTTCTATTATAAGCTTTGACAATAGCTCTACTTCTAGTGCAGCACTCACTGCAGTTCCAATCATAAATTCATTATTGTGATTACTTGAATAATGTCTCTCTGTCCCACTACACAGCACTGCAACAGAGACCATGTCTGGTTGGCTTAGCATTTCGTCCCTAATGCCCATCACAGAGACAGCACCCAACAGTATGGAAATATTTGTTGAATAAATCAACGAATAACAAGCACTTCCTTTCTGAAGAGATCTCCACTGCCTGAGCACGCCCTGAGGATTGAAGCACTAACAGCTTAAAGGTAGAGAAGAAGAGAAAACAAAAGATGGCTCTAACTGGGTCAAACAAAGAACAAGAGCTTTAAAAAAAGGCAAGCGAAAGAACTGGGAAGGTGGCATTAAATGTCTGCCTTCTTTACAGCGCATGCCCCAGACATGGGACAGAGTAGTTTAAGATGTCAACACGTGACCATTGTTCCTCGAGCCTCAAATGTATGCTTTCTCTTCTGGCGAGGCTACACTCCCATTGGAGGATTCCCTTGTAATGTTTGATCCACCAGAATGTAATCAGAGTAGAGAAGCATCCCACGTGAGAAACACAGGCCAACACTGAGGCACATCATCCCTCACATGCAAGGAGCTTGGGGCCGGAGCCCCCACGGCCGGAGCCCCCACAGGCTGCCTCTGCGGCCCACCATGTTCCACAGCCTGCAGCGACAGCCCCACATCCACTGTAAGCCCAGGCAAAGGCTCTGGAAAACATAACCCAGTGTACACTTCCAGTTTACTGACAACAATCATTAATTAGCACCGAAAGGGGAGCAGCCAAAAAGCTCTCGGTTTGAGGATTGTTTCTTTATTCATTTTCCACGTCCCCCAATTAGGCAACACTTGTGGGTGGGAAGCACTTTTTGCTTTAAGGAATTAGTTTGAAATAAAAAGGATCATTTTGCATCCTGCAAGGAAAAGCAGGTCCCCCTCTGCCCCAACAATCACTTCATACATTCCCAGTGCCGTCTGCCTGCTGGAATCACAAGAGACTCTGCCAATTGGCAACCGTGGGTACGCGTTTTTAACTCACCGGGGAGTGAAGCAAGGAAAACATTTTTGTAAGGCTGTTTAAAAATTATTTGCAAGGAAAACAATTTGGAAAAAAATGTGTGGCCATTTTCTTGATGTTGAAGATCCAACATCCAACTCCAGTGGGCCAGTTTTCTCCCGCAAGATTTATGAACCAAGTGCTGCCAAGCAGACAGAAATCTAAATAGTAACATGTTTCATTCTAACAGAACTTTAATTTAATGAGAATAATACCCTAAATACCCAGACAGTTTTATAGCACTCCAGTCTTAGTATCCCACTTTCTCTTTGAAGGCCTGAGGGTGATAAATACGGTCTTGTACCCCACCACCGGCGGCTGCCTTGTAACAGGCTGTCAGGATGGCTCTGGCTGAGACATCAATCTTCCAAAATTAATTGAGAATTTCATTGCTCAACAAGCATGCTTGTGCCACACCTCTGGGCATACACTGTGGTTTCTCCTAAAAGTTCCCCACTTCTTGTTTGGTGATGCTGAAGTTTGAGAATAATCCCCTGACCATACTCACTAACAGGCCACAGCTCATTTTCAGTCTTAGAGCAAAGCTGTGGAAAGGCTTCATTTTCATTGTTCTTTGGGATAAAGTATCTGGACCCAGTAGAGGCTCTTTATAAAATCACATGAGGGGTCTAAGTGGACACGAGAATTCTAGCATGTAACTACCTCTGATTTTTCCTCTAAGCGTTTTTTCTATTTTAGGAACTAGCATTTGACCCACAGCGCTCACAAACCAGTGTAAAAGGGGACCCTGTTACAAAGGGATGTCGTTGTGCTCACTGTTGGGCCTGGAAGTCTGTGTTTGAGCTTTAACTCTGCCTCGATGGATTCTTGGATCATAGCATCTTCAGGATTGGTGTGTTCATAGCATGCATATTGTTCCCTCTCCACACAGGCATCAGCAACAAACAATCCACCATAGTACCATTTCCAGTCAAGACCAAATGCACACAGAATCCTTCTCAACATAGAGCCAAGGAGAAGCCAGCAATCCATTAAATGTGGTTAGCATGAAATATACCTACCACTTCCCAGTCTAGCTATTTAGATCTTGTAAACAAGATGAAACAAATTACTCCCTAAAACAACTGATATTTTGGGAAAATAAATGTGTAGTCCATTATTTGAAAATAAGCAGTTATTAACAGCTTATGCATCTCTACCTCGTGTGTGTGGCTGTACTTAATTATAGGTCATATGGAAGTGTGTCTGCCTTTTCTGCCAGGTTGAACGCCTTGAATTTGGAGATATTGGGCTCCAACCCCAACTCAAACATATGACAGGGATATTCTTTATGCCCCTTAGATGCTCAATGACTGGATTCAAAAGCATTTGAGTAATCGATGCAACCATAATCTGAAGTTCCTAAATGAGAAGCTGAGAGCTTTAGGGAGACCAGAAAGCTCATGCTATGGGACAGAACCAGGATGGAAAAACTGCAAGAGTAGAGGGCCAGGCTTCCAAGCACATTTGTTGCAATTTGAACCGAAAGACAACGTCTCAAAGTGCACTTGCTAAGCCAAAGTTTATCCAAACCCAGGGAATGCTTTGGTCAGCAAAACTGGACAGGAAAACCTCCTGAGAACAAGCTGTCTCATAAGATTTCCGTTACCTGCTGCTTCTAGTCGGACTGAAAATACCTCCAGGGCAGCCTTTCCAATGGTGGTTTTGGCACTTTTTCCCCCAGATGGAGCCCAGAAGTGCAGGAGTACACAGAAATCAAATGTCCTGGGAGGGAAGTTGATTAAATGTTTTCAAACCTCAAAAGGGGGGAAAAATGAAAAAAATCGGTTCAGGTAGAGTTCAAGTTTGGGGGTCAAGCTTCAGGGACCCCTGGGACTCTTTTGTAGTGAGGCCATTAACTTACTCCTTGAAATTGTACCCCGGAGAGCTTATCAAGGGCAGCAGTGTTAGTTCATGGCATTGCCCTTCTTTGTTTTGTGTGGTCCGCTTGTCACAGAGTGAACCCGGAATCGGGCTGCACTCCGCCTGCTAAAGGGAAACACAGCCAAGTCACAGGAGAATTTAGCATCCTTCCCGCGGCAGATGCCGTCCTTATTTTCCATACTTCCTCCAACCTCCCTCTTGAAATCAGAACTTCAAATGGCTGACCTCTGCCCGGGTCTGTTTTTCCCGCAGAGATAGCATCACCTCAAGCTGCTTTTTCACATTGGGAGCCTTTAAAAGCCTCAATGACACCACCACCAACCTCCCAGGATGTGGATGGAGGAGGGAGCGGGCATAAAAACAGTCCAGTGTATGTCGAAAACTGAGCAATACCAAGATTATTCCTCGTGCTGAGCCTTTTCCAGATGTTATCCCTGTGCTTGACTCTGGGGCGGATTGCTGTTTTTGAATTGGAAATCAGACTTTTCACTTGGGTGCAAGAAGAACTCATGAAATGACTGCAAGAGACCACTCTGCTTCCGTCTCACCCTGGGGCTCTGCCTCCAACTCCAACCCCTCCTCTCTCCACGGGCCTGGTTCTCGCTCTTGCAGAAGGAGCTGTGGACTTTGATTACTCTTTACAAAAGAAGGCTAACATCATCCTTCAGCTGAGAGAGAATAGAATCACAGCATTTCAGTGCATAGCTGGCCAACGTTTTTCAGTCGAGGACCACACAGTAAATATTTTCGGCTTTACCTTTGCTGACCTAACTCATAACCGCTGCCGTGGAGAAAGCAGCGGCAGACAGTAAGGAAACGAATTGCGTGGGAGATTTACAATAAAACTTTATTTGTAAAAGCAAGCGGTGAGCAGGATTCAGCCCACCAGCCATGGACTGTACAACCCTATTTAGATTCAGTGCCTGTGTGCGTGCGTGCGTGTGTAGGGGATGCTGGGATTGAACCCAGGCCCTGGTACATGCTAAGCAGCTGCCCTACCACTGAGCTGCCCTCCAGCCCCTAAATTCAACTTGTTTCTTCCTTTGGCTCGTAGTTTTTGATAAGCACGGGTAACTGGAGAGACAGACTACAGTTCCCAAGGATGACCATGTAGCGCCTGGACATACAAATGTTATCTTTTTAGATAAAAAATGTGTATATTTAATGTTCTCAAAGAAACTTTCTTAATAAAGTATTTCAGCTTTGCCCAATCTGCTGAGAGACAGCCATCCCATCCTCACCCAGACTGATGGCAAGTGCTCTTTTCAACACTTGACCTTGTACATATTTTTCATCTGAAAACTCAAGGGCGGTTTTAATTTGAATGTCTCACACTCAGGTGCGCCTACTGGCTCTTCCACATTTAGATAGAAAGCTTCCTTCTCCTCAGTCCTATTCAGTGGGCACGTAGGACAGTGCTCCATATTCAGAACTACCCAGCCTGAGCCTGGTCCACCGAGGGGCACCCCAGGGGCGGGGGGGTAGGTGGGAGGTCAGGCCCTGCTCCCCACCCTCCACATCAGAACGCATGTAAAGCTAGCTGATCACACAGCTGCTTTCATTAGGCGAACATGCACACACTTAGCCAAGCAGGTGAAATTGATTTATGCCAGCCTGCGAGAGCCAGGGGCTGCCCGGCCAGAGCCGGCTTTGTGTGTGTGGGAAGACTGGGATTCTTCTGAGTTGAAATCGGTGAGAAATTCAATTAGAGCGCGCACCCTTTTCACCTCTGAGGCAAGCCTGAGGCCACCTGAATCAAAACCAGATGGAGTCTCAGGCCTAAAGACAACAAACAGCAGTTCAGGATCCTGCGGGCTGGGGACCACCAGAGCAAGAGCCGGCCGGAGCTGCAGCTGGTGATTCAGTGGTGCTGCATCGTAATGCTCCCCAGCCCTGGCTCCCCAGCCCTGGCTCCCCGGCCTGTGTAGCTTGCAACGCCCAGGAACACGGCATCCTCGGGGACCGGTTACTTGAGACTGTTCAAGTGCAAGCCGGCTGCCCGCTGAGCCCCGCTTCCTCTACCATGCGCCCCTCGCAGAGGCTGGTTTGTTTTGGCAGAGCCAGCAGGTGCCCTCCCAGCACGGAGATCTTAGCTGTGACCTCGAGTCTTGGGTGGCCGCCTTCACACGCGCATTTCCCCCCTCAGCCAAGCCATCCGCCACCCACACACTGGACTCAGAGCCTCAGATTCCTGCAGGAGGGAGCGTCAATCTCCCGCCCCTGCCCCCCGCTGGCCGGGCCCCCTGGAAGTGCTGGGCTGGCTTGGAAACCTCGGGCGCTGCCTTTTCATAAACAGCGAGGGAGGTGAGCATTTCAACATGAGGCCTGTGAAACGTTAACTTCCAGCTGATCTCTGAAATGGGGCCTGGTAAACAAATGATGACTTAGATGGCGAGAAGTTTCTTCTAAACTCGCCTTTGAAGAGCGAAGAGGAATCGAGTGGTTATTTTTTCAGAGGCTGGGTTTATTTGGGGGCCCCAGTCACACGAGCATCGCCAGGGTGGACCCTTTCTCCCTAGCCTGCCACTAAATTCCTGTTCATCCTACGGAGCCCAGGAGAGCCCCGTGCAGCCCAGAAGTCACCCACAGCTGTCTCCACGGCCTGGAAAACAACGCCAGGAAGCCCAGGGAGGTGTGAGGAGTTTGTTTCCCCTTTCTGTCCCCACAGCGCAAGATGTCCACTCAGATTCTGAAATAAAATCCCTCTGAGGGACTTGCTTCTATTTCCTTGGCGTTGCCCCTCTATGACCCGAGTCCCAGCTCTGGAAGTTGTCCCGAAATTCCTGCTGCGTGCAGAGCAGAAAGCCAGTGCTGGGAAGCAGTGGGCAGGGTGGGGTGCACATGCCGAACCCCCCGCAGCCCAGGCAGCCTGCCCTCCTGGCCAACTGCTGTCTGCTCCTCCTGGGAAGAAGGGCGCGGGTTGGAGTGGGTCCTTCTGCTCTCCCTGTCTGTCCCTTCACCGAAATGCAAGGGATAGATAAAGGAGACAGAGCACCTTGCTGCCCTGAGCAGGAAGTGAGGTGCTGGTGGAGATCAGAACAAGTAGGGGAGGCCTCCAGGTGAGTAGCCCCCAACTCAGGCGAGGCTGCCAGCTGGGGCGTGCCCAGTGCTCGTGGTTTCATCAGAGGTGGAGTTGGCCTAAACTGCAGGCTTTTTGCTTTGGAGTCTTAGCGAATCTTTCCCTTTGCACAGTGTTTGAAATCCACTCAGGAACTCGGGGTGTGGCAATTCCATGTCACACAGAATGAAAGTGAGGGGTGCACGAAGGGTAGTTCTGTGTTCTCATGAGTGGTAGCATCGTGGGTGACTGTTTGTGACTGATCTTTCTTTATGATTCAGTGCAGTTAAGGAGATGGGGTTGAGGGGGACCCCAAGGTGCTGGTCCAGGAGATATCTATGTATAATTTGTATCAATGCAAAAAGCACACCCAGAACAAGATCATGAGTGCCAGGGAACAGATACAAACACAGACACACCCACACGTGTTTGTGCACACATGTGCATATACAATGCATGCACATACATTTATGTGCATACACTACATGCATGCATATGTACACACCACACATATGCACACTCACAGGTATGTATACACAAAGACACCCCAAAACTAAGGGGTCAGTAAGGAAGGAGAAGAGGTAGCTACTGAAACAAAGGTCTATAATTCATTTTCTCACCCTTCTCTAGAGCACACCTTGTACTTCTGCCCAGGGCGAGGGGAAGGTCTGGGGCCTGCTGAGCGCGGAGCAATCGTCCTGACAGGCCATGTTCTCGGAAGAGTGGTGATTTGATTCAAAGGTAGAGTGGAGAATGTGGCTGCGCTTGCGGGAGCACTGGGCCCGGCCAAAGAGGAAGCACGTGTGTGTCTGTGGCTTCTGGTGGCTCTTCAGTTCTGCCTCCAGGTCTGTGAACTTCCCAAGGCCTCTGTGCGTTTGCTGGGGAGACACAGCTGAGAGGCAGACCGTGCTGGCAATGTCAACAGGCCTGATGGTGCACGCAGAGAGATGAGCCAGGCCCCACGTCCCAGGCAAACTACGATGGGGGTTACCTTTGTGGGTGGAGCCCAATCCCAAAGGTTCCCCAGGGCAAATGTTTAACATCTGGTTGCTAGAGTCAGCTAAATTTGACTCTTGCTTCAAATCTTCCCATGACTTGTCTACATAGGTCTTACGGTGCATAAAGCGCTTACATATGAGGTAAGGAAAGAACTAAAAGGTAAGAGCCGGTGCATTGCCCCTGGCTGCTCTGACAGGACCGAGACAAAGGGTAAAGAATGGGAGGCTCTGCCCAAGTCATCAGAGTCTCTTGTTACAGGGCCACGCGCTGCACCAGTTCCTATAGCATTTGATCCCATTCAGCCGTCAGGTTAGGACCTATTAGACAGCCTGGGGATTTGTGAGGGTCCCATGAATGGTAGAGCAGGGAGGAAGGTAGAGAAGGAACCAGGAACACCTTAGCATAAGGATGAGGAAAAGGCTTGATTTGTGACAAATCTCAGAATTTAACTGGAAAAGCTCAACTATTAAATGAGAGAGAGAGAGAGGGAGGGAGAGAGAGGTATTGGAGGGATATTTAGTTCTCTTTATTCATTAAAATAAGTGTGCCAATTAAAATAAATTTCCCCATTTAACTGCAAGTAAGTGGCAGTAGTAGTATTGCTAACCACCCGCTTAAACTACAGAGGGTACTAGCCATCCTAGGGCAAGCAGCAAGGACAAAAGGATCACTCCTTTAACCTGCTATTTTTTACTTTTGAAAGAAAGAGCTGGGCGTGGTGGCACACACCTGTAACCCTAGCACTCAGGAGGCCGAGGCAGGAGGATTGCCGTGAGTTTGAGGCCAGCCTGGGCTACATAGTGAGTTCAAAGCTACCCTGAACTACATAGCAAGACCCTGTCTCGAAAGAAAGAGAAAGAAAGAAAGAAAGAAAAGAAAGAAAGAAAAAGAAAGAACGATAGAAGTGGATGGGATAGAAGAAAGGAGAAAGAATTCCCTTTAAGAAACAAACCAAGATAGTGCCTTCCTCTAAAGGACTTTCAAAGTAGCCACATCTGGAAGCCTTTAAGAAAGCTGTAGAGAATAGATTTCAGTTCCTCTTACCACAAATATGGAGAAAAGATAACTAAGGAAGGTGATGGATATGTTAATTTGCTCACCTGAAATAATTATTCCAGTATGTATATGTATATCAAAGTATCATGGACAGTTTAAATATATATAGCAAAAATTTAAAAAGCAAAACAGTGAAGAAGGTTTATTAGATGTGCTGCTGGGGAGAGGGGCTCCGCCGACCTTCGAGGCTGCGAGTGATCGGAGGTGCGAGTCTGCCGGACTTGACAGCAAGGAGCCAAATGTGTCTTCGCATTATTCGAGACTTTCATATCATGTGTTGCTTGGAGAGGTAACATCTGTCAGAAGGGTTCCGTGTTCATTTTTTTTTTGTGGGTACCGGGGGGTCGACCTCAGGACCTCGCGCGCCAGCAGGCGCCCGTGCCGCTGAGCGATATCACCGGCCCCTTTTTTCGTATGTGGGTTCTGGGAGTCGAACTCGGGCCCTCGTGCTTGCCAGGCAGGCGCTTATGCCCCTGAGCCATCTCACCAGCCCCCTGTGTTCATTTTTTTAAGATCCGAGCTTTGCAGGATTAAAGAGGCCACACTCATTCTGTGGGGCTGAGTCTGAGGTAGATCGGGTGATCTTTACACAGACGTCACACGCGTTGTCACAGTCCCATCAGGAAGTGTTGTCAATGCACTTTATGTTTGCACCGTGTTTCAGATTGCATTCGTTTTTGTCAGCCTTCACTATTTTAAAGATTTCGATGGGTAAAATTACAGAAGTAATTTAACACACAGTCTCATATAAGCTGTAACTATGAGGAATGACAATGCATGAAATTTGTTTGCCTTTCTGTTACAGATAAAGTGGAGGGCCAGAAAAATTCCAGCCTTCAGTATTGAGTATACATATTATTTTCTGAGATGGGCTCTGGGAACATGGGTCCCCGGGTTCGTGCTTTGTCATCCCGAGAGCCATTCCTCTTTGTCTTCCCATGCACAGCAGCCCGGTTTGGGGTTTTTTAGATAAGGTTTTTTTTGTTTTGTTTTTGTATCTACTTATTTCCAATTTTTATCAATGCATGGCACCTTTATATTTTTTGAATGAGTCTTTGAAGAGTTGTTGATAAGAAGAAAAACTCTCATTTTGATATCTAGCCATAACCTGAACATGCAGAATATAAACAAGACGTAGTAGAGGTTCTGCAATTTTAATTTTTAAATCTAAATTTGCTATTGTCCTTTTCAGTGAAGGCTTCACTATCCCCAATGCAGCTATCTGTCACCTCAGTCCTCTTGGTAAATAGGGTGTGCGTGTGTGTGCATGTGTGTGCGTGTATACATATGTGTGTGAATTCACTTCATACTGATAGATTTGTTTTTATAATATCTCTATGAAGGGCAGGAAAGAGATATCTTCATGTTCTGAAAGATGCAGATGCAACTGAAACCAAGTTTGGTTAATAAGTTGCTAAATTTTCATAGGATCTTAGGGAACCTGTGCAGAGTAGAGGTGAAGAGAACCATGGAGTAACCAATAAATGAAGAAGATGAACTGGGACAACGTACTTAACCTTAAACCTCATGATTTTCAACAACAAAACTGAAATAATACCAGTCACGCCTACTGTTCCTTATGACTATGCTTTTTTTTTTTTTTTTTTGTGGGTACCGGGGGGTCGACCTCAGGACCTCGCGTGCCAGCAGGCGCCCGTGCCGCTGAGCGATATCACCGGCCCTTTTTTCGTATGTGGGTTCTGGGAGTCGAACTCGGGCCCTCGCGCTTGCAAGGCAGGCGCTTACGCCGCTGAGCCATCTCACCAGCCCCCTTATGACTATGAAAACAGATAATGATTGGAAAATATTTTGTAAACTTTAGATTGCTATCCACTCGTGTATATAATTATACACTACTGTATATTTATTTGCACATGTATTATAGTATATAATTATATATTTACACAATGCATTCTTACTAAAATTGAGGATGAAGTTATTTCATTTCATAAATTTTGGTAAAAATAAGCTTTTGGTCTAGGCCCCTTGACACAATGTATTTATTTTTAGAAATAATTTTATAATGAGATTCTCCTGAAGTGAAAATTTTCTATAAAAACAAACTTCAAATATCACCAACAAAAGGTTATTGTAAGGAAAGAGCACATTTTATAAACCTGAATAGGCTTCACATTAATACTAATCCTTCAAAAGTGTGTGGGATGAGATCACATTGCTGAAAAATATATTGCTTTCTCTTTCAAGGAATAATATACCTTCTCTCCCCTTTACCCATATCTTAGGGAATAAATACTGGAAAAGTTCTCTCTTCTCTGGAAGCCAGGAAATTTATGGAACTCTAAAAGAAAAGTTCAAAGATTTCATGGGGCTACAGGCCAGGGCTCCAGGTCCCCTCGAGGCCCAAGTCACTGTGTGGATCATAGCATTCGAAGGTGGGGTGAAGTAAGACCCAACCATGGCTTTTCTCAAGCTTTGCTTGAAGTCACAAGTGTGGTGGTATTCTTCTGGATGGTTTTCCTGCTTTCTAGGAAACTACCCCCAAGGACATAATCAGAATATGGACAAGATTTATACATAAGGATTGTCATCGGTGTGTTTCAAAGAGCCATAATAGAACATTTAATATATTTTTGTCAACAATACAGTATTTTCAAAGAATGTTTATTAATACTGGGAACTACTTCATACTACAATGTGAGATGCAAAGGTTAAATATAAAATCAGGAATGTAATGATTCCAATTTTGTAAATGTACTTATACACAGGAAAAAAGATCGAAAGCAAGTATACTCAAATAATGATCTTCCAGGGATGGGTATAAGGAAATTCAATTTCCTCTTATTCTTTGCTGTTTTTTACATGTTCTATAATAATCACATATTACAATTAGGAAAAAAAAGTTTGTTATTTTTATCAAGAACATCTTTTTTAAGGATATAAGTTTTGTTCTGACTCAGCAATAAATCTGTTAAGAACTTATTTTTTCAAGGTGTGATTCACCTTTGTATGGCTCTACCTTATTTCTATTTTTGTTTTGTTTTTGCTGTGGTGCAGGGAATTGGACTCAGGGCCTCACACACACACTCAGCAAGAGCTCTACCACTGAGCTACCCACAGCCCAGGCCTCCTTTTGAGAAAACGATCAAGTTGTAACCTCTGCTGATCTGTGCCTTGTGCCTGGCCCTAGTCCAGCGGCCAACCCAACAGAACTCAGCTGCACAAGGGAGACAAGTAAAGGAAGCCCAAGAAGACAAATTCACTAGTTCCTTGGTCTAGCGAATACTTGATCTGGTGCTCCGCTGGGCATATTTTAGGTATTTCACATCAGGATCACAGTGTGAGTTGAGGCGGCTTCTTTGGAAGCTAAATCCAGCTAAACCTTCATCCAGTATATCAGTTCTCATTCTTGACGGATAGACAGAACTCTCTGAAAGATAAATGTGAATTCTTAAATCCAACATATTTAATGAGCATGTTCTGTGCTAGGAACCATGCTAGAAATGCTGGATATGGAAAAGAAGCGCTAGTGAATGACCCTCACCTCCAAGCAAGGTGGCAGTGTTTTCCTGTCACTTGGACTGCCGAATTTCACCATCCTAAATAATTGTGTAGAAAGAAGGCAATATTATTTTATCCCTTTGCTAGATGCTTCTTCCTTGGCCATTATAAATTTCCACTATAGCCATTGCTATAATCCCAGTACCCACTTTGTAATTCTTTTGGCAAACTCTACATGTATCTTAACAAATAAAACAGTGGCATTTTAAACCTATGTGGGCAAGAGAACATTGCAGTCTCTAGTCTCCTAGCTGTCATAAATAAAGCTTCACTCATTTAGTACATATTATTATTCTAGAAACATTAACATTAGTCAAGATCACTTAAGAATTAAAGTACTGTATTTATCCCAAACGGTATATAAAAGTAGTCCCAAATTTTCCCTGATACCCTCATTTCCTGACACTCGTCAAGGTCTAGGATATAGTATTAGAAATGAATGAATAAAAGATAAAACATAGCAGGTTACATGAAAAAAATAAATGGATGACAGATAACACAAACTCTTCAACTTATTAAAAGTTTAAAATATCAAGAATATCAGTGTTCAGTGACCCAGCAAAGCTAACAAAATCTGTGGGGTAAAAACTTATAACAAATACTGCATTTATCAAGAAAATCTTTTTTTAAAATCCCCATGTATAGCAAGCTGTGGCGCATGCCTGAAATCCCAGCACTCTGGGAGGCTGAGACTGGAGGACCACAAGTTTGAGCCCTGCCTGGACAATTAAGCAACTTAGTGAGCCTCTGTCTCAAAATAAAAAATAAAAAAGGGGTGAGGATGTAGCTCAGTGCAAAGGCCCTGGGTGCAATCCTCTGCACTGCCAAAAAAAAAAAAAAAAAGAGAGAGAGAGAGAAATCCTGCCTGTACTAAACATTTTTTGGGTATGTACGATGCATCTAACAATGCATCTGCATTGTGTTTACAGTGTATTCCAGTGCATGCATGAAACATCACAATATATATCAACGTATGCTTCAGGGTATGTAGCAATGTGTAAAATGCATGTGAGATGCCTGCTTATATTGCAATGTCTGTATGTAACAAAGCTTCGCCAACTTTCCTGTGTGCACAAATCCCTGGGGTCCTAATAGATCTGGGAGCTGAGGCCTAAAAGTCTGCATTTTGACAAGATCCCAGGTGACACTAATGCTGCTGTGCATCGACCACACTGTGAGTAGCAAGGATCTTTAGATTTATCTCATGAGGAGAGATACAAGCATTGGAGGAAAATTCTGAGCTATCAGAAATAAATTTTCTTGGGCCAGTGAAATAGCTCAGCGGCATAAGCACCTGCCTGGCAAGCGCGAGGTCCTGAGTTCAACTGCCGGTACCTGCATAAAAAAAAAAAAAGAAAGAAAGAAAGAAATTTTCTTGTGGAGGAAGATACTGTCTTGGGGAATCCTCTGAGGCGTGCGTCGGGACGTCGTCTCTGGAAGGACACGCAGGCAGGCTTGAGACGCTGTAATGGCCCATGCGAGTCTGGCACATCACAAGGCCCCGGACGGGAGTTGCAGGTGTGAGAGGTGGCTTGGCAGCCCAGAGCCTTGCGGGTGGGGTGTGGAAGCAACACGTCTTCAAACACATGAGTCAAGTGAGATACGCAGTGTGGAAATGATTTGCAAAGTACAATAAAAATGTCAGGTGGTATTATCATCCTCATTGTTTTGCAAAACTGACAGGGTTGTGAGGCCCCATCTTTTTTTTTTTTTTTGTGGGTACCGGGGGGTCGACCTCAGGACCTCGCGCGCCAGCAGGCGCCCGTGCCGCTGAGCCATCTCACCGGCCCCGTGAGGCCCCATCTTAGTGGGTCTGGAAGATGATAGCAGCACAGTTGCTGTTCTACACAGCACTGAATGGCACTCCGGATCTTCGCCAAGGGTCTCATGGGGTGAGGCTCTGACCACAGTGGAGGGAAGGGAGAAGGTATACAGTTTGTGTCCCCTCCTCCTCTCCTCCACCTTCATATCAACTCACCTCTCCTCTTTCTCCAGCCTCTGCCTGCATCCCTGACCCTCCCCATGCTGCCCAGCCTTCCCCCACACAGGGGGCGCTTGCCCAAAGCAGCTGCAACATAAGGCTCCACTTCTCCCTGCAGCTTTCATCCAGACTCACCCAATGGCTCTCACCCCCTTCCCATCATGGCGCACAAAGTGTAAGCAGATTTGCTCAGCTCAACATCGGCCTTAAAAATAAAATAGATTGGCTTCTCCCATTTCCGTCTGTCCATTTATCTGGTTATCTACCATCTTTCTCATACATGGATGTGTGCATATTTGCACGTATGGATGTATATATATATTATGCATTTGCACTTTTCATTAGGTTGAAATTTCTCATTATTTGTTTCTGATGTGGTCCTAATGGCCTTTTATTTTGTTTGTATTGTGGGTTGATCTTGGATCGTTAACACAAATATGACTTTTTACCTACTGGTATGTTTGTGCTTGCTGACCTAGGACTAGCACAGTGTTTTCTCAAGTGTGAGGACCATTTATTTCCTCCCTTAGTCTTTCATAAAAACTGTCTAGAGGATGGGATTACCTGGCTCTTGACAACTACCTTGAGCTTTATCTGACTGAGTGTGTTTTGAGAACTAGAGAGAGGAAACTGAACCTCAAAGTACAAGCTGTTCCCAGTGGACACAGCTAGAATCAAAATGAATGAAAAATTTGGGGTCGAATGTGTAAAAGTAGTTGGCTACAAAAGGCATGTCCTGCGGTGTGCTATTCCTCATTTAGTATCTATTCATCAGCTATTCATTGACCACATACTATGAGCAAGGATCTTGGTTACAATGGTGAACTGCACAACTTCTCGGACCTTGAAGTGCTCACAGCTCTGTGTGTGTGTGTGTTGGATGTACATCGGCTCATCTGTTCCAATGTGTGTGTGTCTAAGTGTATATGTACACATGTGTAGGTATGTAACAGAAAGTGTACTCACAGGGTGGACACCGAAACAGACCTCTTCACATGGACATGCCAAAGAAGAGTAGAGGTGAGCCCGCAGCACAGAGGGGCTCTAGTTTGGAGGTTAGAGGAAAGTCCCTGTCCCAGTGACACCGAGACTGAGACTTGAAGGATGAACAGGAACATAACCAAGCAGAGTATGGGAGAAGTGAAATGTTTTAGTCAGAGGAAAACAAGTATCAGAGGTTCAAGGACAGACTATTTCAGCGTAAATGAAGCTGTGAGTGTGGGGATAGGAGGACTGGTGGGTGACAACATGAGGGAGACAAGCTGTGACCAGGTCACACCTTCCAGGCCCAAGGATGAGCGAGAAGCTCCACACCATGACCCCATTACTCCCCTTATCCACAGTAATAACCCTGGGAAGAGTCCTCTTTGGTTTGTTCCTTGTCAAAACCTGAAAATCCCCGAGTTTGTCTCCACCCCACTTCTTCCTGCTTGGGGTAATCATTGTGCAAAACACTAAAAGGCCTACTGTACTTGTGGTAGGTTTAGGCCGGAAGAGGAGCGTTGACTTCTCTCTCCACTGCACCCATGAGCTCTTTGCAAACCATAACCATTTCTACTTCCAGCTTCCAAACACCAATTGCTGTGAGGCATATGAACAATGCTCTAAAGCTGCCGTGCTCCACTTCCCCGTGGTATCACGAGAACCCTAGGCCTCTTTCCTAAACCTGATGGTCTGCGCTACATAGGTGAGCTGATGTAAAAGGTCAGATGGGGCTGCCAGGTGGATTCCCAAATATGCAATTTCTTACAAACCGGAACACAGAGATAGAGACCCACAATGTGCATGATAAAAGAAGCCCAGGACATCAGGAAGGACCCCACCAAGGGGAACCTAGGACAGAGGTGATCGGAATCCCAGCTTTTGCTAAATTTAACATGACTAGCCAAGTGAGAGGAGTTATTATTGAGAAAACACGGAAGTCCAGCCAACAGTTTCAGGGATGAAAATTTAAATATAGTTGAGACCTAAAATTTTACAATATAGTGATTGAAGTGTGATTGGATGTCTTTCATAGTTTAAGAATGCAGTTCAATGGACCATCTCTTAGCATTATCCCAAAAGCTCATATATTTGATTAAAACCATAAAATCTGTCTGAGAGATCCAGGAAAGAGTGTGCATACCTTAAATCCAAACATTCTACCACCTGGACAATCAGAATTCTCCTTTTTCTTCCACCTTTAATTTAATTAAGGCGGCCATGGCTGAGCTGGAATTCTTATATGTGAAACTTTGTGCAGAAAATTCAAAGAAATTTGAGACTTTCAGAGATTATTTGAGAGTTTACACATAGGGATCATTTGTAGGGGATACAAGCCAGACCCACATTTAACCCAGGGTCTGGAAATGACTGTGAATGTGCCTCAGTGCTGCCTACCTGGGGGCCAAAGGTTGAATGGGGACACAAGCACACCCCATGTGAATACTCCTGTGACCCATGATGTGTGAATTTGAAGGAGGGAGGAGGTCAGCTGGAACCAGGCTAGATTGGAGTCCTGGCTGTGGTCCTCTCCGGCTGTCATTCAGTTCCTTTCTACCTTGTCTGCTTCACTTACATCTACGCTCCTGACTCAGCCAGAATTGCAAGCCCTCCTGTAATTGCACCGGGCTAGATAAAGAGAGGGCGGTGAGGTTTGGAATGACCAGTGCCAAGATCTGTCACACTAGTTGAGCATTGTGTACTCTGGAAAAGGAGCCCAAAGGAATAAGAAAGTAATAAAATAAAAATTCTGGTTATAAGGTATTTAGCAAATCCAAATTTTCATGAAATGCTAAATAATGAAAAGTTTTCTCAAGACACATCTACCCTAATAAGCAGGACTCTCGTGGTCTTAAATCAGTTCAGTCCAGTTCAAGGGGATTTATTGGGATCTCTTCTATTTGGGGCATTGTAAAAACCAATGGGAATTGAGAGGATGAATTGCAAGTAGTCACACTGGTGACAATTCTGTCACTCTTCACCTCAACATCCACAGAATGGTGATGTATCTAAAGGAACGGCAAATGTCACTCGATTACCGGATCTAACTGTGCTGGACCCTGAAGCTAGAAGGCAGTGATGGCCAACCTTTTAGAGATGAGTGCTGAAACTGCAACCCCAAACCCACCTATTAATCGCAAAGGAACAATACTGCAATTAAACACGAATACTGAGGTTGTAGTTTAGAAAAAAACAACTCATACATTAATATCTTTTGTCTTAAAAGAAAAGTAGGGCTGGTGAGATGGCTCAGTGGCATAAGCGCCTGCCTGGCAAGCGCGAGGTCCTGAGTTCGACTCCCGGTACCCACAAAAAAAAAAAAAAAAAAAAAGAAAAAGGAAAAGTAACATGCGTGCCATAGTTTCGCCACCACTGCTCTAAAGTTTATTAGGATAAAAAAAACTTAGAAGCTCATCCTTAGGATCTCATAGGCTTTATGACTATTGTCTTTTTTTCTGCTTTTTTACAAAATACAGAAATCGTTGGGACCAGAAAGAATCTACCATGCAATAAAAGAGCAAGACTCTGGAAGATGACAAAACTCAGTCTAGCTCTTTGGGAACCTGATCGAAAGGAGCAAACAAAATAGGAAAGGCAGGGTTTCTACCAAAGAAAAAAAGAAAAGAATGAAGAAAAACTGTCAGCTAAGGAACGTTATCCAAAAAGTCAAAACAGTGTTTAAAAATGTCTCTCTCAAATAATTCAGAGAATGAATTAGATCTAAGAATAGCTCACCGTCTAGGGCAGACCATGCCAAGCACTTCACGCTCCTAGGTCATTTATTTTTTACAGCAGTCCAGGAAGCGATACCACCATCCGCATTTAATGAATAAGGACACTGGGCGTGGCTCGAGTGTTGTGTGATGTGGGCAGGCAACAGCGCTGGAGAAGTTCTTCCTGCTCTTGTAATTAAGGAAACTGAGTGAATAATTTTGCCAGGTTTGTACTAAGTGGCTAAGCCAAGATGGGAACCAAGGTCTGTGTGATTCTAAGACATGGTCTCTTACACACTGTACTATAGGTAAAAGGTAAGAGACTTCCTAGGAATCAGCCAGCAAGGTCAGGAGTTTTAAAGTAATCTGACTGTCACAGTCCCCAGTGGCTGTGTCCAGCACTCTTGCGACTCTCTCTGACCAGTACACAGGGAGGAGGCCCAGCCTGTGCTGCTCAGAGGGCTACGTGTTCATCTATCCTTTCTGGAAAAATATTCCTAAAAGAGACAAAGAAGTCCCTTCTAGGACTCTATCCTTGAAAAAGTGAAACTCAGGAAAAGCATTGCTTAAAACAGGCAAGTAGCTTACATAGGAGTAATGACAAATATATGTTACATTATGCAGCCAGCTAAATTGTGTTATTGCGAAAAATACTAATGATGTTAGAAAATACTTTCATGATTGGGGGAAATTTCAAGACAAAAAAAGTGTGTGTGTGTAGAAGTATCCTAATCTTGTTATTTTAGAGCACATATGCATATGCCTTAAGAAAGGGATTGATAAAATTCCACAAAACAGTAATAGGAACTCCTGAATACCATGCCTTGCGATTTGTTCTTTTTTTTTTTTTTTAATGTGGGTACCGGGAGTCGAACTCAGGACCTCACGCTTGCCAGGCAGGCGCTTATGCCACTGAGCTATCTCACCAGCCTGCAATTTGTTCTTAAAATTTTTATTTTCTAGAAGTCTGTAATGAGCATTTGTTATTTTTATAATTAAAATATTGATGACAGAATTTGTAAAGGGAAAAATAATGAGTTTATGTTAGCTGTGTTATGGAAATAATTATTTGACTTCTTATCCTATAAAAGAAATAATAAAAGAAATGGTTAAAATAAGGAAAACAATTAAATAGGAAAACTTTTGATGTAAAGGTAACAGACAAAAGCCTATTTAATTGAATAAAATTTATAATAGGGAAAAAATGAAAATAGTTCAAAAGTCCAATGATGGGATAATCATTATTAATCATAACATATGGGTGTAGAGATGTTTCTAAGCCCACAAACTGAGAATATAGGGTTGACACAGACAGAACACGACCTTCAAAATCTAAAATATTCACTCTCTGGACCTTTATAGAAGAAGTCGGCCAACTCTTACCACAAAATATTACGCACACATTAAATTAATATAGATAAAGACTCTGATATTGCAATATCAAAAAACCTACAGGCAGCCCTGACTTATGGTCCAACTTACAATTTTTCAACTTTTCAATAGTGTGAAAGTGATATGCATTCAGCAGAATGTGAACTTGGAGTTTGGAACTCACATCTTTTTCTGGACCAGTGATACGCAGCCTGATCTCTCTTGAGGCTGGGTGGTGGCAGCTGCAGCTCCCAGCCAGTCCTGCGATCCCAGAGAGAAACAACCGACATCTACAGAGTGCTGCGTTGCTCCACTAGGACACTTGGAAGGTCACACGTACTGAATGCATTTTCATCTGATGATATTTTCAACTTACAATGGGCTTACTGGGCTTTAACCCCATAAGTACAGAGCACCTGTATATCAAATCATATTATATGAAATATCACAAATGAGATAATGCATGAAGATTAAAAGAGCCCCCAAATTTTTATAGATGTTTTCAGTCATTGATTGGTTATCAAATATTTTTGAAACATTTACGGTATTCCAGATCCTATTTCAGCACATAGGAAATATCAGTCCACGTGCTGGATCAGACTTAGAGAGGGGGTCAGGCTGGGTCACAATATGAGGAGTGTTGAGGACCATTCTGAGACTTGGGAACAGGGTTTGAGCAGAGGACAGATATGATGGGCCCCATCTTGATGGATCTGCTCTCTGCCATAGTGGTGCTGCACTACAGGGCTGAGGATGGCAGCCAGGACACTTTTTGGGAAGCTAGTGGTAGGGACCCAGGAAAGAAAGCCATCATGGTGAGTGGTCAGAATCTGGATATATGTTGAAGAGAAGGTAGAGAAAAAATGATTTCTTACCAGAGTATATGGGTTGGGAGAGTTGAAAAATAACACTTAAATTTTTGACTTGACCAACTGAATAGATGGAGTTGCCAATTAACTAGATGAGGAAAACTCACTGTGCCATTCGAGTTTTATGCATTAAGTTGCGTCTGTCAGAAATCGGGTGTGGGTACAAGAGTGTGGAGTTGGGGAAGGAACTTGGCTGGAAAGATGCATTGGGGAATCTTCAGCGTACAGATTTAGGTAATCAGATCACTTACAGGTGAATGTACTGCACTTTACAGTGCATACGTGCAAGGGGGAGAGGACCCAGGAGCAAACTCCAGGCCACTGAAATGTTGAGTATTCCAACGGAGAGGAGGAAGCTGCAATGGAGACTGAGAAAGAGGGGCCAGGTAACACAGGCAGGAAATCCGGCAATCAAAGGCAGGAAACGTGTCAAAGAGGAAGTTGTCAGTGGGTCCGAGGAGGAGTCTGTTAGCAGGGACTGAAACTCATCCTGGATTTAGCCATGTGGACATCATTGGTTACCCGGAAGGGAGCAGATTTGGTAAAGTGCTGGTGGCAGAAGTCAAACTGGAGGAGCTTCACAAAAAATAAGAGGATGAGATTTGGAAACAGCAAGTGTAGACAGCATTTCTGAGAGGTTTTCTTGCATAAGTAAGCAGAAAAACAGAACCATAGCTAACATGAGAGTTGGAATTCAGCTGAAGTTTTTTTTTCCTTTTTGTTACAAGAAATAAATAGCACATTTGCATGCTGATATATATGAACATCTAGTAAGGTAGAAAGATGTGATGATGTGAGAAAGACATGAGGTGGTAGGATGTTGGAGGGGTACCCTTCAGTAAGCAAGAGGAGGTACAGTAAAGTGCCAGGTGGGGGCCTTTTTTTTTGCAGTGATGCAGATCAGGACCTGTCACCTCTAAACCTGGCAGTCACCATGTGAGAGGACTGCAGAAACAGAGAGGCCACTCTTCCCTCTCCTTGATTCTCTTCCCTGGAGCAGGTTGTATAACCCAGAAAGGTCACTGTCTGCCCTTTTGATTTCTTTCTCCCCAAAGTCCCCTGTGACAGGTGACCTATTGCATATCAGGAAACAAGGAAGGGCACATAGGAACACAAGAAAGTGAACAAACAAGTTTCCTCCGCTTATCATTAGAGTATACACTTGCCATACTTCTGCATAACTGTCCATAAAATTTCTGAAAGTTCTGTGTCATGTAAAACTTAGAACAAATACACATCTTCTGCTCTTCTCTCGTTAATCTCTCTCTTGCTATAAAGGTCTTAGGCATGAGCCTTGTGATGGTAAAGAAAAGAGTACTTTTTCTCTGCTACAGATCGAGCCAGGGAGCTTTGGGTTTAACTATGTGCACAGATGATTTTGTATCTCTGGGTATACAGTCATCCCTCAGCGTCTCCTTTGGATACCATAATCCATGGATGCTCAAGCCCCTTATGTAAAGCGCCATAATATTTGCATGTCTACGCACATCCTCTCATGTATTTTAAATCATTTCTACATTACTTATAATAACTAATACATTGTAAATATTATGCAAGTAGTTGAGCTACTATATTGCATATTTTCAGTACAGATGGAATTTTAAAAAATATTTTGATCCCCTGTTGGTTGAACTTTAAAGTGTAGATCCTATGAACAGGAAGGGCCAACTGTACATCCTTCTCATTTAATCATTGTAACAACCTCATGAAGGAGAAACTATTGTCCTAGTTTACAAATGAGAAAACATCCTCTGAAAGTATAAGCAACTTAATTAATGGAATGATAATTCATGCCCCCGTCTGACTCAAAGCTCTTATTTAAATTAATTTTTTGAGGGACCAGTGACATAGCTTAGCGGCATAAGCACCTGCCTGGCAAGCACGAGGTCCTGAGTTCAACTCCTGGTACTCGCATATAAAAAAAAATTAATTTTTTGACTTTTGGGATAAGATATACCTAACATATAGTTTACTACTTCTAAGTGATTATTCAGTGGCATTAATATCCATTCACACTGCTGGGGGTCTCACTTTCATTCATCTCCAGGACTTCTTCATCTTCCCAAATAAAATTCTGTCCCCATTAAACAACAGCTTTCCAGTTGAATTGTTTTAAACACACAACTATATTACACTTATAAAAACAGACTAGATGCCTGACGTGGTGGTGCCTGTCTGTAATCCCAGCAATGGCTGAGGCAAGAGGATTGTCACGAGTTCGAGGCCAGCCTGGGCTACACAGTGAATTCAAAATCAGCCTGAACTACATAGTGAAAGTCTGTCTCAAAACACCAAAACAACAGCAACGACAAAACTGCCCGGGGCCGGTGAGATGGCTCAGCGGCATAAGCGCCTGCCTGACAAATGCGAGGGCCCAAGTTCGACTCCCAGTACCCACATACAAAGAGCCTGAGGGGTCCCTGGCTCCCCTCTGCCCTGCACTCACCTGGGTCCTGCTCAAGAAGGTCAAGCTGCCTCTGCAAAGACCTGCTTGACTGTCTTCAGGGAGCCTGGCGGGGCCTGGGAACTCTTGCATAGGAAGTGAGAGATCCTCCCAGAGAGCCAGAGTTAGAAATGGAATAGTCCAGAGCACAGAGAGCAGGGCTGTTTTGATGATTTCTAATTACCTTCTCCATGAGAATACTCTAAACACTGTCCTCAGCCTTCTAATGTTATCATCACAAAGCCTCAGACTGCACTGAGCTAGTTTGGCAATAAAAAACTCTAAGACAAAAAATGCACCAATAGAATAACATCTTTTACTTCTGATATGGGGAACACATTTGGTGGACCTGAGTTTTGAAGTGAAATATAAGAATACAATGGCCTGAAGTGTTTTCTACATTTCCAACTCTAAGGTCATTGTAATTGCTGCCTGTTGACCTTACCCTGGAGCTGTTATGGACAAAACATAATGAAACTTGGTATTTGCACAGGAAGAAACAAGGATAAAAATCTCAGTTCCCATCAAGTGTCTTGATACCACTTTCTGTCTTGAAAATGCTTATATTTTTTCAAAACATCTGCTAACTTTTCAGTATGGCCAGAACCTAAGACATTCAATGTTGTTTACCTCCATAAGTATTCCTACACCAAGTGAAACAGTCAATAATAATTTATTAAGCAGTATTAATTATGAGACATTGTTCCAAAAATTTTATATTAATTAAATCACTTAATGTTCATAACAACTGTATAGAGTACATATTACTACCATTATGGTGGTTATTAAGCTATTATAAACATCAACTATGAAAATGATTAAAAAAATCTTGAAGGTGTTAAACTAAGTAAAAGAAAGCAGTCTCAAGAAATCACATATTGTGTGATTCCACTTATATGAAATATTAAACGTCCTGAATAGGCAAATCTATAGAGACTGGAAATAGAATCATGGTGCCAGGGAAGAGTGGAATGAGGAATACTAGTGAGTACTGGGTTTCTTTCTGTGCTAATTAAATTGTATGTGGTGATGGTGAATATACTAAAAACCATTGAATTGAATACTGTAAGTGGATAAATTTTATCACAAAGCTAAATATCAAAAAAGATGCTTAAAAACGTCTTAATTATGGCCCCATGATCAGTTACAGAGGCAGAGATGGTAGCAGCTTGCTGCAGTTTGGATCTGCAATGTGCCACAAAGAGCTGTGTGTTAAGGGATTGATCCTCAGCATGGCGTTCACAGGAGGTGGTGAAACTTTTGCGAGGTATTGCCCAGTGAGAAGTTTTAGGTCATCGGCAGCACACCCTCAAGGGAGATTGTGGGATGTTGGTCTTTTCCTCTCTCCTTTGGTCCCAGTCATGAGGTTAATGGGCTTCCTCTGCAGCCACCACGTTATCCTGTGCCACCACAGCCGTGGAATAACAGGGTCATCCGTCATGGACTGACACCTCCAAAACCATGAGCCAAGACAAACCTTTTCTTTTTTAAATTAATCTGCCTCAGTTCTTTATTATAGTAATGAAAACCTGGATAACACAAAGCTATACATATTTTAATAGGTATACAAATATTACTATAAATAATACTATAAATAATAATACTTATTATATAAGTTTTGATGTAAGGTCACTTTGTAATCTAGTCTTTAAGTAACAGTACATTTAATGAGACTGTAGCTGAATTTAAGGAATAAACATAAACAGAGCTAGGAATGAACAGTATATCTGCTCCCCTCAGCCCCTGGCCCCAGGATATGACTGCTATTTTTCTTCATTTTAAAGAGAGAGTGGAATCAGCTTTATTCATTCCATGGATGGTTTCTTGTCTTATCAAATAGAAGTACAGAGTTGTTCTTGGTCTAGTATGATGTTATGGTTTGAACATGGAGTGTGCTCCGGAGGGTTCATATGGACCTCACTACCCTGGCTTGGTCTCTCTCTCTCTCTCTCTCTCCCTCTCTCTTTCTCCCTCTCTCTGTCATACTGCAGCCATTATGCTTCCATCCACCATGAGGTCCACACCAGAGTTCAGCTGAGGGTGGTACCTTGTCCTTGAATCTTTAGAACCATGAGTAAAATACAGTGGTACCTCCGTTCATGAACTTGATTCTTTTCTTGATTCTGGTTGCAGTCTGAGTTGGACAAGAACCAAATCAAATTCATTGGTTAGGTTCAGTGTTGACCTTATGGGGAAAATTTGATTTGGTTCTCATCTAGTTTGGTTTGCAACCACAATCGTGGAAAGAATTGAGTTCATGAACCGAGGTACCACTATAAACCTCTTTTCTTTATAAAGTAGCCTGCCTCTCACATCCTCAGAAGGAACCAACCGTGCTGACACCTTGACCTTGACTTTGTCCAGGTTCCAGAAATGTGAAAAAATAAATCTAGTGTTTAATCCACCCAGTTTGTGGAATTTCAAACTTTCTGGGGGATATCTTACTGTTCTGTGTTTTCTTTGTGAGTTATCTAGTTAACAACAGGTGGAAGAGACTTTATTTTAAATTTTTTGTGTTCCAATACCTTGTGAACTTTTTTCCCTATTTGTACTGAATCAAGATCAACAAATAAAAATTGTGTGTATTTGAAGTGTACAATGTGATGTTTTGATGTACATACACACTATAAAATGATGACTGTAATCATGCTAAGGAACATGCCTCACATAGTTACCTTTGTGTGTGTATAGGTGGTGAACACTTAAGATTCCTGTTTTACCAGATTTCAAGTGTACAATAGTAGTCATCATGCTGTACATTAGGTCTCCAGGATTTATTCATCTTGCAATTGCAATTTCATCTCCTTTGACCCATATTTCTTTATTTTCCCTACCTTTCAGCCACTTGCGACCTCCCTTTTATTCTTTGCTTCTAAGAATTCAGCTCTTTTAGATGCCACATACTTATGTATGGAATGAGATAATGAAATATTTGTCTTTCTGTGCCTGGTGTGTTTTGCTAAATATGTCTTCTAGGTCTGCCCACATTATCACAAATGGCAAATTCTTTCTCTTTTTCTATGTATTATATAGTCCTTTTTCTCTATATCCTCACCAACACTTGTTATTTTTGACTTTTTATAATAGCCATTCTAAGAAGTGTGAGGTGATATCTACTCGTGGTCTTGCTAGAAGACAAAAAATAGATGGAAAGATATATCCCACTTTTATGAAGTAGAAGAATTAATATTGTCAAAATACCAAAGTGATCCTCCATCAAAATTCCAGTGGTGCTTTTCATAGAAATAGAAAAAATCCTAAAGTTCGTATAGAACCACAAAAGACCCTAAACACTTAAAGTGATTTTAAGCAAAACAACAAAGATAAATGCATCATGTTTTTTGCTTTTAAATTACACTGTAAAGCTATAGTAATCAAAATATTATGCAAGTGACATAAAAACAGACCCACAGACCAACCCTCAAAATAGAAAGCAAGAAATAAACCTATGCATATTCAGTCAACAAATCATCAACAAAGGTCCAAAGAACAAACAATGGGAAAAGGAAGCCTTCTTCAATAAGTGGTGTTGGGAAAATTTGATATCCACATGCAAAATAATAAAATTGGATCCTTATCTTAGACTATATATAAAATTAAGCTCAAGGTGATAAAGACTTAAACAGAAAATCTGAAACCATAAAGTTCCCAGAAGAAAACTTAGGAAAAAATTCCCTGATGTTGCCTTGACAGTGACTTTTAGATCTGACTCCCAAAGAACAGAAAACAAAAGCAAAAATAAACAATGAGAACTACATCAAACTAAAAAATTTCAGCATAGTTAAGGACACAATCAGCAAACGAAAGAGCAAGCTACCAAATAAGAGAAGATAACCCTTCTCAGCAAACCATTTATCCAATAAGAAGTTAAGACTCAAAATGTGTAAGGAACTCAGTCAACTCAAGAGAAACAGTAACAATTTATAAAAGGCAGAAGGATCTGAATAGACATTTTTCTAAATAAGATGTACGAACAGGCAAGTACTTTGGACCCAACATCATTTGAAATATACAGATGGGTGTTGCTTAGCATCACCAGAAACATGCAAATCAATACCTTGTGGTTTTTCTTCCTCCTGACTAAATATTGCCTGATACATCTACTTTCATGTAAGGAAACTAACTGTATTAGTGACATTCCCATGGCAGAAACAAAATACCTGACATCCTTAACTAAAGGAGGAGAGGTTTGTTTGGCTCAGAGTTTCCAATGGATTCAGTCCAAAGTTGTCTGGCTCCAAGGCAAAAATGGCATCATGGAAGGGCATGGGGGAGGGCACTGCTCTACTCACGGCAGCCACAAAGCAGAGTTAGAAGAGAGGAGCCAGGTCACAAGCCCAGTGACCCCAGTGAATGATAACTTCTCCAGGACACAGCCCCAGGGACCACCTCTTCTGACCAGGCCCCACCATTGCACAGCACCTTCAGATCTGAGCCCTTCAAAGGATCAGTCCAGTGACGAGTATAATGTCCCCGTGATCCAATCCCCTTTCAAAAGCTGGACCTCTCAATACAAGGCCTTTGGGAAACATTTCAGATCCAAACCATAACACTCAGTGTGTGTGGAGGGGATGACAAATTGCCCAAGGTCAAAGAACCAGCATGTAACAAAACTAGTGTGGTGTGCCTCTAGATGCCTCCCTCCACACCAAAACACATAACTGCTTCTCCATACACTAAAAATCTGAATTCATTGGTCTTCACACATGTGAGCTATCAGACAGAACAGTACCCTTTCCTTTCGAAGATGAAAACTAATTCATCTTTTTAACATCTTGTCTTTGTAGGTATTGTAACCTGCACAGGTTCAGGTCCTCTAAGAAGCCAGAAAGTCTTGGACAAGCTGATGAGATGAATTTGAGTAAAGTTGTTCATGGGAAAAACCCCTTTTCTGGAAGGAGTGAAACAACCTGAATGGGCTGGAGATATAGCTCAGTGGCACGGCACCTGCCTGGCAAGAGCAAGGTCCTGAGTTTGATTCCTGGTACAAAAAAAGAAAAAAGAAATAAACAGCCTGAGTACCTCCACCACGCTTGGTAACAGGTTAGGGGCAGCCTGGGAGAAACACCATTTTGGCAAGAACAGTATGGTGAATTCAAAGAACTGTGCCTTGAGGCTGTGAGAGAACCATGCTCCTCACAGAAGATTTTCTTGAAGGAGATATCTCAGGAATCCATCGTCATGGCTGCCACCAGAATCCACTTCCCTGTGCATGTCCGAGGAGCAGCTATGCCATGGTTCCTTGTGGGCTGTTCCTGAGAGAAGATTTAGAAGAAGAAGGTTATTTGCATGGGAAAGTCAATTTTATGTGTCACCTTGACTGGGCTACACAGTGCTTAGATTGAACATTATCTGTGGTTTTGTCTGTGAGATTACCAAATGAGATTAATATTTGAATAGGTGGACTCAGTAGATTGTCCTCTCCAACGTAGTATTATCTAACCCACTGAGAGCTTGAATAGAACAAAAAGTGAAGGAATGAGGTATTCAGTCTCTTTTTTTCCTGCCTTATTGCTTGAGCTGGGCCATCTCATCTCAGTCTCAGTCCCCTGTTTGCAGATAGCAAAGGTTGGGACTTAGCAGCCTTCATAATCATGTGGGTCAGTTATTCTTTATCTATCTGTGTGTCTTTCTCTCTGTCTCTCCATCCAACCTATTGGTTTTGCTTTTCTGAGGACATTGACAAATGGATGAAGTGAAATGTACACCCTACCCTTACATGGAGTTGCTGGTTGCCACAACTGATACTCATCATCTCTTCTTCTCCATGCACTCTAAATTCCCTTTACTCTTGTCTTCACATTAGTAAGGTGGCTTTGATGGACTGGCAGAATGACTCAGACCTTTGTTTCTGAGGCAACTGGGTCCTTAGTTATTCAATTCTTTGCAGGTCAGGGTTACTCACGTTTCTACTCCCAGTCACATTTGGGCACCTGTGTGAATCCCCTCAGTTCTGCACTTGTTTTTACATATCCTGTGCATCAGCATCCCCTCCTCCTCCTGCTGAGGAAACATCATGATACAAGAGTCAACAACTTAAACTTTTGTAATGTTCTGAAGGATGGCACTGCATCCCTTCAGGGTTTCCTCTGAGCCAATGCTTCAGCTTTGTCTTTAGCAGGTTGGCTGCTTCTGAAGGGCGTGATAGCTGTGACTGTTAATCATGAATGTTAACCTCACTGGCTAGCAGATTAGTAAAGCACACATCTGGGTGCATCCAGGTGGGTCATGTAAGCATAACCTTGGGTACCTTGTCCTGTCCCTGGCCTCTTCCTCTCTGACACTGCTCCCCTCTGCTTCTCAGCTACAGTAACCTATGCAGCTTTGTTCCACTCTGCCCCCAACCATGAGATTCCTGTCTTAGAGCCAGATGACTATAGACTGAACCTTCTGAAACCATGAGCCAAATAAATTTCTCCTCCTTTAAATTGTGGGTGTCAGGTATTTTTTCTCAGCACTGCAAAAGCTGACCAATGGTGATATAAACAGTGGCTCCCATCTGTACCTCCTATGCCCTGAAGTACACCCCCTGGTTAAATATTCTACTGCTTATGGTTCCATACCTGTGGATCAGGCATTCTACAAGCACCTGAATAGCAGTACTGATGGAGGCACTGAAAGCAGGAAAGACAACCCACACCTATAAGAGGCATCTACTTGTGTTAAGGGAAACTTCAGACCCTTCCAGAATAGAAGGGATCCAATGTAGATCATGCAACCGAGAGAAATAATATCATATTGATATCATAATCTCATACCATACTGAGAGCTCAGCATAGCTCTGTCATAGACAGGTTGGTCATTCAGATCCATCCCAAGCAACTGGCCTTGTTAAGGGAAAATTCAAGCAGTTCACCTCACTGTGGTCACACCATTCATGTGCTTGAAGAAGCCAGTGACAAAGCTGGTGAGCCTGAACTGGTTGAGCCATTTGTCTACTTCTGCATGTGTAATTTATGGTGGACACAAACATGGGATACAAAGCCTTCATTCTTTGTGGCTGGCCCCAGCTGCAATTCTTGACCCCTGACTCCCTTGCCTGTGATCCTGTCTTTCTTCTCCCAGGCCATTGACAAACTAGTTAAGCCAATTGTCCCTGCTCAGGAAACTATATGCACCCCCTTCATTGCACTTCTCCTGCATAAAGTGAGTGACCAAGTGCACACACACAACTCTGCCTTCTGGAGACTTTCTTGAAAGAGACTGCAACATGGCCACCGTCCATTTTCAGCTTTCTCCAGCATACTGAATTGAACTGTCTATAACTCCTCCTCCAGCTGGTCACAGAGGATCCCCAACAGCCATAGATATGAGCTGCGCAAGTGTCTTAAAAAGATATAGTTGGTGACATGCAGGACTGGCTACTTGCTCATTTCAGTTTGCTGAGCTCTCTGGTCTTGTTTAGGCTTCAGTCCCAGATGATAGAGAGCTGCTGAGCCCATCCAGTTGTATGACTTAGTGGATCTCATGAGCTTGTTTGTAGTGGACAGTTCCCCATGGTCAAGTTTTCCAACTCTACCAGGTCCCAGAAGCCTGCCGGAAGCTGCCTCTCCCCACATGTGCAATGCCGCACTACAAACATGATTGACATGGCTCCACTCCAAGACCGTAGAGACACATTCAGATACCCCTGCCTGGGTTGAACACAGATTTACACAGCATCCAGCCCCATTGCTGCCTCTGACACACCATTGGGTCTGCAAGATTGGATGGTCCCAGAGGCAGGGCTGAGAGTCCCATGGTCTGGTATTGCTTCATGCCTCACCTAAGGCTGGTAGCTTTCCATCCCATCTGATGTGTGGGCCAGAGCACAACCTCAGTGTGAAATGATGCCTGAAGAACTCAGAGGCCCACTGTACATTGTGCCTCCCTCTTCAAGGTCAGGGTGCAGGATGCAGCAGATTATCTCTTTGGAGAGGATGTGTAGGCACTCTACTGACCCATGGACTCCTAAAAACTTTACCTAGCAGTTGCCTGAATTTTTACATGGCTTATCCACTACCCTTTGAAGGGTATGTATCTTACTAAGTTCTCCAGTATATTACCAACCTCTTGTCTCAGCCAATCAGCATGATGTCATCAATTTAATGAACTGATATGACATTTTGCAGGATACCCAGTGGCCTATGTTTCCTTGGCCTGATATAGAGGGCAGGGAAGCTAAAATAGTTCTGGAGAAAAATCATAAGTGGATGTAGTTGTCGATTTTATGTAATACAAATGGTCCCTGACCCTTTGTTTCTGACAGAAATAGGAAACAACCACCAACTCAATGCCATGTACCTGAGGCTTTAAGAATCTACTCTGGCAACAGTATCACATCTGGCCTGCAGTATTTGCAAATGGAACTACTACTGGACTGAACTTGGGAGTCTCAGACATAGATACAGAAAATATAGGAAATTTGTGCAAGTTTACATAGAAAAATGTGGGGCCAGAAATAGACACATTGGGGCTGGTGAGATGGCTCAGCGGCGTAAGCGCCTGCCTTGCAAGCGCGAGGGCCTGAGTTCGACTCCCGGATCCCACATACGAAAAAGGGGCCGGTGATATCGCTCAGCGGCACGGGCGCCTGCTGGTGCGCGAGGTCCTGAGGTCGACCCCCCGGTACCCACAAAAAAAAAAAAAAGAAAAAAGAAATAGACACATTATTCTTTCCAGTATGATGTGGACATTTGCAAGATGAGCAACCGTTTGCAAGAAAAACATGTGCATATATTTGTAGAAGATAATGTCTTAACCCATTCCTACTTTCCATCCTCAGTTGGGGTCTGATTGATTTCCTACTGAGGAGATTTCTCTATGAGGACTTGCTACTCTGTCACCAGCCAGTTTATTTGCCTTTTGAACAGGAACACTTGGCTTGTGTATGTCCAAGTCGCAAATTTCCCTTGATAAAAGCCATATGAAAATACCACAAAGCCAAAGGGCAATATTGTTACATAGAGCATGCTTTGTTGAAAACCACAGTTTTAACGTTTAAAAAAAAAATCTCTTCCTAAGGCTTACTCACTCAACCCAAGGCTACTCTACCCAACCCCATTCTTTTTGATAGACCTACTCCAACAGAGTTAGGATACTGATATGACATTTGATATCAATCACAACTTTAAAAAGGAGAAAGAGGACAAACTTAGAACAGATGACTTCTGGGGTCAAGTTAGTGGCACCCTGAGGCGGTTCAGAGTCAGGACCTTTCCATTTGCAGAAAGGGTCCGTCACTTTTCCGTATCTCCTGGCTGCTTTAGTCAAAGGCAAGTCCCGAGAGGCTGGAGAGCCACCTCCTATTCTTCTCATCCTTTTCTCTATCACGTTTCACAAGCTACCTTCCATTATCTGAATGCCCACTTCATTCCTCTGCCAAGAGAAAATTATTAGGTGCCGGCACATTCAGTAGATGGCTATTCGGTTGCACTTGAAAATGTTCATTTACTGTAACAGGCCCATTATTGTAGGAATGTAATTGGAACCCAGACTGTTATGACCTCCGGAACTAGAATGTAACAAAGCTATGCAGAAATATTAACTTTGCCCTGAAGCAGGGCAGCCCTTTCCTTGGAGAAAGTAGAAGAATCCATCACTCCACCTTCCTATTCTCTCATAAACCTACAGATGGCCGGGTCTTCAGGAACTTCGGAGGATGTCTAATCAAAAACCTTTACCTGACTCATGGGGAAACTGAAGACTACAATTTAAAAAATACAACTTTTCCTGCCCTGGAGAATTTTTTTCTAGAGAACTCTCAAATCTGAAGTACGCAAGGAAGACTTTGGGTATACAACGTGGAAATTGGATGGACTTAAAGCCAGATGTTATGATGACAATGTTAAAAACATTGAAGGGCTGAAGAAAAAATAAAGGGGCGGGGGTAAAAACTAAAGCCCAAATTAACAGCTTATTAAAATCAAAGGGGTCAGACGAGATGACAAGGGTCCTTTCAGCTCTGACATTCTGTCTCATGATATCTATGGTGCTTTTGAAGAGTATTAGTAAAATGGAGCTAATGTAAATATAACGCACTCTTACTGTGCTCCGTTCACGTAGCCAATGCTGACATTTGGTATGATGTTAATGATTCAGACTGGAAACCGTTCAACAAGTGGGCTTAACATAATTAGAAATGCTATCCTTTTCAAGTGAGCTGTGCTTAGGATAATCTGGGCCCTTACTTTTAAGCCTCAGAATAGCTGTAGTCTACAGAGCTCATTTGAGTTTGGTTTCCCTTCTGCGGGTAAAGTTTTATGGCCTTGTGTGACTTTATAAGAAGGACATCATTATATGCACTCATACATACATATGAGCCATGTTTGAAATTTCTAATTTCAGCCTCAGAACAAAGACTATTTTGTAATATAATAAGACATATTTACTAGCATTAAAATGGCAGACTTATTGTAAGTTTTATAACATTAAAACTGCAGTAGAATATTTTAGACTCAAACTAATTTATAGCATTTAACATTTTTCAGTTGGGTTAAAAATGCAAAGCCAAGAGCAATGTCCAATAGAAAAAAAGAGCAAAGGATATGAAGAGATAATTCTTAGAAAAGGAAAAATATATCTTAAACCTAAGAAAAGATGTTCACTCCACTTATTACATGAGAAATGCAAATTAAAACTACTGGAATACCGTTTTCACAAATCAGACTGACAGCAACCTGAAGCTGTTAATGCTCTGTGTTGGAGAGGCTGTGGGGAAGAGGCACTCCCATATATTGCTGGTGGGAGTGTAAATCGTTATAGGCTCAATGAAGGTCTGCTTGGCAATAGCTATTGCCCTTTAAGCCAAGGATTCTCTTCCTTAACTTAACCTTACATCATACTGGTACATGTACGAAATGGCACATATGCAAAATAATCCATCATAGCATGTTTTTGTAACAGTGAAAGATTGGAAATATCCCAAATTTCTATTAGCAGTACTGTTTAAATACAGCATAGCAAATACAGTTTTTTTTTTAATGAAGAAGTTCTGCATTAGTCAGATTTTAGTCACTGTGACAAAATACCTGAGATAAGCAACATATTAAGAGAAAAGATTTCTTTTACCTCATGGTTCAGACAGGAAAGACAAGACTTAGGAAATTTCAGTTGGGAAGAAGGACTCCTCTGGCTGTTGGACTCCAGGCTATGTGGGTTATGCTCTGGCAGAAAATTTGTCTACATTTTGTTCATGTCCTGAGATTTTGCAGAATGTTTAAGCTGCAGCATGGGTACTGCTTGCTGCTTTTAGTGAGATTTATACTAAGAAACAGAACCACAAAGCCCATTTAAAAATTTTCAAAGGCAGCACTTGTAAATTTGGTGCCTGTGGTGGATTGACAACTGGTGGTCAACTTGTAATACCCAGCTGAACTGAATCAGCGTGGTGCTGGTGTGGAGGGCCCACCTGAGACTGTTGCCAACATAAAAGGAAAACTAGGAAGGAAGAGTTGGTGCTGTCGGTTCTCCTGGAGGAGCTTGTTGCACTGGCTTTCCTGCTAGGAACTTGGCTGTTCTCATCGTCAGAGGAGCTTGGGACCTCGTTGTCACTAGGATGGCTGTGGTACCTTCTGGGGGAGCTCTGCTCCTTACTTTGAGCTTCACTTCCTGGCTCCAGTGCAGATCCCTCAGTCAGCTGGCACAGATCCTTCATCCCACTGGTACAGACTTTCTAGCTTCCACCACTGACCTTTGGGCCTTCCCAGCGCAGATCCATGAAACAGACTTGCATGAGACATCGCTGTGGGCTCTAGGCCTCTGGTTGGACATGTAGGGGGCATTGCCATGGGCTCTAGGTCTTCAGCTGGACTCATGCAGGACATTGTTGTGGAATCCAGGACTTCATCTGGAGTCTTTGGGTCTTTAGTGTGTGGAGAGATTTCCTGCACTCTTTTTGTATTTGACTCTTGGGTGATCACTATAAAATAATCCTATAAATTATGTGTCCTGTATTATATCTTTTCCCTTGCAAACCCTGACTAGAACAGTGCCTTTGAGAACAAAGTTGTTGAAAAGGTTATAAGGAAGCCAAGTACTTCCCATCATGAAAATAGGAAAGATGCCTTGCCAGAACCACAGGAATCAGTGAGACCCTTCTCTTTACAGGCTCAAGGGTGCAAAGCTGTAAAGCTTTCATCTGAGAAGAGAGTCTCAGGGCACCCTGCTCTAGAAGGCCACCTAGAACATTGATTTTCCAGGATTCAATTCACAGTGCTCAGCCATCAAAGTCACTCAGAGGCCCCTGTAGCCATGATTCAAGGAGGTCCAGCAACTGCCCAAGCTGGTAGCCAAATTTGGTGTCATCCACATGGTGATGGTTTTACAGTCATGCAGAATGCAAGAGTTGTGGGGTCAGGAAGGCTCCCACCCAGACTTAAGAAGAAGGCCTGTGAGGCCGGGTAATTGCCCCTGAGAGGGCAGTGTGTGAAGCTGTGAATGTGAAGCCATAGATGCAGTGGAGAAGCCAGGAATGTAAATATTCTGAGGAAAGCCACAGGAAATGAGTAAAGCCAGCCCAAGAGAGAGGCTATGAGAGCTACAACAGGCAATGACACAGGAGAAGGGATGTCCAAGCTGTTTGGAGGTCACATCTTTGCCCTGGGTGCTGGACATAAATTATAGGATTTAATGTTTGCCCTCCTTGGTTTTGGTCTTGGTTTGATCACATTTCTTTCTACCCCACTATTTCTCCCTCTTGAAATGTAAATGTTTAGCCTGCACCATTGTATGTCAGAAGTGTTTAAATTTCTTTTTTATTTTTACAGGGACTCACAGCTAAGAGTTTGCCTTGAGTCTCAGGGGAGAATGTGGACTTGGAATTTTCAGCAGTGGTGGATCAGAGTTAAGATTTTGACAATGCTTAGATATCGACCTAAATACATTTTACATAAAGAGATATGGGGGCCAGTGGCAGAATGTTATGGTTTGGGTCTAGAGGTCCCCTTAGAGCCTCAAGTGTATGGAGGTAGGGCTTTTAGAAGGTGACTGAATTGTAGGGTTGCTACAGCTGACTTGCTGTTAGGAAGTGGGACCTGGCTAGAAGTGGGTCACTTGGGGTGTGACCTGGAAGGGCATATCTCCTCTCCCACTCCTCCCTTCTCTCTCTGATTCCTGGCCACTGTAATGTGAGCAGATTTCCCTATGTTATGCTCCTCTGCCATGTCATCCTGCCTTGGAACGGGTAGACTATGGACTAAATGTGTAAGCCAAAATAAACCTTTCTGCCCTTAAATTGTAGGAGTCAGGTATTGTGTCCCAGCAATGAGAAAGTAACTAAGACACTTATTTTTAAAATGTTCTTTTAGAAATACATTAAATACTCTTTTATTCCTTATTTATGTCAAGAGTTAACAGTGATAGCCAAGATATCATAATAATCCCAATAAGAATATCTTTACTACATAAATGTTAAACATGTACTAATTTGTTATTGCAACATTACCATAGTAGCTTCCTAACAGGCTTCTTCTACTTGTCTTCCTTAAGTCTCTTCTCAACCAGAAACCAGAATCATTCTGCTAAAAGTGTGAGTAAGATTCTATCAGTTTTCTGCTCAGAGCCCTCAACCTCCCACCTTACTGTACGAGTCCTTACATTGGTCCTATGAAAGTGATCCTGTTGGCACTTCTGGGGGCAGGTGTCACTCATGGCTCCAAAAATACCCTTCTTTGCCTGCTGTGTGATCCTGAAGTAAGTCCCTGTTGATACTTTACTAGGATTATTCCCCACTTTGTCAGCAGAAGGTACTACAGGAGGCATGAATGAAATACTGTAACAACTTTGCAAATCCATAGCAGAGATTAAGTGATTCAGAATCCATGTAATCTGATTCAAGAGCCTGCATTTTTAATATTTTGTTTTCATGCTTCCCAATTACAGCAGGCAGTGGATTGCACCATCTCTTCCAGTTGACATACACTATTGCTAATATTATTTAGGCAAAGATATTGGACAAGTGCTGGATTCATTTATTGACATCCTCATTGGAGTTGAGTCTTGATAGCTATTGAAAGAGAGCTGTGATGTTTTGCAGCAGTTTGGAAATGAGGTCCTCATACTTTGCCCCCATCCATAAGTTTTGTTGCAACTCCACCAGAAAAAGAAATTATGGGGTCTGTTATTTCTATGGATGATCTCTACTATCAAATATAATTTACTGACCTGTTCTAGAATGTCACTGGGAATTGATTTCAAGCTTACACTTTCATAATTTCAAAAAGTCAACCATTATGCAGCCCTGTGTCACTTAATGACAAAGATGCTTTCTGAAGAATGGGTCCTTGGCCAATTTTATAGTTGGGCAAACATCACAAGTGTAGTTACATACACTAAGGCAGCTACAATTTCACTAGATAATATAATCCTATAGAACTACCACTGTATATTGGATCCTTTGTTGGTCAAAATGTTACTATGTAGCACCCAAACATAATTAAACAGCAGACAGGTAGGCAGTGGGCTACCCAGTCTCTTCCAGTTGACATTACCCATTGCTAATATTTAGGCAAAGATACTGAACAAGTGTTGGATTCATCTATTGATATCCTCATTGGAGTTGAGTCTTGATAGCTATAAAAGAAAGCTATGATGCCTAAATAAACGGGACCTTTCTCAGCCCTTTTCTGGTCTTACTACTATAAAGGTCCATGGATTAACATTGCACAGTAACTTTAAATTATATCACCAAATGATTTCAATAATTTGGATGTTCCCCCATCATAATTTAGTGTCTTGCTACAGTTTACAAAACAACTTTTTTCAGTAGCTAATCTCCCATATTAAAATACTAAAATACCCATAATCTTCCATTTCTTCTGGATTTTTAAAAAATAGGCCATTTTCCTGATAGGTGTTTTTGTAACCATGTCATCATTAAATCCAATGTGCTAATTTTGGTGAAAATCTACAGTGCCCTGGCCTGGTCCGAAACACCCTAGAATTATCCTATGCTCTTGCTTTAATATTTACATGCCTTAGAATAAAATGTCTCCTGTGGCAATGAGTCTGCACATCTTCTAGAAACCAGTAAGGCAGAGCTGGGGCCCTTCCTGACCACTGCATGCTCTGTGTGTTTCAGTGTCCAGCAGGCACTGTGTCGGTACCTGCCTGCGATGTAAGAAAACCAACCACTACAGCCCAACCCAAGCCAAAGAGATATTCATCTAAGTTATAGTAACAGTTATGAGACATCACTCTTTCTGTTTTTTTTTTTTTTTCTCCAAAAAATTTCCCCTTTTTGTGCTTTCAAAGGTTGGCCTTGTGTCTCTCTGCATATGCCAGGACCAAGACATTGCTCTGAGCTCATCTGATCCGAGAGAGGGGATTACCTGTCAGACATGGATTTTGCTGTCTTTGCCAAACAAATGTATGGGAATGAGTGGCACTGGGTGAGAGTAAAAAACTTGAACAGTGAGTGACAGACACTCAAGGGTGAGAAGTTGAAAGTGCGCAGCTGCAGGGTTTAGAGATCACATGGCTAGTGCTGGCGCTTTCCTACTTCTGGGAACTCATACTTCATCACCTGTGCATTCCATGTCCTCGGGTTCAAAGGGTAGCAGCTGCGAGAGCAGGAGGCAGGAGTGTCTTTCTCAAAAAGGATATTTCTTCAAGGGTAATATGTCAAGACACAGACGGAAGGTAAACACAGCAAGGATTGAGAAGAAGGGTGAAAGTGATGGAAGAAGGAAGGGAGGGAGAAAGGAAGCTCTGTCTGTGGTCAGATCAGTAGCCTTGGTATTGTGCTTCACACACCCTTTTGTTTTCATTTGGAGCTCAATTTTGTGCAACTCAAACCTTACTTCTCAATTAGTTAACAATTCAAAAAATAAAATTAAAGAATAATTTTCAAAAATTTCCAAGAATCCAAGAATGGTTGAATATTAGGAACTCCATTATCATTGAACATTTATATTCTTTCAATACGATGTTAAAATGTTAACAGAAAATGATGTAATTTCCATAGATAATGAAAAAATGGTCAAATTGAACACTCACAATCCACCTGTGATTTCAAAAATAATAAATTAGAAAATTCATTGTTTGATAAAAGATTCCCTTTACATTCAGAAGCAAATAAAGAATGTCCTTTATTATCACTATTAATTAGAATCCTTCTACAGGTTCTAAAATTCCACTTAGACAAAAGAAAATAATAAAGACCCAAAGATTAGATAATAGAAAACAAAATATTATTGTTGGCAGATGATTCTGTTATTTTACTAGAAAATCTAATACACCCAATCTAAAATATTGCAAATATTTTATAATACAAATTTGGCACTTTTGATATTGAAATATGTGATATAATTACAATATGGCACATGAACATATAGATTAACAGAGCACATTCCAGAAATAGACCAAAATGAATATAAGAATATAGTGTTTGAAAAATACATTTTGAATAATGGGGAAAAGATGGATCATTCATTAACAGGACATTTAGATAATTGTTTGTTAAAACAATAAAGTTAGATTGCAATTCCCCACATTGCATGCTATAGTCTGCATCTGAACTTTCCCTGAAGGGCTCCTGTGTTGAAGGCTTGGTCCCCAGGTAGTGACTCTACTGGGAAATAGTGGAAACTTTAATGGGTTGGTTTCGTGGGAGGAAGTGGGTCACTGGGGCTATAAAATCGAGGGTATATTTTGCACCCAGCCACTTTCCCATCCTCTCTATCTCCTGCCCACCATGAGGTGAGCAGTTTTGTCCCACCATGTGCTCCCTGACGTGGTGTTCTGCCTCAACACAGGCCCAGAAACAACAGTGCCAAGTGACCATGGACTGAAACCTCTGAAACTGTAAACCAAAATAATACTTCCCTCTTTTAAGTTGATTTTCTGGGTATTTTGTCACAGTGATTTAAAGCTGACGAACACAAAAAAAAAGAACTGGTCTTAAGAACTGGGGTCATTGTATAACTATGTCTGAACCACAAGGCTCAGAATCCTCTAGAGTTTGCAGAAGTTTGAAAACATTTGGAGAGGCAGACTAAAGAAAGCTTTGTTGTAAGTAGTGCATAAAAAGAAATTTTAATGGGAGCTCAGGACATCAGCATGATAGGAATATGGACAGTGTTGTTCATATTTATGAGGTTTTACAGGGAAGTAAGGGCTATGTTTGGAATTGGACTAGTGGCCATGCATGTTAAATTTTGGCAAAGAACATGTCTATGTTTTGCCCATACCCTGAGACTTAGGGGGGGACTGGGTAAATGTGATGGACTAATTAATCTGGTGGAGGAAATTTCAAGGCAGCACAGTGGTCAGGCCGTGTCATAGATATTGTTGGCTCCTTTTAGCAAGGTTTACAATGAGAACTGGGAATAAAAAGCAGAGTGGAAAGATTTGAAAAAGTAGAAAGTTGGACAGAAAAAAAAATGTGTAAAGTGGGAGCCCAGGAAGATGTGGTTATAAAGAGATAACCAGCATTAAAAATAAGTTAAGCACTTTGCACTGGGACAGTCAGACAGATGTCTTGAGGCCATCTCAGGAACTGGCCACACCCCAACCAATGTTGGCTTAAGATACAAAAGTTTAAGCTCTCTCTCTTCTTTTTTTTTTTTTTTTTTTGTGGGTACCAGGGGTCGACCTCAGGACCTCGTGCGCCAGCAGGCACCCGTGCCACTGAGTGATATCACCGGCCCTTTTTTCGTATGTGGGTGCCGGGAGTCGAACTCGGGCCCTCATGCTTGCCGGGCAGGCACTTACACCGCTGAGCCATCTCATCAGCCCTAAGCTATTTTGAAAATCTTTGCTTTTGAGAAGATGATGCCAGGGCTTATGTGGGCCACCTAAAAAGTTGTTTTTCCAGTATTCAGCTGTGCAGGCACTCAGAGGTCGCTGAAGCCATGGTCCCAGTGGGACCAGCTGTTGCTTAAGCTGGAGGCAGACCTTGGTATCATTCACATGGTTCTGGGTTTGCAGGAATGCAGAATGTAAGAGTTGTGAGATCACAAAGGTTTCAGCCCAGATTTCAAAGGAGAGACTGTGAGGCCAGGTAATTGTGTGTCAGGGTTGGGGTCCCTTCACATAATCCCTGAGAGGGCAATGTGTGAAGCTTTGAGAGTGAATCCAAAGCTGCAATGTATATCCCAGGTAGTTGGAGATGCCAGGAACAAAAAAAAATTTGTTAAGAAAAGCCACAGGCACTGGACAGAGCCAACCCAAGAGTGGCCATGAGGGCTGCAGCCAGCAAGGCCATAAGAATTTGACTGACCAAGACTCTGGAGCTCACAGCATGCACCACCTGCCCTGATGCCATCATAGAGTTACAGGATTTAATACTTACTTTCTGGATTTTGGTCTTGCTTTGTTCTGTTTCCTCCATGATATTGTCATATTTTTCTCTTCTGAAATAAGAATGTTTACCCTTTACATTGCATTTGGAAGTATTTCACTTTCTTTTTTAATTTGCAAGGGTTCACATCTAAGAGTTTGCCTTGAATCTCCGAGGAGACTTTGGGCTTGGACTTCTGAGCAATTCTGGAACTGTTCGGACTTTGGGGACTGTTGGAGATGGGCTGAGTGCATTTTGCAATGTGAGATGGGCATGAGTCTTTCAGGATCGGGGGAGAATATTGCAGCTTGAGTTTGGAAATCCCTCAAAGGCTCACATGTCAAAAGCTTGGTCCCCAGCTATTGAAAGATAGTGAAAACTTTAGGAAGTAGTCCCTATTGGAGGAAGTAACTCACTGGCAGTATGCCTTTTAATGGTATGTTTTGTTCCTGGCCCTGACCTTTCTCTTCATTTCCTTTCCTTTCTCTTCCATTCCCTTCCCTTCTTTTCTTCCCTTCCCTTCCTTTTCTTTCCCTGATAGTCCCTTCCCCTTCCTCTGTCTCTCTCCTTTCCTCTATTCTCTCCTCTCCTTTCCTTTCTCCTCTTTTCTCCTCTCCTCTTCCCCCAACTCCACGAACTGAGCAACTCTGCTCCACCATACCCTTCTTACCACCTGTCCAGAAACAGTATAGCCCACTGACCATGGACTGAAACTTCTGACACCATGAGCCAAAATCAATCTTTCCTCCTTTAAGTTGGTTTTCTCAGTTACTTTGTCACAGAGATGGAAACCTAAAACAAACCTAAAACATAATTATGTATATACCAATATATTAATTGTTATTTTCAGCAGCAAAGTGATGTTACCAGTTCAATGGAAGACTTGTTACATTATGATTCATGGTTGTACTATTTTCTTAAAAACTTTTCTCTGTGTACTGCTATTAACAATCTTAGAGAAAAATTCTTGGTTTAAAACATGAAAGAAAAAAGTGTTGAGGGCTGGTGAGATGGCTCAGCAGCATAAGTGCCTGCCTGGCAAGCGTGATGGCCCGAGTTCGACTCCCGGAACCCATACACGAAAAAAGGGTTGGTGACATTGCTCAGCGGCACGGGCGCCTGCTGCCATGCAAGGTCCTGAGGTTGAGGCCCGGTACCCACAAAAAAAAAAAAAGAAAAAAATGTTGAATGTGCTGTGTATATACAGTCTCATCTAGTTGCCCCACAGCCCCATGAGTTCATCATCCAAGGCACTTTCCTTCCACAAATAGTGGGGCCTGCTCAGTCCCAGCAGAATCTAGCAGGTGTCCACTTCCTGCCTGGCCTGTGTCTCCCCCTGCAGGCCTGAAGCCCAGGAAGGACACAGGGAGGTGCCACGGCCTGCACCTATTGCTAGTTAAGCACCTGGACATGGACACCCAAGGATCCGGTGCACAGGCAGCATATGCCAGTGAAGCTTGGGTGAAGACCCAAGCCAAGGCATGGTGGGGACCTTCTCCAGAGCCAAGGTCTAGCTCAGGCTTGGTACCCACAAGATTTCAGCCTGCAGAGCAGGAGCACCTACCATGCATAGGGCAGCAGCTTTCTCATGGAGCGCACCCTTGGGCTCTGGAAAAGTGGGTCTCAGCAAGAAAGCATAGCACAAGAACACTTCCTCCAGCTCTGCTGTGGAGTGCTCCCCATGGAGTGCTCCCCAGGAGTGACAGTGGCACTCCAGAGCCAGGATAAAGATGAGCTCCCAATCTCTTCTCTGTTCCCACCCTCCTTAGAATCCAACTGGTGTTGTCCACTATTCAAACTAACTGGATGCCAGCCTAGCAGGACACAGAACAGGTCAAGCTGGAAGAAGAATAAACCTGGGCAGGTGATTCCTAAAGAATACCCAGGACAACTGCTGGCACCACAGCCCCCAACACCCGGAGACGATATCTCCATCCTTCAGAGTTTGCCCTCATTCCGTGCTCACAGTGACTGATGCAATTTCTTCTCTTGCCAGGTGTGATGTCAAGTCACTGAGAAACAGATGTATGTTACAGAGAACTGATTCATTATTAGTCAGCAAGATTACCCAAGACAACTCCAAAAGTAAATACAAATTCAAAAAGAAAAACAAAATACCAGGAAGGCATTTTCTATGGGTATATTGTTTGCACACCACTGAAAATCAGTGTTGGTATGAGGTATTCACAAAAGCCAAAATGCACTGCTATAATAAATTCAATCACCCATAAAATAGGATTGTTTTATTCCCTGCAGGCATCACAGGCATAAGGATGAAATAAAATGATATTTGTGGAAGTATGTATTCAACTGCAAAGAACTGGACAAATATGTTCATACTATTTGCTTATAGATTTCTAAGAAGTTCTTTAGTTCATACTTTTCTCATACAAACATGTATAACCGTCTACCATGGTCCAAGGCCCTAGCCATAAAAACATGAAAAGTCCCAGCCTTCAAAGAATTCATACTCTAGTAAGCATAGGGGCCAGCAAACCCATGGTCCATGAGCCTAATTGTGTTTATGGTTTTAAATGTTTTTTTAATCCAAAAAAGAATAATATTTCATGACATGTTAAAATTATCCAAAATTGCAAATTTTAGTATCCATAAATAAAGTTTTCTTGGAACACAGCCATGCCCATTTGTTTACAGATCGACTTGTGGTTTGGAGCTAAACCACAGAGTTGAGCAGTTGAGACAGAGACTGTGTGGCCCACAGAGTCTAAAATAGTTATTATCTGGCTTTTTACAGAAAAAAAAAATGTTGCTGACCACTGGTCTGGTACAAAATAGAGCTATAAAAAAATAACTTCAGCTAGTATGAATCTAGCCAGGGTAAAATATAGGAAGAAAGATCACATCTGCCTGCAGGAGGGAAGGGGGCAGAGCAAGGGGACCAGGCAGCAAGGTTTGTCAATTAAGAGTGGATTGTAACAGGCTGCGGTGGCCACTCCTGTAATCCCAGCTTCTCAAAAGGTGGAGGCAGGAAGAGCGCTTAAGCTTAGGAATTGCGGAGCAGTCTGGGCAACATGATGAAATTGTAGCTCAAACAAAAGAAAATAGAGTAAATTGCTACTGTCTGCGTGGTACTAAGGCATGTACACATTAGCAGCACTTTTTCTAGAATTTTTTTTATCCACTCCAGATCCCACCAAATATTTTCACTTTGGCCCGTGTGTCTAACACCCAGCACTTGCTAGACTGCCGAATTAATGGAAGGCTCAGAAACGGCAACCCTGCCAATCTATAGACTTACTGCCACCAACTGCACTGACTAGCAACAGATAGAAATGGAGGGGGTGGAGAATAATCAAAAGGGTTGGGTTGAAAAGCACAGCCCATACCTGCAGGCATAACTTCAAGACCCTAGAAAACCGTCTTGTACTCACTGAAGGACTGAGACCAGAAGTGAAACCTGCTCTTAAAAGCAGTCAGGAACAATGGACTCCAGCAAAGAGCCCCGAGAGAGCAAGCTGCCAAGGGGGGCATCTCAGAAAATAACACTTCAGGGCTGGTGAGATGGCTCAGCGGCGTACGCGCCTGCCTGGCAAGCGTGAGGGCCCGAGTTCGACTCCCGGAACCCACATACGAAAAAGGGGCAGGTGATATCGCTCAGCGGCACAGGCGCCTGCTGGCGCGTGAGGTCCTGAGGTCGACCCCCGGTACCCACAAAAAAAAAAAAAGAAAATAACACTTCAGGCTGCACACCTCCTGTGACCTCCTGTGAGGCCAGATATTGGAAACTCATTTCCTCTCCCCTCCTTCTAATCACAACATGAAACGTTGCTCTCTGAAGGAGCAAGGAGACCAGGCCACTGCCTTATCCGAATTGGACTAATCATTCTGATAGACAAATTATTTTGTGAGAGGGTTGGCACTGGTTGAAGGCCTCTCTTTTGCTTCTACTTCCATCCACGCATTAGCCCTGTCCTTGGGCTCTCCACACTCAATGATGGCAGATGTAGGTTGGAGGGATGATCTCCCGCAAGTATGTGACTAGCAGCTCCCTCGCCAGCTCTCACAAGTTCAATCAGAAGAGGCCCTGTGAGTTCGGAAGCCGCATCATTCACCCATGCTCTGAAGGGCCAACCCTACCAGCCCACTTTTTTGCCTGTGGCAGTGAGGTGGGCCCTGGCTTCCCAGCTGGCCACCATCAAAGGAGCCAAGGCACAGCCCTTCCCTCTTCCCCACCTCCTATCCAGGGCATTCTGGTCCATCTTTCCAACTCCCCTGATAGCCAAGAGCCAGTAGAATCTTTGCACAGAGCTCAGTTGTTTCCATCTTCTGGAAGCTGTGTTTCTTCTCACCCTTATGGTAAATATGTATTATGCTCCTCACATTCCATGGTGTTTTGCATGGGATTATAAAGGGATGTTGCTCACACCTGGTTCTTCCCAAAAAAGAGACAGTGAATTATTAGCAATGACAGGTATTCCATAGCATTTTGCAGATTTTTAAATTTAAATTTATTAGTACATGTGTGTAGTACATAATGTTTACAGTCCTTGTGGAAAGTTGGTATATGTATGTCATTTTGTGGATTTTAAAGGCTTCTATCCCCAACAGCTTCACAATAATGCTATGGAGAGGATGATTTTATTCGTATTTTACAGACACGGCCTCTGAGAGAGAAGCACAGTACTTGTCCCAGATGTTTCAGCTGCTAAGCAGTGGAGCCCAGGGGCGCCCAAATCTTCAGAAAGTCTTGTTCCACAATCCAATACTGCCCAATACGCGCTAGGGACAGAAACACTAGCTGAACTGAGTGCACTCCCAAAGAGTTAATATTAGAAGTTGCAGCGATCGCCCTTATCCATGGTTTGGCTTTCTGCAGTTTCAATTACCTGAGGTCAACCACAGTCCAAAAATATTATATGGGAAATTCCATAAATAAGTATTTAAGTTTTAAATAACTTTTATTACAGTATATTATAATAATCCATCTATTTTGATAATTAGTTGCTATTGTTCACATCTTACTGTGCCTAATTTATAAACTAAAATGTATCATAGGTATGAATGAATAGAAAAACTTAGTATCTGTTTATAGGGTTCTGTACCAGCCATGGTTTCAGGCACCCTCGGGGTTGGAACATATCTCCCATGGATAAGGAGAAACAACTAGATTTGGGCAAACCTGTTCCCAAAGAGCAAGACTCTCCTTTAAGGGGCGAAGACTAGACAGGAACCAAGTAAGTGAGATGCAAAGCTGCTTGTCCTGAAAGTCTCATGTGTACACATTGGCCCCACCTGTTGGCTTTTTGGTTTCTCACTCACTCTAGCTGAATGCTCAATGTCAATGGCTAGGGAAACAGCCACTGTTTTCAATTTCCTCAACAGAGTTCTCCAGTGTGAGCATTACAGAATCAGGTAGATCTGAGCTGGTAACTAAGATGAATTTAAATATCCTGCTGGATACTGAACTACCTAAAGCAAACTTGTGAGTTATGAACAATTTTCTTTGGAAATATCTGCAGTGAACGATTCATCAAAAATGTTTTTTTTTTTTTTAAGAAATTCCTCTGAGAGTTCTAGATTCTGAAGTAAGTAACTACTTTTAAAGGATCCTTGTTTTTTCAATGCCAAATGCCTCCTGAGGTCAAAGGTGAATCTTGAATTGCAGATCATTTAAGGGCCCCAGATGAGCAATGGTCCTGAGTGCACGCTTTGTGGAGCCAGCACCAAGCATTTCAAACAGCTGGATACGTTTCATTCCTGCTTCAGCCTCTGAGGCCAGATCACTGCCTCTTCTGCAAATGAGAAATTGGAGGTTTGGGCCTTAGTGTTAGGGTCCTGCCCAAAAGCATCCGACTAGAAAGTGCTAAGCTCAGATTCCAACCACTCTGTACAACACCAAGGCTTGCAAAAGAAAGGCCAGCTCCCTGTTGCACCTGCTCCCAGGATGTGGCCATCCCCCAAAAGGCTCCCAATCGCCCTCCTTCCTTCTGCTCTTCCACGTGCTGGGGAGGCACGCAGCATCTTCATGGCTTGTCTTTTCCAAATCCATGCAGAGAAATTCTCTCTCAGGAAGGAGCTGATACATTTGCCAAAGGAACGCAAATGAGCAGAGAAACTTGAAGTGTTTTCAGGGTGTCCAGCAGAGGATAAAGTCCATGTCTGGCAGACATCGAAGACATGGGAGGGAGGGACTGTGAAATTTCAGGCCTCAGTGAGCCAAGGGGTAAGGATTTTGAAAGACAAGAAGATCCAAAAGTCACAGCGATTTCTGCAGAGACATCCTAGCCTCTCATAATGTCATTTCTGTACCTGAGTCATTGCCCCGCACACCTGAAGTGTGAGTCATACAAATTGCTCCCTTCCTGCTGGTAGAACCCATGAGTTACTTTTTTAACCTGTGTGTAGCACGCACTACAACATCAGACACTGCGCTGGGCCTTTCCAACTGCTAATTCATTCCCATTTCATGTAAATCCTATGTGGTAGTATTATACTCATCTTACAGATGAGGAAAATCAACACAGAATATATAACTCACCCAATGGGAAGAGAGGTGATAGAGCAGAAATCGAAGTTCAGACAGTCTACATCTTATTCCATTTCAATATTCAAAGACAAGACTAACCTTTAGGTTCACTAACTTGATAGTAGAGTCTCCAGATGGGTGAAGGACATGAAGAAGTGATTGTGAGAGGAGATTAATGTTAAGAAAATGTTGACGGAGAGCAGCAAGGGCTGTTATGGCCACCGCGCTTGCATTCTGGAATTTCTCTTGAATAGTACTAAGATTATAGGGAGAATTCAAAGAGGTGGAGATCCCCCAATGACCATCTGATCAACTCCCCTCCTCCCCTATAAACATAATATGATATATAAAAATAAGGATGGCAAGAGCTGCAAGAGATTTGGAGAGACAAACCAACCTACCACAAAACAAAAGTCAAAGGGGGTATGGGGAGGAAATGCCCATGTCCTGCTGCCCATGTAGAATTCCATAGACTCGGGACTGCTGTGTCAGGGAAAACTGGTCAGGGAAGAGGAACCATGAGCTCTACAGGATCCGAGGGTTCTTTGGTATCCAGTTCCATCTCTCCATCCATCCATCCACCCACCCACCCACCCACCCATGACAGGAAGAACAACCCCTCCTCTCATTGCCAATTTTTCATGTGTATTTACTTCAATTGTGAGGCATTTTAGAGATGAGGTTGAAGAAATGAGTGTTTGTAAAGGTAGGTCTAAATCAGAACACTGCAGGTTATAGCCTGAGTTTTATTTTCACTTTCCCATGACAGATTTAATCCTATTGGTGCGCCTTACCTTACTCTTCAGAGAATTTTTATTTGAGAAATACAGCAAATCGTTCATCCCTGAAACATGAGATAGTTTTGTGACTCTAAGGGTATTATGGAAATTATAAATGATAAGAAAACACTGGGCCAAATTTAAGTTTTATGTGCCTCTCCAAGAATTGTATAGGATGGGAACCTGACCCTTTGAGAGTTACAAATGTAGCTAAGATGGAGGAGACTTGATGTGCAAAAGCCAAAGCTCATTAAATCATATTGATAGTGTAATTATCTCCCAGCAAAGATCCACAGAGTTGAAGGTCAGGCTGGGGGTCGAGGGGTTGGTTAGGGAAACAGGGTCCCCCTTGTTAAAATAAAGCAATTAGTTTAATATATACTGTAGGGAAAGGAGAGAAGGGAAGGGAAATTCCCCTTGTCAAATGTCGAACATTTAGAATACCGCTTACAGCAAAAGTAATAAGGCTCTCTTCATGAAAAAAATTGGCCATATACCATGTCTAAATGCAAACATGTGTGTTCTTTATGTCCTTAATTCATTTCAACTTCTGTTAACTGGGAATATTTTTATGTGCATTCTCAGTCGTTCCCTTCCTCGCTCGAACAAAAATGTGTCAGAGGGCAGGAATGGTGCCTGTGGTCCCAAGTACATTTAGATACCATAAAATATTTAACAGCTCTTTCTAGTACAGTTAAGCCCCTCCAAATGGCTAAACAAACTTGAATTTATAATTCACAAGCTGAAGCATTCGAAGGGCCGTAATATTTTGGTGCTGTTAATTTATATCACTTAGAGAGACATTAAATTTAAAATGGGCCATTTAGAAGTTCCAATTCCTTTCTGTGAAACAAAGAACCAAATGCATCTTTATTTCTAGAAGTTTGCATTCTTTGCCATTGAGGGGAGCAGTATTTCTTTGAGAGTTTCAAGGTCTTTCGAGACATATTTTAATTCACCCTGGAAAATAAGTGATTTTAAGTCAACTTGGATTCAAGTGTCTTGGGTTCTTATAGAAAGAACAAAAAAAAAAAAAAAGGTTTCTGCGCAATGATATATGCAAAAACATGGATCGTTTTCAAAAGTATGCTGAGTAAAATAAGCCTTACCCAAAATTATATCTACTGCATGACTTCATTTATCCAAAGTTCTACAACAGACAAAATAATCTATATTGGAAAAAAATCAGAAGAGTGGATTTTCTGGGTGTTGGGAGAACAGACTGACTGGGAAAGGCCCCAGGGGGGTGTCCCGGGGTGAGTAAAATGTTTTGTCTTCATACAAGTTTGGATTACACGTTTATCAGAAGTTAGCAAAAAACACTTAGGATATACATTTCATTTTATGTTAATTTTACTCCAAAAGGAAAAAACAAATGTAGAGCTCCAGTTAATGATTTAACTAAGGAGAAGTGTACTGTTTCTGTAATTTCCTCTGAAATGCATCCAAAAATAAAGCGGTTTGGTGGATGGAGAGAAAGATGCTAAGATGAGTGTAGCGTAGTAATTTGTGAATGGTAGAATCTAAGTAATAGATATACCACTATTCCTACAAAACTCACCTTTTTCTTGTAACATGAAGTTTCTCATAAAAAGTTGGGGTGGGGTGGTACTATTAGCGATCAGGCCAGGTAAACAGGACGTGGTTGGGAATGTCTCCAACAAGCTTAAACGTAAGGATATCCCACATGTAAATGATCCTCTCTCTTCATTTAAACAAAACGGTATTCAAAGTTTCCATAAAGCCATGTGTCCCCTCTTCCTCCAATAGAGAGGCTAGTGAGTGTGTGCGCCCAAGGGTAGATGTGGGTGTTATCCCTGGCCTATGAGATGGGAGTGGATGCCTTAGGGCCAAGGGTCCAGAAAGCTTTTTAAAGAGGAAAGACTCAGGTGGCCTGTGCTATTGCCCTTTTTCAAACTTTTGCTACTTTCTTTTCCTCTACCTCCCTTCTTCCTGCTTGGAACATAGATGTGGCACCTGAAATTGCAGTAACCATCTTGCGACTTTAAGGATGCAACCCTCACACTCGAAGAATGGCAGAGCAGGAAAGTGGACAGAGCCGGACATCGGCCCTGTTCCAGAAACACTAAGATTTCTTGTTACTCAACAGGAGAAATTGCTTATTATGAAAACATCTTAGATTTACCGTTATAGTCAGCCAAAGATATGCCTAACTGATATTCAGGGTATCTTAGATGGGCTCTGAAAACCTTTTTATTTTAATACACATTAACTTGAATAATTCATTGCATTAAACATTTTGACTAGAAAGGAAGAAAGGTGGAATGTCATACAACTAAACAGAGGGGCTCCTGAACGCCAGGCATGGGGTGGGGGTAAGGGCAGATCCATGTGTATCTCCTTGCTCTTCCTCTTCCTTCCTTAGCATCTTCGTACTGACTTGTTATAGACACGCAAAAGTAGGCTTGACGTGAAAAGACGCTGTTCCAAAGATACAGCAGCTGGGAGGGGTTAAGGAAAGAACAGGGAAAAGTGTTAGTGAACAGCCGGTCACAGGGTTACCTTAGCTGTGTGTATGGGAATACATGAAGACAGCGGGAGATTCTTACCCCAACTTCTAAGTGGGTCCAGCCAGCATTTCGCAGTAGATGGCTCAACATGGTAACCAACGCCACATGGGCCTCCACATGCCTGGGGTCAGGAGGTGACCACTTCAGATGCCGAGCCTAGGGATAGTTAGTGACAGTGACAGCAAATCCCTTCTGCTTCCAGGACTGGGGCCACTAGGATACAGCAAACTGGGACAGACGGGTTATTCTGCAGGCATTGCTGAGACTTGCCAACCCTACGCTCGTAGACCATGTTTAAATATAATAATTCAAGCAAAATGAATTCTCACTACTCGAAAACAGACAAGACACAGATCTGTGCCTTCCTTATGTTCCCAGAAACTGCTGGCTTCCTGCCTGTGGCACATATGAAACTTTAATCTGCTCGGCTTCTTAAAAGGGTGATTTCATTTAGCAATGGTATGTAGGACACTTTAGACTATGGTCTTTCAACATCTTATGATTAAGCATCGCATCATTTTGGTATCGTTTAAGGCATGTCATCCAGCAAGGTGGTAACACTCCTCTGGCAATGCAGAGAGCAAACAAAGGGAACACAGGCAGGGAACTGTCAGGCGGCGGGCAGCACCCTGGAACCCACATGGTGAATTTCACTGGACACTTGCTTATTACAGAACCTAAAAAATATTGTAAACATCTTTCAAAGCCAAACTTTGCCCACTTCCATGACTAATGTGATGTGAGTGGCCTCTGAGTTTATAAATCTGGAAGTCACACTTGATCACAAGCAGGGAGGGAACTTACTTTCATGGCCAAACCTGTTTTCTTCTTAGGATAGAATTTAAAAAAAAAAATTGCTGGTGAAAAATTGCTCTGGAAAACACTAACTTCTTCACTTTGTAGTCATTATTTTGCCCTCTTTTGTTTTTGAAAACAGCAGCATTTAAAAAAAAAGAAAAATTGCCCTTTTTTAGCTTTAAAGTTCTTGCCCTGCCTTGGTTACACATGGGTTTAAAACACACCTTTTTATTTCAAGGAATTTTATTTCAAGGAATGTTGCTATTTGTAACAAACACAAGCGAACATGATAGCACAGTTGTGTATTGCGTAGTGATGTTGCAGTCAATGAAAGACCACAAATACCACGGTGGTACCAGGAGATTATTACACAGCCAAAAAACTCCTGTCGCCTGGTGATGTCATAGCTGTCATAGCATAGTGCAATGCACTACTCATGTGTTTGCGGTGGTGCTAGTGTAAACACACCCACTGAGCTGCCAGTTGTGTAGAAGTAAAGCGTATACAATTATGTTTTAGTACATAGTACTCGATAATTCTAAAAACAACTATATTAGTGGTTTATGTACTTGCTATACTATGTGTTTTAACATTATTTTATAGTGTCCTCATTACTGAAAATAAGTTTGCTGTAAGACGATCTGCCGCATGCTGTCAGCAGTAGCCTTATCCATCTCATGTTTACCGCATCTCCTGAATTTATCATTTTCTCTTGTGCTTTGTTTCATCTCGTGTTGTTTTGTTCATCACGACCTTGGGAGCAATAAGTTGTAAGATACGTGGTGTGTGTGTGTCCATGTGGGTGTGGGCCTATCACAGACCCTGGGTGTACAGTACACTGCACCATCTAACACTGGGTAAGTATAGAGATGAAAGAACAAAGTTTCTTAATGACAGACTTCTTGGGTCGTGTCCCACTATGCATTCATGCCTCCGTTTAACCATTCCAGCCATCACTGGAGCTCTGATTCTTGCAATTTCACGGCCCCAGAGCTGAGATACTTGCCTATCTGCACAGCCAGGACATTAGACTCAAGTGCCGAGCTCAGCATGATGCAAACACCTGGGTGTGCGCAGATGCATTTGACAAATGTACCATTGTGCAGTCTCATCATTGTACCATCACACAGTGCGCCACACATCTGGACAGTACAGCCTGCTCCACACGTGGGTTATATGGTATAGCTGGACAGGTCGTCTTTCATTGACCAAAATGCTGTTTGCTTATGACTATATATAAACATATAGGATACACTGCATATCTTGAACAGCCATTGGCTTTTTTTTTTTTTTGGTGGTCCTGGAGGATGAACCCAAGGCCTTGCATATGCTAGGCCAGTGCTCTACCACTGAGCCACAGCCTCTACCCCCACCACTTGCATTTTTTATCCTCCATCTTCTCCTGCATTTGAAGCAGCATAGGTACACAAGAAAAAAAAATGAGTAGGAATACACTGGAGTATCATATCCACATATCGTTGCTCTGTGTATTTGCAATGCCAGCATGAGGTGGTGGGCATTTGATACTGAGGTCCCCTCCTATTACGTCTTGGCCCTGGGTCAGCTGCCCCCAGTTGACTCTCCAGCATTTGCCTCATTATGTGCTGTTGAGCAGCCAGCTGATCTCTGCTCTCCTAATCTTTCTGTCATTAATGATTGGCCTTCATTCTGGCAGCTTTTTGGCTTGAAACTGAACACTTCTGACAAGTTCTACAAAGATGAGAATTTAGCCAAGGGGCTCTTTCGTCAATTAAAACATTTCATCCCACAATTGCCACCAGGGTCTTTTCAGGTCTCACACTGTTCCCATTGCTGTCTGAGTTGCAAGAATGAAGAGGCAGATGTTAGGTCTTCTAAAGGCATCCTTCAATCGCAGGAAAGGCAGTCTCACCCGCTCACATTTAAACACTTGTGCAGAAAGGGTACATGTGCACACGAAGGGCAGTTCCCCATTCGTTCTGTGAGCGATTGCCTAGTGACTCGGAATTATGCAGACAGCCAAAGCTAATAAATCAGACCTAAGACACCACCTTGGGGTCTCAATTGTCCAAATTGGCTGTCTAACCAAGCCGCTAATTCAGAATGATCCTAATTCACAGGAAAATTGTTAAAACTTCTGCTTCAGCTGTTGAAAGTTGGCCTCAAGTTTCTTACTATTATATTACATGGGGAACGCACAGACATGTTTCTTAAGCATAATATATTCATGATTACATGGTGATGAGTATGTGACTTCAAGTCAGTGGAAGCTTAAAATGTTCCCCCATGGCTTTTTTGCAGCCCAATTCACAATTAACTGTTTTGACTAAAACACCAGGTTTTGTTCTAATGGACATTCAAAAAATTGTTTTACTCTGGTCATATTTCCCTTTTGGAGATGATTTAGGAATTTTAATAAACTGCAATCTGAAAACTCTCAGGGCGTTCTTCATGCTCTTCTGGGAAGAAGGCACATAGATGAACTCAAGGCAGAAACTGAGTTATGTTCTACAAATCCAAAGGCCAAGATGTCAGGTCAGTCCTCGGAGCCAGAGCGGCTGACGTATGGTATCACCCAAATCCCCGCGGACGTGTAATCACTTCTTGTTTCCACTGCCTTTGTAAATCCTGTGTAACTTAAGAATTTTAATGCAGATACAGAATATGGAGCACAGTAAATACTCACAAATCAAGGAACTTTACCCACGACTCAAACTTCCACTTAATGACTGTAGCTGGATAGAGACTAACTTCCATCTCCAGCAGGATGGGAAAACCATAGGCCAGCTGATGCACTGGCTTAATTTAGTAAGTTCCTTCACAAAATCTCAGGAGCATAACGCGAATGGTTTTGGTGAAAACTAATGGAAATTGCAAAGAGCCAGTGGAGATGGCATGGGCTGAATTACCTTGGCTTCCAATGTACTTCAGAGCAGCATCCTCTTCACAGCTCTCCTCAGATGAGGTCTTCCCCAAATTCGTGAGAATTCTTGCTCTCAGAGAGCTCCAAAGCAAAGTTTAATTGTACAGAGGTAGCAAAAAACAATGAAAAACCCCTAGAATAACAGAAAAAGTAAGAAAGGTGCTAAATCACTAGGAATTTACAATTTGCATCATTCGTGTCTTTACGTTATGCTGAAAAACTGAAGAAGGGAAAATTGAGAGGTCTGGAGCTTTAGGTTTCTGTTGCTATGACAAAATACTGAGAAAATCAACTTACAGGAGAAAAACTCCTTTTGGCTCACAGTTTCATTCCATGGTCACCTGGCTCCAATTTTTCTGGGCCTGAGAAATCGAACATCATGGCAGAGCACTTTGGTGAAGCAAAGCTATTCAACTTGTGGCCACCGGAAAGCAGAAAGAGAAAGAGAACCAGAGAGGAAAGAGGCCAGGGGGAGAGGACCCGACGCTGCTGAGGCCTGCAGGCTCGGGAGGGTGGTGCGAGTTAATCAGGCAAAGCTAGGAGGAAACAGCTGCCCAGGCAGACACAGATATATAAAAGGACCCTTAGCAAGGGAGGGGGAGGAGCACAGTGTGGGGGTCCCCAAGAGATGGCAGTAGCACCCCATGCCAGGGTCTTGAGCTGTATGAACAACATGTTGTCCTAAGGACAGAAAAAGCCACTGATTTTGTGTGTGTGTGTGTGTGTGTGTGAGAGCAAGACAGAGAGAGCATTTTATTGAGGTATCACTGACAAACACAAACTGTATAAGTATAGGGTATGCAACGGGATATTTTGACATACATGGACATCCTGAAGTGATTATGACGGTCTACTGACGTGCTTTAAGCTTTGTTCATTCCGGCTGCAGCATGGAGCTCATTTGGAACGAACACCAGAGGGTTTGGGGAGGAAAAGTGAAGCCTCTGTCTGTGAATCCCAGGAAAGAATCAAGCCCTGGACCAGGTGTGTGTGGTGGGGGAGGTGATGGTGCAGCGGGTTTGGGTTGAGGAGGTCAAAGGAGGGAGTGCGGTAGAAGAAGGAGAAGGAAGGGAAGGGAGAGGAGAGATGAGGAAAGACTTGGAGGAGTGAAGAAGGAGAGAGGCAGGGTGAGGAGGATGGAGAGGGAGCAGAAGGGAAGGGGACTGGGAGGGGTGAAGAGCAGTACCCACCTGCACATGTGTAACTGGTGGTGGTCATGTCCTTCAAGATAATGACCCGAGCCAGGCTCAGGCTTCAAGCAAGAGCCAAGTGTGGCCTGGACAGGTGGAAATCGAGTCGCTCTGCGATATCTCCAAGGATGCAGCAAGTGGGCTGTGGGCCACACAGGCCCGAGTCTCAGAGTGGGGTCCAGGGCAGAGGTAGAAGTAGATGAGTTCCACAACCTGTTGGAGGTTGAGGTTACACATAACCCAGATTACTAGTGACTCTATTTGCGATCCCAATGCTGGGAGCAAAATTTAAAGCAACAAAAACATCTGGACACCTCTAAATGTTATCAATCACTCTTTAACACCCTCTCTGCCGCCGGGCGTGGTGCTCCATTACAACTCCCGCAGGCCTTGGGAATCTTCTGGGAAATCTATCTGACTCCGGATCTCACACATAAAACTCGTTTTCCACCTTTCTGGTTGGGAACTGGGAATTAGGGTTCTTCAGTTCAGCAAAAGCTACACTGTGTTGATTTCTTCCACAGAACATTGCTAAATTCCCGCGAGGTGTTGAGCTACACTCTCTTCAGAGACTTTTCTTACCTCTCAGAGTACTCGGCACAGGTTGCACAAGAGAAAACAACTGAGAGGAAAATATAGTATTTGTTGGACGATATAAAACCTAACAATTTATTTTTCTGATAAAATGACAGTTTACTATGCTTCCAGCATTTTAAAAATCATTCTCCTCTCCAATGATCAATTGGAGAAATTGTGTGTTACATATTTAACATTGGAAAAATTATTCAGAAGATCCACTGTTCTCACAGACTTGACTCTGGAAAAAGTTAGGCATTTCAAAATCTGTTTATTGGGTAATAATTTTAAGTTTTTTAAAAACCCTTTAAAAAAAGATTTTCAGGAAAACAAAATTATGATTTAACTACTGACAGTTACCTTTTGATCTATCTATGCATTTAAAATACTTTACACTGATTTACTCACAAATGGTGAGTTGTTATAGAAAGAATTAATCTTGTTCTAGAGTTAGTTCTTTCTTCATGTAGAGACACGGTGTCACTGTGTTGCCCAACCTGACCCCAAATTCCTGGGCTTGAGCTGTCGTCCTGTCTCAGCCTCCTAGGTAGCTGGGACTACAGGCATGCACCACGACACCCAGTTTACTTATCTCTTCGAATCTTAATGTCTATATCTGTAAAATGAGATGATTAGTACCTGGCTTCACAGGACAGTTTTTTAAAATTCCATGTTAAGATAAACTTTACGAGATTCACACACAAAATCAATCATTTTATTACTATGTAAATGCAAGCCATTATTATTGCTACAACTTTCAGAAAAAAAGCTCTTGCTATAGCTTTCTTAACGTCTATTTCTTCTTGAAGTCATCTAAAGTAAAAATATTTTTATGATTAGCATCCTTCCTCCAGCTGCAAGTAGTCAGAGGGCATGAACTTTCTTCACAGTACAGTGAGATTGAAAGATTGTGGCCCCGGGAAGTCAGGATGACCAGGGCTTAGGCATTGTGCAAGCCATGTTTCCTTGACACACGGGGTGTTTGACCTCCCTCTGCGCTTCCTGGTGGTAACCTAACATCAGACAGCTCGCAGTGCAGCAAAGCGCCTTGTACACACTAGGCTCCTCATCAGTGCCTCACGATAGCGGGCTCCCCATTAACGCTCCACAACTCCTTTTTTCCTTTCTCCTTTTTCACGTCCCTGGTCTCTTCTCACTGCATGAGTGCACATACCCCCCCCCCATGTTTCACAATGCCTGGGGCCGGCAGCCCCAGCGGGGACAGCTGATGTGTGAGCATTCTGACAGCTGACCACAATTTCCACACCCAGAGCCGCTCTGGGAGTTCACTAACCCTACCAGGCTCCCAAGACCAATCCAGATCGTAAAAACATGAAACACTAGACTTATGTTGCAGAAAATAATTTCTAAATGTCTTTAACTGCCCAGCAATACCACACCCTGGCCTCACATCGTCCTGCACTGCAATGCCAGAAGCCCACAGCAGCTGGGCAGCCCTCCGATGGCACCCAGCACCAGGCCTACAGCAGGGCACAGTGACCAAGCCCAAGCCCCTGGCACCTCACTCCTTGCATCCAACCTACTCTGGGCTCAGCATCTCACTGCCTTCCTCCTCTATGGGAGGCTCCAAACCTTTTCCATGTCATGCCCTCTCCCATGCTGTTGCTGGTTTAACTCCTGTTCCTCATGGCTCTCACCGAATAGGTATGGCCCAATGGGAACGGTGGTTATTTTTGGAAAGGCACTTGTGTTTGCATTGGAGAAAACTCACCAGGCTAGGAGTGACAAATACTTCTCCCTTGGTGCAAAGATTATTTCTTCCAGCTAATATGGCAAAAACCAAAATATCAGATGGTTCATTTTAAAGGGTCTATATGTGAACCATCATACTCAGGCACCGTGCTACATGTTCTGCTCCCAAGAGGGACTGATAAGGGGGTCAATGCTATGGTCTGAATGTGTTCCCCAAATTTGAGGTTAGAAATAATTCCCAAATCAGATGCGAATGGTATTTGAATGGAACCTTTGGGTGGCGACTGGGTCCTGAATGTTCTGCACTATGAATGGATTAATCCATACTTGGATTAGTGGGCTAATGGGCTAATGGTTAGAGGAAGTGGTTGGTGATAAAAGCAAACCCCCCCGGCACACTTGCTCTGTCTTCGTCCCCATGATGCCCCCCCACCATGTCATGACCCAGCGTGAGGCTCTTATCAGATGCTGAGCAGATGCCAGCATCGTGCTCTTAGACATCTCAGTCTCCAGAACCACGACCCAGTAAACACCCATTCTTTATAAATTACCCGGTCTTAGACATTTAGTTAAAGCAACAGAAAGCAGACAGAAATAGTCAATTTGGAGGGAACCAAAGGAAGCTGCTACCACTACTGGGCTCATCGAGCTGCCCTCCTTCTCACAGTTCCCAGAGGGAGTGCAGATGGAAGAAGACTTAGCGCCGCCTCTGGCAGGGGTAGCAGAGTCATCTGGCCTCCCTGTCACTCTCTCTGGGTCCCCGGATGTACTGCTTTGATGCCTGAACTTCTCATCTAGACATGACCCACAGAGACCCCCTCCAGGGATATCGTCTGTGCATTCCAGTTGCCAACTCAACCTTCAGCCACAGTCCACCTGCTTTCCAGGAATGGGGCAGCCACTTTGTGGGGACAGAGTTTCAGGTGGGGAAGATGAAACAGTCCTGGAGACAATGATGGCAAAGCTTGCACACCAGAAGACGTATGTTTAATGGTTCAGAACCAAAAATTGGTTCATTTAAAGATGGTTAAAATGGTAATTTGGCTGGGGGTGCTTACTAAGATTGAACTCAGGACTTTGCACTGAGCTACATCTCTAGCACTTTCTTTCCTTTTTTTTTTTTTTTTTTTTTTTTCACTTTGAGACAGGGTCTTGCTAAGTTGCCCAGGCTGGGCTCCAACTTGGAATCCCCCTGCCTCAGCCTCTCTGAGTGTTGGGATTACAGGTGTGAGGCACCACACCCCATTTAAAAGAGTAAATTTCATGTTAGACATATTAACATATCTGATTATGTGTTTATGTTTATCTATTGGTATAGAACACAAAATACTTTAGTATTCAGAAAATAATTAATTAATACTTTAAACCCCCAGTTAAATATTTCTGCAACATTTCAGGGCACGATGTTGTGATTGGATGGCAAGTGTTGTTTTGCTCCATAGGTGCATCCATCAAAATCATTCTCTATCAATTTATTTCTATCTTCCTCCTTGCATGTAGAAAGATGTGCATAAGAGATATATCTGTGGTGGACACCATGACATTAGAATGAAAGAATCACTCACAGATTTGGGAGAAATAAGAAGATAAATGCACACACAGGTGTGGAGCTGGCATTTTCAGGGAACTGTAATTAACTCAACTCTATAACCAACACTTCTCTTTGGAGATGGCCAAGAGATCGTACATCATTCGAACTTCTCAGGAGGCTGCTTAAACTTACTATTTGCTGCTCAGAAATCCTCCAGAAACCGTTATCTTATATTAACATAAGACCACTAAATCCTTTCCTAATGACAGCGTCAGTCAAAGTGGCTAGTATAAGAGATGTACAACTAACTTTACACCAGGGATGATTTATGGAGAAACTAGACCTGGCCCTGCCTTCTTTGAGATCCCCCCCAATCACACCAACAGGAGTTGTCCTGCAGGCACTGGGAAAGAAAGTTACACCAGGGAATGGGAATGATTTTCACTTTCCCTCTACTTCAAAACTTCTAATGGCACATCTCAACTAGCTGCCTTGTGTTTGAATGTGGCAGTTTAAGGCTGTCAGTCACTGTAGACAACAACGGTAGTATATTGCATTTAAAAATATCTTTCATCTGCCAGATGCTGGCAATCACAGAGAAATAATTTCAGTCACTTTCCTTCATAGGGCTTGAGAAATGATTGCTTCAGGACAGAACATCATCAAATGAGAAATGAACACAGGAATCATTTTTACCTATGGAACGGATCATGCATTTGTAAGTGCCTTTGTGTATACATCCCCTGTGCACCGCATAAACCACAAAAGCAGAACAGATGATGCCTCTTGGACAGGTGAAAAAAACTGAGGTTCTGGACCAGGATTCCAACCCCAACCCCAATCTCTTAACCCAGGCTCGCTCAGACATGTATGTAACAGTGCCCCAGGGACTTGACTACCCTGGGTTTCTCAGGGACATTTTCAGTTTTCCTGGTCAACGCTTTATTAAATCTTGAGAAATCAGCCAACATTTAGCTACTGTATACAGTGACAGGGAAGTAGAAGAAAGAAGATTTTTCTCTTAAACCCAGAGACAAATACTTACTGCCTCTCAATCCTCCATGAGCGAAAAAGTTAAAGGAGTTGTTTCGATGTTCAACTTCCCCTGGAGAAAACAGTACCAAGTACTGACACTTAGCACTTGCTATGTGCCAAGCACCATTTAAAGTGCTTCGCCTGCACTCCCAGTTCAACCCAATGACCATGCTATGAGACAGGTATCAATCATGAAGTGGCATACAGGGAATGGAGAACGGGAGGCACCAGGAGTCCATACAGCTTGCATTGCTTGAACTTGGCAGGGCCAGATTCTAAACATAAATGGTGGGACTCCAAAGCATATTCAGATGCTCCTCAATTTCTGTGGTCTTACAGGTTTGTGCCAGTTGATCTGGATCGTCAGCTTTACTGGATTAAGAGATGCCTGGAAAGCTGATTGGATTGTTAGGGCCTTAATCTCCTCCATGGAATGATCCCGAATGGGTTATTAGGAGGTGAGGATGGAGGAAGTGGGTTATGGGGGTGCAACCTTGGGGACTATGTCTGGTCCCTGGCCCCCTCTTCTTGGGCTTCCACTGTTCTCTGCCTCCCACAACAGGATTTGAGCAGTTTTCCTCCACCATGCCCTCCCACAGTGGAGCCAGCTGGCCATGGACTGAAACCCGTGAAACTATAAGCCAAATAAAGTTCTACTCCTTTAAGTTGTAGGTATCAGGTATTTTGTCCCAGCAATGAGAAAAGTGATCAATACAATCCTGCAAAATCCATGCAAAATTGAAAGTATCATAAGTCAAAATGCATTGAATCCATCTAAACTACCAAATATCAGAGCTTAGTCCAGCCTAATTTAAATATGCTCAAAACAATTATGTTAGCCTACAGTTGAGCAAAATCACCGAACACAATGCCTATTTTATAGTAAAGTGTTGAATATCTCACACAACTTATTAAATAACATACAGAAAATGAAATCAGAATATTGTTCTTTTGCAAAGTCAAAAAATCGCTAATTGGACTCCATCTGTATCCTGTGCCACTCTTGTGCTGTATCTCTTTTAAGACTTATGTTTTGGGCTGGTGATATAGCTCAGCTGCCCAAGCATCTGCCTGGCAAGTGTGAGGTCCTAAGTTCGGTTCCCGGTACCCACATTAAAAAAAAAAAAAAAAACTTTTGTTTTATAAAGTAATCAAATAAAAGCACCTTCCATTCACTTCTCTATCATAGCTTCATTCTTTGTGAGGCAAAAGAGTGAGATAAGGGGTACACACACATGAGTTTCCTGTGTGAAAAGGAGGCTGAGGAAAGAATGAGGTGTGCATTTGTGTGAGTATGGACCATGATAAAATGGGTCTGGGTAAGGAGGTAAAACATAAAGACCTGACATCCACATCATTTTCCAGGTGCTTCTACTTTATAGAGAATCGCAAATCTGGGCCACGTGCTGCAGAGGTGGAGACAGGCAGGGGTATGGGAATTTTTGGTGTGCACCTTACTCATCGACCCGTGTCCACACTCTCCATTCTCTGCCTGGCTTACACCAACTCCTGCTCTGCGTCTCAGCCCAGTGTCCCTTCCCCAGATAAGATTTCAAACTTCTCAGGCCAGGTCACCCCACCAGTCATAGGTGACAAAGAGCAGACTGTTTATAACAAGATAGTAGGGGAAATGCCTGAGAAGATTAGAGACACAGAGGGAACAGGTCTACTGTGGGAAATCCCACGAGCCTTTGTATGCCTGCTGCCTGGTGCAGTTTGCAGCTCTAGAAGTTTTACGATGGGGTGAATATATGAGTAAACGTGGGAAGATCACATCCAGGGCCATCACATCCTATTCTGCATCTATAGTGACACTAAAGTTTGGTGCATCAAGATCCTAGTTTCTTTATCCTCTGTCAACTTTCAGCCAGAAGAGTGATGGGTAGAGATTGTGTTACACGAGAGTCAGTTGGGGTCACCAGGTCCTCAAGGATTCAAACTCAGTTGGCAGAGCCTTTTCCCCACATCCTGTGGGAAGGCTGGGGCCCTACCCAAGATTTCTGCAGACTCCATGGGGGTAACATTCCCATGGTCACCTCTCGTTTCAATTTCCTGTCCTGCTGACCTCCCCGTCTCATTCACAGCTTGCTTCCTGTCACTGTTTTCTTTCTCTGTCCTATGTCACCCTGAACTTGTCCTTGGCTTCATTAAACTCCACTCACACAAACTGGTGGATATACAAAAGGATTTGGCTCAAGATGAAGGGAGCTGGGGATGGGGTGCATTCCACACCACACAGCAGATGGTGTAGGATAAAAAGTTAGGCATCTTCTTCCATGAACCTCTGAGTGTTCATTGGCTATTACCCCTACCATCTCGGGCATTTCTGGTCCCCACATGGTGGAAATATCAACATTTCTTTCTCTCTTTCGTGCCTTGTTGATGTTTTCATCCAACCACAGCATTCTGTTCTTTCTCACATCAGCCAGGTTCTCCAGCTCTCGGTCATCCCCTGGCCCTCTGGGCCATGTCCTCATTTTCATAAGCAAGCGTGCTTATCCAGATATACTCCCAAGGAGGATGCATCTCTAGCTTCTTAATGTAGCAATCCCCCCTAGCCTTTCTCTCTAGGGATTGGCAGTGACCCTGATATAGAGGGCGGAGGCAGGATGAGTAAGGGGGTGGGGTGGATGTAGCCTGAAGGGCATCTGACAATGAGGCTGTGGACCCATGCGTAGCTCAAATCGTAGGTGGCCAGGCCAGACTGAGGCACAACCACCTTTCACTTGATTTTTAAAATATTAAGTGCTTAATATATAATGGTCATGGGAAACTGCTGAGCCCAAAACACTGCTGATGCCATCAAAGAAAGCACACAGGTGAGCAGGGCCCTCAGGGTGGCAATCCCCCCTCTCGTACTCACCTGTCTTCTAGCCAGCTCCGCCAGCAACCACACAGCCCACGCAACAACGAACTGGACAATGCTGACTGCCTAAGTTGCACCCCACATGCCCCCTCTCCTTCCTTACATAATCCTCATTTCATTTAGGCATCCACTCCACTCACAGTGGAGTATCGCCCCAATACTACGGTCTGATTGTTTGTCCCCCTAATGTTCACATGTTGAGAGCGAGCCCAGTGTAATGGTAGTAGGGAGTGGGGCCCTTGGGAGGTGATTAGGTCATGAGCATGGAGCCTCATGAATGGGATTAGTGTCTTTTATATAGAAGTCCCAGAAGGATTCCTCATCCCTTCAGACATAAGGACACAGGGAGGAGATGAAGGAAGCAAGGCTCTGCTAGACACAGGATCTGCTGGCACCTTGATCGTGGGTTTCCACCTTCCAGCTTCGGTTGTTTTTAAGCCACCTCATCTATGGTATTTTACTATGGCAGCCCTAAGAGACTGAGACACCCAAGAAGATACTGATTCATTTTGACTCACAGACATTGCCCCATTTCCCCTGAGAGGGACTGCTGGGTGACAGGAGCCCTCAGAAGGGGATCTTTAAAGTCCCCAGCTCCTCAGGGCTACCTGTGCCCCGCAGGTTCTAGACTGTGCCACCCTGCAGCTGGCCAGTGGGTGGCAGGAGGGACAGGAGGGAAACCAGGTCCCTGGATGCTACCAGAGTTAGGATGTTACAGCCTGCATCCAGATGACCCCCAAAGCCTCATGCAGTCATAGGTGGGGTTTTCAGAGGTGGCTGGATCTAGAGTGTGTGATGCTGGGATGAAGGGTGTGTGATTATTAAATTAGGCCACTGATTGGTTTGGCATAGTTCTGGGTGTAGAGAATGGGAAGGCCCACCCCAGGTATGAGTGCTACCTTCTCTAAGGGCGTGTAGCCTGGATAGAATAGAAGGGACAGAAAGAGGGCTTCCGTCATCGCTTGCTGCTGCTTTTTCACTACTTTGCTGCTTTGCTGTCTTCTGCCTGCCATGGACTGTTTCTCCTCCGTGATGCTCCTCTGCCATGCACCTTGGCTTGGAGCCAGCCAACTATGAACTGAAACCTCTGCAAACTGTGAGCTAAATAAACCTTTCCTCCTTTAACTTTGAGTCTCGGGTGTTTTGTCTGAGCAATGAGTAAAGTAAGACATAGGGCTATGGTTAGGGTTAGGGCCATTGTTACAACAAAGCAGCTGTCAGTTTAAGTGGAGATTTATGTTATTTGTGACTGAAGACAATTTAACTAATATACCCAGAACACAAGGACTATTTCTACAAAATATGTGTAAAATTATATTAGTTCCTCACCAGGAATAGTGGGAATGTTTTTGTATTGTCTTAATAATTGGGAGAGGGATGTTTTGCAATTTGTAGGACTGTTTCAGAAAAATCTCTTCACATGCAACAAGATTCTAGAATATCATGAAAAGATTATATAATTATTATACAATTATTATAATATTACATAAGCCTAGACTTTAACTCCATTCTACATATACAGGAGGAGTCCTAACCAAGGTTTCATTTTCCATGGCTTCAGTTACCCATCAATAGCAGTTGGAAAATAGTATTAAATGGAAAACTCTAGAAATAAAAATTCATGAGTTTTAAATAACTTTTACTACAGTACAATGTTATAGTTTTTCTATTTTATTATGAGGCATTGCTGTCGATCTCTTCCTGGGCCTGATTTATAAATTAAACTTTCTCACAGATGTGTATGCACAGTAGAAGACTGTGCTGAGGGGCTGACACTATCCTCCACCTCAGGGGTCGCTGGGGGTCCAGGAATAGAGGCCTGTGGCTGAGAGGGGGCTGCTCGAGTACAAACATCCTCGCACAGGCGTAACCTGAAGCTGCTTTGTGAGTCTGGGGACTTTGGAACAGTAACGATGCATGTGCCTTGTTTTGGAAAGCCACCTGGAGGTCAGCAAAACTGCTCATCGTATTTGAGCCCCATGTGTAGCCCCTGTGTGTTTATCTTACAGACGCGGAGTATTCCTCATAACTCTCTATAGAGATACACCCAGCTGGGTTCACTGTCTCCTGATACAACCACCTGAGCATTAACTGATCGCTATATTGATTTTTAAAATATATTTGTGATGGGTTACATTATCTGCAACTTTCTTGTATGGATGTTACAGAATATTTTCAGGGGAAGGTGATGGTGATATATACCCAAAGGTGGACATACTCAAAACTGATCAAATTATAGACTTAAGATATATACTTCCACCATACTTCCATAAAATTGGGAAAAGGGAGGGTCTGGGATCTAATAGAGTCGAAAACCACTAGATTGGATAATCCAAATCTTAAAATTTCATCAAACCACATTTATATTGTGGGAAGAATCCTAGGGCAGAAACTATTATAAACAGGTAAGTAATTCCCGGACGTTTATATGTCTTTAGACTGCACGAGTTAGGCCCTTTCAGTTTTTTTGTTTGTTTGTTTTGTTTTGTTTTGTTTTGTTTTGGTGGGTACCAGGGGTCGAACTCAGGACCTCATGCTTGCAAGCAGGTGCTTGTGCCGCTGAGCGATATCACCAGCCCTGTTTTCCTTTGTATGTGGGTACCGGGAGTCGAACTCAGGACCGCGTGCTTGCCAGGCAGGCGCTTGTGCCACTGAGCTATCTCACTGGCCAGGCCCTCTCAGTTTGAACTTTTGTTCAAGAATGCTGCATGAGAAGATGTGACAAATGTTGTCCAACACCAGAGACTGATCCTTGTGGAGTGAATCTGGTCCAACCAGATCATCCTTTTCCTTTGCCAAAGACAATTTTCAGGACATCTGAACATGAAAATAGCTTTCAGATCTTCTCCACTTCATCCCTGAACTGTTGCCAGTTACCTCACGAACTGATACGCTTCTGCTTAGTTGATTTGTACTTCTAGATTGGTACATAGGCGACCCAGAGACAGTGCTGCAAAAGACCATGGTGTTCTCACCACGGCTACACATAAAGCGGCTTTGCGTTGGTTGCTTGAAATCAGCCATGGGGGGAGTATTTGCACCCCAGGAATGCGCAAATGCTACAGACCTAGGCTTTTTACTCCTGGAGAGCTGGTTGGTAAACATTTACCAGCACAACCCTGCCCAGATCGGGAGCAGACACCCTCTCAATCATGCCCCGAGGCATCCCAGGTGGCAGACTCTTACCCTGAAAACTTCATACAAATTGTTGCTTTGTGCTGAAGATTAAAATCTGCTCCCCTATTATCTGAAGGCTGGGGTTGCATGTTGGACCTTGGCCTTTTCTAAAAGAAGGTCAAAGATCTGTAGAGCGTTGGTGGAAAGGTGGGTTCTTAAAGAGAAGGGTAGCAGTGATGTGAAAATGTTGCTCTGTGTGTGTGTGCGTGTGTGTGTGCGTGTGTGTGTGTGTGTGTGTGTGTGTGTGTGTGTGTGAAAGCTGGCTGGAAATCAAAGCCCACAAACTGGCTCCAGCTAACAGGTCTGATGCGAACAGTGTAATTGCTGGAAGTTCATTAGCGCTCTCGCACTGGATGGGGCTTGGCAGTGGGCTTGTTTTCCACTGGCGTGAGGGAGTTAAGAAAGAAAGTGCCAAAAATGTTTCAGCCAACCAGATGATAATCAGCACGCTCCACCTGAACCTGGTGCCTACCCAGCCATTGCAATTAACACCTGGAGGTCTCCAGGACATGGCGGAAAGCAGATGAAAAGATTTGGGGTTGAGGAAAACATGTGAAGGGGCTGTGGCCAGAGCTCACAGAGACGCCGAGGGCAGCTCTGAGATGAAATAAACCACAGTCATGAGACAGAGCAGTGTGTTCAGGGGCAGAAAGCACACCGACGAATGCAGACGCTCTCTGGCCACAGATCCGCCTAAGCCAGGGAGACGGCCTGAGAACTCTCCGGGGATCTGGGATGCGATGTGCCCTGGGTCCCAGGGAAGTTTGCCTGTGGCCGCTCTCGGGGCCCCTCCTCTCTTCTCTCCCTCTGCCTGTGTCGCCTTGCCTCCTTTCAGGCACATATTTATTCAGTACAAAGATTTCTGCCAAGCACACCATGTCCGCTCTCTCTCTCCACTCCACATAAAAGGCCCCACGCCCAGAAAGGGATCTGCTGCCAGCTGTTTCTTTCTTGCTCATCTCAGTGCCAGTCATATCCAATCAAAAGAGATGCCCATCAAAGACGCCACGGGGCAGAGAGGCCCCGCCCTCCGGAGTGCCCGTCGGGCGTCCCTGGGGAGGACCGCGCCGCTGGGCCTCGGCCTGACTGGGTGTTTCTTCCTCAGCCTGCGGGTGGAGTCGACACGCGGGGAAGGGGTCTGGTTACCTTGTTGATACGATGGATTGGCTCCAGACAGAATCAAGTACTCCTCTGAGTCCGATTTCTGAAAATTATGAGTCTGTGGTCTTTTTTCTAAGTAGTTAGGGTTGGCAGCAGGAAAAGAACAGGATATCGAAGAACGCATCTCATTCAAAAGAGTTGGGGCACAAAAAGAAAAAAGCAGTAAACAGTAAAATCAACAAATAGGATTTTGACTGTTACAGCTCAGAAAAAATTCTTAGGGACAGAGCCCTGGAGCCACTACTTCAGACCTCAGCTTGCGGAGGGGAGCGTTAGACAGTGAGTCGGGCCTGCTGGTGGAGGCTGAGCCCGCGCTTGGCGTTTGCAGTCGGCCTGAGAGTGAGGGAGGTGAGCAAGCGCGCGTGCGGAGCGGGAGTTCTGCGTAATGAAAGGGCTGGGGCGGCTCCGCACACCTCCACTTCCCGCATAGCTGTGCAGGTGTCTTTCAGAACCTTGTTTCACTCAGATAGCCCTCGAGATTTGTTTGAAGTTGTTTAATCAGGATATTCTTAAAAATTTGGAGGAACATACAATGTTATTTCCTGTGGGTCTTAGAAATGGTGGACAGAGCATAACACCCAAACTGGTTATTCGTTAGACAAAAATAAACTCTCGAAAAAATCCCAAATTCAAGACCAATTTTGTTTTCTGTCTACATATATTATGTACATTTATGTATTTATTAATATATATCAGAATTTTTAAAAGGTAAAATCATGATTCTCATTAAATGAACACATGAGAGATTTTATTTACATCATCAATGAGCAAACCAATAAGATGTTACAACTTGTTCAAGATAGAATTTAGCAAAGAAAGGGGAGAGGAGAGAACTGCTGGAGGGGAAGAGAGAAAGAGAAAGAAGAGAGACAAAGAGTTTAGAACATTACAACATCTGTTAAGTTAAACATACTGCCAAGTAGCATCTCCCCTCTTCCTCTGGCAACCCTAACCATTCAAAAAAAAAAAAAAAAGACAACAACTCATCATTTACAGAAACAAGAACATACCAGTTCCGAATGTTGTGATGAACTTCAATAAATGTAAAATCTGTCAATATGCAAAAGGATAATAATTAATTGCATCTCCATTGGACACAATTCTGCATTTCTTTGACCACGAATTATTGTAGTATATGGAATGTCTTCAATGTATAGAGTTCTAAAATAGCTCAAACACAATGAAACTCATACATACTTTGACAAAATATAATACATAAGACATCCAGTAATCTTTTTGCCTATTTCAAGCCTGTCAAAAAAAATAGCTTCTGTGCGTGTGATTTTTAATTAGAATTCTGCATTGCTGGACAAAAACTACTTATTATTGAAACAAGAAGGAACATAGCAACAATATTTTACAAATTTTGGTTTGGTACATATAAATATAAAAAGCTTTGTTCACATGAACAAGTGATGGTAAGTAAAGGATTTATTGAAGCAACGTCACTGAATTCTTTGAACTTCTGAATTGTATGCAAAAATCGAATAATAATACATAAACAAAATTATTACTATTATTATTTTTTTGTGTGTGTGTGGGTACCAGGGGTCAACCTCAGGACCTTGCGTGCCAGGAGGCACCCATGCCACTGAGCGATATCACCGGCCCTTTTTTTTTCATATGTGTGTTCTGGAAGTCGAACTCAGGACCTCGCGCTTTCCAGGCAGGTGCTTATGCCACTGAGCCATCTCACCAGCCCCCAACAAAATTATTTTTAATGATCCATCACCTGCCAACTTAGTTAGGTCTTCTAGTTTTTACTAAAAGCAAAGAATTAGAAATTGTTACTATCTTTCGAGCCGTTTACTTTCTCAACAACAATATTTTGAACTGTTCCCTCACCCCAAGAACATTTGTGCCTAAGGTAATTCCTCATGCTACGAGGAAGAGGCCTGGCCATCTCCTGTAAAAAGGGAGTAGCACAGGAAAGTGGGGGACAGAGAAGAGAGCCAGCGTTACTTACTCACATGGTTCTGCTCCTCCTCATATCTCTCCATGCCTGGCACATAGCAGAATCTTAAAAAACAAACAACCAAAAGAATGAATAAATAAGTGTCAAGAGCAGATTTACTAAAGAAAAAAGCTTCAGGGCCCTTCACTGCATGGACTTCTCCTATCCGCCTGGGTGGACAGCACAAAAAACATGCACATGAGCTTGTTCCTTGAAGGGACCCAATACCATGCTCAATGTTCGTACACGAAAAGATCTGCAAAAGCGTGATCCTTAACAGCAATGAGTTAAAGTCTTTTGGGGGCAGCTGCAGGTAACTTGGGATTCAGTTAGAGAAGAGTTGGGTTGAGAATATAATTAGTTTGGATTTAAAGGAATATGCTTATGTGTTTATTACGACCTGTCCTAGGAATAATGTCGCAGTTGCACACTGTCTACTAGTCCAGCGTGAAGTTGTGAGGATGCAGTACCCAAGATGAGGTAAGCCTGGTGGGCCCTGGCTGTGAGCAGTGGAGGAGAAAACAGCTCCGGCAGATGCAGATGCAGAGGTTGGCGGCTGAGGAAAACTTCCCCCTTCATCAGTTGTGTTAAACTGCAGCACACGGTCATCAGCATCTCGTCACAACAAAAGTTTGTGAGAATTTCTTTTTCCATTTTTAGATGGGCGTGGCATGTTTATAAAATGTGAGAACATTTTTACTTGCAATTTAGAAAGAGGAAACATTTACAGTACAACTGAAGATGATTTGGATTATGAAGGACATCTTATTTTGTCAAGTTTAAATTCAGTGGAATATGAACCCGCATGAAGGAGATGTATTACAGAATAAGTACTAACTATTCTGATCTAAAGAGCTGAATTTAACCAAGGAATGTTAAAATTATAGGAAGCCCTCCTGGACCTCGTCAAGGTCTGGAGGAGTCCACATTTGTAATCCCAGTTGGAAAAGTTGTTGGAATTCCAATAAGTAATTCCAATCTACCACTTCCAGTGTAATCCATGGGGAGAATAAAGACACTAAGGCATATTTGTAGTTGTGGGGAGCCAAGGGGGTCCTAAGTCCAGTCAGAATAATGGCTATCCAGAACAAAGCCTTCCACCCAGGGCTGAACCTGAGTTTTATTAACTCATGAAGAGGGGAGTGGCTCAGGGATGAGTGACTGTGAGAAAGGCAGGAAGTGTGTGATTGCTGTGAGCTGGGCTAGGTAGGAGGCCTGAAATCACCTCTGCAATACGCAGAGAGAGAGAGGCAGAAAGAGTAATCAGTATATCACAGATTGGGGCAGTATCTAGTGTTTTGGGATTGGTGCTTCAGTTTTGTTTTTTTTGGGGGGGTACCAGAAGTCGAACTCAGGACCTCACGCTCGCCAGGCAGGCACTTATGCCGCTGAGCTATCTCACCGGCCCGGTGCTTCAGTTTTGATGTGTAATCGTCATGCCCTGAGAGGTCATAGATTATTTCTTAGGCCTCAGTCTCAGCTGGCAGTGTGGGGTCACTCGACCTAGCTCGTGCATATTACTTGGGAGCTATAGGCGGGACATCACTGACCTGTCACATTGCTTTAAAGACTACACATCAGCACCTCGGCTAGACCCATTTGCGTTGCTTAGAGCCAATTGAAGGGATAAAGAAATATCCTAGCCAGCTCTGCACATATCAATACACAGAAGTAGGACCAAATGCTCTTCTTTCAAAGAGAGCCGACTAGGTGGTCCTCCACGAAAGTCATTCAAAAAGTAGTTCATCAAAAGGAATAGACAAATTCTGAGTAGAAATCATGAATAAGCATTATTCAAAGTGCTAATCAATGAAAGTGTAAGAATTTTATAAACATTTGGGAATAAAATATAAATATCTTGCTGACTTGACACAAATTAGTTGCATCAGTGAATGTAGCACAAAACTGTTAAATAAGAATTACAGGAAGCCATTGTTTTGGACTGTTTCTTCACTAGGCCCCAGCAGACCTAGGCTAAAATAACCAAAATGGAGTTTCACACTGAAGTCCCCTATCACCAAGATTTAATTGTTTCACCAGACTTTCTGAGAAATCAGGACTAGAGAGATGCCAGCCAAACTCCCAAAGAGGAAAATTTCAGTCAGCGTGACAGTAAAGTTCTCTCTGCTCTAGTCCTCATGTGAAACCTGATGTTAACTAATTGTTATTTTCTATGATTCTGTCTCCCTATTCTAGCCCCACAAAAAGGTAATTCACAGATGACCAATCTGCTTTTTGTGTTTGTTTCTGCTTTATTCAGCCTTTCTCTGTCTACAAAACAAAGTTCCTTGGCTTAGCCACGTAACACTAATTCTATTTTATGGAACGAAACATCACCTGAGCGTCCAGGAATACTCTCAAAGCCCCTTCTGTTGATGCACCCAGCACGGTGACCCCAGAGTGCAGAGTTACAGGACACCTGCTGTTCAAAACTGCTCTGCAGTGCTGGCTGCTGAATGGTAGATGTATGTGTAAAGAAGATGTTATGGTTTAAAAATGAAATGTCCCCCCAAAGACTCATATACTAAGGGTGCTAACCTCGTCAGTGGTGTAATCTATTGATGAGTTTATAGCTGAATGGGCCATTACCATTAGGAGTTATGACTTAGTTGGAGGAAATAGGTCACTGTGGGCATGGTTTTGAAGGATATATCTCATATCTCTCTGTCTCTGTTTCTCTGTCTGTCTCTCTCTCTTTCTCTGTCTCTCTCTCTCTCTCACCCTTTCCCACCCTCTCTGCTTCCTTGTTGCCATGAGGTAAGCACAGCTTTCCTCCACCAGGTTTGTTGACCATGATGTTTCTGCCTTGGAACCAAGAAACCATGCCCTGAAACCCCTAAGACCATGACCAAAATAAACATTTGACCCTCCTTTAAGTTGTGGATGTCAGGTATTTGTTCACAATGACAAAAACTGACTAATACATACAAGAAGCAGGATTGAAAAAGAGGGAGCCCAAAACCATCTTTGGAAAAATTTTTCCAAATCTTACAGCTTACCTATGCAAGAAAGTTGGTAGAAGTTATCCAAAATTTGATAGCAACACTAACACTTATGAGATGTTATCAGTAGTGAGTTGCAAAGCTGAAAGAAAATTTTCCAATTAAATAGAAAAAAATTTTGATCAACTGTGCAAAAAGAAAGACTAAATGATCTCCATGTTCTCACTACAGAAATAATAGTGCAAAATTGTGCTCATAGAAAAAGGCAACTGTACTATATGAAACCAAAAACTATAAGGGAAAAAGAGATATAGAGTGGTTGGACAGTTAGGTAAAAAGATACTATTTTTCTGGACTTTCACCATTTGTAGTATTTGTAGGTCTAAAAAATTTGTAATTTGTTATCATTCTGTTATCCTGCCAAATGATAAGAATTTTATACTTTATTTTGCATGTATTCTTTCTGAAAGAGGGTTCCCAAACTGTGTCAGGCGCCTCTCCACCTGGGGCTGTACTTCTGTGTATATTATACAGGCATTTTGCCTTAGTTATTTGAGAAGAGATTCCCTGTCTCTCATCATACCATTTAAACTCCATGGATTTTGTCTTAGTCAACTATAAAATGAAGGAATTAGCTTAAAACTGTTAAGGTCTACTGCAGCTCCAAAGGTAGTGGCTCTGTGATGCCACGAATTGGAAAGGCAAGATTTCGTGAGCCTTAGTCACAGTATGACCTTGTAAAATTACATGTCCTCATTTGACAGATGAGAAAAGAAGTGACCCAAAAGGAGAAAGGGCATGTACACAACCGCAGAATTCTGGAAAAGGTGACTGACATGGAAACAGCCAGGGCAGAAACAAGAGCAAGGGGCTAGTTTGGCCACATTGTTGGTCAGTTTCATGATCATGGCGCTAGGACTCCTCAGGGCCCATGGCCAGCTCTGGCTTTACAACTCTCAACCCAACGCTTCAGGGTACAAAATGGTTAGCAATGAAAAAAACAAGACAGGATTTCTGTGGACAAAGTTTTTAGAGTGCCAGGGAATTTTCTGTTCTCACCCTCGGAGCTTTGGAGTTACTATTTTTGCACAGAAGTAGACTTTTAGTTATTAAAATTAAATTGAGGTACTAGAGGTGACCAGTCGACGTTTTTCTTTAAAATTGCAGTGTGATTAGAGAAATCACAAGATTTATCCCAGATTCTAACCATGGTGAGAATGTGCGGCAGCAGTCATGAAGAAGCATAAAAGTGTAATACGTTTGCCATTAAGTACCATTCTTAGTACATTAAAGACACTAGAGACATAGAAGTTATGTAAACTATTTAGTGCTTTACAAATTTTGATCTGGATTACATAGGAGGCATGGTTCACTAGATCAGTGGACCCCATTTTGAACAGATTTCAGAGATGAGATCAGTAAAATTTAGAAACACTTTGAGAGGGAGGTATTTGGTTTCCAAATCTCTTTGTGCCAAGTGAAAACATATTTTTACACTCCACTATCTAAAATCCCTAACATTCATAAGAGGAAGAAAATTTTTATACCAAAAAGTACAAAGAGATATAATGACATATTATCAGAATAAAAATAATACTTGAAATGTAATCAATTTAACTTAATGAATGGCAAATCCTCATAAGTGTGTTTGTCCATACATAGGTAAAAACTTTGTTACACACCTGGGGATGGGAGCTGTGACTTAAACGTTTATTGAGGTGTTGCTTAGATTGTGGCATTTCAGCAATCAGAAAAAAAACAAAAAACATGATCATCCTATGAGTATTTCAAAGGTATTTAAACTAATAATGAGCCACAAGCTGAATTATAAGTCCAGCTAAATCTCTATTGTTTTCTTATATAACAAAGTCGAACATGAAATTTTAGTATCGCAGGGCTAGGTGTACAGCTCCGCAGGAGAGCGCTTGTCTGCTGTGAGGCCCTGGGTTCCATCCCCAGCACTGAAAAAAGAAAAAAGAAAGAAAGAAAAAGCTGAAGTAAAGTTGGGGTATCACTCCCTTACATACCTGCTTCCAAGGAACTGGCAGACCCTTCCTCCGTGTTCTCCACCTCAGAAGAAATGGAGATGCTTTCCCCTTTTAAAACCTCTGATGACAGTGATTCTTGTCACCAACATCCTGAATGTTCAGCTCTGAGAACCCCCGAGTGGTCCCACCACAGAACATCATCTCATCAATGGCCAGGCAATTGCAGTTGCCCATGGAGAACTTCATGACAGAGAGGCTGCCACCACCCTGTGACAACCTCTGCAGCCCAACTTCTCCCTGTCCCCAGTCCTACTCCCTCCATCCCACCAAAGGTGGCACCCTGGAGAGGGCACCTCACACTAAGCTCAGGATCGGCCTCCCAGGTGCCACATAGCAACACTGGACCATTCTTCTGATGTCTTGGTCCTGCCAGTCGGATCCTCAAGACCCGAGCAGACAACACGAGTGACCAGCCTACAACTTGAGCAGCCACTGCAAGGGAACATGGGAACATGTAGCCAACAGGCCATGGCTTCGGGGCTTGTGCCCACCCTGGATGGCCACAGGCTACAGACAGTCCAGAGTGCAGTGCGACATTGCTACACACAGCAAAGTCACTTACCCCTTGCATGGACATAGAGAAGGATTGGGGTGCCCTGCTTGCTGTCTGTTGTTCAGTAGCGTGGGTCTCCACCCATGTCCTTGACTGAGGACCATCCACAGCTGTACTAAGTATGAGCAGTGTTCCCTCTAAAGACAGGTGGATCTTACATGTCCAGTGAGCTTAGTACCCAAGTCGCAACTCCACAGATAAAAGATGCAGGAGGCCCTTGCTCAGAAGGTGGTTGTGTTCCGTGTGACACAAAGGACTTAGAGCACTTGTTCATCCCTAGAATCTGCCCTGAGCAACAGGCAGGGCAGTCTGGTGACTCGGAGGAGCGGCTCTAAGAGCGGCTCCTGGACCGGTGTCAGAATCACCTGGATAGTTTGTGGAAATGCAGATTCGCAGGCCCTGCACGAGCACTACTGAAGTGGGAACTCTAGGGATGCGACCAGCAGTCTCCATTCTAACAGAGGTCTCCCAGGGACTCAGATCCCTGCTGAAGTCCGAGAACCACGGGTTTAGAACTGAGCTTGATGAGCATTTCCTGTAAAGGGCCAGATAGTGACATTGTCATCCTTGTGCATAGACTGCAGTCTCCGTCACAGCTACTCAGCTCTGCTGCAGTGTTTGGTGCATGCATAGCTATGGATAGTGTGCAACAGAGAGTGGGCTGTGTTCCTATAGCCTGAATTTGTCGGCACTGACATTTGAATTTCTTGTTTTTTTTTTTTTTTTGTCATGAAATATCACTTTCATTTTTATCAACTATTTAAAAGCACAAAAACCATTCCCAAATTCCAAACCACACAAAACAAGCAGGCAGGCACACTGACCCGCAGGTTTCACCATACCTGCTGCAGAGTTTTGACTGAACTGGAACCCTGAGTCTCCCCTAACTCAATGGGCAAACGTGGACATGTGCTGCAGGATTCTCAAATGTGAGTTCGGGCAGCACTAGAACCCGTTTTATAGGGGTGGTGTTAATGTTAATAACTAACACTTAGGATAGCCCTAGGCAGACACTTTCTATTGTTTTTATGTCTGGGCAACTTACGTCTTTATTGTCAGATGTTTATTTCCTAAGACATCTTATTTCTCATGCACCCTGATGCCCTCCAATAAGGATGGGATGTAAGTCAGTTTTCCATCACTATAACAAATCCCCTGAGACACCCAGCTCTTTGGGGCATGATTTGGGCTCACAGCTTTGGAGGTTCTGGTCCATGGTTGTCCGTTGCTTTGGGCATAAGCAGAGGAGACTCACCATGGTGAGAGCACATGGCAGAGACAACCAATCACCTCATTGCCTGGAAGTGAAAGGAGGAGAGGAAGGGGGTTGGGTCCCAGTGTCCCCTTCACAGGCACATCCCCAATGCCCTAAGGACTTCCTACAAGGCCCCACCTCTCAAAGCTTCTGCCATCTCCCCATAGTGCCAAGCCAGACCAAGCCTTTATCACATGTTGGGGACATTTGAGATCCAAACTTTAGCAAGTGGTAATGGCTGTTGCTGCTCTTGTTCCTAAAAACAATAACCCCAGGGCTCCACAGTGAAAGGATGAGGAATTAGATCATCAGAAATGAGCTCTATTTCTCATCCCTCGTTTGCCTCTAGATCTTCTGTGTTTTTGCCAACAGACCATCGCTCCAGTTTTATAGTTGAGCCAGCAGGGTCTGGCCGGGGACATGCTGAAAGCAACATCATAAATCATAGTAGGTGGGGTCCCTGTGCGTGTGAGAGAGAGAACATGGCAAGAGGAGAGCAACAAGAGCAGGAGAGTGGAGGTGCCCATGTTGGGAAGCCAACCCACCATCTCTAAAGGGCACAGCTGAGGGGGAAGTCCAGTGGCACGAATTGAGAGGTGATGAGGGCACCTCAGTTGGACATCTAGGAGGCTTCAGACATGGAGCCAGCGCTGCATCCCAGGCAGGTGAATGACAATGACAGCTCTGGGTACCATGACCCTCACGCGTGCACTGTGTTTGAGGGATGCCTTTCTACGGTGGTGTCATTCCAGAGCTCCATTTTCTGGAACATTCCTCAGCCTCTCACATCAGAATGTAAACCTTTTCACTGCCCCAAAGCTTGAGGCTAACAACCTCATGTAACTACGCACTTTGGGTGGCAACAGAACACCCCCACTCACTGCCACCTATAGAGAGCCCTTCCTGGTCCTCGTCCCGGTCCAGGAAGTGAGATTTGTAAACCCAAAAGGAAGTTATTGGAATTCTACCGAGTTAATTCCAATCTACCACATCCAATGCAACCCACGGCGAGAATAAAGACACTAAGGCATATCTATAGTTGTGGGGAGCCAAGGGGTCCTAAGTCCCGCCAAGATGGTGGCTACTGGGACAAAGGCCACGACCCAGGGCCGAACCCAGGTTTTATTAATTCTGAAGGAGGGGAGTGGCTCGGGGATGAGTGACTGTGAGAGTGGCGGGAAGTACGTGAGTCTCGGGAAGTACGTGAGTCTGGTGAGCTGGGCTAGGCCTGAAAATCACCTTTGCAAATGCAGAGGGAAGGATATGCAGAAGGAGTAATCTGCATAACACAATTCAAGATAGTATCTAATGTTTTGGGGTTGGTGCTTCAGCTCTGATGTATAATCTTTTATGCCCTGGGAAGTCATAGCCTCTTTCTCGAGGCTCAATCCCAGCCGACAGCGTGGAGCACGGCTCTCCATCCCTCCAGGCTCAACCATGTATTGGGAGCAAAGGGCGGGGAAACATAGGCCTGTCGCTTTGCTTCAAAGACTATACATCAGGACCTCCGCTGAATCTATTTGCATTGCCTAAATCCAATTAAAGAGATAAGGAAAAGTCCTAGCCAGCTCTGTACATATCAATAGGTGGAATTAGGGCCAGGTTCAGCCAAAGTGGAGATAGTTGCTCTTCTCTCAAGGACAGCCATCCAGGTGGTCCCCCACAGCCACCAAGTAGGGAAATGTTGGGTTCACACACAAGAGAACACTTCCTGGCATCCACGGTATAAGATATCGAAACACGATACAAGGGGAAATGGGAAGTGTTTGCCTCTGGAAATGGAGAGTTTTTGATGTAAGAGGCAGAGAGGAACAATGTGTTTGTTCTGACTCAACACTTTCCATTTCCCCTAAATAAAAAGTCAGACTCTGATGCAAATGGCAAAATTCAGTTGCGCACATTTTATCCAGATATTATCTCAGCACTCAGCCCAGTCTGATGTATCATAAGAATTTCACAAGGCAATTAATATTCTTCCCATTCCTAGATGAGTCAACAGAGGCTCCATGAGGTCAAATCACTTCCCCCAGGCCTCATAACTAGGCGGTGAACCTGTGCCATGGGACTGGGTCCACAACAATTCAATGAGGGAAAAAATTAGAAAAAGGTGCCCATACAGGAAAACTTCTGGAAGAGAGGCCTCAAAGCACTGCCAGAAGATGACCACAGTTGCTTTATTTTAATTGACATTTCTCTGCAGGATTTTTAAAAAGTTAATTTCCCCTTATTATACAAGCTTTCCAAGGCAATGCTTTCCTTATCATTCAGTTATCACTTGTTTAGATCCTTGGTGATATTTCCTTCCATGGAGAACTATTTGGGTTGAAATTTCTAATCACTGATCCTTCCAAGCTGATTCTCACAGACTAAGGCTCTGACCTAAGATGTTTTTCCTTCTCTTTTCTGCTTTGACTCAGCCCTCTCAGCCCTCTTAGCCCCCTCAGCCCTCTCAGCCTTCTCAATTATCCCTCAGGGACTGTTCTGACTCCTTGTCGCTTGGGCCAAGGCAAGCTCAGCCCTCCCTGGCACCACCTAGACCAGGCACAGCAGGTGGTGCCCATGGGATGTCTTCTTGGTTTGATTATTTTGGAGTTGTCCAAAGGCTCTCTCTTTACCTTGGAGGACTTTTGAACATGTGGTGAAATATGAAAACCTTCAGTTAAAGTCAATGAAGGAATCAAACAGGGAGCATTTGGCAAACATTTCTTGAAGGCTCATATGAAAGACAGGCCATGAGCCGCAGAAACATGGCGGTCACTGTTGGATGCACATTCCAGCTTTGCATTCCTGCTTCCCTCACCAGAAGCCAATATCGAGAGAATCCTGTCTGACATTTGACTAGAACTCATCCTCCAAATTCTTCATCATCCTCCTGAATTCTCTGTTCTATCTTTCAAACTCTACAATCTGATATTCAATTTTATCCCTAACTCAAGAAATATTCTATGTTGAAGATGTATGTCCCCTCACCCATTGTCTTCAGCATCAGGTGGCATTTTTCCATTTTCATGAGCCTCGAGATCTGAAATTATTAGCCTGGGCTAATGCTCCTGGGTCCTCTGGGTGAGTGCCTTGGGGACATGTCAAACAGGCCAGTGAAAAACATGCCACCTCCCATACAGACACTTTTCATATTATGGGTAGTGAGCAAAGCACTTCCTTGTAGAAGGGCTGACAGGGAGGAGAAAGCAATCCCGTGTCTCCTCCTCCTCCTGACCCCCAGGTATTCTCTGCTGACTCAGCTTTACCAATTCTCCACGTGTAATTTGCCGCAAAGTTTGTCCAAACTGTGAGTAAAACCATCTCTTCAGCGTTTTCCTAGCAGCTCAGAGAAAGAGAAAGATGAAGGTCATTCACCCTCTAGCACTGTCCAGAGGCCTCAGAAGGGTGTCCTGCTGGCCAGAGGATGACAGATGGCGCCCCTTCCCTTGTATGCAGGGGAGACTGCCTTGGCCTGATTCTGTCCAGTTAACAAAACAGAGGGCGCTGCCAAGACAAACAGCCGAGGTATGAGAGTTAACAGCCAGCGATCACCGCAGTGTGAAGCGGACCCATGAAACGAGACATCAAGGATGCTGCTTGGAATAGCTTGAATGTCGAGCATTCTTTCCCAGTAGAAGGACACTGGGAGGGCAGCACACGGCAGTGTGGGAGACCAGGGCTGGGGCCTGAGCAGGGGAAGTGGCCCCAGGCACTGCCCTGGGGGGTCAGGAGGTAGTGCCCACTTCTCACCCATCTTTTGCCAGTGCTCCCTGCCACCCCCTCAGAAAAATAACGTGGCTATGAATAGGTCATATCAAAAGAACCCTTGTAGCTTATAATCACTTTCATCTGGCTTAGGCAAACACAACCATGAAATGTGTGTCTGGGGACCTCTGGGCTGGTGAGGCAGGTTTATATTAGTCAGTACCGAGGACATCGTAGCCACTGACAGGCGCAGCAGAGGATGGTTTATGATCTTTAATGCCTGCGCTGACATGGAGGATCGGTACAAGATTTATTTTAGGCTCAGGCCATCACCGAACACTGAAAAGCAGTCATTACAAGCCAGATGACAACTGGAATGCAGTAATCACTTGAAGGAATATTTATTTGGTTTTTAAAGTTTTTGGATGAATCTGGTTTTCAGAGCGTGAGGGACTGCTAGGAAGTCAGAGTATGCCATTATTTCATCCATACCATTATACATTTGCTAGCCAATTATGTAATCCTATATGGAAAACACAACCAGAAAGTAGGATAAGCCCCAAGACCTGAGGGCTCATTATTATAGGCCTTCCCACCATAACTTCATTTGTGGTTACTACACACCCTAAATATTATTAATGGGCCAAGAGAACCCAATACTTGTAAAGTCTGGTCAGTATCATTAAACCCACGGCCCTCCGTGACAGTGAAGTTGATGGAGTGGCAATATATATTAGATTACTTCTCTTCTGACTTATTCTACTGAATTTCAGGTGATAAAGTACAAAAATTAAGCCAGACATTTTTATTAAGCCCATTGTCAGCCTAAAGATTTCAATTCAGTTTCTGTAAACACATTTTCTCCTTACACTAAAACCATCCCAAATGTTAACAGTTCAGCTCGACATGCCTTAGAATCAACTACGATTATGTGTGACATATTTAATGCTTCTTGCTTCTTCCAGATAAGTAAAGGAGGTCGGACACAAAAGACTGATATGCCACTATTTCTATAAAATATGGCATAATGCTTCCTGTATAATCTTCAATTCATCCCACCCCACTTAACTATCTTGTTTTTCTTTCCTTTCCAGAGCTTTAAGCAAGCACATTTCTACAATAATTTTTTTTCCCCAGGAAAACCCATCACTTTTTGAGCGCACCAGAAACAAGCAGGCTGATCTGATTTATGACCCCCTCACCCACGGAGTGCTGCCACATACCACCCCCCTGGTTCTGGGCCTCACTTGTCGGCCGAGTGCACACGGGGCTTGGGACGACGTCAAAGACTGATGTCCCTTCAGGCATGTCCATGGTGAGAAAATTCGTTGGGTTATTTGCTTGTGTGGGCACATTTCTTAGTGCATCTCATACCCCAACAGATAATTCATGTTTTAAATAAACATAGACCACAATCATAAAAGTCCCTCCCATCGCTTCTCCATTAATAAGTCTAAGATAATATAAAGCAAATAAATGGAAGGTTCTCCAATGTGTGTGGAGAGGCTGGAACTTTAGGTGGATCATATTAGGTTGGGAGAAAGGACTGTGAGGTTTTAGGGAGGAGCCAGGAACTGGAATCCCATCTCCTGCCCCTTAATTTGCTGTTTCTTTTTCCTGTTTCTATCTCAGTCTTCTCTTCACCCACCGTTCCCCTGGTTCATGTTCAACTTCTACTTAGATTTCATTACATTTGTGTTTAACAAACTTCAAGAAAAGAGATTATAGAAAAAATATATAGTAAAGAGCGTCTTCTCGTGTGTTTCTTCCAGGATAGGAATCCTGGTGTGAGGAATTCACTCAGTTCTTTAATTTAACTAAGTGTCTTTTTTGTGACCGTGTCAGTAATCAGAACATTTCTAAAATGGCATTGAAAACTAATGAATTAGGCAAACACAAGCTCATGTTGTTCTCCAGGCAAAGCTATGGGCATCCTTAATGTGGTGCAGAGGGCGTGGCCAATGAAGGCAGGGTCATGGGGCTCTTGCTGGTCTCAACTCAGCACACTGAGTCTGCGCCAGATGCTTGTTGCTTGGGATTCTTACAAATCCACTCTGCAGACTTCTCCACACTGCCTGGGACCATAGAAGCCTGGCCTGTGTTAGCCTCATCTACAACTCCCCCTCCACTGGCCTCCAGTAGGGTTTGGCCATGGAGAGTGAGGTCAGAGTATTTGACCCCCAACTGCCTTCCTGAGAAGTTGCTTCCGATGGGCTTCGATGGTGTTGGATGTGGTTTGTCCTCCAAGAGTTTATGGGTTGGAAGCTTGGTCTTCTGGTGGGTGGCGGTGTGGAACCTTTGAGAGGTGGGCTTTATGGGAGGTCCTTTGTCACTGTGGGAGCTGCCTGCAGAGGGATTAAAATAACTTCCTGATCCCTAAATCATTTTCTGGCTTCCTGTTTGGTGATGTGATCTCTACCTTTCTGCCATGACGTTACCTGCCACTAAGACCTTACCAGAGGCCAAACCAGTGAAGCTCCAAAACTGTGAGCTAAGTAAGCTTCTTTTCTTTATAAGCTTAGCCTGCCTTGGATATTTCATTATAGTAATGAAAATGGACTGATGCATGACGATTTACCCTGAACTAAGGAGGGCAGTCCTTCTCCAGGTGACCTTCTTCACAGGACTTTCTCCTTCCAGGTTCCTATAACCCTCATCCTCACCCCATCAGGCAGAGGAGCATAATAACCCTAGATTTTACTGTAGTGTCAGTCATCTTTTCTCTATAACCTGACGTCAACTTTGTTACCAGGCCCCTCATATTAATCCCCTCCAATTGTTACAATTTGCACACCATATGTTGGTTGTGGAGCCTCTGGCCTGATATGGGGTCAGCAGCTCTGGTCAAGCACAGAATGGAGCCATACGCTATATATTGCGTTGTCCTGTGGCCTGGGAGAGCATGGCTACGGAAAAGAAGGGATCTGCGTTGTCCTCTGCTGTGGTTCATCAGGATTCTACACATCAGAGAGACTCCTCCAGAAAGCTCTTGACGAAGCCTCAGTTGGCTGCTCTGTGCTGCTGGACATCGCTAGCCTGGCTGGAAGACTGAGAGAAGGAAGACTGGCACACAGGAGTGCCAGGGGCATGAATGTTCAAACTGGGAGCACACCTATGGCAACAGGTTCCAAATCGAGAAACAGACACTACTGGGACCCTCCATGCTCCTAATGGGTATGGTCACCCACTGCCTATAGAGGACTTTACCTTTATTTTAATACCATAGTTCTGATTTCCTGCCTGTTTTTGAGCTTTAAGCAAATAGCATTGCACTTTTTTATGTCTACGTTCATTTGCTATATATCGTGTTTGTGGCATTCATTGATACAGTTGCATGTAGTTTTCCACTGCATGAACACATTACATAATATTATATTGATCCGTCCTATCCTAGAAGAGTATCTGGATTGTTTCCATGTTGAGGGTTATGAAAAATTGTGTTACCATGAGCGTACTGTGCATGTCTTTTGTTGAACATGATGTGTGCATTTCTGTTTCATGTATATGTTGGATTGTTGAAACTCAAGGAATACCTACGTTCAGCTCTAAGACATATTGCCAGACAGTTTTCCGGAGTGATTGTATTAATTTTCACTCTGGGTAGATTTATCTTTGTAGTCATTTGTAAGCACACATATATGTTGAATCTCCCCGTTGGGATTCTGGGCCAACAAAAGGCCCTGGTGTAAGGTCCTGATGAAAAGATGTTTCGAGACTCCCAGGCAGACTGGTGAAAACTCTTTGACAGATTGGTATCAACTTATAAATCATCGTGGTCTTAAAGCCTTAATTTGTACCAGCTTCTCTCCACTTCTTTCCCCTCTAACCTGTGTTCCCCATTGGTCAACACAGTTCAGGGCAGATAGAAAAAGAGGAGAACTGGAGTTTAGGGAGAGAAAGCAAGGTAAGGCATACAGCAAAGCTGTGGGTAGATCCTCAGCATGCATCTGAGGACAACCTGACAAGCCGAGCGGAGCTCCTCTAGACCAGAAGACTGTCCTGCTCGTCGGAGGGTCCCGTGGAGGGCGAGGAAGGGAGTTTTCACCATTTCTTGCTTATCTGGAATAATCATGCTTTGTTTTTTCTGCCACCAAGGAAAACAAAGACACATCAATTCTTACTGGAATGGCTGGAGAGGAAAATTCTAAAAAGTCTATAAGGAATACAGAGTGATAAATGGAAATTTCCCAGGGCTGCAATATAAGATTACCTCAAACCGGGTGGCTTCGAGCAATAACTTAAGCTGTCTGAGTTCTAAAGGCCAGAAGCCTGAAATTCAGGTGGGAGCTGGGCTGATTCCTCCTGCAGGCTCTGAAATGTAATCTGTCCCGTGCCTCTCACCTCGCTTCTGTCGCTTGCCCGGCAATCCTTGGCTTTACCACTGCAGCACGGGCACCACCCCAGTCTCTGCCTCCATCTTCATGTGACGTTCTCCCATGGGTGTCTGTGCCTAAATTCCACTCTTCTTTCAAGAGCACCAACCATATTGGCTTTCAGTCCCACCTGTCTCCAGTTTGACCTCATCTTAGCTTGATTACATCCTCTTTCCAAATAAAGTCACATTCACAGGTTCCAGCTGCATGTGAATTTTGGGAAGACATTTTTCAAATCAGTATATCCCCTACATGATCCCCCTCTCATAATTTGGAGATTAAATATGAATTTTCCTCCCACATAGATGTTCAGGGCCATAATTCTTGCTGTTGTGAAATTAGATGTATGTAATAAGGCTTGAGTTGGAACATTAATGTGAATGGAGAGTGGAATAGAGGGTCTTGTCCCTTCTCTGATGTCTAGATCCCCTTTGTCATGACTTAAGAGGCAGAACAAATCGGGGAAGAAACTTGGAAAACAGCCTTTGGTTACTTTTGCTGAGGTCTTGTAGCACAATGGACTAGAGAGGGGAGTAGTCAAAAACCAAAAATACACCTACTCATAACCAGGAAGGAATAAAAGATCCCTGCATGTTAGGAGTAATCTACATTTGCCAGTGGCCTCACTCTGGACAGCCCAGAGACCACGTCCAGGATAGCAGAGCCTCCATGAAGACAGAGACGTGCATCAATGAAAACCATGCGAGGCTTTTGGCCTGTGAGGCAGATTTTATGTTTTTACACATTTTCTCTGAAAGTTTCTATTTTTTGTCAGAATGCCTACATAGCAGTACACTACTACAGTACACACGGGACAACTGCAGGACAGCTGGAAGCTTTCTCCTGGAGACCCGAGGAGGGCTCCAGCTCCCGGGAGGATTAACCACTGCCATGCCTCAGCCTCTGGCCTCTGTGTCATCACTATCCAGTATAAAAGGGCCTGCAAAGCCTGGTGACCCTGGTGAATCTCTTATGGTTCACGATCATGCAAATGGGACTTAACTTAGGATGATTTTTGTTGAGGACAACAAAGAGAATATCGGAGAGTCTCGGGCTATCTTGTAAACTTTTATTCCATTAAACAGCAACTTGCATCACTCATTCAAAGGAGATACATTACCTGTGTGTGCTCGGAAATGCCCGAATTCAGTCCAAATTTTCGAACAATCTATTTGAACATTTGATTCATGCCTAAAGAAGCTTAAAATATCTGAAGGCGATTAACTGATGTGTAACAGCTATTGCAAATGATAAAAATCTATGGTTCTAGCTCAATTCAGAGCAGGGTACATTCTCATTAAATGCTACTTTTAAAATAGAAGATGAAAAGCCAGCTAGACCTAAGTTTAAGCAGGGCATGGTTGCCTCCCTAGAATCCCTGAAAAGGCGCCTTTGAGGCCAGGGTTGTTTCTGCAAGAATTGTACATGGAACACAGGATAGAATTCGCTTCTGTTTCGAAAGCAGCTCTTGCCAAAGGAAGCGCTGCCCTGAACCACCCTGAGCTGCGGGAGCTGCTGACTCTTCGCTTTTGCTTCTCACAGGCTCGGCTCTTGGCCCTGGGTTTGCTCAGCTGGCGATGGCACACGCAGAGCACAGGCTGAAGTTCGGGACAGGATCACAGAAACATCGGGGAGGCGAACGTGAGAAAGCGGCCAGGAAATCAAATTGTGCTGAAACACGGCCCATCTGCCATTAATTTGGTGGTAGATTGCTGCTCCCTGCGGGGCAGCCCTCGATGTCAGTGCCTAAGCAGGGAAGAGGGCACCGTGGTGGACAAGCTTCAGAAAGCTGCACTGGGCAGCTCCGCGGGCCTTTTCAGCATTGCTGGGAGCCCCGGAAAAACTGACACCCGATTCAGAGTCCTTTTGTCTCCAAGCCCAGGTCTCGCCCCTGGCTCAGGGGATGTTTTCCCGGTGACACAGCGGACTGTCACCCTCAGGGGACACTGTGTGTCCACACCACGCTTCTCTGTCCACTCTGCGGCCTGCGTTCAGGAATGGGTATAACTGACCACGATGTTTAATGTTCTATTTTGCTAAACTCATAAAATTGAATTTGCAAAAGTGATATGTAATTTTGATACAATTCCACTCTGTTTCAAACAGACATTCTCATCTGAGTAGTCGGAGATAAAAACATGTACGCATTTCTACATTTATGTGGTTAATCTGTAGCTCATAGTTCACGTAGTTAACGCGGTTACATGTGCTAGGCATGTGCATGTCCTGAGAAGAGGTAATAGACCCACCGCAGTTATGGGTCCGCTAAGCTTCTGAGTGGCAGAAACACATTTAGAATCAGGACTAATGAGCTTAAATAAATCACTGGTTTTGCAATGGCTCTAAATCTACAGATGATAGGGGATAAATTCTTTAAGATATGCTTTGTGGCTGGGGATGTAGCTCAGAAGTAGTGCACTTATCTAGCATGTGTAAGGCCCTGTGTTCAATCCCCACCTATGGGGAAAATAAAGCTATGTTTCATGAAAGATTCTACTACCTCAAGTTAAGGACAAGCAAGTACCAAACAAGTACTTGTTATCAACTTGAAGTAATGGAACTAATCAAGTGCTGGAGATAGATATGCATTCCTTGTTATTGTTACCAGAGAGTAGGCTACAAAATAAATTCAAGTATAATTTAAGTCTATTTTCATACACCAGACACATAATAATAGACCATGATAGATGGAGGAAGTCCGACAAGTTTCTAGCAAAAAATAAAAATTAAGAGATGACTTAGTAATAACTATAAGGTCATTTATTTTAAAATGTTGCCACCTTAAAGCAAAATATTACATGTTTGTGGATAATTTTAAACAAATTCCACATAGAAACAGATAGAAAGCATTGATAGGCTTCATGATCTTTACAGAATTCTTCACCCCCAAAGCCAGGGGTGAAAATTTTCTTCGTCACTTTTGGTAGTCTTGGCTCCTTCTTCCCTGACAGATTGTGCCCTTGGCTGTCCTTTGACTAAGACAGTGTCAACCTCATTATAATCCACAGTCAGTCAGAAGGAAATGCAGTGGCCCTCTGTAAAGGCAGAAAAACAAAACCAAACCAAACTCTTCCTTGAGTCTGCAATATTGGGCTTTTATTCTAGAGAGAGAAGAAAAAATGACTACCAAAACATTTCCCCTCTGGCTGCTTTTCACTGAGGCCTCTTGGTCTGCACAAGAAAGTGGAGTCAGCGGCCCAGCAACCCTTTGGGAACCCGGCAGGAAGACCACCCTCACCCAAGGGTGGATTGGCTTGCCCCTCCCCCCTCCTGCATGACCCCCCAGAGCCAGGTCTGGACACCTGGGCTGGGGACTCCAGGCTAAGTGGTAGAAGAATGTGCTGCCTGAAAAAAGCAATGCATCTCCCCAGGACTAGGGCATTTGGGAGAAAATCCAGCGTGTCACAGAAATAGATGGATGCAAGGATTCTTAGCTTATCGAAGAGATGCAGCCAGCTATTCATGCTCCATCCTGGACTCAGCCCCTAGCATCACTATAACCCCTGTGCATGTGCACACACACACACACACACACACACACACGAGTCCCCCCCAACACTCTGCTCTGCTTCCTCCCTGGCGGACAGCTCCCGTGTTCCACAGTGTGTATCACTGAGAAGCACCAGGTGTGAGGGAACAGCAGTGCAGGCAGGAGCAAGGCGCTCCTCAAATGCAGAGGACCGACTTCCAGCCACAGGAAACTGAGAGGAAAGTGGGCTGCTGGCAGAATCCCACCAACAGAGCTTCTTCCACCTCTGCCTGGGCCTTTCCTAGCATGTGCACAGCACGAGTATGTATGTGTGTGTATGTGCACATGTGTGTATGCCTGTGTGTGCACGTGTAATGGGACACATGCCCATGGAGACTGGGCCAAGACCGCAAGCCTCGTTTTCCCCATAAATCCAGCCAGAATCTGAGTTCGGGTCTCCAGAGGGGATGGTGTGCCAAGCCATCCACATCCTCTGTAATAAGCCATGTCCACTGCAGGCCGGGTTCCGGGAAGGGAGAAGAGGGCCGGCCTCAACATTCCTGAAACCCAGGCCAGCGAGGCCCCCAGACCCCAAGGTGGCTCCCTGGGGTCCCTTGTTTATTCCTTGATTTGCATCCCTCAGTTCTTACTTTTACCCCAAACCAGAGAAAGGGACAAAAGATACAAAGGCGATGGTACATTCTTGCCATATTTCTCAGCCATTCATAGCTCCAAAGTGTCAGCAATCTTGTGGGAAAGCTACTTCTCGGGAGATCTCTAGCTCGATGTCCTAACAGCACTGGTCTGCAGTTTTTGCCTGAATTCTAGATAAGGTCGTAATTCCTGCTTGCTTAGCTGCTCAAGTTTCAAATTCTTCTCAGGTTCACATCAATCATTCCCAAAGACAAGCAAAACACTTCATCTAACGAAATGTACCGGTTTTTAATGTCTCTTTGGACTGAAAGGAAAGACTTCTATGGCTTTGAGGGAAAACATATCCTGAAAAAAAGCTCTCTTTCTCTTTTTTCCTCTCTTCTTTCCGTTTCTCTCTTTGCCCCCTCTAAGTCTGTTTCTCTCTGTCTTTCCTCCTCTCTGTTTCTCTGTCTCTCCTTCTGTCTTCTCCCTCTTCCTCCTTTCTTCTCTTCCAACACATCTACCTCTTTGTCTCTCCACGATTTCTCTCTCCTGCCCCTGTCTCTTTCTCCCCCCCACCCTCCCTGCTCCTATGGCACAGGGCTCAGCGCGGAGCAGCTAAACCAAGTGGTCTCTAAACGAAACGTATGAGGAAACCACAGAAATGAAGACAATTAGGGTAAATAAGATCCAGTGATCAAATATAGCTAATTTGTATCCATAATATTTGGGAGTTACACAGTCTGCTTCAATTTGAAAGATAGCTTCCAGACCACACTGTTTCCCCCCATAGAGACTGCCTTTTGCTTTTAATTATTGACCCATAAGAATTCTTGCCATAATTTGGGGTTAGGTTGTAATTCTTGAAGGAGAAGAAAAGAATCTAGTCCATAAATCCTCCTGTATTCCATCACTTCCAATAATAGGCTTCTGTGGCCAAATTCACCATCAGTTAGCTGTGTTTTTCAGAGGGAGTGGGTGCAGCTGGGAGAGAGGCACTGCGGAGACCAAGCTCCCCGAGCTCAGCCTCACGTGGCAGGGGCATGAATGGAAGCTCCTTGGCAAAGAGCCTTGGCGGAATGCAATGGATAAGAAAGGCCCTGAAAATAGACTATGCACCGATGAAAAAGTGAGCTCCAAATAGCAAGACTTCGGTCCGTCTCAGCGATTTGGAGCACTCCCATGGCAAGCAGCAGTGAGAGGTCTGATAACCGCACCCACAATTTGGTGACGGATTCTGAACTTCCATTTTGCTGTCTCTAATCAATGCTGCGATGCTGCGGTGGGAGGCGGGATGTGTTGTTGGGCCCCCCAAGTATGCTGGGCACCCAGGGGATCCCTATGAATTAGCATTATTTTACATCCTGGGCTTTCAGGGATGGTCACAAGGAGGGGTACACAGGCTGAGCCATCCCACTTGACAGTGGAGCCTTTCACACCCTGGGTCACGCACTAGTAACAGCACAGCAAGTGACAGGACACCCTGTGTCATCAGCCAGGTCTTTAATTTCCCTGCTCTGAGGCTTCCCCATCTGAGGTCTCTCTGCCCTGGAGGGACTGCCCCCACCGCTGCCCCACCCCGGTTAGCTAATTCTTACAGACAGCAACCATTCACTTGCAAACAAACCTTTCTCATGCAAACCAAGCAATACAGAGCCCTTGCTCCTAACCACCTCCTTCACTGGCTCTGCGTTCTGAGGTTGCTGCCCACCTGCGCTAACCACCCCAGGGTCCGGTACCAGACCAGGACAGTTACGCCCCAAAGCCCTGAAGTTATCCAAACCTGCTTGGTCTGTTCTTTCCCAGAGAAAGTACTGTACCATAGTTTCCTGCGACACTGCGCCTCCTGATCAGCCCTGAGTCTTCCTCATATGCACCCCAACAAGGTGTACCCCCCTTGGAAATCATTTCCTGATCTGTCAATTTTACCAGTCCTGAATAGGAATAAAACCTACACTTGAAAAGAAGTATTTCCAGCTGGAGTCATCAAAGATCCAGGAATTTATTTCTTACATTTATTTTCTAGCAAAGCAACCAGAAAAAAAAATAATAATGAGAAATAATCATATCTCAAATTTTAAACAGTGAAATATTTCCCATCCATTGGATTGGCAATAGTGTGTGTGTGTGTGTGTGTGTGTGTGTGTGTGTTTGTATTGCAACAGCATGTTGTAAAAAAATGGGTGCTCTCCTAGATTGCTGTGGGAATGGTAATAAGAACAATTTTTCAAGAAGATTATTTGGCAAAAGTAGTTAAATCCTTAAAAATGTGCATATCCCTTTTGATCCAGAAATTCTTCTATGAGGAATATTTCCTAAGGAAAAAAACTAAGATTCAGTAAAATGATTTTCCTAGATGTGTTATCTGTAATTGAAAAAAAAGTGGGAGCAAAGATAACAACTAAATAGCGAGTAAAAGATAACTCATCAAAGAGGTAATGGCACACACAGAACGGGGAGTGCCATCCTTCGGATAAAATGTGTTAACATAGCAAAATGTTAGCAATGTGATTTTAAGTTTAAAAAAGATATTTCAGGACAGCCTGTATAAACTGATACAATCAAAGAAAAATCTATGTCTAAATACAGAGTACCCCGATTAAAGAGGGGAAGAACTTGTCATTGTGCATTCTGACAAGTGGAAAAACAGATATCAACCAATATCTGCTCTGAATATCTTAAAATCACAACCCCTCTCCCAGCCCCAACAAGCATATAACATCAGCACCCAGATGTCTGGCAGATTAGTGGGCACTAGGGACAGACATTTAAAAGGGCTGGAAAGGGACACACCGAAGTGTAAACAGTGGTTATCACTGGGTGATGAAATCATAGATGTTTTCAAATTCTCTGCATTTTTCGTATTTGTATATTTAATGGTTCTACGATGAACACACCTGTTTTGTATTCTGAAAAACAAAATATATTTAAGACAGCCATTCCTAAGGTATGGAAAGAAGAGTCAGCTCAGAGAAAGTGTTCACCTACTTCACCCAAGAGAATATTGGGATTCTGTTAGGTCGGTGGGGTGTAATTCAGGCCATGAGCACTGATGGCCTGTTTTTCTACCTGACGATGGAACAGTCCCCACTTGCACGTGAGGGACACATTCCAAAAACCATCATGGATGTCTGAAACTGCAGATAATGCCAAGTTATCTCCATCTCTACCCATAGAGGTAGAGATAGGTATATAGATATGATAAGCTTTCATGTTTACACTTAAAGGAATCACTTTATGGTGTCTCTTTTGCCTATCTGAACTGCCAGCATCACCCCTCTTGTGCTTTGGGGTCATTATTAAGTAAAATAGAGGTTACCTGAACACAAGCACAGTGATATCAAGATGGCTGTAAGTGACTAACAGGTAAGTAGTGTGTACAGCATGGAAATGATGGACAAAGGGACAAGTCACGTCCCAAACTGGGTGGAATGTGACAGAATGGGATTTCATCATACTACTCAAAAGAGAATGCAACTTAAGTATAGCAATTATTTCCGGAATTTTCCGTTTAATGTTTTCAGCCTGCTACTGATCACAGGTAGCCGAAACCAAGGAAAGCAGAGCACAGATAAGGAGGACTCGTGTTTTAGGACACGTGTTTAAGAACAGGGCACAGAGTTTGGCAACTGTACCTGCTCTTTGGAAGTAAGACCATCCCAGGGCACAGCCACTCTGCAGTTGCCAAACTGATCTCACCCTACACAAAAGCAGAGACCCGCAGCTGGAAGCAGAAGGGAAAACCAAGCTGAAACATAAACAAACAAGGTTGCTAAGCACTGAAATTGCCACTCAATTCTCTTCGACATCTCGACATTAGGGAAGATTTCATCTGTGCCGGACAGAGGCTGGATGCTGAAGGCAGAGATGTGAACACGACACGGTCCAGTTGTCCGATCAGGACGATTTAGCCTCTTCTCACCTGGAGAGCTGAGATAGTGAAGGCGCTTGGGGGTTCAAAAGCAGGGAAGTGTGGATAGAACAAATGTGCAGCCAAAGCCCACTGCCCAGCTGCGAAAGTTAAGCAGCCTGAGCCTCAGTTTCCATAGCAACAGAATGAGGATAATAACAAGTACTTCCTGGAGATGTTGTCAGGTGGCTAGGTAGGTTCCGGTCTTCCCTCATCACTGGGACAAAATACCTGACACCTGCGATTTAAAGAGGGGAGGTTTATTTTGGCTCATGCTTTGGAAGTTTCAGCTCTTGCATGGTCAGAGGCACGGGTGAAGGGTCTGGGCGGAGGAAAGCTGCTTACTTTATGGTGGTCAGAAAGCAGAGAGTAAAGGGAGGAGCCAGTGAAGGAGATAAACCCTTCCAAGTCACTCCCCAGTGAGCCCCTCTTCCAACTGGTCCCCACTTCCTAACACCAAGCCAGCTGTGGCACCCAGTCACCTTGCACAAGCCCTGCCTCTGAGTATATGAGGCTTGTGGGGGGCACCGAGGTATAAACCAAAGCAGTCCCCATCTCCCCATTTCTGTGAGCTGTCCCACCAACCTCAACCCCAACCTCAGCAGACCCAGCATTGTCATGGTATAACTTAGAATTATTATTTCAACCAAAAACTGTTCCAAGAGTAAGTGGTGGACTTTGAACATTGGTATCTGTGCAGAGCTCTGAAGAAATTTCATTTCATCCCTCAGCTTTCCTAACAACTACTCCTGTAAAGTTTTCATAAAGAAGAAACCCTTGAGGAGCTGGAAGAAAATATTGTAACATGACTGTCATAGACCCCGACCAATCAGATGGGTCTTCATGGCTTTAAAAGAAAACCAGATATTTAGATAACAGTCAGTAAAGTTTGTATCAATCCCTTTTTCCCCAAGTATCAGATTGTGCTTAATATTTTCTATCACATTTTTCTTCTGCATGTTTAAGGAATTTCTTATTGTCCTAGAAACCTGGCTCATCTCATAGCTCTACCAGCCGTCCATTTAGTTACCACTCAGAAGTCAGAGTGAATAGATACTTGGTGACTTGTCAGGGTTTGAGGTCTACTTCAAAATTTGGGGGTTGGTATATGAGGCTTCTACATATGTGTTGGCAGTTCAGATGCAAGGCTGATGACCTGGGTCCACATCTGCGTTAGCCAGCTTCCCATTCCTGTAACAAATGCCTGAGATAAGCAAGTATAATCAGCTCACATTTTGGGACATTTAAGTCATAGTCAGTTGGCGAAATGAAACCAGAGCACATTGATGGAAGCCAAAGGGAAGAAGGCGGGGAGGCCAACTGGCAGACGGAAGAAGACAAGCTGAGAACCCTGAGTCCTGTGAGGGGGACACTTTGTTCCCATGACATCAGTGAGTGTCTTAAGTGCACACAGGGACAGGATGAGGACCCGATTCCAGGGCTCGTTTTGTGCATTTGCTGGCCACACGTTCCTTTGCCCACTCCTTGCCCTTCATTCATCATTGCTGATTCATCACAGCTACTCCGTGAGCTCCCAGAGCCTGCTCACATCTCTTTTTCTCAGCTTCCTCACACGGAGGCGGTGCGGCAGGCTGTGCGGGTGGCCCCTGCAGCCGAATGGTGTGATTGCACCAGGGGATGCAAGCCAGAGCCAACAAGGTGGGAACTTCCTCCTCCGCATGGTCCCCTCTGAGCCTCTGCCTGCCCTGTGCTGGGGCAAGGAGGCAGTGCAGAGCTGCACCCCAGAAGCTGAGGAACAGGCTCTCCCAGAAAACCTTATTTGGCCCAGGGTCAGCAAGAAAAGAGAAGGCACAGGTCCCCTCAACTTCCTGCCATCCCACGAGAGATGAGCCAGACCAAAGCACAGTGTGACCTGCAGGAGTGGTCTGGGTTCTGGAGGAAGCTCCGAATCCGGCAGAGGGACAGGGCCTCCCTGTCACAGCGTCATCACAGCAAAGTGGTCCTGTGCATGACGAATAGACAGGCTGCAGTGCCACGCAGTCTGGGGTTGGGGTGTGTGTTAGTTCTCCATTACTATAACAAAATATGTGAGATAACTGATTTGGGCTCATGGTTTCAGAGGTTTCGGCCCACAGGCAGTTGGTCCATTTTCTGGGGACTGCGGTGAAGCAGTGCCTTGTGTTGGGAGTGTGTGGCAGAGAAAGCTGTCATCCCGAGGCATTCAAGCAGCAAAAAGAGACAAAAAACATACAAGGTCCCAATATCCCCTGAAAGGCCAGCTTTCAGTGACTTCACTTCCTCCCACCAGGCCCCACCTCTTAAAGGCTCCACCGCCTCCCAATACCACCCCCCCAGTGGGCTGGGACCAAATCTCTAACACAGGGCCTTTGTGGGGCACTCCAGGTGCGCACTCCCGCAGGGTGTTGATGGTTTATAGCATTAAACTCTTCTCCAACCACAGCAGCCATCAGAACCTGGAGACATTAGGCATCTGAGGGAAACTGGATTCTCCCCCGGAAGCAGAAGGAATCCCCAGTCCCAAGAGAAGAGAGGTTTGGAGCAGCCCCTCCTCCTGGAAACACAGGGGACTCCTAGTTCCAAAGAGTCCTCTACCAGGCTGGACAGTCAGCCCCGTAAGCACTTTCGGGAAATCTGCTCTTTGCACCATGTTTTCTTAAGATTTCATGATAGAGGCCCAGTGTGGTGGAGCATGCCTACAATTCCAGCACTCTGGGAGGCTGAGACAGGAGAATCTCAAGTTCAAGTCTAGCCTGGACAATTAGCAACTCAGTGAGACCCTGTCTCAAAATAAGAGATAAAAATGGGCTAGGGATGTAGCTCAGTGCAAAGGTCCTTAGTTCAGTTCCCAGTAACGGGAAAACAAATTTCAGGGTAGAATTCAGAAATATTATTCTGATCAGGCTGATGATAGGACTCTGAGATACAGCCAGTGAATGCGGCTTAGTTTCTACACTGCTGTACTCACACAGCTTGGTCTTCTGTTCCATTTGAATCCAACAAAGATTTTTTGCTTTTTTATTATTCTAAACCTCAGATTTTGTTGTGTGGTTACCATAGAAATCCTCACAGTGAAATTACTTTTTTCTTCCCAAATATGCTATTCTTTTCAGCTCCACTAAAATGTTGGAATTCCCAATATTTCTTGCAATTTGGGGGTAGACTACCTGGCTTGGAGATAACATGGGATAAAGAAAGCCTGGAACATCAGTTTCTAAATCCTGGCAAGGAATGTCCACCAAAAGTACTTTTTGCACAAGAAGGAGGCAGCTGGAGGCCTGGAACAAGGAGGCCTGGCGTCCTCCACCCTCTCCCTGCTTCGTGGCTCCAGGGCCACCTCTGTCACTTGAGCTGTGATGCAAGTATTTCCAAATGATCCCAAGATGTTTTTCCTCTCCTCTGTGTTGTTTGTCTTGAAGTAGACTAGGTGTTAAAGATAAGCCAGGTTTGGAACCGGGGCTGGAACCAAGTGTGACTAATCTCCAGCCACTCGTGCAAGGAGCTCTCCTCCTTTTGCCAGAGCACTCCCTCTCCCTGTTCTCTGCTCAGTCACGTCCCGCTCCCTGATGCCACCACCCCCAAGAAAACGCCTCCAGTGGACAGAGACTCGGCCAGTGCCAGGACACCTCCCTTAGAGCCACGGCATGCGACTGCACGGCAGGGGCTGGGCCACTTGGGTGCCCAAGCGAACAGCTGCTTCCTCTGGAGACCTCCCCTGCCTTCTCCAGCAGCTGCTCCTCCGCTCAACCGCTCACCCTGGGACTCTCTGTAAGTCCGTGGATTCTGGGCAGCCCATTTCCTCTTCTGTAAGAAATGGAGCTGGCAAGTAGAAAGAGTGCCATCCCTCCACATTTCCACGTCCGTGGCCGACCTCATTGATGGATCGGGTATCTGAGATCCAACTCGAACTCAGAATCCTTCTCGGTCCAGGGCTCCAGGCAGCCCTACCAACCAGCTGCTATTGGCTTTTTTAATAAAAACGGTCTGCAGGCCAGGGACTAAGCCTCTGCCGTACCTCACAGTCTCTTACTGCATTAGAAGAATGCAATTACAACCTAGCATTAAGAACGGAGGGGCAGACCAACCCATCTCATGTCCTCCCAGCTCTCTGTAGTTGGCATTAAATGAAGGCTGATCCAATTCCTTTAAACCATCATCTAACTTCACTTGAAGTAAATCTCTCTGAGTTTAGTGACGAGACTGGATACTGTTCGGGTGGGGCAATAGCATTTCATTGTCTGTACTCTTGGAAGCTGTTCCCAGAGGAGATGTGTCGAGCCAGGCACAGTAGGACCCGCAGTTCAAGTCTCCAGTCCTATAAAGGGACGCAAGCCCCTCACTCAAACAACCACTTTAAGGCTGAGAAGAATGGTGTTCAATCATGTCACCTAGGTCCCTTTTCTTCTTCTATTATCAATTTTACAAGATTTAGAGGAACGGCGAAATTTTCTTCATTGAAATGAGTTAAGTAGATCTCCTGGCCCCTGCACAGAGGAGAATCCCAGGTGTAAGAAACCATCAGAACCAATGGCAGGGGTGTCAGCCTCAGAACCTTGGGAGGATAACTTCTCCCCGTGCCTCTGGCACATCGCGGACTTTGCCAGTTTACATGAGTCTTGCCTCACATGCCTAAAAGCTCTTCGAGGAAAGAGACACTGCCTCGCCATCTCTAACTCCCAAAAGCCTGGGATAGCAACTGCCAAACTGTTGATAAATAGTTTTTAAGTGACTCTTCCCATTGCTCAAAGCTCCAAGAAGCCCCCTTGAAAATGTGTGAGGCTTTTCGAAGACAGCATGCCTCTCTCTAAAAATCATACCCATCCCTGCTAGGTGGCTAAAAGATCCCAAGAATCCTTTCTTTCTCAGGACATAGTTCCTGGAAAAGTGAGCTGGAATATTGCTTCCAGGCTTGACTGCAGTTTCTATTAGGCTGATCCAATCCGCAGCCTCTCCAGTGGGCGCTCAGTGTCCAGAGGCGAGGTGCGAGGGGGGCCTCTTTGAAGAATGAGTATCAGATGCTGGGACCATCCCAATCCTTGGCCCTTGGGCAAAACACATAAACTTGAAATGGCAAAACCCCCAAGAAAGTTCATTAGAACATCTGGCACCTTATCAGGGATTTATCAAGCTTTCCCGAGTTGATCCAAGCTCTGTTTTAATGAAAATCGCCTGTCGATGAGCAATTTACGCCAAGAAATTTTCCTTTTCTTCTCCCCTTTCTCCTCTGCTTTTCTTCCTTCTTCTTTCCTCAAGCCCTGGCTTTTACCCCCACAAAAGTTACTTCTGAAATAGTAAAGAAGCCTCCTATTTCCAGGCCTTGCTGGATACACTGTTATTATCAAACATTTGTGCCTAGATTAACCACTCTGTGTCAACATAAATAAGTGTCGTGGACATCCGTCATCACAACTTGAGATGGGGAGTTACACGAGGTTGAATTACTCTGGACTTCTGCAATGGGGTCCTTGGCCAAGATAACATAACCTTTCAGTCTTAATTTGTATAAGTAAGAAAGATCTTATATGTTTTACTGATTTTTAAACTGGTAATTGTATACCAGTCACATATTTTAATTAACTAATTGTTATTCCTCTTGTGTTTGTGCTGTGAGATGACTTAACTCTAGAAGTGGCAATTATAAAATGAAAATAAATAACTATATTTCAACGGAGTACTGCCCGTCCATGCAAATCAACAAACTTTGTTCATAGCCTTGGGGAAAAATAAGGCTCTTTGAACAATCAAAATGTCATTACCATAATATTACCATACTCTCCTTTATTTCTCTGTTCTGCCCGGACTCAGTTGGTATGTTTTGTTTTGTGATTTCTCCATTTACATAAATAAACTTACAATGACAGTCAATGAGACAAAGTAGGGGCTGTAGTTGGGACCTAAGTAAGGGGCCACGGAGCTCAGGACCACAAATTCTCAAGGGTCTGAAGATGGAAACTCAAGCGCCCCAGTGGTCTGGAAAACATAAAAGATGCCAGTCTGGAAGGAGAAGTTAACAGCCAACGACCTGAAAAGCCAGTGGGTGAGATTAGAGGGAAGCACAAACAGGCAGAGCTCAGGGGATTTTAGGGCCATAAAACCGCTCTGCCTGCTACTATTACGGTGGTTACATGTCATTTCACTTTTGTCCAAACCCACAGAGCGTGCAATACCAAGAGTGAGCCCTGCTGTACACCATGGCCTCTGGGTGATGAGGTGTGTGAACGTGAATTCATCAACAGGACACATGTCCTCCTGGGGTACATCGGCAGGGGGGACACTGTGCATAGGCGGGGGGAGAGAGTGTGTGGAAATCCTCTGTATTTTGTGCTACATTTTGTTGTCACCCTAAAACTGCTAAAAATAAATTCTGCTTTTAAAAGTCTAATATTACTCCTCCTGACATAGAATAAACCAAAAACAGAAAAAAGAATAGGTGCACTTTTATGTAGGAGATATGTTACCTGTATAGTAGGAAAATTCTGTTCAGCAATATAAAACTGTATCCCCCTCACTACTTCATGCATTTATTCATTAAGCAAGTGTGAGAAAAGCCAGCTGGTTAAGTAAATACGGGAATGTCCATTGAATTGAAAAGATGAGGAGCAGAGATCAATAGGCAACTAACAGTTAGAAAGACCTCTGAGCTGATAAAGAATTAGCCACTTAAGAAAGACAGCAGGGCTGGTGAGATGGCTCAGTGGCGTAAGCGCCTGTCTGGCAAGCGCGAGGGCCCGAGTTCGACTCCCGGAACCCACATACGAAAAAGGGGCCGGTGATATCGCTCAGCGGCACGGGTGCCTGTTGGCACGGGAGGGCCTGAGGTCGACCCCCCGGTACCCACAAAAAAAAAAAAAAAAAAAGACAGCAAAGTTCAATCTAATCCTCTCCCAGCAGTGTCAATCAGGACAGGGGACACGGCCAGGCAAGGCAGAGGGTCAGAATCTGCCTGCAGGGAGGGCACCTCCACAGGTCCTGCCTCAGGCACAGGGACCAAGGAGTGTCCAGTCCTCCTCCCTGCTGTCCCTCTGGCTGACTGGGGGCCCTTCTGGTCCTATCCGGTGATCCAGGCCTCCCCCGTCTCCTTACTGTCACATCTCCATCCTTGTCTCCAACACAGGCGCGTAGCTAGTGTGTGTCTCGCTGTCAGATTCACTATCCTTATTTTATTCCCTTCTTTATTTTAAACTCACTTTTGTATAACATCATATAAATACATAAAAATACATTCACATGATAAAAATTTTAAATGCTACCGAGCGAAGATCCCACTTAACATTCTCCCAACTCCCCCTATTTTAACGCTGTTCTCTAAGAATCACAAGCTGCAAACGGTTCTGGAGATGAACTCACCCCACCTCTCGGACACACTGCCTGCTGTCCCCTTACCCAAGGACCAGGCTTGGCTGATTTATAGATTAAAAGAAACATATGAACCAAATACAATGAAAACAACTCCTTTGGACGCGATTCAGATAAACCAACAGTAAAATAATTAAAAGATCAATAAGGCAATTGGAAATGCAACCGTGGATCAGAAAGAATTACTGCGAATACACTGACAAGTGATACTGGGTTCCTGTCTCTATATTTATGAGTCCTTAGATTTTAGAGATATAATCTGAAACCATTATTGAATAAGTTGTATGAGGCCTAAGATTTGTTTCAAAATGGTACCAGGCAGGGCAGGGAAGAGTGTTTTTTTTTAGGGGGCAGGTAAGATTGAGAGAAGGCTGACCATGTGTGGATAATGGCAAATGGGTACCTGGAGGTTTGCATGTACTTGGAATTTTCCATAATAAAAATTAAAGGAAAAAAGAAGAAGAAGCGTGAAGTGCAGGTCCTGGGAGACTGATTCACTCTTGTGTCCCCAGGACCCCTCGAGTTGGGGACAGCCGATGCCGAGGGAAGTCTGGTGGCAGGTGTGGGCACAAACCGAGCTGAGCAGCCCTGACCCGTTAAGGAAACTTGACTGTTCTCTGCAGAATGCCGAGTGTGGCCTTGGACTCAGAAGGAAAGCACGAGCGGCATTCTCTGCTGTGACCTTAGCTTTGAGGCGCCTGTCATTTCATGGCAGGCCTAGGTTCCCACACCCTGGCTTAATTTGAAACATCCCCTCACATCTCTTCCCCACGCTGGGGAGCAGAGAGATGAAGGCTGGAGGCGGCAGAGCTCTGTGACTGCGTGGGGGCGTCTCTGCCCTGGAATGCGGTGTCCTGACACATGTGACGCTGGAGCAGATGTGGCTGAGCAGGGCTTCAGACTTTGCCCAGGAGTGAGGAGATGACTGGAATATTTACTTTGAAAAGTAGCCTCTGTAGATGGGAAATGATTAATTCACCATGAGGAATTTTATACTCCACAGGGTGGTGCCCTCAGGAAAGAAAGGGCCTCTTTGAGAAGCCAGATTGAGGAAGACGGTCCCCTCGGTGCCCAGGCACATTACCATCCTTTCCCTCCCACACTCGCGGGCTTGTGTGTCTTCACAGAGGACCGAGGCAGTGAGGCGGCAGGGGACGGAGAGAGAGATAAAACCCATTCACTTGCTTTGAAAACATTGTCCATTATCAAAGGACATTTTCAAGAAATGAAAAGACAACCTTCGAGATGGGAGGAAATATTTAGAAATCATGTATCTGATAAAGGCTGAATATCCAGGATATCTAAAGAACAGCTATAACTCAACAACAAAATTTGGCAAAGGAGGCAAATAGATACTTCTCCAAGGAAGATAGTCAAATGGCCGATACACACATGGAATGGTACCCAGCATCACTGGTCACTAGAGAAATGCAAATCAAACCCACAAGGAGATCGCACTTTATATCAACTAAGATGGCTGTAATTATTTTTTATTTTTTATTTTTTTTTTGGTGGGTACTGGGGGTTGAACTCAGGACCTCATGCACCAGCAGGCGCCCGTGCCGCTGAGCGATATCACCGGCCCCTTTTTTCGTATGTGGGTACCAGGAGTCGAACTCAGGACCTCACACTTGCCAGGCAGGCGCTTATGCTGCTGAGCTATCTCACCGGCCCTGTAATTATATTTTTTAAATGTAGAAAATAAGTGTTGGTGATGTGGAGAAACTAGAATGCTCATATATTACTGATACAGATGCAAAACGGTAACACCACTACGGAAAACAGCATGACAGTTCCTCAAAGAGCTAAACCTAGAATTGCTACATGATCTCTCTGTTGTAGTCAGGGTTTGCAAGGGAGTAGATCTAATACAGGTCACGTAATTTATAGGATTATTTTATAATATTCACCCAAAAAGTCAAACGCAGAGGCATGCAAGAGATCTGTCCATATGCTAGAGACCCAAGGAATCCAGCTGAGGGCCTGGATCCCATGGCAGTGTCCTGCACGAGTCCAGCTGAAGACCTAGAGCCCGTGGTAACATCCTGCACGAGTCCAGCTGGAGGCCTAGAGCCAACAACATCTCAGGCAAGTCCATATCAAGGATCTGCACTGGGAAGGCCCAAAGGCCAGTGATGGAAGTAGAAAGTCTGCGCCAGCGGGGCGAAGGATCTGTGCCAGCAGGCTGAGGGATCTGCACTGGAGCCAGGAGCAATGCTCAAGGTAAGGATCACAGTCATCCTTGGTGACAGTAAGGACCCGAGTTCTCCTTTCATGCTGTTGGCAACAGTCCTCAGGTGGGCCTTCCACACCCGGAACCGCACTGACTCAGTTCAGCTGGGTGTTCCAAGTTGACCATTAGTTAATCCAGCACACACGCCTAGGAATATCTCCAAAGGAATTGAAAGCAAGGACCTGAACAGATCGGGTGCACTGGTGTCACAGCAGCACTATTCACAAATGCTGAAGGGTGGAAATGACCTAAGTGTCTGTCAACAAAGAAACAAAATGTGGTGCATACACACAGTGGACTACTCTTCAGCCACCATGGGAGTGGATTTTTAAGACATTCTACAGCACGGATGAGTCTTGGAAACATTATGCTAAGTGGAATAAGTCCAAGAATCCAAACATGATGTAGTTCTTACGTGAAATATCTAGAAAAGGCAAATTCGCGGAGACAGAAAGTAGGTTAAAGGTTAGCAAGGGGGTATGAAAGGAGAAATGAAAAATTATTATTTAATAACCATTAAACAGGGTTTCTATTTGGGATGATAAAAAAATAATAAAAATGGGTATGGTGATAACTGCACCACCCTGTGAAGGTAAGCAATGCCACTGAATTGTACATTTCAAGGTTGTTAAATTGGCAAATTTGTTACATATATTTTACCATAACCTAAAAAAATTAATAATATAATATACCAAAACCTATAGAATTGTACAAATGAAATGGGTGAATTTGTATGGAATATGAATTATTTCTTAGTAAAATTGAAGAAACTGGTTTTTTTTTGTTTTTTGTTTTTTTGTTTGTTTGTTTTGGTTTGGTTTTTTTGAGACAGGGTCTCACTGAGTAGTTCAGGCTGGCCTTGAACTCACTATGGAGCCCAGGCTAGACTCGAACTCATGGAGATCCTCCTGTCTCAGCCTCCCAAATTCTGGGGTTGAAGAAACTTTTAAAAGGAACCCATATATCCTGATCTGGTCTGATGTCCACCAGAGGTGTGAGTGCTGGAGAGGATAAAGCTGCTTGTGCCCAGTGTCACCATCAAAGCTGCCTGCCACCTCCCCACCGTGTGGGTTGCCACTGTTGACCTGGGCCCCATCTTGCAGGTGCTCACAGAACAGGTGTGGCCTGCGTCTTCATGTTTTCCAGGGTTTGGGGGAGGGGTCTCTTTCAGTGTCTACGCAGCCCCTCTGCCAAGAACACCGACTAGTGTATGCGAAACTCGGGTTGCAGCCAACACTTCTGCTTGCTAACTTTGAACAACTAAGCCGTTCCCTTGCCCTTAAATACGAGGGGAAACTAGGAGGGCAGCAGATGCCTCCACCAAGAGGAGAGTGAGTCTTCCTCACACAATGCGGGCTGAATGGGGAGAAGCCAGCTGTCACCAGGAAGGAGCTGCCATCTTACCCCAGACCATGCGGGGCGTGCCCGGCCTCATCTCTCTCCGCCCCAGAACCCCCTGCCTGAGTGCAGCTCCTTTCAGCTATGCAGGAGCCTTTCAGCCCGCAGACCTCCTCTGCTTGCTCTCCCCTACTCTGTTCTAGGTCTTAGCCTATTCTTACTGCATCTTTGAATCCTTTTAAGATCCCCCCACTCCCACACACCCCAACTCTGAGTTATTTGGCCTTCCTCCCTCTGTGTCTCCACCTCAACACAGAACTGACACTGGCTTTGTCTCTCTCTCGCTGAACTCTGGAGTCTTGCGGGAAAGCGGCCACAAGTTCCTTTCCATCCCCACCGCTCAGCACAGTGGCAGCACGGAGGAAGCTCTTATGTGTTTGTTGAATGAAATGAAATGAGTGAACAAATGAATGAACTAGCAAGTGAGTGGCAGGGCCACAACTTTGGATGACCTGGGGACAAGAGTAACATGCCAGGAAAACAGAGGGTAACTGCATTTCCACAGAAAATGACGTAAGTGCCCCTCCATATTCCTGTCAATTTGGTGTTTCCCCAAGTGGGCTCTCACCCTGTTACGATGGTATAATGGGTAAGTCACTCCCAAAACCCCCAGAGTGACCCTCCAGAGGAGACTGCAGGCTGGGCTCTGTCACGTCTGTTCCCCCAACCTACGTTAGAGCTCAGATTCTGTACCCCGAGTCTCAGGGAAGGGTCCTTTCCTTCACTCTCTGGAGGGTGTGGTGCAGTGCCATGGGAGAGAACTCACTCTTGATTCCATTTCCTCTATTGTCACACCAACCTTTTCAAATTGCCGCATGTGTGATTTCAGTCAAAACCACAAAAATCAACCACATTTTCCAATTTTCCATCTTCTGAATATTACCCTCGAGTGTAGAAAGCAACATCAGAGGCTGCATTCCCATTCTTCCCTGAAATGCCTAAGGGCGCTTTCAATAAGGTATTAAGGATATGTCAAAGAGGCCCCAAATCACAGAAGCTGAACAATAGTGGATTGTCAAAGCTAATCGAATTCCCCCTACATCTTGATATTCAGACCTAAAATTTCCCCCAAGATTTCCAAATGCCCCACAGGGTCCTTGGCTAACTCCACCTTGTGCCCCTTCGTGCTAATATGGAAACTACGACCAACCGAACATTTATTGTTTTCTTTTTAGTAAATGAGTATGTGCTGGAGATTTTTTTACTGCATAGTAAAACCAACATAAAATGAACTTGCTCCAGTCTTCCTCGCTCTTTAACACTACCATGCCTTCCCCTGCTTGTCCTACTTTTTATTTGGCACCCTGCCTGGACCTTAATTCGGTTATCAGCTGGGTGATGGTGGGCTGTCTCCAGCTCAGCACTTCCGCCGGGCCTGGGTGTCCCGCTGTCTGCCCATTTGGAGGATCTGTGTGGTGTGGACGGCTTCTGGGATCAGTTTGCGCCCCGAAGGGGGCTTGGCCTCTGTGGATATTGCTTTTATAGACTGGTTGTTTCTGACTCTGTGTTTTTTATTACATTCCTGTGCAATTCTAGCAGCTGTTTTTGTCAAGAGTCTTAATAAAGTTTGAACTGCTAAACGAACTTTATGGAAATTGGTCACAGAAGACGTCTACACGGCACCTTTCAGAAAACCAGAGGCTAAATTGCCCCTCAGCTCCCTTTCGGAGTAACAGTAGTGACGAAATAAACCCCACGGGGTGGGAGAAGGAGGATGGTGTGACGACTCATTTCTAACTAGATTTCCAGGCTAGATTTCTAAGACCCTACCGTCCACAAACAATTGCTTTCTTTAAGTCTGTGACCATAATTTATTAGAAACATTTGGCTGTGTGGCCCAAATTAGGAAGAAACTTTAAAGACCTTTAAAATGAGAACTGACTCAAGTTTCTTGTTTTGTTTTGCTTTTTTTTTTTTTTTTTCCATGTTATTTCCCAGTTTTATAAATCTGAGACTCAGAAGGCTAAAACTAAGAAACTTAATAGAGTTCTTTGGTCTATGAAAGAAAAATAGCCTGAGACACTACAGCTTATGTCTTTTATTATAATTATAGTATAATATGGTCCCCACTGTGTTACTCATGCTAATTCGGGCCTGAAGTTAACTTGATTCTACAGTGTCTACACGAGCCAGTAAAGAATTCTAACCTGATTCTAGACCTGTCTGGAGTATGCTTTACCCTCGGCTTCACATACCAGTGTTCTGGAAGAATGATTCACCAACAGACCAAAACTAACTGCTCATCTCTTTGGGGTGTGACTTCATATATCCCCAAGAATCAAACACACTCAGAAAGCAAAACCAAATGCTTCAGTCATCTTAGCCAGAGAGCTGAGCACCCCCTGAGCTCCTCGGCAGTAGTGGGTCCCTTAGGAAGCATCTCCTTGAAAATTCATTTTGCCACCCACACAGAGTTTACCAACAGAGTAAGTTATTAGCAGCACTACAGCTAGTTGAAACAAAATATTTATGTAGAGATGACTCAGTGACTTTAGATAAGTCCACCTCTGACTAGTGAAGTGTAAAAGGAAAAGGTAGAACCAGGAGAGTTTTAAGGACCCTCATTCCTGTAATATTGGAGTTTCACTCCAGGACGCAAGAAAATTTCTAGGATGAGACCAGCGATCAGCACAAGTGCTGGTCACCCTGGGGAGAAGGCGCAGCTCACAGACCGCTTTCTCTGTGGACAGACACTTCCATCTAGGCGGACGTCCCGGGAGAGTCTGGTGCAGATTCCCAGGTGCTGCTGGACCCAGCTCAAAGCAAACTGAAATCCACAAAGCCTGTGGTTCCAGGGTCAGCGCACAAATCCAGCTTCCTCTCTCCACTGTTGGGAAAGCATCTGATTCCAATTTGCTTTGGTCTGTCAGAATCTATTTCAATAGAAAGCAGAGGGAAAATATAATCAAGGTAAAGGGTCTTCTATCCTTTGCAATGATATCAGGGTGAAACTCACTAGAGATGATTCTTAGTTCCCAAGCAGAGGCAATGGACACTTCTTTATACTGTTTTTGCTATTTAAGAAAAAAGGCATAATTCCCACCAGTTATGTTTGGGCATTCTAAGGCCTGGTGTTGCCAGCAGTGAGGGAATTTGCCTCTAATTAGAATGAGGAAATCTGCCTCTAAGTAGAATGACCTCCTTCAGCCGGGCACTACTTCCTGTCCTGGACACAGAAGCTTGCATTTCTCTGAACGGACAGTGGAGGGCGCTGCGGTACTTGGTGTTTCACATACAGGCTCTCCGGAAACGCTTCCCTTTGACGGGAAGAGGGGCTCTTTCCCGTAGTAATGTGAACATGATGTAGGATAATGAAAACGATAACTACATTGACATATTTCCACCAGAAGTTGTTTTCTTATTTTCAGAGTGTGAATGTAGGACTCTGAGCTGTAAAATACCAAGATGAATGAATGGAATTCAGACAAAACGACAATATTGACAATGCTTTCAAGACGAGCATGGGTCTGGCACATCTTGTAACACGGTGCTTTTGACTACTGTATATTAGGAGTTTCACCACATGTCATTGTTCAGCAGTTTGAAGATAATATAACAGCAATAAAATATAGAAAACAGCAAGATTCACATCTGGCCACAATCAGCATGGTGTCGTGAACTAAATTCTCCGACTGCATTTCACAGAGCATGCGCCTGGCACGAACAGTAGAAAGACACATTTTTAAATCGAGCTATGACAGATGAATGTTATTTTCAACTGCTACAATGAAGATCTCTGCTAGCCACTTCTCCATTCCCTCGCTGCAGCCTAAACTCTAAAGACCCAATTCAATCCCAGCCTTTCTGTTCCCACAGGAAACTTTTGCTTCTGTGTGACAATACCTTTTTTGTAGTTTCTCACTAATCAGATACTGCTGCCTACCACACAGGTAACTTAATAGATCAATTTAAGAAGCATAAGCAGGCGTGTAGTGTGCTCAAAAGATGCTGGGACTACAAGCAAGGAGACCCAGCTTTAGTTCAAGCACTTTTAGGAACCCCAAGGAGGGTTGCCACATGTAACAGAATAAGCAGTTAAATTTGAATCTCAGATAAACAGCAAATATCTGTTTCAGTAGAAGTATGTCCCACGTGATCTTTGGGCCATACTTATGTGTAAAACATATTTGTTTTTTATCTGATATTCATTTTAAACTGTGCTTCCCCTAATTTGATTTGCTAAATCTGGCAACCCTACCTCTGAGACCCCAGGGACACCCGAATTGGGCAGGACTATAATGTAGTTTCTGTAGAACTTCCAGTTGAAAATCCTACTTGTCTATGCTGCCTGCAAATAGAAAGAAAAGCCTGTGAATTTGCGGGCATTTATGTGCCTGCTGTGCAGGTTTTAAAAAATATAGGACATGGGTTTTCTTCCTCCTCCTTCCTTAGAGAGCATGCTGCTGCCAAGAGCCAGATGGAGATAATTTGGCTGATTTATTATTCTGTTTGATGGAAAATGCAGCTTAGGGAGTCATGTTTGTATTAAGTCAGGCTGGCAGCTACAACAGAATTCAGCCCAAGTCACGTGAATGAAAGTCAGACAATTAGCTGCCCATCTACCAGGTGCAGGTAGACACCTGGGGCGGAGCAAGGGGCCCACCCTTGACGTGGCACATGTCACTCAGAGCTCTGCTTCCATCTTGGCCATCTGAGTGGAGAATCTATCTCTAGGTGCTTCCTGGGGTCCTCTCAGGAACAACCAAGCAGGTGCTGTGGAGTGCTGAGCAAACAGGTATCCTACAGGGAAAGGGTCCCTGAGCCAGGCTGTCCCCAGCAGCCAAGGGAGTCAGGCATGTAGGGATGCCTAAGACTTGCAAACAAAAAGGAAACCAAAATGCATTACACCCTCTAGGCTCTGCGCCATGCTGCGCCCTTAGAAACTCAACCTAGCTGGCAAGGATGTGGTGAAAAGCGGTCCCTTGTAAGTATGGAGAGAAGGTAAATTAGTAAAGCCGTAGAATAACAGTTCAGAGGCTTCTCAGAAGCCTAAAACTACAGACACATATGGCCCTGCAATCTCACTGTCCCTCTCCTAGGTGTACATCCAAGTGATCCGAAGTCAGCATGTGGCAGGGCCATCTTCACCCCATGTTCAGTGCACCGCTACTCACCACAGCCAAGAAATGGAATTGAGCTGCGTGTCCATCAACACGGGTGAGTGATGAAGAAAATGTGGTCTCTATGCACTGTGGAATGCTACCCATCCCCAGAAAAAGAAGGAAACGCTGTCATTTCTGACAACGTGGATGAACCTGGGGGACATTGTGCTAAATGAAGTAATCCAGACACTGCACAGTGTCACCAACACGTGGGATCAAAGCCACTGAAGCGGAGAGCAGAACACAGGCCGCAGGGTGGGCGAGGGGAGGTGGACTGGGGAGTTACCAGGCAAAGGGTAGGAAAGTTCAGTCAGGCGGGGTAATTGCTTTCTGAGATCTACCACACGGCAGACTGACTATAGTTAATAATAATGTATCGCATACATCAAAATTGCTAAGAGTAAATGCCAAATGTTCTCATCTCCCCCGAAATAAGTTTATGGGGTGAACAATACTAATTTGCTTAATTTCATGTTCTACTTGTATACATATAGACCATAGCCCATAAATACATAAAATTACAATTTGTTAAAAACATCTGAGTGGATTAAAAAGGAAAACACTTAAACTAAAAAATTCCATCCTAAGTGTAAAAAAAGTTTTAAGTAAAGAAGATAGAATTGTAGATTTTCCTTTTTTTTAGTACTGTGAGCTACTTTTTTTTTTTTTTTTTTTAGTACCTTTTGAGCTACTACATCTCCAACCCTTCTAAGATGGCAGGAAGGAGGGAAGAAGGAAGGAAAGAGAGAGGGAAGGATAAAAGGAAGGGAGGAAGGAAGAGAAGAAGGAAGGAAGGGAGGGAGCGAGGAAGGGGAAGAAGAGATGAGAAGGCCAATTTAGTACCAGAGTAGCCCAAGGCGTGCATTCAGGCGAGCAGTGCAAAGAGAGTTGTGCCCGCCACACAAATAAGGCATAAATCAAAGGAACTAAACCCCGTGATATAATCATGGCTGTTGAATGCCCTGAACCCCACAGGTCAATTAACTGTTAATTAAGCAAAATTAAATATATTCGAGCTCACTGCTCTGAGAAAAAAACACCACCTGGACAGAATTTGACAGTGTCTCAGAAGGGCAAAGTCGGAAGTGAAACGTTTCTAGGGATTCAAGTTCTGGACTCAGGTGGTTGAAGGCAGGTTTTCCCAGGCAAGAAACGTGGACATTGGTCATTTAGGATTGGTGAACTCAGCTGAAGGACTGTTTAAAGTAAACCATCTTGGGAAATAAGCTGTTGTCCTAATAAGCAAGCTGTTTGCCCAGTGAACCTGCATGCTAGTTTCTCCAATAAGTTGATTGTAGGAATTTCCTAAAGCAAACAGTGAGGTTAGTTCTCAATTTGTAGCCTCATCCTCTGTGGGCAAATTTCCCTGGGACAAACAACTAAATCACATTGACATAGGTAGATTCAGTCTCTCTTCACATGGTGACCTTTGGTGTGAGTGGAACCGGATGCAGAATTGCCACTTAACGAGCACCTACTGCAAGCACTTTCTGTATTTTCACATATGGAGGCAGTCTTGGTCTGCCCATTGACTGACTAGGAAACAAGTCCAAATGATGTTAAGTCATTTGCTAAATCCTTTTGGTCATTACTATCTGAAAGAAAAAGACCACAGAAGCATTTCTTATCTGACATAAACAGAACTGAGGCACATTTAAAGGTTTTTGCTGAAGTGTGCAGCCCTCTGGAATGACTCTGGTATAATGCGGAAGGATGGGAAGTTAGTTTCCCCAAACCTCTGTCTAAAATCTTTTCTTCTTTGTAGACACTCCTTCTGATAAAGAATGTATTGATCAACTTTAGTGCTGCTGGGACAAAATACTTGACACCCACCACTTAACGGAGAAGAAGTTAAGGTTCTTGGTTACAGGGGTTTCAGTCCATGGTTGGCTTTCTCCAAGACTAGACATCATGACGGAAGGACATAGTGAAGGAAAGCTGTGCAACTCATGGCAACCAGGAAGTAGAGCAGATTAGGGAAAGCCAGACAAGGAGCAGGGTCTGGGGACAAGAGTACACCCTTTCAGGTTCCATCCCCAGTGACCCCTCCTCTAACCATGCCCCACATCAGCACATTCAGCTCTGGACCCAGTAATGGATTAATCCACTGATGGATTTAGCACTTCATGATCCAACAATATTCCAAAAGCCCCACCTTTGAACACAAGAGCCTTTTGGAGGACATTTTAGATCAAGCCATAACAAAGAAGAGCAGAGTTCCCACATGAGAGACATTCGCAACCACATTTACTTGCCTAATCGAATTCAGTGTCTGCTCTACCTACCTGTGAGTTGCATGCTACCTACACCTCAAAACCCAGCACCTCAACCCCAACTTTGTGCTAAGAAATTTGCCTTTTGGACTTCACCTGAGGTTTGAGAAACTATCATGTTACTTTCCTAAGGAGTTAAATGGTCTGAGCACTGTAGCAACTTTTCTCTCCCAGCATAATCCATCAAAAACATGGCCTAAGTCATGATAACAACCAAGCCCTCAGTTTTCAAAGTAGGACATGAAATTATATCTCAGTGACTTCCTTTGACCCAAAAGAAAAATGCAAAGCTGGCCCTAGTTGGTTTATCTTCATGTTAATCACGGAGGAAGAGTGTGTTTAAAACACCCAGCAGATTAATGCCATTTTCCAACCTTTTCCTCACAGTGTTGGGTGCCTCTTGAACTGTGGTATTTGTTTAAATCATCAGCTCTAGTGACCTTACTCTCCATATTTATTATGCTTTGGATGGAATAACATTGTAGCCATCCCTATTTTTAAAATTCCATGCTACTATAAAATATACACTGGATCTATCACTATTTCACCAATCTGTTCATGACTTTGAAATCATAAATGGGTTAGCTTCAAACCTTCTCCTTCTGAGAAAAATAAGATAAACTCTTTTTCATTTACTTTGGAAAGTGCTATCTTCTTTGTTTTAAATATACAGCTTAGATCTATGTTTTCTTTTATATAGAATTTGCTGTTTTTCTTCTGCCTAGCCTGGACAATCCTCTGTGGAAAAACAGAACTGCTTTTGGACAAATGCTGGTATCACAGATTTAAGGAGAACGTAGTTCTTTATGCATGAAAGGGCAGATTGTCTTAGCCCTTCACTCAACAAAAACGGCAGCTTTAGATTCCATCCAGACATGTGAATATATTTCAGCGTGATATTTGTATACTAAAGATAATTTTTAACTGATTGCAAATGAAATATCTTTCTTGTGTTGGACCAAATAGTTACAAAAATAAAATGGCCTAGGATTTGTCCTTCTTTCTTTTTAAAAAAAAATGTTGTATTGATTGTATTCATTGTAGTGAGAGTATACTTTACTTACATAGACAATATAGCAATGTAAACATAGGTGTGATATAAATTTGTAAACTACTAGAAACACGGAGGCTAGTTGAAATAAAGAAGTTCTATTTCATCCATTAAGATTGGCAAATATTAAATTAATTGACATACATTTTTAATTCTACCCTGGTCAACCTAGAGAATCTCTTTAACATGAAATGGGGTCATAGATGTTGTAACTATGGTTAGTGTTACAGTGGGAAGTTACCAAAAATACACCCACTTAGAACTGTTTCTCAACCTTTATTCAATATCACCTTTACAAAGACCACTTTGGACACGTTTTTTCCTGATAAATCCCCCACAAATCCCTAAAATCACAGACACTGTGTGTGGGTTCCGTGTGTCTATCTGTAACATACATAAAAAGAGGGGAAGTTTTTTGGCGTCACCCTCAAAACCAATTTTCACTTCTTTTGAGATGATATTACCCCTGTTGATTTTGAGGATTCTGCAATGTGTTGAGAAAATTAGCAACCCCCAAACTCCGACTTGGAAAAAGTTTATTCTACTTTTCTTGAATCAGAGCCAAAATAATGGGCTTAATTAGAAGAAATCCAAAATCATTTTCTGGGTTTGGATAGGGAAAGAGAAATTTCAATTGTAGACTATTTTTCCCCTGAAAATACTGATTGTAATCTAACAGCAGCGAGTATATCACTGACTGAGAGGAAACACTGACCTTGGGCACTGAGCCCCATAAGGAACCATAAACACCACCCCACCCTTTTGCTTTTTATCCCTCCTTCGCTCACTGACTAATGTGCCCAATAAGCTGTCTTAGGAGTTAAGGATGCAGGGATGAATAACACCCAGGTTGAGTTTATTCATTCCACTAAAGAGACCACAAATTTTAGGAATAGTAAAAAAATAAATAATGCTGCATATTCCAAAACACCCAGAATCTAAAGAAAGAAAATATACTACAGATGTCCTTGTCTTAAGATTGGGTTAAATCCAGATAAGCCTACTATAGGTTGAAAATGCATTTTATACCCCTAATCTATGGGGTATCGTGGCTTACACTACAGCGCATCAGTCGACCCTGCCTGCAGTCACGAGGCTAACTGGAAGCTGCAGGTTGCTGCCACTGCAGAAGACCAGAGCACATATCGCTAACCCAGGAAAAGATCCAAATTTAAAATTCAAAGTATGGCTGCTACTGGAGGCTGTCACTTTCACACCATTGTAAAATAAACAGATCTTAAGCCGAGGCATCGTGTGTGGGGACCATCCGTACTACCCTGTACGGAAAAGAGGAAACGGTGATTGCGAATCACAGCCCAATGACAATGCTTGTGTGTAGAGACCATTCCCGTACTTTGAAGACAGCAAAGCAGTAACCTAACTTTGGAGTCCAAAAGCGAGGGAACAAACCTGCCTTAAAACCAATTTGCTAGAGCTCAAATTACAGGTAAAAAGTGCCCGTAAAGTAATGACGAGATGGTGTCTCACAGCGGTCTGCTTCTCCTTTGAGCTTAATTACAAATTTCAACCATTTTACATTAAAATATAGGTTCCCAAATGGGGACAGGCATGGTTGTAGTTTTTTTCAAACCAGTTGCCTCTGTTTTTCTCTCCAGCCAGCCTTAAGCCTCAAGCACAGCCTGTAAAAGTCCACTTTAACATCCAGTGTAGTGGGAGGACGTGCAGTTTGGCAAGCCTGCAGCTCACTGAAAAGCAACTGCTCTAGCACGCCATTTATTTCTGAAATGCTGGCAAAGCTGAAAGGGGCTTTAACTCCACGAGGGGCAACATTTTTCTTCAGGAAAATTGTCAACACAGGTAAAACAGCTGTGTGCAAATTAAGAGAAATTAGCTATTGAGACAAATTCCTGTAGTGCAGGGATGATTTTCATTGACATAAACAGTACTGTGTTCTAAAGTAATAAAAAGTAGTATTTCGCAAATGAGGTCCAGGGATCCAGATGATAGCACATGCGTGATCGATGGTCCATCTGAGGATGAAGGCCAGAAGTCACAGCGTCTCTAACTGTTTTGCTGTCCCTACTCTTGTTAACGAGGGCATGGGGCTCTAGCAATTAAGTGGTGGGAGGAAAGTCAACACAGATGGAGATACGTGGACAAATTATATGCATATGACCACCAAAAATTTTGGCTTTGTCAAACTTATAAGAAAGTCTCCATCTTCTGTATGATTTAATAGCTGCAAGGAGTATGGATATTGTGAGAGATAATTTTGAAGGCATAAGTGCAGTGTAAGGATCTGCGAAAAAGCAATAGGAGAAGCCCCTTTCAGCTTACAAAGAAGAAAATTCAGCCTTTTCAAAAATTTTATTAATAAATCCAGAGTTTAAACCTGGCTACTGTCTATTAAAAATTAATAATAAGGCTTGCTTTGTGCCAAAAAATGAGCTATAGAGGAGAAGGTATAGAAAAAGGACAGCTGAAAAGATTGAAGGGCTAGAGTCAGAGTGGATATAAAACTGTATAGACAAAGAATCAGAGCCTGTATGGGTGAATTTGACTTTTTCCGTCACTACCCTTGACATATTTGCTGAACCATAAGTTAACTATGTTTAACAATGCATGTTCATCTCTCACCAGATACATAAGAATGCCTTTTTCTATGTTCAGTTCTCTAAGTCCTGTGGTGTGGGATATTTTGCCATTCATTACAATAGTCTGCTCATGGTAAATGTCAGATGTGTTATAAAAGCTAGCTTATGCCAGTTTGTGAGAGGGCTCACTACTAAATTTTCAGGAAATTGCAAACAGGCTTTCAAAAACAGCTATTGCTAAAAAATAAATTATATAAACTTACAATTAAATAAATTACACTAAAAATAAAGGTAATACGCCCATTCAGTGAGTTAATTACAGTTATTGTACTGTTCAATACCATCTCTCCCTTTCTTTTCAAGTACGTCCACAAATGCCTTTTGGAACATTTTACTAGTTGTCTAATATCTCTGTCATTGTAATTCCAAAATCTGTATCTTCTCGTTAGTATGTGTTGATTGCCTTTGGCATCTGAGTTGAGATTTAATCTCATTCTTACGCCAAATAGTTTTGGGTTGTGTCCTAGACATTTTGACTATGAAATTACAAGAGTCCGGGACTTGTTTAAATCCTGTGGAAAATGTTGATGGCTTTGTTTTAGGAGACAATTACAACCTAGATTGGTTGGCCTATGTTTTAAGATCAGTTCAACTTTCAAGGCCTCTGCAATGTTCCATCGACCTTGCACCTCTGGGACGGAGGTAGTGGTCTGTTACTTCAGTTCTCAAAGTCCTTTGTGTGCTGATGAGGGTCAGATTCATTTCTGTGCAGCTCAGGGGTGAGCCCAGGATTTACTCATAAACAGCTGGACGGTTACTTTCCCCAATTCCTGTGTGCTCTCGGGAGTCCTCTCCAGTCCCCTGGTGCTGCCCATGCTCATCCTCCATCTGGAGCGCTGGATCAGAGTTACCTCGCTCTGCGGATCCCTCTGCACCCCAGGCTGCACGAAGCAGGGAGAACCAGAGGGAAGAGGTTGGAAACTCATGGCCAGAGCATTCTCGGGGTGTTGGTCTTCTCCTATCCACCTTCCAGGACCTACTCTGAAGACTTCCCAATTTCCGTCCTGACTCTGGCTGCGTCCAGCAGGAGAGGCAGGGAGGGATGAGCTCTCTCCATCTCACCAGGCTCTCCCTGCGCCTTCCGCCTCTGAGAGGAGCCCCCAGCAGTTCCCTGTTTCCCTTTAGGAGAACAGGAATTTATAATTGATAACTTATCATTTCCAGACTCGTCTTCAGCTCATTCAGGATATTCCCAAATATGTTAGTATTTTTCTTAAAGCGTGCTACCCATAATATGGGGCAATTACTTCCCTGGATCTGGATGACGTAAATCTACTAACACTGTTGAAAGTATGTTAGCTTTCTCATTAATTGTATTTTGTTACTGGCTCAGAATAAATTTTTGGAAATATCAGGTCTTTTGCTTATGAATAGCATCAGGTCTTTGTCATACTACTCCATTAGTTATATTCACCCAAATGCAGGGATTTGGAACTATTAATAGTACATTCTCATGATGAATGTAATCATGTATAGCAAACACGTACTAATAAAAATACTGCAAGAGACAGGAGTAAAAACGAAAAGCCTAAAATTATTAGTATTCTTCTTACTGCTGGCTTGTCAATCTTGCCTATTGAAGAGGTTTGGAATTCTGATACTATCGTCTATTTTATATTGCTCACCTTACCCTTATGTGGAGGGAATAGAAGCCAGTGTTTTTGTGCTCTAAGGAGGCTGATAGAATGAAACTCTCAGAGGTTGAAATCCCTCACTGCACTCTGGCTTCAGTCAGTTATGCCGTCCCCATGATGCATTGCACCCACCTTGCCTGAGCATACCTGATCTCCAGTGAGGACAGAGTTCTAGTTCTTTTCCTAAGAGTTCTCCTGTCCCGTGTCAAACAGGGGCTATGTGTAGACACCTGCTTCGATGTGTTAAGTAGACTTCTCTTAGACCAGAGCTGATACACACCTGACAGCCGCTGGCAGCTCGCCTATGCTAGGGGAGCCTGGCTTTGCGACAGAGATATGGCACAGCTCTCCCACGTAAGGAGTGCTGAAGAGGTACAAACAGAAGAGAAGAAAAGAGAGGTGATGGGAAGAAGAAATTGTGAAAGAAAACCAAGAGAAGGAGAGGGAAGAAAGAGGAGGCAAAAGTAGATCCCAAAGGGAAGCACGTGGGAATCCAGCAGAGCTCAGCCCTATTCTCATTAGCCGGGGCTCTGAGCGGGACACTCATCTGTCGCCTGACAGAAGCAGGGATAGCAACACTCATGCACAGCATGGTTCACTCTGTCATGTAGCGTTGAGATTTCCTTAAAAAGACCTCCAGATACTGCACTGTCAGAGACCGTGAACTGGGAAAAATGTGGCCTTTCCAGAAAAAAATATTGGGAGTATAGAGGACAGAGTTACAGATCAACAACCCAGGGTCTGGTGGAAGAGAAAAGCGAACCCAGGAGTCAAGTGAAGAAAACAAAACTAAAACATAATAATATAATAATATAATAAACCTCATGAGCCTAGAAGGCAGCTTCAATAATAATCCATTTCGGACCGAGGTGGTTCTGCCCAGGGTCGGTAGTGGCGAACCTATGGCACGTGTGCACCATTGAAAGATGTAAAAGGTTGGCTTAGACCCTTCCTGGACCCCTCAACCACCTCATCCCACCAGATTACTTTGAAGGAAATCTCAGACCTACGTCCATTTCCTCTGTAACACTTCAGTGTGTGGGCGAGGATTCCGCTCAGCAGCACTCCATAGAAACGTCGAGGGAAAGTAAAACTCAGAAAAAAAGTAAAAGTGAAGCCGCTGGAGAAAAATTTGAAAGTCAGGTGAGGAGAGGAAAAAGGAATTAATTCCTAGGAATTACTCTCAAAATTTGGTGACATTTTACTTTTTAAATATGACAGAAGTTTCCATTTCTACTCCTTTTTACTAAAGAAATGGGAGGACAGAAATCAGACAGTTCACAGGGAAAAACAAGACCAATATTGGGGGAAATCTACCCATTCCATATGGTTTAACATGAAAAGCAACATATGTGAGCTGCGCTGGTCCGTGGTGACAACACTTTTTAAAATATATGGGCCATGACCATATTTTTAGAGTTTGTATTTATTTTGCTTCATTCCATGAGATGTAAACTGGGATATTCAGTTATAAAATAGCATTTTATTGCTTCTGGGTAATTCCCCAAGAGAGGAAAATAAAGTTTCTTTCCAAAAAAAGTGATAAATGTTTAATAAAACATCTAGACTTTTCCCCCTTAAAGGTTAGGCATGACTTTAGAATATTTTTATAAGAATGTGATAGCTTCCACCTGAATTTAGCTGATGAATCAGAATCCAGGTATGAGTACTGAAAAAGGAGAAATTCTGTGGCTTCCAAGACAGGATTTACCCTTCTGTAGAGGGAATTGCCCATCAAAGGAGCATTCCGTCATTAGGAAGGTTCATAGACTGCTCCCCCCAAAAGAAACACCCACTCGGAAACTACGCATACGTCAGACTTAGCTCAAATTGTTAGCTACTTACAAGAAAAAGTATGACTGTTTTCTCTTTCACGTGCACCCCAACACATCCACATGCAGTGTCCATAATGCGTTCGCTCTTCAGCTCACAGGTAGCTTTAAACGCAACTCTTTCTCAGGTATGTAAGGAACCGGAAGCAAGTACACAGAAAGTTACTTAGAAAGGATAAACATTTTTAAGCAAAAGAAGAAAAATCCTTACAAGGCCCATTTAGGATTTCACCAAAATTAGACCTTTCTCAGTGAGTTCTGGACCCAGTGACCCGGGATGAGAGAGTTGTGCACCCCACCCTCTCCGTCACCTTCGGGAGTGTGGCTGGCAAAACTGTAGTTGTGAATACCTGTGCCGCAGACACGGGCTCTGTGTTCAAAGTGTGGTCCTTTTCTCCCTTTCTTCTCCCCTTTTATTTGCTATACTGGTGATATGTGCTGCCTCATTTTTATACCTCTGGTTTTCATTAAATAAAAGTCAGGAGTAGAAGGCTGTAAATCTCTTTGTGTTCTGTGCGGCTCTGAGGCAGCCGGTCCCCACCCCAGCCTCAGGACCGCACTGCCAAAGCCACCGTTCCAGCCCCAGGGGACAGAGGCCGGGCAGAGCGGGGAGCAAGGAGGCTTTCTTGCCTAGGGCGCGCACACCAGAGCACACTTTCTCTTTCTCGGGTTTGTTTTCTCAGCTGGTGGTACACGCTCTGCTCCAGGACCACTAGGGCTGGTGGAAAACAGCTTCCTCCAAGATCTAACGGTCCGTTTTCAAGAAGTGGTTTGGAGTTTAAAAGAAGGGAGCTCAGTTAGAGCTCTGTGCCCAGCTCTGCTCTGTTTTTCTCAGTACATGGAAATATGAACTGTGTAAACAGTTCGGATTTCACATTCCACCTGTAGCAAAATCTGCCAAAGGAGACAAGGAAGGCTCTTCAGACTTTTCCCCACCTCTCAAATCTTTTGTGTCTTTTTTTTACTTCTGTTCCCTTCCACTGTTTCTCTAACACACACACACACACACACACACACACACACACAAGCACCCCTGTCCTTATCCCAAGGGAAAAGGCCTTTAACCAACATATATTATCCTTACAACATCCAATGACTCACAGACTTTCCTGCCGGAGACCCCAGCTCAACATAGCAAGTATGACGACTGTAACCCATTGGCGCTCTAGGGAGGGTTTTCCTCCACTTTGCTCTCTCTAACCGGACACCAGTGAAGTTGGCCTTCAAGAACCTAGCTAACAGCTTTTAACAGGGAGCCAAAGAGGACAGACTCAAAGGTGTTTCCTCCTCAGGCAACCTGAGAAGTAACCCATCTCCTTTCCATGAGTGTCCTGCAGAAGACCGGCCTCTTTCCTTTTATCTCAGCTGGAGTGTGGTCCTAGAGCTTAGATGGGCAAAGGGGTCACAGAGCTGGGGTCTGTCACACAGCAGTCACTCAGCCTGGTCCCTCTCATTGAGCAGAGGACAATCAGCATGAAGAGAGAAATGAATGGTTAGAGACAACACAAACTAGCTTTGCAAAGTTCTTAATCCAGGAAAAGACAGAAATGGGTTCCAAATGCCTTCTGGGCCTCCGGTTGTAGCTTCTGTATACAGAGACAAGGGCTTGCTAGCCTTCAGTGTCTCTAGTGAAGAGGTAAAACCTGCCCCATTAACCAGCAACCCAGCCACCCCGGAGCCCAAGGGGATGCAGCCAGCGAGACTGAGATAGGGAGGCCGGACTCCTGCTCCAGGTGGCCTGTGCTCGCCTTGGAGATAGGTGGGGAAGGTGGAAGGCTTTTTGTGCTTTACATTTTCAAGGTTCCTGAAATGACTAAAGGAAAGGGAAGGGAAGGGAAGGGGGGAGCCGACATGAAGGAGGATGGTCGGCCCCACATGTAGCCATAACTCCAGCTTCTAATTTCCAGTTGTCAGGATTCATCTCGCAGAAAAGCGAAAGCTGAAAAGAACGTGTAATCTTCTGGAGAAAGACCCCACAGTATCTCCAGATGTTTTGGGTTATCCTATAGGGAGGGGAGAGACTTAGGTTGAGAGGAGTAAATATGCTCATTCCCCGCAAGGAGGAAGGTCACCAAGTGGGGGACAGCTTCTCCGTCTTTGGAAGTATCGCATTTCGGCAGAAGGAGCCAGAAATAAGATATCATTTGTTAACTTTGCTAATCCATTAAGTAGATGTGGGACAAACCAGCTATTATTTGGAGCTTTCGACTGTGTATCCTCTGACAAGGAAACAATGTCCCGCTGAGTTTAGGTGTGGTGTGCACTAAGGCGACATAAAACTTTCAGCAGCTTTAGACCAAGTTGATTTTTATTTTAGGGACCAGCACATATCTAGTCAGGAGGAGAGAGAAACCACGGCCCTCCAGCCCTTCTTCAGGAAATACAGTGCTAGGAAATTAATGGTTGGCTTAAATGGAGGATGGGGATTTTTATCAAATCTATCCTCAATACAGAGTTTGTATTGTTTGGGGGGTGGGGCGTTCTCCCTAATGAAATAGCTCAGAGTCATGTAAACTTTTTGAACTAAAGGAATACTTGTGCCCCAGTTTCTCATTTTGATTTTTTAAAAATCCAAGGTCTAGCCAGGCATGGTGGCACACGCCTGTCATCCCAGCGCCTGGACAGCTGAGGCAGAAGAATCACCATGAGTCTGAGGCCAGCCCAGGCTCCACAGTGAGACCCTGTCTCATATCAACAGCGACATCCAAGGCCTGGCCGGGGGGTTGGGGAACAGGAGCACACCAGTGAGTGCAGCAGCAGAGCAGGCACTGGACATAGGGCCGGCACTCCCGACCTCGGGCACCCACCAGGGCGGCACCTGTGACTACTGAAGCAGGGTGTGGCTCCGCGACTCCATCTCTGCTCCTTGTCACATCTCGTCTGAGCTTTGGGTTCAGGGGAGCAGCTCTTTCTTTTCTCCAAACACACCTTCCATGTGTAGCTCGAGCACCACGGAGGGTGAGGGCCAGGGTGGGTGCCGAGGTCTGTGCCGGATCCCGAGTGGAAGAGGAGCATGCTTGAAGTTCCTGGAAACCCAAGCCTTCCATCGCACTGTTCTGCATGACTTGCAGGTGATTCACCACGCAGGCCAGCCAGAACCAGCTGCACCATCCTTCCTCATTCCCACGACACAAGACAGGGCATGACAGGCACAGAGGGCAAACTGAAAGCTCGGGTTCAATGGCTCCCTTTCTTTTTGCTTCCTGTTCCCCTGACAGTGACCCGCTGACTAGGAAGTGAGAGGCTGACAAGAGAGACAAGCTGACGGATGGAGTGAATTGGAGGCTAAACCGCAATCAAGAAGCCAGGGGTGGGCCTGGGGACCTTGGAGGTATAGCCAGCTTTGGGCACTACCACACTGGGTGTCACCAGCTCCTCCTCCCAGAGGGCCCCTGATGGGCAAGTGGGCCCTCGCCTGGCTGATGTCCATCCCTTCTTCTGTAACCAGCACTTCATTTTTCCTGTGGGACCCACCCTGCTCCAGGCTCGGCCTCTGATGGTTGGCGGAGTGCCCAGCTCCTGAGGGGTGCAGCACACAGGCTGAGGCTGTCAAAGCATTCCACCTGCCTGGCCTTAGAGATGAGCTCAGGGGTGAGTTCACGGGCTGGATCGGATCAAAGAGGCTCTACTGGGGGAAGTCTGGTGGAGAAAATCTTTCTCTTTCTGCTGGACTTGCCAACCATAAAGGTAACATGAGCTCAGCGCTCCAGTGGTCCCACATGAGCTCAAAGCAGGGTAGAGGGCAGAGCCCAGATACTGAGGGCAGAGGTCAAATCTAAATGGTAGCACCAAAACTGTCTATAATTCGGATGTGTCCCCCAAAATTGCACGTGTTGGTAACTTAATTCCAGAGTTAATCCCAAATTCACATGTGATGGTTCTTGGAGATGGGGCCTTTGGGAGGTCACTGGAATTAGGTGAGGTCATGAGGTTGTGACCCCATTATGAAATCAGTGGCTTTCTGAGAAGAAGAGAGACCTGGGCTACCATGTTTGCTGCCTCACCATGTGACACCCTCCGCCATGTTGTAATGCTGCAAGGAGACTCCCACTAGGTGGAAGAGTCCTGCTCTTAGGCTTTCTAGCCTCCAGAACTGTGCGTCAAGTAAACTTTTATTCAAGAATAATTTATAAATGACTTGGCCTTGGGTATTTTGTTATGGCAACGGAAAATAGGCAAGACAAAAACCTGTGGATTCAGTTGTCACCAAGGTCAAATACAATGCTATCCATTATATTCCATTTTTCTTATATCTATACTTATACTTCTGCCACATCATCAAAATAGTACAAGGTTCATAGTACCCACATCTGTACATATCTATGGGAAAGAACAGAAGAACTCTGAAGCAATTGCAAGTTTTGTCAAAAGAGTACAGAACATTCAGTCTGATTCTCCCCATCATTAGCATAGATGCATTTCTTCCAAGGCCCCATGTAGCCTCTCACTCATGAGTTCTCACTTACTGGAGAAGACACGGTGCAGTGGTTGCCTCTGGTCTGATCACTGCTTTGAATCAAGAATGAACCATGCAATGACTGTGGGTATAAGGCCAGAGAGAGACCACCTAACAGCCTGGGAGAAAAGACAGCACTCAAAGACAGCACTCAAAGGCAGTTTGCCAGATGAGGGAAAGGAAACAAGAGAAGGTGTTGGGAAGGAGAGGAAGATGAAGAGAACCACTTCAGGAATGTTACATTGTGAGTTGTTTGCAGAACATCTGACTGGTGGGGTCCGGTTGGGATTACATATGCACTTGTCAAGGGAAGCATGGGAATACAAGTTGGAGATATTTGGAGTCAATGATATTTGGGCATTGGAGGGGTAGGGAAGGAACATTCAGCAAAAGTTTGTGAACCAGTGGATGACTAGTCAGAGAAGAGGCTTAGAGAAAAATGAATATACCACAGACAGTCCCTGCAGGACAGGAACATTTACAGGGCTGGGCCAAGGAGGGGGAACCAAGAAGGAAAATGGCACAGAGAGAAGAGAAACCAGTAGGAAATATCACCAAAACTAAACAAGAGAGTTTTTCCAAAAATGAAAGCCATTGGCAAAACCAAATGCCAGAGAGAGGTCAAAAAGTGGAAAAGCTGTGAAATAGCCCAAGGATGTGGTGGCATTCTGGAGAGCTTCTGTTCTCAGTGTGACAGTGGCATAAATTCCACAGGACACACTGAGTTTCCTCGTCCCACAGGTGTCTCTGCCTCTGCTCTCAGTACACTTGATAGCAGCACTCAATACACTGCAGGGAAATGATTCCTTCTGACATTTTTCTTTGGTTTTAAACTATTAGCTTCTCCAGGCCAGGGACTCTGTATTGTTCAGCTTTTTCTTTCAAGCTATTCAATTTAGGTGCAATTTACATCTAGAAAATTGTAACGTAATTATACAGCTCAATTGATTTTTACATAACCCCCACCTAGATCCATATATACGTTTCTAAACCCAGACTCCTACCCCTCAACCCTTCCCGGCCCTATTATGAACATCAAACGTTTAGCTACTTGCGGGACACTTCAGTGGCTGTGTCCAGTTAGCGTGCACCTATGCAACTCTTAATACAGTGGCGCCTCGGTTCACTGACTTGATTCTTTCCACAGTTCTCATCACAAACTGAGTTGGACGAGAACAGAATCAAATTCAACGGCTACGTTCCATGTTGATCTTATGAGGAAATTTGATTCAGTTCTCATCCGGTATGGTTTGTGACCAGAGTCGTGGAGAGAGTTGAGTTCATGAACCAAGGTACCACTGTATAAGGATGAAAATATAAATAGGATATATCAAACTTGAGTCCATGATGATTAGGTACTAAGGAAAGAATTAATTTATCACCATGGATTGGTTTTGCCTAGTTTTGCACTTAATATAAATGGAACCATAGGGCCTATTTCCTTGGAAATGTCAGCTTTCATTCAAGATGGTGTACAGATTGTTGCATATAACACAATCTCTTCCTTTACATTGCCGTATATTACACGAATATACCACAGTTTATATGTCCTTTCTTCTGTAGCTGGACTTTTGAGAGTTTGTTTCCAGGTTATGGATGTAAAGATCAAGGCTCTAATGAGCAGTCTGGTGCACATCTTTTAGTGGATACAGAACTCATTTTGGAGGTCTAAGCTTAGGAATGTGATCCTTGGATATGCCTTTGATCCTTCATTCTTGGCATTTCTCCCCTCATCCTGTAAGTAGGGTCAGTAGACTACATGAGTAATAAGTACAGACTGCCCTTGCTATCATAAAAATTTTTCAACAAATCTCTTTTAGAAAGTTACATTAATGCTACTCTGTAAGATCTTTTCTTTTTAATTTCTTATTAGCACACGTTTGCAGTACGTAATGATTATGCTCCTCATGGGGAGTTGTTATGCGTACTTAATACATTTCATGGCATCATCAATACATATTTTTGGGTCAATTCCTGAGTAAGGGTATCAAAATCTAAAGAGCAGCCTGTAAGTTCAATTAGAGTTAAACAAAACCCCTCTCTTTAAATAAGTCATAATACAAGCTCAATTAGTTGAAATACACATAACTACACAAAATTTTATTAAATGAGGCAAACAGGCTTTGTAATGAATAAGACAAAATATTAAAAATTTGGTTTCTGGGGCCAAGGATATAGCTCAACGGCACAGTGCTTGCCTGGCAAGTGCAAGGTCCTGAGTTCGATTCCCGGTAACAAAAAAAATTTCTTTTTGGTTTCAAGTAGGACTTGGGAAGAGGGATCTGCAGTTTTGCCAAGGGAAGGGATGAGACACATATTTCACCCCAGGCTGGAAGAAAGTCTGTGTTAATGTAACTATTTTTGCACATAGAAAAAAAAGTTTGGGCAGGGACCTCAACAAATGTCCCAAAAATAACATAACAAGAAAATCAACCCACCAATCAAAAGACCACATTTTTGTTTTTCGTGTGAGTACCTGCTTTGGTTTTCACTGGTTAGAAGAAGTGAATAGCATTGGAAAGCCAAGAAATCATGACAAATCAGCTTTTATCACGTGGAGAGCTATGCTTGGACGATGCCAGGGTTTGAAGTTGCTGCCGCTTCCTCCTCATCCTCCGCTCCTTGCATGGGTAGAGTCTGACCACAAGCTTGGCCTGAGTTTGTGAGAAAAGAGGCAAAATCTTACCTGAAAGAAAGGATAAAAGGAGCTGGGAGACAACTGACTTCTGGTTTGGACCCAAGCCTTTTTCTTCATTCCATCTCCCTCCTTCTCCCACCCCCTGCCCAGCCCAGCGCCCTAAGGCAGGGCTCAAGTCCAAACTCGAAGCCACTAGGATTTAGTGCTGTTTTTGTAGGTCTCCTCCAGCCCTATTGGAATCTTTCCAAGAGGGAAGTGACCCCCTGCCCATCTAGCTTAAAATATCAATACAAAATGATTAGAGAAGTAATTTAGGCAGAGAGCACTGGTGGGGTGAACTCAAGGCTATTCATCTTCCATGGCTGACAAACATGGTTAAGAAGTAGAGGCCAAGTTAAACAAGAGATGAACACAAAGGAAAGACAGGACTTTGGGGACTGCGTCTGTCCCAGAGAAGGCAGATGGATGAATGTCCTCTTAATATCCAACTCCTCTCAAGAACTCAATTGTCAGCCTCAATACAAGGACACAGTCATCAGCTCCATGACCTCGCTTTAATATCTGGAAGTTTCAACAGAAAATGACTTCAAAAAGGAACCTGGCATTGTTTCCACCTGTGGCACAAGGGTCTGCAGAACTAGCAAAGGTGAGGCAGACAAGGGAAGTGCGAGGTCTCCTTGCCAGTGTTCCTCTGGTACCTGAATCTGGACCATTCAGAAATCACAGCGATTTTGCACAGAGGCACCCGGCTGCTGAGTTTACAGCTCCGGGGACACCACTTACACTGGGTCCCCCTGGCAAACAGAACAGAAATGAACATTGTCATTGTGATTGTATTTCCTTGTTGGGCGGTGACCAACCATTCTGAAATATCCAGGACACTGTCAGATGTTAAATTGTTTGAGTATAAATGTACAGTGTAAGCAAAGATGGAGGCCGGGAGGGGAAGGCAGCTGCAGAAGCTGTGAGAACCAACCCCATCTCCAAAGAACACTCAGCCCCCTCAGAGAGTCATAGCTAACACATTCTTGCCACCGTCCTCCCTTCTCTGTGAACACAGAATTCCACACAGTCAATGCGCTATGGTTTGGTTCTTGACTAGAAATTCTTAGAAAATGTAGCTCCAACCAAATTCCCCAAGGAAAAGCATACGACAGGGCCTGCCTTCATGGGGTACAAGCTCTGTAGGGCAGAGTCTTCGTCTCCTTTGTTCTTTTCTGTTCTCCAAACACCTAGAATAGTTCATGCACACCATAGGTGCTAAATAATGTCAAATGGATACATTCGTGAAGCCAACACTCTTGGACCGACTGAGCCAACTCTTCCTAAGGTTGTGTTTGTGTGCTGGTCAAAATGTAGATTGAGCCTCACCAGAATTAAGAATGAGGGTGGGAAGTCTGCACTTTTAACAAGCTCTCCAATCAACATATACCCATGAGCAGTGTAAACTACGTTTCTTAGACTTTAAGGTCGTGGTTTTCAAATTTAGTTTTAGCTCTTGAACTTTTTCTTCAAATGTCAGTCTACAATTTCCTAATAGATAAACCCAAAGAAACTGATTTAAACAGACAGAGAGTGGGACAGTACAGGTCTTTAGAAACCTTGTCTCCTTGTAGTGGCCTTTGAAAGGATGCAGCTGCCCTCCCCACAGCTTGGCACATGAAGTGTAAAACTCAGGGCCTATCAGTTTCAAGGACATTTTTATTAACATTAACCTTTGATTAGTTATACTTCTCATTGCATCAGACCTCACTAACATTCAAAATGCCTCCACCTGGATGATGCTGAAATATAAACTCCCATCTGTAAGCACAACTTTCCTCCTCCGCTGGGCCATTCCCACTGCCACCCAACCTGAGCATGACTCCTGCTGAGCTCACTGCCTTTTCCTCTGCTGAGGTTACTGCCTTCTGTATTCTGCATCTGTGTTAGCTTTGTATCACTGTGACAAATATTTGAGAAGACATCTTAAAGGAGGAAAGGTTACTTTGGCTCACGGTTTCAGAAGTTTCAATCCATGGTCAGCCGCTTCATTGCTTTAGACCTGTAGTGAGGCAGAACATCACTGTGGAAGGTTGTGGTGGAAGAAAGCTGCTCACCTCATGGCAGCCAGGAAGGGAGCGAGCCAGAGAAGAAGGGGCTGGGGACAAGATATAGTCCCCAAGGTCACTACCCCATGATGCACTCCAGTCAACTAGGCATTAGCTCCTAGGCCACTATCTCCCATGAATGCCATCAGATTACAAATCCATCAGTGGATTAATCCACCAATGAAGTTAGAGTCTTCATGATCCAATCACCTTCCCAAACCTCCACCTGTGAATACATGAGCCTTTCAGGGGCCATTTTAGATAGAAACCATAATAGGCTATATTTTCAACAGCTTCCCATACCTCCTGCCACATAGAACTTCTGCTGCCCTGGCCTCTGCTAATTTTAGCCCTTGATCACCCTGATTATCTGTCTTCTCTAGTCCTCTTCCTGTACTTCCCAATATTGCTAAATAAACCACCACAGTCACACTCATTGCAAATTCACGTGTTTGAGACTTAATTGGAACCGTGGTCCTGCACAAGAATGCACTCCATCGCTGTGGTTCAGTCCCACTTTCCTTCCCTTCCCCACAAAGGCCACATCCAATTTATCATCTTCAAGGCAACAGCTCCCTTACGGGGAACACAGATACAGATGCCATCTGCACATGCTTTTCAACTGCCCTCCACTCTTCCACTAATACTCACATGCTTATGGTTGCCTTTCCAGAAAAGATGTCTTCTTCACCCCCTTCTAAGATAATTCTCTTCCATACCCCTTCTTCCATCTCCTCCTTCCTCACCTGGGATGTCCCATCTACTGTACCTTCTTCCTCTTTCTTTGCACTATTCCTACTCTTCAGCCAGGAAAAGAATACATATAAGGAAAATACAATAAATGCCCTATTGACCTTGAGCTCCCTCAAGACACTTGCTGTCTCATCTGCTCCCTCACCTCCAAACTTTATGAAAATGTTCTCAATGGCTATCACTATATTCTCACCCTCTGTTTACACTTCAGCCAAGGCAGGCTAATGTTTGCCCCTTATCCTCTCTCAACAGTGACAACCCTCACAGTGAGAATCCACGACGTGCTCCTCACCAACAGACAGGGGATGGAACATCGCTCTCAAGACTACAACAACGTATTCTTGCTGATTGACTCTAGGTCTTGCCGTCTTCATTCACTTCGAATGAAGAATAAAGAGTTTTGACAATAACCTAAGGGAGCTTGGAAATGGATTCTCCTTCAGCCGAGTCTCCAGTTGAGAACACAGACCAGCAAAAACCTTGATTGCTGTCACGCGAGACCTGAGCAGAGGGCCTGCCTGAGCTGTGTGCAGCCACCTGGCCCATGGAAACCATGAGATAATAAGGTGCTGTTTGAAGCTCCTACCCTGTGGCACTTTGTATGCAGTCATAGAAAACACACCAGAACACGTGACTTCTGGGCTCAAATCCTCCAATTGCCCTTGTCTCATTCCACCACGGACTCTGCACTGCTCTTTATGCTGTTCCTCATATACCCACATGCACTTCTGCCCCAGGGACACTGCGCATGGTTTCCTCTGCCTAGAGCTCTCCACCTCCAGATCCTCACAGCAGGCTCACTCCTCGACTTCCCTTAGGACTTTACTCAAGAGTCAGCACCTTGCACGCAGCTCCCCCATCCACACCCCACCTCCAGGTCCTATCCATAACTGAAATAATTACATTAGTTTATTCACTGTTGATTTCCTGTTCTAGAACGTATGCTCTTTGGGAACAGAAACGCTATGGGTTTTATCTAAGGATGGTGCCTTGGACATTGCCTGACACTCGGTGCTTGTAGTATTTGTTGAGTTAGTGGATAAATTATTCTACTCACCTACCTGAGGCATTCCACACTGTTGATGGCATCCTGGAAGATTCCCCCATGTATTTTCCTTCTCCAGGTTCTCTTCTTACTTCTTTGAATAACTGTCAACCCCAGTAAGTTTTGCCAACCACTTCCTTCAAAACACCCATGGAAGTTCTATGAACTGTAGACCTTGGACTGTGAGTGGACAAATGACCCTAAGCGGGACCTAGAATTCTCTCCCAGGGATATGAAATACTCAGCTGATGGATCTTAACCACCTCCCTATGTTGTCCTGCCAGGTAACTCATTTTTGTGTAGTTTTCAGTAAGAAATACTTTGTTATTTCTATGCCTTCTTAACATCACCTATGCAATTGACAGGAAAGGATGAAGTCCTATACTCATATCTTGACTCACATCTGGGAATTTTGTAACATACAAGTTGTACGAAGGTCTATCGCTACACGTGTGCAGCACTCTGGGGGGACAGGCCAGGCTCGGGTGAGACTGGGGACCAGGTGATCTCACTGAGATGGCAGATGTGAGGCAGCAGATGCTGTGTGACATGTCAGAGGTGATAATGTTGCACCATAGCAAGTTTATAGGTGTGTATTTTTTACACTGATAATAAAATTATGAGCAATAGCCAAGGCACTAAATATTTTCTGTGCAAATGAAAATTTTGTTAGCTCTGTATAAAATTGCAAACTGGGGTAGGTACATTTGCAACTGCCAACTCTAACCCTAGATTTCTGATGGGTGTTATTAAAATACCCAGTGGCTTTGAATATTGTTTTAGTATGAATTGCAAATATGAACTTATAAAATAGGAAATGCTAATACATGAGGAAGGAGCGAACTATGGTATTCCAGCTTAGCCTCTTGAATGGAAGCAGCCTGACTGTCTTCCACCTTCTGGATTAGTACAAGGCAAAGCCATTCTGCAGGGAAAGAAACAGGCTCTGGAGAGGAAAAAGATGGCGGATGAGTAACAAGCAGGCAGCGAAACTCTCTCTAAAAGTTACCGTTGGAACACAGGAATATAGCAACCGGGAAAGCGCAGGAGGGGGGGGAGATGCCTCCCCGGAACCCAGGAAAGTTCTGAAGCACAGTCTGGGACCCCCGGCACCAGTGAAGGGTGATTTCCAACAAAGAAGAAGGAGCAGACCATGCGCGCACACCTTCTACCATCCCAGGAATCGCAGCACGACAGAAGCTTAATTCTACGGACACACGGTGACAGCTGGCGCCCAGGGAGCCCCCACGGAGGATCCCGAGACAGTGGCGAGGCGGGGGAGCGGCGGAGAACTGCGCTGGCCGGCGGTGAGTGTCTCTCAGCCACAGCTGCCCCGTGCCAGAGAGCGACGGGCCGGGCGCCATTGTGGGGGGTGTGGCGAAACTCAGAGTGGCGCGAAAGAAAAACAGCGCTGGACACTCGTGCTCCGGACAGGGCAGCGCGGGGCCTCTCAGGCCCACGAAAGTGTGCTGAGGTCAGCAGGCGAACGAGACTGGTCTCTCAGCCACACCTGTCCCGCGCCAGAGAGCGACTAGCCCGGCGCCATTGTGGGGGGCGTGGTGAGAATCAGAGCAGCGGGAAACCAGTGCAGGGAACCCGCGCTCCAGACAGCGCGCTGCGCCTCTCAGGCCCAGGGATAGTGAAAGGGCACTGAGAGAGGCAGGCGAGCTAGACTGGTCTCTGCCTGAAAGTACGCGCATCTGCTCACCGCCCGCCAGAGGGCCGCTCCTGGCTTACTGGGACGGACCTGCACGGAACAGGACTCTGTCACCACACGGTGCCTGCCTACAGCAGAGTCAACACCTGGAACTGCTTCTTTTTATTTATTTATTTATTTTTATTATTTTTATTTTTTTCTCACTCATTTGTTTTTTTGTTCTGGCGAAGGGATTTTTTTTTTTTGGTGGGGTTTTATTTTTGTTTTGTCTGTTTTATTGTTTTTATCTTCATTTTTGTTTCTGTATGTGTATTTGCTCTTTCCTTCATTATTCTCTCTGGTTTTTTATATGAGTGTAAACAGCGCCTCTAACTTCTTTGTGATTGTGGTTGTGATCTGTTCTTCCTTTTATCCCTTCCTTCTCTTTTTACCACCAGTCCTCTGCACCAGTGTCCCAATTTTAGTGGGATCCCTCTTGGTCCTCTAACCTTACATCTAATTCCTTCCTATTCTCCCAACACTCTATTTCCTCCTTAACTCATTTTAAATTTAAACTCCTCAGGGAAAAATTGACATACATAGGACTTGTATACTGCATATAATTTTTCTGGTGTGTTTTAGATTTTGTTATATAACCGCAACTCTATACAGCTAAAAGTGGTAAATAACTGGTTAGCTCAGTCTGTCATTTTCTAGGCTGTGTTTGATGCTTTAGTTAACATTATAGCCAAATGTGAAATAATTATTCTAAACATCTTTCCTTCCTGATATTTCGTGATTGAGATTGACTAAGGGACACAGAAAATACAGTGGCACAGTACCAAAGAATCAAGGACTGGGCCAAACAGGTAGCAACTTCGCATACCCAACGAATTGAAGAGGTAGGATCTGGCAGAAAGCTCAAAACCCAAAAGCAAGCTCCACTTGGAAGATACTGCAGAGAAGTAGTCATCTTCTAAAGATCTTAAACACTAGCAATAAAGTAACCTACCATAGGTAATTTGCAAACATCACCCCAGGAATTAAAGAAAGAAAAAATGAGACGACACTTAAACAAGATGCAACCCCACACATCCAATCCACCAAAGGCAAACCTAGGGGGCAACGAGGTGGGAAAATCCGAAAGCCACCCACCTGGCCTATCTGAAGTGGTAACAACAAAGCAACTGAATGAGACTCTGGAAAAAATTAAAACAGAAATAATCTCACAGATAACTGCAGAGATAATGTCCACAATAAAGACCATGTTTAAGGACACTATAGCTGATACAGACAAAAAAATAGATGAGCTTAAGAAAACTATAGAAACCATGAATGCTCAGCATAGGAAAGAAATGGAATCCATAAGGCAGATTCAAGCAGATATCCAAGAGAACAAAAATTCCATTGAAAGTATTTGTAGCAGATTAAGCCAATGTGAGGACAGGATCTCAGATATAGAAGACAGGCTTGCAATTAGTGATCATGAAAAGGAAGAATTCTTAAAAACAGCAAGGGACCATGAAAAATCAATTCAGCAGCTGCTAGATGACTCAAAGATAAACAACTTAAGAATAATTGGAATAAATGAAAAAGCAGGAGATAGCATCAATGACATTAAAACCTTGTTCAAAGACATAATCAGGGAGAACTTTCCTGGAAGAGAAAGGGAATTTGACGCCCCTATAAGTGAAGCTTTTAGAACACCAACTAGACATGATCAAAAAAAAACTTCAGCCAGACATATTATAGTCAAGATCCCAGAAATTCAACAGAAGGGCAGAATCTTAAAAGCTGTTAGGGAGAAGAGACAAATCACCTATAAAGGAAAACCCATCAGAATCACAGCTGACTTTTCAGCACAAACCCTCAATTCAAGAAGAGCTTGGAATGATGTATTTCAAGCTCTAAAGGAAAATAATTTTCAACCCAGAATGATGTACCCTGCAAAACTATCTTTCAAAATTGATGGAGAAATAAAATACTTTCATGACAAAGAACATCTGAGAAAATTTATGACCACCAAACCAGCACTCCAAAATGTTCTGAAGGACATTCTAGAAAGAGATAGGAACCCCAACAGAAGGAATCCACCAGGCAGGGCAGATAACTAAATAGCAGGAAAGGGGAAAAACAAAGAGTGGGAACCAACAACAGGAAAATATCATGACAAGTATAAGTCAATACATATCAGTTTTAACCATCAATGTCAACGGTCTCAATTCACCAATCAAAAGGCACAGACTGGCGAAATGGATCAAGAAGCAAGATCCAACAATATGCTGTGTACAAGAAACATATTTAATTCAGAAAGAAATTCATAGACTGAAAGTCAAAGGATGGAAAACAATACTCCATGCCACAGGAACCCAGAAAAAAGCAGGGGTAGCTATTCTTTTTGCAGACAAAGTGAACTTCAAGCCAAGAAGGATTCAGAGAGATAAAGACGGTCATTACATCCTTGTAAAGGGAAAAATCCAAGAGGAAGAGATAATGATCATAAATATATATGTGTCAAATACCAATGCACCCAGCTATATAAAACAAGTACTAAAGGACATGAAAAATCAAATAAGCACTAATACAATTATATTGGGAGATCTCAATACTCCACTGTCACAAAAAGACAGATCAACTGGACAGAAAATCAATAATGAAATAGTAGAACTGAACCAAACTTTTGAACAAATGGACTTAGTAGATGTCTACAGAGTGTTCCATCCCACAACATCAGAATACACATTTTTCTCAGCTGCACATGGGACGTTCTCCAAAATAGACCACATACTAGCTCATAAATCCTGCTTAAGTAAATGCAAAGGAATTGAAATTATCCCATGCATATTATCAGACCATAGTGCAATGAAATTGGAAATCAATGGCAAAAGATCTCACAAAAACTCCCTAAACACATGGAAATTAAACAGCACCCTCCTGAACAACCAATGGGTCACAGATGAAATTAAAGAAGAAATTAGACACTTTCTACAACTGAATGATAATGACAGTACAACATACCGGAACTTATGGGATACAATGAAAGCAGTCCTAAGAGGGAACTTTATAGGATTAAATACTTATATCAGGAAAATAGAGCAAGCGCAAATAAACAACTTAAGGGTGAACCTCGAGCTTCTAGAAAAAGAAGAGCAGGTTAAGCCAAAAGCCCGTACAAGGGAGGAAATTATAAAGATCAGAGCAGAAATTAACGTATTGGAGACTAAAAAAACAATACAAAGAATCAATGAAGCAAAAAGTTGGTTCTTTGAAAGAATAAATAAGATTGACAAACCCTTATCCAACCTTATTAAAAAAAGAAAAGAAAAGACTCAAATCCATGCAATTGAAAATGAAAAGGGTGATATCACGACGGACCCTGCAGAAATCCAGAAGATCATCTATACCTATTTTGAAAATTTATATTCTACTAAGATGGAAAATGCAGAAGAAATGGACAGATTCCTAGATTCCTATGAATTACCAAAGCTGAATCAAGAAGATTTAAAAATCCTAAATAAACCAATATCAACCAATGAAATTAAAGATGTAATTAAAAACCTCCCAACAAAGAAAAGCCCAGGCCCTGATGGATTCACTGCCGAATTCTACAAGAAATTTAGAGAAGACCTAATGCCCCTACTTCTCAAACTCTTCAATGAAATTGAAAGGGAAGCAATACTCCCAAATTCATTCCTGGAAGCAAGCATTACCCTGATACCAAAACCAGAGAAGGACCCAATTAAGAAAGAGAACTACAGGCCAATCTCCCTAATGAACATAGATGCAAAAATCCTTAATAAGATACTGGCAAACAGAATCCAACAAATCATCAAGAAGATTATACACCATGACCAAGTTGGATTCATCCCAGGGATGCAGGGATGGTTCAACATACGTAAATCAATAAATGTAATACAGCATATTAACAGAACCAAAGACAAAAATCACATGATCATCTCAATAGATGCAGAAAAAGCTTTTGACAAAGTCCAGCACCTTTTCATGATAAAAACCCTACAGAAAATTGGAATAGAGGGTCTTTATCTCAATCTGGTAAAAGCTATCTATGACAAACCAACAGCCAATATTATACTAAATGGCCAAAAACTGAAAGCCTTCCCTCTAAAATCAGGAAGAAGATAAGGATGTCCACTGTCCCCACTCTTATTCAACATAGTTCTGGAAACTTTAGCCAGAGCAATTAGACAAGAGAAAGAAATAAAAGGAATAATGATTGGAAAGGAAGAAGTTAAATTATTATTATTTGCAGATGACATGATACTCTACATAGAAGACCCCAAAAACTCCACTAAAAAACGGCTAGATTTAATAAGCAAATTCAGTAGTGTAGCTGGATACAAAGTCAATACTCAAAAGTCAATAGCCTTCCTGTACACAAATAACAAACTTACTGAAAGAGAAATTAGGGAAACAATACCTTTCACAATAACATCCAAAAAAATGAAATACCTAGGAATCAACCTCACAAGGGATGTAAAAGACCTCTATACTGAAAACTACAGTACTCTGAAAAAGGAGATTGAAGAGGATATCAGAAAATGGAAAGATATCCCTTGCTCCTGGATAGGAAGAACCAATATAGTGAAAATGGCCATACTTCCAAAATTGTTATACAGATTTAATGCAATTCCAATCAAAATTCCAACAGCATATCTCACAGAATTAGAGAAAACAATCCTGAAATTCATTTGGAATCAGAAGAGACCTAGAATAGCAAAGGCAATTCTGGGCAACAAAGGCAAGGCAGGGGGCATCACAATCCCCGACTTGAAATTATACTATAAAGCTACTGTGATAAAAACAGTGTGGTACTGGCAAAAAAACAGACCTGAAGATCAATGGAACAGATTAGAAGATGCTGAAACAACCCCAGACATACTAAGCCACCTTATCTTTGACAAAGGTGCCAAACACATTCGCTGGAAGAAAGATAGCCTCTTTAATAAATGGTGCTGGAAAAACTGGCTCTACACATGCCGAAGATTAAAACTAGACCCATATCTTTCACCATGCACTAAACTAAATTCAAAATGGATCAGAGATCTAAATATTAAAACAGAAACATTAAATCTGCTGGAAGGTAGGATAGGTAAAACCCTTGGAGACATTGGTGTAGGCAAAGACTTTATGAATAAAAACTCAACCGCATGGGAACTATCCCAAAGAATCAATAACTGGGATCTCATCTTATTAAAAAGCTTTTGCACAGCAAGAGAAACCACCAACAGAGTGAAGAGACAACCCACAATGTGGGAAAAAATGTTTGCCAGCTGTTCCTCAGACAAAGGATTACTATCGAGAACATATAAAGAACTCAAAAAAAATCAGACCTCCCAAATTTAAAGACCCACTCCAAAAATGGGCATCTGAGATGAATACATATTTCTCAGATGAAGAAATACTAATGGCAAATAAATATACAAAAAAATGTGCAACATCACTAGTCATTCGAGAGATGCAAATTAAAACAACACTGAGATACCATCTCACCCCAGAAAGAATGGCTACTATAAAGAAATCAACTAATAACAAATGCTGGAGGGGCTGTGGGGAAAAAGGAACCCTTCTTCACTGTTGGTGGGAGTGTCGACTGGTACAGCCACTGTGGAAGTCAGTGTGGAGATTCCTCAAAAAACTAGGGTTGGAGGTCCCATTTGACCCAGCTATTCCCCTTCTGGGCATCTTCCCAGAAGAATTAAAAACATCGTACCACAGCGATATATGTGCACCCATGTTTATAGCAGCACAATTTGTAATAGCCAGATCTTGGAAACAACCCAAACGCCCATCAACTGAGGAATGGATAAGAAAGATGTGGTATTTTTATACAATGGAGTACTATTCAGCCATAAAGAAGGATAAACTGGAGACTTTTATAGGTAAATGGATGCAACTCGAGAAAATACTCATAAGTGAAATAAACCAGAAGCACATGTGTAAGCATCGTATTGTCTCTCTAGTATGAGAAACTGAAAGAGTAAATAAGATCCAAAATGTACAATAGACATGGTGAATCAAAAAGAAACTGGTCAAAAGGAAAGAGAGACTGGAATAGGGAAAAGAAAGAAGGGAAAGGGAAAAAAATTGTATATATATATAAATGGTTAAGATAGATACACTACCAATTTTACTTAGTTCATTGAAGAGTAAGGTTTGTGCCAATAATGTTTGGACAATTGAATGCTAATGTCTGGTATCCTGAATAACTTACTTAAAGATAGTAATACGTAATGTATTAACCATTGTTACCCTCCTATTATGTTGTTTTGGAAATTTGTTCTTCTTTTGATTTGTTTTGTTTTTTCTTCTCTTTAAAATAAAAAAAAAAAAAAAAAAAAAAGAAAGAAACAGGCTCTGCAGAAAAGGGGAGGAGAGGCTCCAGGTTCCTGGTGCTAGTTTTTGCCAAGTCTTGGCTGCATTCTTGTTCTTCATGTCTATGTGATACGCTGGGCCTTATATCAAAGTGCTCTCCTTTCAGTCAGTGCAGCTGCACTTTGTTTCTTCTACTACACATTTTACCACATCTTAGTTTGCTTGAGACAGTTCCAGTGTGAAGACAATGGGTCCCTTTCACTCCCTAACTAAAGTGTCCAGTTTACATGAGGAATTGTATGATTATCCCACTTATGACTAAAGAATCCCAGCCTGTATACGAACCACTCTTCCTTCTACATTAACAGAAATTTCTCCTTGGACTCTTCAAGGACAATATGGATGACCACAAGCGTGTGTGTGTGTGTGTATGTATGTGTGTGTGTGTGCGTGTGTGTGTGAAGATTTTCTTCATATACTTCAACCAAAGGAACACCCTGCAACAGACTAAAGGCAAAGAAGGTATTAGAATCCAACACTCTTCTATGAAGCCAAATCTTAAGCAGATTTGCAAGAAACACCACTCTAGTTACTAAGACTTTTGTTTCAAACCACTTAACCATTTTTCATTAAACTAAGTCACTTATGTCAACATGCAATAGGCTTATTTTTGTAGGAATTGATGAATATTGTTTTTATATGAATTAAATATTTTTAAATTAGCTCAGTTTTAATCTACAATATGGCAAATATCTGTAGGTATGCGCCACATAAAGACAGGCTCTTGGGTCCTCAATAGTGCTTAAGAGTGAAAAAGAGCACTGAGACCAAAGAGTTTAAGAACTCCTCATCTCTGCCATTGTGTTACAAGAGAAAAGGCATTTAATCTGCCTTTGAAAATTTAGAAATTTAATTAATAGATCAAATTCAGACATCCCTATTCTGGGTTCTGAGGTCTGAAATCTGTTTAACCATTTGGCTGTAATAGAAGGGCCAGCTGGGCCGCTGCCCCTCGGAACCCTTGAGGGAGATGCTGTTTCTGGCTCCTCCAGGTTCCTTTGGCTGCTCCGTTCCTCAGCTCATGACTGTAACCCTCTTTCTCGGTTGCATCTTCAAATGGCCTTCTCCTCTTCCGTCTGTGAGGTCTCCCTCCACTGCTCGCTTGTAAGGGCCGTGATTGGATACCATTTTTTACTTCATAGGTCGATTCTATTCGTGTACATTACAGTCTCTGAATCTTCTCTGGTGAAGTCCATACACTGTCAATAAGAATGCTTGATTTGTTCACAATGCACTTCCTGGTTGTTTTTCTTCTCTTCACGCCATCCTCAACCTTTATTAGAGAACGAGCCTCAGACTTCGTGTCTGCTAGGCAAGCATTCTAACACTGAGCTAAACCTGTAGCCCTTTTTATTTTATTTTGAGACAGGGTCTCACTAAGTTACTCAGGCTGGCCTCAAACTTGCAATCCTCCCACCTCAGCTACCGTAGTACCTGGGATTACAGGCATGAGCCACCATGCCCAGTTCTAGTCTTTTCTTGATCTGTAATAAAAAGTAAGGGTCCAAGAGTGGAACCCATCTACCTAGGTTTGCATCTTACCTCCATCATTTCTAACTTACGTGCCTTCAGGAAAGTTAGTTGTACTTATGTTCTTTAGTTTCCTCACCCATATAATGGGAACGATTAACACTAGTACCTGCCACTTAGGATTGTCATGAGGAATAAATGAGTCCATCCCTGTAAAGCATTTACAGTAAGGATCACATAAATATTAGTTGTTGTTATTATTATTATAGAACAAGGTTACTGAGAAAACATTGGTTATGACTTACTGATTTAGTCACTGAAATTAGGATTGAAACCCTCAATAGGGTTGATACGGATGAATCACTTTAGCTGCTAAGTAAGTCACAAGACACTAGGTCCTGCATATCTGCTGTGGTTTGAATAAGGTTGGTCCCTGTTTTGGTTTAGATCTAAAATGTCTCCCCAAAGACTCATGTGCTTGGAAGGTGATTGGATCAGAGTGCTGTACTCATCACTGGGTTCACCCATTAATCCTTCTTCAGGACCTAATCACCTTTTAGATTAGGTGATTAATCTCCTCCCAACATTGCCACAATGGCCATCCAACTACAACACATATTTTAGAGGGGACTCTAGTAGTTCCTTTGCTGTCACAGGGACAAAATACCCGCATCCACAATTTATAGGAGGAGAGGTTTATTTGGCTCATGGTTTTAGAGGAATTAGTCCATGGTTGTCTGGCTCCAAGGCAGGAAAGGCATGGTGGAAGGACCTCAGTGGAGGAAATCTGCTCAGGTCATGGGTCTTTTTAGTGGGAGCAAATTAATTCTTTAGGACTGAGTCAGTTACTTCCAGATTAAGTTGTTATAAAAGAAGTCTGCTCCTTGAGTTTTGTCTCTTCCACTTGTGCCTACTTGCTCTTCCACTCAATGTTCTGTCACATTATGATGCAGCACAAGACCCTCCCCAGATGTGGCTGACCAATCTTGGACTTCCAGCCTGCCCAACCATGAGCTACATAAATGTCTTTGTAAATTACCTGGTCTTTTTGTTATAGCAGCACAAAACAGACTAAGACAATACCCAACAAGGCATCACTTTGCATTTCTGCTGGGAAAACCCCATCTCTTTTTCAGAGGTTTCCCTGGGGTGCAGACAAGCCCAGCCCACACACTCCCCAGGAGCACCTCCCACATCCCAAGGCTGCTTCTCTGAACAGTCGCCAAAGGCAGCCACGTCACTGTGAGTTTTTTCTTCTTTAGGCATGGCCTGTTTCTGAGAATGAATAGTATATATTTACAGAGGAAAAATGACAGCATGTTTTCTGTGAATAGCTACATGGTTTTTATTCCACTTCCTGTTTCCACCATTTGGAGTATTTATAAAGTTTTCCATTTGATCCTTTTTTTGGACAGTCTGCATGTTTGGAAAAAGTGGAGGGACAACGGCTGAATCGAATGGAGCACAGAAACCTGAAGCTATAAACAGCTGATCAACGTTGCCCTCCTGCTCAAGGGGTAGGTGAGCCTATCTGGGTTGGAACTCAAGGGCACCAGACTCTGAATGCATAAAGGATGGAGAATGGCCAAGGTGCAGGACCAGTATTCAGACTTGCACAGAGCAGATAGCACATGAAACATGAAGATTTCTGCCCTGGCCTGGAGCTCGTTTGCAGTTATTCCTCTGTGTGTGTGTGTGTGTGTGTGTGTGTACACAAAGAGCAAAAGCAGTTGCCTAGAAAACAGAGGATGGAAAAAAAAGCATTATCACAGACTGTATTGCATAGTTCTGTGGTTTCTACCCCAAAGGAATCTGGGAAGGGGAGGCTCTTTAAAAAGCTTTCTCCAGAGAGTCTCCAAAGAGAAGCTATTAGCAGAGATCAAGCCCTGAAAACATGAGCAGTGAAATGGCAGAGAGCCACTGAATGAGGGGAGACTGGCAGCTACTGGATAGCAAAGATGAGGGTGCTTGTCTCAAGGACTTTGCCAGTGGCTGGTTTCTCGAGGCATAGTGACTCTCACGCCTGGTACAAATGATTCAGTGCATTTCCCAGAATGATTTTTCAAGCTGGCCTCTTTGCTGGATGGGAGATCCAACCTGTCCGTTTATAACATGTTAATTTCAGGACACAGTGAAAGCCATGATCTAAAGCTAGCTCAGAACCAAAATAGAACACACTAATACAGGAAAATCTGAGCCTTCCTGCTCGAAGACCCTGCTGGCTGTAAAGCATTCCCTACAGCCTGAGTCCCCAAAGGAAAATGCCTGGTTTTACTGAAATCTCTACGTGTTACGTTATGGGATGCTGCTTGGCTCTTTTCTTTGTTGCTTGCATTTAATCTGTCTGACGTTTAAGTAGTAAAAACTACCTCGAGAGTTGGCTCCTAACCAGTTACCACAGAAGAACAAGTGCCAGGAGCACCCAAGTCAAGTCATGCAACACTGAGACATTTCCTCTTGAAAACACTTTTTTTTTCTTTTAAAAAAAAGTCCTGTATGGTCATGGGTCGAACTGAGGTGACTGGAGGAGCCCTGCCATTCCCAGACGCTCAGGAAAGGGCATGAGCTTTTGTGACAGGTGGACGTGTCCCATGGTGTTGGAGCCATAGGTGACAACATGAATTGCCCCAAAATCCATGTGCGGAGGGATGGTGAGTCCTGTGGTCTGCGTGTGGTTTGTCCCCAAGGGTTTGTGTTTGGAAGCTTGGTTCCCTTGGTGGAGGTGTTGAGAGGTGGTAGACTTTTAAGAGGCAGGGCCTCATGGGAGGTGGCTAGGTCACTGGGACACTGCCCTGGGAAGGGATTAATGCTCCAACGGAGTGGATCAGGTAAGACTGGATTCGTTCCCTCAAGAACAGGCGGTTAAAAACCAATTTCAACTTCCATGGCTCTCTCTTGTTTCCACTCTCACACTTACGCTCCTCCTGCATGCACCAGCTTGTCCACCATTCTGTGACTTAGCCAGGGTGCTATTGGACTTCACAGCCACCAGAATCATGAGCCAAATAAATCTCTTTTCCTTATAAAGCATCCAGTCTTGGACATTTTGTGATAGTGACGTGAAGCAGACTAAGACACAGAGCATTTTCAAAACCAGTCAGCAAATGCTGCAAAAACCACCCTCATGATACATGATTGGCCAGGATGACACTGGTAAGGGCTCCCAAGGCCACCAACAAAAAAGTGTTCACATGGGCTCAGGTACTCAGAGAATTGTGTGGAAAATACACAAATACTCTTCTTAAGATTCTATTTAAATGAGTAGCATATAAAACCACTGCAAACTAGTTAGCCCTCAAGTAACTGAACCATTCATCATAGCAAAGGGAAGGGAATTGGGGGTTAACATACTTTTAAGCATTTCATTCAAGGGAGAAAGATGAGGGAAAACACATAATATATCTTAGGAACAGTAATGTCCTGTTATTGTTAAAAACTGCTGGGACCTCATTAGAGCCTATGAAAACATCATCTGTAAGTACTGAAAAGCAATAAATCTTCAATAGCCAAAAAAGAAAGTGGGCAAAAGGAGGGAAAGGCAAGAGGGAAGAAAGAGGCAGAGGAGAAAAAGGAAAACAAAACACAGACAAGAACTGCCATCGACCTGGGGGTGCTCTCACCAAGCTGCGATCCCGCGTTTCCACGCCTGCCTGCCAAGTGGCTTCCCAAAATCACTGTGTGGATTCACTGGCTCATTACAGGTTGTTCAGGTAGGAGACCATATTAAATATTTTAAAATAATTATTGGCAACAGATAATATGTTTAGGATACTTTTTTCCTCTTCAGAATTCATACTATAACCTCTCGGTGATCCTTACTCCTTCTTCTGATGTGGAGATTTCTTTTTATAACCTTCGTGCTGTGATGAACGTTGATCCAGTTGTGAAAAATGGAGCAGATATTAAACAGTAAAAGTTTGGGTTGCTCATTTTGGACTAATTCAATGTTATCCCTAGAAGCCATTGTTGTTGGCACACAGCCAAGGAACCTCTTCCAGGCCAAATACCTTTCCAAGTTTATAGGGACTGCATGGTTCATTTGTTGTCTTGTGGAACTGAGAAATGTCACAGATAATGAGTAATTGTGTCCTGTTCACAAACAGAAAAGTATTGCACCTCCAGCAGTGAGCTTCATGTAACATATAGACCCGAAGAACCTGCGCAGTAATCACACGAACAGAAAGCCGTCACAGGTGAAAGGGATCTTTTGATGAACAAGAAGCATACTATACTCTGTACTCAGGAAACACGGACCTTTTTCTATACGGGACATTACTTGGTTCCTCAACAACCCAGTGTGTATACTACTGCAAATCTTCAACATCTGAGCAATTTTCAAGCATGGAAGCAAAAGAAAAGTCATCATTGTTTGTACTTTTTATCATTATTGAATATTTTTAAACACTCAACACGTCTCTAAATGTTTACGTCATTTTTGTAGACTTAATTAAATTAAAAGTTGAGTTATTAGAGAACAAGCCACAAGGACTAGGGGCGTAGGGCACTGGTAGAGCACTTGCCTGCCATGTGCAAGGCCCTCCCTGGGTTCCATCCTCAGCCCTGAAAATTTAAATACATAAATAGCTACGGATTTCACAAATTTGACTTCTCTACACATTTAAACATTGTTTGATATAAAAATTAATCAGACTCTTCCAAATATTTAATGGGCTTAAGTCTTATTAATGCTTTAAAAAACATAAAAAAGAGACAGATGATTAAAACCAACACAAAATGAATCAGTACACTGACACCTAAACTGGTTCACTAAAGACTTAATTCCAAAGGTTTAAATGTGCTTCCCTGTTATTGTTCTTGTTTGTATTGTGTTTTCTAGAATATGAATTCCACTCAGGCAAGAAAGCAAGTGCTATCTTCTTAGACTAGACATGATTGCAGATGTGAGTTTTGAGATCGAAGACAAGATTGGGCAGCTTCCAGGACAATTCTTGCCAAGTCACTTCCTTGGGTCCCTTGATACAATCACACTTGATCCATCATTACACAAACTATCCTGATCATTGGCCATAGCAAAAGTGATGTGTTTTGACATTCTGTGACTTTAGTTAATCATATCATTGGCCTGGTCTGGTATACTTAACTCTAAAGCCTTTAGTTGATCGGAGTCACTGAAACATCATAGCATTTCATTTTCATCAATCATCAAGATCCGTAATGCTGACATAAAGATGCCAGCAAAAACCCAACAGCTGTTCTTCATCTACCTTTGTGTATAAGAAGCTGAGATGACCCAACTCCAACAGGATTCCTCGCTCCTTTTAAGCACCCAGATCTGCTGATCTCCCAATCTTCCTCTTTGTAGGTGGACTTGATTAAGTGCAATATGGAAATAATCAAGCAGAATATTTCTCAGAGACACTGAGGAACCCAGAAAGAGGAGCTATATTTGATGTCCTTCCGTTCAAAGTTGATTTTTCTTTGTTTGGATAAAAACCCGACTACCACTTTATTGATATTCTTATAAGGATTTATTATCAATTGTCTCATTATTTCAGGCCAGTAGTTTTCTAAGTATGGTACCAACATTGGAAGCACCATCTGGGAACTTGGAAGAAATTTAAATTCTCTGGCCCTGTCCCAGACCAACTGAATAAGACACTCTAAGACAGGGTGTAGCAGCTTGTGTTCTTACTGGTCCAGCTGCAGGCCACGTGACTGTGGCACACGCTAAAGTTTGATGACCATCGTCATCAAGCACTTTAATCCTTTTAGAACCTCCTTGGTTGTAAAGAGGTCCCCCAAATTTTAAGATTACTGATCCTTGAAGACAAAATCAGCGGAAATTAAGAATGATTGGGAAATTCTGTCATGCTCATAAGTAACCTATTCTAAGAGAGGTGTTACTTATAGAGGTTAGAGATGAAGACTGAGCATGGCTCTTCAGATAAGTCACAGGACTAGAATGCAATGGAGGAAAAAAACGACACTCCAAATCACCAAATTACAACTTACAACTTCTCTGCAGAAAAATGAGTCACAAGATAGGGAGAGGGTAGGAAGACAGCGAAGGTGGAAAAAGATTCTCTGCCCCTTCCTGCCCTCCACTGAAGATGGGTAGGCTGCTGAGAAAATCACGCAACACACAGATGAGTTCTTGACTGGCAGCCCTGGTTGGGTCAAGAGTGAATTCTGCCATCCTCCTCTTGTCCTTTGTCTGGTGGCTCCTCTGTCCCCTAGAGGCGTTCTTTCATGTGGTTTCGATCTACCTAAAACTCGTCACTCCATCACATGGCCTTTCACTATCAAAAAATGACCCTACCCCTACTTCAAAGAGAAAAGAAGTCTTTGGATTGGAAATCCCTCCAATTTCTACTACAAACACGTTGCACCTGCAAGCACACTCACCCTTCCTTGTGCCTCCCGCTTAAATGCTACAGGTGACACCTCCCTGTCCAAAGTTAACACCCTCACCTGCACCTGGAGCCACCCTAGGAAACTGCCTCTCACACTTACCCATCTTTTTCCTCACTATCTCCTTCCTTGCAGGCTCATTTCCAACTGCATACTGTATAAATGTACTCAGACCCTTCTTCCTGTGAGTAGAAATCACCACCTACCCCTATTTCTCCCAACTACTTCTATCCCTCCAACTACTCCTTGTTCTAATATGAATCCTAGGTATGTTAAAAGAGGAGATTTGTAAATTTCTACCAGGTAGGAACTCTCTCCTTCCCCCAGTCTTCCCTGCTGTGGAGCTTGGTCTTGCCCTTACCTAAAAGGAGGACTGGGTGAACCCACAGAATACCTGCTCTCTGGTTGTAAGAATGTACAGGAACCATGGTCTTTAGCCATTGTGGTGTTTGTTCCTCTGGCACAATCAAAGTTCTGAACTTTAAGCTTTTCCCCTCTCTCAGATTTGTCATGGAGGATTTGGGGTGTGTGGGGGTCTCTCTTCTCTGTTTTTAACCTCTGTGCTTCTGTTTCTTTCCCTCCTCACAAACCTCAACTGGCTCTTTCCAAGGATGAGGTCAAAAGGAAGGAGGGGCAGAAGAGGAGGAACCCTCTTATTTGTCAAGCAGTGCCTCTACCTACAGTGGTCCCCCCTAATCCACGGGGATACATTTTAAGACCCCCACTGGATACCTGAAACCATGAAAGTTTAATTCATAAAGTAAACACAGTAAGAAATTAAAAATAATAAAATAGAACAATTATAACAATAACTAAAATAAAATTTATGTGAATGTTTTCTCTCTCTCTTTCTCATACACACACACACGCACACACATGCACACACAAATGTTTCTATTTTTTGGACCACAATTGACCGTAGGCCCCAAACCAAACACTGAGGACAAGGTGGGAAGACTGTAGTACTCTGTAGTACTACAGAGACATTCAAAACTGACTATTTTTTCTTGGTATCCACTTTTGGCTTCTTTAGAGACATTTGCATAACTGTGGATCTCTCACTAACAGCTCCCTGGTTCCTCCGCTGAGCCACTCTCCACTTCCGGTTAGCTGCGTTTCCGATGGTCCGGTCGACAGAGTCTGGCCCTCCAGGCAATGCCCTTGTGTAAAGTCCACTTCAGCACAACTCCGGCATCTGTCACCCTCAGCAGTGTGGATTAGAAACCCTAAATGACCCAGACACCACCTCAGAAAAGGAAAATAAATGAAGTCTGGATAAATATAAAACAAGAGAAAATAATATTTTAATGAATTGACGTGCTGACAATAAAGTGGGGAGTCAATCTCACTTTGAAACTTGGAACCATCCATAGGTTTCCAGTTTCAAAGTAAGACATTGAGCCTGGGAACCATGGAAAGTAAGTAAGATACAGACCCGCCTTCATCCAAAACTATGTCCTGAACTCCGATGACCTTCAGTTTCCATCAAGAGCTACATAGTGGCATGAGAAACAGGAAATTAAGCCTGGAGCCCACCCAAGGTGGAGCGGCTACCACATAAAGAGAGGCCTGTAACGTCCTGGCTTTAGTATGAGGGCAAACGGGAAGCAAACCCAGGAAAAGGGGGAAGCGAGACACATGCCTATCTCGAGAAGTCTTAAAGACAATCCCCAGTCACATGAGTTTTCAACCAATACAGACTACATTGATATTTTGAAAAAACACAGATAATTTTAACTCAAAATTGTCCGAAGCTGGTTATGCCTACAGGCAACTCATAGAAGAAATCTCACACACACTCAAAAGAAACCTAAACTCAATGCCAGTCTCAGAGAACCCCAACAGATAAAAGTTTCAAGAAACATAAACACAGAAGGAAACAAGGTGCTGTTAAATTGAATTAAGTTTGACCTAAAGCCACCTCCATACATATTTTAAGTTTACCTAAGGTTTCTCCAGCACAGTGAACTGTAACCTAGCTTGATGTGTAAATAGACTGTAACCTAATATCGAAGTATACCCTTGTAGGCTTAGTTTCAGCCAATAAGAGCAGCTGAATCCCAGCCAATCAGAGGCTGAAAGCTGCCAAAATAGGAGGCTACAAGCAAATGTTAATGGCATCCAGTCAGCTTATTTCTGCATGTCACTTCCTTTTCTCTGACTGTAGATACAGCTTGCACAGGTGGTGAGCTGCAGCATTCCGGACCATTTTCAATCTGAACTGCTGCACGGTTCTGTTGCTCAAATAAACTCTGCTAAATTGGATTGGAAGTTTTGTTTTTAGCAATACAGAAGAATCAGAACACAGATACACACACACACACACACACACACACACACACCGCAGATTGGGTTATCTGGAAGCAGCCACAAGACCAGAACTTGGACCAGCAGCTCTGAAAGGAAGGGACAGAAGGTAAGATTAAGCAAAAGGAGACATGGAACTGCAAGGACACTCAGACGAACCTTGCACAACCCAGCACAGAGAGCACTGGCAGAAATATTGTTCATCTGAGAAATGGCCAAACCTTGGTAGCCTCGCTAAGGCCCCAGGTGCAGGCTACGTTGAGTAGGGCAGGGCCATCGGTGAGGCAGCTCTCTGCAGGCTCTCATTTCCCTCCACAGCCGGCCATGAACAGCTGGGCATTAAGTCTGTCCTCAAAGAAGAATGCAGAGGGCACATCTCTGCGTCAGATAAGAGAAAGAGAGGGAGGCAGATTGGTAGGTAGATATCAGAATAGATCAGGCAAAGATTTTAGATATAGAAATTATCAGGCTATAAAGTAAATATTTTAATAATTTAAGAAATATTTTAGTGTTTTGAAAGTGAGCAAGCACACTCATAAAGAGAACCAGATTTGTATGGTAGAACCTCTAGAAATGAAATTATAATATTTGAGTTTTAAAATCCATTTCACATGTTAAATGGAAGATTAAACACAACCAAAAATTGCTTAAAAAGTAGATATGAACAAATCATTCAGAACACAATCCAGAGAAACAAAAAGTTGGAAGAGGGAATGAAAGGATGTAATATATGTTTAGAGTTCAGCAGGAATAAGAAAGAATGAAGAAATGCGTTAGCTTTCTGTCACTGTGACAAAATACCTGAGAATAACAGCTTAAAGGAAAAAAGGTTCATTTTTGCTCATGGTTTCACAGGTCTCAGTTCATAGTCAGTTGGCTCCACTGTTTTTAGACCTTTTGCAAGCAGAATATGGTGGAAGGACATGGGGAGCAAAGCTGTTCATCTCGTGGAGGCCAGGAAGCTGAAAGAGAAAACGAGGCAGAAAGGAAGGGACCAGGGACAAGACATAGTCCCCAAGATCAACCCCATCCCTACTCTCTTCAACTACAGTCCACGTCCACTGTTTCCATTACCTCCCAGGAACAACATCAAATTATGAGTCCACTAATGGATTAGTCCATGATGAAGAGAGAGCTCTCATGATCCAATCATTTTCCAAATCTATCAGATATCAGGCAAGTGACCAGCACATGGCCTGTGAGATCCAAATCATAACAAGAAGTTATGTTAAAACATAATGGTTGAGAAATTTACAGACTTAATTTTCAGATAAGGGAGCTAGATTGATTCCTGGTGGGATAAATAAAAATAGATCCTAAAGTAGACACATCATAACACAAGCGAAAAATATCAAAGACAAAGAGAAGATTTTAAATGCAAGCCAGAGAGAAAAGAAAAAAACCTTCAAAGAGAAGAAATTAACATGGAACATTAACTTCTTATCAGCAATAATCAAAGCCCAGCATGATGGGGAATTTTTATCTTTTGCAGTGTGTGCACAGAGTAAATTTTGTCATACTTATTCAAATTAATTTTTCAAGAATGAAGAGAAAATAACTTTTTCATACAAACAAAACCTGAGAGTTTACCCCAACATACCCTGACAAGCAGAAACACCAAAGAATAGAGAAAAGCACTAGCAATTAAAAAGAAAACATAAAATATCTGATAATCCTGAAACTAAAAATTTATTTTTATTGGGCCAGTGAGATGGCTCAGCGGCATAAGCGCCTGCCTGGCAAGTGCAAAGTCCTGAATTTGACTCCCAGTACCCACATAAAGGAAAAAGGGGCCGGTGATACTGCTCAGCGGCACAAGCACTTGCTGGCAAGCGTGAGGTCCTGAGGTTGACTTCCGGTACCCACATAAAAATAAATAAATAAAAATAAATAAATAAATAAATAAAATTTTTTTTATCAAAAGACACATTAAAAAGTGAGAAGACAAGGTAAAGACTGGAAGAAGATACTTGCAACATGTATAACAACATTTGATATCCATATTGGGTAAAGTGGTCCTGCTAATAACAAGAACTCAACAACCAAGTAGGAAAGTAGGCAAACAACTTCAATAAGTATTTTACACAATAGAAAATTCCAATGGGCAATAAATGTATTTTCAGATACCCAAATGTATTAGTAATCCAGGAAATACAAACTAAAATCACCACTATACAGTACTAGGTTGTCAAAATTTTGAAGTTTGATAATGCCAAATGCTGGGAACAACGGGACTGTCATACCCTGCAGCTGGAAATGAAGCTAAAAACAAGATGTTATAGAACGTAAAAATAAAGGGATCTTTTCAGGCTGGGAGGCTTGGGACGGCCCTTCTAAAAAACTCTAGCTGAGATGGAAGAATGAGGAGCAGTTGTTCAGCCCAAGTAAGTCCAGGCAAAGAGCAATTTGTGAAAAAGTCAGAATGGTAAATGGCTGCGAGGGTTTGAGGAATTGAAAGAGGGACAGAAAAAGCGAGGGCCACATGGGCAAACAGCGCAGAATTAGGCTAAAAAGGCAGAGAAGGGTTGGCCATGATATTCCAGGTCACTCTAAGGATTTTTATTATTGTCCTAAGTCCCACGGGAAGCTTTTAAAGGGCTTTTGGTGAGCAAGGGAGTAATATTATGATAGTTGCATTTTTCAAAGATCACTGGGCAATACTAGGAAAATGGGTTGGGTATGTGCATATGTGTGCAAAAGGAGACACAAGGAAACCACTTAGAAGCCTTTTGCAATAATCCCGGTGATTAGTAATGCTAGCACAGTATAAGGGGAAGTGGACAGACTGAATGTTTTGGAAGTAAAATCAACAGACACGGGTGATGGTAATGAAGAAGAAAGACAATGTGAAGAGTTGCTATTGATGTCTGAGGTCTGACTTGCAAAACCAGTTGCGCTGTGGTTTCCCCCACTCGGATTGGAAGAGAAAGAGTAAAGGGTTGTGTGGGGGGCAAAGAGACCATGAGCTCAGTTCTGCATGTGTTGATTTTGAGATGTTTATTTTACTTCTAAGTGTAAAGGATGCATTTGGTTCCAAGTTTGCATCCAGTGGTGTCCTGCCGCTGGCTCACACTGGTTCACAAGAATCAGCTCTTTGCACCTCCTCCCGACGCTGTGAGGGCAGCAGTATCGTGCTGATAGCTTGGTATCAGCCATGGTGAGAATATCACCATGGAGACTGGCAAATTTGGCAATTCACTGTGCTGTTTTCCCCCTTCTGGAAAATTGTTTGCTAAACACTGACCAGCACACCACTCTTGGACCATGGAGAAGTCTGGAATAGAGATATAGAGTTCAGCAGTTGCCAGGCAGCAGCTGGAGGATCTCAGCTGTGCGTGATTAAGCAGCAACTCATTTTTCACACCGAGCTGAAAGTCTTAGCAGGGAATTTGTTCATGCCATCCCCATAAAACTGCCTCGTATTGACACATGAATGGCTGCCAGATTCTTCAGACATGTTGGGGGTAATTTCATAAGAAAGGAGTAAAAAAGAAATGTTTGTCAAAGAAACTCAATTCTCCTCCTGTTTTTGGCCTCGGTGGTGCGAGGAATGTGAGCAGAGTGCTACAGGTTTATGTGCCCGTTCCACTCGCTGCCTTTGGGACCATTTGTGCCACTTCCTCGGGAGACTGGTGGCCTGGTGCCAGTGCGGCATATACTCCAGCACCAGGTGGCAGGCCTTGCACACACCTAGCCCCCCCTGACCTCATGTCCAGGCACAAGCAAGCAGACATGAGCCAAGAGCCCTGCCAGCAAAGCCTTGTTTCCCCCCGCGGAACCGCGCACTTCCACGCAGCACATGGAAGAGGAGCTTAAGAAAACACGGTGCCTAAGGTGTCTGACGACTGGAGCAAGACGTGGCTGGTGTCGGTGACGAAGGGCTCCCGGGGCGTCAAGGCAGCCGTTCCGCATGGTTCTGAGCGGCGGCGCTGCCCCGCAGAGGTGTTGGGGCCCATCAAGAGAGGACAGCTGTGAGGACGGGCTGGAGCGCCTGCCTCCGCCTTAGGACTTTACACTTTTCCAAGCATTTTCACTTGCAGTTTCTCATTTGTAAAACAACTGTATGGATTGAAAGCACAAATGTCACCATCTCCCCGTTTTACAAATGAAGTAACTAAGATTCAGAAAATATTGTTTTGACTGTACCATTCCAGAGCCTTTAAATTAACACAGACCACCCAGCAACATTGTGCGAGGGTAAAATTCCAGCAAATATCTTCCATTGATCTTCTCTCTGACATCGTACTGTTGGCGTCTCTGGTTTCCTAACCTCCCTACCTTCCCTGCCCTCTGCCAGTTTAAATTGCAGGAAACGGTCTATATGTTTGCACATACATTGTGTATGCTATTGTGTCTACTATTAGCAGTATAGATTTTGCATGCTGAAATATCTAACAGACAGGCTGCTTTTCTATAAGGTCCTAAGTAGAATTCCAAACAATATTCATGTTTGTTCATATGTATCCATAAAAATGTTTTGAAAATTAACTTTTTCTGATTATAAAAATCATACGTGTGTTGATATTATCAAATTTGAAATGTTGGGAATAAGTTATAATCAATGATACTCAAACACAAATGTTTGGTGTGATAGGAACGTCTGCGGAATAAATGTATAATATATAATGAACATTTATGCGTACATATACAGTACTTATGTATATATAACTTCAATCAGTCTCATACCACAGAATCCCCTCAATTCCTATCTTAAATAGAGTCCTAGAGGGAAGCTGTGGAATTATAAAATACTCAGGGACTATAGTACCCAGCCTTTAAGATGCCCCAATGATCCTGACCTCTATATCTGCCCTCTTGTGAAGTCCCCTGCCAAATCGGGCAGGGCTGACCCGGGTAACAAATAGGATATTCCAGAAATGTTAATATGTGATTCCTAAAGCTAAATAATAAAAAACGTGTGACGTCTTCCTTGATGTCTCTTGGATTACTAACTCTAAGGAAAACCAGTCGCCACCTTAGGAGGGCACTCAAGCAGCAAGCACTGTAGACAGGGCCATGTGCAGGGATACTGTGGCCTCCTGCCAACATGCGAGTGCACTGTCATGGATGCTGATCCTCCAGCCCTGACCAAACCTTCAGATGACCAAAGTCCCACCTGCTCTCTTCAATGTGACTTCATGAAACCCCAAGCCAGAACCTCCATGCTAAATCACTCCTGATTTCTGATTTACGGAAGCTGTGAATTAATGAATGTTTATTGTTTAAACCACCAAGTTTTGGGATAATTTATTATACAATAGATAACTACTACACAAGCTTTCAACCAGATAACTGAATATAAAGTCAGGCTCTACCACTTACTAAGTCATTGGCTTTGGGAAACACATCTCATCTCTTCTTTACAGAGTCCTTTAAACAGATATGATTTTGTCTACCCCAACACATTGCTTTAAAGAGTGAATGCAACCGTAGCACATTAAAGCACTCAGCATAGGCTCGGCTTTCCTAATTCATTCTGGTTTGCCCAGAACTTTCTTAGTTTTAGCACTACAAGTCTAGCATCAAGGGACACCCTGAACCGAGGCAGAGTGAGGCAGTTGTCACCCTAATGCTCAGGACAGTTGGATGAAGGTGAAAAGTGTCAGTGGCGGATAAGAAAGCAGGAATGTCTGGAAGCACCAGGCAGACTGAACCTATGCCCTATTTACCTGAGCATCAAAAGAGATGGGGGCGACAAGGGTGCAGACCCAGGTTCCCAGGTGGGCATTTCATTTCTTAGAGGTCCTTCAGTGCCCCTGGGGACCCCCGTCTGCTGAGGAGCTGGGATGCCTCTGTCATGCTAGCCTCACAGTGGAGACTCCAGGACTTCCCATGAAGGACAGGACAGAGCCTGATCCACCCCGGAAGCAAGACCTGTCCAGAACATCCCCTCCCCCCACGACTGCAGGATCTGGAGGCCCTTGGAGGGATAAGGAACTCCATCAAAGCTAGAAATGGCTACAGAGGGCCCCACCAGGTAGAGTCCCTAGCCAGCCCCAGGGGCCCTCCAGGGAATCCCCAGCTGTGTCCCAGGCTCATCAGAGTCCACTACCCTGTAGGGCTCACCCATCCCAGGTTGGCCTGGAGTTCTTGCCTCTATCTTCTTGTAGTCTACTCATGTCTGCCCCTCCCCCTCACAGAAGACCAGCTCCTTATCCTTTGGGTCTACACGGTGACTCTGCTACTTTTCAGAGAGTTCTGCCCGCTCTCAGGGAGCTCGTATGGCACCCAGCGCTTATCCCGGCAGTACTGTATTCTCCCATGGTACTCTTGGACTATCTGTCCCTCCACCCACAGGCAGCAACTGGCTTGAGCTCAGGACTGTTTTCGTTTACCTGCTCTCCACAGTGCCTGTCACTTAATACATGCTTAATAAATAACTGTTGGTTTAATAAATAAATGCAAAACTCAGTGCCTTTCCTTCCACTTTGCTTGATTTTGCTGAGGAAAAGGTTCTTTTAACTCCCCCAAGAGGTGTAGTTGGCTCAGCTAATGAGCCGATCAAGGGGACGGAGGCGGGGAGCAAAGACGCTGTAGCCCCTCCTTGTTCAGGATGCCCAGGGGTGGATGATGATTGGTGGACTGCACTGTAGCATTGGGAACACCTGTCCTAGATTGAGGCCGGGGTGGTTGCAACTCTTTTTGTTTGTTTTTCAGTACTAGGGATTGAACCCAGGACTTTTGCACTGAGCTATATCCCAGGCTTTTAATTTTTTATTTTGAGACAGGGTCTCAGAAACCCTGGGCTGGGCTCAAACTTGCAATCCTCCTGCCTCAGCTTCCTAGAGTGCTGAGATTAAAGTCATGCTAGGTAACAACTCTTGGAAGAACACCCAGCTCTCTATCTGCACTGATTGTTTAAGAAGTCAAGGATTAAAGCAACAAATCTCAAATGAGCATTATTTATTTTGAAAACAACATGACATAGATCTGGACTGGACTGTTTGACAAACTCCAGTGCTTGGGGATTCTCCTGATCAGGGAGCTTCAGCACTCAGCTACTGCATTACCCGCCTGCAGCCTCACTCCTGGGTAGCTGGGTTGTCCGGGCGACTCGCCAGAGAGTGATTAGCAGGCAGATGCTGAGGCAGCCGGCCTCCTGGACATCAGGGAGGCCCAAGCAAGTAGCTGTGCTGCACCAGGGGCTCCTACCTCATGCATCACGTGTCTGGTTGGGAGGCAAGAAGAATGTCTTCCAGAAAGCTCAGTCGCCTCGACATCTGGTTTCCTGCTCTTTCCAGCAGCCCAAATAAACTGACTTGCTACTTTCAAATTCAGATCAAAGTACATAGAGGAGAAGGATATTTTAACAAACAGGCTTCCTTCCATTGGTAAACAAGAATAAAGAGGGGAAAATGACAAGGCCTTATAAACAGGAGCAGGGCCGGGTGGGTAGCCTGCAGTCCATTCAAGGTGGGTAAAAACACACTGACACGGACTCTGAGACAGCTCATCTGCTAGGATGCTGACCAGGCAGGGAAGCAACTGGATGCTCATCAGCTTGTTTTACAGAATTCGCTGTTATGTGGCTACAGTTGAGAGGCCAAGCATGAAGCTGTATGTGGTTCTCCGAGACAGAGTTATTACCAAAGCTCATAAAGTGTCTGACTGAGCAGCTGCAGCCACCCTGGTGCTGAGGGGAGGGAGTTAAAGTGAAGTCAATGTCCTCGTGCGTTCACATACATTCTTTAATGGGATCTTTGTGACAAAGCTATAAAGAGTTATTATTACCCCTGCTCTACACATTAGACCAAGCAACTTCACACAGTGCACAACTTTCAGAGCCGTGGTCTCCTGCCTTTGTTTTATAGGATGCCGTCCTGTCTTCTGGGTCGGCCCCTACATTGTCCTCTCAGGCCACTTTGCACACAGGGCTGAACGATTTTGTTTCTCAGTTCAGCAGTGATTTTACTGGGTCTGTGTGCAGCAGGCTATGAGTCAGGACCTTCCCAGCAGGTATAAACCTCCCAGTAACCACTGTGTTGCCATTTGCCATCCTACCTGCTGCTCTGTGGGATTTAATACATTTTCCACAAGATGGAGCATCAAGGTAACTGCATAAAACTCACACTCACTTATTTTTTTTTTTTCAAATTTGAAAATCCAAATTCCCCATCTGCTCACAGAGCCTTGTCTGGAATTAACCAGACAGTGATCTCTTTACATTAGAGAGTGAGTGCAGAGTTAAGGAAGTGAATTGAATTTACAGCGGTAACCTTTTCTTGCCAGGAAACTCATCCAACCGAGGTTGGAAAACCAATCCTCAAATCTTGGATATTAATTGGATGCTTGGCCAAAGCAATCATTCTATCAGCCAATTAAGGTCCTTGGAGAAAGAGCGCACTGTCGTTCAGAGCCAGCGCCAAACCCACGACTTTGCCCCTTTGTCTCCAGTGACTTGAATTTCCTCTCTTCAGTCTGCTGGCAAAATTAGAGAGTTTTTAAAGCTCTCCTGGACCCAGCTCCCAGACATATTTTTAAAAAGAAGAAGAAGAAGAAGAATCTGATAGTTTATTGACACTTGTACACTGTGAATTTTCAACAAGGATCCTTGAGGAGTTTGTGTTCTTCAGGAATAAAACCAAAAAAAAAAAAAAAATGTGGGGGAAAGAGGGGTATCCTGGAAGCCAACTGGTGAGCTGAAATAGCTTAAAAGACAAAGACATGCCAGCCGCTCACTGCTTTTCTTTCCAAAGTGAGAAGGAATAGACATCCGGGATCTGTTATACTCTTTCTGTCGTTGCTGCTTTCAGCAGCAGTGTGGCTAGTATGTTCCAGTGACATTCGTGTTTCCAGTGCGTGTTGAGCGTCACCCTTTGGAAAGACACAGAATGAATGCTTTAGTGTCCTCTAGTTGTAGGTTGGTCCAGATGCCCTCATTTCCTATTTATAAAGCACTGAGTAAGGAAGCCAAGTTCTCAAAACTTCCATGGTATCAAATTTAGGCTGCCAAAAGGTTTAGATAAAAACTACATCATACACTAAACACATAGTATGTACTCAATAAATGTCAATAGCTATTGTTATTGTTCTCTGATATCCATTTCTCCAAATCCTTCTTAAGTTAGATAAAACAGGGCATTTCTGTGAGCTCTAACTATTTTCTGGCTTAGACCGGGAGCAATCTTACATTGGCACATGTGGAGAGCAAGGCGCATGCTCCGGAGCATCTCTGGTGAATTCCATAATGTGGATGATCAGTCCCATGTAGAAGCAACAGCAAGGTCTCTTCTGATACATAACCGAGAAATGGAGAATTGAGGCAATTGCCATGCAATTTTGGCTACAGAGAGCACGTTCACCTGAAATAGTCCAATCATTGAAGGAAAAGTGAAAGCCTTATGGATTCAATTATCTGAAATATTGCTTCAAGCTCCCAGAGCATCTGTAAATACAGAAGTGATTTCCCAACAGGACACGATCCATCTGGCAGCCCACAGTCACAATATTAACCAGTAGATAACAGGCTGAACTGGTACGAAGCTGGAGGAACGTTCCCCAGATGACAGTTCTGAGCACACAGGGCTCACTGGAGCAAAAAGCCAACTGACTGAAGGATGGTGCCACTAAGGACTGCATCTTCCTGGAACAAAGCCAAACGCAGTGTTCAAAACGTAGAAAGATCTCATTTTGACTTTTCTGACGTTATCCCTGACAGTTCACGATTTGAGATGGTTGGCTTTGTCCACGAATAATTGAGTGGCTACCATAATGAGAGTTCGTGGAGTAGTAGCTTTAGAATTCTTCACTTCCAAGCCAACCATGAAGAGTCTTATGGGGAAAAAAAGTCATCTCTGTTCATTTCACCTATGTTCCTTGACTTCCTACCTCCTTCATTAAATAAACTTAATGTATTTCTGGTCATTGTTTTCCTCCCTAAATCTGCCCTGACCATCAAACCAATAGTGAAGAAACTACTGTCCACCCAAACATATATTTATGGAGCTTCCCCAGGAGAGGTGAAATGAGTGGGCAGGAGGGGTTTGGGGTGAGACCCCGCTGTGGGAAAACACATCAGAGCTGACAAGTTTCAATGCTGAATGACAACGCAATTAGTTTACCAAGCCATGTGCCAAAACTTTGAGGACTATTAGTAAAAAAGATGGAAAATTTTTCTCAAGCAGACTACAAACTGTAAAATCAATAAGTTGAAAACTCAACTTATGAAAACTAAGTTGAAAACTCATGAATTCCCTCAATATGACAGAAATAATAGCATTAATAGAAATGCCTAATAAAATAATAAAAGTAGGCCTTTACTCAACAGCACCCATTGTGTCAGAGTCTGTGACAGACGTACTCAAAACACGTGGCCAATCAGGAGGCCGGTTCAGTGCTACATGTCCACCTCCTCAGGGTCACTCTCGCATCGCCCCTGCTGAGAGCACCAGCCTGGTCCTGAGCCAGGACTGGGGAGGAGGGAACGGGGAGCCGCAGGCTATCTCCTTAGCTACAGTTTCCAACACTGAGAGCACAGAGCTTTACTAGATCTGCTTGCACATTTAATCCCAGGAGCAGCTAGAACAGGTTTTCCTGTGCACAGGTTGCAGATGAGCGTTCTGATCCTCAAAGAGCCTCAGAATAACTCGCTCCGGTTACACAGGTCACACATGGTTGGATTTGGGTCCAGAGTCGCAGGACTATTTGATCACAAAACACCCAACTCCACCACTCTATCAAAGCTTTTCAAACTTCGACACACTTTTAAGTTACCTGGAAATATTGTCAAAATGCATATTCTGATTTGGTAAGTCTGCGGCAAGGCCTGAAGTCTAAGTTCCCAGGGATGTGGCTACTGCTGGTGTGGGACCACAGTGTGGTGCAAGGTCAGACAGTCGAGCTGCAGTATTTTGGGGGGATTGGTTCCAGCGCCTCATCTGAGGATGCTCAAGTCCCTTATCTAAAATGCTTCCCCTTATGTCTTTGCACATAAATTTTGCACACTCCCCCACATACTTTAAATCATCTCTAGATTGCTTATAATACCTAATACAGTGTAAAAGCTACATAAATAGTTGTTAGACTATATTGTTTATGGAATAAAAATGACAAGAAAAATATGCACGTATTCAGCACATACAGCATCACAGGCCTAACTGTATCTCCATGCACAGCTGATTGGATCTGAGGAACCGGAAGCTATAGATGCACAGGGCTGCCTTCTTCCTCCTCCTTGTCCAATGGGTCCCCACAAGTGACAGAGGGAGGGGCACACGGGGGGAGTGGGAGCCAGATCCCCTTCTACAAACTTGATCTTGTCCTTCAATGCATACCTGGCAGCAAAGAAATCTGCTAAGTTAATAACTTTCTTTCATATGGGCTCTTAACTAGGAACTACATTCAGGCTCTACATATCCACTTCCAATCTATCTTTGCTAGATTACTGGAGCTGTGACAGATTGACTCTTTTTTTTTTCTTTTTTAATTTTAAAAAATCTACCTCCAGCAGTGAAAACTGGTCACCCTCCTTCCCCTGGGATGAGATCTAAGGAAGTGGTAGCAGTCACAACTGGGTAAGTCTGAAAGCTTGCATGTGTCCTGGCACACTGTGGAAGAGGGACAGTTGTCTTCCTTTAAGGACAATCCCAAGGTCACCCAAGGTCATCTAAGGCAGGCTGGAATGGACCTTTGTAGCTCATGGCTCTCACTTGGGTGTACTGCCTGCTTCTCAGTGGCACTTCCTTCCCCTTGGAGGCTTTTGAGGAAGATGAGTTTGTGGAAGACAAGTTCATGGAAGATGAATTTTAGTTTCACTGAGAGCATCACAGGGTCCTGGATGTGGAGCGGTGCTGAGGAGACATTGCTGAGGCTCCAGCCAGCACACAGGACAGGAAGTAACTCAATAGCCTGCAAAATGCCAAGGCCTGGCCAGAAGCAAGCACAGCCCCTGCTGGCTTCCAGAATCTGGCTCCCTCCCTGCCGTATGGACATCCTCTTTCTTCGCCACACCAGAGCACGGAATCAGGACATGCCAGGCACAGCCACTACACCCTCATCCTTGGCATGAGGTCATCCTTCCTGGAGAAAACACACAGTGCAATGACTGCTGCTAAAATTGTGGTGAACATTGCGCAAGAGACATGTTTTCATCCTGGCTTTTCTTGGTCTGTGGCTGGAAAATTTAGGAGTGATTCTTCCCTGAAATCATCATCCATCGAACCATTCATTCAGCAAATACTTACTACCTACCATGCAGGAGGCGTGGTGCTGGGCCCTGGAGCTACAGAGATGAGAACAGCCCCGTGACACCCTGGGGGAGGCTCAGGAGACCACCTGTAGCTGGAGAACACCTGCCTAGGCTCCAGCCCTGTACAGGCAGAGGGGACCCCCACTACAGCACCTGCTAACCCATTCTCAGACGCACCATTGTAATGGGGATCAGGGAGGAATGAGTTGCATTACACCCTTAAAATGGTGGACTTCTGGAACTCTGGAACTCTACAAATACAGAAACAAGGCTGCCTGCGTTGAAGCAAATTGTTCAAGGAATGGCAGCTCATAGAGTGAGGCTGACTCAACCCAGGCCGGCCTTGTTCTGAATTCATGGCGCTTTCCCTTTTGTAATGCATGGCCCCAGCTCTGTCTTGCTGAAGAGTGGGCCCCAGGAGAGGATCTTGACAAAGACTCATCACAGAAGGGACGAGAATTCTCCAGGCCTAAGAATCAGAAAGTGCCAATACACTGGATGTGAAATGGGTTTTCCTATACCAAACTACAAACCATAGAATCATAGTCATTCATATGTGTCAAAAAGAAAGTTAAGTAATTACCATGGCACAGTTATTAATAATCCTCTTCCTCCTCATTTTTTTTGGGTCATTACAAATAATACTGCTATGAACACCCATGCACAGGCTTTTTATGAGGTATGTTTTCATTCTTCTTGGGTTTATACCAAAGGGCGGAGTTGCTGGTATACATGGTACCACTACAATTAACTGTTTGTACACATTTTAGATTTTCTTTATGAGTTCAATTATCTACTATCCTCCTCCCTCACTCTGCTGGCAGATAAGCCTCAGAGGGCAGCAACTCTCATCTTTTTTGATCACCGCCATGTCCCCAGTGCTTAGAAAATAGGTGCTCAGTAAATAGTTCTGGAATAAATAATTGAATAAATGTGCAGAGCCTGAGAGTGAAACACCTTTTGTCCCCAGGAAGCCAGTCATTTAGGGTGGCTGGATTGCAACCCGCCATACGAGAGGCTTCAACAATGATGCTGAGGTTGGAGAGGTAAGAAACGGGAATTGGGCCAGTGAGATGGCTCAGTGGCGTAAGCGCTTGCCTGGCAAGCACGAGGTCCTGAGTTCTACTCCTGGTACCCACATAAATGAAAAAAAGGGCCGGTGATATCGCTCAGCAACACGGGTGCCTGCTGGCGCGTGAGGTCTTGAGTTCAACCCCTGGAACCCACAAAAAAAAAAAAAAAAGAAAAAGAAATGGGACTTGCCATTTCAGCCCTAGGCTGAAATCAAATGGAAGGCTATAGTTGAGAACAACGACATCCATGGGCACAGTTTAAGTTGCAAATTATGGAATTCTGGCTCAAATCAGCGTAAGCGAAATACCAGTTGTCTTGGTTCACATGGCTTGAAGTCCAGTGGAAGTGGTCCCTTCACCACCTAAGGAATCCAGGGAATGAGAAGATCCTTTCTCCCTCTCCATCCCCTGTCTCCCTCCTGCATCCTCTCCACCTCTCTCCCTCCCCCTCCCTACTCTACCTGTCCTTACCTCACTTTTCTGCATTAGCTTTGTCCTGGGTTGCAGTGGTAAAATGGCCAATGAGTTTCTAGGATCTCATCATGCTTCTGCCATAAGCCCAGAAACATCACAGTGCCTGCTCTATCGCCGGCACCCCAGGGCATCCGTCAGAAGACCTGTGATGAACTCCGCTAGTTCTGAGCCTTGCTGCCTCTGGCCCCAGGGATACTATCGAGGCCACAGTGCTGAATCCAATTATTTTAGGGCCCCTGGAATTGCATGGAATGTGGTGGTAGGGGAGATGTGCATGTGTGTGCACACATGTGGGATACTGATGTGACTATGTGTGCAAGAGGCTGGGTGTGAGTGTGAAATGTGATCAGGGAGGTCATGTTGTATAGATGGGGGCATACGCGTATGTGCGTTCATGGGTGTCTGTGTGTGCTCACGTGTTTGCATGCTGGTACGTGCTCACAGTCTGTGTGTGTGTGTGTGCGTGCATGTGTGTGTGTGTACATGGGTGTTCCGCATGTGAGGGCATACATGAGTGTGTGGGGAGGTGTGCATGTGTGGTTGTGTGTGTATCTGTGAGTGGGGCACAGAGCTGTGTGTGCAGGCTGTACATATGAGTGTGTGCATGTGTCAGTGTAGGTGTGCATGTGGAATGGATACACTGTGTGTGTGTGCACATGTATGTGTGTTTGTGTGTCTGTGGCATGTGAGTGAGGAGGAGGAAACAGTTTGCAAAAGGAGAAGCAGGGTCCGTTTGCGGCAGAGTGGGGACAGGAGCCGGGCAGGGAATGCTCTGGGGCTGGGTCAGAGACCTGAGCACGGCCTGCGGGCAGAAGGGAGAGTGCAGTGTGTGGGAAGAGGGAGGGTCAGAGAGGCTGACAGATGAAATGGTGCAGCCTGAGCCACCCCCTGCGAGGACAGTGGAGGGGAGAGGGTACGGAGGGGAGAGCAGCACTTCGTGACAGGTGCAATGTAATATGTGGCCCACAGAACTCCCAGTGCGCTGGCGTGGGGGACTCGAGGTGGCTTCATGCTTGATTAAAATGAAGACTAATTGAACAGAAGTGGGTTTTGCTGCGTGATTTGTTTTCCCAGATTCGTTACTCTCTTAGCACAGGTTCTGATTTACTTTTAAGTTAAAAGGATATGCCTGAAAATCACGACCACTAAAAGCCATTGTTATCAGAGCTGCTAAACAAAATCCAATTCATATGGTTCCTTCTTCTTCGAGGCATGAGAGCTAACGCAGACAACAGCAAATAACACCCTGAGGTGGCGTGGACACACGGTGAGGCTCATTTTTAATATATGTATATATTTTAATATGTGAGTATATATGTAATAAAGTGAAGTATAGATATAAAATGTTGCCCTCCAGTTGAAAACTGTTAGAATTTATTTTTTCAGTTCGTAAAAATTTTTAGAGTACATGGGATAATAAAATATATCTAATTAAAGTAATAAGAATTGATTAGCAAGAACAGGGGTATAATAAAAGGATAAGCACTGAGGATATCAAGATAGATGACGGATTACATAAGGATGGGGGGATAGATGAGAGACAGATAGACACACAGACAGACAGACAGATGATAGATAACTTAGTTTCCTGTAGCAGCCATAACAGATTATGTGGTGGGTTGCTTCGAACAACAGAAACCCGTGCTCTCAGAGGCCCACAGTCAGACCTCAAGGTGTCTCCAGACCACGCCACCTCCAGAGACCATTAGGGGAAGTCTGTTCCCTCCACTTCCGGGGCTTTGTGGCTCCAGGAGTTCCTGGGCTTGTGGCTGCATCGATCCAGGCTCTGCCTCCACGGTCACACAGCCTCCTCCTCTTCTAATATGCGGGTACCAGGAGTCGAACTCAGGACCTCGTGCTTGCCAGGCAGGCGCTTATGCCGCTGAGCTATATCACTGGCCCCTGCCTCCTCCTCTTCTGTCTGCTTCTCTCCTACGTGTCTCTTACTTGTCATTGGATGTTGGACCTACCCGCCTAACCCAGGATGATCTCATCTCCGAACCCTTGATTACATCTGCAAAGACCCTTTCTCCAAATAAAGTCACACTCACAGGCTCCAGGATGTAGACATTTTTTGGAGGGGGGAGTCACCATTCAGCACGTTACGGGTGGACAGACAATAGACAGGCCTTCTATTTGTGCATCATATTTTGTTAAATATGTCCAGCATCCAATTTTATTTTTCCTTCCTCTTAGTTGTGTTACCATGCCAACTTAAGCACCTGCAACTCACTAGCATTCATTCTACCATATCATTTTAGGTCACAAGCTCACAAAAGACTACACTTGTGAAAAGATGATTGTCAAACCAGATGCTGGAGCCTTGCATGAGACACCCTATAATTCAAACCATGAGCCCCTGAGGCCATGTTTTAAGGACTGTCCTTCAATAAAAATATTGTGTGCAGTCTCCCTCAGCCTTCCACAGGTTTAGGTGTGCAAGGCTTTGTCACCTGTGAGCAGGCAATGTTCTGGGTGAACATACAACAAGGACTTGCTTAAAATCTGTTTTTCTGCTAAGAAATAGTCACCCTACCCACAGCCCTAAGAGCTTGTGGTTCCAGGGACATGGCCCACGCCATAAGGTATGTCTGTGGAAAAGAGATTTTTTAAGGAGTATCCAGTTTCTTTAATCTTCCATTCCTCTTTGCTAAAAAAACTCCAAAATAAAAATTATTTGGACTGGTGAGAAAGGAAGACCGAAGATTTTTTTCTGCTTAATTTCCACAACGCAGAGAGCCAAAAGAAATTTTTTTATTCTTTTTGTGTCCCAGATCGGTCAAGGCAGGCATTTGTTTCAATGAAACTGGATTAAATAGTGGCCTATTTGGCAGAAGGCAGCTTGCCCAGAAGAGATGGAAGAATGTAAAATGCACTGGAAAATGAAAGTTTTTTTTTAAAGCTTGTAGCAGGAAAATATTTAACTATACAGTAGTTAGGCATAATAAATGTTTTTCATTTTAATCCATCAAACATCTCTTCTTCATTTGGAACCTTTCATTTTTCTTCCTTTCAGTGAAAATTCTGACTCAGCTGATAAAATAGCTAATAGTGTTTTTATTGCCACAAGCCAGCCGTATTTCCATCAATGTGGCAAAATACAACATAAAGAAATTATTGTTTTTATTTTTAAAAGAAATTAAGTTAGCCATTGTACAGCATCTGCTTAGCCATGTGAGATGGAATACCCTTGGGACGGCTACGAAGGCAAACCTTCAATGCCATCCAAGTCCGGGAGACTTTCAGACATCTGGCTTGCGTCTGTTAGGTTGGAAAGTTCCTGTTTCTTTTTTTTTCCACTTTATGCAAATACTTTTTGGCTTTTCCAAATGTATTCTTGGTTTTTTTTATACAGTTATGGCCTCAAGTAGTTCCATATTTATTCGTACACTGACTGACATAACCGAATTACATGAAGAGTTAAGGATATGCTCCCAGCGAAAACCACCTTTACCTCTCTGGATTTTTTCCTGAATATTTCACACAAAGAGAAATTTTTTACTCAAGAATCCATAGCAGTCTCTCAACACTTATCTCATTTTTTTTTCCTTTGTGTTTCTGTTGAAAGCTTCTTTATTTAAAAAAAAAAAAAAGTCTTGCAATACAGCATTCCTTTGAATAAAAGTTTCATTAATAGGCCAGAATTATGTAGGAAATAAAGTTAGCTAGGACTAATATTATTCACTTATACTTACAGTTTAATACCATATTATTCAATTTTCGGTTCCTATTATTAAAATGACATTTATATCCTGGTCGACTGCCTGGATTAATAATAAATACATTTCCTAAAATCATGATGCCCAAATGCAGAATAAACTACGATGCTCAGAATGAATTGCTTCTATTACTCAAAAAAATACAAAACATAATGTAAATGCTAAGGTTTGTAGGGAACAGCTGGAAAATATTGCCCTCTTGATAGAAGTTACCTTAATTGTGAAATAATTCCCAAGCCAAGATATCAGCATTTAAATTTTGCTTGTCTGTCCCCTGGGCAATATTTTATGATTCAATGTTTAACTAATAAAGGTTACCTCAGTTGTTTATTTATAGTTATTACTGTCAGTTGCCAAACCAATAAAACATTTAAACTCTATTATTTATCACAAGAAAGCTTTGTGGTTTTATAGACATAGATGACGATTTTTCTGTGTATTTCACAGGCTCTGTAACCAATGCCGAGTCTCTAAACATCTAAAACAGCTCCTGCCCTGAGGGCACCATTTTCCAGCTGTTACATTAAACATTAGTCACTACTTATTTTGTAAGATTTTTTAATTTAATAAGTTTTACGACTGTCCGTTCAATTAGTGTTCTACCTAGTCGTCCAATTGGGTGCCTACAAGATGCCAGGTGCTATACTAGGTCTAGCACATAAATAAGATCTTTCTAGACTCAGGTTCCTAATCTTGTAAATAGTGCAGCCAGCAGATACTGAAACTTGAGGAAAGGGTAACTAGGATGTTAAATTGAATTAAGTTTGACCTATAGCTGCTTCCATATACAGTAAACTGCGACATAACTTGATGTGTAAAAAGACTGTAACCTACTCTTGGGACAAGTGGCTTAGTCTCAGCCAATTGCAAGCAACAAACTGTTCAAACTGTGTTCAGATAAAGTGAACCCCAGCTGTAATGGTTGGACTGTCTGTATACCTCACCTCCATTTTCTGCATGTCACCTTCTTTTCTCTGACTTTAATTACATCCTGCCCATTTGGTGGAAAAGAACTTTCTTAATCTTTCTTGATCTAGATTACTGCCTGATTCTGAAACTAATAATAAATTCAATTAAGATCTGCCAAACTAGATTTGTTGCAATTGTGTCATTTTATAGAATATACCTGCCAATTCTTACTCTAACGATCATTCTAAACAGAACCTCTTTACCCAGAAGTTCCAGATGCCGTTGCAAAAACTCAAAGATGTAATCAGATTTGAAGATCATCACAGACAGTTACACAATCTAGGAAATAGAATCATTCTGTCTACAACGGACCAAGGGAACAGAATATAGGAACATTACAGGTTGAGGTTACCTGATACGGACATGTAATTACGTGATTATGTGACTACAATATTACTAGAACTTCTTACTGCTAGTTAGGTGCAGGTGACATATATTTGCATGAAAATATTGTTGATTCTTGTTATACAAGGTACGCTTGACTTGGTGAGTACTGAGCCATTCTTCCTGGGGAAATACACTGTCCCTCCATACAGGGGATTTGGTTCCAGTAACCCTAAGCACTTTCCCACCTCTCCACCCTCCACTCCCATGCTATGTGGACGCTAAAATCCAAAGATGCTCAAGTCCCTTATATACTATGGTGTAATGTCTTTATATAATCTACACAAATCCTCCCAAATACTTAAATCACCTCTAGATGACTTAGAGTACCTAATACCAGGGGTCCCCAAAGCCAGGCCACAGAGCCTGTTAGGAGCCAGGTGGTGCAACAGGAGGTAAGCGGCGGGAAAGCCGCTGAGGCTTTGTCTGTATTTACAGCCCCTCCTTGCCACTCGCATCACTGCCTGAGCTTATTTTAAGTGAAATAAGCCAGACACAGGAAGACAAGCACCGCATGATCTTACTCATGTATGGGATATAGCAAAGTTGATCTTGGAGAAGCTGAGAGTAGAAAAGTATTACCAAAGACTAGGGATGGTCATGGGGAGCAACAGATGGGGAAAGGTTGATCGAGGGGTACTAAGTCACAGAGAAGAGAAATAGGTTCTCGTGTTCCATTGCACGGTACAGTAACTTTAGATAATGATAATATGCTGTACCTTTCAAAAAGCCAGAAAAAGGGATTTTGAGTGTTTTTCCACAAACAAGTAATAAATATTTCAGGAGATAGGTAGTTTACCTTGATTTGAACATTTCACAGTGTACACACATATTGAAATATCACATGGCATCCCATAAATACAGTATGTGCAATTTTGTGCCACCTACAAAAATAAAAAGCAAGAGCAAAAAAATGCCAAGTTATACAAACATGCAGTCACTGTAATAAAACCCAACACACAGCACAAATAGAACACTGGTAGAGAGGGAAGACCCTTTGTCCTTCTAGCTGAATTGACTTGAGCTAGTCACCTTGCCCTGAAATTTCCCTTTCCTTATCCAGAAAATAATACAGGTCTTCATCCTGTGAAGAACAAATGGAGAGTGAGTTAGTTAATATCCTGCTGTGTTCCGAAATAAAATAAAATAAAATGAAGAGTATAAAGCAACTGGGTCAGTATGTGGCCATGCTTTGAAACCCTAATGTACTGTAGTTATGCACTGTTTTTCAGTAATCAAGTTAGCTAAAGGACAGAATTCTAAACAAGATCAGAATGTAATATCTAGAACCATAAATAGGAAAAAGACAACATAATTTTAAGCAGACCTCAGTCTTCTGCATTTCTTAATGATTCCTCCAGCACTGCAGTAACTTCCAGCAGAGTGTTTTGCATCTCAGGTGCCAGGGGTTTTAGGATTTAGTAGCAGAGGAAAGCACAATAGATTACATTCCTCATTTTTGACTGAGTTCTGTTCATGGGACTAGGTCATTCAGTGACTTGGTCCCTAAATGAGGAATTCTATATAGTAAGTACATTACAATATTCAGAACAAAGAAACGGTCAAAGGGAACTCCAACTTGATGGTTTTGCTTTTATTTGCATAACTCTTACATACAGTACTGTGATGTATAACAGAACATAATACACTAGTACTCTACTATATAGTACAATCAGCAAAAATTACAGTACTGTGCCATAGAAGAGGCCACCAAAAGGCCGCACTGCCACTTGTGCTCCTGCTTGTAAGCCCTAAAGCGGGTTGTGAGTCTGAACAGTCATTAAACAAGTAGGTCACTAAATGAGGAACATCTGTGTGAGATATCATAGTATCAGAATACTTCAATGAAAATGATTTGTTTTTCTTAAGAACACACACTTTCCAATAACCTTTAAGATAAAATACAGCAGCCACCAACAAATCATCACATCAGCTGGGTTCAGGCAATATCAAGCCCCAACAAGGGAGACAAGGCAGGGATGAAAACTAGTCAGAAAACCCAGGATAGCTTATGACATAGAAAGTGCTCATCAATAATCGCGATTGCAAATCAGATGCAATCCAGATAAGATCTTTAGCAAATCAGTAAAGCATCTATTCCTGCATTTCCTCACGTGCCCTTTCCTGGCATCTTAGCAGCTTCCGTGGATTCTTCAAGGTTACACTGATCACATGGTTGATGTTGCTGGAAGCTGGGCTTTGAATGTGCAGTTCTGGCTGCTTCATGAAGGAGCTTCCACAGGCCATTGCATGGGACCAGTGACACTAAAATACCACTAACAAAGTGTCACAGAATCGTGAATCTGCCTGACTAAAAATCACTGGAAATGACAAATAGCCCTGACAGTGAAACTGGCATTAGTGGAGCCACTGCTCTGTCTGCCTCTGCAATAAATACCTTGGAGGATAAAAAGACAAATAAAGTACGTAGCAAAGGAGCTTACTATTCGGGAGTGTAAGACAAAAATTAAACAAATAAAACAATCGTGGAGCCAAGAATAACAGTGATAATTAATTGTTCGATTGTTTCCTGTGACTTGGAAATGTATATATTACCCTCGAGAAAATATGTACACCCATGAGATGAGACATTTCTACATATCAAAGTTTCAAAGGTAACATCACTTCTAAAGGGTTTGATTATATCTGAGAATTTATTTACCTCCAAATGAACTAGTTTTATTACCACCCGAGGAAATGCTGGAATCAAATAGTCCTTAGAAGTGAGCGCAATAGCCGGTGAGACGGCTCAGCGGCTTAAGCGCCTGCCTTGCAAGCGCAAAGGCCCGAGTTCGACTCCCGGATCCCACATACGAAAAAGGGGCCGGTGATATCGCTCAGTGGCACGGGTGCCTGTTGGCGCGCGAGGTCCTGAGGTCGTCCCCCCGGTACCCACAAAAAAAAATAAATAAATAAATAAAAGAAGTGAGCGCAATAAAAAGAGTGCACCGATAAAGTTTTCTGGGGGTTCAGCACAGCTGTTTTGCCTGTACTGTATGCGATTAACAGTTCTCATAAGACTATGCTGCAAATCACTCCCTTTTGCATCAAAACAGGCAAACTGTATATTTTTTGGATATTGAGGCAAAAAAAGCAAACTCAATATCCAAAAACTGCCAGGTAGCTTATTTTTCCCCAGTATTAGACATTATAGAAATAATACCTCTTTTGAAGACATTTGTCTTTTCATGAATGCTGTGTTTGTTTGCACAACATGCTTAGTGAATGTGCCTAAAATGCAATAGGCTACAGACATTTCTTAACAATGGAGCTCTGTTCCTGTGACCAGATTGTTCAATGAATTGGTCCTTAAACGAGGAACTACATATAGTATGCAAGTTACAATATTCAAAACAAAGAAGCAGTCAAAGGAAACTCCAGCTTGATGGCTTTGCTTTTATTTATATAACTCTTACGCACAATACTGTAATGTATAACAGAACATAAAACTAAAGCACTGTACTGTACAGTATAATCAGCAAAAATTACAGTACTGTATAAAAAGGTATACGGTACCCAAAAAAGACATTGAGGCTCTATAAACAAGATGTGCAGAACTGAACAAAAGAAAGACAGGTTGTAAGACTACACGGTGGGTTGTAAGTCCAAACAGTCATTAAACAAGTAGATCTTTAAACAAGGGATGTCTGTATTCCCCTAGTTTCTCTGCTTACTATGATGCCAGATTATCAGTTAATTGATGGCAATATCTTCAGCACCTGTCTCCCCTATTGAGTTGTGGGAGTCATAAAAGCAAGTCTGTTTTGCTCACTGCGCCCTCGTGCCTGCTCTGTGTGGCGCATAGCAGACCTTCCACAAGGCAAGTTGAGTAAAGGGGTCCAGCCTGGAGGGCGAGCGAATCTGTTTCTTAATCAGCAGGCTGGAGCCAGGTAGGCAGACCCCATCAAGGACGAACTAACAAGAGGTGGGAGGGGAGGCCCAGAAAAGCGCCCAAGAAGTTGGGATGAGCTCCCTGTCTCATGCAGGTGCTCACCCTGGCCACGGCCCTCCCCACACCCAGGGTAAGGCACGTCTGCTTTGGCCATACCCCGCTGAACTGGAATTATAGTACCTTGTTCCCTGCTCCACACACGGAGCCACTGCGAATGGTGTCTTGGTTACTTTTCTCTCTTTGCTGAGACAAAATACCCGACACCCAAAATTGAGGAGGGAAAGGTTTATTTAGCTCACAGTTGGTGGAGGTTTCAGTCCATAATCAGCTGTCTCCAAGGCAGAGTGGCACATGGCAGAGGGCAACAGTTCATGGTGGCGGAAGACAGCAAAAGCAGCAAGAGCAAAAAGGTAGGAGCGAGAGAGCAAGCCTCTTCCCTCCCTTATATTCTATGCAGGCTGCCCGCCCCAGGGCGGGTGTAGCACTCACACCCGTAATCCCAGCATTGGACCATGAATCAATCACAAACTCTAGAAGCCCGCCCTATGACTGCACGAGGCTTTGGGGGGACATCTAGACACAAATCATAACAAATGGCTTTCCCAGTACCTTTAGTCAGTGGAAAGACTGAGCAATGCAACCCAGCCTGTGGTTGGTGAACTTTCGGAACAAGCAAATCAAGGCGCTGAAGCTCAGGTTTGTCTTCGCGGTAAAGCTACACGAGGACATGTAAATGTGTATGTATATGCATGCAGGGATGGTTGAGCCATGTTAAGGGGTTGAGTAAAGTAGGGACATAGATAAAACAGTAAAGGGAGCCCTAACACACAAACACAGGCGCACACACATGGTCAGAAAAGCGGTGACTGCATCTCCCAAAGGGAAGATGAATGTGTGACGTATACATTGTCTCCGATTCAGAAAAACGTTAGTATGGAAGGTGGCGGAAATGAGTGGAGAAGGAAAACAAGTATGACACCATTTCTCTTTGGTTGAGAAAATATCCTAAACTTCACTAAATTTTCAGCATCAACAATAACCAGTAATTATGCATAAAGATATATGTCTGTCTAATTTGAGTAGGGGAGGTTCTCCGAATTGAAGCAAAAGTTGATTTAAGGGCCGGTGAGATGGCTCAGCGGCTTAAGCGCCTGCCTGGCAAGCGCAAGGGCCAAAGTTCGACTCCCGGGACCCACATACGAAAAAAGGGCCGGTGACATCGCTCAGCGGCATGGGCGCCTGCTGGCGCATGAGGTCCTGAGGTCGACTCCCGGTATCCACACACACACAAAAAAGTTGATTTAAATTTTTTTGCGTAAGGAATTCACTCTTTGGACATTCTGTAGTTTCCAAACCGAGATAAAAATGTCACTAAGGAAAGTAACCCAGTTGGATAAAGAAAGTAGTCACCACTTAGTTATTACCAGCCCATCTGGAAGGAACATTCAACCTTCAGAAGATTATTCTAAGCTTCACAGCCAACTCTCTGCTGAAGGCCTAGGCTCTCTGCCTGCCCCTCTCTGTTATTCTTTCTTTTAGAAGTGAAACTATCAATTCTCTAAAGAAGTGCATTGCAAGGAAATTAACCAGGCAAAAAGAACCCAACAGTTACCATCTTCGATCAGAGCATAGAACATTGCTTTCTGTTAAAATGAGAAGTTTAATATGTCTTTACTTACGTGAATTAAGAGACAAGGGCTGGGTTGAATATCATAATGTAAATAAAAGACATTCGTGGGTTGTATCATTTAGGAATGCCTTGTTCCAGGCAAATGCCAACTGCCAGGAAAATGAAGATGGATTGAATGGTCCAGGAAGTGAGCCAGCATTGGGCTGATGAAGGACAAAGCTAACCATTCGAATTTGATCCTGGCTTTCTTCTGCTTAACATGCTCTCCACTGCTCCTTGGCCCTGGCGTCTTAAGAGAGATGTATTTTAACATGTGGCCAGATTCCCATTTGGGTCCTGGCTTCCTAATTTTTGTCCCCCCTTTCCCTCCTCCCAATCAGTTCTGTCTTTCCCTGACAGTCAGAGATAGATGACTGGGGCTACATATAAAGCCTCCTCCCTTGCATCCGACTCAAGCATCCAATCCACGCTGCTGGGCAGCGACCTCTCAGTGTTGGGAAAGCAGGTATTGGTCATCAAGTCAGCCTTGTCCAGGGAGTGACTAGCAGTCCAAGTCTGAATTACTGTTGGCAAACTTTGTAACTGTTCTGTTCCAGGAATAAGGGAGATGATGACCATGAAACTTGGAAAAATTGGTTTGGGGCAAATGATATGATACATGATACGTTTTCCCGCTATGCAGAATGGCATGAGCAGAGAAGGGAAAGGTAATCCAAATGGTCCTTGGTTAAGAATGCTGTACTTAATCTCTGCATGTCTGGTAAGGTATGTGTTCAGGGTCTGAAATCCACATGCATGTGGCAGATGTTTTAACTTCTGGATTCACTTCAGGAATGTGAGATTGAAAACAAAACTACTTAGAAATTATTTTTGAGATTTTATGGTAGGAATACTTGCTATACTGTGACTTTCTTACGGAAAGAGTATTTTTTAAACTAGATGAATGTAAAACTTAGAGAAAAAGAATTCTTTATTTCTTGCTCCAGAAGGAAGGACTTCTTGCTCTTTCTTTATTAATTTTGTTTTTTATCATCACTGTCATTATTTTAGTGCTGACAATTGGCATTGTGGACTCCTGGGTTAAAGATGGTCTTGTTTAACATTATAAAATGTTTCATAGTTTTACAACCATCTACTCCATACTTGAGTCCAAATCTGATATTTCCAGCCAGGACACTTCCTTGGGTTGGCCTTTTTGGGGGTCAGTAATTGATTGTGAATATTTTCTGGTTAGTGTTTTGCAGCATGTTAGTTAGCCTGTCTAGTGTCCACGAAATACTTTTCAAATATGTTCAGCTGCTGGACGATATTAACTTTGGTCTCATGCAAGACTCGAACTGACATGAAATATAATTCATATATCCTTGATGAATAAATATTCTTTTAATTTATCAGTGTTGGGGATCGAACTCAAGGCCTTGTACATGCTAGGTAAGTGCTTTACTACTGAGCTACAGACTTAGTTCACCTTTTTCATTTATTAATCCCTGCTTTTTTCTTTTTCCAAATAAGTGCTTGTGTTTTATGTGTATTTATGTCCAAAGAGTTCTCCTTCGTTGTATCTCCTGCTTGTTATAAAATGTTCAGCACGGTTTTGTTCACTACTGATTCTCAAAGAACCCAACTGGACAAATGTGAGGGCAAATTGGTCTTTATATTGCCTGATAACTTCATCTTCTCTTGAAGTGTGTAAGTCATACAGACATGTCAAAAAATAAAACCAGGGCTGAGAGCGTACCTTAGGGATGAGTACTTGCTTAGTGTGCATGAGGGCCTGGACTGATATCCCCATGCTTCTGTAATATACTACAAGTTCTACCCTGAGTTTTTCTCATTGAAAATAACGTTGTACTAGGTCAGTTAAGGGCATTTGTGCCCTGTCCTACATCAGAGTGTGACTGGAGAAATGTAATAAAATTGTGTAAAAATACATGTTTTCCTTTATCATCATCATCATTACCAACGTATAACAGGCCAGATAACCTCTACAGTGATACTTTTAGCCTTGATGATTTAAAATGTTTTATGTGAACTTTCATATGTCTTGGTAATAATAATGCTTGATAGGTTGACAAAGATTTATGGTTTATTAAATTGTTCAATCCTTGAGACCACACACATTTACAAGAGGCCTTCCTCCTGAGCTGTTGTATAAAACCCACAGGGGTGATCGCAATACTGGATCATCCAAACCCGCTCTGGAAAGAATGGATTTTCAGTCAATGTGGAGAGACGCTGCCTGTGTGGACCTCCTCTGAGACACAGGAAAGGCTCTGAGCGTCCCGCAATGGCATAGCTGTTTAACAGTCTTGAGAAACAGAACTGTTACTTTATGTATTTTGATCAGACCCACTCTAGCTGGGGTGAGGCCACATGTCATCAGGGCTCCAATTTGCATTTGACTGATATCACTGATACTGAGCATTTTTCCACATGCTTCTTGGCCACTTGCATGTTTTCTTTTGAGAAATAATTCTTCAGGTCTTTTGTCCATTTTTAAAGTCATATTACTGTATTTGTTAACAAATTCTGACATGAATGTGGGGAAATAGGAACCTTTCTATGCTGCCGATGGGAGTGGAAATTTAAAAAGCCATTATGGAAAACAGTGTGGAGCTGCCTCAAAAATTAAAAATAGAATGACCACATGATCCAACCACATGACCAGCAACCTCACCCACTCACAGGTATTTATCCAAAGGAAATGAGTCAGCGTGTCTCAGGACATCTGCACCCCACATTCACTGCAGCACTGCTCACTGTGGAATCAACCTACACGGCCACCAGTGGATGAGTAGATAAAGGATATGTGGAGATGTGGTATATCTACACAATAGAATAGTACTCAGCCATAAAAAAGAGTAAAATCCAGTCATTTGCAACAACATGGATAAACCTGGAAGACATTGTGTTAAAGAGAAATAATTCAGGTGCAGAACGACAGGTATAGAATTTGTGGAATCTACAAAAGCCAATCACATTAAATACAAAGTGGAATAATGGTTACTGGAGGTGGGAGAATGTGAGGAGTAGGAGGTCGGAGAGAGTTTGGTCAACATGTACAGAATTAGAGCTGATAGGAGGAATAAGATGTGGTGATCTACTGCACAGCAGGGTGAATGTAGTTAACAACACTGTATATTTCAAAGTAGCTAGAAAAGAGAATTTTGACAATTCTCACCCAGAGAAAGGACAAACGTTTCAGGTGATGCCATGTTAAATACCCTGATTTGCTTACGACACAATATATACCTGTATCAAAACATCACATCCTACATCATAAGTGCATACCATTGTTCTGTGTCCACTATAAAGAAAACAGAGCCAGGTGCCTGTAGTCCCAGCTACTCAGGAGACTGAAGCAGAGGGGTAGCTTGAGTCCAGGAGTTCAAGGCCAGCCTGAACAAGCTGAGACTACATCTCGCAAAAGAAAAAAAGGGTTCAAGCTTTGAAGTCAGATAGCCTTACATAGAAAAACAATGAAATGACTCTAGGACTTTCCCTTCTTTATCTCCCCTTCCCTCCTTGCCTTCTGCCCTTGTGCTTTCCTTCCTTCTCTCTTTTTCCTCCCTTTCTGTTTTCAGAGCAACTTGGGACCAGTTTAGGAAGCTTCTTTACTGAACAATGCTAACCCAACAACTGTGAATTGTCAGATGCAGAAAGGAGCTTTCTTGGCACAGTGAGGCCTTTCTAGGGTGGCAGAGGGCCCCAAGCCAGTATCTGCCTCCTCTAATGTGACATGGGACAGTCTTAGCTCAGAGCCTGTGTGAAGATTCCCTGGGCCCGGGCCATGAAGGTTTTTAGGGTAAATGCCCCGTGAATAAGCACTATTGCCATTCTATTCGCATTAACTCCCGAGGCTAACCATGCGACTGTTCCTGGGTGAACCTTCTTTGAAACACAAATGGGGTACACGTTCAAAACACTCTTCGTGGTGGCAAATATTTTTTGAGTCAACAAACGAACTGGCTGTCCCTGGGGCATGCTATTTTTAACAGTTTTAAAATGACCCCTTTCTGTTACGTGGATAGGTGGGCAGCTGTTTGCAATTATAGCCATATATGTGGTCCGCAGGTATGCCAGGGTTGGGGCATTTGGCTTTCCCTGAAATGTTTTCAAGCAACTTGCCGCCACATTGCACTTGGCTGCCAAACCACACCAAATGGAAATGTACTCAAAGAGATGGGCAGAGGGAAGCGCCCCCTGAAAAACACCGAAGTTACTCACTCTTGTAAAATACCATCGCCATGGAAATTCTTCACACACACACCGGCCGGGCTGGGAGGGGCAGAGTGCATTTCCACGAACTGCTCATTGGCCCGTTGTTGAGAATGTTGGTTTTTGCACAACGACTTTCATTTCTTTATTGGTGGGGCCAAAGTTGGTGCTGAACAGAAAGGCCGTCTTTGCTCTGCAGGGCGGAAAATCTCCTCACTTGATTGCTGCAGACCCTGAAACAGAAACTACAGCCAGCAGGGCGACAGCAGCCACCAAGAGTGCGTATAGATTTTTTGTTGTTTTATTTTACTTTGTTTTGCAATAGTGAGGTATTGAAATTAATCTAATCGTTACATAAGGATGTCAGGCAATGCACCCTCTTTTCAGCATTGGGAAAACTGTCAGGCCCTAGAAGATGGAAAAGGTGGTTTGGAAAACTACTTATTTGAAGAATCTCCCACTCATTATAATCAAGTCCGTTTACCTCAAGCTTCCTCAGCTTCTTATCCTGTTGCTGGCTGTGTCTTTTTTAAAGAGCCTAATTTATCACATCCCACCGGGCGGGGGGGTGTGCATGGGTGTGACATGTGTGTGCATATGTGGACATGTGTGTGTTGGGGGTGTGGTGTGGTGTTGTGTTGGCTGTGTGTACGGTCTGTATGTGTGGTGTGTGTGTGTACAGTACGTATTGGGTAGGCAGGGGTGGTGTGGTTGTGTGGTGTGTGATGTTTGTTTCAGGTGTGTGTACAGTGTGAGAGTGTTGGGTATATGTGTGTTAGGCACGTGCATGTATGGTGTACTGGGTGTGTCTGGTGTGTGTGTGTGTGTGTGTGTGCTGGGTTTATATTGTGTGTGGGAGTAAACGTGTGCATATGTGCAGTTTTTTGAGTTTGTGTGTAATATGGTGTGTGTGCTGGGTGTGTGGTGAGATTTGTGTGTCTGCACGTGCTGTGCATACAAAGACAAATGCTAACACAAATAGGAAGGATTTCTACAACAAGCAAAAAGCAGGAAGGCACGCGTGGGCCAAAGCTTCATACTTACTCCGCAGTTCAGAGGCAGCTTTCCCCCACCCCACGGCACACGCTTGGACAGCAATAAAGCCTACAATTCAACTACACTTGCCAACTGGTTTCTTTGTATTTTTTATTATTTCATCTATGTAGGTGACTGTCAAATATTAAAAGAATACATCTTCATTTTTTACTACTTTCTACTCTGTCCCCGTTCCTCACCTCAGAACAAAGGAGGAAGCGGTCCAGAGGACACAGAAGGAGGGAAGCGAGGAGAAGCCGGCGGGAAGCGGAACGGAGGGAGGGACGCGGCGACAGAAACTGGGAGCGGGCTCTGGAGGCGCCTGCCGGCTGGCACGGCCCACACAGCCCTCCGGCCACCCGGAAACAGAACAATCACCTGAGTGTATCTGAGGATAAGTGAATTAATGGCTCCAGAACCGTCGTCACCTCCTCACTAACACGTTCTCACCTGTGACGTGTAGGCTGGCTCGGGTTTGCAGGTTCAAAGCTGGCTTTGTGCACCCATTCCCTTGTGAAAGGTGTTGAATTTTCCCCGCATGCACACTTTTACATAATTGTTGCACGTTCTTGTGCTTAATGAGAATAACACAGTGCTCACGTGAGGAAGCCCCAGGTGTTCTGGAACAGTGGTCTCTCAGATAAGAGCTGCGAGGGGGAGGGGCATAACCGGGAGATGTTATCTTCGGCACTGCACCCAAATTGCAACCCTCCTCCATCCCGGTTTCCCCGAGATGAGCCAGTCATATTACTGCTTTTGCCGAGAGTTGATCAGCAAAAATGGCAGCAGCAAGCAACTCAAGGACTGATGCAGTTCTGCTAGTTTTGCCCTTAAAATGCTGTGCTAAATAAACTTCCCACCTCCATTTCCATCTGTCTAGGGATTTTGAACATGTTCAGTAGATTCATTCACAAAATTTTACAGCTAAGAGGGACTTTAGTGATCATCTGATGCAGGCGCCTTGGGCCCAGATGTACGAAATGAGCTGCCTGGGGGAGAGAACTGGTTGGAAACTGAACTTCTGCTGTCTGCCTCACATCCAACCTCCCAGCAACCCAAGGGTAAGGACACACACTGGATGCAGAACAAGGGGGCTCAGGACTATTTTGTCACTGGGGAGGTGGTTAACACAGTCTTCACATAATGAAACGATTTAGGCGGACCAGTTTGCAAACATCCACCCCCAGCACCTTCTTACGCTATTCCAGGAGAGAGAGCAAATGCCACCATGCCGGGTCTGCCTAAACGGAACTTGCTCATAATACATTGCCTCCAGAATGAACCCTCTGAAGAATTAGGTAACCTTTCCGCTCTTCTGAGGGTATCTGCATCTAATCAGCCTAGATGAGAAGAGGGAGAGAAAGGAACATTCAGGAACATTTGGAACTTAATATTAGGTATTTCAAAACTCCTATGAAATATGTGCGTACAAGTTTGTCTCAGCCATAAAAAGGAATATGAGAGCGAAGTTTTCCTCTTCGGGGGAAAGGAGAAAGAGGTCAATATATCGCAAGCTCCGCACATAAGAGACTTTGGCAAATCTAGACTGCTCTGTCTGCTTCACTGCTTTTGAGATCATGTAGGAACAAGATGGGTGGGAAAGTGTACCTTCTTCCCGTACTCACTGAAGAGCTGTAGAATTGGACGTAAGTGTATCGCAAGAAACGAACTCTGTGGTGACAGCCAGACATTTCAATGTGGACCCCAAGCCAAAAAACTGAAAGGCAGAGTTTTCAAATTACTCAGATGTATGTGACCAACATATCCACAGACATTTTCAATTTTTGCATTCCTCAAAAGTTTCTTATGCTGTACCTAGGCGCATGCTCTATATCCTGTCTGGAAGTTTCCTCCTATCCTCTTGGGTTATCTAACTCCTACAAAACTGAAGGTCTCAGCTGAGATACAATTTCTTCCAAGAGGCCTTTCTTGATCCGGTTTTACCCTAGGTAACCCCCACCGTGAGATCCCAAGGCACTCGTGGGGTCCTCACCCCACCTGTGAGAAGCCATCCACCCTGCTTGGTGTACACCAGTGTAGGAAGATGTGTCCTCCTCACAGCCCCACCCCGTGCCTGGAAGAATGTTTGGCACATTGAAAATGCTCCGCATGTGTTTGCTGGCTGCACAGGGGGACGCAGTGTCTCAGGTTGTATTTGAAATTCAGGTTGAGCATCCCTTACCCAAAATGAGAAGCAGAAGTTTTTCAGAGTTGGGAATGTTGTGGCTTGTGAAATGCTTACATGGATTTTCCAGTTAACAACCCCTAACCAAAAAATTGAAAATCCAAAATTTGTGGAGCTTCAGGTTGACTCTCAAATTGTTTTTTTTTTTTTGTGGGTACCGGGGGGCCGACCTCAGGACCTCGCGCGCCAGCAGGCGCCCGTGCCGCTGAGCGATATCACCGGCCCCTTTTTCATATGTGGGTTCCGGGAGTCGATCTCGGGCCCTTGCGCTTGCCGGGCAGGTGCTTAAGCCGCTGAGCCATCTCACCGGCCCTCAAATTGTTTTGAATTTTAGATCATTTCATATTTTTTAATAAGGAGTGCTCAACCTGTACCTCTTACGAAACTATAGGGGGAAGACCCCTTCTTTATCCTGAGCCCTCTTTTCTGGATCATGGTACCCCACTGAAGTCATTTCCAGCAGAAAAACCAGGATGTAGGAGACAAGGCAAGCAGGCTGCCATTTGTATCAACCAAGAATTTCACTTCGGATGTCCATAAAACAGTTCATACACAGGGGTTTGGAGACAGCTTATGTTACCTTGAATTCAAGTCTTGAAGGAAAATGAAACTCCAAACTCTAGCTCCATAACATGTGAGTAAGGAAATGTGTCTAATTCATTTTGGGGTCCCTGGTAGGTTTTTAATAAAATTTTGTTGAATAATGCCTATTTTTCTCATAAACAAAGAAAATACCTTTCTATAACATTAACATGTGAGAAATTGTAAGTTAGCTTGCCTTCACAGATAATTGCTCTTTCTTGCTTTAATTCATTTTATGCAGCTACAACAAAATACTTGAGATTGGGAAATTTATAAAGAACAGAAATTTATTCCTCACAGTTCTGAAGCTGAAAAGTCCAAGATCCAAGTGAGGAATCTGGTGAGAGCCTTCTTGCTGCGTTCCTCGCTTTAGCCAGCTAAACACTTCAGCGTAGAGGAGTTTTTTTTACTCATTTTTCTTTTTCTTTGTTTGTCATTTGAAATTATTACACTTTTTTCTCTTTTTATTTCCTTTTTTACTGGTTTTTTTGGTTACTTTTACCTAGTTCTATTTACTTTTTTTTCCTTAATTGGATTTTTATTTCACTTTTTTCTCCTCTTCCTTTTCATTTTCCTTTTTGTGAACTTTCCTTCCATTTTTCCCTTTCCCTGCCCTCCATGTTTATCATTACTTTATTATTACTCCAACCTATATTAACTTTTAGCCCTTTAGTTTACTCTATATTATTAGTGCTGCTTTTTTTTTTTCTTCTATTTTCTGATATAGTTGTTTTTAATTGGTTTCAACTGCATGTCTGTATCTGGCTTGTCCTTGTGTTGTCATTAGAGCAGTTCATTTTCTCCTCTCAGCAGTGCTAGGGATCAAGGCCCCAAAAGAAGGTTGGGTACTAGGAAGATCCTCACATAAAAGTGGTAGAGATGTCCATCTCATACACAAATCTCAGTACAAAAACACAAGAAGTATGGAAAAGAAGGCAACATGTCTTCTCCAAAAGCTCATGACTCATCAGTAACTGAATACAAAGATATGGAAGTTGATAGAATGCCAAAGAATTCAAAAGATTGACTTTAAAATGATTAATGACTTCAAAGAGGATACAAATAAACAACTGAATGAATTAAGGAAAATAATACAGAATACAGAGGAGTAATTTGACAGAGATAGAAATTCTGAAGAAAAACCAAGCAAATCTTGGAAAGAAAAAGCATAACAAATCAAATCAAAAACTCAGTGGAGGCCGGTGAGATAGCTCAGCGGCACAAGCACCTGCCTGGCAAGCGCAAGGTCCTGAGGTCAACTCCCAGTACCCACATTAAAAAAAAAAAAAACTCAGTGGAAACCCTCACCAACAGACTAAATCAAGTAGAAGACAGAATTTCAGGGTTTGATGATAAGGTTGATAAATTATCACACTCAGACATTAATAAAGAAAAAATAAGAAATTATGAACAAAATATCCAAGAACTCTGGGACACAGTTAAAAGACAAAACTTACAAATTTTTGGTGTAAAAGAAGGCATTGAGTTTCAGAATAATGGCATAAAAAAATCTATTTATTGTAATAATAACAGAAGACTTCCCAAATCTTAGGAATGACATGGACATCCAAGTATGGGAGGCATTTAGAACTCTAAATGGGCATGACTGGAAAAGAACCTCTCCATACCAGATTATAGTTGAAATGTCAAGAGTGCACAACAAGGAAAGAAGATGGAAAGCTGGAAGAGAGAAACAGTCACTCACAGAGACAAACACGTCAGAATGACTGCAGACTTCTCTGCAGAAACTCTGAAGACCAAGAGAACATGGGATAAGAAAATAACCGCCGACCTCCATTACTGGATCTAACAGCTAGCGTTCAAATCGAAGGAGAAATAAAGAGCTTCGAAGACGAGCGTGAACCAAAGGAGTTCACACCACTAGCCACCAATTCAGAAGATTCTTAAAGGAATCCTATGCAGAGAAGAGGAGGAGTATATGCTACTGAGAATTAGGAAAGAATCAAACATTAGAACAACCAAATGGCAGGGATCATTACCTAAATTTCCCTAATAGCTCTGAGTGTAGATTATCTCAATTATTCAATTAAAAGACACAGACTGACAGATTGCATTAAAAACCAAGAGCCAACTCTTTACTGCCTGTAAGAAGCATGAATCACTAGCAAAGGCATAAACAGACTGAAGGTGAAGGATGGAAAACAAAATTCCATTAAAATGGAACCCGAAAGCAAAAAGGAGTAGCTTCACTCCTATCCAACAAAGCAGACTTCGACAAAATAATCAGAAGAGACAAAGAAGGTCACTACAGATGGGTAAAGGGAATAATCAACCAAAAAGATACAGCAACTGTAAATGTACTCACGCTGAACACTGGTGTGCCCAATTTCACAAAACAAACAGCAGTCAGTATAAAGGGCCACACAGATCCCAGTACAATAATAGTGGGAGACTTCAGTACTCCACTCTCACCAAGAGGTGCTCAAGACAGAAAGAAGAAATCAACAGAGATGCATCAAATTAAACTACACCACAGATCTACAGAACAGTCTATCAAACAACCAAAGAATACACATTCTTTTCAGCTGCTCATGGACTGTTCTCCAGAATAGATCATATTTTAGACCATAAAGCAAGTCTTAACAAATACAAAAAACAAACAATTTCTTGCATCTTATGAGATCATGATAAAATGAAACTAGAAATCAATAGTGAAACAAATACAGAAACTTTACATAATCATGGAGATTGAATAATTCACTTTTATTTGAGACAAGGTCTTGCTACGTAGTACGGGCTGGTCTTGAACTCACTATGTAGCCCAGGGTGACCTTGAACTCGCAGCAGTCCTCCTGCCTCAGCCTCTCAAGTGCTGGGATTACAGGCCTGCACCACCACGCCTGGCTTGAAAAATTCACTTTTGAATGATCAGTGGATCATTGAAGAAATCAGGGAAGGGTGGAATTTAAAAATTCCTAGAATCAAATTAAATTAGAAACACAACATACCAGAATTTTTGGAACATAGCAAAAGTAATTCTAAGAGGGAGGTTATGGCTATAAGCGCCTACACCAAAAAATCAAAGATATCTCAAGTAAGTAACATAATGATGCATCTCAAGTTCTTAGAAACAAGAACAAACCAAAACCAAATCCACCAGAAGGCAAGAAATAATAAAGATCAGAGCTGAAATTAATGAAATAGAGACTAAAAGAATAATACACAGGATCAATGAAACTAAGGGTTGTTTCCGCCTGTAATCCTAGCACTTGGGAGGCTGGGGCAGGAGGATTGCTGTGAGTTCAAGGCCAGCCTGGACTACATAGTGAGATCCTGTCTCAAAAAACCAATAAATAAATAAATAAATAAATAAATAAAAGAGTTGTTTCTTTGAAAAGATAAACAAGATTGATAAACCCTTCACTGAGAGAAAGAGAAAAGACCCAAATCAATACAATGAAAGATGAAAAAGTGGGTGCTACAACAGACACCACTGAAATACAGAGGATCATTAGGGAGTATTTTTGAAAACACATATTATAATAAACTGGAGAATCTAGAAGAAATGGGCAATTTTATAGATACGTCATACCAAAACTGAACCAAGAGGATATTTTTTAAAAAAACCTAAACAGATTGGTAACGAGCAATGAGATTGAAACAATAACAAAAGGTGTGCCACAAAGGGAAGCCCATGAACAGACAGGTTCGCTGCTAAATTTTACCAGACCTTTAATGAAGAACTAACACCAATCCTTCTCAAATTATACCATGAAATAGAAAAGGAAGGAACACTTCCGAATTCATTCTATAAGGCCAGTATCACCCTAATACCAAAACTGGGCAAGGACACAACAACAACAAAATAAGAAAATTATAGACGAATACCCTTGTTGAACACAGATACTAAAATCCTTAACAGGGGCCGGTGAGATGGCTCAGCAGCGTAAGCACCTGCCTGGCAAGCATGAGGGCCCGAGTTCGACTCCCGGAACCCACATACGAAAAAAGGGCCGGTGATATCGCTCAGTGGCACGGGCGCCTGCTGGCGCGCGAGGTCCTGAGGTCGACCCCCGGTATCCACAAAAAAAAAAAAAAAATCCTTAACAAAATACTTGTAAACTGAATTCAACAACACATTAAAAAGACCATACACCATGACCAAGTTGATATCATTTCGGGGACGCAAGAATAGTTCAACAGCTACAAATCAATAAACATAATACACCTCATAAATAGCATCAAAGATAAAAATCACACGATCATCTCAATTGACACACAAAAAAATCCCTTCAATAAAATTCAACATCTCTTCATGATAAAAACCCTAAAGAAACTAGGTGCTCAAGGATCATACCTCGGTACAGTAAAGGCTTTGTATGACAAACCCGTACCCAAAATCACTGTAAATGGAGAAAAACTGAAAGCATTTCCTCTAAAATCAGGAATGAGACAAGGATGCCCACTCTTGCCACTTTTGTCTAATATGGTAGTTGAAATTTTAGCTAGAGCAATTAGGCAAAAGAAAGAAATAAAAGGAATATGAATTTAAAAGGAGGAAATCAAGTTATCCTTATTTGGAGATGATGAGATTCTATACAATAAAGTCCCTAAAGACTCCACGAAGAGACTTTTAGAGCTAACAAACACATTCAGCAAAGTAGCAAGATATAAGACCAGCATTAAAAAGCAAAAGTTTTTCTATATACCAATAATGAACCAGCTGAGAAAGAAATCAGGAAACAATTCAGATTCAATGACATACCCACCTAAATTCCAATGACATTCTTCACAGTGCTAGAAAAAACAGTCCTAAAATTCATATGGAGACAGATAAGACTCAGGATAGACAACCCAATGCTAAGCAAAACTGGAGGTATCACAATACCTAACTTCAAGTTATACTACAAAGCCATAATAACAAAAACAGCATGGTAATGGCATCAGTACAGACACATAAATACAGAATAGAGAACAGAGAGACAAACCCATGCAACCACAGCCATCTGAATCTTAACAAAAGAGCTAAAAACATATGTCAGAGAAAAGACAACTTCTTTAACAAATGGAGCTGGGAAAACTGGATATCCATGCGTAGAAGATTGAAACTAGATCCCTATCTCTCACCAGAAACAAAGTCAATTCAAGATAGGTCAAAGAGTAGGTAGAAGACCTAAGACTTTGAAACTGCTGGAGGAAAACACAGGGGAAACACTGGACGCCATGAGCACAGGCAAAGCCCTCCTGATAGGACTCCAAAAGCACAGGAAATAATGGGAAGAATCAACAAATGGGACCACACCAAATTAAAGTTTCTGTACAGCAAGGAAAATAACAGAGCGAAGGGGTGGCCTACAGAATAGGAGAAAATCTTTGCCAGCTGTTCTTCTGACAGAGGACTGGTATCTATAATATATAAAGAAGTCAAAAATACCGAACACTAAAAAATAAAATAGCCCAATCAATGAGTGAATACAGTAAAATAATTAAACTGATACTTCTCAAGATAAGTCCAAATCACCAGCAAATGTATGAAAAAGTTTTTTCAACATCTTTAGCCACTTAGGGAAATGCAAGTCAAAGCTACATTGAGATTTCATCTCTTCCTGGTCAGAATGGCTGCCATCAAGAACACACACACACAAAAACAAGAAATGCTGGTGAGGACACAGCAAAAAAGAACTCTTATACACTGCTACTGGAAATGTATATTAGTACAGCCACTGTGGAAATTAGTATGAAGGTTCCTCAAAAAACTAAAAATAAAACTACCATATGACCCAGATACATTACGCCTTGATATATATCCGAAGGAATTAAAGTCAGAATGCTACTATAGGGTTACCTGGTTACCCATGTTTATTGTGGCAGAATTCACAATAGCCAGGATATGGAACCAGCCTAGTTGCCCATCAACAGATGAAAGGATAAAGAAAATGTGATACATATATTCAATGGAGTATTACTAAGCCACAAAGAAGAATAAAATACGTCACTTGCAGGAAAAATGAATGGAACTAGAAATCATAATGTTAAGCAAAACAAGCCAGACATGCGAATCTCAGAAATATAAATATCCCGTGTTTCCCTTAATACAATGGAATCTAAAAAAGATGACATGAAAGTAGAAGAGACTTTTTAAATAAGAGAAAGAGAGTAAGGGGAAGGAAGAGGGGAGTGTAGTGGAGGAATGAACGTGATCTGCATGTGTTATACATGTGTATGAAACAATATTTTGTAAAATTAATAGGCACTAATAAAAATATTTTTTTAAGTTCAAAGAAAATAAACAAGTGGATCAGATCAAAAAAAAAAAAAAAAAAAAAACCAGGTTACTCTGGACGTGTTTCAGAGTTGAGAGTCCCCAGCCTAATGAAACGTACACGTATTCTATCAGCCTTCCTCAATACTCAAGTACCAAAAACGCTGCCAAAAGGCCAGATCTCCAGTAAAGAACTTCAAACTCAACATTGGTGTGGCCACAAAACAGCTTCACAGCACAAAGATATCCCGTTTCATTTTGGCCTATTTCTTTCTGCTTGCGTGAGTTTAGCCAAAGTTTCCTTAGGTTTTGACATTTTCAAACAGTGTTTCAGTCAGCACAGAAAAGAGCAAACAGTCTTCAGGGTGTTTTTGGAGAGAAAAGTACTAGGTTTATGAAGCCAGTAAGTGTGTGTACCTGTGTGCACACACGTGTGTAAATGAGCCTTAGTGGGGCAGCTGCAGATGTTTAGAATCTGCTTGTTTACGTCCTCAGCTCTCCCTGGAGTTCTCAGTGTTGCACCATTAAGTACAATGTTTGCTGCTGTGAATTTTTTGTAAGCAGTCTTTGCCCATTTGGGAAAGTTTTTGGGATTTTTGTTTGCTTGCTTGCGTGCTTGCTTGCTTGCAGGGCTGAAGATGGAACCCAGAGCCTCACGTGTGCTAAGTTCACCCCCAACACAAGAAAGCTCCTTTCCATGCCAAGCTCAACTTTTAATCATAACAGAGTACCGAATATTTCACAATCTTTTTTCCTTTCTCTATCAAGATGAGCATATGGATTCACCTTCTTTTGTAGTGATCTAATGAATTACACTGATTGATTCTCAAAAGCTAAACCACTGGGAATTCCTAGACTAAGCCACCATCCTCACACATCCCTGGATTTAGTTTACTAATAGTTTGTTACAGAATTTAGCAATTGTCATTTTCCTGTTTTTTAATGTCCTTGTGAGCTTTTAAAATTCAGGGTAGATGCTTCCTAAAGAGATGTTACCTTCTTCCTATGTTCTAGAAAAGGCTCTAACAGCAAAGAAATATTTTAATTAGAAAGCATGTCATTGAAGTACTGACCTGGAGTAAGCATCAAATATGATTGGGAAAAAAGACCTTCAGTTTTGAATGATTGCTCTGAAACTATGTATTTGTAATTACAACACAGATTTCAAGGAAATATTTATCTATACAGAAGGGTGAGATTGAGAAATGACCAAAGTCACTGTGTTCCGTGTTTTCTTAGAAATTACCAAGGTCACAGTTCCCTGCTCTTTTAGTAAAGAAATTAGTTCATCTGCAAAGCAAGGTTAAAATGAAAGAAAAAAATCCATCCTAGCGTGTGGTGGGGTATGCATACCTGTCACAGATGAGGCTGCCTCCGGGGGAGGGATCAGACTTTGGATTTAAACCTTCCCCTTCTGCCCAGGATGGTACCCAAAGAGAGGTTCAGCAGAGGGCTGTCAGCTGCCAGTACTGTGGAGGCGGGGGCAGGAGCACATGGCTACACGTTGAACACTGTATAAACCTTACACCACTGTTTGACCAACTTAAGGAGGCCCTCTGCTTTGTCTTTCTTATCGCTGTGTCCCTAGCATCCCGAATAAAAGCCTGGGCCTTAAGAGCTATTGATCAGGGGCCGGTGAGATGGCTGAGCGGCATAAGCGCCTGCCTGGCAAGCGTGAGGTCCTGAGTTTGACTCCCAGTATCCACATAAAAAGGAAAAAGGGCCGGTGATACCGCTCAGAGGCACAAGCGAGGTCCTGAGTTCGACCCCCGGTACCCACATAAGAAAAAAAAAAAAAAAGAGCTATTGATCAAAAAAAAATTTCACTGATCAATTAATACTAAGACAAGCAGGCGTCACTTCACAAAAGCCAATACGTGGATTACAGGAAGTTGGTTTTTGTATTTTCTGGAGTTCTCCTGCAAAGTGTGTTGATTTCTAAAATCTTTGTCAGTCTGACAGGGAGAAATTGGTATTTCTGGGGAAAGTATGCATGTGGAAGTGATAACAGAAAAAAACAAGATGGGGGAAGAGTTGAAAATGTTGAAGTTGGGTGATGGGAACAGGCAGAGAACATTCATTGTTTTATCTTACTTTAATATACATTTGAAGTAAAAAGCATGGCAAAAGCACTGTTTATTTGATTAACTCTTCTGGGTCCTACCTATTCTTATCCTTTTCCCATTTTTCTACAGTGTCGTTGAAACTTTTCTATTTTTTGGTAACTATCAATTTAAATATTAGGGAAATTAGCCCTTTGCTTGTGAAACAGTTTCTAAATATTTTTCAACTTTATCTTATAAATTTTGAACTTTCAGAATTTTAAATATTCTCAACGATGTTTGTTGTATGACTTCTGAGTTTTGTATCATAACTAGACTTTCCCTACTCCAAGATTTTTTTAATTCTTCTGTGCTCTCATTGTACTTTTGTGGTTTCTGTGTTTCTGCTTTTGTGCATTACACTTAGAGCTTTGGTATATCTGCAATCTAAATATCTAAGACCGAGATCTAGCTTTATTCAGACGTTTGTCTTATGGTCCCGGCATCATTTATTGTGTGCTCCGTCTATTCTTCATTGATTCCACATCCCTTTTATCATACACCGACTCTCTAGAGGCATTGGGTCCTATTCCTGGGCTGATGCTTCCCGCAGTTTATCTGGAATGGCTGACAGATCCGTTCCTCTTGCCTAAATGCACTGGCTGCTACCAACAGAACCACACTAACAGTAATGGCAGATGTGCCTGTCCTAACTTCAGTGACGTTACTTTTCATTTCCCCCATTAAGCAGGATGCTGGTTTGAGATTCAAATAAGTATCTTTTATTTTAAGGATGTGTGCAACTGTTGGTAATTTCTGAAACAGCCCCAAAATCCCAGTGACTTAAATAAATAAGGGTTTTTCTTGTTGCTGCTATTCCTTTACTCCCTCAAATCCCAGTCCAACGTGGGTCACGGGGCGCATATGAGGGCTTTTCTCCACTCAGTAATTCAAGGACTCGTGTTCTCCTGGGGTTACCGTTTCCAGAGTCTCCCTCAGTTTTCTGCACCTGGATCACAGGAAAGGGGAGAGCATGCAGGGGGTTATATGGGAGACGTCTTATGGGCAGGCCTACACATGGCCAATATCTCCTTTCCACATCTCATTGAGAAGAACTCTATTTGCACAGAAGCTGAATAATGTTGCCTATTTCTGTTCAGCAAAGAAAAGAAGAGTTTGGTGAATGCATTGCTATTTCCATTATTCTTGTTATTTTCTACACACCTGTGCGCATAAGACCTATATGTGCCCCTTTCTGTGTATAGATGTGTAATTTACTGTGTCCGTCGGGACTGACTCCATTATGCTGCAGCAACATGTGAACATCCCAGCTTATTCCTCTCCAATGAGCCATATAGCCCGTGCACACGGACTGCGTGTCCTGATCCCACAGGGCCAGAGTGTTGGAGGGACTGTCTGATGCATGCGTCCATGATGACTGACTGGTGCCAAGATTCGGATGTGATTATCCCCCCAAAAGGCCACGTGCTGAAGCATGGTCCTCAGTGTGGCCATGTGGAGAGGTGGTAGAACCCTCAAGCAGGGGGCTTAGCAGGAGGTCATTAGATCACAAGGACATTGTCCTCAGAAGGGGTGAATGCTGGTGTCTGATGGTGGGTTAGCTCCCCGGGGAAGGTGTAGTTATAAAGCAAGCTTGGCTTCCGTGGCTCCCTCTCATGCTTCCTTCCTGCCGTGTGACCTCTCCCTCTTGCACACAGCCAGTTCCCTTTCTGCCTCTCTGCCACATTGTGCAGGCACCACGCTGTTAGATCCTGCAGTCGCCAGAACCATGAGCCAAATAAAGCTCTTATTTCGTATGTTACCTAGACTCATGTATTTTGTTATAGCAACACTAGACAAACCAATACAGCAGGTGAGTGAAAGCCTGACAGGCAGACACAGCATTCCATCAGCTGAAGCAAGTCAATGGCCGTGACCACCAGAGGACAAGGACACGCAGCCCGCCCATATGTTTACATGCAGCAGTCAGCCAGGCACACCATGGAAGTGTCTACCCCAGTTAGTGTTTATAAAACTATAAATCTGTGTTCTAAAGCATGTCTCAAATCTAATTTGTGTTTGTTTTCTTACCCATATTATAATTGGAAAATGCTAACATGCACTTACCTATAAGTAGGACGAGGAGTTAATAGGTTGTTAAAAATTATTTTGAGTGCACATGTGTACATGCATGTGTGTGTTGCTGAAGTTGAATCCAGGGCCTTCTCACTAAGCTATGTCCCCAGCTCTCTTTAATTTAATTTATTTGAGATAGTGTCTTGCTAAGTTGCTAAGTTGCCCAGGCTGAGCTTGAACTCATGATCCTTCTGCCTCAGCCTCCCTTTTAAACCTTTCATGCCTTGGCCTATCAGGTTTCTACATCAATACCACCAGCCACTAAACAACAGAGCCTGTCTAAGATGAGCACATGTGTATTTGTTTGTTGTAAGACTGGTAAGTCAGTCCTTAAATACAACCAAACAATTTCACAAGTCTCCATTCCAGGAACTAAAATGTACTGAGAATAAAGTTTTCATTTCAATTGGAATCCATCAAATACCATAGAGAGGTCAAAACAAAACTCTCTGCTTGCAAAGGTCAAGTTTTATGGAAATCAATACCAAAAAAAAAAAAAAAAAAAAAAAAAAACCTTCTAAGTGGTCATATTTTTGATAGCTTTTTTTCTCCAATTTTAAAAACAGATTCCCCTTTTTTCTTTATGGACTATCAGGTACAAAGTATTGTGGGAAATATGTACATTCTAGAGAAATCAACCAAGAAATATGAATTAAGTACAACAACTCTTAGAAAGTGAGTAGTTTATTTTTCCAATCCAAATGTTATTTGGGTTTCTAACCAGAATGTTATTAGTTATTGGCTAGATTAGAATAGGTCAGCATGAAACCTAGGTTAGAAGTGCAACATGGGACGAATTCTTTCCTAGGTTTGTCACAAAGGAAGCATGGCGTGATTCTGTAACCCCCTCCTCCCCTGCTTCTTCAGAAAGAATACTTGGAAAGAGGGACCGGCCCCTCACCGAGGGTCGGAGCAAAGGAGCAAGGGGACGCTGCTCTCGTAAGCCCTGTGGTGAGGCACGAATTCCCTTAACATCTGGTCTGCTTTGCTGCCTTCTCCCTTCTGCTGAGCCCTGTGAGGTTTCCCCGTGTCTGCCCTCAGTATTGTCCCCTTCTTCAGCCAGCACTGCCTGAAAACCACTGCACACCAGATCCTGCACCAGGTCTCAGGGTGAGAAGCAGAATCAGACCCAGACCCTTGAGAGTCACATCGCTGTGAGGAAAGAAAGTGGTTGTGGAAAATGAACACAAAGCGCTGTGCATGTCCAGATCAAATCAGAACAGGCTCAAACCTCTACCTGGAGACTGGCAGGAATTGCAGATTCCGAACGTGCATTTTCTTGTCCTCCTGGTTCATCTAGGGATCCTTTTTCCCAGGGAGCCAGAGCCCTGTGGTCCCCAGGAGGCTGGCCCATTGCTCAGGATCTCTGCAGGCACCAGGCACCTTGCCAGAGTTGCTCATCCATGCCACAGCCAGATAGGTCCTTCACAAGAGATGCCCACACCCTCTGTCCTCAGCCCTGCACATCCCCATCACTGGCCTCCCGGGGGCTCAGTCTTTCCAGACTCTCTTCCTGTCTTCTCTGCCCTACTTCACGTCCTCACAGTGACCTGTCCTCTTTCCAGACCTGAGGATTCCCGAGCGGCAGCGCTGCTTCCCTTCCTAAGGCCAGAAATACAAAGACTTTCTTTTTCTTTTTTCCATTACACTATTGCTGTGACAAACCCAGGTCTTTGTACCACCTGGCAAGCAGGAGGTCTCCTTCCCAGATGTTCCGGCAGCTCATCTTGTGGTCTTGAATCAGGGCCACCACTTACCATTGTGAAAGCTTCGCATTGCACAATTTCATGAGAAGGATCACTGGGTCAGAGGGTAAATGCACACTGAATTTCACAAAGAAACTGATGGTTTTCCAGAATGACTGTACCAGTTTGCAGTCCCACAAGTACCACCCTGTCTCCCCACATCCTTGTCAGTGCTTTAGTCATCCGTCCTTCTAATTGTTGCTATTTGGGTGGGAATGGAGTGGTTTCCACTGTCATGATGTCTAGAGCTGGACCGTGGTGACACTGGGCTCTTGTCACTGAGAGTCTCTCTTGCTCATGAGCTTCTATAGTCTGAACATTTGGATCTTCCCAAAGCTATTGAATTCCTAGACCCCAAGGCAATGGCCTTAGGAGATGGGCCTTAAGGTACTGATAGACTAGACGGGAGGACCCTCTGGGCCCCTCTGAGTACACAGCCAGGCACCCGCCTGGAAGCCAAGAGAACCAAACCTCACCATAACCCAATCCAGCCCCCAGAACTGTAAGAAATAAAAGTTGGTTGTTTATAAGTCCCAGCCTGTGAAAATGCATTACGGCAGCCAGAATCAAGACAAGGACCTAGGTCTTCGTGAGTAATCTGGAAATATGATTAATCTGTATGACTTTTAAGGGTAACTCCCCTCCCCACACGTTAGTTCTTTCAGAGCACTCTCAATGCATCCTCCCCTTGGGCCTTACAGCCACACCATCCATCCAGCACTTTCCCCAGCACAGTGCCTCCTGTGGGCTAACGAGAGGCCTTGCCACGACAGCTACTGTGGAGGGACAGGACAGGAGAATATACAAGCATAGCATTGAGATCAACATGGATCGCATCTGGACCATTCTGCACGTACTTACTCATTAACAAAGAACTGTGGGACAGCAGGCATTCTACATGCAGAGGGCAGAGTAGCACAGGTGACAGGAGGCCTCATGGAATGCACCTTCCCATAGAGGAGAAACAAACACAACTCTAGAATACGGTATTGTTCCTAGAGCTGCTCTGAGCAGAGTCCAGGGCCACCCCCACTTCCCCGCAGTGTCCGAGCGCAAGGCTCCTCGGCCGAGCTGCACAGCTGCAGGGGTGACATGTTCACGGACCACATGTGATCCAGCAGGAGCCAGGCCCCGAGAGCATAGGGGCACCAGTTGTTGTCACCCTAGGTCTTCCTGCCCTGCTCCCCTCCCAAGCACACAGCTCATAGAGGGTGAGCAGAGCGGAGCCTTCCAGTGTGACCACATACGAATTTGGCAAAGGAACACAGCTCAGCCCGTAACAGGGAGAAGCCACTACAGCGCCCTGCGAAGGCCACAGAGACTCTGTCCTGCGCCAGACGAAGGAATGCGGCAGGTGGTAAACAATCGCCCAAGCCAACAGCAAACTGAAGAGCAGCTTGCTGGGTTTCACTGGCTTGTATTTCTTTACACCTTTCTCCGTGAGCCAGGAAGGTGACAGCTCAGAGTAGCCTTGGAGAAGCCACAGCCAGGGGCCAGAGCAGCCTATAGCACCACGTCATGCTCTGGCCAAGCACAGTCTTATGACAACAGCCATCAAAGGGGGATCTGAAGCCAGGGGAAGACAAGGGTCTGATGTTCCTCTGTGACCCAGTAACACAGCCAGTTGCCTTCCAGATTCATGAAAGAGAACCAAATGGAACATTTTAGTAAGTGTTTTCTCATACTGCGTAGGACTGAATCAGCTTCGTGTACCAAAAAAGAAATAGTAAACCTAAAATGTGGAATTGTGAGAAATATTTTTAAAATGAGATGACGGAAAGTTGGTGTTATTAAAAGCAGTAGCTGAGGGGCTCTCTTGCAAAGTGCAAAGGAGCTCTGCTGAGATATCACAAGAACAAGCTTTGCAGTGCAGCAGGTCCAGGAAGGGAGACCTAAAAGCCCGGAGGCTTGGGTGCGCATGGGGTCGAACGCCCCAGGGAAGGCACAAGTCTAGCTGCTACAGACGGCTGCTGGAAGGGTAAGATGAAACTATACATGGATTCAAATAAAATTAGGCTGTATTAACCTGCTCATCAATCTTTCCCCATCAACTGGTATTTTTCAAGCAAACGTTAACTATATAAATACCTAGTCGGCACCCTGAAGATTCACCATGATATATGTGGGCTAGATCTTGAGGTTTCCTTTTCAACTTAGTAGTACAATTTGATGCTATGACTTGGAAATCAGCAGAAGTACATGCGATTATCTCCTACAACTCAACAAAAGGAAACAACTCAGAAACAGCAAGGACTTGAGCAGACATTTTTCCAAAGATACGCGAATAGCCAAGAAGCGCGTGGAGACATGTTCCACCTCGTCTCTCATTAGAGAATTCAGATCACAGTGAGATGCCGCTCTGCACCCACCAGGACGGCGGTTGTCAGAAACAGAGCCGGCCGGGAAGCAGCTCAGTGGTCGGTGCTCGCTTAGCGCGCATGAAGCTGTCAGTCTGATCCCCAGCACCAAACGACAACAATGAGGACAAAAAGGAAAATTGCACGTGTTAAGGAGGATGTGGAGAAATTGGGGAGGAGGAGAAGAGGGAGAAGGAGGGAGGATGGGAAGGGAGGGGAGGGAGTGACAGGGAGGAAGGGAAGAGAGAAAACAAACGAACAGGCTGTTTCCGGTTATAGATTGTTATGTCTCATCCCCAGGTTCCAGGGTTAGGGTGTGGGCATCTTTGGGGCCACCATTCTGCCTACTAGAGATGAAGATGTCAGTGTGGGAATTGGAAAGAACACGAATTCTCCACGATGACACTGAGCTGCAGACCCGAGGCTCTCTTACCTTCAGATTGCTTATTACATGAAATAATGAATTTACAAATTGTATGAGCCAAAAAAGGTAAGTAACTTAGTTTACTTTCCAACTAATACCAGCAATATGTTCGTGCTACCGCAGCGCCCCCTTTGTCCACAGTTTTGTTTCCTGTGGTTTCAGTTACCCACTGCCCACTGTGTTCCGAATATATCAAGTGGAAAATTCCAGAAATAAACAACTCACAAGTGTTAAATTGCTCTCAGTGCTGAGTAGTGTGATGAAATCCCTCAGCATCCCATCCTGTCCTGCCTGGAACTGAATCCTCCCTTTGTCCAGCATATCCACACTCTATGCTACCCACCCCTGGGCACTTAGCCGCTGTTTTGCTTATAACTGTTCTAGTGGTGTGCACGTGCATGCGCTGAAGTCATCCTGACTACCTAACACGAGTCTCAAAGTGCAGTATTGTCCCTGGCAATTCAGACATGCCAAAGGGAAACCACAAAGCATTTCCTTGAAGTGGCATCTCACGCCAGCATGAGAGGAGGGGAAACACGGGACGATAAAACACTCAGAGAGGTGACATGCACGTATGTTTATGACAGCATATTGTTATAATTATTCTATTTTATTGTTAGCTATTGATCTCTTACTGTGCCTAATTTATAACTGGACCTTTAGCATGGTTGTAGGTATAGGAAAAACAATATTTAGGGTTGAGTAGGGTCCATAGTGCTAAGCAACCATGGGTGACCTTGGAAGGGATCTACATTGGTGAGGGGAGGATTTATGTAACTGTAACCCTTTGATTCTCACCTTCGTGACCACCAGCCACCAGGCTAAGACTTCGAATGAGTTACCGCACAAAGCCCACCCAAGCTCGTGGACAAAAACATGTCTGTGAGTAACCCACCAAATACCGATCACTGCTTTAAAGCATTCAGAATTAATAGTTATTATTAAAGGGCATCTTTGTGAAGGAAGATAGACTTCCTGAATGTATTTAAAAGTTTTAGGTAGAAATGTAACTGGCCATATGTCAGCAAATCCACCTTAACTTAGTATGAAAATGCTGAGGGCAGCTTTCTCCATGGCTGCTCTAGAACAGCGGCCTCAGCAGTCCTGCCGAATAAATGCGATGTTTCTCTGTGGGGAAGGGAGTCCGAGGAGCAGCCAGAGAAGGAATGGCGAGGAAACTTCAGACCTGCTTGCTCAAAAGCGGGATTACAAACACCCACTAGGGGCCGGTGAGATGGCTCAGTGGCATAAGCGCCTGCCTGGCAAGCACGAGGGCCTGAGTTCGACTCCCGGATCCCACATACAAAAAAGGGGCCGGTGATATCGCTCAGCGGCGCGGGCGCGCGAGGTCCTGAGGTCGACCCCCCGGTACCCACAAAAAAAAAAAAAAGAAACACCCACGAGAGAATTAGAGAAAATATAGCAGCACTTTTTTCTTTAATTTCTCCACTTGCCTCTTTCCACCTATCATTTAACACAATTTTACCATGACAGGTTCTCAATAAGCACAGCAAATACAGAATTAATTAATGAAAATATTAACTAATGAATGAATGAATGAAAAGACAAATGATTGAACAGGAGGGCTCATCCTTTGGTATCGTTTCTACGAAGGCAGGTGAAGAAAGCCTGAGATATTGGGGGGTTAGGGGGTAGCTCAGTGGCAGAGTATGTATTTAGTGTGCACAGGCCCTGGGGTCAGTCTCCCAATACATACAAAAACACACACATACACACATACGCACATGCATGTGTGCAGGAGTGTGAAAGTCTGAGCATGGACTCATCTTTTGAAAACAACCCTCATTTAGAAATCACATAGACTCTATTGATTTATTTTGCACATTTTACACATCTACTCACAATATAAACTTTTTAAACGTACAGACCTAAAGGACTGCTTTTTTTTTTTTTTTTGTGGGTACCGGGGGGTCGACTTCAGGACCTCGTGCGCCAACAGGCACCCGTGCCACTGAGCGATATCACCGGCCCCTTTTTTGTATGTGGGATCCGGGAGTCGAACTCAGGCCCTCGTGCTTGCAAGGCAGGCGCTTACGCCGCTGAGCCATCTCACCGGCCCAGGACTGCTTTTCAAAACATGGTGGGACAGCAGGTATGGTGGCATACCCTGTAGTGCCTGTTACCCAGAAGGCTGAGGCAGGAGAACGCTTGGAGATCTAGGCCACCTGCACAGCATGGCAAGACCCCTTCTGAAAAAATAAAATATGAAATAAAATGATAGGAACAAAGTAGACCAATAAATGTGTGACCAAAGAGAAAAAAGAATTCAATTAGCGCCATGTAAGAGCATTCCTTCAATTGCAAGCACCTATTACTTATTTAAACCAACAGCATAGGCTCGCCTCAGTTAGAAACAGGTTTTGACACTGTGGACAAGTCCCTTAGCCTGGCAGGACCCCTCTTTTCCCAACAAAAGAGAACTGGATCCCATGCTGCTGTCTCCCAGTTCAAAACCTCAACGCCATCATCCTGGTGAGGAGTAGTTTGAACTAATGGGTAAAAGAATACAAATGCCAAGAGTTCCAACTCGATTTTAACCACTAAGTAAGAAAGCCTGGGCTACTCTCCAACATCCTAAAATGTGCAATGCTAGGAGACAGAGTCGCTGAAAATAAGTTGTGTTCTCTTATGAATAAGAACCAAAATATGCTTTCAACCAAATATTCAAAAGGCACACTGTTAGTTACCAGTACCCAGCTTTCAATATTACAAAAGTTGTTTCAAAGTCTGAAACTACACTTACCAGGTTTTTAATGGTATCTTGCTCTTGGGTTTTTAATGCTCCTTTTTTTCGGGGGGTGGGGTGTAGAGATGGTTTCATTTTTCTAACTTGAAATTCTGAACTCTTGTCTAAGAATAAAGCCTCCCTGTCTCTGGGTGTATTCACCACATTTCAAGTTACTCGTGCTGGGGAACTTGCGCGTGGTGTTCCCGTTTGTGCAGGGTTAGATACTTTAGTTGGCACACACTTGTATACATATTTCCCACCACCACCACTTTTTGGTTTTTGTTGTTGTTCTGCAGTGCTGGGGTGGACCCAGAGCCTCGCACATGTCAGAGAAGCCTTCTACTGTGAAACTACACCCCCGGCCCACCGCTGCCTTTTAAAGACTGGCCTATTGCAACAGCTATGAGTTTTTTCCCCAGCATCTCCCATTATCTGCAAGCACACTATTCAAAAAAAATAATATGGAAGTAAATAAAGGCAGCCCCAAATTACAGAGATAGTAGCAAAATCATTTGGTAAAGCCAACTGCCTCCAATCAAATGTGTGTTCAAACATATGTTAGGGGAAGTAAATGCAGCAAGAAAATGCAGATATAAACATGAGGGCTTTATGAAAAAATCAGCAAAACACATTAAAATAGTGCTCTGCATCAATGAAGAATGGATTTAAAATGCCCTAAATTAGTAACCACAAACCCTCATTTAATTGGTGATTTTAAACTTCCCTCCTACCAATCATTTAATCAGTGTTGCCAGCATCCGAAACGATTGCTCGATGCAGGCTCCAGCCTCTTTCCTCAGCCTGTCTTCACCAAGTGGTTTAAACACAGAGCCCAGCCGCAGTGGCACAGGTCTGCCGTCCCAGCTAATGGAGAAGCTGAAGCAGGACAATCACTCTTGAGCCCAGGAGTTCACAACCGGTCTGGGCAACATAGTGGACCCGTTTCTTAAAGAAAGAGGAAAAAAAACAGTTGAACTAGGGTTATTTACAAAAATGTTCATTAGCAGCACAAAGATTCATAACTCTCGTAACTTTAAACCATAGTACATTGGACATGGTTTGTAGCTGTGCTGTTAATTCATATCCACTAACATTACAAAAACAGTCACACCTGGAGGCACACTTCTGTGAAAGCTATTGGCAAAGAAAAGGAAAGAGATTAGTGAGATGGCTCAGCAGTTTAAGCGCCTGCCTTGCAAGCGCGAGGGCCCGAGCTCGACTCCCGGAACCCACATACAAAAAAGGGGCCGGTGATATCGCTCAGTGGCACGGGCGCCTGCTGGCGCGCGAGGTCCTGAGGTCGACCCCCCGGTACCCACAAAAAAAAAAAAAATTTTTAAAGGATAGCGCGTTCCACCATCCTACCAAGCGAATTAGCTTTATCCCATGCAAGTGGTTCTGTAAATGTTGACACAACCCGCCTTCCTCCACTAGGCCGGCAGGTGGCGGTATTGACCGCATACCGGAACCGCAGAAACCTGGCTGCAACTTCTCATTGTTGCAAAAGAGTAATTCCCAAGAAATACAAATGAGTTCATCTTATCTGTGTTTTGAAACTTTCAAAGATATTGTTTCATCTTATCAGAGGCTACCGTGGGCTGCCTTTGTAAGGCCCAATGATCCATCTATTGCTCTTGGCGCCGGGTACTGCGCTGAATTGATGGGCCTGTTTGGTTTCCAAGTGTGTGCCAGCCCGGGGATGTACACGTATGGGTTTCGCAGCCAGCGAAGCACCGATGTTTACCTTCCCCGGGACAGAGCTTCAGAGCTGCCTGGGAATTTCCCTACAAGCAGGACTCGGGCGGCCTGCGCCTGAGAAACACAAGTTTGTAGCTGGACTCGGAAACACCGCAGGAGCCCAGGCTGCTCTCGGCTTCTGTACAGTCCTGGCCCACAGCAGTGACCAAATCTTCCCACGAACTGCTGTTTCGTTGTATTTTTTATTGCATTTTTATTTGATGCGTCCTTATCTGTGGATTTTTTTTTTTTTTTTTTTTTTTTTTGCCTACTAAATGGAACAATCTCTGACATCAAGACTTTGAATCACAGAGAGATGAACAAAAAATTGGTCATCTCGTCAAAGGCACATTTAGTAAACACATGCAACGCTAAATGAGCTGAGTAAAATGTGCTCGCTCTCCTCCACTCCCCCAAATTCTCACTTTGCTCCCAGAGTCCTCTCAGTGGGCATCGCAGAGTTAGTCGTTTGTCCCTTTCTGCTGAGCAATGTTGGCCAACTTCTCTTAACGGCTTAGACAATAAATATTTTAGGCTATGGGAACCAAGCAGTAAAGTGTGAGTACTTACACACTCACTTAAAAATGTTAAAATCATTCCTAGCTCAAGAAAAACATGACACCCAGTGGCCGCCCACATTTGACCTGCAGGAGGAAGTTTGCCAACTAATTTCTAGAGAATAAACCCTCCACCATACACACAGACCTCCCCAAAGACGGCTCGACTTCGACAATGTTTCAACTGCACAATTGAAACATTGATTCAGTTTTTTATTTTCAAGTCTGTATTCAATAAATTACGTGAGCAGCTGGGCGTGGTGGTACATGCCAGTAATCCCCAGTTTGTACTTGGGAGGCTGAAGCAGGATTGCTGTGAGTTTGAGGTCAGCCTGGGCTACTTAGCAAGACCCTGTCTCAAAAAACAAAAACAAACATTGAGATATTCCACGCTTTAGTATAAAACAGGCTTTGTGTTAGATGATTTTGCCCAACTAGGGGCACATGTATGTGCTCTGATCTCAGCGAAGTGGAGAGGAAAGTAGGGGTAACCAGGGGCAGGGAGACTGGAGGGAAGGTGAGGGAGAGGCTGACCAACAGGTACCGAGTCACCGTCAGGACCATACATTGTTTCAAAAGCTATAAGAAAGGGGTTTGAATGTTTTCATCACAAAGAAATGATCATTGTTTGAGGAAATAGATAAATTTACCCTGATTTGAACATTACCCGATGTATACATGTGTCAAAACATCACATGCTACCCCATAAGTATGTATGATTTTTATGTATCAGTTAAAATTTTAAAGTAAAATAAATAAAACAAATTTTAAAAGAGCTAAAAACCTGAACCCCAAAACAGAGACTGTACGCTCATGCTATGCACCATGAGAAGTCAGCCAGGAGCACCCACAAATAAATACCCGTGCTGCTGGGCGCCATCTGTGGACCACAGTGCTACCTGCCAGTGAAAGGCTTGGGACGTCTCCTAAATATCACTGTTATGACCCAACACTTCGCATTTCGATATAAAATTGATAACTTTTCAGAAACTGTTAGTGCGGAAGGTTTCCAGAAGTGACCGGCTGCCTGCAGAACTGAGACTGGAGTGGCCGGAACAAGGGCGCGCATGTGGGTGGCTGGGGTGGCCATGCGTCCTGCCCGGAGATTGGGAGGGACGTGGGACACGTGGGGAGGGTGAACTCAGAAGGCAGCACGAGGTGAGGGCCCACAAGTTCTTCTTCCCTTCCACCAACAGCGTAGGGTGTTTTGCAGAGTAGATTAGCTAGTAGGAGGAAAGGAGTGACATAAAATAATAAATCAACTCAATAATTATTTATCTTTGACTTTGCAATATGGTGAAAAGTATTCTCAGAAGCTTGGTTTTAAAAACTAAAGGTGGGGCTGGATGAAGCTCAGTGGCAGAGGACTTGTCTGGCATGTGGGAGCCCTGGGCTCCATCCCTGCAGCAAGAAAGCAAGGGGGAAGGTACCTGACTCCACATGTGCCCCACCTTAGCTGGGGGCCACCTGTACAGCACCCTCCCTCCTCGCCTCTTCTCTCACAGAGGAGTCAGTGCGACCCAGCGAGCTGGCGGTGCTGCCAGGCCCACAGAGGACTGGCTCGGGAGGCTGCTGTGTAGAATCTCAGTCATCCTGATCCTGCCCCTTCTGCTGGGGACCACCGGCCTCTGTCTGGGGTCTCTGGTGATGGCACCGACCAGCAGCACGGCTCCGCTCTTGGCCTATCACCCGGAGCCAGCCACTGGGACTTCCACTGGTAGAATTGCAGGGAAGCATGGGGCTGGGGTGTGGCTGAGTGGCTGAGCATTTGCTTCGCACACATGAGAACTTGGGTTTCATCCCCAGCACCACAAAAATAAAACAAATGAAATAAAAGGGAAGCGTGGAGACAGAGCAGAAATTTCGCTGGATTCCCCCAAATACCAGATCAGACCAACCCCTCAAACCTGCCAGGCAGACCTCTCCCACACTCTACCCACAAACACACCAAACTGCAGTTGCAGCAGCCAGTGCTGTAACATTTAGGGTTTCCACTTTACGGGACACTCTGTGACCCATAAAACAGAATTTTATCATGGAGTGGTGTTTACTCAGGGGTTCCCAACTGCTAAAGTGGATTCCTTTGGGCCCCCTATTAGGATGGTCTAAACGTCTGGATTCCAGGTAACTGAGATAGTGTTCATTCTACTGGATCACCTTCTAACCCACAACCTCATTCCATCCAGTCTCTCCATACATAACCCATTTATTCCAGGAAGAAATAGGACAGCGATTTTTAACTTTATGTTACTTATTCTTTCCTAGGCCAATCTGAGCCAATCCAAAAATTTCTTTAGCTGCTACTGGCCTGGATGAGCAGTCCCTTTCCAATTCAAAAGGTCTTTAAGGAATCAACCTGGTCTCCTACAAAGCCTGGCTACAGTAGGACCAAGGTGTGGAGAGAGGGGGAGGTGAGAGCAGGAGGCAAAGCAGGAGGGAAAGAGGGAGGGAAAGAGCAGAGGAAGGAAAGGGGAGAGAGAAGGGAGACAGAAAACAGAGAAGAGCAGACAGAGAGGGGAAGGAGGAAGAGGGGAGCGCGGAGGGGCTGAAACTTCCAAGTCCCTAATCCTCTTCCCCTCTGGTCCCCCAATCCCTAACATTTGAGATGGATGGACAGATGGATAAATAGACAGACAGACAGACAGACAGATAGATAGGTAGGTAGATAGATGATAGATGGAGATAGACAGACAGAGATAAGTCTGTCTTTTCCAAGTTGTGTCCTTGTCCGCAGCTGTGTGGCTGGGAGTTGCACCTCGCTATGCAATCCTTTTACTCCATTTACTTTGGATCCAGTCTCAGTTTAGTTTTGTTCTAACCTTTGACAGGCTCCACCCCTGCCACGTATTACAGGTGAGCTAAAGGGACTATTTGCCATTCTAATTTCCACTTTTGAATCAGGTCTCCCATTTCAGGTTCAATTTTACTGAGGAAATGAAATGAAAGGGCTGCAGTTCTAGCCCTTCTTTAACAATGTTGTCTGAATGCATTTCTAATCCACACCAAAAATCTCTTGCAGTCACATCTTTTTTGTTTGTTCTTATGACCAAACTATGACACAACACATTTTCACTGGAAAACTTTTGTGTGTGGCTTTTAGGAGAGTGCAACCTATGCCTTTGGTCTTTTTTTGACCCTCAGGTTTTCCATGGAAAGATGAATCCTCCAGGACTTGGGAGGATTTGTTCTGATCATCCAGGATGTAGCACCTGATGTTCCAAGATAGAGGTGTTCAAGTTGATACAGATGGGTAACTCTGGGTCATATGTCCGCAAAGGAATTCTAAGTTTTTCTATGAATATTTGCTGCTATTTTTTGGGTTTAGGGAAATCTTTATAGCTCTTAATTCATCTCAGGCCCAAGGTTTTTGTTTTTGCTTTTCGGATGCTGGGGATCAAACCCAGGACCCTGTGCATGCCAAGCAAGCACCCTACCCCGAGATACCCCCCAGCCCAGGCCCGAGGTTTAAATTCTACAGTCACCTGCATCTCTGGTTCAGGGCAGGGATGGATCCTTCCAGGCCACCTGCATTTTGAGGTTTCAGGAGACAATAGTTAGATTATTTGGAAAAGCTGAGGGGTGTGGGCCAGGGGAAGACAAGAGGGGGAGAAGGATCAGAAGGATAAGAGGGAAAAAGAGCTGGATAGAGGGAGGTAAGTAGAGGACATGGCAGGGGTGGGTTTCCTAGGAGAGAGACTCCAGTTTGTTCTTCTTTACGTTTGTCAAATTGCTTATTAACTTTGATCAGAGAATCTTATAGTGAAGTAATTCTTGATTTAGGATTTTGTTTGGAGGCATCTGCGTGTCAATATTTCCTAGGCTACTGGGCCTAGGAAATATCATTCCTTTCTTCTCAAATGAACAATTATTTTCAAGTCAAAAGTTTCTCAGTGTTGGGCCAGTAAGATGGCTCAGCGGCATAAGTGCCTGCCCGGCAAGCGTGAAGTCCTGAGGTCGACTCCCGGAACCCACATAAAAAAAAAATAAAAAGTTTCTTGGTGTTGCTACTGAACACCCAAATAATTCCTGGTGCAAAGTTATGCCATTTAAAAGATAAGCAGGGCTGTGGCATAGCTCAGGGGCAGAACGCGCGCGCCTAGCGCGTGGGAGGCTTCGGGCTGAGCCTCCAGCACAGAAAACAAGTCAGTAACAATCGCAGGAATCAGGGTTGCGATTGGGGCACGTGTTGAAACAGGACACCTGGAAGGTGCAGGAGCGGACTGGACTTAGAGGACCCCACAGGAGCTGGCGATGGGCGGGAGGAGGGAGAGCTTGGGCAGCGGGTCTCTCGCCCCAGTCGGATGACAGGTCACCTCCAAAAGCAGATGTAGCAATCTACAAGCCCCGCAGGCGGAACCCCAAACAGAAGGCTGTGTACGAATCAGACCCACGCTTTTCAGACATGACAGCAAGATAGCGGAGAACCCCACGGATGTCCGATGAGAACCACAACTCTGGGAAGCCAGCTCGAAGGACAGGATCGCAGGTCCTGTGCCTGCCTCCTGCCCTCTGCCTGTCCTTAGGACAAGCAACTCTTTCAGACAGCACAACACCAAAGGGTCCCCAAAAGACAGCAAAAGGGGGCTAGAGAAAGAAAGTGGTCTGACTGCACCAAGGATACCAACCAAATTGGAACCAGTGCCTGGTGATTAACGAACTCTGCGTACCAAACTAAGCGTCAGTGACTAAGGAACAGAACCCAACGGTCGCGGAGCTGAAACTAGTGCTGACGTGGCACGTCCACGGGCTGAGGCACAGGCCCTCCAGGGGCCACACCTGGCTGAAGGGCGGGGCGGGGTCTAGGGCAACAGGAAGTAAAGAACATAACTTGTGGGACGTCCACTGTGCCCGTGGAAATAAACAGAACAAGCAAAAGCTATTTATCCAGACCTTCCCATAGCAAGAGGATTTAGAGGCCATCGTGTGTAACTTGGCAAAGACTCAAAGTCAAGCGAAAGGGTGGGGCATCTTTATCGCGGGGAAAAGGAAGGCTTCAGGTGCGTGCTGACCGGAGGCTGCTGGCGCAGGTGGCCGAGTGGAGGCAGGGAATCCTACGTGGCTGGTTAGGGCTGCACTCTTGGCTTTCTCTGATTTGTCCTCAGTTGGGAGCAGGGACAAAAACTAGGGAAGCTGTCAATCACTAATCAAGTCCTAGCCCTGTGGGGCCCATTGTCACAGAGATTATTACTTAGCATCTGTCTTCGTCACTTTTCTTGTTGCTGGGACACAGTACCCGACACCTATAAACTCTAAGGAGAGGTTTATTTTGGGTCACGGTTTGTAGAGGTTCCAGTTCGTAGTCGGCTGGCTCCGCGGCAGGGCGGCCTGGCAGAGGGGCCGGGCGGGGAGAGACGCGCGTGGCGGCGCAGCGGGAAGCAGAGAGATCAAGGGAGGAGAGAGACCCTTCCGGGCCACGTCCCCAGGGACCCGCCTCCTCCGACCAGGATTCAGCTCCCAGCATCACACTTAGCTGTAAACTCTTCAGCGGGCGGATCCAGGGATGAGTATTACAGCCCGGGATGCAGTCACCTCCCCAGAGCCCCACCCAGCAGCACGTGAGCGGGGGCACCCCAATATATGAACCATAACAACACCCTGGGCTGGCTGCCACAGCTGTGGGTCAGAGATTTCCTTTGGGTTTTGTATGTTTGTTTGTGGTACTGGGGATGGAACCCAGGATCGTATGCATGGTGGGCACCCAGAGCTCCGTTTTTACATAGACAGTGATCCCCGGTATCATTCCAGCCCCCAACCTCCATACTCACACGGATACCAACGCCCACGGGAGTGGGGTCCTTTATATAAACAGCTACCGTGTTCGCATGCGACCCGTTCACATCCTCCTCTGTACGGTACTTTAAATCCTCTCCAGATGACCTGTGATCCCTAACACAATGTAAACGCTGCATTAAGTATTTGTTATACCACACTGATTAGGGAACAATGACAAGGAAAACGTCTGTGCATGTTCACTACAGATGTATTTTTTTTTTTTTTTTTACCAAATACGTTTTCCGCCATGGCGGTTGAATCCATGGATGCAGAACATGTGGGGACCCACCGCGGTCCACCCACGGCTGTGTCCAGTCTCTTCACACACAGCCTGCACGCAGCAATTCTGTTCCTACGTGGATGAAGCGAGCTGTGTATGAGGCGCTGTGTGTGGCAACATTGTCGTGGTAGGAAAAAACAATGAAAGACTGAAAACCACTCAAGCGTCCATCACCGGAGCACAGGAGAAATGAGTGCACACACACCGATAACGGGATGCTGAATGAGTGCCTCTTACCTGTGTTCCCAGAGCCCGTTGCTCATTCCGCGCCTATAGCATTTATTGTATAGCATCCGTTTCTGTGTCCAGCTACTCTACTATACTTTTAAGGACTCAGGGCAAAAATCAGTTTTAGTCACCTCTGTGTCCTCTGATTAAATATTTGTCATTGGAGAGGGGACGACAGTAGGGTACAATTTCTCTCCAGCTGGGCCACGGGCAGCCATATGAAGCAGTCTGGGGTTTAAATTTCACACACAAAAAGCCACCATTTAAAGCATTTTTAAAGGAAAAATATTATTCTACCATAAATAAAAATGCTAGACTACATTTACAAAAGCATTGTGACTGTTTAATTCACTCAAATGAGGTTCTTAGGACATTATCAAAAAGAAGGGGTCAGCAGAGCTCTTCTGAAAAAGGTCAGACAAAAAAATATTTCAGCCTTTTACAGCCATATTGTATGTGTCACCTATTCTTTGCTGGTTTTGTTTAAAAAAAAAAACAAACATTTTTTTTTTTTCTTTTTGGTGCTGGAGATTGAACACAAACACTTGCACATTTAACAAACTTTGAAAGATGTAAAACCTTCCTTAGTTCAAGGGCCATTTAAAAACAACTCACGTGCTGTATTTGGGGCTCACAGATCCATAAGATCCAAAGTTCATTGACATTTTTCTATTCTAAAGAGAACTTTTTGTAGAAATACTTAAGTATGATTATCTACAGATCAATGGAAGGTGTAAAACAGAGTAGGCGTCTTTCGGGGTCGGGGGCAATACAAGAAAAGAGATCGAAATGACTACTGGAACTTCAAAATCAGAATTAGCCATTAAAACTCCAATTCCTGAGGGGCCCGAGTTCCCAAGCGATGTCAATGTTCCCTGTCCAGGATGTCGCTTTGAGAATGCTGCTGGAGAGAACGGAAGCCTTTAAGACCCTTATTTGGGCACCATCTTCCCTTTATGTGTCATTAAAACTCTCCGCCCCCCTGGGTGCCAAGCCTCAGGCTTTAAATTCCTGTGTATCTGACACTTCATAGGCATCATAGTGACATGTCACAGTCCCACCAAACCCAAGACAAAAGAGGAGAATGTTGTCAAACCAGCAGCACCCTGAGGAGCAGCCCTAGAACTAAAGCACATGGAAAATCTAGGAGCATGGTCACTTTTGAACTGCGAAATTCGGGTCGCTTCCCTGAAGCAAGCTCTGGTACTAAGCCGCTGACTACAGCCAGCTGACTAGAGCATGGTACGGTGACAGCATGGAACCGGCATAACCAACTCTGCCAACCTCCAAGTGCAAAAGGCTCCCACATGGTTTAACGCTCAGATCCTTTTCGCATGGATCCAGTGTTCAGTTTGGTTTAATAACCTTCCTTTAGCCTGCTAGCCTGCCCTCATTTTTGTCATTATCCTTGCCACACCACATGAATTACTTCCCCCTGGAGACAAAGACGAACTTATTTGTCTTTATTGGGATAATACACATTAAGCACTTACAACCTGGCATGTAACTTCCACCATAAAAGTCCAAGTAATTGCTGTTTTATTATTCCTAACACCAAGCATACAGCTGGGCACTTAATAGGAGTTTTCAATAAATATTTTTTGCACAATTGAATAAACAGTATGTTAGCTTTCCATCACTATAAAAACACCTGAGTAAATCAACTTTAAAGAGAAAAGTTTACCTTGCCTCATGGTGTTGGGGGTTTCAGTCCATGATTAGTTGGCCCTGTTGCTTTTGAGCTGTGGGAAGGCAGCGTCATGGCAGGGAGCCTGCAGTAGAGGAAAACTTCTCACCCTCATGGCTGGAAAGCAGAAAGAGAGAGGGGAATGATCTGGAGTACCATTCTGCGCTTCAAGGGCATGCCTCCAATGACCTAAAGACCTCCCACTAGGCCACACCTCCAATTACCTAAAGGCCTCCCAGTAGACCGTGCTTCTAATGACCTAAAGACCTCTCACTAGACGCACCTTTTCATGGCTCCTTCAGCTCCCAATAGTGCCCTGGACAGGAGTCCAAACCTTTAACACATGAACCTTTTGGGGACATTTAACAAACCATAGCAAATAATATGGCTCATATAGGATCCCTCCCAGTGAAGTTTCTGGTAGTATAGTTTACCCATCCTCCTTGGATATGATAACATGTGGGATGACCCAGACCCAAAGTGGCTGACTTTGGAAGAGGAACCACCTTACCAGGGTCTGAGCCTATATTAGCATCCATACCATACTCACCCAAGGAGTTCTATCAGAGCCAACAGGTTCTATGAATGAGGAGAGGTAACTCCCTAACAAGCAAAGGATACCCCCCTGGGTCTGTGCAGTACTGTCTTTCTGATATTGGTCCCTAGGTTGTGAGTGGTGTGGGAGGGAAGAGGTTGAAGTGGTTGGAAAGAAGGAGCAAGTACTTTTTTTGAAAAGCATGTTGAACAATGAATAGAGAGAGACCATTTTGGTTATTTTTAAGAGAAAGGCAGAGGAAGCATAACTCTATATCTGCTCAACAAGAAGTTCTAATAATAAACAAATGGTTCTGATAAGGCTGAGAAAATAGGATTAGGAAAGAGACAGCTATAGAACCACAGAGGAAGCTGGTTACCAGCCATATGGACGTCACCGGACTTGAATCCATAAAAGTCCTCATGGCTTCCCAATGCCTAAAGCCAATCTGAATAAAAAGAAAGTGGCTTGCAACAGGATGCATACCAGAGACTGCAGAAGCACAACCATGAGCATGGCATAGTTCCTACTCTCAAAAAGCTGAACCATTTTGCTTCCTGAAGAATGCCAACGGGGCTGGTGAGATGGCTCAGCAGCATAAGCGCCTGCCCGGCAAGCGCGAGGTCCTGAGTTCAACTCCCGGAACACACGTATGAAAAAAGGGCTGGTGATATTGCTCAGCGGCACAAACGCTTTTTGGCAAGTGTGAGGTCCTGAGGTCGACCCCTGGTACCCACATAAAAAAAAAGAAAAAGAAAAAAAAAGAATGCCAACAGACCAGTGAGTGCTTACACATGGTGGCACGTTCGATCAAAACTATGCTCTTTCTAGCCAGAGCACGGTATTGCAGGCTTGGTTCCCTCTCTGCACTGGAACAAAGACCCAACCCTGGGTATCACCATAAAGGACAGACAGACTGGATGTAAATGATGGCACAAGCTAGGTATACCTTAGTGGACTGTTACCTTGAGCACATAATAATATGCCGGCATAACTACCATAACTTTTTAATAACAATTATCAGTTTTCCATTCTATAATATTAGAAAAATACCATAGTTACCAGGTAAATATGGCCTTCTAAATATATTTTTTATTTGTAATTGACACATAGTTATTGAGATATAGTATGGAATATAGTATATTTATTGGATATAGTAGGACTTTTTAATACATGCATATGATATGCAATGATCAGGCAAGTATAGGCCTTTCAGTTGATTATTTTCTTCTGATAAAACAATGATTGTATTACACTTAGCCATTCATCAAACTTAAGAAGGTTCTTTCACCTCCTTTTCTCTCTCTCCCCTTTTTGGAATGTCAATTATATAACTTCTTCGTGTTGTACCAGGGATTCTTGAGACTGTTCATTATTTCTTAATCTCTTTTCTTTGTTATTCAGGTTGGAAAAATATTTAAATGTTTTCAAGATAGAATTGCTATTCATCTCTTTTTTGTGTAGTTTTTATACCTCCACTGAGACTGCCTATCTTTTCATTTATTTTTTTTTTATTATTTTTTTATTTTATGTTTTTTTTTTATGTCTGTACTGGGAGTCGACCTCAGGACCTCATGCACCAGCAAGCGCTTGTACCACTGAGCGATATCACCGGCCCTCTTTTTCCTTTATGTGGGCTCCGGGAGTCAAACTCAGGACCTCGCGCTTGCCAGGCAGGCGCTTAGGCCGCTGAGTCATCTCACCGGCCCTATCTTTTCATTTATTATGACCATATTTTCCTTTACAAAATGGAGCATGTTTAATATACATTTTTAAATTTTTATTGATTCTAACCATTTGATCAGCTGGGGGATTTGTCTTCACTGACTGTCTTTCTCTTGAAAATGCAGCACATTTGACTGCTTTTCTCATTTGCCTAGTAATTTTGTTTTGTATCTTTTTTTTTTGTGGGTACCGGGGGGTTGACCTCAGGACCTCACGCACCAGCAGGCGCCCGTGCTGCTGAGCGATATCACCGGCCCCTTTTTTTCCGTATGTGGGATCCGGGAGTCGAACTCGGGCCCTCGCGCTTGCCAGGCAGGCGCTTACGCCGCTGAGCCATCTCACCGGCCCTGTTTTGTATCTTAAAGATTGAGTCTTAGTTCAGACTGCTGTAACAAATGACTATAGACCAGGGGGCTTAAATTTATGTCTCATAGTCCCAGAAGCTGGAACGTCAGGTACTAGAAAATCTGGCATCTGGCGACAGCCTACTTCCTGGTGTACAGATGATCATCGTATTGTACCCTCATAAGGTGGACAGCAGAGAGAAGCAGCAAATTCTCATGTCTCTATAAGGGCACTAATCCCATTTGTGAGTGCTCCCCCTCAGGACCTCATTATTTCCCATGGACTCCATCTCCTAATATTATCACACTGAAAGCTAGAATATCAACATACAAATATGAGGAGGACACAAACATCCAATTCATAGTATATTGCAAATGTTATGTTGTAGAGATTCTGGTTCTATTATATTCCTCCTGATTTTTATTTGTTCGTTGTAGCAGGCAGTTGACTTCATGGAATTCAAACTGAAAGCTGCCTTTTGGGAGGCAGCTAGAGTGACCATTCAACCCAGTTTACCCGGAACTGACAAGTTTCCCAGATAATGGGAATTTCAGTCCAAATACCAGGAAAGTCCTGGGTAAACTAGGACTAGTTGGTCACCCTAGCAGGAGAAGTCAGTTCAATTCTCTCAGTCTTAGCTGCATTGCTTGGAGTCTGCCCAACACATTCGTAATGCACATAGATGCTTCAAAATTCTGCCAGAGATGTTGGTAGAGTTTAAGAAGAGTTTAGAATAGTTTCAGACAAATCCTGACCACTTCCAACTCTTGCCAATATCATGAGTATGACATTACATTGATGACCTATTCCTCTCAGGAGATTTATTTGACAAAATCATTCGGGGTGTACTAAATACTCACAAGAGGTCAAAAAGGGCCTCTTGAGCCCTTGAATGAGCCATTGAATCCCACACTGCAAGGCTCTTTTGTCAAATTTCTCAAAATTATTTGGTAAGCCAAGGTGGGAAGATCGAGCCATACAACCCACCCCATCCCCTGAGCCCATTAAGGATGACTCCATCCCTGACATTGTCAAGAAACAGCTATGGACCCTCTCAGCATCCATGTTAAAACAAGCCCAATGCCTTTTAGGAATTTTTGGATATTGGAGGCAATGTATCTTTCATTGACAAGCTTTACACAAATTCATTTACACTGTTACGCACAAATCTTCCAATCTGAAATGGAGCTTCTTATAATAAAAGGCTCTATAACCTGTCCAAACTGCAGTATGACGGGTACTGTCATTACTGCCCCACCCTGACCCCAAGATCCCTTCAAGGTAAGAGCTTTAGCAATCTCCCCTCACACCCCTGGAGTCTATGGACCACCCAAAATGGCCATGAGCTGCGCATGGGCTTCCTGTGAAAGACACTGACCTCATGTGGCATTAAGGCACCATGTGACATACTGGCTTCTCTTGGACTTAGAGGATCTCACGGGCCCTGAGCCCATGATACTACACCTAGCTGCCCAACTGTGCCTTGAGTCATTGAATCCACACCTCACACTGGCATTCCCACTGAGGTCTTATCGATAAACTGGAAACTGCACTTACAGGATAGACGCAAGCCAGGGCCCTCTGGCATATCTCACCTTAGGAATAGGAGGCCACCCTGATCTAAGTCTCTTGCCAAGTACCACATGCCTGAGAAGTTCACCCAGATCCCTTGGCTATTTTGGAAGTCTGTTGGGATCAAATGAGGGATAGGAAAGTGACTTTGTATAGTTTTTATTTATTTATTTATTTATTTATTTATTTATTTATTTTTATGTGGGTACCGGGAGTCGACCTCAGGACCGCGTGCTTGCCAGCAAGTGCTTGTGCCGCTGAGCAATATCACCGGCCCCTTTTTTTCCTTTATGTGGGTTCCGGGAGGCAAACTCAGGACCTTGCGCTTGCCAGGCAGGTGCCATCTCACCGGCTCCCTGTATAGTTTTTAAAAGGAGCCATTATCATAAAATATTATGGAACCAACTGGAAAGTGACTGCTCTTCTCCCTTTAACTAGAATGCGCCTGATAAAGGATGTGACCCACCTGCACAGCTGGCTGAACACCAGGCAGTCAATCGTCCCAGTGCTGGATGCCCTGGATGGAAGCTGGCTACAGCCACACACTTGTACAGACCTGTGGGCCATTCTCCAGCTTGTCCCAGTACTTCCTTTCCCAAGGTTGCCTCACTTGGGGTAAAGAACTCTGCAACATCAAGCTGGGTTTGGTTCCCGCTTGGGAGCTGGCTCTGCTCTCCTCCAGAAAGCTTCCTTGGTGCAAACTTCATAGCTTTCTGCTGCACGTGTGGTGTAATCAGTCCACATCCCAGGGAAATTCTGAGTGGGGCCCGGCCACCTCTGTGGGATGACTGCTTCAGGATGGCACTTGGTCCACTTGCACTCAGTTACCTCTCTGGTTTCCTTGAAATTATGTAAATACTGGATGTCTCTTTGTGTCTCTTATCTTTCATCTACCATTATTTGTGTGGGATTTATTCACACTATTATGTACAATCATGGTAAATCCGTGTTTAATGCTGCATGGACTCCTACTGTACGAACATGCCAAAACTAATGTATTAATACAGCCATGCCAGCCCCTTTCGAGTGTTACGTGCATGATACACCTTTTTCCCTTTTTATCTCTAGCCACTCCCAATGTCGAGATACGGGACGTTTTTTCTCCAGAAAGCCCTTGCGTCCCTTTGCAGCCCACCTTGTCCACTCTCGGCCCTGAGGAACCGCTGATACACCTTGACTGCTCTAGAATTTCAGAGAAGTGGAATCACACACTGTGTACTCTTTGAAGCCTGCCTACTCTTATTTAGCATAATACTTTTCAGAACCATTGGTGTTGTTTAGTGTATCCATAATCCTTTTTCATTTCTGAGGAGTAATTCACGATACAAATATATCACGGTTTATCCACTCACCAGTTCATAGACCTTTGAATTGTTTCTAGGCTTTGGTCTTTTGCCCTTTATGAACTAGACTGCTATTCATCGACATCCTTATTCATCTAAATGAACTGTCACTTTGAAATGTTTTATAAACATATGTTGTCTCTCTCTCCCTCCCTCCATCCCTCCCTCCCTCCATCTCTCTCTCTCTCTCCCTCTCTCCCTCCCTGTTAGGGATTGAGCCCATGGTCTCATACATACTCAGCAAATTCTCTACACTCAGCTACACCCCCAGACCCATTTTTGCTCTTCTTGGGGATAGAATTGCTGGTGAGGTAGTAGAGAAAGTGCCTTCCAAAATAATTATGCCGAGATAAATGACTTTTTAAAAAAAGAGACAGGGTCCCAATATGTTGCCTAGGCTGGCTTCAAACTCCCAGGTTCCAATGGTCCTACTGTCTCAGCCTCCCCAATAGCTGGACCACAGGTGCACACTGCCACATTTGGCTCTAAGATCACTTTTCAATAAACATAAGGGTTAAAAATGTTGGCCATGTAAGGGACATGAATTTGTGCTGTAGCTCCCTGAGGGGAGCTGCTGCCCCTATTTTTCAAGGCTAGGTTTCCCTGCTCCCCACACTGCCTCTATTCCACTGAGGGTAACTTTTCATACAAGTACCCAGTGCGAATCCACTGCTGAGTGACTTACGGCTTACGGCCCAGGCCTCCCACCCCATCTTAATGTGAACCAGTCCCCTGGTTAGGCAGACCATAGGATTTGCTTTCTGTCACCTCCTGAGTCCATCAAGTGAAAGATCAAGTTTTCCAGATCACCAAATGCCCTGAGCCCCCAGGAAGCTCTGTGTCTGCGTCCCCGCCTGGGCTTCCATCTTCCCTTAGATTTCAGACAGGCAATGCCTTACATCTGGGATGACTTTTTAAAAGTATCTCTTATATAATAGCCAAAATGTTAAGTGTCTTCAGAAGGAAGATTGGTTCTGATAACTTAATCCATATCAACAATTTGCTCTTTTCTTTCACGTCCTCTCTTATATCAGCAGACAAATCTGCTTCATATTCTGCCCATGCTTCGAATTGTTTGAATTTTTACAGTGGGTATGCATTCCACTGATAATCTGCAAAAATAACATGGATACTTCCAATTTGAAAAGTCTAAAAATAAGCTGTGCTCTTTTTTCCTACAGGCTCATCATGGAAAACTATGTGAAATATTTTTCCTATTTCTTTAAAAAAAAAAAAAAAAAAGACAAGCAACATCTTTTGTCCTGGAATGAGAGGTAGAGTGATGGTAGGGTTGGGATACGAAAAGTAGCACACATATTACCAGCCGATATGGGTTGAACGTGTCCTCAAATGACTTAGGTAGAAGTCCTAATGCCCCATACCTCAGAGTATGGCCTTATTTAGAAACAGAGTCCTTGCAGACATAATTAAGACAGGGGTGTCCTAGAGCAGGGTGGGCCCTTAACCTATTATAACAGTGTCCTTACAAGGGGAGAAAATAGAGTCTAAGACACAGAGGAAGAAGATTGTGTGAAAATGGAGATCAGAGTAATGCGGCCCCATTTGTTGGGAAATGGATAATCCCTTCAATTAACAATGATGAGAGGCCGGTGAGATGGCTCAGCAGCATAAGCGCCTGCCCGGCAAGCATGAGGTCCTGAGTTTGACTCCCGGATGCCACATACGAAAAAAGGGCCGGGGATATCGCTCAGCGGCACTGGCGCCTGCTGGCGCGCGAGGTCCTGAGTTTGACCCCCAGTACCCACAAAAAAAAAAAAAAAAAAAGAGAGAAAATCAGATAGTCACATGCAAAAGAATAAAATTAGACTCATACCTTACACTTTACACAAAAATCAACTCAAAATAAATACTTAAATGTAAGGCCTCTAAAAACTCATCAAAGAAAATAAAGTGGAAAAACTTTATGACATTGGTCTTGGCAATAAGTCCCTGGATATGATACCAAAAACAAAAATTGACAAGCGGGATTGCATCAAACTAAAAAGCTTCTGTATCCCATAGGAAACAACAGACTGAATAAAAAGGTAGCCTACGATGGAAGGAAAGATTTGTGCTCATACATTTGGTAAGGAGTTAATATTAAAAATGTGCGACAAGCTCCTACTACTCATAGCAAGAAAAACCAACAGCCCAAGTTAAAAAAATAGGCAAAGAACTTAAAAAGACGTTTGTCCAAAGAAGACACAAATCCCAACATCACAGAAAAAGAAGAAACGGTAAGGAGGAATGCGTAGATACTCAACATCATTAATCACGAGGGAGATGGGATCGAAACCACAATGTGATGTCACCTCATACCTGTTAGGATGGCCACTAAAAAAAATTGAAAACTACAAGTGTTGGGGAGGAGATGGAGAAATTGGAACACTGTGCATTGTTGGTGGGAATGTAAAATGGTGCAGTTGCTGTAGAAAGCGGTGTGGAAGTTCTTCAAACAATTAAAAATAGAATCACCATGTGATCCAACAATCCCATTTCCAAAAAACTGAAAATAAGACCTTGAAGAGATATTTTAATTCTTAACTTCACTGTGGCATTATTCACAATGGCCAAGACATGGAAGCACCCTGAATTGTCCACTGATGGATGAATGGATGAAGAAAATGTAGTATACTATATACATATAACATGATATCATTCAGCCCTAAAAAAGAAGGAAATCCTGTTCTAGCTACCACATAGATGACGCTTGAATACAGCAAGATAAATGAAATAAGCCAGCCACAGAATACTGTATGATTTCTTGTTCAAGGTGTCTGTAGTCAGACTCATAAATTTATGAGGAAGGAGGGAAGGGAAGGACCAGGACTGAATAGGAAATTGCTGTTTGGTGAGCAGTTTCCATTACGTTAGATGAAAAATTTCTACATCTCTACTGTATAACAATGTACACATAGTTAACAACACTGTATTGTACACGTAAAATTTGCTAAGAGGGCAGATCTCACAAGTCTTAAGTCATAAAAAATATTAACAATGAATGGTAAACACCCAAAAACTCAACAATATTGACAAAGCTATGAAGAAATAGGCATTCTCATACATTGCTGGTAGGAATGCAAAGTAATCCTTTATGAATACTTTGTAATATTACATACGCTTTTCCTCTATACAGTCTTCGAGCCACCAATCTTATTTCTAGGAATCTGTCCTATTGCTATACTGGGAAAGGTATGAAAAGACATATGCATAAAACAATTACTGCAGGAATATTCCTGACACCGAAAACAAAACCAGAATTGGTATTCAAAAGGAATGAAAAACATCTCAATTGTCATGGACTATTAGTGTTTCCCCAAAATTCATATGTTGAACCCCCAGCCCACCCCAGTGTGGTGGTGTCTGGAGATGGAGCTTTTGAGAGTTGATTACGTTTAGATGAGGTCGTGAGATGGGACCCCAGAGAGGATTAGTTGCCTTATAAAAAGAGGGACAGACGGCAGAGTTCCCGCTCTCTCCACCACGTGAAGATGACTCATGGTATCATCTGCAAGCCAGGAGTAGGGCCCTTCCCCAGAGCTGGGTCTTCTGGCACCTTCATCCTGGACTTCCGTTCTCTCGAACTGTGACACAGACGCCTCTGGTGCTCACACACGTCGTCCGGAGTATTTTGTTGCAGCGCCCAACCCGACCAAGTCATCCGCACACTACTGTGCAGTGGTCCTCAGGGTACATTAATGTTGTGGTTAATTTTGGCATCAACTGGCCAGAATGGGGAGGTGCGGAGAGCGCTGGGAAAGCATTGTTTGCAGGCATGTCTGTGGCGGAGTTTCCAGAGAAGACTGGCATAAGGTACCTGCGCAGTACGGGAAAGACTGCCCTCCACGTGTGGGTGCCATCCCATCAGCTGCGGGCCCAAATGGAACAGGAAAGCCAAAGAGGAGGAAACGTTCCCTGTGGCTCTTCCTTCCAGAACAGGGTATGTTCCTCCTGCTGCTGCCCTTGATGTCACACTCCAGGCTCTTCAGCCTTTGGACATCGGGACTTGCGCCAGAGTCCCTCCCAGGGCTCTTGGGCCTCTGGCCTCAGTCTGGGGCTACATCCTCAGCGTCCCTCATTCTGAGGCTTCTGGCTTCTTGGATTGAGTCGCATTACTGACTTCTCTGGCTCTCTAGTTTACAGACAGCCTGCTGTGGGGGTTCTCATCTGTGACCGTGTGGGCTAAGTCCCTAACAAATCCCCTTATAGATGTACACCCAAATGATTCTGCTTTTCTAGAAAACCCTAACTAACATAGTAGGTATTATATGTTATAATTTATCGAAATAAGAGGGAAGCACATGAAAAAATTATATATATATATATATATACACATACATATAATATACACACACATATATATATATATATATGCTTTTTCAAATTGGGGATAAACCATACATTTTGTATCATTACTTTAAAAGAAGAAAACATAGTTCAAAGGATATAAGAATAGAAATTAGAAAGTTTTTTGATATATCTGTATATTTATTTTTACTATAACAAATTTCTACAAACTTAGTGGCATAAACAACAAATTTATTATCTTATAGCTGTAGATGCCAGAAGCCCCTACTGGGTAACATCAAGGCTTCAGTAGAGATGTGGAATCTGGCTTTCTGCCTTTCTCAGCTTCTCCAGACAGCTTGCCTTCCTGGCTTATGGCCCCTTCCTCATCTTCAAAACCAGCAACACCTGGTCAAGTCCTTCTCTGCACCTCTCTGGTTCTTTCTCTTCTGATTCCCAATTCCACTTTTTAGGAACCTTGCAATGACCATGGGTAGTCCAGGATATTTTCATTATTTTACGGTAAGTGATTAGCAACCTTAATTTTACATACAACCTTAATTCTCCTTTGCCATAAAACCTTACATACTGGTGTGTTTCAGGAACTAGGACATGAACATCTTTGGGGAGCTATTACTTGCTTATTAAAAACCGATTGTCTTAGTTATTTTCTCATTGCTGAGACACAGTAGCTAGCATCCACACTGTAAAGGAGGAGAGGGTTATTTTGGCTCACAGTTTGTAGAGGCTCCAGTCCACAGTCGGCTGGCTCCAAGGCAGGGCAGCATGGCAGAGGGGTTTGCTCATGGCAGGGCAGCAGAAAGCAGAGAGAGATCAAGGTAGGAGGGGCGGAGAGAGACCTTGCCAGGCCACTCCCCAGTGACCCACCTCCTCCAACCAGGCTTCATCTCCCAACATCACATTTAGCTCATCAGTGGACAAATCCAGAGATGTGTATCACACCCGCATGATCCAGCCACCTCCTAAAGCCCCACCTATGAGCACATGAGGCTTTGGAGGGACATCTAGATATAAGCCACAGCACTGGTACACTTGCTTAGAAATTATGTAAATCTTTTATCTCGTTATAGAAAAAGAGATAATTTTTTAAACACCTACACATTGAAAACAAATATAACAAATGAAATAAAATGTGTATCGAGTTAAAGACATAAACATAGAAGCTAACTATTCCAAATATAGAATACAGTAATATCATTGCATCTCAGAAGGGGTATTCCCTCAAAAGAAAAAGACCTAAACAACAATTTTAACTGTTTTCAGTCATCGTATTGGTGGTAGGTAGTACATTTATTCTATATGGGCTAAAGAAAGTGAGTGAATATTTGACATTCTAAATTCATTTTCCAGTATCCTTAGGCATGATGATTCTCATGTGGGAAAAAGGAAATATAGATATAAGCTCAAGAAGGCTAAGTGAAACCCTGGTGACCTAAATTGGAATTGAAAAAATCAGCATCAACTCAGAAAGGCCAGAAAAAATGATAAGCTCTGTAATAATAAGTGTCCCTAGAATCCTGTCTGTGGCTTCATGTCCCTATCCTACCAGAAGGAACCAAAGTCTCTTGGGAAAATGGCTGATTTCAGGTCTTAGGCAGAAAATATTAAGGATGAGTCTAAAAATAGAAACTTACTGAACATCACTTGGGTTGTGTCAGAAGCACTCAGGAGCCAATGTGAAGGAATTAAAGATGGGATCATTTGATCATCAATAAGAGTAATTACTAAGGGCCAGGGCTATCATAGCAGAGTGGTAGAGCGCTTGCCTAGCGTCCAAAAAGCCCTGGGTTTGATCTCAGCAAAATAAAATGAAAATAAAACAATGCGAAGAAAGAAAGAAAACAAAAGAAAAGAGAAAAAAGGCAATGAATGAAGCAGAACAAATACACTTAAACCCATAAATTCTTAAAGACACTCAAAATAATAGTAAGGAATGGTAAAGTTAAAGTTTAATCATTTTACAACACCTAATGAATTAATGCATATACGTATTGTCAACCACTCTATTTCATGAAGAAAGAATGTAACACAATTGTGAAATATCATGACAAAAAAAAATAAGGACATAATTTGATCAAAGCTTTGGATTCAGTTGTTACTTACAATACATTGAGAGAACAGAGGAGATTGTTAAACCATGCCATGGAGGTACCATCAACAGAAAGCAGGCTATGGAAAGCTCTATGACATGCAATCTGTATGTTTCATCCAAAAGATTCCAAGAAAAAGGAAAAAGATGAAGACAAAACTTATAGATCGAAAGAAAATTAACATTTATGTTAACCTATCACAATCTGTTGACTTTATTTGGAGCCTAATTCAATCAAATACAAGGGTTCTTATCTTGGAGATACTTACTAAAATATTTAGGGCCAGTGAGATGGCTTAGCGGCATAAGCGCCTGCCTGGCAAGCGCAAAGTCCTGAGTTCGACTTCCGTACCCACATACAAAGGAAAAAAGGGCCGGTGATATTGCTCAGCAACACAAGCGCCTGCTTGCAGGCACAAAGTCCTGAGTTTGACCCCCGGTACCCACAAAAAAATAAATAAATAAATAAAATATTTATTAATGAAATGTTCTAATTCCTTGCATTTTCCTCAAAAAATACAGAGAAGAGGGAATAGGTGGGATACACATGAAACGAGATCAGTCACGGGTGATAATAACTGAAGTTGGATGACAGGTACACAAGAGATCATTATACTGCTTTACCTATGTCTTAATCAGTTTGTGCTGCTATAGCAAAATACCAGATACTTAACGGAACATTTCCTTCTCTCATATTTACAGGCTGGAAAGTCTAAGCACGGCAGATCTGGTTCCTGGTGAGGGCTCTCTTCCTATTTTGTAGATGATGCAGTTCTCCTTGACTCCTCACAAGCAAGCTCTTTCTTTCTCTCTCTCTCTCTGTCTCTGTCTCTCTCTCTGTGTGTCTCTGTCTCTCTCTCTGTCTGTCTCTGTCTCTCTCTCTCTCTCTCTTTCTCTCACATCTCTTCTGTAAGGGCACTATCCCACCATCAAAGCTTCACCCTCATGACCTAATTACCTCTCAAAGGCCTACCTCAAAATATCACTACACTGGGGGTTAGGGATTCACCATGAATTTGAGGGAAAGAGGACACATTCAGTCCATAGCAATCTACATTTCCATGTAATAGATTAGCTAGCATTTTCCTTAAAAGAGAAAATTAATGCATGTGTTTTTGGTGATGTTGATGCCTTCTTCTACATAAGAACCACCTTGCCTAAAAAACTGTAAGTTTATTTCTCCTCCATATATTCCAGGACTGGGATGGCAGCTCCAGATCATCAAAGAACCAGAATTCTTACTCTTGTCATTCTCAACACGTGGTTTCCACATCATTGGTCACCCTGGCTACTCACACTCTATTGTGATAGCCACATTCTAGCCAGCAAGGAATAGGAAAGGCTGTAGAATGGCCTGTCCCCTCCTCTGTGTGACAGGAACTAAGGGATGCTCTTAGATGCAAGGTGAAATTTCTAAGAATTCATCACCACTTTAAACACTGATGGCGAACCTTTTAGAGACGAGCACCCAAACTGCAACCCAAAACCCACTTATTTATCACAAAGTGACAATACTGCAATTAAACCTGAATACTGTGGTTCTAGTTTAGAAAATACAACTCATACATAAACATCTTTTGTGTTAAAAGAAAGACAAATAGCACACATACCAGAGGTTCATCACCACTGGCCTAGAGGCTTAATACGCTGGCTTCCTCTTGCAAAGTGGGGGGTTTCTCACATTTCCACCTGATGGCTAATATTTTCTGGTAGCAATAAAATCAAATTTCACACTTTAATTTTTCCAATACCCTTTGCCAGTATGCAAGCCGAAACACACCCTGGTATTCAAATAAAGTGGCTTCTGGTGTGGAAAATGGCAAGCTTTATCCTATAAAACTTCAAAATTGATCTAAAGCTGGTATAAGAACTCCTAAAGAACCCCTGCATCATGAAAACTGGAGGGAAAAGATTAAAATTAAAATTTCAGGGCCAGAGATGTGTGACATTTCGCCTACATGTCACTGAGGATGCTTTAGCAGTGCTATCTTGGGAACTAAATAAAACCAGGTTGCTTGTGTATATATTCTTGAAGGCTTTTTCCTGGATTCTCATCATCTTTAATTTTCTTGTTCCTGGAAAAGACGTACTCAACCCTTTTGTACTAAGACCTTTCCAAAGGTCTCTGGCACTCAATAAATCTTTTAAAATAGTAAAACCGAAGGCAATATTTTTTAAATGCCCCCGAACAATATCCTGTCTCATATACATTAAGATTAGTACTTAAGAAAGATAATTTTTTGTAAAACATGCAGAGAGCTCAGAGCAATCCAGAGCTTTCCAAGAGTTCACTCACTCTGAGAAAAGCCAGAACTTTCTAAACTGGCTAATGATTAGACTATTATGGATCATCTAGTCCTTGATACAGGAGTGTTTCTCTACTATCACCAACCTGATGATGGTTACACTCTAAGTAATCATAAAGAAAGAAATAAAAGACATTCCACTCCCTTCTAGTGATGTAGACCTCATTATTCTGGGCAAAGATGAGATATCCAGCCGTTGAAAGTTTTTATCTGATTTTGGAAGGGTAATAAAATCCATGCTTATAAGGAAGGAGTACTACACTCCTGCATGCAAAGAATATTTTTCTTCTTTCTTTCCTTCTCTCTCAATCTCTCTCTCTTTTTTTCTTTGAGATTGGATCTCACTATGTTGCACAGACTGGTGTCAAGTCGTGGCCTCAAGTGATCATCCTGCCTCAGCCTCCTGAGTAGCTAAGACTGCAGGTGTGCACCATCACATATGGCTTTGTTTTGCTTTTTAGGAAAGCATTCAGTAAGGTTGTCTTGTTCCCTAAAACCTTGAATTTGTAGTGTGCTTTGTAGTTTGATATGTGAGTAAGCCACACTTCTACTGTCGGGACCCATTTCAACCTTCAGATTGGGATAAAGATTATTTTAATTGAAAACATTTGATTGTACAGAGATGCAGAAAGAATCTTATGTAAACTTTTCTTTTGTGACTGCAGCCAGCTTTCCAGAAAATACTGCCACCGATAACCCTACCCTGAAGGAGGTTCCTACTAAGTTAGTTGCCATGGAGACAGACATTTATTTATTCAGCCTTTAATGAACACCTGCTCTGTGCCAGGTCTTAAGATAGGCAACTGTAAATTCAGGAAGTATAAACAGCTTTTGCCTTTAAGGATTATAGCTCTATATGAGGGAGGGGTCTTCAGTAGTTAGGTAGTTAGGTAGCAGGTCTGAGGGAGAAAGGGAGGGGGTCCAACACAGCATGCTTCACCAGTTAACTAAATGAAGAAACAAGGACCTCAGTGTGCAATACGTTCATAATCACTGGCTCGCTCTCAAAGCCAGAGCGACCCCACAGAGCACAGTGACATTTTCAGGTTACACCCTGTGCACAGTCCTTCCCATACCTGGCCACCTAGATGTCTATTTTCTAAACAAGGCCTGAGTGCCGTGGAAATGGTAACGAAAACATGGTATTTATGCTCCATGGAGCACTGCTCTGACATAAAGGAAGATAAACTTGAGTCATTTGTAGGAAAGTGGATGCACCTTGAGATTGTAATAATAAATGAAATAAATCAGCCACATGAGCTTAAATACTGCATGGATTCTCTTGTATGAAAAACCCAAAATACAAATAAAGAGCAAAATAAAAGGTAGATAATAGGAAGCAGGGAGATGGGTCTTTCTCAAAGGGGAAGGGGATCAAGACATGGAGGGAGGGGGAGGGAGGGGAGGGGCTGAGAAAAAGAATGAAGATGGGTTCTGCGCTTCTACCAACTCCCCACGAGGAGTGAAATCATCATGTGCTGCAAATATGGACTCATAAAAATAAAAACTTTTAAAAAGGGAAACATTATTTAAAGACCCTTCCTCCTTGGGCTAAGACCTGAGATTGAATCTGTGGTTTCCCAGAGTGCAATCCTAATTAGATACAAACAAAAGCAATTTTCTTTGTTCTCACATAGGTTAATTTTATTCTTGGTCAACAAACAAAAATAAAGAAATGGGAACTACCACTTTTAGGAAATAGCAAGTATTCAGTACACTATAATTTAGTGACTAAAAAACAGAGGAAAGAAAAAATGACCCTAGATCATGTCAACTAAAGCAAAATCCAGACACTCCTTGCTAAGGATTTGGAATTTCTTCTCAAAGGCAAAAGAGAGTTACCGGACCGGCAAGAGAGTGGGGGGCATTATCAGATGTACAACTGGGGAGGGAAGACAGATGACAAAGTTAGGAAGACTGGATTAGAGAAGTGGGGTACCAGAAAGGAAGTGCCTCAGGACTTCAGGAGGAGGCCTGGTGAACGCGTGGAGAAGGAGGGGTTCTGTAACGCGTTCACACGCCGCCCACATGCTGCATAGCAGCCTTGTCAGCGTCTCCAACTCTCCTACGCGACGGAACCCACAGAGAAGGGGGCAGAAGGCAGCTCCGTGGTCCATGTCACAGACTTCACTCCCCGCGTAGAGACTTTAGCCAGTATTCCAGTCTCTCCGTGATTTGATGAGCTGGCGAGGAGGTCAGCTAGTATGTATAGTCACAGACATAAACAGAAGAGAGTTCCTAAAGGCAGGGAGGAGAAGGGAGGACAGGAAACAGCCTTTCCCACGGCTGCAGCCCAGTTTTCCAGCCTCCAATGCAGGTAGCCATGGCCATGTGACAGCTCTGCCCACGGAATGGGAGCAGGCGTGGTGGACACCACCTCTGCATCCACAGAAACCTCTCAAGCACGTGCCTCAGTCTTCTGCCATGCCCTCTCCTGCTGAATGGTGGGGACAAAGGGAGGGACAAGGAGAAGGGTAGAGCCACAAGATGGAAAAGTCCTGGGTCCCTGAATGGTTATGTGGAGCAGAGCCCTTTCCCCTCCTAATGAAGAAGCTCCTTCCTCTTCTCCCACCTCCCCCGTGTCTCCCTTCTTACTCCTTTCCTTCTCTCTTCCTTCCTCTTCCTCTACCATTCCCCCTTCCAAGCCACTTTGGACTGTGAGCAAGGGACATGGTCCTTTATTATGTTAAACACTCATCATTGGTCTGCGTGAGAGGGCAGAGGGAGGAGCAGGGACCGTGTGGCCGAGCCGTCCACGCACGGTTGCCTGTGCAAACTGAGCTGTGGCTCCCGTGCCCAAGGACACCCTCCGTGCAGAGGACTGCGATCATGGTGCTGCCCTAATTCAGCCCCCAACAAGTGCTTCTGTGTAACTTTTCCTAGATCCTAAACCTTTCTCCTCCTGCCTGCTACCCTTTCCACACAGGTGACCACCACTACCCGGGGATCAGAAATTCACAGGGGTGTTAAAGAGAAATACTCATCCAAACTCTTGATGAAGAAGGTAGAGCAGACTTTTTCAAGGAAGACCATGGCGACAGGCACAGGGACCACTGCAGCTGGTTCTTGCAGCAGGGGAGAGAGGTTGGGCTCAACTGCGACTCCAACAAGCATAAGTGAGGATTTAAAAACAAAGAGCAAGGTGAGAGTCAGAGTGTGGGAAATTACCAAGAGGAAACGCTGAGGATAAGAGGTTGCTGGCTAAACTGACTTGGTAGGACTGTTGGTAAGATATCGAGGTGATCATATTAGTTGTTAAGCAGGAACTTTTAGGGTGAATCGCCTGTGCTTGTGGGAAAAGAGGCTGTCTAGCATTTTTGAGCGTGAAAAGCACAATCTTTAACTGCGCATGCTCGGGAATAAGAACGCTCTACCTGTAGGGAAAAGTCTCTCCAGGATGAATATGCGTTTGGCTTTGGGAGTTTCCTCAGTGTTTTTCTTCATTGAACAAGTAATAAACCTTTCCTCTCTTGTCTCCTGGTTGTGCTTATTGACTCTACACTTGCCAAGGGGCAAACCCACTGTGTTTGGTTATAATCAAATACTAAGGAAAGGGCATTTTGCTAACCTGACTTAGTAGGATTCTGGCCTAACTCTGTTCTATAAAGACAGAAAGACAAGCTCAAGGTTGGGCCTTGTCAAGCACAGAACTGAAAGGAGGCTGACTAATGTTCTGGTGAAAGGAGAGAATCTTTGTCAGTTTCCCTTCTTGTACAAGAAAAGAAAAGACTTTTTTCCCCTGAGTACATGGAAGTCTAGGTCTTGTTTGGTTACCTTTGGTTTATTAAGGCACATGCTATGGTTTAAATGTGTCTCCTCCAAACTTCAGATGTTGCCAGTGTGACAGTATCAAGGGGTGGGGACCTTCAGAGGTGATGAGGGCACGAGGGCTCCTTCCTTATAAACAGGATTAAGGCTGTCATGACAGAGGCTTGATGCAGTATCCCTGACTTGCCTGCCCGCCTCCCACGTGGAGACGCAGCTTCCCTCCTCTCTGGGGGATGCAGGACAAGGCACCAACTCGGAACAAGACAGTGGCCCTCACCAGATGACTGCATCCCCTGGTACCTTAATCTTGAACTTTGCTGCTTCTAGGACTATGGAAAATCAACCTCTGTTGGTTCTAAATCACCCAGGCTGTCATCTTCTGTTGTTGCAGTAGCACAAAAAGATGGAGGCAGTCCTGCTGGAACTGCTGTTGACGGGATATTTGCTGGATGGTAGAAATAGCCAGGTATTTAATAAGAGCAATTTATATGAAAAGAAAAAAATCAAAATTCATAGTTGGAATGCTTTTTTGAGTCCAGAGGGCAGCCGGTGAAGAAAGTTTCTAGATGTTGGGCTCAGGTCTTTTGACAGCAGAGTCAGGATGGCAGTTGCAACGGACACGCAGAGTTTGCAGCTGCGGCGTTTCTGGTTATGGTACTGGACGTCCTGGTGAACTTTCTCAGAGGCTCACGCAGCAGCAGGCACACAGGTTGCTCGTGCATGACCTGTCCGGGTGATTTCTTTGAAGTTCGAATTGCATTTTCCATCTTCAGCTTTCAGGGCTTCAGGAAATGGGTAGTTTTAGTTTTTAGTGATGTCAAGTCAAGAAGGTAAGAGAAAACTGAGAAGTGTTAGCGTGGAGAGTCGTAGCCAGATATGGAAAGAAACTAGAATTCACGATTCAATCTGATGTACAGGTAGATAGGAAAGCCTCAAGACAACGAAGGCCTGGAATCTAATAAGAGGTGTGCTATAGTTTTCTGTGCAACTGAACACAAGTTTACTCTCTACAGTCACACCCACCTCTGCCAAGGATAATCACAATAGATCAGCTTATTTGCAAATAGAGCTAGTCTCCTTACATAAGTGCAGAAAGAACAGTAATTTGAACATATAGGCTAAGTCTGATTTGCTGGAATTTTTAATAAGAAATCTTGGATTGACTTGACTTTTAAAAGCTGCTTAAGGCTAGATAGACAAGCTGCTTTAAAGATTTTCACTTGCCTTTGGTTTTAGTAGTTTGATGTAATATTCTCAGATTGTATTTTTCAGAAGGAAATAAACACTCTCATTTTCAATAGCATCGAAATAATGAAACCCAGATGGATGTGGTGGCACATGCCTATAATCCCAGCTACTGGGGAGGCTGAGATGGCACTGTCACAAGTTCATGACCAGCCTGGAAACTTGGCAAAACCCTTCCTCAAAATAAAAATACAAAGGGCTGGGGATACAGCTCAATGGTAGAGTACCCCTGGATTAAATCGCCAGTACTGTAATAATAGTAATAACAATAATGCTACTCACTTAGGAATAAAATTAACCAGGAAGCAAAGGATTAACATTTAAAATAACAAACTATTGATAAAAAAAAGGAATTGAAGAAGACAAAAATAAATGGAAAGATATTCTATGTTTATGCACTAGAAGAATCAATATTGTTAAAATGTCTGGGGCTAAGTAACTCAGTGACAAAGCACTTGCTTAGCATGTTCAAGGCCCTAGGTTTGATTTCCAGCACCATATGGGGGAAAAAAGACATTTCACTGAACCGGAGGGCATAGCTCAGTGGTAGAGAAATTTTCTGGCTGGAATGAGGCCCTGGGTTCAATCTCTAGCCCTCAAAAATCCACACTACCCAAAAAAAAGCTACAAAACCAACCCAATACCTATAAATTTCAGTGGTATTTTACACAAAAATAGAAAAAATAATTAAAAAAAAATTTTTGGAACCACAAAAGACCCAAAATACTGACAGCAATCTTGAGAAAGAAGAAAAGTAGAGGCCTCACACTTCCCTCTTGTGTAATTGACTTCAAGTTACATAACAGAGCTATAATAATCAAAACAGTATGGCACTGCCATAAAAACAGACACATTAACAAACAAAACAGAACAGACAGCCCAGAAATATGCCCACACATTTATACTAAACCGATCTTCCACAAGAGTACCAAGAAGAGACAGTAGGGAAACTAGAGTCTCTCAATAACGGGTGCTGGAAAAACTGGGGATCCACATGCAAAAGGACAATTGGAGCATTTGCCCACTTGCTGGCTGTGGAGGCACGGAGGTCCACGAGAAGTGTCATGCCAGTCTGAGTTCTTCACCACCCGCCCAGGAGTGCTGGTGGTTGTGGGGTCTCTTGATGGGACCATTGGCAAAGTTATACAAATGGGTGTGGCCTTATTTGAGAGGAAATGGGCAGATGCAAACGAAGAGGACAGTCCAGAAGAGAATTCCCAAGACAGTTTCAGAGGATGGTTCAGAGTCCAAGGACAAGGATGACATCATCACCTGTGAAGTCACATGGATAACATTAAGCTTCCTAAAGCAGAAGTTAGAAAAGGGCAGATGGAAGTTTTGGACAGTCCAGCAACTAAAAGCAAGCTACAGTAAAATGCAGGACCTAAAAAGAAACATACCCGCTAATTCTGTGACAATAATGCGACTGCAGGTGTTCTGCGTTTGCAGTACCTACAGTTCTCTTATGTGTTAGAAGAAAAACTTCAGACAAATCTAATAGTTTGATCAAAGCACGATTCATGAATTGGGCAGCACTCAAAATGGACAGAGATTCAGAGAGCTCCTCTGTGTAGCAAGGGCAGCATGCTTATGTAGCTGAACACAGAAATAAAGTACAGAAATAATTTGATTAGTTAAGTGAGGCCTTTGCTTTGGTTGGACACAGTCTGGTTCACTGTGGGCCTGGAATTGGCTAAAGCTCAGCTGTTCATGTTTGGCTGAAACCCACAGCCATGATGAGCTGGGATAGCTGTTATCAGAACGGCAAGAGATAACAAGCTAGGCACAGTGGCAGGTACCTGTCATGTCAGCTACTGGAGAGGCTGAGGCAGGAGAATTGCTTAGCCCAGGCATACAAGGCCAGTCTGGATAACATCGAGAGATCTTCATCTCAAAAGAGATCAGAGCAAGGGACAGAGAGAGAGAGAAGGAGACTGAGGGGGAGGGAGAAAGGGAGAGGGAGGGAGGGATAGAGGGAGGGAGAGAGAGAGAACAAGTGTTGGAGAGGGTGCAAAAAAAAACCAGAAACCTTATATGCTTTTGGTGGGGATGTTAATTTTCTCCATGACAGAAACTGCTATGGAGGTTACTCAAAGTATTAAAAGTAGAACTACAGCATAATCCAGTAATTCCACATCTGGGTACACATCCAAAATAACAAAACCAGTACCTTAAAGAGGTGTCTGCAGTCCCATGTTCACTAAGCATTAGTCACGATTACCAAGATATGGAAAAAATCTTGGTCCTTCAGTGGATGAATGGACAAGGGAAATGTGGTAGAAGCATAAAAGGGAACATTATTCAGCCTTTAGAAAAGCAAGTCCTGTTCTCCGTGGCAAATGATGAGTCGAGAGATTACGTTAAGTGAAACAAGCTGAGCACATAAAGACAATGAATGCATGATCCCAGTTTTTATAGAATCTAAAAACATGGACTCGGGGCTGGGGTGTTGCTCAGTAGTAGATCACCGCTTTGCACACGTGAGGTCCTGGGTTTGACCCCTAGCACCATGAAAATCAGTAAGAAAGTTGAGTTCATAACGACAGAGGGTTGGGTGGTGCCTACAGGGGCAGGGTGCCAGGGCGAGTGGGAAGATGGTGGTCAGGGTGTACCAAGCTGCAGGTATATTGGATGAATGGTCTAGTGTCCCTTACCAAGCTGCAGGTATATTGGATGAATGGTCTAGTGTCCCGTACCAAGCTGCAGGTATATTGGATGAATGGTCTAGTGTCCCGTACCAAGCTGCAGGTATATTGGATGAATGGTCTAGTGTCCCGTACCAAGCTGCAGGTATATTGGATGAATGGTCTAGTGTCCCGTACCAAGCTGCAGGTATATTGGATGAATGGTCTAGTGTCCCGTACCGAGCTGCAGGTATATTGGATGAATGGTCTAGTGTCCCGTACCGAGCTGCAGGTATATTGGATGAATGGTCTAGTGTCCCGTACCAAGCTGCAGGTATATTGGATGAATGGTCTAGTGTCCAAAATAACATACAGCACGGTGGCTTTAGTGAACAAGACTGTGCTGTATACAGGAAATTAGCTAAGAGAGCAATCTCAGCTGCACGCTTTCTGAAACAAAAAAGATGGTAGGTGGGCAGCAATGTGAGCAGAAGGATGTGTTGATTTGCTTGACTGTAGTAACCATTTCACCGTGTGTATATATATCAAAACATCATGCTAAACTGGTCTGGTAGTGCATTCGTGTTATCACAACACTCTGGAAGACTGAGACAGGAGGACTACAAGTTCGAACCCAGCCTGGGCTACAGCGAGACTGTCTCAATTTAAAAATAAGCAAAAAGGGCCGGTGAGATGGCTCAGCGGCTTAAGCGCTTGCCCGGCAAGCGCGAGGGCCCGAGTTCGACTCCCGGAACCCACATACGAAAAAGGGGCCGGTGATATCGCTCAGCGGCACGGGCGCCTGCTGGCACGCGAGGTTCTGAGGTCGACCCCCCGGTACCCACAAAAAAAAAAAAAATAAGCAAAAGGCTGAGGATGTAGCTCAGTGCAGAGGCCCTCAGTTCAAGCCCCAGTACTGAAAAAAAGCATGCTATACAGCTTAAATATATAAAACTTAAACTTCGGCATGTTAATGGCCTCCTTTCATCTCAAAATCAGATTCAAATCTCTTCTGACTTCTTTATTGCTTGCGCTACTTGACCAGGCCAGGATTTTCTTGTCTATAGAATGCACACAATACTATTTTCCATAAAAGTTACTGTAAAGATGATAAACAAACTATGTGAAACAGCTGTTGCCGTTGATGAACGTTCCCTTTGGTGAGAACAATCTGTGTTCCCCTGGCGTTCTGGTCCTGAAGCTCCTCATCCCCTGCATTCAGTTAGGCCAGTGTTCGCAATGCCTCTCAGCCATCAGCTCCGACCTAAAGCACCACCAGCCTCCTTCTCTGCATCTGACCCTTTTGTCCTCCACATCTTATTATGAAAACTTTTAAACAAATAGCAGAGGCAAAAGGATTTTATAACAAACATTCTTATACTCATGGCCTAGGTTCTATCGTAAGCATGCCAATTACATTTCCTTTGTCACCCACCTCTTCATCCATCAGTCCATTTGTCTTTTCTTTTTCTCCCCCTCTCTCTCCCTCCCTCCCTCTCTCCCTCTCTCTCTTCCATACTGGGGATTGACTGTAGGATCTTGCATAGAGCTGCATCCCCAGTCCTTTGTATTTGTCATTTTGAGAGTCTTGCTAAATTGTCCAGTCTGGCCTCAAACTTCTGATCTTCCTACCTCAGCCCCCATCTAGTTTTTAATACATTCCAAAGTAGATTACAGGCATCAATACACCTCCTTCTAAATACTTCATGATTCATATCTTTAACTACAATTCCATATTTGTTTAGTTTTTCTTTTGTGATAAACTCATACAGTGCACAAATCTTATGTATACAACTCATGATTTTTACAATGAATAACTCCTTTGAACTCAAATTTCTACTAACCTACAAGGGGCTGGAGGTGTGGCTCCGTGGTAGAGCACACGCTTAGCATAGGTAAGGGCATGGGTTCAATCCCTAGTTTCCTTTCCACTCTTCCTTCCCATAGCAGTCATTGTTCATTGTTCTAGATTTTTCCTACCATAGATAAAGTTTCTGCAACTACTAAATAGTTTCTCACTGTTTTCTGTTTTAATCAGCTTTCTGTTACTGTGACAGAAGACCCTACAGAAGCAATTTAAAGGAGGAAAGATTTATTTTGGCTCACGGTTTCAGTCCATGGTGGGCTGGCTCCATTGCATTAGGCCTGTGGCAAGGCAGGAACAACATGGCAGAAGGGCGTGGCAGAAGAAAGCTGCTTTCCTGGCAGCCTGGAAGCACAGAGTGCGGAAGATAAAGGAGATCAGCCCTTCCAGTGCTCACCTGACACCCTCCCTCAGCTAGACCCCCACCTACTAGGGTTTCCAGCGCCTCCAAGTACAGCCACGAAATTTTGAATCTCTAATGGATGAGTCCTCTGATGAGTTTAGCGCTCCAGGGATCCAATCACTTTCCTGAAAGCCCTGCCTCTGAACACTGCCGCGCTGGGGGCCGCGCCTTCTACACATGAGCTGCTTGGGGACCTTCAGATCCCACCATAACAGCTCCCCGTCTCCACTAGAACGATGCTTTGCCTGTCATAACTTACTTTCATCCAGATGCTAAAATAATCCCCGAAAGCACCATTTGTCATGCTGCCAACCTCCCCACCCCATTTCAGCTCCCCACTGCCTGTTAAAAAGGGAGTGAAGGAGTCTTTAACTCTCTGGCACTGCCCTGGCATGAACTTGGATTAGTCATAGTCACCATGTCTGTCTCATAAGAATGTGGTGAGGGAGCTGTGCAGCGGTTCCTCAGGGACCCTATATAAGATCTATAAGATACAGGGATCAGCAGGAAAAGCGAACCAAGGCCTAAGAAGAAGAATACCTTGGAAATTGTTGTTTAGGCTTCTAATGTGTGATTTTATGCCAACTAATGAGGAGACAGAAATTTTGATTATTCTGAGTTAGTTTTCACGCTGTTGAATTAAAGACTAATTTTCTAGTTGCAAATGTGCAGTGTGAAGCAGTTGATCTCGACTTGGCTGCTCACTGAAAGTATCTGGGGAGCTTTAACAGCCTACTGGTGCCCAGACCCCGGCCCGGCGGCTCTGGTTGCCTCTGTCTGGGGCTCGGCACAGGCACTGGTGTGTTTTTAGAGCTCCCCAGGTAACTCTAATGTGTTGTCATCACTGCGAGATGAATGATGCTTTACACAGACCCAACCTCGCAGCCCGTGATAGACACACAAGCAAATTTACTGCCCTTTCCCTCCCTGCAGAGACCCAGTGGGAAAGGAAAGAGAGGACTCCCAGCCAAAGAGTAGTTTTTCAACTCTCCTAGCAGAGTGTGGCATGCATGCATCGGAGAAAAGGGGTGGGTTTTTCCACCAGCCATGGGGTCTCAAAAAGCAAGGCCTTGGGCTGGTGAGATAGCTCAGTGGCATAAGCGCCTGCCTGGCAAGCGCGAGGTCCTGAGTTCGACTCCCGGAATCCACATAAAGGAAAAAAAGGGCCGGTGATATTGCTCAGCGGCACAAGCGCTTTCTGGCAAGCGTCAGGTCCTGAGGTCAACTCCCGGTACCCACATTAAAAAAAAAAAAAAAAAAAAAGCAAGGCCTTGATCTTAGAGCTGCAGGAAGGGTAGACTAGCAGCTGCTGGTAGGACAAACAGCAACAAAAGGTTCTGACAAATCATACTGCTTCAGACCATCCCAGGTAGAGGCCATCGAGATGGGAAGCTTAGTACATGGGAAGTGATCGGGAAGGCAAAAGTAAGAGGGTCTCAGGCCAAACTTCAGCCTTGGGAAAACGACTCACAATGTTGCTCACCAAAGAAGCTTAGTGAGATTATGATACAAATCCTTGAACGGAAATGTTTAAAACAATACCGTGACCAGTACCATAGAGAATCATATTTGAGGAAAGGATTCTTTGTTACTTTGGATGCTTGACATTAAAAAGTTAAACTGGATTGGAAATCCATTGTGATTTAACATTTGTATTTAAAAACAGATCTGGCCGTGAACTTAAAGAATGAGCTAAGGGACCAGAGGTATAGCTCAGTGGCACAGAGCCTGCCTGGCAAGCACAAGGTCCTGAGTTCGATTCCCGGTACAAAAAAAAAAAGGAATGAGCTGTTTGATTGATTGATTTATATTTTTTGTTTTTTTTGAGATAGGGTCTCTCTAGGTAGCCCAGTTCTTTGCTTTGTTCAGTAAAGATGCAATTTACCCCAAACATTGTTTGATATTTGGTTGGTTGAGTCTGTCGAGGTGGAACTCTCAGACATGGAACCCACTCTAGCTGAGTATACTAGAGTTTTTCAGATACTGGGGAAATGAGAGGATGGTGAGAAGCATCTATGTTGTACTTAGCTAAAATAATAATAATAATAATAATAATGATAACTTCATATGATATGATGAAAATAAAATCCTGAGCATTCAAGAAAATATTAAATATTGAATTTGTTTATAATTTCTAAGTAGAATCTGATCAAAACTATAATGAGAATATTGAACTTGTTTCCTTTAGCACAGTTCATTTTCCTTGTGAGGGCTTGTGTTCCCTTCAGTTACGTCCTGGGTCCCTGAAAGGTTGATTTCCCCTCACCCTGCTCTCATTGCACCTGCCCCAGCTCTTCCCACACCCATCCCTCCATTCTGTGGAATGTGTAATTTTTGTTTGCATGAGCTCTTACAAAATGTGCAGCATTGCTTTGTAGAATGCACATTTAATTGGTGTAAATAGCATTGTGTTGTATACTTCAGCCTATTCCTTTGCTTTCAGTAAGCGCTGTGTTTTAAGTGCAGTTTGTGCTGTTTGTGTGTCTGTCTTGCATCACTCCTCCCTGCTGCGCGGTGCTCCAGGGAGCACAAGCCCCTTTCCCTGCCCTCTGTTCCACAGAGGGACACTTGGGTTTCTTTCATTCCTTTGTCACCACATCTGAGATTGCAGGGGAGAAGCAAACTGGGCTTCTCGTATGCTCTCATCAACAATCAACACAGAAGGCTTTTGTGACCAAATGTGTAGGGTTTTTCCCTACAAACCAAACAAATAGGGGAGAGCAGACACAATGGAGTGTCCTCTAACTCAGCCAAATTCTGACACCCTCCACCTGAGACGGCATCCGCCTGAGACGGCATCCATCAGAGCCACAGGTGAGGGGCTCAGTCCCTCAGGACTGCCACCCACTTCAGACAAAAGTCGCAAATCCAGACCTCTGAACTTACGACTCCCAGGTTACAAATTGGGGTCCCACGGCTACTTCCTTGGGTTTGACTAACTTAGTAGCGTGGCTTACGGAACTCAGGGAAACACTTACTGTATTTACCAGTTTATTACAGAGGTTGAGCATTCCTGACCTGAATATCCAAAATCTGACATGCTCCAAAGTCCAGAACTTTCTGGGCTGCCAATATGCCTGTTGCAAAATGCAGATTTTGAACGCCTGGGTTTTCCTCCCAGGACCAGCCCTATTCTGAAGCTAGCTGGAGGCTGCCAGACAGCAACAATTTCATTAACATATGAACGGCACTTACTATTATGAAGTTTCCAAGAATTTAGAAGTTATATGCCAAGAAACAGGGATGAAGAGCAAATACGCACTTTACCATATCCCACCACTGAACACTTTCTTCAGTTGAAAACTTCTTTCTCAACTGGAATCCAGATCATTCACTCCCTTTAAATCATACTTATTTAACAGTTTAAACCAGGTATGTTGGTGCACTCCTGGAATTCCAGCACTCGGGAGGCTGGGGCAGGAGGATCGCTGCAAGTTTGAGGCCAACCTGGGCTACCTAGAGAGACGCTGTCTCAAAACAACCAAAAAATAATAGATAGATAGATAAATAAATAAATAAATCCAACAGCTCTTTCTTTAAGTTCACTGCCAGACCTGTTTTTAAATACAAATGTTAAATCACAATGGATTTCCAATCCAGTTCAACTCTTTTATGTCAAGCATTCCAAAATAACAAAAAATCCTTTCCTCAAATATGTTTCTCTATCATACTGGTCACTGTATTGTTTTAAACATTTCCGTTCAAGGATTCGTATCATAATCTCACTAAGCTTCTTTGGTGGGCAACACTGTAAGTCATTTTCCCAAGATTGAAGTTTTGCTGTGATTCCTGAAATTTTGTTAGTGCATGATACTACGTATTTTTACACATCCTTAAATTTTTTTTCTGTCAAATGAAATTATATTTTTCCTTTCAAGCCAAAGTCACCATTTTAAACTTCTTTTGCAGCTGGTAGCTGATGCTCCCGTCTCCTTTCTCACCGGGACGAGCCTGACCCATTGCAGTGAGGAAGTCAGGCATCGATAAAAGCAAGGTGTCAGTGGTTTCCTCTCCATCTTTGCACTGTGACTTCTGCCCTCCCTTCTGTCTCGTGGATTATGGTTTCTGACTCTTCTGCACTGGGCAATGAGGAGAAAAGAAAGGAAAGAAAGGACAGGGAGTTTTTATTAGTCTTTTAAAAAGAGAGTTTTCTTGCTGTCTTTCAATCTGGCAGATATTTAAAGCTGGACTTTTCTCATCTGCAACTACCTTGTTGTGGATGATAAACTCCCCCTGTTATGGCTTGTGTCTAGATGTCCCCCCAGAGCCTCATGAGCTCATAGGGCTTTTCTGGAGGTGGCTGAGTCTAGAGTGTGCAATGCTGGGTTAAGGGTCCTGGGATTAGGATGGGTGATTGCTGGATCAGTCCACTGATTGGATTGGCACCACACTAATCCTGGTAGACTGGATACAATAGAAGGGACAGAAAGAGGTTTCTCCCCTTTTTGCTCTTGTTGCTTTTGCTGTCTTCTGCTGCCATTAACTGTTCTCCTCTGCTGTGCACCCTGCCTTGGAGCCAGCTGATTTTGGACTGAAACCTCTACAAACTGTGAGCTAAATAAACGTTTCCCCTTTTAACTTTGGGTGTCAGGTGTTTTGTCTCAGCAACAATAAAAGTAACTGAGACACTACCCTAGCTCAAAACTCAGATCTTGCTTCCCTGAACATCTGGAAGTTCACTTCCAGGTTCTTTTTGCAGAGAGACTTTTGTCCTTCTGTGCAGCCTTCGGGTGCACCTGAGTCAGGCTCTGTGGCTCACTCTTGCACCTTTCCGTGGATCCACCCATGCATGCTTTGGCTTGATGAAATCTGGGGGTGCAGACCCCTTCAAGGCTGTGCAAATCTTTCCTTGATTCCCACACCCAAAGGAGCAGCTGGCCAGCTCAATCCTTTCTCTCCAAAAGTCCCTCTCAAAATCTCCTGCAGCCTCCACTGTTGGTCCCTTTATGCCTTTGCTGTAGGTGGAGGGTTGGGACATCATGGAGCCAGCTTTCTGGCCTCCTTTCTGCATGCCTCCCCCAGTCCTCCGCCTCACACTTCAGTGTCCCGTATGTCTCAGAGGCTGAGCAGGAAATTCTCTAGCAAGTTTCTATTGCCCGTATGGCAGTAGGCCCAGCTGTGGCAGATGGACGATGACTTTTGAGGGAAATAATGGAAAGCAAGCAACAGGAAAGCACGAGCACACATACCATGCAAGCTCACCTATGATTCTGCTGCTGGTGTGGTCCCCTCCTAAGATCTGTCTCTGTAGTGTACCCACACCCTTTAATCCCAACATTGACAACTAGCGAACTCGTAGCTTCTCTTAGCAGCCACGTGTAGCTCTGTTAGTCCTAAACTCATCCTTTTTGAGGCCAATTCAATTTTTTTGCCAGTTTTCAGGAAGGAAGGAAGGGCTGGGGGGGGGATATCCATGGATCACCAGGATAGGGTCCTCCAGAGCTAAGGGCAAGAGTCACAAGGCCACCGACACACAGGAAACACTAGAGCTGAACAAAGGCAAGATTCGAGCAGGGATTCTGATATCCAGAACGTCAGGAAGGGGACCTAGGAGAGCAGCTCAGTGTAGAGTGCTTGCCTAGCATGCATGAGGCTCTGGGTTCAATCTCCATTGCCGCAAAAAATAAATAAATAAAATAAAGGCTAGGCCTGTAGCTCAGGGATAGAGTGCTGGCCCAGTATGCACAAAGCCCTGGGCCTGATCCCCAGCACCACAAAAATAAAGAAGTAAATAGCCAAGAGGGCACATCTATGTTACCAGAGCAGGCTCTGAAGTCACCATATGAAGCTGAACAAAGACTTTATAACCAAGGATTTGAAAAATAAAAATAACAGGTGTTTGTGTACTTTATGGCAATTTTTAAAAAGTTCTTACTTGTATTCTTTATCTGGATATTAAAAGTAATGTTAGCAAGTTATCCTGGTAAATTTTCACATATTTTGATCCATTTCTTAGCTGTATCTGTCTCAAGAACTGGTCAATGATATTTCTCTAAAGAATTTGTCCTTATTTGCTATTTTTATCATTAATTTTCTTTTACAAAATTGCCTGCAATTTTCTCCAAAGTGACTAATACTTTTGAGAGCCTTTTGGCTTTCAGTCGAGTTTTATTTCAAACTGAGAAAGTGCTCTGTCCACCGGACCTGAGGTATTTGGTAAGCTCTGATCAAATTTTGAAAATGGTGAGTATTTTCAATTCTAGTCATCTTGTTATTGAAGTGTACCCATTTTTCAGCTCTGCCTTAACTACTTTTTCATTGCTGAGACAAAATACCAGACACCCAAAGTTAAAGGAGGAAAGGTTTATTTCAGCTCACAGTTTGCAGTCCGTAGTCGGCTGGCTCCAAGGCAGGGTGGCGCGGCAGAGGGGCATCTCAGAGGAGAAACGGTCAAGGCAGAGCAGGCAGGAGGCAGTGAAACAGCAAGCAGCAGCAGCGAGCCTGCCTTCCCTCCCTCCCTTTACTTTCCATCCAGGCTCTAAGCCTATTGATTTTTGCCACCCACACCCAGGGTGGGCCTTCCATTATCCACTCCCACCACTATGCTATTTCCAGTCAGTGGATTAATTTAGTACCACACACCCTAATCTCAGTATCACACACGCTAGATCCAGCCAGCTCTGAAAAGCTCCACCTATGAGTGCGTGAGGCTTTCAGGGACATCCGGATAAAGCCATAACAAGCTCAAATATGTTCATGAAACTGCTTTTCTGCTCTTACCCCTCAGCTTTCACAGTGTCCCTACTGTGAGCCTCCAGACTGCGAGGATGGACCTCACCGTGTCATCTTCTCATTTGCTTTTTGTCTGTTGGTTTGTTTGTTTGCAGTGTGAGGTTGGAACCCGGGGCTTCCTGCATGCTAGACAAGCCCTGTAGCCCGAGCTGCACCTCCAGCCCCTCCCAGTTACAGGTCGCTCACGTTCATAAGGGTCATTCGGGCTCATACAGCTGCCCCCTCCCCAAGAACGTGAGAGACTCAGGGAAAAGGAAAAGGCTTTGAAGGAGATGGGGAGGCCTCTTACTGGCTCAAATCATCATCTCACCATGTTCAGGGCTTTTACACTAAAGAAGAGTGGGGACAGCCAGGCGCGGTGGTGCAGGCCTGTAATCACAGCACTCTCGGGGGCTAGCGCAGAAGAACTGAAAGTTGGAGCCCAGCCTGGCAGTTTAGCAACTTGGTGAAGCCCTGTTTCAAAAAAAAAAAATCAAAGTGGGCTAGGGATATACAAAGACCCTAAGTTCAATCCCCAGTATAAAAATTTTAAAAATAAATAAAAAAGAATATGTATGGGGGGATATAATTAGACAATAGACAACAAAATTTCCACACTGTTTCACACACACACAAACACACACCAGTTTCTTTCCTTTCATGTGGAAAGAAACTTGGACACCAATTTCCTCGACCAGGTCTTTCTCCCAGTTCTGGAGGCTGGAAGTCTGGGATCAGAGTGCCCCCAGGTTGGGCAGTAATTATATTTAGGAAACCTCCACCCTCATGGCCTAATCATTGTCCAAAGGCCCATCTCTTAATACCATCACCTTGGGGATTTAGAGTCAACATACCAAACAGATGAAGGGATAGAGAAAGTGTGGTGTTTATACACAATGGAGTACTACTCTGCCATAAAGAAGGATTAACTTGAGTCGTCTGTAAGAAAACAGATACAGTTTGAGACCATAATGTTAAGTGAACTAAATTGGACATACAAGCTTAAATATCACGTGGTTTCTCTTACATGAGAAACTCAAATTATCAATGAAGAGCTATATAGAAGATAGCTAATGGGACAAATAAAAATAGAGGAAGTTTCCTAGAGGAGTTCTTGGTTTATTAATCAAAATACTGTGATTTTATTTCTGCATTCTGTGATGTTTGCAGTAGTTGACAGCTTGTTAAAAGTGCACTGTATAAGCATCACAAAACAGAGTTCTCTTTCCGTTCGTGATGATATCACTTCTTTTTGTCAAGTAAATAAACCTTTGGATGTGAAAGAGGGGTCAAGAGATGGAGGAAGGAAGGAGGGAGAGGAGGGGAAGGGGATGAAAAAGGAATTAAGGGGAGTTATGTACATCTACCCCTCCACACAGGGAATGAAATCATTATGTACTACAGGTGTGTACTAATTTTTTTAAAAAAAGAGTTCAACATGTGAGTTTTAGGGAGGATACAAGCATTCAGGCCACAGCACAATTAATACAAAATTGTCAATGAAATGTTTTACATATTTGGAGGCTGAGTCCTTAAACTGCAGTGTGTATTGTACACTTGTGGTGCATCTCAATACAAACAATTGCTCCACAGCCACCACGTGGGACTTCAGTGGTTAAATGTGGTCCCCGGCCCAGCAGTGGCAGCCTTCCTTACCCAGGACCTTGTTAGAAATACAGAATCTCAGAACACCTCTTGAACCAGAATCTGCATTTTATCAAGACCCCGTGTGATGTGGCCACACACGAAAGCCTGAGAAACTGATCCAGAAGATGCACTCGGTCTGCAGTCAGCTCCCCTGTTTCCTCCACCTTCTCCCAGCATTCCCCAAACTGGCCTGGTCTTACAGGAACTTAGCTCTGACCTGAGGCCACTACTTCCCCTGCAGCTCAGGGGCAGAAAGTCCTTTGGGTGATACTAGCTTGAGATCGTTAATGTGCCCAGTTTCTAGGATGTCATATTCTCACCCCCCGCAGTCATGTTTTGGGGTGATATGTGTGTCCTGAGCCCCAAACCAGCATAAGAGCTAATCATCACAGTACCCAGTATGCAGTAGGTGCTCATAAAAGTTTACCGAGTGAAGACTGAGTAAATAAAATGCTAATTAAAAATTAAAATTTAAGTCTCTTGTCTTTCTTGAACTTCAGCAAAAATGAAACTGCCCATGAATTTTCACCAAGCCCTTGATTGGACTAGAAGAGAACATTAAAGAAGTCATCTCTTAAGACAACTTTTTAAAACTTTCCATAGGAGATCTCCATTCTGTTATTTTTATTTTTATAGTAATTCTGGTGGCTGGTCTCTAAATTTTATTCAGGGAGGAGTACTAAATACCATAAGCTGAAAAGTGCTTCCAGGAATATAGAGTGAGGAAGAAAGGACATTCCTGACCTTGAATGTCATCATCTAAATGGATTGATTTTTAAGCTACCCTCATAAAATAGAACTAATAGAAGAACAGCATTCTGTTTCTCATCAAGATTCGATTCGGCAAGCATTTACTGGATATCTTTGCAATGTGTTCTGGGTGTGTTCAAAGACGCACAGTTCTTCTGAGGAGCTGGAAACTGGAGATTCTCCCCTCTCTCAGGAGTGTGAATTAAGACCACTGTTTTGATTTAGCATAACCCAGGAAGCTTTTGCAGGAAGTACTACTTTCTAGTGTTTACTTGCCTTAACGCTTTGAATCAAGAGGCAGGGAAAGGCAATTAAGGAGGTGTGAAATTTTTTAACTGACCAAGAGTTTCCATTCCCTTTGAATTTTCTTTCCATTTCACTATTTCATGGTTTTCTCTTTTTCCCTCCTTTTTTCTAAATGCTATCAAAAGTTTATACTTTTTGAGTCTAAAGAAGTTCATATAAATGTGCCATTATAAATGAAATTCCCAGCATAATGGGTGGAATGAATGCAATTGTGAGCAAATGTTCATAACTTTTTCTTTCTACTTATTCTCATTGCTCTTTATGAATTCTCTCTTTATGTGAAAATTTTTTCAGGAATTTAAAAAAGACAGCAGCTTTTCACAAATTATAATAACCATCCTTAGATTGCATACTTAGAAACACAAAATTTAAAATTTAAAAACTTCTAAAGCATCCATTTTCATATTTTACGTGTGACTTATTTTTTTTCAATTCAGCAACATTGTTTATTTGAAATACTGTTGCATAAATGCATGACCTTTAGCCTGCAAATGAGTTTTATATCCGTAAGACTGAGGATTGACTTGGAAAGCTACTAAGCATCAAGAGAAAGTTTGAGTAACATTCTTAGTTTAGGATGTCAAAGAAAAATAGTGGTATTTAGTCCAATTATTGCAATGGTTGATATAAGTTCATGATAATTAAAACCAAAATAGAGGGCTGGGGATGTAGCTCAGTGGCTGAGCACTAGTCTTGCACGTGTGAGGCCCTGGGTTCAAATAAAGAAAAAAAAATCCTGAAATAGAAACTTGATTTAATCAGGAGACATAGCATACTTTCAATAGATTTCAGTATTAGAAGGGAATAAAAATGATACTTTTCTCCAGTATCCTAAGACCTCAGCTCCTGGGCATCAAAATTCTGTCTTAGCCGGGCCGGTGATATAGCTCAGTGACATAAGTACCTGCCTGGCAAGCGCGACGTCCTGAGTTCGACTCCTGGTACCCGTGTATTAAAAATAAATAAATAAATAAATTCTGTCTTAGTCTCTACTGTTTCCAGTATATGTCAGGAAATTAGGAGTAGAGGGAGAGGAGAAGCATTATCCTCCCATTTAATTATGAGGCTATTGAGGAGAGGGAAGTTTCCTGAGATTTTATAAAGAACAAGGGTCACAACATCAGATTTTCTGCATCCTTTATGTGACATGGCAAGAAATAGCCATTGGGTCCCTGTCTCCCGTCCCTGACACAGCACCCTAAAAATGTTGTGTCTGAGTGATAAGGGTGGTCAGAGCATCTTTTTGTTATAATATGTAGGCTTAGTTCCCTCTTCGTGACACAAGAACTTCTAAGATCCTTGAAATCTCAGACCAAAGCAAGATGAGAGGGTTGGGATTTCCAGCCTTAGCCACCAGTCTTCAGGGAGGGAAGAGGGGCTGCAGACTGAGTTAATTATCAGTGGCCAATGATTTAGTCAGTCAAGCCATGTAAAGAGACTTGCTGAAAGATGGGATATGGGCTGGAAGTGTAGGTCAAAGCTAGAGCTCTGTCCTAGTGTGTGTGTGTGTGTGTGTGTGTGTGTGTGTGTGTGTGTGAAAGAGAGTATCTTCCCGTCCACCTCCTCCTACCTCCATCCTCCTACCACCATCATCTGCCCCCTTTGTCATCTTGAGATAGATTCTCCTTTCTTCTGGTACTGAGCCTGGCTAAAGTTACCTCCGACGGCACGTGTGATATTGAAAGAGAGACTTTAGTCCTGTCTAGGCGGTTTCCCTAGAGATGCGTCTCGCCCTTCCTGGGGGAAAGGCTTTGGCTCACAGCAGCCTGAGTCCATCAGCAGATGACCGTCTCCCAACACCAGTGTAGTCCCCATGCCTTCTTCTCAGATGTGGCTTTGTTCATCACTTGCTTTGTACCCAGCGGGTGCTTAGTAAACACTTTGACTAATGGATGGTTTCCATCTGTCCCAGCTGCCACTCACAGGAATGGGTGACTCTCTGAACTGTCACAGGATGGTCTTGCCAAGGCTGTACCCATGTTCACACAGGTGTTCATAAGAGCCAGGCCCTAGGAGCCGACCAGGACTGTGACGTGCATCTCTAACGCACGGATCCTGCGCATAAAGTGGAGGTCCTGACCATTTGGACTCGGTCTAAGTCACTTTTCTCTTGTTGCTGGGACAAAACACCCAATGCCCAAAATTAAGGAAGGAAAGGTTTATTTAGCTCACAGTTTGTGGAGGTTTCAGCCCATAATCAGCTGGCTCCAAAGTGGGGTGGCGTGGCGCAGGGGCAACTGTTGAAGGCAGCAGAAGACAGCAAAGCAACAAGAGCAGAAAGCAGGGCAGCAAGCCTCTTTCCTCCCTTATATTGTAAGCAGGCTCCCACCCCCCAGGGCGGGTGCAGCACTCCCACCATCTCCCTGCCCTCCTCTTGCACAGGCTCAGGGTGTTTACAAAGTGAGGACCCTGGCCCCCTGCTGAGTCGCTTGGTTAAACTTCTAAACTTCTCAAGTTGACACAATGTATCCACCATTACAGACTCTATCCATTACATAAGGATTTGTGAAATTCAAGCCTCCCATTGCTCCCATGCCTCCCCCAACACACTCTGGTTCTTGATCACTGGCAGAGAATCTGTCTCCTGGTTCTGCCTGCACATTGTATATCACAAGAAAAGTAAAACAGCAGGTTTTTCTATCTCATAGGTTTCTTTACATGACTGGTGTGTTCCATTCACTATTACGGCAGTAAAAAAAACTCTAAAAGACCCCATAAAAAACAAACAACAACAAAATATCTGGCCTTAATACAGTAGTATTTGTCTAATGTAGACATTCAAGGCCTAATGGGGTTTGTCTTATCTGCTTAGGCTGCCATAGCAAAATAGTACAGGATGGGCAGATCAAAGAACAGAGCTGATTTTATCACAAAATGGAGTCCAAGATCAAGGTGCTAGAAAAATTGGTTTCTGATAAGGCCTTTCTTCTCAGCATGCAGACCACTGCCTTCCCATGGTGCATTCACGTGGCCCAAGGTGGGGGGAAAATGTTGGTGTCTCTCTCTCTTTTCTTTCTTTTTTTTCTTTTTTGTGGGTACCGGGGGGTCGACCTCAGGACCTCGTGCGCCAACAGGCACCCGTGCCGCTGAGCGATATCACCGGCCCCTTTTTCGTATGTGGGATCCGGGAGTCGAACTCGGGCCCTCGCGCTTGCAAGGCAGGCGCTTATGCCGCTGAGCCGTCTCACCGGCCCCTCTCTTTTCTTATAGACACGCTTAAGACCTCATATAACCTTAGTTAAGGCCCCATGAAAGGTCCTGTCTCCAAATATAGTCACACTGGGGGGTAGGGCTTCGATTTATGGATTTTGGGGAAACACAATTCAATCCATAAAAGGATTATTAAGGACCAATCCAAACACATGAATTCCTTTATCATGATCCACTGACATTTACATTACTCTTCCTATATTTTATTTATATACATTTACATAAACGTACCTATACACGTAAATGTGTACACACTTTCTATACATCTATGTATACATAGCACCAGTATGAGCTCCTTCTGAAGTCTTTCAAGAAAGATACAGTTCTGTTAATTAATTTGTCTTTATTAATATGCAGATTGCATTTTCCAAAGAGGTCTATGACAAATATTCCTACCTCACGTGTCCTCTCAGAAACTGAATTCCCTAGAAAAAGGTGGATCCTATGTCTCTTGAGCCTGTGTGGGCCTTTGTGAGTGTCTCAATCAACAAAGGACAACTAAAATGACACTGTGTGACCTACATGCAGACTTAGGCCATGAAAGACACTACAACTTCCACCTGGCTCTCCAGGGGCCCTGGGCCTTGGAGGCCAGTTCTGTGCTGTGAGGACAGCAGGCTCTGAGCTGTGGCTGATCACCCATTCAGTGACAGCGCACACCAGCTTGACAGTCATGCGAGTTTGTCATTTTGGAGGGGGAGCTTGCTGCCCCTGGTCAGGACACTGTCCTAATAGCACTAGGGCTAAGATGAGCCTCCCTGAGGAGCCAAGCTCGGACTGAGGGATCCAGTGCAAGCCGCGGCCCTGTGGGATGATGCGTAGTCAGCCGTCAGGTGTAAGGAATGGGCCACTCAGGTGGGGCATGTTGGCAGCTGGGGGGGACTGCATGTGTGGGGACAGGGGTATATGGAAACTGTACTTTCTTCTCAGCTTTGCTGTGAACCAAACACTGCTCTAAAAAATAAAGTTTATTTTAAATACTATATAAAAGAAAATGGGGCCGGTGAGATGGCTCAGCGGCTTAAGCGCCTGCCTGGCAAGCGCGAGGGCCCGAGTTCGACTCCCGGATCCCACATACGAAAAAGGGGCCGGTGATATCGCTCAGCGGCACGGGTGCCTGTTGGCGCGCGAGGTCCTGAGGTCGACCCCCCGGTACCCACCAAAAAAAAAAAAAAAAAGAAAATGAATAAGGGGTTAAGGGTATAGCTAGGTCAGTGTAGAGCACATGCTTAATACGCATGAGGTACTGGGTTTCACGGCCAGCACCAAATAAATCAATCCAGAACAGCACTAGAAAGCCAAGACAGACGGAACTAGCTTGTTAGAAGAGAGAAAACATCTAGGAAGATACGATACAGAAGAGAGATGCTTGTAAAATCCAAGAGTGTAATGAAGAAAAATATCAAGACATTTGAAGTAACTTTTTTTGTATCTTGGTTTCTTATTTCCTTTTTTGCAACAATCAGTAGGAAAGATCAGAAGTATTCTGATATTGCTCACAATAGCAATACAAATTATGAAACCTTGGCAAAAAATCTAATAAGAAAAATATAAGAGCTATGTGACAAAAATTTTTAAGACTTAGATAAATGGATGGGAAACAGTTCTATAAATTTAATGTTATTCTCCCTCAAAAAAATTCCAGTGGAGGAATGAATTTCACAAGATGGTTTCTCTCCCCCCCGCCTCCGTCTGTGTATGTGTGTGTCGTGCTGGTATTGAGACCATGGTTTCACTTGTATGAAGCATGTACTACTGAGCTACCTACCCATCCCACATTCTGCTAGTTTTTAGAAAGGGAAAATATATAAGAAAAGAAATGTGGAAAAAAATGAAGCCTTTGAGGAGAAACTATTATAACAAATATCAACTATTCGATCAAGGTGTATTGAAAGAGTGTGATATTGAAAAAGGAATAATTAAGCTAATGACAGAAATGACGGTTTAGTGAAAGATTCATATATATAAATTGTGATTCAAGATACAATCAAGAGGTGAGTGGAGCTGCAGGCGCGCAGGAGGAGACGCTGCAGAACCGTGACACGAGCATCTGAAGTGGTGAAAAATTGTTCTTCAAGTCTGCAATAAAAAATGGGCTCCAATAAAATTACATTGCAAAACATGAAGCAGAGCCTGAAGAATGTGTCATAGGAAAAGTACTGGACAGACGTGTAGTGAATGGGAAGGTGGAGCATTTTCTGAAGTGGAAGGGATTTATTTATTTTCTGAAGTGGGAACCCGAAGAAAATTTAGATTGTCCAGACTTAATTGAAGCATTTAATTCTCAAAAAGCCAGTAAATAAAAAGAGGGTAAAAAGGAAAATCTTTATCTGACAGTGAATCTGGTAATAGCAAATCAAAGAAGAAAAGAGATGCTGCTAACAAACCTAGAGGCTTGGTTAGAGGTCTTGATACTGAACAAATAATCATTGCCATAGACGGTTGCGGAGAATTGAAGTTTCTCATAAAATGGAAAGATTCAGATGAGGCTGACTTGGTGCTGGCAAAAGAGGCAAATACGAAATGTCCTCAAATTATAATTGCTTTTATGAAGAGAGACTAACTTGGCATGCTTGTCCAGAAGACGAAGCTCAACAACTTACATCATATATATATCCAAGACCCATATATGAGTGATATAGATCTTGGTATTTGATTTGCTAGTGTGGAAAAAAAGCATTCTAATGAAAATCAAGTTTAATATGTTGGTTTTGAAAGTAATATTTGTGGGAGTCGTTGGGTTTTGTTTGTTTTGCATCAATAGCACTGGTTACTTTAAACAAATAAAAGCTTTTGTAGTTGCTTCCTTTATCAGAAAAGAGCATTTGATAGCCTGATGTGTTTATTCTGCTTTTTTAAATGTTGGGGAAATTGTCCATATTCAAACTCAATCATTACTCATTTTTAGCTCACATGCTTAAGGAGCATTTTGAGCTTTTTGTTTGTGTGTATACAAATAAAATACTTATGTAAATGGTTTTTGTTGTTTTTAAACATTCACTAATACAAAATATGGGTGATAAGCCCATGTTTGAGACGCCATCCTTCTTTTTTTTTTTTTTTTTTTGTGGGTACCGGGGGGTCGACCTCAGGACCTCGCACGCCAGCAGGCGCCCGTGCCGCTGAGCGATATCACCGGCCCCTTTTTCGTATGTGGGTTCCGGGAGTCGAACTCGGGCCCTCGCGCTTGCCAGGCAGGCGCTTAAGCCGCTGAGCCATCTCACCGGCCCAAGACGGCATCCTTCTGAGCAACCTCAGAAATAAATCACTTCCAGTTAAATCAAAAGCTTTTCTTAAGCCATAACCTTTCAAGTTAAATAGATGATTCTGTGGTTAATTGGACAGTTTAAAGTGGATATTTTCAAAGCAGCCATATCAAAATCTATATCTATGTCTTTAGTCACAAAAATGCAGCTGTTTACTTGCAAAATTCTTGAAAAGAAAAATTCTATCACTACCAACAACTTCCCCACCCAAATAAAGTAACTAGTCCAAACGTGGTTTGTTTGAATTAGCTAAGGAAGACTTGTTAAGGGAACAGTAAAGATTCCTCATGACCCATTCCTTTACAAGAAGTTGAAATCTGTACTCAAAAGTTGGGATGCGTGGATGTCTCAGATTTGGCTCATGGAAACCTAGCGCATGGCTGGAGGTGTCTGCAATTTAGGACCTGTTAGAATAAACGAGTGAACAAACTTATAATCTGAATTATTGACCTGCATGTTTTTCCTGACACCAACTTGCTCCTTACATGTAGGCTCGGTCTTCTCAGTATTCAGGTTACTGCTTCAGCAGAAGCCAGGAAAAACAATTTTATAGTAGCCAGGATGTTATCCTACTGTGTATTGTTTACTTTATTCTAAGTTATGGTGAGTAGTTGTCAATAAATAGTTTTATATTCCTTTTTAAAAGAGATACAATAAGGATAAGCTAATTAATACATGTCTTTGAGATCTTTATCCACTTGAGAAAAAATTTATTATATTTTATATAAAGATACAAATACAAGAGAACACAAGAAGCCAGTGATTATCTTGCTGTGGGAAATATCTTTTTGAGTAAATTATAAGAAACAAAGACAAATGAAAACCAACTCAACAGGAGGAAATCTTTGTAACATAGAAGATGACACTGTTAGTATCTATCATACATGGAAAACTGCAACAAATCTATAAGATGAACCACCCAACAGAAAACTGGGCAAAATATATGACAAGGCAATTCAGAGAAAAGGAAACAAAAATGGAGAGATAACCATTTAAAGAGACGCTTAACTTCACTGATAATTGAAAACACACAAGTTAAACAACATGCTGCTCCTAAGCTTCTGATTTTGAAGAATCGCAGACTGGATGTTCAGGGTTGGGAATGGTCTGGGGATCAGGCAGTTTTATGCCCTGTGAATGGAAATGCAAACCAGGATTACCACTGTCGAAGGCAGTTGGCAGCCTCTGGCCTGACACACCCTTGGGTCAGGTACCTGGCATACAGCAGACATCTGTAATTATTTACAGACTTCATGCAGGACTACTTTCACAAACTTTAGAAAAAGCATGGACTTTGTAGAAGGGTGAGTTTTATTCAGGGTTCTGCCTTTTATTTACTAAGTAACCTTTAAGCAATTGACTTCACTTTCCTAAGTGCCAACTTCCTTATCTATCTAGAAAATGGAGCTACTTGCTATCTTGTAAGATTAGGAGAAATATTGAAACAATGTATGCAGTATTTCTTCCAGTGGCTGCCATGTTGGAAGTGCTCAATATAGAAGTCTTTATTTCTTCCCACACGATTTTCCTAGAAATCCAAGAGAAGTTCATTTCCTCAGAAAATGTAACCCTAGTTCGTCATTCTCCTTTCTCCCCTTTTGAATGCCTCAATATAAATCCCAGCTTCCCAGATGTGCCCTTAGTCTCTTCTTTTTTGTGCTAACAAAGTACATTAGAGTCTTCCAATTGAAGTTGACATTCATTACTATGTTAGTCCTTTAATTGACTTGCTTATTGTAGATTGAACTTGATCTTAATAAAGATATATTCAAGTCTTAACTTCTAATAACTATAACTGGCCTTGCTCTAGATAGGGTCTTTGCAGATGTAAGCAAGTTAAGAGGCGGTCATATTGGAGCGTTCACCTGAGCCAACACAAATAGTGTCCTTTAAAAAAGAGGAAATTCGAACACAGAGACACACAGGGAGAATGGTGTCTGAAGGCAGAGGCAAGCAGTGAGGTGGCATGTCTACAAGCCAAGGAAAGCCAAGGACTGCTGGCAACTAGCAAGAGCTAGGAAGAGACTAGGAGAGATACTCCCTCAGAGCCTTCGGAGAGAGCATGGCTCTGCCAACACCTTGATTTCAGAGTGGCAGCCTGACCATCAAGTCAGGCTTAGAAAGGGGAGAGTATTTGCTTGGTCTGTTTTGTGTTGATAAAACAAAATACCACAGCCTGGGTAATTTATAAATTATAGCAATTTATTTCTCACCATTCTGGAGGCTGGCAAGTCCAAGATAAAGGTACTGACAGAGTTCATCTCTGGATCTGCCTTAGTCTATTTTGTGTTGCCATAGAAAAATACCCGAGGCTCAGTACTTTATAAAGAATAGAGATGTCCATTTAGCTCACATTTCTGTACGTCTAAGAGCATGGTGCTCGCATCTGCTCAGCTCTAGTGATGGCTTTGGGGCAGGCAGCTGGCACCGTATGATGGTAGCGTGTACAAGAGAGATCATATGATGAAACAGGAAGCAAGAGACCAGGGAGGGGCCAGGCTCATTTTTTTGTATTGTTTTTGAGACAGGGTCTTGCTGTGTAGTTCAGGCTAGATTTGAACTCACTGTGTAGCCCAGGCTGGCCTTGAACCCTCAGTAATCCTCCTGCCTCAGCCTCCCGAGTGCTGGGATTATAGGCATGTGCCTGGCTCATTGTTTTGTAACAACCCAGCACTGTGAGAATTTTATTAATTCATTCCAAGAGTGATGATCCCATGATCGTCCCCCAGTGGAATTATTTTCCAGAGCCCCAATCTCTTGAAGTTTCCCCACCTCAATATGGCCACCCTGGATACTACGCTTCTGAAAGATGAACCTTTGGGGGACAAGCCACATCCAGACCACAGCAGATTTCAAGATGGCACCTTGTTACTGCTTCCTCCGGAGAGGAAAATGGTATTCTCCCACGGCAGAAAAGTAGAACACAGAACTCACTCCCACAATCCCTTTTTACACCAGACTAATCACCTCCCATTAGGCCCCACCTTCCAATCCTCCTACATTGGAGATTACGTTTCCAGCACATGCATTTTGGAGGAACACAATCAAAGCAGAACAATGTTTAAGGGATAGGTAGGTTTAAAAATTATAAGGAAACAAAACAAATTCATTCTCTCAGACCATTTAGTCTCAGAGAGGACAGTTTAAGGAGTGGATTTCAAACACGTAAGCTCCAAAGGTCCCAAATTTCCCTGTCAGGAGCCAGACGATAACATTTTCTTAGTGGCCCTTAAAGTCCTTCTACTGTCCTTAAGGTCCTCTTATGCAGTTGCCAGCGAACTTTCTTCTCCACTGCTTGGTGGCTTGGAGAGATGTGTCCGTAGCGATGTACTGAATTACGAGGAAGAGAAGGGCCAGTGGGAGGTTTTGAAAGTAAGGAATGGGATGTATGTAGCTCAGTGGTAGAGTGCTTGCTGCACATGTGGGAGGCTGTAGGTTTGATTCCCAGCACTGAGAAGAGAAAAACAAAAACAAAACAAACTCATATAAACCCAGGGTCTCGAGCATGCAAAGCAAGTGCCCTACCACTGAAGTACACTCCCAGCGCTTGCTCGCTCTCTCCCTCTCTCTCTTCTTACAAAGCCAGCCTTCTTCAGTCCTTAGGTCTCCACCCTGATGACCTTGCCAGGTCCTAATCATGTCCCAGTGGCTTCACTTCTAAGTACGTAGTCAGATTAAATTTCTACCCTCTTAATACCATACAATGGGGATTACATTTCAGCACACAAACTGTTCGGGAACACACCCAACCCATGTCCAACTCTTACACCTTCAATAGCCCTGGGTTCAATCTCCCCACATCGCCAAAAAAACAAAAAGATCAGTGTTCTCTGTACTATTTCTCTTAGGAGGTCTAGCAAAGTCTGTAAGGCATAAGATCCAAGGCGCTTGCCTTTACAATACTAGCTGCAGATTAGGGCCCTCATCAAGAACTTCTCTGGGCACCAAAGTCCTAGAAGGAAGATTAGAAGCCATTATGTGTTGCTGTTGACCAAGGCTGGAGGAGTGAGATTTATGACAGCACCTTGAACACGTTAAACATGTCAGTATAAAGTGGTAAGTTTTCGCTGGCCATAGGGTGCTTAGAATTAAAAAAATGAGACCAATATCTTAACCTTGAGGCAATTTTGACATATTATAAGAATCAGACTAGTAGCCAGGTACTGGAAAGCTTCCAGACACAGTCAAGAGTATTTTATTACCTCTTCTAATTTAAAGAACAATGTATTACTTCACATCTAGTGTTTTATGTTATTGGCGATTCACTTTTATTGAGGAAGGCTTTAAGAAATGTCACAAAGGGAGGAGTGGGCATGAACACATTCTCAAATTCTGAGAGAACGCTGAAAATAGGGGCCAGAAGAGACTTAAAGCTTCATATGCTTTTTCCCCTCTGGGTTTGAGGCCGCTAATGGAAAAACAGTGCTGCGCTTCCCGAGAGGAGATTCTAATTAGACGGTACAGTGATGACTCCAAGGCCCTGTTCCTGGGACTTGGAGCTTTGAGAGACTGAGAGTATCACAATGAAAACTTTCTGATGGAACTTCTACCTTGAAAACTATCCAACTTTTTAAAAAAACTGAAAATTAAAAAATGCAGGACCTAGAGACAAAGTGACTTTAGGCACACATTACATATAGCATGCTAGAGGTAGACATACAGAGTCTAGAACTGGGAATACACATGTGCTGAAGACAGAGATCTGGGTGATGGAAAATTATACGAGTGAGAATGTAAGAGAAATCAGTATCCTCCATTACTTTGAACATTTTTTCCCCTTTACTAAACACACTAGGAGAAGGTGATACATGCCTGAAACAAGCCACTCAGGAGAGGTGGGAGGATTACTTGTGCCCAGGAGCTTGAGACCAGGCTGGACAACATAGTGAGGTCCTGTCTCAAAGCAAAACAAACCAACAAAAATCATCCAAAAATCTTGCAATGAGTGTATGATTACAGTAGTAGAATGATAGATACAGAGCAAGGCTGTGGTGGTGGATTTTAGGAAGTCCCCAGAAATTTCAAAGCTATCTTGTTGCCTTCTCACTTGGCTAAAAGCTAATGAACAATTCTGTTTTTAAAAGCCCTGCTGCTTCTGCTATCCATTCTAAGAAAGATGACTGATGCAATGGAATATTATTCCAGTGAAAAATCAGGGATCTGTGTTGTCTCATGTCCAACAGAGGCGGATTTTGTAAAATTTTATTTCAAAATCTACTGCTTCTACCTTGCTTATTTCCTGAACTGGAAAACTTGTGCAGATCCTGAAGTGCAGGGAAAGGAAAAAGGAAAAAAAAAAAAAAAGTTTGAATGCTTTCTGTTGCACCAATCCTTCTCTCTTGATCACATTCACACACCATGTGTATTGGTCAGCTTTCCCATTGCTGGGACAAAATGCCTAAATACACAGGTTAAAGGAGGAAATGGTTTATGGTTTACAGTTTATGGGTCACAGTTTCAGAAGTTTCTGTTGGTGGTTGGCTGGCTCCAAGGCAAGTACATCACGGTGGATGGGTTGGTGGCGCAAAGCTGCTCTCTTCACGGGAGCCGGAAAACAGAACATAGGGGAAGAGCATCAGCAAGATACATACTCTCAGAAGTCTGCCCCCAGTGACCCACCTCCTCCAACTGGGCACTGCCCCATAAAGCACATTCAGCTATGAACACTCCCTTGATAATGAGTATGGCATCCCCATAATCCAATCGCCTCTCCAGGAGTCTCCAGGAGTCTCTTTATACAGTCAAGTTGACAACTGGGATTAATTGGCCATCTCATTGGTCTTTCAGTCTTGGTTAGGTGCACTAAATCCAGAGTTTGAGTCTTGTCTCTACTACCACGTTGGTCAGGGTTTAGAGCTAGACATAGAAACCATGATAGGTGTTTCAAGTAGAAATTGATTTAATGCAGGAAGTTCCATGTTTACAAAAATCGTTGCAAGAGTTTGGCAATTTTTACAAGACTAAACATGGGGCTAGGAATGTAGCTCAGTGTTGGAGAGTACTTGCCTGGCATGTGTAAGGTCCTGGGTTCGAGCCCCATACAGCAAAAAGAAAAATACAAAAATAAAGCAAAAGCAAAAACCAAAAAATCACTAAACACACAATTTCTCTAGGACCCAGCATCAATTACACTCTTGGGGAAAATGAAAAGTTTCATTCACACAAAAACTTGTACAGTGAATAGTCACAGTTGCTTTATTTGTAGCAGCTCCAAAGTGGAAACAACTTAGATATAATTCAGTGGGTGAGTGTTACATAACCAATGTTATATCCATACAGTGGAATACTACTCAACAGTAAAAATGAATGGACTATCAATATACACAACTTGGATGACTCTCCAGAAAACAAGGGAAGTGAAAAAACCCATTCCCAAAAGGTTACAAGCTATATATCATTTATAGCACCCTCCCAATGACAAAATTTTAGAAATGAAGAAAAGATTAGTGGGTTCTGAGATTAAGATTGGGGTTGAAAGGGAAGCGGTGACATTACCGAAGGGCAACATGAGGCATCGTGGTGGTGTTAGAACTGTTCGGTACCCAGCCTGTGGTGGTGGGTGCATGACCATACACGAGCGAAACGTACGCAGCTAAACATAGTCATACCTCAGTATTCTACCACCACCCGTACCAAAATCCTCAGATGCTTGAGTCTCTTATATAAAATGGGGTAGCATTTGCATAAAGCAAAATATCTTTATATATCTTCTCTTATATTCTAAATTATCTTTAGATGACTTGTAATACCTAACACAAATATTGTGTAAATATTTGTTATATTTACACAAATTTGTTGTGTAAATATTTGTTATACTGTTTAGAGAAAATGAAAAATGAAAAAATAGTACATGTCCATGTTGTAGATACAACCATTCTAGGGCAACTACATAGTGTGTGACCCGAGGTTGTTGAATCCACGGATTCAGAACACCTGGGGATGGAGGACTGACTGTACTGACATTTTGGGCCAGACAACTCTTTGTTGATGTAGGCTGTGCTGTGCATTGTAACATACCTGGCCTCCACTCACTAGATGAAAACAGCACAACACCAGTTGTGACAAACAAAAATGTTTCTAGTAATTGTCAAATGTCCTTTTAGGAGCACAATCAGGTGAGGTTGAGAAATACTATTTTATTGTAAACACAACTGGGCCAACCCCTCAGAGTGCTCCATTACTGTGTGGCTTCCCTTCTGGTCAACATCATTTTCTCAGGCCACCCAGACCTAGTGCTGATTGTAAATCAATAACTCTTACCACCGACTTCCTTCCTCATCTCCCAAACCAAACAAATGAGAAAAACCTGTTCCTCCCTCTACCTCTCTTATTATGGGCTGAATTTTATCCCTTCCCCAATTCATAGGTTGACATTTTAAAGCTCAGTAGCCCAAAATATGAATACATTTGGAAACAGGGTCTTTAAAGAGATAAGTTAACATGAGGTTATAAGGGTGGGCCTTAATCAAGTATCACTGGTGTCCTTAAGAAGAGGAAACCAGGACACAAATACATACAGAAGAGTAACACCATGTGAGCATGAAGATGGCTGTCTACGAGGGAAGGAAGGAGGCCTGGTGAGACATCAACACTTACCTTGGACTTCCGGCCTCCAGAACCGTGAGGAGATAAATTTCTGATATTTAAGCCACCCAGCCTGTGGCCTTACGGACATTTCTCAGAGAAATAGCCTTCATTTTTCATCTCTGACCTTCAATATCTTTTTTTTTTATTTTAAAGAGAAGAAAAAACAAAACAAATCAAAAAAAGAACAAATTTTCAAAACAACATAACATGAGGGTAACAATGGTCAATGCATTACGTATTATTATCTTTAAGTTAGTTATTAAGGATACCAGACATTATCATTCAATTGTCCAAACATTATTGGCTCAAACCTTACTCTTCAATGAACTAAGTAAAATTGGTAGTGTATCTATCTTAAACATCTTATATATATATACAATTTTTTTCCCTTTCCCTTCTTTCTTTTCCCTATTCCAGTCTCTCTTTCTTATTGACCAGTTTCTTTTCGATTCACCGTGTCTATTGTACATTTTGGATCTTATTTACTCTTTCAGTTTCTCATACTAGAGAGACAATACGATGCTTACACATGTGCGTCTGGTTTATTTCACTTATGAGTATTTTCTCGAGTTGCATCCATTTACCTATAAAAGTCTCCAGTTTATCCTTCTTTATAGGTGAATAGTACTCCATTGTATAAAAATACCACATCTTTCTTATCCATTCCTCAGTTGATGGGCATTTGGGTTGTTTCCAAGATCTGGCTATTACAAATTGTGCTGCTATAAACATGGGTGCACATATATCACTGTGGTATGATGTTTTTAATTCTTCTGGGAAGATGCCCAGAAGGGGAATAGCTGGGTCAAATGGGACCTCCAACCTTAGTTTTTTGAGGAATCTCCACACAGACTTCCACAGTGGCTGTACCAGTCGAGACTCCCACCAACAGTGAAGAAGGGTTCCTTTTTCCCCACAGCCCCTCCAGCATTTGTTATTAATTGATTTCTTTATAGTAGCCATTCTTTCTGGAGTGAGATGGTATCTCAGTGTTGTTTTAATTTGCATCTCTCGAATGACTAGTGATGTTGCACATTTTTTTGTATATTTATTTGCCATTAGTATTTCTTCATCTGAGAAATGTGTATTCATCTCAGATACCCATTTTTGGAGTGGGTCTTTAAATTTGGGAGGTCTGATTTTTTTGAGTTCTTTATATGTTCTCGATAGTAATCCTTTGTCTGAGGAACAGCTGGCAAACATTTTTTCCCACGTTGTGGGTTGTCTTTTCACTCTGTTGGTGGTTTCTCTTGCTGTGCAAAAGCTTTTTAATAAGATGAGATCCCAGTTATTGATTCTTTGGGATAGTTCCCGTGCGGTTGAGTTTTTATTCATAAAGTCTTTGCCTACACCAATGTCTTCAAGGGATTTACCTATCCTACCTTCCAGCAGATTTAATGTTTCTGTTTTATTTTATTTTATTTTATTTTATTTTATTTATTTATTTTTTTGTGGGTACCAGGGGTCGACCTCAGGACCTCACGCGCCAACAAGCACCCGTGCCGCTGAGCGATATCACCGGCCCCTTTTTTGTATGTGGGATCCGGGAGTCGAACTCGGGCCCTTGCGCTTGCAAGGCAGGCGCTTACGCCGCTGAGCCATCTCACCGGCCCCATGTTTCTGTTTTAATATTTAGATCTCTGATCCATTTTGAATTTAGTTTAGTGCATGGTGAAAGATATGGGTCTAGTTTTAATCTTCGGCATGTGTAGAGCCAGTTTTTCCAGCACCATTTATTAAAGAGGCTATCTTTCTTCCACTGAATGTGTTTGGCACCTTTGTCAAAGATAAGGTGGCTTAGTATGTCTGGGGTTGTTTCAGCATCTTCTTATCTGTTCCATTGATCTTCAGGTCTGTTTTTTTGCCAGTACCACACTGTTTTTATCACAGTAGCTTTATAGTATAATTTCAAATCGGGGATTGTGATGCCCCCTGTCTTGCCTTTGTTGCCCAGAATTGCCTTTGCTATTCTAGGTCTCTTCTGATTCCAAATGAATTTTAGGATTGTTTTATCTAATTCTGTGAGATATGCTGTTGGAATTTTGATTGGAATTGCATTAAATCTGTGTAACAATTTTGGAAGTATGGCCATTTTCACTATATTGGTTCTTCCTATCCAGGAGCAAGGGATATCTTTCCATTTTCTGATATCCTCTTCAATCTCCTTTTTCAGAGTACTGTAGTTTTCAGTGTAGAGGTCTTTTACATCCTTTGTTAGATTGATTCCTAGGTATTTCATTTTTTTGGATGTTATTGTGAAAGGTATTGTTTCCCTAATTTCTCTTTCAGTAAGTTTGTTATTTGTGTACAGGAAGGCTATTGACTTTTGAGTATTGACTTTGTATCCAGCTACACTACTGAATTTGCTTATTAAATCTAGCAGTTTTTTAGTGGAGTTTTTGGGGTCTTCTGTGTAGAGTATCATGTCATCTGCAAATAATGATAATTTAACTTCTTCCTTTCCAATCATTATTCCCTTTATTTCTTTCTCTTGTCTAATTGCTCTGGCTAAAGTTTCCAGAACTATGTTGAATAAGAGTGGGGACAGTGGACATCCTTGTCTTGTTCCTGATTTTAGAGGGAAGGCTTTCAGTTTTTGGCCATTTAGTATAATATTGGCTGTTGGTTTGTCATAGATAGCTTTTACCAGGTTGAGATAAAGACCCTCTATTCCAATTTTCTGTAGGGTTTTTATCATGAAAAGGTGCTGGACTTTGTCAAAAGCTTTTTCTGCATCTATTGAGATGATCATGTGATTTTTGTCTTTGGTTCTGTTAATATGGTGTATTACATTTATTGATTTACGTTTATTGAACCATCCCTGCATCCCAGGGATGAATCCAACTTGGTCATGGTGTATAATCTTCTTGATGATTTGTTGGATTCTGTTTGCCAGTATCTTATTAAGGATTTTTGCATCTATGTTCATTAGGGAGATTGGCCTGTAGTTCTCTTTCTTAGTTGGGTCCTTCTCTGGTTTTGGTATCAGGGTAATGCTTGCTTCCAGGAATGAATTTGGGAGTATTGCTTCCCTTTCAATTTCATTAAAAAGTTTGAGAAGTAGTGGTGTTAGGTCTTCTCTAAATTTCTTGTAGAATTTGGCAGTGAATCCATCAGGGCCTGGGCTTTTCTTTGTTGGGAGGTTTTCAATTACATCTTCAATTTCATTGGTTGATATTGGTTTATTTAGGATTTTTAAATCTTCTTGACTCAGCTTTTGACCTTCAATATCTTTAAAATATTTTACTTGAGTATTTTGTAAATATTTTGTTTTCAGTGTATAACAATATTGGTTTTATTTTATTTACTTATTTGGTAGTGCTGGGAGTTAAACCCAGGGCCTTGCACATCCTACCACTGAGCTACACTGACTGCCCAGGCAATATTGGTTTTATTTCGATGATTTCTTCTACCTCCACACTTACTAGGACAAGTGAATTTCTTACCAGCTGTGATACGGTCTGAAAGCTATGGGACAAACACGGCATATTTCCCTGAGTTATCAATTTTTCTGGGAAAATGTTAATTTGTCCATGCATTATCTTAAAGCATATTTACATGAAAATATGTTAAGATAATCTGCTATATTTCAAAGACATTTCTTGCTTACAGTGGGTTTGAATGAAAATACTTCCTCTTCTTTAGGGTCTTATTCCCCATACAAAATACAGACCCGTGAGATGTGAAGCCAGACCTGTCTATAAAGTTAAGGAATATTTCTGAGGGGTTTGTGGGCAGCGGAGGTTTTTTTATTTAATCCCGAGCTTTCCGGATTTGGGATTCCAAGTCTGCAGCTCATGCTGTTCCGTCCGGACTGTCCTAGTAACGCCGTTCATAATTCGAGGCGCTATCTGAGGCTACTTATGGGGGAGAGGGAGATGTGAAGACACGCAGACTGGAGACAGGAAGTTTGCCTTTCCCACACCTGCCATCCCCAGGGTCTGAGTCACAGCCTCTCCTTTCCCCGCTCAAGACGCAGCTGCCAAATGGAAGCTAATCCAACAGACACCAAACTGCCCTCCGGGCTCACTGACCCGTCCAGTCCGCCCAGCACTTCCGGTGCTGTACACGGGTGGGGCCCTAGGCTTTCTTGTCTTGCACCGCAGTCCTGCGAACCGCAGTCCTGATGGTGGCTGCAAAGCCAGGACAGGGCGAGCTTAGTTACTCCCCACACTCGGGCCACGTTTTTTTTTTTTTTTTTTTTTGTGGGTACCGGGGGGTCGACCTCAGGACCTCGTGCGCCAGCAGGCGCCCGTGCCGCTGAGCGGTATCACCGGCCCCTTTTCCGTATGTGGGTTCCGGGAGTCGAACTCGGGCCCTCGCGCTTGCCGGGCAGGCGCTTAAGCCGCTGAGCCATCTCACCGGCCCTCGGGCCACGTTTGGAGGCCCTGGAACGCTAGCGTCCTCCACGCAGCGTCACACGGGCTCCTCAGACGGGCACCGCGGCAGCTTCCAGGCGTCCGGGGCCGCTGACGCCCGCCCTGGGACGCCGGGATCTGGATTTCAGGGTTGTTTGCTAACGGAGAGGTCAGCCCGGAGTTCCTCCCGCCCGGCAAACGCGAGTGACACTAGGACTCCAGGAGCTTCGGGAGGGCGGGGGGAGGACTTGGGGGCTGAGCGCAGGGCCCCCACGACCCGCCCCTTCACGCTCCACAGGCCCGCGAGCCACGGGCGCCGGAGCCCAGGAACCTCCTTCCTCTTCCCGGAGCCGCGCCGGCGGCAGGCCCCGCCCCGCCGCGCAGCGCCGGCGGCAGGCCCCGCCCCTCCCAGGAAAGCGCCGCCGAGGGGCGTGGCGCGGCGTCGCGGGGCGGGGTCTGCCGCGGGCGTCCAGCGGCGTCGCGCTGACGCGAACGACGCGGCGCCCGCCCGCTGCCTCCCCGCGGCCGGCCCGCCCCCGGCCCTCCCGCCCGGCCTCCGCGCCCTGTCAGACGGTGGCGGCCGGCGTCGCGGCGCGCTCTCTCTCGGCTGCAGCCCGGCCAGGCGGCTCGCGCGCGGCACACCCCCTCGTCTCCGCCGGCGCCGCGCCCGCGCTCCGCCCTGCCCGCCTCGCCGCTTTCCCGCCCGCAGCAACATGGCACACGCGCCGGCGCGCTGCCCTAGCCCCCGGGGATCCGGGGACGGCGACGTGGGCAAGTCCAGGAAGGTGGCGCTCATCACCGGCATCACCGGGCAGGTGAGTCGGCGGCGGAGCCGGGCCTGCGCCCCGCACGTGTGCGCGCCCTTCCGCGCTCGCCGCGACCCCGCCGGAGCAGCGCCCGCGTCCCGGAAGAGGACCGCAGGCGCGGGGACTGTGTGGCCTGAGCGCGGGCTGCGGTTCCTCCGGGGGCACGCGACCGCATCCCGCCAGGACTGCCCTCGCTCACCTGTCGCCAGGTGACCGCAGCGCTGCTGTCTCCAAGCCCACGGGGTGCGCTTGGAATTTCGGTCCCTGCAGCGCCTAGTGCCCGGGGAGGGTGGAGAACCAGTTACCTGTGAATGTGCCTGCGGGGTTCGTCTTGCTTTACTTCGCTTCATCCCCAGGCTTGTGAGGCAGAGCCGGGGATGCCTTACTGTTTTGGCTCCCCAGCACTAGATCCCATTTAGAAAAGAGAAAATAAAATAATACTTAGGAGTCACAAGCTAGGAAATATTTTTTGGAGGGAAGGTTCACAAAAAGTGTTTTTAATCACACGAACTTCTGAGATTCACGTTCACACAGCTTGAAGGTATCTGACAGACTGGTCCAAAAGTGAGGCTAGCATTCCATTTCCAAAGAGTCGAGCTCCTGGAGTGAGGTTGAAGGGGAGCTGTCCTGAGTGTCGGAGGCTGAGCATGGCTAGTTTGTGATGGTCATCTCCTAGAGATGTTGGAACAGGTAGGGCCTCACCCCTGTCTCGTCAGCCTGTGTTTTACATTCACTGGTGATGAAAAACACCGTGTCCATATATTGCTGTTGAAAAATGTGGTGTATCCCTGGATATCTCCTGATGGTGGCCAATAAAATGCTGAAATAAAGGTGAAGTTAAGGTGATAGTAGCTAATACACACTATACTTATTATAGTACAGTCATTTGATATTAACTCGTTAGTTCTTGCAGCAAACTTGCTCTTATCCCCTCACCCCTACCTTGTAGATGTGGAAATGAGGCTGAGGAGTTTGGTTTGTCTGAAGGCAGACAGGAAATGTCCAGGTGGGATTGAAACTGCCTGCAAAGCTCTGTAGCATTAGAAAAGGAGAAGGTGAAATTGGCCAGCCAGTCTCAGAATATTAAACAGTTTCAACTACTTGATACATACTAATTTCTAGATATTTGCGCGTCTTGTTTTAAGGTAATTATAATAAATAGGTGTTTGTAAGCTGACAAGAGAAGTGGGTAGGAGATGGATCTGAGGTTGAGGAGGAAAACCTGTAATGCCAGGCAGTAAGACACATGAGGACTACATAATGCTTTGTCTCTTTTTCATGGTGCTGGAACCCGGAGCTTAACAGGTGTATTCTTTTTTTATTTCAAGTTCTCAGAGTGGATCTGAATCTCAAGTGTTTACCAGGTATACACAATCTTTCTCTCATACTGGGGATTGAACACAGGGCCTTCACACTAGGTGTATCCTAGGCCCCCATTTCCTTTTAAAAATTTATTTATTTTGAGACAGTCTCACTAAGTTGCCCAGGCTGCAGTGGAGCTTGGACTCTTCCTGCTTCAGCCTCCCAGTGCTCGGTTTACAGGCATGCAGCACCACACCTGGCAAATTTATAAAATCTCATGAAAGTAGAGGTTTTTTAAAAAAGTATTCTCAAGGAATCAGTTTAAAAATGTTAATGTGCTGTATTGGTATGGTTTATACCAATTTAAATAATCATCAGTATGAATCGGTGCAGATTAGAGATGGAACCTTATTTAGGCTCGTAAGAGTCGTTACTTGACTGGTCCTGAGGGGCCAGGAAGGCTTGCAAGTGGCTGCCTGCTCTAGTTTGTCCTGCAGGCTGCCACAGGGGTGTCTCCTGAAGCAGCTCTCAGCACACCACTCCCCAGTCGGGTGTTTCTGACTGGTCACTTCGTCTCCCACTTTATACCTCTGCTTTGCCCTCAGCCTCTTCTGATCTCTTCCGCCGTGTCCCATGCTTTGCTCTAGTTCTGAGCTGGGCATCATTTCCTTGTCAGTACCGCACTGGCTTCCTAGCATGGCCCTGAGCACTGTGCTGAATTCTGTAGCTGCCATCAAAGTACTTGCTGATGGAATGTGCTGCTCTTTGTGCCTCTTATTTTCTAGGAAAGTGACTCCCCACCTGGGTAGCAAGGATCTCTGGAGGACTGTGACGTTAATGCAAGGGGTCTCTGCATTATTGTACATCGTAATATTAGCTGAGAACTTACTGATCTATGCGCTCTGCTAGTTATTTTATAGCCCTACCTAAGAGGGAGGTATAACTTGTATCCCCATGTATACCTGGCTGAGTAAGTTTCAGCGTATTCATAGGGGTCACACACCTAGTGAGTGTCAGGGCTGGTCTAAACCCCAGAGTCAAATTCCAGAGCAGTTACTCTAAGCTGTTTGCTGTAGTGCCTCTGGTAAGTCACATATGTTAGTTGAGAGAGAGAGACAGCGAGACAAAGACAGATAGACAGACACTACAAACACAGACTGTGTCTAGGAAGAGGTCTCAGATTCAAGCTGTGGTGCTTGGGGCTGTCATGGTAAATGTGCATGTGGATTCTCCCATTAAATGAGTTATCCCGAATTCCTACTTGAGAACAGTGTAGACAGCCAGGGTGTTTTATCTGCTGTGCACTTCTGGGATATATGCTCAGGCTTCTCATTCTGATTTTCCCCTCCTCTCTTTTGACACAGGGGTTGTGAATCCTTTTCTGAAGTGTGTACCTTATTAAATCACCTTTCGAGACACCTGGACTCTGGCTTTATGTTGCTGCCTCTGGGCCCTCTGCCAGCCATACCCAAAGTTCACCTCTTTTGTCCAGTGGTGTTGGCTTTTCTTTTGTAAAGCCATGGAAATGTCCTTGGTGTTCTTTTAGTATTGCCTTGTACCTCTTTGCAGTCATTATTTGTGTTTGACTAACAAGACTTGTTCCTTTTTCCTTTTAATTTGACTAAAAGCTTCAGCATTTTCAGACCAGTCCTGCCAAATGCAGCAACTCCAGGAATTTTCTTTATGTTTACACATATATATGCAATCCCTGTTGGTGGTATAGGTAATTTACATATCTTTTTCTTCTGGCTTTTTTTTTTAGCTGTGGGAATTGAGCCCTTGACCTCATGCATACTAACCAGGGGTACATTCTACCATTGAGCTACATTCCCAGCCTCTACTTCCAAAAAAGAGTTTTAGTTGGCTTCAGTAAAACACACATTATTGGATCTACCATAAAACAAAAATGAGGGACTGGGGTGTAGCTTAATAGGAGAGCATATGCTTAGCATGTGCAAGACACTGAGTTCAGTCCCCAGCGTGTGTCCACACACGTAGACACACACACACACACAAGAATGAAGAAAACCAGGAGTCTGTACCTGAAGAAGTGCTTTAGATGTGGCCAAGCATTTAAATAAATGCTGCATCCAGGTTCCAAGGTTCTGCACCATGAAACCAGGAAGGTAAAGATCTGTCTTCAAACAGTTGACAGCTAGTCATGGTCAAGAGGAGGTAATATATCTGCAGATTAAAGACAACAAAATATGTGTAAGGCCTGCATAGATGAATGATTGGACCCTTTGATTTATCAAGATCTGGTTATTTAAGCCATTTTTTTTTCAAAATTTTATTTTGATGCCCTTATTTTATTTCACCTTTTTTTTTTTTTTTTTTTTTTTTTTTTTTTAGGAGATTGGGTTTCACTGTGTTGTCCAGACTAGCCTTGACGTCCTAGGCTTAAACCATCCTCCTGCCTCAGCCTCCCAAGTAGCTGGGACTATAAGTGCATGGTACTACACCAGGCTTAATGGCCTTATTTTTTATTTTCAGTAATTTCTGAAGTTTCTTTTAAGTATATTTTAGTTGCTGTAAAACACCTTCAGCCTTTAACATATAAAAAAACATACAAAAATGACTTAGCTGACTCACACAGGCTTCATCTTCTTTGTTTAAAAATTAAGCCCAGTGTTGTGGCCCATGCCTGTAATAGTTGCACTCAAGAGGCCGAGTCAGGAGGATTCCTAGTTTGAGGCCAGCTTGGGCTACAGAACAAGTTAAAGGCAGCCTGTATAACATAGCAAGACCCTTTCTCAAACAAACAACAAAATAAAAAATTAATTCACACTGTTAGAAAATAATAATTGAGAATTGGCAGGAAGTATTCTTTCTACAGTGGTCATTAAGCTCTTAATAATGCTTCAGTAGAATTATGATACTAGGAATATTTTGTCTTATGGCTTACTTTCTAGTACCTGTTCAGTTTCCCACAAATGTCTATATTCCAATATACGTATCAGAATAATAGTTTATATACGTGGAGATTTATGGAAACATGATGAGGTCTGTTAAACCATTTGATTGGTAACGGCTACATGGAATCCTAGAGCCAAATCTATCTCTAGTTCAATAGAGAGAGGCCTGAGGTGGATTAGTGATTTTGCCTGGGAGGAGGATAGGAGTGGTGAATACATGCTGATTCTTCACAGGTCTGTGACTCTTTGGGGGTAGGAAGAAAATCACTTAATCACTTACCTATCTAGAATAACTGGTACAGTGTAGGTTCTCGAAATACTTGATCTGTTAATTTTTAGTTACAGAAAATGTGCCTGGAAGTTATAGGCTTCCATATCCATTGGAATAAACTGTTAATACATGTTCCTTGATGATTGGGTAGAGACAAGCCATTGTTAGGGGACTGAGAATTGGATAGTGTGTCCCTAATGGACAAGTTGAAATTTAGGGAACAAAATAATTTGTTATTACTTCAGATTGAAAGGACTTGGAATGTGTACATTTAAGGGAAAAATAATATACCACTTTTGCAAGATAGACTTAGTACTGTTTTTATACTTATGCTAACCACTGAATTTGAAATATTTCCTTGGCATACATGTTAGGACTTCAGAGCTGGAGTTAAATTACTGTCATTACATGGAATAGGAAGGAGAGAATGGGAAGCCCCCAGCTCACACAGCAAACTAGTGTTAGAGTTGGAATTAGATCTCAGACGCTTGTGTCACTAGGTCATTGGTGTTTTCATCGTTTTAGGATTCTGCCATTGTTCACCCCTAAGAACAAGAAAGAGAGATTGCTATAAGCCACAGAAATTGGAATGCAAGACTATCTGTATCAGTAAAGTGTATTATTGTATTCTATGAAGTTGAATGACAAATGATTGTCTCAAGTTGTTGAATCTATTTCAATATTGAAGGAAAAACTATGTTACATTTAACATCTTGTTTTAACTATGTTTACAGTTGAAAAGATAGATTAACAGCACTTAAATAGAAATCTTTAAATTTGATCTACAAAGGAAAATTAACAATATTCCAGGAACTATAAAGAAAGAGGTTTAGTGTAGACAGCAGTTCCTTAGAGCACTGAAAACGTTCAGCATTCATTCAAGGCTGTCCTCAGTCCTTAGCTGGTGGTTTGCCTCTAACGCCTGGCAGATCCAGTGCCACTATGTCTGTGTTTGGCTTCTGGACTCCAAGGCTGACATTAAGGGTGAGTTTTACGAGCTTCTGACTTGGTGTCTCTGGTAGTCTAACTGCATTCTCTTCCTTGTCCTTGTGATCCTGAGTGGCTTTCTTTAAGTTATAGAGTCCTCAACTTGCCTATCCATTTTTATCTTTTCTTCCCCATGCTAGGCATTGAACTCCAGGCATTGCACATGCTAGGCAAGTGCTGTACTGCTGAGAACATCCCAGCCCTTGCCTGTTCTTTTTTTTTTTTTTTTTTTTTTTTTGTGGGTACCGGGGGGTCGACCTCAGGACCTCGCGCGCCAGCAGGCGCCCGTGCCGCCGAGCGATATCACCGGCCCTTTTTTCGTATGTGGGTTCCGGGAGTCGAACTCCGGCCCTTGCGCTTGCCGGGCAGGCGCTCACGCCGCTGAGCCATCTCACCGGCCCCCCTTGCCTGTTCTTTGAATCAAGCTTTCCTGAACCTTTGTCAGACAAAAAAAAGATCACTAAATATATTGTCAAACCAGATTTTTTTGGCTGTAATTCCATGGAAAGAATTAAGCATAAGGGAGTAGGCAAAATGCTCTACCTTTCACCAGAATTCTAAATATGCGATAGGTAATTATTTTGGAGTTTGGGCACAGATAAGAAAAAGTTACTAACATTGATAGAATGATTACTGTGTGCCAAGTACTTTGCATGAATTAGCTCACATCACCCAGGTGATACCTCTTTTACTGTTTGTTTTACATCAGGTGAGGAGGCCACCACCTGGTGAGCTTTGAACTGCCTAAGGACCCTGGATGTACTAGCTTTTTTGTAGGACCTTTTCTTGGTTTCAAATCAGAATAGCTCTGCTGGCCAGTTTGTGGACTAATTGTAGACCTTGGCTGCTCTCAAGAAACAAGTTGTTTTAAAACACAGCTGTGTTTGAGAAGTGCTTTCTTCATCATGCTCATTGGGTGATGTTAACATGACCAGCTTGTATGTCTTAGAAGTCTGGAGTAAGGGTGGAATGGGGAGGTGAAGCCCCAGCATTTTCCTCAGTTCTCCTTGGAGGGTTCTTACCTGTAAAGAGATGAAAATGGTGAGAGCACAGTACTTTCCCCGTCCACGAACCTGTGCTTCTGGGTCCAGAGCCAGTAGCCAGTTCATGTGGTGCACAGTGGGGGCTAAGTGCCTGGAACTGCACCTTAGGGGCGGGTCGTCTGGATGGAAGTTGTACCGAGAGAGTTGCCATGAGCCCTGAGAGCATGTGGACAGTCCAGATTCCCGCGTGCTGGAGAGAAGCAGATACTTGGTTGTGTGCCCGCCCTAAGTTGTTCTCAGAGCCCTGCTGATGGGTTCACACCCCATGCTTGATTCTTGCTGTGCCCTTAGGTTAGTTACTTCCTCTCTCGAGTGCTACTTTTCCTCTCTGTGGAGTAGAGTTTGTGGGCTTTGTGCTTATTTTCAAGATCCAGATCATATTGATTGGATCTTCCTTAAGAGCCTCAGGATTCCCCAATTCTAGATTCTTGTACCCTATCTTGAGTAGGGAAGCCTGAAAAATCTTTTGTCTTGCAAAAAGTTCTTAGCAAATACTTTAGATCTAACTTTTTGCTTGTGGTTTGGTTTAGTTTATTGGAAGAGAAACTTTCTTCCCTCTTCTCCCTTCTATTAAGTATTGCATTTGGGCTGTTAACAGTTATTTCTTCTCTTAACTTTCTAAGCACCAGTTTAGTTTTTTTTTCCTTTTCTTTCTTTCCGTGCTTGGTTTTTTTTTTTTTTTTTTTTTTTTTTTTTTTTCCTATTACTGGGGTTTGAAACCCGGGAGATCTGAGCTACAACTCCAGCCTTTTTTATTTTTTTAGACAAGGTCTCACTAAATTGCCCAGGCTTTGTGATCCTCCTGTCACCTAAGTCACTGGGATTGCAGGTGTGTGTCACCAAACCAGGCTTAATTGATCTTTTCTTCTGGAAGCTATTACATTTTGATGCAAATTATCCTGTGCTTAATAATAGAAGTATTAGTAATCACAGTTCATTCAGCAAATGTCTGAATGCCAGCTATGTGTCCGGCACAGGATACAACAGTGAACAACAAAGATTAGAATTACCACCTGTGTGGCGCTGAGGTCCCAGTGGTGGTGATGTTGATGGCAGATATGATTATACTAGTTAGCATGTATTGAGTGTTTACTCTGTGCCAAGCACTTTTCAAAGTGCAGGACTTGTTGAAGCAGCAGAGCACTCCTATGAGGCAGTTTTCTTGACATCCCCAAGGAACACAGTTATGGTTATTGCCCACAGATCACTCGAGTTTGTAGAGTTGGATTTCAAATATAAATCTCAGTAGTTTTATTTTCTATTAGGTTTGGAATTGGTGTCAGCAGATGAATTCTAAGGAGAAGGTAGCTAAATTGTCTGTCAAATTTTGAATGAAAGCATTTCCAAATGTCTTTAGCAGTCATAGAAGGGTAAATTATAGTAATAAAATTAGCCTGTATTAATTGATAAATTGCACCCCCCGTCGTTTCGTTTGCTAGGTCACTTATTGCAGAGACAGCTGAGTCATGTCTTTAGTTACTTTGGAGAGCACACGTGACTGTTAATATTGCGAACTCCCTGAAGATTGGGACTCTCTTCTGGAGTGGAATTGATAATTGACTTGAGTTTGTGGACTAATCTGGATTTAAATTACTGCTTACCTCTTTCCAGGCTTCATTGCTTTGAGCAAGTTACTTATGTTTTCTGCCAGCTTGGAACAGCAATTCCTACCACATGGCAGATAAGTTTGCCATGTAGTAGGAACCTTTTGGCTCATTGTTAGAATGGACTGTCCTTCACAGTGTTAACAAAATAATAAAAGCATTCTTGAATTTTAGGAAAGGAAGTTGAATGTGGTGGGCATTACAGTAGTATGAAGTCTTGCTTTGCATGGGAAATCCATTAGATAAGGAGGAAAAATTCCATAGTATTCTAGTGGAATCAACCCCAAGACTCTCAAGTACTGGAGGCCGGCAGATTTGCTGTCCAGGAAGCTTGCAAAGCAGATCTGGTCTTATCCGCTCCTCTAAGAGGAATGTGGGCAATGACTTTCACTCTAAATCTTCCGCTGGAATTTGTGGTTCTAGGATGAAAAGTTCAGCATAATTGGAGATGAGAGAGACAGAGAGAGAGGGAGAGAGAGAGGGAGAGAGGGGGAGAGAGAGAGATCTTGAGTACTGTCTTGCTTCGATCAAAGACTGGCATGGGGTCTTTGTAATTAATTGAAAGTTCTCTGCACTGAGGAGCAGCTGGGTCCTAACTCCAGTTTTTGTATGGCCTTATGTTTACCTGAGTCTGTTTGTCAACTCTTAAAATGAAGAGTTACCAGGAGATTTCTAAAATAAAGCACTGTGACTTTAGAATTGCATGCTGAATTATAATTATGTGTAAGATAAAAAAATTAGATAAATATCTTTATATTTAAGCAGTCTAATTATTTAATATCAGTTTTAAAGATAAAACCAGTAGAATTTTTTTAATGAAACCAGTGAGCTGTGTACTGAGTTTAAACTAGTGTGTAAACTAAGAAAAAATTCACAGAAGTATTTTATTTTACCAGAATTTGTTAGTTAGGTTAAAAATCTGAGCTGTTCACCTTTGTAGGACATATTAAGTAAATAAAATGATTTTTTTCAGTGAGGGAGGATGTTTAAAAATTTCTGTTTTTTTTTTTTTTTTTTGGTATACATATTAAAATATATGAACATTTGCCATGTTGAACCTAAATTTTATATAATAAAATAAAAACTTGAGTTTTGATTCATTCAGCAAATATTAGTTGAGATTTACTATTGTGCTGGGCTAGGTGCTAGTGGTATAGCAGTGAACAAGATAGACATGATTTTTGTGGTCAGAGAGCTGATACTGTAATGGGAGATAAGCAATTAGATGGATAATTATATTTGTAGTAACAAATGAACTACTGCATTCCAGCATTCTAAAATATTATTAATTGAGCAGATCGAGCATCTCTTACTGTGGAAGTTTTTAGTTATAAATGCCATGTTCTCAAAAGAGTTGGTTGTGAAGTTTTTGGCATGTGTGTATGTGTTTTTAAGAGATGGGATTGTACTATGTTTAGCTCAGACTGGCCTTGAACTCCTGGGCTTAACACCATTTATTCCAAATGGAGGCCTTCCCAATTATTTGATAACATACACTTATGCGTGCACAGGTGAATTGTAGAACAAGTGAAGCATTTGAGAACTGTCATCTTAAGATGGCAAGCCCCTGGTAGTGTGTTTTTTTGCTGTGCTTGGGGTCAAACCCAGGGCCCAGTTTTCTCCTCTCCTCCCTCCCTCCCCTCCCCAGGACAACTAGACAGAGGGGTTTGGACTTGGTGGCGTAAGCACTATGAAGTCAGGGACACAGGTAACACAGACACAGCCTTGGCTCAGGCTGAAACCTGGGCTCAAGTCCTGCTTTGAAAAATAAGTGCATTAAAGAAAAATTGTCACCTACTGATTGTCTCTGGGTAAACAACTTAATCTCCTTGGGCCTTCATTTCCTGTTCTTCAAAATGAGGTTAATTATACCCACATAACAAATGATGATTAGATTAGAAATGATGATTATGGTCTGGGTGGTGGTGCATGTCTATAATCCCGGCTACTTAGAAGGTTGAGACAGGATGACCCCCAGTTCAAGGCCAGCCTGAGCAATTTAGGAAGACTTTGTCTTGAAGTAAATAAGAAAGGCTGAGGATGTAGTTCAATGGCCTGAGGCCCTGGGTTCAGTTCCTAGTCTACTGGGAAAAAAAAAAAAAAAGGAGTTTGATGATGCCTAGCACATTGCTTAGCAAATAACTACAAAATGATAGGGTTCAATCTCTATTGTGTATAAGTACTCAATATGTGGAGGAATGAGAGAAAGATGGAAAAGTTTTTGGAATGTACTTTAAGGTGTAAATATGCAGGGTGAATTTGAGTAGTGAAAGAATGGATGCAGGAAGGAGGACTTGAGGCAGAGATGCAAGTAAGAGTGTTTATAACGGAAAGGTGAAAGAGACAGCAGCACTTTGTGATGTTAGGTACAGGGAACATGAGAAGGGAAGATTTGGAGAACTCAAGTTTATTCCAATTTGGGAGTTGGCGGGATGGTATTTCCATGGTCAGAAATGCAGTCACTTCAGTTTTCTGAGAAGGACAGTGAATTATTTTGTGAAGTAAGACCATGCCATTCAAGTTCAAAAAACCTGCAAGCTATTTAAGATGCATGCTTGAAATGTAGATGAGAGACCACCGCCTAGTGTCTTACATCAACCGGGATAATGTCAACGTTCAGAAATGACTGCTATGGAGTGGGAAGTCCTAAAAGTGACCCTGCTGCTGTGTCGTTCCCTTACCCACCTTCCTCACCCCAGATCTTTGTGCGGCTCCTACTAGTAGAGCATCTACACTAACATTTTCCCCTTAGTTTTGTGATTGAAGTTAACCAGGTTACTCCCAGCTACTCCCAGTTAACCAGGTTACTCCTAGTTACTCCCAGTTAATCTCGTTACTCCTAGTTATTCCCGGTATACTTGTTTTCCCTCCCTCCCTCTTTCCTTCCTCCCTTCTGTTCTTATTTATTATTTGTTTTTGCCTAATGGCTTACCCTGCCTAAGGTCCTTCTATCTTTCCACTTGCCACCTTTTTCTTTCTTTCTTTTTTTTTTTGAGACATGGTCTTGCTGTGTAGCCCAGGCTGGCCTTGAACTTGTGATGATCCTTCTGCCTCAGCCTCCCGAGTGCTGGGATTACAGGCATGTGCCACCATGCCCTGTGCCACCTTTTTCTTCCTTCCTTGAGGAATTTTTGGAATTCCACATTCCCAGACTAAAAGGAAGCAAGGTGCTCAGTTCCACTAAGCATTCCTGTGTGAGCTTGATGTATATGGAATGAGCGAGTGAAGTGACCTTGGAAGATAATCCTGTGGGATAGAGAGCTGATTACCAGTGATGTTCTTGGCAGTGGGGCACCACTGTGCCAAACCTAGACTTTGGCAAGCCAGCAAGCAGTTTTCCTGCCAAGTCTGTGACTTCCCATAAGTAGTGACCCAACTGTTTATGTAAACCCACTCACTGAAATGACTCTGCTTTCCAGGATGTTGTTTTGGTGTCCAGTCACGTAGAGCTGAGTTACACAGAGTGGAGGTTGATGATTTTATACACACTGACTTTCTTTGCTCAAGGGTGCTTACCTCATCTTTACAGATTCTTCATACTGCGCCTTTTAAAACATATACTGCATGTGAGTTGTAAGGGGATCCTTTCTCTGACCTTCATATTAATTTTCTTTTTTAAACATCAAAGGTGAATAATAAAAGATATTTATAGAGAATACTTATTTATACCCATTAATTACCCATTGGAAAATGCTCCACTAATGCTGGGTAATATTGTATATTTGTGTTTGAGCATTGGGTTTGATTACAGTGTGAAATGTATTTCTTGGTCATGTCTTCTAGCAGAAATGTTCCTTAATGCAGAGTGAGAAAGTCTCTCAGTTGCCCTTTTAGCAGTCTTTTTATTTTATTTTATTTTTTGCGGGTACTGGGGGTCAGCCTCAGGACCTCACGCGCCAGCAGGTGCCCATGCCGCTGAGCAATATCACCAGCCCTTTTTTCATATGTGGGTTCCGGGAGTCGAACTCGGGCCCTCGCGCTTGCCAGTCAGGCGCTTACGCCACTGAGCCATCTCACCGGCCCTTAGCAGTCTTTTTAGATTAAAACATAATTTCCTGTTCCTTAGAAGGAGACTCTATTTGTACATCCTTTCATTAGAAAGTTAGGTTTTCAGTATTCCCTTTTTATTAAGTATATTAGTAATCATACACAATAATGGCTTTCATGGTGGCATATTCGTTTTGTGGCAAACATGGGTATGTATGTGTCTCTGTAGTGTGTTGACTTTAATTCCTTTGAGTATGTAAGGAGGACTGGTATAGCTGGGTCATATGGTAGTTCTATTTTTAAGTTTTTGAGGAGCCTCCATTCTGATTTCCATAGCAGCTATACTGATATACGTTCCCAGTTTTCCTTTTTCTTCAAGCTGCATTTTTATACTACTTTAAAAACGATGAGTTGGAATTTTGCAGGTACGGTACATGCAGGTGCTAGTAGCAGTTTTCACTGATCATGTTAATGACTTTCTTCATTACTAGGACAAAATACCTGACAACTTAAATGAGGAGAGGTTTATTTTGGTCTTGGTTTTTAGAGGTTTCAATTCAGAGTTGGCAGGCTCGTGCAGAGATGGCGCGGTGGAAGGGCCTGCTGTGGATTAGAGCTGCTCACATGATGGCTGTCAGGAGGGAGAAGGGGGGTTGGGGAGGGGATCCATCCTTCTAGGTCCCGCCCCCGTGAACTGCCTTTTCTGGCCAGGCCCCACCTCCTCACAGCACATTTAGATATGGGTTTATCGGTGGATTAGTGCACTGATGTGATAGTTAACTGTGCTGTCAACTTGAATAAGAAACTCCCAGTTGATTGGTTTAGCACAGTTCTGCCATGTCTGGGTGACTGATTTTGTGAAGAGGGAAGAACCACCCTGGGTGGGGTGATACCAAGCAATAGTCTTGTGGCCTGGATGGACTAGAAAGGGAGAGAAGGAGGTCTTGCTTCTGTCTTCAGAGCTCCAGTCTGTCATTGGCTTTAGATGGCTGTCTTCAGGCCTCCAGTGCGTACTCTACCACCTTCCAGCACAGACCCTTCGGCTCCCGATACGGACCGTCACGGGGCTCTGCAGGGAGCTCCTGGTCTTAGACCTCTGACTGGCTCTTCCAGCTCTCCAGTGTGCGGAAGGCCCTTTTGCACTCCTCCACCCCTGACTCTGCAGGTGGCCATTGTAAGCCTAACTTGTAAATCCTTATATATTTTATATAGAATTAAATCTGTTCCTTTAGTGAACCCTAATAGATACAACTGATGAGTATAGCTCCACCATGAACTAGTCACCTTCCAAAAGCCACACCTCTGGGCTGGGGATATAGCTCAGTGACGCAGTGCCTGCCTGGCAATCGCAAGGTCCTGAGTTTGATTCCCGGTTCCAAAAAAAAAAAAGCCACAACTCTGAACACATGAGGCTTTTGGGGGACATTCAGATCCAAACCATAATACTGATCAGTATTGATAAACATATTTATTGTAGCTTACAGTGGAGTCTCTCAAAATGTAATCGTGGTTGCAGAAGGCCTACAAGTCAAATGCAGATATGGATTATGGTCCTGTTGGAGTGGACCTAGTTAAGAAGAACGGTGGGAACACTGTCAAGAAGTGCGGGAGGCCTGAGGTTTCCCTGCGCTTGCAGGCTAACAAGCTAAGCTATGGTTTCGTGGATGATGGCAGAGGACAAAATGCCTGTGGGTCACAAAGGGCTTATTGCTTACAGCACAGTACGTTTCAGGAACTTCATGTTTGCTGCAGTTCTTTTTTCATAGTATTCTCTTGTCGTCCTCTTCCTGCTTCCCAAGGCTCATGGGGGTGACACAGTCATGGGCTTAGGTAGATTTTGCCTGTGCTGTGTGTATGTACCACAGTTGAGAAACCTTGAAGTTAGGAAACCCCAACTTTTTTTTTTGTGTGTGTGTACCGGGGGTCGACCTCAGGGCCTCGCGCGCCAGCAGGCGTCCGTGCGGCTGAGCGATATCACCGGCCCCTTTTTCGTATGTGGGTTCCGGGAGTTGAACTCGGGCCCTCGCGCTTGCCAGGCAGGCGCTTACGCCGCTGAGCCATCTCACTGGCCCTTTTTTTTTTTTTTTTTAAAGATAGAATCTCATTATGTTGCCCAGTGGGTCTCTAACTCATGAGCTCAAGTGATCCTTCTGCCTCAGCCTCCCAAGTGGCTGGGACTACAGAGTGTGCCACCTTGCCCAGGTAGGAAATCTCTTTATCTTTTATGAGCAGTCTGCTGATAAACCTGCCCTGCCTGTGCCTTGAGGGAGACATTATCTCCATTGAATCAAATCTCTCCCCTGCAGAGAGAAATACTGTCTGTATCTTAAAGACCTTCTACTTTGTGGGAAGGTAGTAAGAAACCAAAGCTACTAGCACATCTGTTCATAAGACATGCAGAAACGGGATCACCCTGGGGAACTGCCTCCCAAGCTGTTTGCTCTGGTACTGAAACTCACCAGTCTCACAGTGGAAAGCAGTTTCCCCTTACTTATCCAGGTGTGTCTATGGCAGGCTTGGGCTTGCCTTGGATCCCATTTTCTTTGTGCTTAAAGAACAAAACAGGGACCTGGACTCAGTGTGTGGGTGTTGACCCTTGCAGTGCTTGGGATGGAATCCAAAGCCTTGGGCATGTGAGACAAGAGGTCTACTGTGGAACTATATATACCCCAGCTCAGGCACTTCCTGTGGATTTAGCCCCTGGGGAATCATTTTATCTTTCGCTGCATGTTTGAGAATGGGTAGTCTAGTAGGCTTGCCTCTTTTTGTTTGTTTTTTTGATGGTGGTTCTGGGGATTGAACCCAGGGCCTTTGTACTGAGCTACAGCTCCAGCCCTTTAAAAAATTTTTTTTATTATTATTTTTTATTTAGAGACAAGTTCCCACTAAGTTGCTAAGTCACCCAGGCTGGGTTAGAACTTTCGATCCTCCTGCCTCACCCTCCCAGAGTGCTAAAATTACAGGTATGTGCCACCATACCTGGCCAATAGGCTTGCCTTTGATAAAACATTTAGCAGGTTTAATGTGATGTTTAGGCCCAGTAGTTCTGAAGCCCACCACCCCAGAAGAGCTCACACTCATCCTTACCTTGAATGTTACCCCAGTTGGATGATTCAAATTCAATTGGTTTAGAACTTTGCCTTCCTCATATAACCCCAGGGTGAGCACATGCCATTACTTGTTTTTAATTTATTCACTGAGCCAATGTAAATTTCTTTCATTTTCTCTTGGTTTGGTTTAGAATCACACCTTGTCACCTCTCTTATCTTTATTTGAAATCACTGTCATTGTTGAGAACTTTGGTGGATGTCTACTGTAGGCTGATAGGATCTGCCCTCAAGCTAAGAAAATTTAGGTCTTTTCAGATTTCTTTTTGTGACACTTGGCAACTGCTCTACCATTGAATTACATCCCTGGCCCTCAGATTTTCTTAAAGGTTCCCTAAGGTCTTGTTTTGATTTTCATGAGTTTTGATGTTATCATTGCAGTAAAGCCTAGATATTTGCATGTTTAATTAGAATATACTTTTTGTGTTAAAGGTATGCTTTTTAAGGTAAGTGGTGCCTCATATCAGAGATAGGAAGAAATAAGATCATGAGAGGAGAACCAGAGGTTTGCCTCTGTAGCTGGTACCAGTGGCTTTCAGTTTGTCTGTGTCCTGAAGGGCAAGAACTACATTTTACTGCTGTGTCCTAGCACAGTGCTTAGAATGTGATGGGCTTTCAACAGATATTTGTTTAATGATATCTACAGTTAGTATCTTCTCTATTAAAATTGCAGAGGAAATATACTGCATAGAAAAGGACTGGGAATGTAGGTGTGCAATATGTATTTTGAAGCAGGGTTGACAAATTATAGCTCATGGACCAAATCTAGCTGCCACCTGTTTTTGTAAATAAAATTGAATTGTGGCATGGCCATACCTGTTCATTGTCTTTGGCTCCTGCCACATAGGTTGAATAGCTGCAACAAGATCATGTGGTGTACAGTGCCTTAAATACTTATTATCTGGTTCATTCCTGAACAGTTTTGCCAAACTACTATGGAGCTGAGCTGTCTTCTAGAGTGGACAGTTGAATTACTATGGATGTAGATGGTATCTTCAAATGGGAGAATGTGGAGACAGAAGTAATGAGAGTGATTTGGAAAAAGTATTTATATTTCAGGATTGGAAGAGAAGGAACTTAGGGGGAGAGAGAAGGGAAACAGAGTACTTATGGTGGGAATCTGAGGAGGCCAGAGGTGTTTCTGTTTTGGTTTTGGTATTAAAATGTAGGTAAGATAAAATTTACCATTACTGACACAATGTAATAGTAATGACTATTACTATTTAGCTACAGAATTTTTTTATCATCTCCAATGCAATTCCATACATTAAGTAATTACTCCACAGTTCCTCCATTTCTTCACTCCTGGTAACCACAAGTCTGTATATTCTGTTTCTCTGGGTTTCCTTATTCTGAATATTTCATATAAATGGATCATATAGTATATAGCCTCTCATGTCTGGCTCTTTTTTTCTTAGTGTAATTGTCTTAGTTAATTTTCCATTGCTATGACAACATCTGAGGCTGGGTGATTTGTAAAGAGAAGAGGTCTGCTTTGGCTCACAGTTTTGGAGGCTGGGAAGCGCAAGATTAGGTGGCTGTATTTGGTGTGGGCCAGGTGACGGCTGGATCAGCTCATGGTGGAAACTGAAAGGGAAGTGGACACCTGTGGATGAAAGAGGTCACATGGCAAGAGGAAGCAAGCGAGAGCTGAGAAGCTGGACTCCCTTCATACCTTGCTCTCTGGTAACTCATCTAATGCCATGAAAGTAAGGACTCCCTCCTGCAAGATGGCATGATCCATTTGTGAGGGCTGTGGCCCCAGAATGCATGAGCTTTGGTGGGGACAAACCATGCGAAGTCATAGCAATAAGGTTTTCAGTTTCATCCATGTTGTAGCATGAGTTAGGACTTCACTCCTTTTATGACTGAGTAATCACTGCATGGATATGCCAAAGCTTGTTTATGCAGTCACATATTGGGTTGTTTCCACCTTGTGGTTTCTGTGAATAGTGCTGTACATTTTGTGTACAAGTATCTTTAAACACCTATTTTCTGGGCCGGTGAGATGACTCAGCGGCGTAAGCGCCTGCCTTGCAAGCGCGAGGGCCCGAGTTCGACTCCCAGAACCCACATACGAAAAAGGGGCTGGTGATATCGCTCAGCGGCACGGGTGCCTGTTGGCGCGCGAGGTCCTGAGGTTGACCCCCTGGTACCCACAAAAAACAAAAAAACAAAAAAAACACCTATTTTCTGTTCTTTTGGTGCATGTTCTGGAGTAAAATTACAAGACAGAGTTTTGAATAAGAGGCTTAGTATTGCAAATCCTGCAAGGAAGTTCAGAAAGATCTGGACTAAAAAAGAGCCTTTTGATTTTGGCAATCAAGAAGTTACCTGGTGGCTGTCATTAGTGCTAAGAAGGGAGTAGCAATCAGATTGGAGTTACTGCAAGCAGGGGTCGGTTGTGTTTGTAGGTTTGGCTGAGAAGGGCTAGACAGAGTCGCTCATCTGTTGGGAACATCTGGGTCTAGGAAAGGCTTTTGTGTTTCCTGACAGGCAGAGAGACGCCAGTGAGCAAAAGGATGTGTGGTTCTGGAAGAGGCAGAAGGGGAGACTGTGGGCACCAAGAGGCCTGAGCGGGTGAGGAAGTCTAGCCTTGGAGGTGCTGAGGTGCTGTCTCTGCAGGAGAGCAGTCCTTGTGGGTGTGGCTTTGTCATGTGATTTTGGGTGTTGCTCCTGGTTGGGAAGCCTCTCCATCAGCTTCCTCGGTGTGCATAGTAATGTTTGTAGATTTCCTTCCTGATTCAGTTAGCTGCAAACTGGTGTCTGTGGCTCCTTAAAACCTCTAACTAAAGCAGAGTAGAAAGTGATAATGTGATGGTGGGTGGGGGTTGGCAGGGAGATGGCAAACCAGGTCTGCAGTCTTCTAAGTGGAAACAGGGTATGGCATGTTGTGCCATGGGATCGTTACTTGATTAGTGTGGGATAAGTACATTTCATGAGTGAGATGTGCTGAGAGTGTTGGCAGTTCAGTGTTTCAGAAGTGGATTAAGGATAATATGTTCCTTGCTATGCATCATTTTTGGGTCTGAGAAAGAGTGAGTAGGAATATAAATGTCAGTCCTCACAGATTTTTCACAGAATGGTAAAAACTTGAGATTGATATCTGATGGCCAAGGTTTTATATTGAAAATAAGAACCTTAACTTGAACAAATTACTACCCGCTCTCACAATCATTTAACTAAAAAAAGACATTTGACACAAAAATGTAAGAAGGTCATGCTCTCAGAATAAAGAACCAAAGTATACTTCTGGCTTTGGTGAATGACTTTAATATCTCCCCCTTTTTTCCCTCATTTTGCCAAACAATAGGTTAAAAATGTGTCATGCATTAGCATTAGTCCATAGGCTACATTTGGGAACCACTATAGGATATATTAAAAATTTTACTTGGCTGATATTCAGAACTCAAATATGAATTTCTTGGGGATAGAGATCTTGTCTTCTATCTGTGGTGACATTTTTTGGACTTCAAAGCAGGGAGTGGAACTCTGAAAGAGTTCTCTGCTTTATAGTACTTCATCCTGCACTGTACCCATTTGATCCTAAGCACCACAAAAGGTGATTGGGAAGCATGAGTTGGTTGTTCGAAATTTCATTGTTTATGTCCTTTGCCATGCTAGGCAGACTGCTTAGGCAATTTTCATGCGCCTTAAAGAATTCCAGAAAAGCTGGTAGAGCTGAAATTCCATTGGATCCTTCAAGCTGTGTTTCTGCAGCTGTCTGTAGTTTCTGAATACATTTAGAAGGAATATTCAAATCATTGTTGTGGTGTTTCAGTTTTAAATTGCAACTGAAATCAAGTTTTTGTGGCAGTGATACATCTTGTAGTTTCAACTAGGCACACTTCCTTGTTTTCTTTTTTTTTTTTTTCTTTATGATGTTGACTTTGGCATCCAGTTGGTTTTCTGAGTTAGTCAGACCTGGGTTTATGGGAGGCAGGTGGGCAGGTATTGTTAAATGTACAGCATTGAGTGAATTTCTCAAGATGGGTGGGAAGATTTTGGGGGATTATTTGAGGTGAAGTTATATTATGTAGTAGATTTTGGAAAGGTTCGCTTTTCTTTCTTTAAATACAAATTTTTGTAATGTAGACATGAGTTAAATAAGTATTGAAGTCCCTCAATTTTTTGTATATATGTAGTACTTTTTTATTTCACATTTTATCCATTTTGCTGTTTTGACTAATTCAGTAAGTTCTGAATTATTTTACTTATGTAATTTCTTGTCATCGAATTGTCTTTACTGATGTTAAACATACAAGTTTTAACCTACTTAAGCATAATCAAAAGTTTATACTTTTACCAGTGTATTCCCTTAAATGGGAATTTAAGTTTTAATTGCTAAAAACAGGGGAGTGTTTTCAAAGAAATTCTTTTGTCTACAACAGGCAAATGATTGGGAGTCCAAATGGAAATCTTAGAAGGTTTACTACACAGTGGTTAGTGGTGGGCTTAGAGTTGAGTCCAGGAAACCTGAAATTACTATTTAGCTCTTTGAAGATTGCAGAACACTTAACCTTTATGGGCGTTAGTTTTTCCTTTTTAAATATATATTTTAGGAAATAGATGTAAATATATGTAGAGAATAAAGGCATCTAAATTTTCCTTTAGCTTTCTTAAGTTAAAATTTTCAGCATGTATAGTGGAACCTAGAATTTAGTAGGACGCTAACTAATGTGGATAATATTTAGTGTTTGGATTTGGAAAAGATTTCAGGAATTAATCTGCTGGTAGGACTCAGACAGGAAGTCACCTGTTGGTTCTACAGAGCAGTCTTCAGAAGAGGGTCAGGGAGGTTGACATAGAAGAGAAAGCTGCAGGATTCCTGGAACATGATGGGCCAAGGCTGCTTCTGGGGAAGTGAGCCTTGTGGTTTACAAGGTAGAGGCACATGCAGAACAACTGGGTTATAGTTTAGTCCAGTTCAGGTGGGATGACCAAATGTCCTTTGAAGGTTATCTTTATAACTGGACAGCTATTTTCTATTTAATTGCAGTAAGATTGTGTTAATAGGGAAATGTTTGTGTTAGGGATGATGTGGGCAAGGGACCCATTTCTGGCATCTGAATTCTTACTTGGGAATTGAGAGAAGTCTGTTCCTAAAAGAAATGAAGGCAGAGGAGAGCTGGGTGACCATGAGTTTGGTTCCTGACCTTATACTTAGCTGGTTCCATGGGCAAACTTCTGAATATTTCTGCACCATGCCATCTGTATTGGAAGGTAATAAGACCTTATTTGTAACAGGAAATAAGAAAGTGTCTTGCATAATGGTGTTAAGGAAATGGGTGAATCAGCATTCTGTCACTTTGGTTTTATCAGTGCACCAGATAAGGTATGGCCATGCCCTACCTCCTAGCACCTGATGGGCTGATGACCCTGCTGCGGGGGAGCCTTTGGGGAGGTAGAGCCCTTTACCCTTAGGAATCCATTTGACGGCCTCTTTCTGGGCCTCTCCTTTCCCTTCAAGCCTCTCCTGTGGTCACAGCCCAGAGCCTGGCTGCTCTCTGCTGTCTCTCTATATTCCATCATTCCTTTGTCCACAGTAGCCTTGTTCATCCTGCTCTTCAGATGTCACTGGTCCCCATGTGATGAAGCTGTCAGTAGGGTATTGGGGTTTGTTCTAATTCCACAGGGCGAAAAGGGAGCTTCACAGCACTGTCCAGTGGGAACTGAGAAAACCGTTCCATGTGGCAAAAGCATTGTTAAGCCTTGCTCGTAATACTACATATTATGGGCTTCCAGGAACTAAATTTTTGTACCAGTGAATGCTCTTCCCATGCAGAAATGGGCTAGATGTTGAAATAACTGATTTCCAAGTGAGTCTTGAAAAGATTTGTTAAAGTACACCCTTTAGTACTGCCAGTTCAAAAGCCCACCAAATGTAGGTTGAAGCATGCCTGCCATGCAAAACAGGGGTACTGTTTTGATTTACTCTGCAGTGATGTTGTACCTTTCTCTTAAAAGCAGTTTCACCTGTTTAAAAATTGGCTTTGCTCAAGGCAGTTCATTTAAGGTGGAGGTGGAGAAGGGTTGGTGTGGGCAGTGACGGAAAAGTGAGTTAGAGAGAGAGAGACAGAGAGACAGAGAGAGATCGAGAGAGAGAGAGAAATGGAGAAAGAGGGGAGGTCCCAGAAAAGCTGAGAAGCATAGAAGGGTAGCATTAACTTTTTAGTCTTTACTTTCCTCTGTGGGTGAATCCTTTTAGATCAGTAATGAAGTTTCACAAACATTTAATCCCTAGTGACTGTCGTGTTGGTTGACACATGCTTGCTGCTTATATTCAGGTAAAGCCAAGCATGCTCAGACAGGTGTCTGACATCCTCATCTCTTTATTTATTTATTTATTTTTATTTTAAAGAAAAAAATAGAACAAAATTTCAAAACAACATAGTAGGAGGGTAACAATGGTTAATACATTACATATTGTTATCTTTAAATTAGTTACTCAGGGTACAAGATATCACCATTCAGTTGTCCAAACAATATTAGCACAAACCTTTCTTTTCAATGAACTAAGCGAAATTAGTAGTGTATCTATCTTAACTATCATATATATATATATATATATTTCTTTTTTCTTTTCCCTTCCTTCTTTTCTCCATTCCCCCATTCCACATTCCAGTTTCTCTTTCCTTTGGAACCGTTTCTTCCTGTTTTACCATATCTATTGTACATTTACATCCTCGTCTCTTTGGAATTGTTCACTTTCCTTTCACCTCATACTTCACAATGTGGACCGTGTACAGGCTTTGACTGAGTACATCCCATCCCTTAGCTATGGCAATTTTAGTCTAGAAGATTTTTTGTGTGGAAATTACATAATCTGGGCTATGAAATAATCTCAGTGAACACCCGTAAATCATTTAATTTTGAGCAATGTAAAGTTTTTTTTTTTTTTTTTTGTGGGTACCGGGGGTCGACCTCAGGACCTCGTGCGCCAGCAGGCGCCCGTGCCGCTGAGCGATATCACCGGCCCCTTTTTCGTATGTGGGTTCCGGGAGTCGAACTCGGGCCCTCACGCTTGCCGGGCAGGTGCTTAAGCCGCTGAGCCATCTCACCAGCCCAAGCAATGTAAAGTTTTTGTTCATTGCCTGAGATGATATGTCCCAAAATGTAGCCTCAGTATTTGGAGGCATGGATTTGTTATGTAGGAGATTAGATGTTCTCTTTCAACAATTATGTCCTAGATATTTAAACTAAATCTTTAAATATTCTCCTCTAATGACTGTGATGATAGGGTTACAAAAAGACAGGTAAGGAAGGAGGTACAGAAACATAGACATGGGATGGGATGCAGCGTTGTGTGATATAAAGAGCACATCCTTTAGGTCTGATTTTGAGACCTAGTGGACTTGAATAAACTTTATTTTGTGAACCTCTGTTTCTTAAACTATGAGATGAGGATAATGAACACTTAATTGTAGGGTTGTTGGCACATAGCATAATTCTCAGTACATGGTATTTATAGTATTTATAATCTGAAGCCTTGTAAATACGGGCATATTTTGGATAAGATTCAGAATAACAAATGTACATGTCTTAGTTACTTTTCTCTTGTTGCTGGGACAAAATATCTGATGCCCAAAATTAAGGAAGGGAAGGTTTATTTAGCTCACAGTTTGTAGGGGTTTCAGTCCATAATCAGCTGGCTCCAAGACAGGATGGCGTGTCAGAGGGGCAACAGTTCATGGTGGTGGAAGATAGCTAAAGCAACAAGAGCAAAAGGGGCAGCAAGTCTCTTTCCCTCCCTTATATTGTATGTAGGCTACCTGCCCTAGGGCAGGTGTAGCACTCACACCCCCAGTCCCAGCACTAGACAATGAACCAATCACAAACTCTAGATTCAGCTGCCTCTGAAAAGCCCGCCCCCCATGACCGCATGAGGCTTTGGGGGACATCCAGACACAAACCATAACAGTACATATTTAAATATATTGAATTATTTGGGAAGGATAAAAATTAATGTTAATATCTGTTACTCTCTGAAGTGGATTTTTAAGAAGTGCTTATTTTCCATTCCTAGTGTGAAAGTGGTGTTATAGTGTATTTGCAAAAGTGAGTCATTAATTTCTAATAAAGATAGGCTCTTAATCTAAGAAGGTCAAATATTTTGTTATTCGTGAATGATGTGATTGAACTGGTTTGCTCTCATCTTTAGCTTCCTGTAGGCAAACATGATTCTGTCTGTTTTTCCTTATTAAAACTAAGAGAGGAAATTTATGTGGATTTGAGATGTAGAAAGATGGGATTTGATTTATCATTTACAACTTTATTTTCCTTTAACCAGTGTGTTTCTAGAAGATGAGTGCTGTGTGTTTTGGTATTCAGATGAATTCATTATAATCCTTAAATTGCTTTTCCTCTTTTTACCTGAGGTTTTTGTTCCAATTCTGCGGATGTTATAAAAAGGTGTAAGGGCTGCGTGTGTAGCTCAGTGGAAGAGTGCTTGCATAGTGTGCAGGAGGGTCTGGGTTCTATCCCCAGCATGCCCCCCAAAGAAAAAGAGGAGTGAGAAAATGGCATCTAAGGCTTGGGGTGCTGTGGGAAGGGAGCCAGTAAGCAAAGATGGTGTGGAGTCTCTGAAGTCAGGCAAAGGTAGATACTGACTTTTGTCCTTAATCCTTCAGACAGGGCCAGAACAATGGCTTTAAGCAGGTCACTTGGTATCTGATCTTGGGCTTCAGAGAAACTGGCATTGGCATCTAATGATCTCTGTCCTAATCATTACCACAGTTGAGCTGATCGCCTGCTCCTTGCAGTGCAGTGGTGCCCCTGTAGTGGGGTGCGGTGGCAGTTCCAGCCCACATTCCTGCCCCTGAGTCAGTGCCCAGCTGCTGATAGGAGCCTGGAGGGGGAGGCCTTGCATAGTATGCTAGAGCAGTAGGAAGTGCTGCCTGGGCCCTAGGGGCACGGGGAAGGGGGCAGTGGTCAAGGGAGGCCTCCCAGAATGCAGCTGGGTTCCCTTTCTTTGAAGAGGTATAGGAGTTACCTGCTGAGAGGCTGGGCTAGGGTCCTGCCTGCCCGAGGAAAGGCGGTGAGAAACAGCTGGGTTCCTTCAGTGTAAGGCATTTGGTGCACTTGGAGCGCCTGTGAAGGGCAGTGTGCAGAGGCTCCCCACCGACGAGCGTGGAGAATCTTGGTGATCCTGTCTCACAGGTATGTGTTACCCATAGAAATTAATTTGTAGCTTTGAGAATTGATAGGCAAGCAGATCTAAGTGAGCCAAACAACTTTAAACATTCTTTTTGAGTCACAGACTGTTATAACTAAAGTTTGAATTTTTCTCCACAAAACAGCATGAATCCAAAACTCACATGTGCAAGCGTGCTCACACATGTGCAGCTGTGCACACGTGCGCACAGGCTTGCATCATTTTAGGCTCACAGTCTGAAGCGTGTGTGCTCTTCTGGCTAAGGTGGAGTCTGTTTATCCTAACATGAGCCAGTGGAGAGCATGTTTTGTTAAAATGTTCAAAGTAATTGATGATCTAGGACTTATAAAACAAGATTGGCTGTTATTCTCCTTATAGATTTTTTTTTTTAATATATGCAGGTACCGAGAGTCGAACTCAGGACCTCGTGCTTGTCAGGCACCTGCACTTGCCAGGGGTGAGCACCTGCGCTATATCACCGGCCCTCCTTATAGATTTTTATTTTTATTTTTATTTTATTTTATTTTATTTTTTTTTATTTTAAAGAGAAGAAAAAACAAAACAAATCAAAAGAAGAACAAATTTTCAAACAAACATAATAGGAGGGTAACAATGGTTAATACATTACGTATTACTATCTTTAAGTTAGTTATTCAGGACACCAGACATTAGCATTCAATTGTCCAAACATTATTGGCACAAACCTTACTCTTCAATGAACTAAGTAAAAATGGTAGTGTATCTATCTTAACCATCTTATATATATATATATACAATTTTTTTCCCTTTCCCTTCTTTCTTTTCCCTATTCCAGTCTCTCTTTCCTTTTGACCAGTTTCTTTTTGATTCACCATGTCTATTGTACATTTTGGATCTTATTTACTCTTTCAGTTTCTCATACTAGAGAGATAATACGATGCTTACACATGTGCTTCTGGTTTATTTCACTTATGAGTATTTTCTCGAGTTGCATCCATTTACCTATAAAAGTCTCCAGTTTATCCTTCTTTATGGCTGAATAGTACTCCATTGTATAAAAATACCACATCTTTCTTATCCATTCCTCAGTTGATGGGCATTTGGGTTGTTTCCAAGATCTGGCTATTACAAATTGTGCTGCTATAAACATGGGTGCACATATATCGCTGTGGTACGATGTTTTTAATTCTTCTGGGAAGATGCCCAGAAGGGGAATAGCTGGGTCAAATGGGACCTCCAACCCTAGTTTTCTGAGGAATCTCCACACTGACTTCCACAGTGGCTGTACCAGTCGACACTCCCACCAACAGTGAAGAAGGGTTCCTTTTTCCCCACAGCCCCTCCAGCATTTGTTATTAGTTGATTTCTTAATAGTAGCCATTCTTTCTGGGGTGAGATGGTATCTCAGTGTTGTTTTAATTTGCATCTCTCGAATGACTAGTGATGTTGCACATTTTTTTGTATATTTATTTGCCATTAGTATTTCTTCATCTGAGAAATGTGTATTCATCTCAGATGCCCATTTTTGGAGTGGGTCTTTAAATTTGGGAGGTCTGATTTTTTTGAGTTCTTTATATGTTCTCGATAGTAATCCTTTGTCTGAGGAACAGCTGGCAAACATTTTTTCCCACATTGTGGGTTGTCTCTTCACTCTGTTGGTGGTTTCTCTTGCTGTGCAAAAGCTTTTTAATAAGATGAGATCCCAGTTATTGATTCTTTGGGATAGTTCCCGTGCGGTTGAGTTTTTATTCATAAAGTCTTTGCCTACACCAATGTCTCCAAGGGTTTTACCTATCCTACCTTCCAGCAGATTTAATGTTTCTGTTTTAATATTTAGATCTCTGATCCATTTTGAATTTAGTTTAGTGCATGGTGAAAGATATGGATCTAGTTTTAATCTTCGGCATGTGTAGAGCCAGTTTTTCCAGCACCATTTATTAAAGAGGCTATCTTTCTTCCAGCGAATGTGTTTGGCACCTTTGTCAAAGATAAGGTGGCTTAGTATGTCTGGGGTTGTTTCAGCATCTTCTAATCTGTTCCATTGATCTTCAGGTCTGTTTTTTTGCCAGTACCACACTGTTTTTATCACAGTAGCTTTATAGTATAATTTCAAGTCGGGGATAGTGATGCCCCCTGCCTTGCCTTTGTTGCCCAGAATTGCCTTTGCTATTCTAGGTCTCTTCTGATTCCAAATGAATTTTAGGATTGTTTTCTCTAATTCTGTGAGATATGCTGTTGGAATTTTGATTGGAATTGCATTAAATCTGTATAACAATTTTGGAAGTATGGCCATTTTCCCTATATTGGTTCTTCCTATCCAGGAGCAAGGGATATCTTTCCATTTTCTGATATCCTCTTCAATCTCCTTTTTCAGAGTACTGTAGTTTTCAGTATAGAGGTCTTTTACATCCTTCGTGAGGTTGATTCCTAGGTATTTCATTTTTTTGGATGTTATTGTGAAAGGTATTGTTTCCCTAATTTCTCTTTCAGTAAGTTTGTTATTTGTGTACAGGAAGGCTATTGACTTTTGAGTATTGACTTTGTATCCAGCTACACTACTGAATTTGCTTATTAAATCTAGCAGTTTTTTAGTGGAGTTTTTGGGGTCTTCTGTGTAGAGTATCATGTCATCTGCAAATAATGATAATTTAACTTCTTCCTTTCCAATCATTATTCCTTTTATTTCTTTCTCTTGTCTAATCGCTCTGGCTAAAGTTTCCAGAACTATGTTGAATAAGAGTGGGGACAGTGGACATCCTTGTCTTGTTCCTGATTTTAGAGGGAAGGCTTTCAGTTTTTGGCCATTTAGTATAATATTGGCTGTTGGTTTGTCATAGATAGCTTTTACCAGATTGAGATAAAGACCCTCTATTCCAATTTTCTGTAGGGTTTTTATCATGAAAAGGTGCTGGACTTTGTCAAAAGCTTTTTCTGCATCTATTGAGATGATCATGTGATTTTTGTCTTTGGTTCTGTTAATATGCTGTATTACATTTATTGATTTACGTATGTTGAACCATCCCTGCATCCCTGGGATGAATCCAACTTGGTCATGGTGTATAATCTTCTTGATGATTTGTTGGATTCTGTTTGCCAGTATCTTATTAAGGATTTTTGCATCTATGTTCATTAGGGAGATTGGCCTGTAGTTCTCTTTCTTAGTTGGGTCCTTCTCTGGTTTTGGTATCAGGGTAATGCTTGCTTCCAGGAATGAATTTGGGAGTATTGCTTCCCTTTCAATTTCATTGAAAAGTTTGAGAAGTAGGGGCGTTAGGTCTTCTCTAAATTTCTTGTAGAATTCGGCAGTGAATCCATCAGGGCCTGGGCTTTTCTTTGTTGGGAGGTTTTTAATTACATCTTCAATTTCATTGGCTGATATTGGTTTATTTAGGATTTTTAAATCTTCTTGATTCAGCTTTGGTAATTCATACGAATCTAGGAATCTGTCCATTTCTTCTGCATTTTCCATCTTAGTAGAATATAAATTTTCAAAATAGGTATAGATGATCTTCTGGATTTCTGCAGGGTCTGTCGTGATATCACCCTTTTCATTTTCAATTGCATGGATTTGAGTCTTTTCTTTTCTTTTTTTAATAAGGTTGGATAAGGGTTTGTCAATCTTATTTATTCTTTCAAAGAACCAACTTTTTGCTTCATTGATTCTTTGTATTGTTTTTTTATTCTCCAATACGTTAATTTCTGCTCTGATCTTTATAATTTCCTCCCTTGTACGGGCTTTTGGCTTAACCTGCTCTTCTTTTTCTAGAAGCTCGAGGTTCACCCTTAAGTTGTTTATTTGCGCTTGCTCTATTTTCCTGATATAAGTGTTTAATGCTATAAATTTCCCTCTTAGGACTGCTTTCATTGTATCCCATAAGTTCCGGTATGTTGTACTGTCATTATCATTCAGTTGTAGAAAGTGACTAATTTCTTCTTTAATTTCATCTGTGACCCATTGGTTGTTCAGGAGGATGCTGTTTAATTTCCATGTGTTTAGGGAGTTTTTGTGGGATCTTTTGCCATTGATTTCCAATTTCATTGCACTATGGTCTGATAATATGCATGGGATAATTTCAATTCCTTTGCATTTACTTAAGCAGGTTTTATGAGCTAGTATGTGGTCTATTTTGGAGAACGTCCCATGTGCAGCTGAGAAAAATGTGTATTCTGATGTTGTGGGATGGAACACTCTGTAGACATCTACTAAGTCCATTTGTTCAAAAGTTTGGTTCAGTTCTACTATTTCATTATTGATTTTCTGTCCAGTTGATCTATCTTTTTGTGACAGTGGAGTATTGAGATCTCCCAATATAATTGTATTAGTGCTTATTTGATTTTTCATGTCCTTTAGTACTTGTTTTATATAGCTGGGTGCATTGGTATTTGACGCATATATATTTATGATCGTTATCTCTTCCTCTTGGATTGTTCCCTTTACAAGGATGTAATGACCGTCTTTATCTCTCTGAATCCTTCTTGGCTTGAAGTTCACTTTGTCTGCAAAAAGAATAGCTACCCCTGCTTTTTTCTGGGTTCCTGTGGCATGGAGTATTGTTTTCCATCCTTTGACTTTCAGTCTATGAATTTCTTTCTGAATTAAATGTGTTTCTTGTATACAGCATATTGTTGGATCTTGCTTCTTGATCCATTTCGCCAGTCTGTGCCTTTTGATTGGTGAATTGAGACCGTTAACATTGATGGTTAAAACTGATATGTATTGACTTGTCATGATATTTTCCTGTTGTTGGTTCCCACTCTTTGTTTTTCCGCTTTCCGGCTATTTAATTATTTGCCCTGCCTGGTGGATTCCTTCTGTTGGGGTTCCTATCTCTTTCTAGAATGTCCTTCAGAACGTTTTGGAGTGCTGGTTTGGTGGTCATAAATTTTCTCAGATGTTCTTTGTCATGAAAGTATTTTATTTCTCCATCAATTTTGAAAGATAGTTTTGCAGGGTACATCAATCTGGGCTGAAAATTATTTTCCTTTAGAGCTTGCAATACATCATTCCAAGCTCTTCTTGAATTGAGGGTTTGTGCTGAAAAGTCAGCTGTGATTCTGATGGGTTTTCCTTCATAGGTGATTTGTCTCTTCTCCCTAACAGCTTTTAAGATTCTGCCCTTCTGTTGAATTTCTGGGATCTTGACTATAATATGTCTGGCTGAAGTTTTTTTTTGATCATGTCTAGTTGGTGTTCTAAAAGCTTCACTTATAGGGGTGTCAAATTCCTTTTCTCTTCCAGGAAAGTTCTCCCTGATTATGTCTTTGAACAAGGTTTTAATGTCGTTGATGCTATCTCCTGCTTTTTCATTTATTCCAATTATTCTTAAGTTGTTTATCTTTGAGTCATCTAGCAGCTGCTGAATTGATTTTTCATGGTCCCTTGCTATTTTTAAGTATTTTTCCATTTCATGATCACTAATTGCAAGCCTGTCTTCTATATCTGAGATCCTGTCCTCGCATTGGCTTATTCTGCTACAAATACTTTCAATGGAATTTTTTATCTCTTGGATATCTGCTTGAATCTGCCTTATAGATTCCATTTCTTTCCTATGCTGAGCATTCATGGTTTCTATAGTTTTCTTAAGTTCATCTATTTTTTTGTCTGTATCAGCTATAGTGTCCTTAAGCATGGTCTTCATTGTAGACATTATCTCTGCAGTTATCTGTGAGATTATTTCTGTTTTAATTTTTTCCAGAACCTCATTCAGTTGCTTTGTTGTTACCACTTCAGATAGGCCAGGTGGGTGGCTTTCGGATTGTCCCACCTCGTTGCTCCCTAGGTTTGCCTTTGGTGAATTGGATGTGTGTGGTTGCATCTTGTTTAAGTGTCGTCTCATTTTTTCTTTCTTTAATTCCTGGGGTGATGTTTGCAAATTACCTATAGTAGGTTACTTTATTGCTAGTGTTTAAGATCTTTAGAAGATGACTACTTCTCTGCAGTATCTTCCAAGTGGAGCTTGCTTTTAGGTTTTGAGCTTTCTGCCAGATCCTACCTCTTCAATTCGTTGGGTATGCGAAGTTGCTACCTGTTTGGCCCAGTCCTTGATTCTTTGGTACTGTGCCACTGTATTTTCTGTGTCCCTTAGTCAATCGCCGGTCAGCGCCGTTCTCCGCCGCTCCCCTGCCCCGCCGCTGTCTCAGGATCCTCCGTGGGGGCTCCCTGGGCGCCAGCTGCCACCGTGTGTCCGTAGAATTGAGCCTCCGCCGGCGCTCCAACTCCCGGGATATTAGAAGGTGCACGCGCGCGGTCTGCTCCTTCTTTCCTTCTTCTTTGTTGGAAGTCACCCGTCACTGGTGCCGGGGGTCCCAGATTGCGCTTCAGAACTTTTCTGGGTTTCGGGGAGGCATCTCCCCCTCTCCTGCGCTTTCTGGGTCGCTATATTCCCGTGTTCCAATGGTAACTTTTAGAGAGAGTTTTGCTGCCTGCTTCTTACTCATCCGCCATCTTGAGGTCTCTCTCCTTATAGATTTTTAAAATGCACATTTCTTTTTTTTTCTTCCAAGGTGCTGAGAGTTGAACCCAGTGCCTCACACACGCTAGGCAAGTGAGCTGCCTCCCAGCCCAACACGCACACATTTCTGAACCTTAAACACTATATAATTGAGAATCAAAATTCTCATGAGCTTTTAAGTAGCATGTTTTGTCAGCATTAAAAAATCTTCTAGATTTTTATTTAAAATCTGGCATAGTCCAAAAATGATTCAAGACAGCCTTATTAAACTTTTTATTGAATAGATATTCAAATATATGCTAGAGTAGAAATCATAGTATAATCAACCTCCATTTACCCCTCCCCTAATTATAATTATTAACTCATAGCCACATTTATTTCATATATAGCTGTTCTCAAGGCACCTTCTCCAACATTTTTACAATAAATTCTTAGCATTATATTATTTCAGCTATATTTATTATATTTTCTCTAATCAGTTCTCTTAAAAATAACTATACTACCATTTTTATATTTAATGTTAATAATTCACTAATTTTAGCAGATATCTGTAAGTGTTCAGATTTCCCCAATTGCCTCATAATTGTTTTTAAACATTTATTTGAATCAGGATCCAAATGAAGTCCATATACTAATAGTTTGATGACTCTTAAGTCTTTATTTCCTTCTTCTCTCTACTATCTGTTTTTCTCTTCTCTCCTCTCTCTCTCTCCCCGTCTCTCCCCCTTACTCACTGTGTCTGCACTTCCTTCCACCATGTGTGTGTGCCTATGTGTGTGTGTGTTGTGTATTTTGTGTGTCTCTCTCCCTGAGTCCCTTTCTTTTATTGTGGACACTGGGGCATTTGCAGTCTTACGTTTCTTTCATAGTCTGGATTTAACTGATTACATTCCCTTTATGTTCTGTAAATTGGTGTTTAAAGACTTGATCAGGTTCAGTCTTGATTTGGGGAGAGGGGGTGAGGACAAGAGCATTTCATAGTTGTTCTGTGTGCTTCCCTTAAAAGCCAATAATATCTGGGTTTCTTTACATAATATCAGCATTTATTGAAGATCATTGTCAGGATCCACTGTCATTAGAATTTATAGAGTGGTAATAATCTAATTCTGAAATTCCTTCAAGAATTAGCTAAAATGCATTTAAAATGATAAGGATTATATTTGCTCATCCTGAAGGGTAGGAGATGCACAATAAATGATAATTCTTTGTCTTTACTGGCTTCTGATGACTTGGTTCCAGACCATCCTGGTGACCTTTTCTTTTTTGGTATCATTATGAACTCATGCAATTAAGTATTTTTGATGAGTTTCAGTCTGTGGTACCCTGACACTTGATGGCAGAGAAACCTTTCTGTTTGGCTTCTGCATCCTTTTGATGTAGCCTTGGCAGTCTTTGCGTCATTATTTCTGGTATGACAAGAGCATCTATGCATTTTTCCTGCTCAGAATCTGGAATCAGGTCTTTTCCCAAAGAGCCTGAGGCAGGCTTATTTTAATTTTGAAAATCTTTAACCTTGTACTTTATCATTTCTGCTAAAGTGCAGGTTTTGATTGTTGGCTTCCAAAATTTTGTCACTTATGAACAGTGGTAATTCCGCACCCCCACCCCTTTTTTTTTTTCAGTGTTTTGAAACAGTCTAGCTGTGTAGTCCAGGCTGGTCTTGAACTCATAGTGAGCCTCCTGCCTCCTACGCCACCACAGCTGGCAGCTTTCTCCCCTTGTAAGCTTAGTTTAAGTCTTCCTCATCCCTGTTCTCAGTAGTACTGTACCCCACTGTCTTCTCATTTGGTTCTGTTGTGTTCTAGATCACTCTGTGACCCGTAGGCCCTGGGGTGGTGCGGAGCATTAGTGTCTAAGTGGTGCTCGTCCCAGATCAGATGCCCCTCTCCGCAGCTTGGCCCAGCTATCTATTCCGGCCCATTCTAGTTTTGGTTTTTCCTCCGTAAGTGCCCTGTCCCTCCCCCATCGTACAGTACAACTATTTTATGTACGTTTATGACAAAATCAATGTGTATTTCATTTGTTCTCCTTTCTCAAAGTGAGATCACATCAAGTATCCTATTTAATACCTACAACTGCTCTGTGAAGACCATTGGGTCTGTATTAATATTTTCATTTCATGAATGAAGAAAATTGAAACCCAGAGGGCTTAATGGACGTAAGGGCCCACCATTAGCAAATGACAGATTAATGAGCAGCTGGAATGATAATTTAGAGCCTCAGAGTTTTTTCACTGATTTTTGCTGACTACTGTAAATCAAGGGAGTCCCCTGTGCAACATATTTCGAGGCCCTCTAGAGTCAAGACAGTCTCAGAGGGCTTTCCTGAGCAATACGTGCCCCCATATGGTGAGCTTTGACTGTGGATTACAGTTTTATGATTTCTAATGCTGTGAACGGAGCTTGGCAGGGACTGCGCATGCTCCGTTTATTGAGTTCTACAGGATTGGGAAACAATGTATGCTGCAGGGTAGTTTTAATTTCCCCGAGGTTCTTAGGTCACCTGGAGAGGGAGTAACTTTAGGGAAGAGAAATTAAAGAAAATGTCATCACCATACAGAAGAAATGCTAAGCAAAGTGGATGCTTTCCTTTTAAAAATTTTAAGTAGTGATTTTTTAAGATGCAGAATTAAATATTAAAAAACTGTTCTTCTTACTTTTTAAGAGAGTGATGAAATGCTCTTAAGGATTGTAGTAACAATCCATGTCAGGCAGCACAAGTACGAGATGATTGTAAGGTTTTTTTCTGTCAGTAAGCTCAGTGTTTCTAATTGAGTTTTTCAGAAAATTAATGTGGGCTGGGGGTGTAGCTCAGTGATAGAGCATCTGCCTGACCTCTGTGAGGCCCTGGGTTTTAGCCCCAGAACCCCCCCCCAAGTTTAATGTAATTTTCGCTAACAGTGACAAAAAGAAATATAGTAGGCCCTTCCTGATATGAAATAATCAAAGATGCTTTCTCCAGTGATTATGTATTTTTTCTTTATTTTCATGATTTTTTGGGGGTGTGTGTGCGCTGGGAATTGAACCCAGGGCCTTAAACATTCTAAGTACACACTACCACTGAGCCATACTCCAGCCCCCGGTGATTATATTCTTTGTAATAATTTCAAAGTCTTTATTTCCTTGCCAGACATGAATTTGGGGTTATGTAACTTTAGAGAATGGGCATTGCTCAAGTGTAAAATTTCAGTTTATAAAATGTCCTATAACTTTTACTTTAATCCAAAACTTACTTATGTTCTTGAGATTTTGTCCTTTTGATTTTCATTATTTTCTTGTTTGTCCTTTGAAATAACGTCTTGCAAATGCTGTCTGCTGCGAATTTTGTCTAAGTTTGGATGATGCTAAATTGCCAACATGTTCATATGCTTGCCTACGCATCCTGGAGGAAAACTTTCTTGAACTTCAACTTTCCTGAGTAGAAAATAGCTAACACCAGAGCCACTTAAGGAATTAGTTGAGGTATTGCTACTTATAATTAAGTCCATATGTTTTAAAAAGTCCATGCCCAAGCTGGTAGGACTTTTCTTTATCATATCACAAGATATCACATGTTGTTGGGTTTTTAATCAATTGAATTACAGAGAAATGTAACACAGGTTCTCCATGAAAAGTAATAGGTACTATAACATTAAAACTGCCCACATAGCCCTGCTATATTTACTTAATCAAATAAACTGTAATTCAAAAGGGATGGGTTAAATTATTACCAATTTTTGAAAGTTTAGTTAAATTTTAGGTGATTACCCTAGGAAAAATGATAGGAAAGCTATAGTTTTGGAATGCCATGTATTATGTTTTACAAGATTACTTAATTGCAGTTCCTACTTTGGCTTACCTAAAAGATTAGAAGTTGTAAACGTGGTAGTCTTGTTTTCAAATGAAATAAATATTTTCTGGAAATCTAGAATTTTGTAGTAATGTTCTGGGCACATTTTCTCTGATGTCTGCTTTCTGACCCTATGATATACATTATTTTAGGAATACTAAGCTGAAGAAAAATTTTTTTTCTCTGCTTTTCATGTCCTTTCAAAACTTTAAAAATTTCCTACTGCTTTTGTGATGGGGGGGTTTCATTAAAAGATGATGTGGTTTATTCAGCACCTTTTGACACAGGCCCTGTTTCACAGACCGTGTAGGACAGATACCACTGTTGAGTTTGGTCTTGTCTAAAGTTTAAAAGGAAAATTAGAGAGCTGTAGGGAGAAAGTAATTGAAAGTGTTATCATAATACATTAAAAATAATCAGATGTTATTTGAAAAATACTTTGCCAAATATTCTTGCCATGGAATGAAATTAATTGCTTCCTTAACATGTATTTGTTGAGAGCCCACGTGTTCAGGTAGGAGCAAACATGGTAGATGAGGCCCTAGTAATTAACTACTTGGAAGTGGTCATTACCTATGCAGCCTAAAGAGATGTGTCCCTCACATTTTTCTGGTGTGTGTGTATGGACACCGTTAGAAAGTAAACAGAGCCACTTTAGGTAGGAATCACGTGCTGTGAAAGAGGAACCACATGAATTATGGCAGAACCCATGGTGGCTGAAGCATTTCCAGGGGCTGCATCCAGAGATGAGTGGTCAGGAGAGAGTTGCCCCTGCCTGTGTCTTCTTGTCGCTTCCATCTCTTTCTCTCTTTGGTGAGCAGGCCTTTCCCCAAGGCTCCCCATCAATGACTTTTCATATTTCATTGGTCCATATGTTACCATGGTGTATGTCAAGGCTGTCTGTTTAGGCATCAGTTTATGTGTATCTATCATGTTTTCAAGTCCTTGTATTCCGTTTTCCTTTACTTGGCTCATGATGGTAGCACTCGCTAGGTGCTGAGCTCAGTGAGCCCCTTGACTTATCTGAAATAGCTTGAGCTATGTAAACATTGTGGTAAGTCATGTAAATCATATGTAAATACCCCCAAGATAGATTTCTCCCGCAGTTTTTAAATTATTTTACTGTGTCTTTTTTAATGACCATTTATTCTAATTTCAGGCTTTAGTAAATGGACACATTTGCTGTTGCTAAGTATAAACAATAAAGGCAGAGGTTTTTTTGAAGTGTAATCTCTTAGTTGTATATGCATGTGTGTGTGATAAGATGCATTACACGCCGGATGTGAAATGTGGCTTTCGCCCTTGGCGTGGCACCTGCCCATCTCAGATGCACCTGTGTGGTGCTGCTGTTGTGGTGTTGTGAGCTGTCTGCGGTGCAGGACTGCTCCCCCTAGAGGGCGAGGGTGCGCAAGCTGCCAGTTCAGAAATTTGTCCCAGAGCTAGAGGACAGTAAACAGTAAACTGTCAACTCGGAAAGGGACTACAGTGTCTTGTTCTGTGGCCCAGACTTTTGATGTCCTTAACTAGCAACATCTACTGCCCCATATATATTAATTCCTGGTCCACTGTGGTGCTATCAATCCTGTTATCTTGCCATGTAAGGTCATTTAAAATAAAAACAAACCCAGAATGCCTCTGTTATATCCTAGCTTTAAATATTGCCATTATTTAAAGTAAAGGCTATCTATTTTTAAACACGAGAACTTTAGGAAGTAATCTGAATGACAGAAGATCTTGTAAGAAGCCTGAGTATTGAGTCGTTAGCCTGCCTAACATGATCTTGATTTTTTTTTCCGTGTGTGGTGCCTGGTGAGCACAGTCACAGTCCTGCACTGTGACAGCTGGGGAGATGGAGGCCACAGTGCTGGTGCTGAAGCAGTGGGTGTGGTTTCTAAGATGAGCTTGGGACAGTTTAGTGTCCCAGTGAGATGCCTGCTTGTATCCCTGGGACAGGCCTGGGATGGGCTCAGGTTAGTATTGGTGCTGGAAGCCAGTCACTTGGTTATGACCTGTGCTGCTGACAACATTAGACTGCCTTACTCCAGGATACCCCTGTTTTTCCTCAAGTAAGCATGGTAGGATGGTGATATTGTAGTTATTTGTCAGAGGGATGATTCATAGTTATTTTTAACTTTTTTTGTTGTTGTTACTGGGGATTGAATCTAGGTTCTTCACATGGAGCTACATATCTAGCTCGACCCACTCACCCTGCTTTTTCTTTTCAGTTTTTTTTTTTTTTTTTTCCTTTTGAGGTAGAGTCTCATTAATTGCTAAGTTGTCCAGCCTGGGCTTGAATTCTCCTGCCTCAGCCTCCCAGAATGTTGTGATTAAGGGTGTGTGCTGCCATACTTAGCTTCATAGTTTTCTTAACGTAGCCCCCAGTATGGGCTTTAGAATTCAGTGAGCTATTTAACAATAATATACAGGTTTTACTTGAAGAAAATAGTAAAAAATGGTCTTTCTAAAATTGTGGCTTCTCAAATTACCACATTTTGGGCACGCTGTTTTCTAAAGTACTTTTATTTTCCTTTGGAAATAAGTACTTTTATTTCAGCTACACTGAGTTCTTCCAACTCCTGACTGCCATAAATCTGTGAGAGAATGTTTTGATTAATCATGTAGGCAGTTCCCACTAAGCATCTGAGATGTCTGGGCCACCATCACTACCAGCTCTTTGTGGCCCTGTAAAGCTGTGGGAATTGTGAGGACACCCTGGCTATGACACTGTGTGGTTTTCATGTGACCACAAGATGTGCTGCCTGGGGACGGGGAGCAGTAGCTTGTGTTTTTAGCTCTGTGGATGATCTGGTACTTACTCTTAGGTGAGTTGCTTAGCCTTTTTTTGCAAGTTTTGTCATCTTTAATCCCTGGGCTCTTGCATGCAGATAAACTAACCATACCGTCTAGCTGCGATGCACCTGGAGATAGCGCAGGCCTGCCGAAAGTGGTGGGTGACACTACTTTAGAAAAACGGTCTCAGTTTTCCTATGCAAAGCATTTGATTTGTGTAACTCCCCTTGGTCCTTGAGACAGTCGCGGTCTTCCCAGGAGAACCTTCAGTCGGCCAGGACTGTGATCTCCAGAGAGGACGGAGGGGTTGAATGGAGACCTACTTCTATTTTTATATAATGATAATAAATTAATTGCTCTTACAGATCAGTAAATACTTACTGAGCGTCTGCCAGGTGCTAGGAACAAAATGGTTCTAGGAACAGTGCAGGCAAGCTAGTGGACAATTCAAATCTGATACAAGTTTGTAAGTCTGACTGCAGTTCTAAACCCTGTCATTATAAGGCCACTGTTTTGTTCTTGTGGTGACATGAAGGACCAGCTCTCTTACCATTCTTCTTGTCTTCCTTATAGACAGAATCCCTATATTATTTGAGAGGAGTTTGTGCCTAGTTAAAAGATGACATTTTCCAGCTTCACTAGCAGTTGCTGTCACACATCTGACTGAGCTCTGGGCTGTGACTACAGGAGGAAGCACTTGTGGGATTTCTGGGAAAGTTGGGAAACTTGCCCCCTGTTCCTTCAGCCACATCTTTCCTGCTACGTGTTATACAGATGCGATGTCTTGAGCTTTAAAGCACTTTTGGATCATGCTGTAACCTTGAGGCTAGAAGCCAGAAAGATAGGAGCGTAGATCCCTGATTATTGCTGAGCCAGTGCGAACAGTTCTGCCCTGGCCTCAGCAGGCGTCTTCTCATGTCGTAAGTAGGGTTCCAACTTACCTGCAGCTGCATCTAGTCCTGAAGGAGTGAGCCCTGGTTGTTACAGGTATCTCCAGCTTTGCAGCACGAGTCAAGCAGCCATCTGAGAGTGGTTTAATGCGCTCGTCCCTCCTTTAAGGCCTGGTGGGGGCGGTGTCGGGTGGAATCAGTTCAGGTTGCAGTAAGGAAATCCTCAGACTGAGGATTATCAGATGTACTGTTCCTGAACAAATATACTTGGAAATCCTTTAAAGCAGTGCTTCTCGAAGTGTGCTCCCTGGATCAGCAGCACGCACTTCAGCCAGACCTAGTGAACCCGAATGTGGAGGGGAAGTTTGTGTCCTAGTGAGTGATGTTGACAGGCTGAGGCTTAAGACCCAGTTCTGTGGGGGCTGGGCATATAAGTCAGTGGTAGAGCACTTGCCCAGAAAACAGAACAAAACATGGCTAACCGAGCCTCTGTACCTTGCCACTCAAGGAAAAGGAATTTGACCAGGCTACAGTGGGTGGGTTAGGTTTGAAGTTGTTGAAAATGACCACTCGAACTCTGTTCTAGTTGTTTTCCCTTGTTTACTACTGAAGGAACAAGTGAGCCCTTCAGAAGGCTCATACCTTCGGGCTCAAGTATATGTACCTGCGGGGTTGGGGGAGGAAGACAGCAGCTCAGGCCCAGACATGGCAGCCCACTCAAAGGGGGAACACGGAGCCCTGCAGTATCAAGGGGAAAACATTTTGCTTGAGTGGCAAAACTGAGTTCATATTTGGATATCTGTGTTTTTTATGTTCTCTGAACTACCGCCAAACCATTTCATCAAAAAACGTACGAATTGCTTGAAAAAGACAGCCTACTTCAATTGACTCATGATGAAACAAAACACATGTGAAGTAGTAACTCTGTTAAGGAAATTGGTATCATTATCAAAAACCTCTCCCACAGAATTCCACAGAACAAAGAAGCAAACAAACCAACACCCGGAGTCTTACACTGAGCAGTGGAAGGAGTCAGCCATGAAGTGCTCCGAGCAGGGACAGATCCAGGGAAGGGGAGCAGCGGAGCAGCAGGGTTGGAAGCGCCAGCTGAGAACCTACCCGGGGAGGTCTCTGGAGGGAGATCTCCTGCTGCTGGGGGTTACTCTGGAATTGGAAACAAATGCAAGGTGTTAACTAGAAGAGAACTGAGATCTAACCAGTGACTCAACAAACCCTTAGTGACTGCTGTATGGATGAGGTGTGGGGGCACATAGGGTGCTGTTAGAACAGTTCAGAAACTTGCACTAGAGGACATGGGGAGAAGTAGTCAGATTTGGGGTGTATTTCAGAGGCAGAATATGTGGGGTTCACTACAAGGTTGGACTTTTCAGGGAGGGAGTTTCAGGTGCAAGCAATGGTGACTTAGGCGGAGAAGGAACAGTGCTGGCATTTATGACCGCAGGCCACAACACTGCGAGTTGATTGCTTCAGCTCTGCCACTTTCCATCTGTGTGGCTTTAGCCAGGCTGTACTGGGTCTTCAACTTCCTCCTTTGTAAGATGGTGATATTAACATCTGCCTTGGGGGTTGCTGGGGGAATTACCAATATTCCTCTCTTAATGACCTGTTTAACAACTGTGTGGACTTACAGTCCTCTGCTTGGACTTATGACCCATCCTGTTATTTTCTCTGTACAGTTCTGTACATCTTGTTTATAGAGGCTTAGTGTCTTTTTTGGTACAGTAAACCTTGTTTATACAGTACCGTAATTTTTGCTGATTGTACTGTACAGTATAGTACTATAGTTTTATGTTCTGTTATACATTGTAGTACTACATGTAAGAGTTATACAAATAAAAGCCAAGTTGTCAAGTTGGGCTTTACTTTGACCATTTCTTTGTCCTAAATATAGCAATGTACATAATATATGCAATTCCACATTTTGTGACCAATTCATTTAACTACCTAGTCACAAGAAGGTCATTGAACGAAGCATGTCTGTATACGTAAAAGTATGTTAAAGTATTTAGAACAATATCCAGAAGATAGTAAATGCTCAATAAATAATCATTACTTTTTTCCTTTGTTAATTTTACATAAAAAATTTGAAGGAGCTGGAGGTATAGCTCAGTGGTAGAACACATGCTTAGCATTCATGAGATCCCTAGTACTGAGGAAAAAAAGGAAGAAAAGAGAAAACACAAACATTTTAATATTAGAAAAAGTTATGCATTAAATCACACATATTACTGAATGATTTTTGTTATAGAAACAAATGGTCAACATAGCTTTAGGCCCTATGATAACTTTTGTAAGTAAAAGTTATAATTTTTATAAGTAAAAGCAATCTGTCCATTTTTTACAGCCAGTCCCCCAACACAAGCAGGGCATTTGTTGCCTTTTGGCAGTAAAATAAGAAGGCAGATTACATGATGATCCTCGTTTTTCTCACCTGATCCATAACTAGTAGTGGTAAAGGTAACCTGTCTACTGGGGTAATGCTGTTCAGTGAAACTTCTATGATGATGAGAATGTGCTGTGCCTAACAGCAGCCACAGGCCACATATACTTATCAAGCACTTGAAATCTGACTACTATAACTGAATAACTGAGTTTGTAACGTAATTTAATTTAAATTAATTTAAGTTGTCACTTGTGGCTAGTGACTACTATATTGGGCAGCATGGCTGCAGCAGGTAGCTTCTGTATAGCAAAAGCAATCCTGGGCAACAAGAGCAAAGCAGGAGGCATCACAATACCTGACTTCAAGTTATACTGTAAAGGGACAGTGATACAAACAGCATGGTATTGGCACAAAAACAGACATATGGATCAGTGGCAGACTAGAGCCTATATATATGTCAACAGACAAATGGATAAAGAAAATAGATTACCTATACATAATGGAATACTATTTGATTATAAAGAAGGATACATTTGTGACATTTGTAGGAAAATGGATATGCTTTGAAAACATAACGTTAAGTGAAATAAATCAGACACACAAGCTTAAATGCTGTATGGTTTCTCTCATTTGAGTAATTCAAAGTGTAAATAAAGAGCAAAATAAAAGATTGATAAAAGGAAATGGAGATAGGTCTTTTGCAAATGGGAAGGGGACCAAGAGTCTGAGAGTGGGGGGAGGAGGGGAGAGAAAGGGACATAAAGATTTAAGATATGTCATGTACATGTACCAACTACTCTCAATGAATGTGATCTTTATATGTCTCAAATGTGAACTAAAAATAATAACAGTGAAAATGGGGAAAGGGAATCTAGAGATGGAGGGAGGTGTGTAGGGAGGGAAAGAAGAATAAAAAGAATCAAGATGTGTTAAGTACATGTAACTACTTTCTAAGATGAATGTAAACATGTACTCCAAACATCTACTAATAAAAAAATAAACACAAGTCAGCCTTTTGTAAGAAAGAAAGAAAGAAAGAAAGAAGCTTCTGTAACTTCACAGACTCTCTCTTCTGTCACTGGACCTAAATACCTAAAATAGTTCTGAACACAGAAGCAGTATTTAATAGAGATTTGTTGAGTGAATGAAAAGATGTCCTTTCAAGATAAGGAATATACACAAGGGAAAGGTAGTTGCAAATAATTTCCGTTTTATTGAAGCATTACAGTAATAAAGGGGTGAGAGAGCACTGAGCAAGATTTGGGGGATGAAGGGGGACTGGGGACTGTGCAGAGGAGGTGAAGAGTACCTCTTGACACAGAAATTACCTCCATCTACTTTGGGTGTTGTGGCACATGCCTGTAACTCTAGCAGTCCATGAGACTGAGGCAGGAAGATCACAAGTTGAAGCCCAGCCTTGCCTACTTAGCGAGCAAGACCTGTCTCAAAAAATAAAAAGGGCTGGGGATGTAGCTCAATGTGAAGGACAAAGGCCCTGGCTTTAATCCCCAGTGTTAAAGAAAAAAAAAAAAAGACCAACATAAAGATGGCCAGTGGACACAGCTTTTTTTTTTGCTGACAGGAGCTCAGTGCATGATGCATTGTGGCACTGAGAGAAAATGCTGTGAAAGATAAACCTGTCAAAACAAGCACAACCTAAGGTAGTCGTTTTGTAGCTGCCTCAGACAAATTTCTGTAAGAATCTAAGTCACTCAAATTAAGGAAGTTTTGAAGGTTGGGTTGTTCAAAGCTATGTCAGCTTAGCTTCAAGGGCAGTTACACTCTTCCTCCTTCACGCCCCTGAAGGGTTAAAGGCTGTCTGTTGATCTACAGTAATTTTATTTTAGTGATAATTTGCAGTTTTATGAAAGCATTTGCCTTCCTATGAAGTTAGGTGGTCATTTAAAGGCCTCAAGCCTCTGCTTCACTACATGGCTTTCCATCAAAACACCCCACCAACCAAGAAAACATGGCAGAGCCACTGGGGTCAATGTAAGCCACGTAGAATTCTGTGGTGTACAAGTTGGAAGCTATTTGAAAAACACAATTCATTTTAAAGTTACCCATATTCTCCAAATCATTGCAGAAAATATTGTTTTAAAAGTCATTTTAAAAAGTCTTGACATATAAAACAAAAATCGTGGCCTAAATGTCACAACAGTATTCACACTGGGTTTTCACAGTGGGCCTACTGTACTGTGTCTAAAGAAACTTGGCAGTTTGTCCAAGAATAAGTCAATAACAGGAACTCAATCATAAATGCCCTGGTTTCCTGCTAATACAGGACTCTGCTGCTGACTTGCACTAGGCACAAGTTTAAATAACAGCTGGCAGCAAAGCCTGACAAGGAGGGCAGCATTATTTTTAAATTGGGGAATTGTTTTTCATAAATTTCTTTTCTTACATATTCTTTTCCAATTTTACCATCATTTTTCATTTCAGAATTGAATAAATGTCTTCAAAGTGACAGGAAAAACTACATTGAATCAATAAATGTTAACTTCTCCTACTTGCCAGTACCCCCCAGTGGCCTGAAATAACTCTAGTACATAAGCATCAGCCTTTTATTAATTGGACAAGCCTTCAAAAATGAGGAAAAGTAATTTATGTTGGCAATTTGATTAACAGGCTTCCTAGGAACACACATTCCTATAAAGTTAACAAGTATGAGCCATTCAAGACACACCAAGAAAAGTTCTTAGAAATCTTTCAAATGAAAATAGAGCAGGATACTCGTGGCAGAAGGGGTGCACAGCCCCCACCCAGGCGCCTTTGTGACTTGACTCGGGGTGACTTTCTGCAGACCCTGTCAAGTGCGAGAGGCCAGCATTGCTACTGCCAGCCATACCCCAGTCTGTAGCCTTGTTTTCTCCTCTGCTGCAGCCATGGTTCAGTGTGGTCCAGATCCAAGGCCCGAGCTCATCTTTACTAGAGCAGGAGGGGTTTCATGCAGAGCGAGGCAGCACAGTGTGTTCTTGCTGCTGTGTTGGCCGGAATTCTGTTAGTTCTCCATCGGGGCTTCCCTTTCTGTGCAGTCTGAGTCTAGTGGCCTTGACTGTTCCCAGCTTACCTGGTTTCCATCAATTCACTCCATTCCCCCTCCCAGATGGAGGGAGGCACACAGGACTGAGAGAGAAGTAGTTGAAAAAATATTTGAGTTGAAACCTGACTTCAAGCACACTGATGTCAGAGAAACTTGTATCTAAAGATGGGGAGACAGACAGAAAAAAAGAAATTGAGAACTTGGCAGTGATAATCATATGACTGTGCTAAACCCACACCTGAGTCACCTACAGCCATATAGTATGATTGTTTATTATAAGGTTGTATGTGTTAACAACAGTAGCGGCTGGCTGAGATAGCAGTGGAAACTACCCCACATCTCCTGGGCCTCCCTCTTCCTCAGGGTGCATTTGTGAGTGTCAGATCGTTTCATCTCCTTCCCAAACTGTGTAGGAGCTTCCTGTCTCACCAGAACCAGTCTCAGCCTTCCTGTGGTCTGCTGAAAGCCTCTGCCAGTTGCTTCTGCTGCACGGTTGCCATACTTTCTTCTACTTTCCCCTGCTGGCCTCAGCCACACGGGCACCTCGCTGTTCCTCGGATCCACAAGGCACACCTGGGCTCAGGGCCGTTGCAGCCCTCGGGCCGTCCTACCCACGTGCCTCTGCGGCTGCTCCCTTCACTTCTCTGAGATGGCTTTTCACAGTCTCCTCCCCCCACTCCCTCACCTGCCTTGTTTTTCTCTACAGCACTTTTTATCGCTTGGCGCATGTCTGTCTCCTTCCTGTCGAGGGTGAGCTTCTAAGTGCTGGGACTGTGACGTTTTTACTGCTGGAATCCCCACTGCCTAGAATAGTATCTGACATACAGAAGACATGCAATAAATACTTGTTTAATGAAAGAATGAGCATATTCTAGAGCTACTTGTGCTTGGGCAGGGTTTCCAGAGGGCAGTGTTCATATGTGTGTGACATATAATCTAATGTTTCTGGAATAACATCTATATAGCTTGGGGTTTTTACCCTTTATCTTTTGGAAATCTTAATTCTTTGACTTTCCACTTATTTGACAAATATTCCTTGTATCTGCTCTGTGCCTGGTACTGATTCTAGGTGTTGCTGAAAAGTGATTGACAACCAGATAAGAGTCCCTCTATTAAGGAATTTATAATTGAATGAAAAAAACTAGAATGAAGATAATTTCAACAAATTATGTGCACAATGGTAATAATTTTGGGAATAGAGATTGAACTGGCTTGGGGCCAGGGCATTGATTAGGTTATTGGCAAGAAGGCTTTTTTTGTTGGTTTGTGTGAAATGGGGTCTTACTGTGTAGTTCAGGCAGGACTCATTGTGCAGCCAGGCTGACCTTAAACGCTCCGTCCTCCTCCCTAGTCAGGCACACACTACTCCACCCAGTGGTAAGGAGGCTTTTCAGGGGCTGTACTGGGGAGCAAACCCAGAGCCTTTGACTAAGCTACACCCTGGGCCCTTTTAATTTTTATTTTGAGACAGTGTCTTGTTAAATTGCTCAGGTAAGGCTTGAACTTCTTTTGCTTCCTAGGGCACGAGCTACCATGCCTGATAGCAAGAAGCCTTTTTAAGGAGGTGTCCTAGGAGCTGAGAATGGAGAGGATCCAGTAGCCTGGAGGAGGCATTTCAGGCAGTGGGAAGGGCAGGGAGCAGGCTGTGTTCTAGGAATGAAAAAAGAAGGCCCAGGTGGCTACAGAGTCCACAGAGGAGAGGCAACAAATAGAGACAGAGAAAGAAGAGTCTGGAGCCGTCTGAGGGGTGGAAAGCAAACAGGAGACAGATTTTGCAGGCCACAGTACTAAGCTTATATCGTGCTCTAGTTGAAATAGGAAGCTGATGGAATGGCATTTGATTTGCATCTTATGAAGATCTCTGGCTGCTGGGCAGTTGTGTCAGAGAATAAATTTATTTTGGATTCCTGTGAAGGTCTGACAGAGAGATTGTAGTATAATACTTTTTATTGCCATTCATAAAACTAGAATCTTTTATTAAATGGTTTTAAGGAAAATCTCAAGTATTGACTAAAACAATTGCATATGTTGTGGATTTGAAAGTTAAAAACACAAAGTAAATTAATCTCTATATTTTTATCATTATGACCAATAAGAAATGAACAGTATTGGATTGTGAAGTCTTTTATATGAGGTAGGAAATTGCATTTTCAAATATTACAGGGTAGGGAAATGAGTAGACGTTTAGAAATTAGAAATCTGACTTTATGAATGAGGATACTGTGTTCTTTCTCTAGGGTGGTGACGGGTACCCACTAGGGTACCAACTCTTGGTATAAAGATCCTTACAGCAAAGCAGAGCGATGGTCGAGCCTGCATTCCTGACTCCGCGACTCATCCCTTCTCTGTCCTTCCCATCCTAACCCGGAGTGCCTAGAGTTGTGCCGGAGACCTCATGGACAGATGAGGATAATTCTTCTGGCTTAGGAGCCATGATCTCTGCCCTTCTGTCCCAGACACTGTAAAGTTCAAAATGCTTAGTTTTCCTGAACTTGGTGAGATGTCTCATGTGGTGTAAAAACTATAATATTTTTACTGTTTTCCAGTTTTGTACACTAGTTTGAGGTATTGTAGAGCAGTAAAATGAAAATTTTCTTACTCACGCTTACCTTCAGCTCTACTTTTTTTTTTTGTTTTTTTTGTGGGTACTGGGGGTCGACCTCAGGACCTCGCATGCCAGCAGGCACCCGTGCCGCTGAGCGATATCACCGGCCCTTTTTTCCTATGTGGGTTCCGGAGTCAAACTCGGGCCCTTGCGCTTGCCAGGCTGAGCCATCTCATCGGCCCTCTACTTTTTTTTGATGGCCCAGTTTTCTTATTTTTTGTTTCTAATCCAGTGGTCTCTGTATGATTAAAAATTCATATAATGTTGGACCTGCTGGTAATTGAAGAGTCCTAGCATGCTACCACATTTTGGATAAGAAAAACAGAATGACACACAAAGTACATCAGTTCATGGCAAGACTCTCAAGGCCTCTCAATATTTTGGATGTATTTCATTTCCTAACAAATACTTTTTTCCTACTATAAGGCAAGGAGTGATGATATGTATTACACCTGTTCACAAGACAGCCCCTTTCCTCAGGAATGACATGTATGTGCAAATGCGTACCTGAATCTACATGTTTAGATACTCATCCAGATTTCTTACGTGGGCAGGAAATCAACCCCTTACCCCAGCACAAGTTCCGCCCTCTCTGTTAGTCCTCTTGTTGGTCAGCCCCGGTCTCAGCTGCTTGTTTCAGTGAGTCCCACACTCCTTACCGCTCACAGTGGGACTGTAGGGCAACGTCCTCATCTCCATGTTGCGGGTGGCCGAGGGGATCAGAAAGCTTATGGTCAGTGCGCAGCTGCGATCGCACCCAGGCCTCCTGACTCTGATGTGTGCTGTCTCCCACTGATACCCGCATGGTTCCTCTGTCACAGCTTGTTGAAGAGATGCGATTGACAGTGGGATCTGTGCCAACAGTGGCCTTAGAGTGGAACCGTTCTGTGCTGCAGACCTTGTGACAGCTCTGCCTGTGTGTCACAGCGGTGGCTGTGTCTTGGGCACCTGGAATAAGGAAGTGTGCAAATTAAATCCATGCTACATTGTTGAGTGTTTCAAGGAAATGGGCCACTTCGGTTTGCAATAGGGAAAATGTCAAGCCCCTGTCCCACGGTTTGATTTTTTCACAGCAAAGCCAGAGCTTCTCTAGCTGCACCGCTCCCCTGTGAAGGCAAACAGTGCAGAGCCAGGCAGGCCCTTTATGGGAAATGTCATCATTTTTATAGACCTGGCCCTTGATGTGGTCAGGTTTAGCAACTTTCTTGGACCACACAGGGAGCCAAGCTGCAGGAACAGCTGGCAACAAAGCCTCCACCTTCCAGCCAAATGGTCTTTCCCCGAAACTGTCTACCTTCCCCAGGAAACTGGTCTTTTAATAGCAGCCTGCCCTCCACTGAGAAGCTGGGGGGGAGGAGGACAGAGCCTCCTTTGAAGCCGCTTTCCACTGGTGCTTCCGTGTGTGAGCGGTGTGGCCTCCACCCGCGGGGATGAGTCAGGAGTGGGGCAGGAGGCTCCAGAGGGTGGGGGGGGCCTCCCTCTGACAGCCATTGTGATGAAGGTGTGAGTTTGCACCGGAGTTTCTTTAAAGTGGAATTTATTGCTGCTGCTTCAATGAAGAGATTTTGTATAAAAATTTAGAGTGAGAAAGTTGCCTGTCTGAGGGAGAGTGTGGACTACGTTTACCTCCCCAACCCTTTACTAGGTAGAAGGCTTAGCTTGTCTCTGGCTTTTTGTTTTTTTAAACAAAAATCCATTTAAGATAAAGTTTTTTATAATCACCACCATCTTCCTTGGAATTGTTATGGCTTTTGTGTAATACACCCTAAGTATTAGGCCATTAAGTTTGAATATGTATGCGAGAAGATATACTTTAGGCATATTCTGATTTTATATAGATCAGGATTCCTTTTGGGAATTCTTTCAAGGGGCGTTTTTTTTTTTTTTTGAGTGGGGTCTTGCTGTGTTACCCAGCCTGGCATCCTCCTGCCTCAGCCTCCAAGTAGCTGGGACTACAGGTATGTGCCCCCATGCCTGGCTTGGAGGGCATAATCTGATGTCAGAAAGTCACAAAGATGAAAGTTCTGCAACTCTCCTCTTGGTGACAGAGTGTGTCTCTAGTTTAATTATTTTCTGTGTTTTAAACTGATGACTCTGAGCACCTATTACCGCCTTGCTGACAGGTAAGGTAGTATCCTTTAGAAGGTAAATTTGTTTTGTCCTCAGCTGCCCAGAACTAGGCGAGAGGTAATAAACCACAGGCAGGCCCACAGTGTGAGCTACACTTTCTTTGTATTTGTTTTGGATTCCGCATTCAGTGTAGGTGTCGAACACTGTTGAAGACGCGTAAACCTCTGGAGACCAGCTATGGTAGATTTTCAAGCGTACCTTCCGTACTTAGCCACAGCGAGCTTTTTTAAGTGCTTCTGAGTGGAGTCGTGCCTTGTGACCCACACTGTTACTACAGCTTGGTGAATGTTAATTTTTTGGTCTTGGCTCTGAAGCAAAACATGTAGAATCAAGTGCAAGGTTGTGTGCAGTGCACCAGTGTTTACCCGAGCGCTGAGGGCGGCTGACCACCAGGTGGCTCAAGTGCAAAGCATCAGCGGGCCGTCCTCCGTGCTTACGCTTCAGTTTTGTAGCTGCTTTGCGCTTCAGAGAGACCCAGTGATACAGCTTTTGTAAAAATGTATTTTTCTTCACAGTCTTAGAATGCTAAAGTAGATTAACTTTTTAATTGTCACTGGCTAACATTTACAAGGTTTTGGATGCAAACACTGTGTTTTGCTTAGAGTAATATAAAACTTTGGACATTATTTTTCTTTGTCAATTTTTCTCAATTGTCATCTTTGAATGCTTAATTATCTGTTCATGTATTTATTTTGATACATTTTCTACTGTTTGGAAATTAAATTAATAGCTGTTTTATTTTACTTTTGAAATGTAAGCTGTCAGACTCACTTATATTATCTTATTTTGATACCTACATTCTGTAGAAAACAAAGACGAGACAAAATAGCAGGAAATCAACACGTAATTTTTATAGACTTATTCCTCCCACTAACAAAATTTAAAAACCTTTTTATTTTATTCCATGAAAAGGAAATTGCTATAAAGTTTCCTCCTTACATTAGGAGAAAAATACTAAAATGAAAACCTATTTGTTTTAGAATATACGTGCAGTAAAGTTCAACTAAATCAACCCTGTTACCTTTAGCAGACTAAGACATGGCATCTTAATTCTGGTTTTCATGCTTGATTTTTTTTTTTTTGTGGGTACCGGGGGGACGACCTCAGGACCTCGCGCACCAACAGGCACCCATGCCGCTGAGCGATATCACCGGCCCCTTTTTCGTATGTGGGTTCCGGGAGTCGAACTCGGGCCTTCACGCTTGCAAGGCAGGCGCTTAAGCCGCTGAGCCGTCTCACCGGCCCAGCTTGATATTTTTTGATCACAAAGTCCATGGATTTAGATTTTTTTTTTTATATATAATCTGAAGTCCTAAATAAAAATAAAATATATCTTCAAAAATTTTGTTACCAGCTTCCTGTTTATCTGGGTCTTTTGGCTGCAAAATTTTCAAAGTCATTAGGCACTGTCATTTCTATTACAGCATAAAAAATGAAGATAACATTTATTTATTTATTTATTTATTTATTTATTTATTTTTGGTACTGGGAATTGAACTCAGGATCTTGTGCTTGCCAGGCAGACACTTGTGCCGCTGAGCTATATCCCTGGCCCTGAAGATAAAATTTAAATCAGTTATTTTTTTCTCTACACTAATTCTAGTTAAAGATTTTGTTGGGGAAAAATACGTTTTGAAGAACATATTTTAAAGTTACCGTGATTTTATTTACTCTTGTTAACTCCATGTAAGTATAATTACCTGAGAAAGAAAACCAAGGTCTTCATTAGTGTTATTAAAAATAATGTTTTGTTTTTCTTTTTAGTGAAGTAAATGCCGGTAATTCCAAAGGCTTCTTAAAGAGAAATTGTGGCTAACAGAATGGTACTTATTGAACATTGCTACTGTACTTGCAAAGGCGGTGTTTCTAAGAGTCATTATGTATGTCCAATTGGCTCTGCTAACTTTTCATCTTTATACATGGCTAGCCAAAGTGGTAACTAAGAGTCCTAAACAATGGATCTTTGTTAAAATCTTAATTTTTGTTGAGGAAATTGATGTGATTTTATAGAACTGTTACTGTATGTGAACTGTGTAGAGGAAGCTGTTTGGTTTTTATTCTCTTCCACAGGACTAGAAAAATAAAAGAGCTAAAAAATGTGTGGATATATAGCATTTTTCATTCCTGGTTGCCTTTTACTTGTATTTGGCTTGGTATAAAAATGGAATCTTTATTTTTTCTTAATAATGATGAAGGGATTAGAGATGTGAAGCATGTTGATTGATAAAATAAGGAAGTAAAATTGATAGAAAATGCTTAAAGGTACTCTTTAGTGTTATAATATTTTTAGCTGTAATGTTTGTATATTGAGTTTAAAGTGTGCATGTGTTTGTGTGTGTGTGTATTTAAGATATATTCAAGTTGGGTTGTAGCTCAGTAATAGGGTACTTGCTGGTTTGATCTCCAGCACCACAAAAAAATAAAATAAAAAAAGAAAATACATGAGGAATTGACTTTGACCTTTAAGAATCATGCAACATATTTTCCCCAATTTTTTATTCTTACTTCTTTACAAGTTTTCCCCAACATTTTATCACTATTTTTAAAGCATTTTTTTCCTGCTTTAACTTGCTGTTTAATTAGTTTTAGTTGGTATGTTGCTTGAGACTACTAGGAACTGAAAAATTAAGCTTCGAATTAAGGATCTAGGTGCAGAACATAAAGGCACAACGATCAAGGGACGCCTTCCCTCCCTCGCACACCTTCGGAACTGCTGACAAGGCGAGGCGAAGTTGGGCTTCCTGGGGCATGGGAGCTGCCCAGCTTGATTTGCCTCTCACTGAATCGGGAAAGACAGGTCGTGTTTATGGTGCCTTTTCTCCCATAGCACTTTCCTTAAGCTTCTACAGCTCCCGGTGTCCATGTGGACATTTTGTGTGTATTCGGCACCCTTATGGTCTTGAAATGAAATTTGTGGATAGCGTTTCTTGTTGTTTAGTAATATACATCTTACTAGAAGTCATGTGATTTTTTTATTACAACAAAGACGTAGAGAGAGAGTCCTTTGTTCAGCGTCCTTGCCTCGCGGTGTACAGATGTGCAGACTGGAGTGCTTGGCGACACTGTGGGCGTGTGGTCCTCAGCAAGCACCAGTGTCACCTGAAATGGTCAGATTTGATTACATGTGGAATAAAATGCTCTTTTACTTCATGCTTTGTAACACTTCACGCCTGTGTAAAAATCAAGTTACGTTCTGTAGCAGTTATAAACAGGGTTTTTACCCACATGCATTTTTAGCAGGCTTTAGAAAGGGTGAGGAATGCAGGATGATCTTTAGCTGTGTAGACTGTGCAGGGTGCTGCAGGACTTCTGGCTTTCCTGAGCTCCACCTGCTCAGTGCCTGCAGCACTGGTTGTGACAGAAGTCCTCAGGCATTCCCTGAGACCCGTAGGCTCTGGGGAGAAGGGCTTCGTGAGCCTGGTGGGGCCCAGGTAGGCTGTCAGCTGTGCCTGTTCTGCCAGGAGAGGACCTTCTCTGCGGCAGGGGTGCTGTGAAGGGAAGAGCGAGGGGCTGTGTCCTTCCCTGGGAGAGCACACTGCCTGTGCACGGCAGGGAAGGTGAGGTAATCCGGGCACAGGTGAGATCAGGGAGAAGGTGACCTGTTTTCTGCCTGCCTTTCCCTTCTGTCCTGTCCTTTGGAGTCCCAGCTCAGAGGACAGTGCCTTCAGGAAGCCCCAGCGGGGATGTCCAGCTCTGCCCCTGTGAGGACGGCGACCCAAGCGGGAACCTGAGTCTCTGTGCTCTTGCCTCACAGCTGAGCTCATGGAGCCACCCACAGAACGGTGGAGCTGTGAAGACTCAGTGAGGGACTCTGTAAAGACGGTAATTTCATACAGAGTGAGTGCAAAAGTTTGCCTTTTGCTTTTTTTAATGAGAGAAAACAGGCAGTCAATAGATGGGGTTAAGGTTATTTTAAACCATCTTCGGTCTTTTATTAACCAAAAGCATCAAAAACCCAAATTCTCATGTTTGTAGTGTAGTGTCAGGTCCCCAGTCTACCCCTCTCCTTTTTCTCCATCTCTGGTTATTTTTTTCAGAAATAAAATAGAAAGACTTTTTGTCTTTAATAAGAGTTGCAGGATGAATGTTTTCTGTTGGCTCAGTCGCCTTCGTGAGCTTAATGCCCTCACCTTGGTGAGGTAGACAGAGGTAGGAGTCATGGGAGGACTGGGAGCCAGCGCTCCATGGAAATCTGTGCTGAAGTTGCTGTCATCTGTGAAAAGCTCTCTTCCGATTATGCAAGTTGCCCGTGATCTCACTGAGCCCATCACTTGAGACAAAAGAGCTGCTTGCCACACACTGTCATCAGCCTACTAGTATGGAGTCATGAGTTAACCTTGGTCGCAAAAAGTTTCAGGGGAATTTGATCTTTGTGTTGTAGTAGTTGGTGCTTGCAGACCTAGGCCATTGGTTATACAGTGGAATATCAAACTCATTCCCCATAAGCAGGGAATACAGACTGAGAAGTAATTATTTTCAGATGTGAAAGTATGTGTCCAATCCTCAAGAGAGGTATAGTTTCACATTCTACAAATGCCATCAAAGTGAATGTGCTCTGGAAGTACATTCAGAACTCTGAAGGCAGATTATGAACTGCAAAGTGAGCAGTGCTAAAGAGCAGCGGCCCCCACTCTTGGCTTCTGAGAAATGTGGGTCCTGGCCACATCCCAGGTCTACTTAAGCAGGATCATTAGGGTGGGGCCTCAGAGTCTTTCTTTGAACAGGTTCCCCAGTTGATGATGATGATCATATGGCTTTGGAAATCACCGTATGGGTCAGAAAATTAATGCTCCAAATATAATCTTACCTTGCTGCATTTCTAGCTGTTCTACCCTGCATTTGATGTCTCTACCTGGCTGTTTCCCCTCAATCACAAAGTAAAATGATCAAACAGGTAAAATGCAACATCTGCACTCCTGACCACCAATTCTCCTTACCCACTCCTAGTTTGGTTTTCAGTTTGGCTTACCTTTCTGTTTCCCAGCTCCAAACTCTGGTTTCCTCTGAACAGTTTTCTGTCCTTTTGCCCCCTCAGAACAGTCACATTTTTCTCATCTGTTCTGTCTCTTTCCTGTCATGTTTTCTGAACCCCATTTGGGTTTTGCAAGCTCACTGATATTACTGCATTCAGTCTTCCCATCAGTTCATATAACTATGAGATTTGTTCTCCTAGAGCAGTGACAGCAAACCTTTTAGAGCTTTCGGTGATATAAACAGCTGGCTGCGGCACACGTGCCATAGGTTCACCATCACTGTCATAAAGCAACATGCTTCTATTTTGAGTAAAATTATTCAGCTCAGCAGGCCAGCCCTATTATGCTATCATCCCAGGTGTGTGTCTTCCAAGTATTACAGGCTTTGGCCATCATGAGCAGGTGACCCTACACTTACCCACATTGTTGTTTCTGGCTGCATCATCCTCCTGCCTAAGGTGTGGTCTGTTGCTCTGTCATCCTTCGGCATAACCCAGTTCAATTTCATGTCCTTGATGAGGGCCTTCTGGTCCCTCTTTGACCAGATGTGCCTTCACCCACCTCACAGTCTGCTGCTGTGAGTTCCAATTAAGTAGTTATTGGCATATCCTTGTGAGTGGATGTGAAACTCCTTGAGAACCGGGCTTGTTGTCTTCATACTGTCACATAGCCTTCCACTTTGTGGAGACCCCGCCCCCTTCTTTCTTCTTCTCTCCTCTGTCTCTTCCCTCCATCCCTTGCACTGGCGATGGAGCTCAGGGCCTTCACACTGAGCTACATCCCCAGCCCTTCTTGTTTTTTTGTTTTGATACAGTGTTTCACTAAGTTGCCCAGGCTGTGCTCAAACTTGTTACCTTCCTGCCTCCTCCGCTAGAGTGCTGGGATTACAGGCATGCACCATCACAAGCACTGTCAATTTTTTAGCATTGAAATTTCCTGGAAAATATTCCATTGCTGCAAAGAGTTAAGAATTAAAGCTTCTTACTCTTTTTTTTTTTCTGCTTCAAGGATGAATCAATCCATATCAAAATACCTTTTTTTGAAATCTGTTAAAAAAGGTGGAATTTGCTTATGTGACTAGCATAGTGTGGTTTCAGATAGCTCAGACTAGGTGCCTGGAGAGACTAAGGCAGTTACTGATTTTGTTTTCATGGGCAACTTTAAGTTAATTTTGGTTTTGGAAGTAAAGTGTTAAATAGAAAGGCTGAAATTATTTGACCATTGATGGGTTGAGCTAAGTTTGATTTGGGGTCTGAGGAGAGGATTGAAAACATTTAGGTAGAATAATCCGATCCCTACTCCAGTTGTTTCCAGTACTGGACCCTTTGCCATCTGATTTTAAAGGCTCCCTCCTTGGTATGTGAATGTGAAGAGAGCCAGCCTATTAGGACAGGGAGTTAGTTGACTGTTTAGTTATTGATGGACCTGGGTTAGGTGCTAATCATTTCTATCCTAAACTGAAACTTGGGCAGGGGAGCGTGCTTGTATGTTCTTGCGTTCCTGGACAAATTTCTTATGGATCTTGTTTCAAAAGCAAGAATTAAATAGTGATTCTGAAATGAGAATTTTGGTTTGAATCTACAGTTTTCTGCTCTTTAGTAATTGACTATCATGAAAACCCTTTGAATAAATTTGAGCTTGAAAACCTTTGCTCATTGTCTTCTAATGTGGATGCCATTTTATATTGTCCATTATAATAAAAGAAAGGCAGAAAAAAGCCACAGCCCAGGGCTTAAGTTTCTACTATGTTATGTTTGACATGCCATCTGAGGCAAAGCTTTCTGGCTTTAAACCTCAGCATTCTCTTTTGGAAAATGGCAGAGTGGTGGTACCACTCGATAGAATAGGAGCTCCCAGTGGGTTATGAAATGCTGCCTAGCCAGTGCCGCATCGCTCATCATGTAAGTGTTTCTCTATGTGGAACACTGCGAGGCACTTTATGCTTCTTCCATTTTACTTTTTGTCTAACAGTGTGGTACCTCTCCATGGAGGAGTTTAGGTCTATTTGGATGAGAGTCAAGCTTGTGACTGTGATTATTGGGGCCACAGGTAAATCAAATGCGCAGAAGTATGAAGAGTGATCAGGTGATAAACAAAAGAGTGAAACTTATTTCCCAAGCATGTCACAGGTCTTGTAGGCACTGTGACTTCCTCTCAGACCAACAGGGTGGAGGTGAGCAGAGTATGAGGATAGAGACAGGCTCCTCCCTGGCCTGAGGCAGTGGTGTTTCACCAGCTGACTAGCTGGAGGCTGCATCTTGCTACCCACTGCAGAAAGGACCTGGTCCTGAAGTGAACTTGTCCTCCAGTTCTTTGATGAACTCAGTTGATGACTGAAGAATATCTCTGGCCCCAAATGATGTCATTGCAAAGTCTTTAAAGTAGAGAAGGTATAGAGTAAATATAAAGTATGATTGCCTAGAGAGCGGAGCATTTAAAATATTTTAATGATCTGGCAAAGTTTGTAAAGCATTTATTGTTTTTAAACATAGGGTGTCACTAATATATAATGGTAGACCACTCTCAATTCAAAGTATCAACTTTACCACATATAATTATATGTTATTGTAGTTATTATGACAGTATTGGGATTGAACTCAGGGCCTTTGCATGAAGCTACCTCCCCAGCCCTTTTTATTTTTATTTTATTTTTTCATTTGGGACAAGGCTTGCTAAGTGGCTGAGTTGTCCAAACTGGGCTCAAACTTGTAGCCTTCCTGCCTCAGCCTTCCAGAGTGCTGGGATTATATAGATTATACATATACATCATCTTTCCTGTGGAAGGTGGCAAATATCGAAATAAAGACTCTTGGACTTTTGTAGATGCCTATTTGGTTTTAAATGCCAACAACTAGAGAGTCTTAGCATGTGTTTACCCAATAATTTCAGTCCCTCATGTTGATCAGTTAGAGCTTGACAAATGAAACGATGTAGGCGGTTGTGTAGTTTCTAGACCTTGCCTGACAGAATGAGTTTTTTCTTTAAATTCATAACCCTAAACAATGGTCTTCAGTGTGTATTAGGGTAAATGCTTGAAGGCAGCTGGAAGGGACACCAAAGTTAGAGGTGAAGTTCTTCTAGCATGTTTAATTTATTGCAGGAAGGCTAGCTAACACATTGTTTCTGTGGAAGTAACTGTAGGGGCTTGTTGCAGATTTTCCCTCCATCCAAGTTGTTTCAGATATTCATGTATTTTAATGGAAATCTCTGAACAGTGCCCTTGGCCTTATTTTAGGAATTGGCTGAACTGAATAGTTAGACTTTTACCAGGTTCCATTAATTGGCACTTTTGCTATTTCTAAGGGATAGACCTGGTCTTTAGTTGCAAGAACATAAACATCTTTAGTGATTTTTAAATTACTACACACACAGTTGTCTAATGATCTTGTACATTGAAACATTACAGTAGTCCTTATAAATTTTGGAAATGAGTAGCTTTTTTTTCTTACATCCCCTTCATGTTTTGTCCATATGCACACTTGGTTTTTACATGGCAAAGTTCATTGCTTCCTAATGCCAGTTGGCTTCCTTAGAACCACCTACTGGCTTTGATTACTGCTGCTTGGTCACGTGAAGCCTAACCAAGCTTGGGACTCTTAGACTTTAACACTGTATTTAAAAGAATGAAGTTATAACACATAACTTTTAATTTATTCATTTTAAAAATAAATCAATACTAAACATGTCTGTTTCTCAGCTTTCTCATCTGTAAAACAGGATTAGTAACAATATGAAGAGTTTTTGGGAGAGGGTGAGTTGGTTGAATGGGAGTGGAAAGAATGTGAGTGTCCTAGACCCTTGGGAGCAGCCCCAGGTCTAGTATTTTGGAAATGGGTACCAGCATGTTTTGAATGGAACCTCATTTTTCAGCTGTGGAGGCTTAAGAAAATTTGAATTGTGCACTGGCTAGGGTACCATCTTCTTGGCCCTAGGGTGACAAAGCTGAGGCATTGTTTTGTATCTTAGGAGAAGTTCTGAGTGTTTTCACTACTGATCTGGGTTATGGGTGAGGATGTGGGCAGGGAACTGTGCCAGCAGGATGGACTTAGCACATGGTGGCTATTTAGTGTGGAAAGTGAGTACAATGACAGTGACAGCATCATCTGTTTCTCCAGACACTGGCTGAAGATGTTTAATTCTTCCATGTTGTTGGATCCCCAAGGTTAGTATCTAGGTGTTGACATCAGTTTAGAGGGGATTTTTGATCAAAATATTTGGTCATTATACAATACAAAGGACACACTGGGAAACGAGTATAATATTTTTAGTAATAAAGGGTTGTGCACGTGAATTGGAGAGGTGCCATAGTGAATCAGATTCATGCCTTGTGTGTTTTGTCCATCACTGAAGCTCCCATGCCCAAAACATGGTCAGGCCCAGATCAACAGTAAATTGACAGCGACTCTAGTGTGTACCAAGTTCTGTGACAGGAGTGTGCTCGATGGCAAATGGAGCAGTGTCCCAGCCTGCTTTGCTGACAGTTGGGCTGGTTCTCAATGGCTTGCAATGACAGACATGCAAAGTGAGATGCTCTTATTGTAATATGATAGAGAAAGTTTTGACGGTTGATGCTGTTCATGAAAAATTTCTCCTTTTATTTTGTATTGTTTAAAAAAATTGCATCTTTCAAAGAAAATAATTTTTCCTGTATTTTTACAATAGTTCTGTGGTAGATTGCAAATGCACAAAAAGGGGAGCTTCATCACAGATAGTTTGAGAGGCACTGTGCTGTTGAGTGACAAACTGGTGATGGGAAGTATATTAGTTAGGGTTCACTGGAGGAATAGATTAAATATATGATATATAAAAGCTTTACAAAGTAGGCTTACAATGGTTGCCTGTAGAGTCAGGGGTAGAGCAGTGCAAAAGGGCCATCCTCATGGTGGATCCTGATGAAAGTTGAAGGCCTGGAGCTCACTGCAGAGTTGGTGCAAGTCCTGTTAGAAAACTGAAGGGCCTGCATTGGAAACCTGAAGGGACTGGAGACACATGTCCAAAGATGATGGCGAAGATTAGAGCACCTCCAAAGAAGCAAAAGGACAGACTTCTTTCTTCTTTCCTTTTTCATTCCATCCAGGCTACAAGCCTATTGGTTGGCTCCACCTGCATCCAGGTTGGGTCTTTCCTCTTCAGTTTGTGACCTACATGTCAGTCATCCACAGATATACCCAGAACTGTGCTTCTCTAATGGAGTAGGGGTTTCTTAACCCATTCAAGTTGACAGCACAATGAACTGTCTCAGGAGGGTAACTAGGACAGGGAAGAGGGAAGCCTCTCCGAAGAAGATGTTTGCATTGAAACCTAAAGACATTGGAGAAGACCTTTTTAAGGCAGAGCAAACCAAAGGGCAAAGGGCTAAAAGCAGCCAAAAGCCTGGTTAGTATTTTCTACGAACAGAAAGAGTCTGCGACCATACTGCGTAAGAGAGTAAGACAGGTGGTGGGGAAGTAGGCTGGCCCTTCCATCTGTCTTCCTGATACCAAAGACTTTTCTTGCTCAATTCAGTTCTACTTATTTTGTGTCCTTTCTTGTGCCTCTTTTCCCCACCTGTCTATGGACTTGCTCCCGTCATCCCTGCCCTAAAGAGGGGACTTTTGTTTTGCCTATCCTGCCTGCCCACGTTGCTTTTTGCACTGTGTTTGCCTTGATGACCACACATTTTCAAGGTGTCCGCTCTGTGCCTGGTTGTTCACCTGACCTCCCCGACTCCAGTTTGCACTGTAGCTTGTATGTAGGGCTGCCTGGAGTCCTGGTGTTGGGAGTGACATTGGTGGGAAGGAGGGACTTCTGTAATTGCTTCTGTGCCTCCTCCCACTTCACTCTCTGGGGTTGCCTGGGGTGGTTTCCAAGAGGGAGTGGGAGAGCCAAGAGTCACTCCTTGCCCTGAGCTCCCACCTCTGTCCATGTGGCCTCTCCCCTACCCAACCAGAAGATCAGGCTGTCTCTCTGCCTGGCCCCTGGGTGAGCCATTATATGGTTTCTGTGAGCTTCCTCCCTAGTCTTGTCTCATCCCACCACAGATTTCCTCCCAGATAAGTTGTTCTGCCAGACAGACACCATGTTTGGAACTTTGTGCTTTAATCTTTGCCCCACTTCATAAAGAAAAATGCCCACCTCACAGATGAGTACAGAAAGTGATACCTCTTTGCTGAACTGCCATAAATAGCGCAGCTGAAGTAACACAGAGCCTGAAGGTCTGTCTTTGAATCCTGTTTTTAACCATAGTTGGGTTGCTTTAAGTGCTTGAAATTTTTACAGCAATGAGATAAAATTTTAAGATAGAATTTGGGTAACCTGGCCAGTAAAGTTGCTAATATCTAATCCATCAATTAATAAATTGAATGGGAATGTGTCCTGTTTGATCCTATTTGTCAGCAGAGGTAGAATTTGCCTCCTGGGGGCTGATGTGGGCAAGCTGGTGATCCCAAAGGCTGAGGTTCCAGTGTGCGTTTGCCCGTAGTTAGGTCTGCTGCCACAGCCTCTCGAGGACTTGTGAGGCCTCTGTGCTCCAGGGCACTTTCGTGTGATGCAGGTGTGCACACAGGCGGCGTGGTACAAGCGCTGCTACTCTGTACCCTCCTCTGTACAATGGGGTTAATAGTAGTACTTGAGCCTTGTAGGGTTTATGTGGATTCATGAGCTAGCATGTGCACAGTGCTTAGAATGTGTTTTAAGGCTGTGTAAGTGTTAGCTGTAGAAGTAATCATTATTATCACTGTGAAAAAGAAATAATTGCTGGATGTTTTATTTATGACAATTTGAGAAGGACCTTATCTTTGTGTGCGTGTGTGTGTGTGTGTATAAACTAAAAGCACAAAAACGAAAGTGGGCTTGTTTCTTAGGAGCTCTGTCCCTCCAGGCTGGATAATTACAGTGTGAGGGATAGGAAAGCTGAGTCCGAGTGAGGCAACTCATGCAGTGAGGCGACGCAGCCGCTCTCCTGCTTCTTGGAGCTCAAGTGTAGTAATGCTGCTTTTCTCTATCCGTGTTAATTCTTGGGAGTATCTACGGAGTGGCGGGTCACGTGTCTCCTTTGCATAACATTTTCTGTATTCAAGCTTCTTTCTCACAGTGGCAAGTCTCCTTGGGAAAGAATCTCCCTTTTGAAGTTAATAATACTTTTGATTCAGTTCTGCCAAGCCTAGGAACTGTGTTTTTGTTATTCTTAAACTGCTTAAATTTGCTGAGCTTTTGAGAGGTAGTGTTTAGTCACCTTAAACCCACTGTCCTTATGCATTTTACACATGCTGCTCTCTTTTTGAGTTAATATTCTTTAAGTCAACTGATGTTAATAATTAAAGCATCTCCTTTTTCAAGAAGCAAAATGGGATTATTTCGTGGGTTCCCGAATCTGTGCAGCCATTACAGCCCCCTGAGAGAGAATGATTGCACTGTGCCATGCTGGAATCTCTAGCCCTGCCACACTGCCAGGGATGAGCCCAGCTCTCTCGAGTGGGCTGGTCCAGTGAAGAGTTGTCTTTGCTCTACGAGTGAGGACTGTGCCACCTGCTGAGTGCCTTGCGCTTGCTCCCCAAGTCCCTGATGCTCCTACCTGCTCTGGGATGGGTCTTTTGGTATTTCTGTTATTTTATGTAGGCTTTGAATCTTTAGAGATTGAACACCTTTAAATTTTATTTACAGTACTTAATGATGAAAACAAAATTTTAAAATTTTAGGATGGTCATACTCTTAAAGCAAGGTAATCTTTTTAATCCTGCAAATATGAAATATTCTGCAGGCAGTTTGAAAAAAATGAAAAGGGTAAATTTGAGTGTGGGTTCTAAACTTTTTTTTTTTTTTTTTTTGTGGGTACTGGGGGTGGACCTCAGGACCTTGCGTGTCAGCAGGTGCCCATGCCGCTGAGCGATATCGCCGGCCCTTTTTTCGTATGTGGGTACCAGGAGTCGAACTCAGGACCTCACGCTTGCCAGGCAGGCGCTTATGCCACTGAGCTATCTCACCGGCCCTAAACTTTTCTATGTGACACCTGAACATGACTTAATAGGAAGGAATGGCATTCAAGTAAATTCTTTGTTTCTTAAAAGTTGCATTTACTCAATTCATCTGCAAGCCTTTTGGAAAGGATAGTATATTTGTCCATCGTTTTTGAAAGTTGAGAACTCTGGTCCTCTGGCATCTAAGCACAGAGTCTAGTACATAGACAGTGCTTAATGATGGAGCACCATTATTGAACGAGTGAGACTGCCCATGGTCACGTGACTGGTCAGCGTTAGCTAGGGGGCGATAGTTTACCTACTGTATGATCTGATCCTCCATCTCATAGTTTCACTTAATGTTTTAGCCTATTGGGTCTGGGATGGGAATCCTGACTTGTACCTTTGCTCCTTATATGACCCTTGGGCTATTCTGGAGCTTGCTGTGCTTTTAGGGAAATTGGCAGTGCCAGTGTGCTCTTCCTGGTTCTTAGGATGTGAGGAAGTGTTATTAGTTCCTGGTGCTCAGATACTTGAAGAGTGGTAGTTATTTCTGAAAGTAATCAAATGAAGTGTTAGTCTACAGTTTTGTGTGGAAACTCTGTTGTAAAATCTCTGCATACAGGGCTTATTTCCCTTATGAAAACGGCTATTGCTATAGGTCACAAACCTGGATCTTTCCTTTACTCTTGATTATCAGTATCATTAACCACAACCCCTATAAGCAATTGGGGAATTAATTTTCCCTATGTACCTGATGTAGAGTTTTCTGTTGGTACATCCTTTCTGTACTGTATAACTTCAATTAATGCTTTGTCAGTTAGAATTAGAGTAATTATACTAAGAAAGAAGGATACAGACTAAACTGTTTTGTGTGTCCCTAGTGCCTACTTTTTGAACCCTTCTTAACTTCTGACTTTCTATCCCTTTGCCCTCTTCCCCTTGGTGCCCTGTAAAAACATGGAAGCATCTGGTATTAGTTAATGTTATCAGTTCGTCAGTTGGGTGCAGGTGGCCTGAAACTGTTTTATTCTGAAGCATGTTATCTTTTGTTAAATAATATTTTCATTTTTGTTTGAAGCAAATAATCACAAGGTATGGAATTGTGCTTTAAGTCCTTTAATTTCTTACTGTGAATGAAAAATCTACCCTGCCCCTTTTCTGGATAAATTGTTGGCATCAGCAAGTAGGCAGGAAGATTTTTGTTTGTTTAATAATAAAAGGCTTTAAGGCTATACTTTTTCTTTTAAGTGCATCTGATTATATTTCCTGAGTATTGCTAAGTAGCAGTCTTGTTCTTTTTAAAATAATCTATAATTGCAGATTTCCATTGACCCATGAATTACTTAGGCTAGCATTTTAAAGTTTCTAATATTTTTATTTAAAATTAGTTTCTAATTATATTGCTTTGGAAATTGAGAATATGGCTTTATGCAGTTTATGTTTGTTTGGAACTATCTGGGATTTTATATGTGGCATAATGTGTTATAAATTTTTTTTTTTTTTTTTTTTTTTTTTGTGGGTACCGGGGGGTCGACCTCAGGACCTCGCGCGCCAACAGGCACCCGTGCCTCTGAGCGATATCACCGGCCCCTTTTTCGTATGTGGGTTCCGGGAGTCGAACTCGGGCCCTCGCGCTTGCAAGGCAGGCGCTTACGCCGCTGAGCCATCTCACCGGCCCTGTGTTATAAATTTTTATAAATGCTCTATGGATGCTTAAAAGGAAGATATTTTTTATATGTAAGTATAAAGCTTGATACAAATCTATGGACTTTATCAATGATATAATTTTAATCCTCTGTGCTTTGTAAGTTTTTCCTATGGACTAGGTTAGGTCGAGAGCTGTGCTGTTCTAAATGTGGAAGATTTGGGGGGTTTTCATGCACTTGTAATAATTTTTGTTTCCTGTTTTAATTCTTTTCATTCTTTTCAATACAGTGATGTTTGACACAAAACTTTATGATTGCTCCATCTTGATTCTTACTCCACTTAATCCTTTTGCCTTGAATTATACTTTGTCTTGTATTAATATTACTTCTCCTTCTTTGTATTTTTATATGCCTGGTATATATCTGATCTGACTATTTTGAAAGATGCTATCTTATTTTCCCCTTCACTCTGAAATGTATTGTCTTGAAGAAAGGGGAGTTACATTCATTAATAATGGCTGTCATAACCCATAAGTTTGCATATACTTCTGCCTTCTTATTTTTATTGTTTGTAACGTATTCTTGCCGTGTATGTGAGTTGCAAGGGCTGCTTTTTGTTACATGAACTGTCATTTCTTTGATGTCTTCCATCCACAGTGTTTTGAAGGTATCTATTTTTAATTCTACAATCTGGAAAAGCATCTTAAATTTGTCTGCCGTGTGGATTGTTCCCATGCTCTTTGTTGTGTCAGTTTTGTCCCTTGCTGCTCTCAGTGTGGATTTAAATTCTCTTATTGCAATGTTAGTTTTCCTTCTTACTTCACTTATTCTCTTTTTACATGATCCTATTCATTTTTTTTTACCTTCGATTCTTCTGTTATGGCTGTTTGCACCTTTTTCACAGATGTCTTTGGACATTCGAATGAGGATACTGGAAGTTCTCTGTACTGTCTGCTGGCTCTGGTGGCAGTGGTCAGAATGTGTTTCTGAGTGTTTAGGATGCTGATCATGTTTTCTTTTCTGTCGTAGCTGTCTACCTGCATGAATGCTCTTTTGTTAGTTTTGTTTTCTCTTCACTAAATCCAAACTGAGTGTACCTCAGAGGCTGGCTTTATACTGAAGTCTGATGGGAGACCCCTAAAGAGACATTAGACATTGTAATTGGTTTTGAGAGAAAACTGGGTTATTCCTTTTATGCCTATTTGCATAGGCAGTGGTAGACCAGTCCCTGGTCCTTTTCTTGCTGCCCTAGAGATGACAAGACTGGTCAGTGTAGCCTCAGTAGGAGCCCTGCTGCCCATGTGTGGTTTTTGGTGCAAGCATTTCCTAGTTCTGAAGCCCCTTTCCTCTCAGGCTGGTGCTCCTCTCTGTCTGTGTTACGAGGACCTGCGGAGAGGGCTAAAATCCATGTTGCTAGGCCCTGCTGCAAACCATTTGGATCAGGATCTGAGGGGAAGAGCGAGGCCTAAACTGTTTTTTTTTTTTTCCCTTCCTGGGTACTGAGCCCAGTTGTGTTCTAGCACTGCGCCTTTTTTTATCTAGCCTGTTTTATTTTTTATTTCAACACAGAATTTTGCCGAATTGCCCATGCTGGACTCAAACTTGGGATCCTCCTGCCTTAGCCTCAGGAGTAGCTGGGATTATAGGTGTATATCACCATACCCATTTTAGACTGTAACAAGTAGCCCGTATGATATTTTAAACTTTTTCAACAGAGACATAGAAATAGAATAGTATGAACTCCACTTATCTATCATCTATTTAGCTTCAGTAATTATCATTACATAGTCTTATTTCATATACGGTATGCCCATTCCTTTTTCCCCCTCTCTCTACTTGGCTTATTTCTAAGCTAATCCCAGATATCATATTTATTTCACTTGTAAATATTACAGAATATCTTTAAAAGATAAGGTCTGTGTACAAAAAATCTAGCATAATTTATCATATAAAACTACAGTAATTCCTTAATATAGATATCCAGGCAGTGTTTGCATTTCTGTATCTGTATTTCTATAATGATTTATTTGAATTAGACTGTAAATAAGGCCAGCAGATTGAGATTGTTTTCCTTGCCATTTCTGCATATTCATTGTATTTTTTCATGAATTTTCTGTTGTTGAAAACATCGGATCTATTCGTCTTACTTACATCTGGATTTTATTGATTGCAGTCTCATGGTATTATCCAGTGGGTTCTTACATCTCCTGTAAAGTGGTAGTTAAATCTACAGTTTTGATTAGAATTAGGTTCATTTTTCCCTGAAGAAAACTTCAAAAGTGGTTTTTTATTCTTCTATCAGGAAGTACATAATATCTGGTCATGTCTCTCTTTATGTGCTGTTCATTGTGTAGATCTGTTAATTGGTTAAGGTTTGCAGATAGTGATATTCTAAGGCTGTCATTTCTTCTTAATTGATTATAAAAATAAAAGCAGTTTTCCTCTTATCAGCTGTTTGGTTATCCTAAGTCACATTTCATAGAAAAGATGGAATAATTGCTTGATTCTTTTATTTATCACTTTCAAATGAAGAAGCTGGTTTCCTAGTGTTTTTGTTTGCTAGCATTGCCATAACAGACTACAAACTGGGTGGCTTAAACAGCAGAAATTAATTTTCACAGAGTTCAGGAGCCTGGAAGTATAAGATCAAGATTTCTTCTGTGGCCTTTATCCTTGGGTGGTTGATGGCATCCTTTCCCTTTGCCTTCTCAGGTTGTCTCTGAGTCTGTTTGTTTGTATCCTAATCTCTCTTACATGGACACAAGTCGTATTGGGTTGGGGCTCATCCTAATGATCTTGTTTTAGCTTGATTATCTCTTTAAAGGCTTTAGCTCCAAATACAGTCATATTCAGAGTGGGGGTTAAGATTTGCATATGTGAATTGTTTGGGGGTTGGGGAAGAGAGGCTTCAGTTCATAACATTTAGCATCTCATAATGTGAAACTTTTTAAAGTACTGTGATGAACACATTTTGTGCTTCAATTCATTACCATTTCTTCATTGATGTTCAGATTTGGTGACTTGGGAGTCTGTTTATGTTGCTCAAGAGTCCTTCAGATAGAACTGCAGTGTACTTGGGTAGCTTTCTTACTTCTGGGTGTGACAAGATGTTCTAGGCTTATCTTGCTGCTCCAGAACTGAATGAGATATTTCTTTCATCAGTCCTGGTTCTTTTAGTGATATATGGTGCTAGATGACTCTTTTGTATACTAATCATGGAACTTCATGGCTAGGTGTGTTGGTTTGTTTGTTTTAATCACTGTAATGAGACACAGTAGTTCAGTGGTTAAGAGTGTCAACTCTGAGCTGGGCATGGTGGCACATACCTCTAATCCCAGCACTCTGGGAGACTGAGGTATGAGGATCACATGTTCAAGCCCAGCCTGGACAATTTAGCAACTTAGTGAGATCCTGTCTGAAAATACAAAATGAAAAGAGGGCTGAGGATGTAGCTCAGTATGAAGGCCCTGGCTTCAACCCCTATAGCACCAAAAAGAAAAAAAAAAAAGAGTGTCAACTCTGGAGATTCATATTACAGGAGAAGAACCTTCAGTTTAGGGAACTCAAATCTTTTATAATGGACAGTAAGCAAACTTATTCCAGAGGGAGATAATTTCTGGTTATTTTCTAAAGCCGTTCTCTGTACAAACATCCTTGAAAAAATAATTTAGGACAGAAGGGCAATCGGTGCTTCTGCCTCCAAGATGTGCAGAAACGGGAGAGTCCCATGAAGAATTATTTCCCTCATTCCCTAGCAAATGGCACACATAGATATACTCAGTGAGTCTCTGTCATTCTGACGTAGGTGACAGTTGCCTTACAGTCACTTCCTAGCCTGTGTGTAAAGTTCCTCCTTGCCTCCTTCACTAAATCCTTATTTAATTTTCATCCCATCTTTTGTTGCATGATTCCTGGATATATATTTTATGATTTCTGGCACATTCATCATAGTTTTGTTAAGTAGGTTTAAAATCCTAGCCCATTATGCAAAAATTTTCTTTGTATTATGTTTTTAGATTTTGTAAGGTATGGCTGAACATGCCTTCTCCTCTTCCCTTCTCCTCCCCTCCTCCCCTCTCCCTTCCTTACCTTTCCTTTCTCTTGTCTCTTCAATGAAGTTTTAGTGGAATTTATTGCATAGATTAGTAGACTGTGTTAGGCATGTTATTTTATCTTGCCAAAGGAGCTCCATGTTTTCTATGGTCTGAATGTTAGTGCCTATCTTAGTTAGTTTTCTTGTGGCTGAGACAAAATACTTGATGCCCAAAGATAAAGGAGGAAAGATTTATTTTAGCTCATAGTTTGTAGAAATTTCAGCCCATAGTTGGCTGGTCCCAAGGCAGGGTGGCATGGCGGCGTGGCAGAGGGGCATCGCAGAGGAGAAACAATCCATTGTGTGGCAGGCAGAAAGCAACAGCAGGAGGCAACAGCAGCAAGCCTGCCTTCTTTCTGTCCCTTTACATTCCATCCAGGCTACAATCTGCATGATTGGTGCCGCCCATACCCAAGGTGGGGCTTACATTTTTCACATCTTTAATCTCAATATCATACCATCAGTCCACATTCACACACCCTAATCTAGCTACTTTCAAAATTTCTCAGCTATGAGTGCGTGAGGCTTTGGGGGGACATCTAGATACAAGCCACAGCAGCACCCCACCCCCAATCTTATGTTGGTAACTACTCACCAGTGTGATAGTATTGGGGATAGAGCTTTTAGGTGGCAATTGGGTCATGAGTGCAAAGCTGAATCTTATGAATGTGGTTAGTGTCTTTATGGAAGAGGCCCCAGAGAACTGCCTTGTCCTTTCCAACAGTCAGAACACAGCTAGAAGTGCCCATCTTTGAATCAGGAATCAGTTTTTACCAGACACTGAATCTGTTATACCTTGATCTTGGGCTTCTGAGGCTCTAGAACTGAGAATTTCTGTTTACGAGCTACCCTATATGGTATTTTATTACAGCATCTTGAATGAACTAAGGGAATGTTAAGCAAATTACATTTAAAATTCCTTCTCTGTCATCTCTTTCTCTTTTGTTGTTATTTTTTGTCTTTTGGTGTGTGTAAGGAAACTCATCACTCCATTTTGACTAATGGAGTCCTGAGCCCCTGAAGTTTAACAGTTTTGTGCTTTACTCCTTAAAAACACTGATTCCTGAATTGAAGTCCCTAAGTTCCTGAATTCACTCGCTGTGTATTTGTACTAAAGTACTTTGATTTTTTTAACTTTATTTTTTCACTAGTACATATTTGTCATACATAATGATCACCTTCATCATAGGGAATTTGTACATAATATAGCTTAATTGTTCTTTTTTCCCCCATTCCCTCCCCTCCCTTCAACCCTCCTGCCCCTCTCCATTTAAAAAAGCTTTGTTTCAATTTTTTTCCCTTCCATTCCCTTTTTTTAATCCCTTTGCCCTTCCCCTTCCTTGATGCTCTTCCTATTTGAACATGTTCATCCTACTTCCCAATATCTATCCTCCATTATGTTCCTTATTTACCCTTTGGGTTCCTTACACAAGAGAGACAATGTGATATTTAAACTTGCATGTCTGATTTATTTCACTTAAGAGTATGGTCTTGCAGTGCATCCATTTTCCTACAAATGACTCAAATTTATCCTTCTTTATGGCAGAGTAGTATTCCACTGTATATAAATACCACATTTTCTTTATCCATTTGTCTTTTGATGGTCATATGAGATGTTTCCAAGATTTAGCTGTTATGAACTGTGCTGCTATAAACATGGGTATGCATATATACTGTGGTATGATGCTTTTAACTCTTTTGAGAAGATACATAGTAAGGGAACAGCTAGGTCAAATGGAACCTCTGGTTTTATTTTTTTGAGGAATCTCCACACTGATTTCCACAGTGGTTGCACCAGTCTACACTCCCACCAACAGTGGAGAAGGGTTCCTTTTTCCCCACAGCCCCTCCAACATTTGTTATTAGTTGACTTCTTGATAATAGCCATTCTTTCTGGGGTGAGATGGAATCTCAGTGTTGTTTTAATTTGCGTCTCTCAAATGACCAATGATATTGAACATTTTTTCATATATTTATTTGCTGTTTGTATTTCTTCGTCTGAGAAGTGCGTATTTATCTCAGATGCCCATTTTTGGATTGGGTCTTTAAATTTGGGGATCTGATTTTTTTCAGTTTTTTATATATTCTAGATATAAGTCCTTTGTCTGAGGGACTGTTGGCTAAAATTTTTTCCCACTTTGTGGGATGTCTTTTTACTCTGTTGGTGATTTCTTTTGATGTGCAAAAGCTTCTTAATGTGAGATCCCATCTGTTGATTCTTTGTTGTATTTCCCATGGGGTCTGGGTTTTGTTCATGAAGTGTCTGCCTACACCTGTGTCTTTAAGATTTCTACCTACTTTCTCTTCCAGTAGATTCAGTGCTTCTGTTTTAATATTTAGATCTTTGATCCATTTTGACTTTAGTTTAGTGCATGGTGATAGACATGGGCCTAGTTTTAGTCTTTAGCGTGTACACAGCCAGTTTTTCCAGCACTATTTATTAAAAAGGCTATCTTTCTTCCAGTGAATATGTTTGGCCCCTTTGTCAAAGAAAAGGTGGCAGAGTATGTTTGTAGTCGTGTCTGCATCTTCTAATCTGTTCCACTGATCATCAGGTCTGTTTTTTTGCCAGTACCATGCTGATTTTATCATAGTAGCTTTGTAGTATAATTTCAAGTCAGGGATTTGATGCCTCCTCTCTTGCCTTTGTTGCCCAGAATTGCTTTTGCTATTCTAGGTCTCTTCTGGTTCCAAATGAATTTTAGGAATGGTTTCTCTAGTTCTGTGAGGTGTGCTAATGGTATTTTGATCAGGATTGCATTAAATCTGTATAACAGTTTTGGGAGTAGGGTCATTTTCACTATGTTGGTTCTTCCTATCCATGAGCAAGGGATATCTTTCCATTTTCTGTTATCCTCTTCACTCTCCTTTTTCAGAGTACCGTAATTTTCAATGTATAGATCTTTTTTTTCCTTTGTTAGATTGATTCCTAAGTATTTCATTTTTTTGGATGCTATTAAGGGTGTGGTTTCCCTAATTTCTCTCTCTGTGAGTTTGTTGTTTGTGTATAGGAATGCTATTGATTTTTGAATGTTTCTTTGTATCCAGCTATGCTGTTGAGTTTGGTTATTAAATCTAGAAGTCTTTTGGTGGAGTTTTTGGGTTCTTCTATGTAGCGTATCATGTTGTCTGTGAATAATGATTATTTAACTTCTTCCTCTCCTATCCTTATTCCTTTTATTTCTCTCTCTTGTCTAATTGCTGTGGCTAAGGTTTCCAGAACTGTATTGAATAGGAGTGGTGATAGTGGACATCCTTGTCTTGTTCCTGATTTTAGGGTGAAAGGTTTCAGTTTTTATTTAGTATGATGTTGGCTGTTGGTTTTTCATAGATGGCTTTTATTAGGTTGAGGTAAAGACTATCTATTCTAATTTCCTGTAGGGTTATTGTCATGAATGAGTGCTGGACTTTGTCAAAAGCTTTTTCCCCATCTATTGAGATGTTAATGTGATTTTTGTCTTTGGCTCTGTTAATATGGTGTGTTACATTTATTGATTTGCATATGTTGAACCATCCCTGCATTCCTGGGATGAATGATTATACACTTGGTCATAGTGTATAATCTTTTTGATGATTTGCTGCATTCTGTTTGCTAGTATCTTATTGAGGCTTTTTGCATCTATGTTCATTATGGAGATTAGCCTGTAGTTCTCTTTTTTGGTTGCGTCTTTCTCTAGTTTAGGTATCAGGGTAATATTTGCCTCCAGGAATGAGTTAGGGAGTATTGCTTCTCTTTCAATTTCATTAAAGAGTTTGAGGATTATTAGCATTAAATCTTCTCTAAATTTCTTGTACAATTCAGCAGTGAATCCATCAGGACCTGGGCTTTTCTTTGTTGGTAAGTTTTTAATTACATTTTCAACCTCGATAACTGATTTTGGGTTATTCAGAATTGTTATATCTTCTTGATTCAGCTTTGGTAATTCATACATTTCTAGGAATCTGTGCATTTCTTCTGTTTTCCATCTATGAGAGTGAAGATTTCTGAACTAGGTATTGATGATCTTCTGAATTTCAACAGGATCTATAGTGATTACACTCTTTTCATTCCTTAATACATGAATTTGAGTCTTTTCTTTCCTTTTTTTGATAAGGTTGGCTAAGGGTGTGTCAATTTTATTTATTTTTTTGAAGAATCAACTCTGCAATTCATTAATTCTTTGTATTATTTTCTTAGTCTCCATTGCATAAATTTCTGCTTTGATCTTTATAATTTCCTCCTTAGTATGGGCTTTGGGCTTGACTTGCTCTTCTTTTTCTAGAAGCTTGAGGTGCAACATTAGGTTGTTTATTTGTGCTCAGTCTGTTTTCCTGATGTGAGAATTCACCACTATAAATTTCCCTCTTAGGACTGCTTTCATTGCATCCCGTAAGTTCTGGTATGTTGTATCTGCTTTCTCGTTTAGTTGTAGATATTGTTTAATTTCTTCTTTAATTTCATCTGTGACCTATTGGTTGTTTAGGAGGGCATTATTTAGTTTCCATGTGTTTATGGAGTTTTTGCAGTTTCTTTTGCCATTAATTTCCAATTTCATTGCACTGTGGTTAGATAATATACATGGGATAATTTCAGTTCCTTTGCATTTACTTAAGCATGTTCTGTGGGCCAGTATATGGTCTGTTTTAGAGAACGTCCTGTGTGCAGCTGAGAAGTATGTGTATTCTGATAATGTTGGGTGGAACACTCTGAAGACATCCACGAAGTTCATTTGTTTACAGGTTTGGTTCAGTTCTGATATTTCTTTGCTGATTTTTTTGTCTAGTTGATCTATCTCTTTGTGACAGTGAGGTATTAAGGTCTCCTGTTACAATTGTGTTATTGCTTATTTGGTTTTTCATGTCTGTTAATAATTATCTTATGTAGTTGGGTGCTCCCGTATTTGGTGCATGCATATTTATGATTGTTATCTCTTCCTCTTGAAGTTTTCCCCCAACAAGTATGTAGTGATCTTCTTTATCTCTTTTGATCATTCTTGGTTTGAAGTTCACATTGTCTGCAGACATTATAGCTACCCCTGCTTTTTTCTGGGTTCCTGTTGCGTGGAAAATTGTTTTCCATCCTTGAGTTTCAGTCTATCAGTTTCTTTTTGAGTTGTGTGTTTCTTGCATACAGCCTATTGTTGGATCTTGTTTCTTGATCCATTCTGCCAGTCTGTTTCTTTTGATTGGTGAATTGAGGTCATTTACATTGATGGTTATAACTGATATGTATTGGCTTATCTTTGTCATGATATTTTCCTGCTGTTGGTTCCCTGCTTTTTCCCTCTGTTTAATTGCTTGCCCTGCCTGGTTGTTTCTTTCTGTTGTTGTTCTTGGAATTGTGGTCATTTTTATCTCTGTCTAGAATATCTTTCAGTACTCTTTGTAGGGTTGGTTTGGTGGTCATGAATTTCTTCAGTTGTTCTTTGTCATGGAAGTATCTTATTTCTCTATTAATTTTGAAAGATAGTTTTGCAGGGTACATCAATCTGGGTTGGAAGTTGTTTCCGTTCAGGTCTTAAAATACTTCGCTCGAAGCTCTTCTTGACTTAAGGGTTTGTGTGGAGAAGTCTGCAGTGATACTGATGGGCTTTCCTTTATAGGTGATCTGTTTCTTTTCTCTAACAGCTTTTAATATAATGTTCTTGTGCTGAACTTCTGGAATCTTGATCATTATATGTGTTGGTATAGTTTTATTTTGGTCATGGCTGTTTGGAGTTCTGCATTCTTCATTTATTTGTATGTCAAATTCTTTATCCATGCTTGGGAAGTTTTCTGCCATTATTTCTGTGAAGAGTTCTTTTTTATGGCATTTGTGCTATCTCTAGCCTTCTCATTGACCACATTCAATCTTATGTTATTCTTCTTTGCATCATCTTGTAGCTGTTGGGTTGATTTTTCATGGTCTCCTGCTATTTTTAAGATATCTTTCTTTTCATGATCACTAGGTGCAATTCTGTCTTCAAGATCTGATATTCTGTCCTCTCCATTCACTGTGTTGCATATACTTTCAGTGGAGGTTTCAATCTCTTGGATTTCTGTTTGGATCTGTTTCATGGATTCTATTTCTTTCCTATGTTGGGCATTTTTTGTTTCCATCATTTTTCTAAGCTCATCTATTCTTTTATCTGTGTCTTCTCTAATATCTTTGATTTTAAGCATCATTTCTTTTTGTGCCTGAGAGATAATTTTCTCTATAGCCTTTTCCACTTGTTTTTTCACTTCTGTTGCTATCATTTCAGAAAGTTCTAGTGTTCGACTTTCAATTTCATTTATCTCCTTGTGTTCTGGGCTTGTCCTGAGGCTGGGGGTCTGGGGTTGCATTTCGCTTATGTGCCTTGTCATTTTCTATTTTCTCTTTTTTATTTTATTTTTTCTATGTTGATGCTTGCTGATTTCTTATGATAGATAGCTTTATCACTAGTATTGAGGCTTCCCTAGGAGATGTCTGTTCTTTGGGGATGTCCTCTAGATGTAAGTGGTTCTTTATAGCTATCCCAAGAACCTATCTTCCCAATTTGTAAAGAGTGCAAAGTTACTATTTGGTTCAGCACCCAATCTTTTGGTACTCAGCTGTGGTGGTGATTATGACCTCATACTATCACAGCATTATCATACAGGGGAGAAAAGCTGATTATAACATGTGTGACATCCTGGCTAAAGTAGTATAGTTAGTAATAACAATAGTTTCAAGTACAGCTTAATTACTGACAAACTGTGGTAATCATTAACCTGCTACCTCTGTCTATAGGAGCAAACTCTAAAGTTTTATAACAAAATCAAACATATACCATGCACTTGTATGCAGTGATTTTCCCCTTAGTGGAGTGATTTTACCCTTTTGCTGGGGTTGGGGGGGATTAAGATGTGTAGGGGACAGGATAAAGTGATGAATGAGGTCAAATATAGTAGAGTCAAGGCTGGAGGTGAAAGGATGATCACCTGAGTTTTGGGAAACTGGAGGACACAGGAGGGAAAGAAGGAAGTAGAATGTGAAGGAATAATCAGAAAGGAAAGAGACAGTGTTTACTCACTTGAAATTTTAAATTCAAAAAGTAGTTGAGGAAGCAGAGAAAGAAGATCAATAGAAGAAAACAAAAAAGAAAGGTAAGAAACCTAAACAGTGAAAAAAAGAAGAAAGAAAAAGAGAATGCAAAAGAAATGAAAGAAAAAAAAAGTAGACCCGAGAAAGAGAGGAGAGGAAAAAAGGAAACAAACGAACAAACAAAACCCCAAAAACAAAAATAACCACAAAATATAAGGCAAGGCAAGATGAATTCCGACCAGACAGGAAAGGGGTAGCCAATCTGACAAACAAGGGAGAATAAAAGTAGTAAAATACCTCTGGTGTTTACAGTTGTGTGATAGTGTCCATGTCAGATCCCAGAAATGTGCTGTGTACTCCAGCCAAGTTTGCCATGGGAATTGTGCTGGGTATGGAGCTGATCTTGGCCTCTGGATGTGGGGGCTGGGATTGGTTTTCTGTTGGTGGAGTTCTCCAGAGTCCAGCTGCTTGCTTCTTGCTGCTGCTTTGGACACTTCCACATTGCTGGTCTTGCTGATTACTCCACGTGCCCGAGGCCGGCTGTCCTGGCTCTCCAGGTTCCAGTCGGTCCGCCAGCCAAAGGCATGTGTGTGCCTGCGTGCCTGGGGCCAGGCCTGTCCTGGGTGTCGAGGTTCTGGTGTCAGTCTGCCTGCCAAAGGTGTGTGTCTCATATGTTTATTTGCTGTTTGTATTTCTTCATCTGAGAAATGTCTGTTCATTACAGATGCCCATTTTTGGATTGGGTCTTTAAATTTGGGTAGTGTGATTTTTTTTTTTTTTTTTCTTTTTGAGTTCTTTATATATTCTAGTTGTTAGTCCTCTGTCTGAGAAGTAGCTGGTAAAATTTTTTTCCCATTCAGTGAGTTGTCTCTTCACTCTTTTTGTTTCTTTTGCTGTGCAAAAGCTTTTTAGTTTGGTGTGATCCCTTGTTGATTCTTTATATTTCTTGTGTGATCAGGGTTTTTGATGTTTTGAGATATGGTCTCACTGTATATTCTAGGCTGTTCTTGAACTCACTATGTAGTTCAGGCTGACCTCAAACTCTTGGAGACCCTCCTGCCTCAGGCTCCCTAACGCTGGGATTACAGGTGTGCACCATCAGGCCTACCTAAAGTACTTTGATTTTGATCAACAGATATATAATAGGAGTAATTTTTATTAGTCTGGTATGTACTCATTTTTAGAGTTTTGACTTCCGAAAAGGCAATTGGACAGATGGAAGAGTCCTTAATGTCATTATGCTTTTACTTAGTTTAGAATGTACAATAAGAGGGGTAAAAGACATAAAACAATCTGAAAGTCACAGTAGTTTCCTAAAATCTTGTGGAATAATCTTTCCTGTTATCCCACCAGACAGCACATTTTGAACTAAGCGAGGACTCTTTAGGCAGTAATTGGGAGTCATGTGTGGCTGACTGAATCCAACCGAGTTCTCTGTGAATATGTCTCTTGACTTGGTGCTTGACATGTTGTGTCAGTTTAAAATCTCTGACCTTGGGAAATCTTTACTTTTAAAAGTAAAGGGAAAATATTCTTTTTTTTTTTTTTTTTTTTTTTTTTTTTTGTGGGTACCGGGGGGTCGACCTCAGGACCTCGTGTGCCAGCAGGCGCCCTGTGCCGCTGAGCGATATCACCGGCCCCTTTTTCGTACGTGGGTTCCGGGAGTCGAACTCGGGCTCTCGCGCTTTCCGGGCAGGCGCTTAAGCCGCTGAGCCATCTCACCGGCCCCAAGGGAAAATATTCTTGATAACATGTTTTCACAGAAGACTTACAGTTGCGTTGCCTTTTTTTATTCTGCCTGGCTGCTCTAAACTGTTATATATGCAGTTATCGAATGTGCTATTTATTATGAGTCTTTTCAACCTTTCTAAAATATCATCTAGACTTTTATTTAACTATTTTTATAGTACTGGTAACTTCTGTTTCACTATTTGGTTCCTTGAAGTACCTTCTAGTTCTTAACTTGTGAGTTTTACACTAAAGTTGGGGTTTACACTAGATACTAAGAAAATAAGTGAATGTTAGTTTCTTCCTGCTAGAAACTTGATTGTGAAATGTAAAAGGAAGTCTACAATCTCTTTGAATCCAAGAATTATTCAAATATTATTTCTGCCTAGATGACTTAAAATGTTCAGCATTTTTCAGTATTTACATGATATAGTACTCATTACATATATGTTGTTAACATAATAGGTCTAGATAGAATTAAAAATGTCTGTTTATATTTTTGTTCTTTTGTTGAAATACATAGAAATTGAGAGTAAACTTTTGCCTCTAAATATTCAGAAGTAGATTTCCTTTTAATAATTTTGACTTTGCCTACAGTGCTAGTATTCAATTTGTATTTAGAAACCAAGTCCTTATGTGGCATCTACTTTAACCCCATTTTGGGAGTTTCTTTTAAAATAAGCAGTTGATGTGCTCTGGCTAGTATTTGAAGAATGTAACTGATTCATTCAACTTAAGAAAGTACAGCAAAGCAAAGAAAAAACATAACATAAATATAATTTTATGGTTTATGAGATGAAAACATAGTTAAGTCTTTTCTAAACCATCCTTTGTCAAATCAATATGTAAATACAAATATGTTAGTTATTAATATTTAGAATAATTCCACTTGACATGTAATATTCAAATCATGTGACACTTTTGCACTCTGAGGCTTGCTTGTTTTAGTGAAGTAATCCTTCTCTTTGCTCCCAGTTCCCCTCCCCATGGGTCTCAGGCCTTGGCATGAGACAAGTGCAGCCATCAGGTGTAAAGGCAGCTTTGGTCTTACATGGTGTTATGGCAAATAGCAGGCATCACACTCTTTCTTCTCTGTAGTTTACAGAAATTTGGAAAACTAACAAGGGGAAATGGAAAGAATTAGAATGTGGCCATTGCTTTTACATCTTAGATTTGAGGATGAAAGGCAAATAGCAGGTGAATCCATTAAAGAAGAAAAAGCTGGAAGAGTCACCATAGAGAAGTTATGGTTGCTCAGTGCAGAGGCGTGAAGTGACACTATGGAACCACTAGAGCCAGGGTGTTGTCTTGCATCTGCCTCAGCACTGGCCAGCATTCACCTTAAAGGAATTTCGCTTTTGGGCAACGTTATAAATGCTCTAAGCAAGATTTAGGAGCCACCCTGGCACCTGTTTGCTCAGTTAGGGAATCCTTGTGTACTGCCTGCACTGTGAATCAATTGTTGGAGATACAACGAAAAAAGATAAAAATTTGGTTCCCAAGGAATTAATGGATGAAGAGAATAGCTTATACAACTTAGTAGAATGGATGTTGCAGAGTAGAAGTGTATGTAACTGGGATGCGAGCAGGGAGATAAGAGCCCTGAGGAATTCTCCAGGAGGAATGCTTGGGTCGAGTCTTGTTGGCTGGCATTCTAGGTGGAGACTGCCTGTAACGACACGCAAGAGCATACTACATGTTGGGGGTTGGGAGGGTGCATGGCAGAGATTAGGTGGACTAGTAAAGGCCTTGTATGTCTTCCTGTAGCTTATGGTTTGTTTTTGCAATAGGGGGGCCTGTACAGTTGAAAGGGTTTGAATCTGATCAGATTTGAGTTCTAAAAGATCATTCTGGTAGATCACGTTCTGGTGGACAATGAAGTGGAGTAGGGACTGAGCCCATGGGTGGAAAGGCACAGGGAACTCCTGTGATGGTTAGCACAGGGAGCGTGCAGAGCTTGGTGAGGCAGTACAGAGGGATAAAGGAAATGGATGGGACATGTGTGAAGGCAACAGTATAGAGAGAACTTTACTGATTGATTGGAGGGCATAAAAGGCATCTGAGATGACTCTTCCAATTTGTTTTTGAGCAACTAGGTGAGTATTAATTCCATTAACTGCCTACTCCCCCAAATAAAATGCTCCAGAAAGTCCAAGGAAGGTAAAGGCCTGAAAAAATGTCCAACAGTGAGGCATCCAGGATGTCACTGGTGAATTCACTGAAATGAGATAGCTTAGTGAGTCAGTCACAATTTAAAACTGCTTGAGAGAAACGGTGGCCTGGCAGGTGTCATAGGATTGCCTAGCAGTTCTGATGATGCAGTTGAAATCAGATTATCTTTATTTGTGGAGGCCACAGTCGGCTCTGGGTTTGCCCTTGGCCTATTGCAGCTGCCTGGGATTAGGAATAGAGAATGTAAACAAGAGACTAAAGAAGAAAGAGTGGGATGGAGGGCTGTGGTTTTGCCTAGTGTGGGGTTAGGCTCTTAAGGAGGGTTTTAGAGGAGCAGGGAGAACAGTTTGTATTGGCTATGTTTTTACAGATGGAGAAACTGAGACCTGCTGATAAGAAATTCACTACTGCAGGAAGAGCCCTGCTCCGGAGTAAAAGAGATCAAGATTTGCTTGACTTGTCCTGGAAAGGACATTTTAGAGCCTTTGTCTACATAAACCGCAGCCTCGAATTCCAGATGAGGATGTTGATTGCAGGTATTTGTGGGTGGTGATTGTTAGTAGTAGTAGTATGAATAAGGTTTTAGGATTTAGAGTCAGATCTGAATTTGAATTTCAGATGGGGGAACTTGATTAACTTTCTTGAACTCTGAACCTGTTTTCTCATCTGAAAATAATATTCTCACATGCTGTTTAGAAGGTTAAAACTAAAAAGATATAGTAATTGTGATGTTTCTTTAGTACAGGTCCATGCACAGAGTAACAGCATAGAAGTAGCAGCTGTTCATCATGCTCTTTTTATTTTTATTGTTACTCAGTGAGAACAGCTGGCACTTTCTTTCCCTAAGAGATTGTGTTACTTTATGGAGTTCCAGTACAATATGTATAGAAATGGACTTGCTCTCATTTATTCTGCCCCTTATTTGACATACTTTTTCAATATGAGATCTATTTTCAGTTCTGGATAATGTTTTGCTGTTTGTTCTGCTTCTCACTCTTGCTCTTATTAAATACTTGTTGAAGTCGCTTAATTGATCATCCAGGTTCCTCAAACTGTCTTTGAGATTTTCTGTCTCTTCATGAGTCATTTTTGATGCTTTTTTCCCCTGGCATTTACTTTGTCCAGTGTACTGATCAAGGCATCCTTGAGTTTTTAATTTTATTGCCTCTATCTTATATTTTCACATGTTGAATTACTGTTTCTTTTCCATAACTGCATGTTTTTATTTCATATGTTCTGTTATTGCATTGTGAATTTGATTCTGTCTTTTATCTCGTATGTATTTAAAGTTCCACGGAGAATGTTGTGTCTGTCATTTGTTACAAGAGCTGACATTCTTTTATGCACTCATACTTAGGAATACGATTTGTCTGTCATACAAGTGTAGGTGGTGCAGGAAACATGAGTGGCCAGACAGAGGATGGTAGGTGGCCCTCCCTAATGGAATGGGCCGCATCCAGTCTGCTGAAGGTCTGAGTCCAGAAAAGTGTTACCTCTTCATTCAGTGAAGGGTGCACCTGCCTGATCGTCTTGAGCTATGAAGTGAGTCTTTTCCTTCCTTTGACTCAAGTTGAAACATCTGCTCTGGGGTTTCAAACCTGCTCGCTTTTGGCCTGGAACCTACCCCATCAGTTCTCCTGGATCTCCAGCTTCTGACTGAAGTTCTTGGGATTTCCATTCATAATTGCTATCTGTCTGTCCCTCTGTCTCTCTTTTCTCTCTCTCTCTCTCTCTCTGTCACTATATATAGATATAGTTCTATCCATACATTCACACACAATCTGTTGGTTCCGTTTTTCTGGATCACCTTGATTAACACAGATTCTGTAAAAGAATGCTTCTAGAGGAACAGAATTTTAAAGATGTGTTCTCTGAATTAGGTCTGGGTTTTTTGGAATTCACTTTCTAATCCAATTAAATTAAAAGATGTTAATGACTTTATTTCCAGTAGTAAAAAGGACACTGATAGTCCGTGGTCTCATGTAGCAATAGGGATACACAAAATGTCATCATTGGATGTTCTTAATCAGCCACTTATAAGAATCAGGACTCTGGGTAATTGTGTATGTGATACTTTCGGCCATTTTGGGCAAACTAACAAATGGAGGTTACCTGGTTGCTTCTAATATCATTGGGCAAAGTGAGGAAAGAAAAGGATGAGCTCAGGGATTCAGATTTCTAACTGAAGCACCACTTAAATGATCTAAAGGCTCTGTGTGTTTCCTGAAATAGATCCTTATTTCTTGTAGCTGTGGGACTGAGATTATTAAAAATTAAATCCAGAGTCTTATCCCATGACTGGCTGAATTAAAACATAAGATGAAGTCCCAGCTGCATGTCGTGTCTACTGTTAAAGACAGGCTGTTTTTCTTCCCTTGTTTGGGAAGGAATGGGACCTGGAAGATGAAATGGGGATGTATGTGAAGACTTACCTAAAACTAGGGACATTGAGCCCCCAAGTTCTGATGAGTCTTTTAGCCCATGAGCATGGCTTCCCCCCCCCCCCAGTTGGAGTGGCCTCTCTCCCCTCCATTGTCTGAGGGAGCTGGTAGTGGCCTTCTTGAGGAAGTTGTTTTTGCAGGATAGTGCTGAGCCCCCGCAGGACCTACTCTCACCATCCCTCTTTGCTTCTAGATCTGTAACTTTAGCAGGCCTCCGAGGGTGAGGTGTGAAATGTGACCCATGGGAAGATGAATACACTCCAAAAGAACTACCCTAAGTTTCCCAAATTGGAGAGAGAAATCTGAGGAACATGTGTAGGAATGGGTATTACTAGTGTGAGATAATGGGAGGAGGAACATAAAGTTAGATCAAACCAAATTTATTGACATGGGCTCACTGAGCAGAGATTCTGCATTTAATGTTGCAGCCCGGGGGTTAGAAAGGGCTCAGGCAGTTTGTTGGGTTGGCCAAAATGAGCCAAAAGGTGATCCAAAGTGACTGAGTTAGAAATGATGGATTTACTTTGGTTTAATGCAGAGGAAAGTGTTCAAAGCCTTGGGGGGATTGAAATATTAGAATGGATTTATCATTTAAGACCTGCTTACACACCCTGGAAAGGTCCAGAAGATATCCTTTTCACCAGAACTGTAAGGAACAAATTTAGGCAGGAGCCCCAGCATCCTCAAAGAGTTCTGTGAGTGCTCTTTGTGGGAAAACCTTACACTGGGAACTGCAGTCACTGGATTGGGAAGACTAAATGCAATGAAGTAATTGGATCCCCGGTGGTGGGGCCAAGTGGTGGCACTGGACCTCCAAATGCAAGGTGGGCCAAGTTACCATAATGGACACCAGGTTTAAGGGAGCAATCAGAATACAGTAGTCTGATTTGTGCAAACCTGTGGGATTGACTAGTTAATTATAATGTTTCTAAAAGTGGAAGGAAGACAACTTTTTTTTTGTTTTTGTTTTGCGGTACTGGGGATTGAACCAGGAGCCTCATGCATGCTAGAGCTAGGCAAGTGCTCTACCACTGAGCTACGCTTCCAGCCTGACAGTGAAATTCTTTCTTGATCTCTGTATGCAGAAAAGCTCTAGGTCAAATAAATGCACAAAACTCTAGCCTGAATCATTAAAACAGAGTCATGGCCTCTCAGTTCATTCCTAGAATTTTTTTTTTTTTTTAATATGTGGGTACCAGAAGTCAAACTCAGGTCCTCGCGCTTGCCAGGCAGGCGCTTATGCCGCTGAGCTATATAATTTGCCCCATTCCTAGAATTGAATAAGTTTATAGACCCTTTCAATAAAGAGGAGGCCAGATCCCCTTCAGGAAGAACCACAGTACACTACTAAATTTTTTAATCTTTTTTCCAGCTGTAAATTTGAGTAAAAGAACTAATGAGACCTTTTAGAAACTACTGGATGCTGTCTCTAAATTGGAACTAATTCCAGGAGATCCAAAACATCACTGTGGTCCGCCTGTCATAGTAGGGCCCTGCAGGGTTCAAGTGACCAATGAAATTTTAGCTTATGTCTGACTCTCAGTGAGTCTAGTATCTTCTGAGCCTATCCTGTGGTTACTTCCTCAGTTCTAGAAGGCATAATTGGAACAGGCACACTTAGCAGCTGCCAAATCCCCACATTAATTCCCTGACTTAGAGCAGTGAAAGCTATTATGGTACACAAGGCCTCCTCAACTTCCTTTATCTGGGAACATTATAAACCAAAAGCAATACTACATTTATGAAGAGATTAGTGCTACTACAAGGGCTCGAAGGATGCAGGGATGGTGTTTCTTAGCACATCTAATTAAACTCTGCTGTTCGGCGTGGGAAGAGACAGGTGGATCTTGGAGAATGATGGTGGATTATTGTGAATTTAAGTAGATGGTGACTCCAGTTGCAGCTGCTGTACAGATGTGGTTCCATGGCTTAAAGCACGTGAACTTACCCCCTGGTGTCTGGTATAGTTATTGATATGGCAAATACCTTATTCGCTCTCTCAGTAAATAATGCCCACTAGAAGATAGCTGCTCTCATCTGGCAAGGCCAGCAGTATACTTTCGTGTCCTACCCCAGGAGTAAATCACTTCTCCAGGACTAAAGTAGATTATAGTTTAGTTTGCAGGAATGTTGATTGCCTTTTCATCATATAAGATATCACACTGGTCTGTTACTTTGGTGATATTATGCTTATTAGCAAGAAGTTAGCAAGAAGTTGGAACTACACTAGACTTATTGGTAAGGCATTTGCATGTCAGAGGGTGGAAAATAAATATGATTAAAAATAGAGAAATTCTGTGTCAGTGAAATTTATAGGGTCCACTGGTGTGGGGTATGTAGAGATACCCATTCTAAGGTGGAGGATAAGTTTGTGTGTCTCGTGCCTCCTGCAGCCAAGAAAGTGACACAATGCAGAGGTGACCTATTTGGATTTTGGGGCAACACCTTCCTCACTGGGGTGTGTTACTCCAGCTCATGTACTGAGAGACTTGAAAGGCTGCTGGTTTTGAGTGGGACCCAGAACAGGAGAAAGGTCAGCTGTAAGCCTCAGTGCAGTTGGCTGTGCCACTTGGGCCATACAGTCCTGCAGATCCAGTGGTACACAAGGTGTCAGTGGCAGATGGGGAAGCTGTTTGGATGCTTTGGCAGGCCCTTACAGGGAAGCCATAGCATAGGTGCTTAGGTTTTGGAGGAAAGTCTGACCTTCCTCTGCAGATCACTACTCTCCTTTTGAGAAAAAGCTCTTGGTCTGCTACAGGGCCTTAGTAGATACTGAATGCTACCAGGTTACCATGTGACCTGAGCTGCCCGTTGTGAATGTGGGCATGCATAGAAGCACTCTGTGATCAAATGGAGGTCATATGTATATGGTCAGGCCTGAGTGGGCCGTGTAGACATAAGTAAGTTATATGAAGAAGTAACTCAAATGCACCTGTTTCTCACTCCCGAAACACTACCTTCTCTCTCCTAGCCTGTACCTGTTCCTTGCAGTCAGTTGACAGAGGAAGAAAAGACTCAGGGCTGATTTTCAGTTGTTTCTGCATGATCTGCGGTCATGAATAGCTGTAATACTACAGGTCATCTCTGGGGCATACCTCAAGGACATCATTAAGGGAAATCCTCTCAGTAGGCAGAACTTTGGGCATTGCTCCCTGGTTGTGTACTTTGCTTGCAAGGAGAAATGACCAGATACATGATTATATTTTGGCTATGACCACTGATTTGGTGAAATGGCTAGGAACTTGGAACAAGTTGGAAAAGTCATGACTTGGGTACAGTCTCAGCTCACAGAATGCCATCAAGGTCAGAAAACACAGTCAACATCACCTTGATTTTGGATCTTGGTGGACACCTTCACACAGGGAGAACTGGGTGACTTCCACTGAGAACTCAGAGCCCTGGTCTCAGGATCATAACCATAGATTCAAGTTTCATCACCTGTGATGGTATTTCTTAAAAAGCTGGAATCTCAAGCAGCAGGCTGGATTGAATAACTCCAGTGAAACTGACATTTCATGTTGATCTGTTGTCTGTGATCCAGGATTTAGGGGCATTGCTTTAAAACACACCTTTCAACTATAGCTCAGAACTGACTGAGTGCACTAAACACATTGAAATCTGTCAAACAGTGTTACTAAGTTTCAGTGCACCACTTCTCATACTGAAGATCCCTGCCTTTGACCGTTACCCTGCAGCAGCATTCACCATAGTCATCACACCTCCTGCCTTTGCTGTTTTGCTCAGAGGTGAAACTCTGTAAGGGCTTATTAGAACTTTTAAGAAATGATGTACATATAAAATGGCTTGAGAAATGGGCACACAGTTTCATCCTCTATCATAACAGTGCTCCTTGTCATATATTGCTTCTGGTATAGAAATTTCTGTCAAATAAAAAGTTACAGTATGTCCTTACCACCTTATTCATTCACTGGGTCCAGCACCGTGCCACTTGTGGCTCTTCCCCAAAGTTAAAACGACCTTGAAAGGTAAATGTTTTGAATTGCTTCAAGACATTGAGGCAGTCATGAGAGGGCAACTAAAGACACTTGTGAAAGAGACTGCTCAGAAAGTGGAAAGAATGATGGGATAAGAGTGTTCAAAGCAAGGGGGAGGATTTGAAAGAGACATTAATGCCAGTGTGTCTTTTACCGTAGTATAATTAAAAACTCACTAGTTTTTGATTGCACCTGGTATTTGTGTCCCATGTGAGTGCTCACTCAAAAGGTAACCTCATTGGAGGATTTTAGGGAGTCTGCAGGACGACAGTCCATGGCTACCACTTGACCTTTTCCCCCGCTCATCCTGTTGTTGTCCAGTGGGCTCATCAGTAAAGTGGCTGTGGTGCCAGGAGCGGAGGCTGTGTGTGAGCTCAGCAACGTAGGGTTCACTCACCAGGGCTGACCTGGCTGTGGCTGTGGCTGAGCGTCCGCAGATGAGCTGCCCCTCCTGATCTGTGTGTTATGTGGTCTTCCACAGACAACTGGGTTATTGTTGAGTCCAGTCTGCCGGCAGGAGGGACCAGTAGTGATCTCCTCAAATGACACCATTCCTGAGGATGATCAGCCAGCAACCTGGAAGGAACTTTTTTTTTTTTGTTGTTGTTTTTTATTTTAAAGAGAAGAAAGAAAGAAAGAAACAAACAAACAAAAACAGGGCCGGTGATATAGCTCAGCGTCATAAGCACCTGCCCGGCAAGCGCAACGTCCTGAGGTCTACTCCTGGTACCCACATAAAAAACAAAAAACAAAAAAGAACAAAATTTCAAAACAACATAATAGGAGGGTAACAATGGTTAATACAGTACGTATTGTTATCTTTAAATTAGTTACTGGGGGTACAAGATATCAGCATTCTATTGTCCAAACATTACTGACACAAACCTTTCTTTTCAATGAACTGAGCAAAATTAGTAGTGTATCTATCTTAACCATCTTATATATAAATACAATTTTTTTGTTTTCCCTTCTTTCTTTTCCCCATTCCCCCATCCCAGTCTCCCTTTCCTTTGGACCAGTTTCTTTCTGATTCATCGTATCTATTGTACATTTTGGATCTTATTTACTCTTTCAGTTTCTCACACTAGGGAGACAATACGATGTTTACACATGTGCATCCGGTTTATTTCACTTAAGAGTATTTTCTCAAGTTGCATCCATTTACCTATAAAAGTCTCCAGTTTATCCTTCTTTATGGCTGAATAGTACTCCATTGTATAAAAATACCACATCTTTCTTATCCATTCCTCAGTTGATGGGCATTTGGGTTGTTTCCAAGATCTGGCTATTACAAATTGTGCTGCTATAAACATGGGTGCACATATATCATTGTGGTACGATGTTTTTAATTCTTCTGGGAAGATGCCCAGAAGGGGAATAGGGTCAAATGGGACCTCCAACCCTAGTTTTTTGAGGAATCTCCACACTGACTTCCACAGTGGCTGTACCAGTCGACACTCCCACCAACAGTGGAGAAGGGTTCCTTGTTCCCCACAGCCCCTCCAGCATTTGTTATTAGTTGATTTCTTTATAGTAGCCATTCTTTCTGGAGTGAGATGGTATCTCAGTGTTTTAATTTTCATCTCTCGCATGACTAGTAATGTTGCACATTTTTGTGTATATTTATTTGCCATTTGTATTTCTTCATCTGAGAAATGTGTATTCATCTCAGATGCCCATTTTTGGATTGGGTCTTTAAATTTGGGAGGTCTGATTTTTTTTGATTTCTTTGTATGTTCTCGATAGTAATCCTTTGTCAGAGGAACAGCTGGCAAACATTTTTTCCCATGTTGTGGGTTGTCTCTTCACTCTGTTGGTGGTTTCTCTTGCTGTGCAAAAGCTTTTTAATAAGATGAGATCCCAGTTATTGATTCTTTGTGATAGTTCCTGTGTGGTTCAGGTTTTATTCATAAAGTCTTCGCCTACACCCATGTCTTCAAGGGTTTTACATATCCTACCTTCCAGTAGATTTAATGTTTCTGTTTTAATATTTAGATCTCTGATCCATTTTGAATTTAGTTTAGTGCATGGTGAAAGATATGGGTCTAGTTTTAATCTTCAGTATGTGCAGAGCCAGTTTCTCCAGCACCATTTATTAAAGAGGCTATCTTTCTTCCAGTGAATGTGTTTGGCACCTTTGTCAAAGATAAGGTGGCTTAGTATGTCTGGAGTTGTTTCAGCATCTTCTAATCTGTTCCATTGATCTTCGGGTCTGTTTTTTTGCCAATACCACACGTCTTTATCACAGTCGCTTTATAGTATAATTTCAAATCGGGGATTGTGATGCCCCCTGCCTTGCCTTTGTTGCCCAGAATTGCCTTTGCTATTCTAGGTCTCTTCTGATTCCAAATGAATTTTAGGATTGTTTTATCTAATTCTGTGAGATATGCTGTTGGAATTTTGATCGGAATGGCATTAAATCTGTGTAACAATTTTGGAAGTATGGCCATTTTCACTATATTGGTTCTTCCTACCCAGGAGCAAGGGATATCTTTCCATTTTCTGATATCCTCTTCAATCTCCTTTTTCAGAGTAGTGTAGTTTTCAGTGTAGAGGTCTTTTACATCCTTTGTTAGATTGATTCCTAGGTATTTCATTTTTTTGGATGTTATTGTGAAAGGTATTGTTTCCCTAATTTCTCTTTCAGTAAGTTTGTTATTTGTGTACAGAAAGGCTATTGATTTTTATTTTATTTTATTTTATTTTATTTATTTTTTTTTGTGGGTACCGGGGGGGTCGACCTCAGGACCTCGCGCGCCAGCAGGCGCCCGTGCCACTGAGCAATATCACCGGCCCTATTTTCGTATGTGGGTTCCGGGAGTCGAACTCGGGCCCTTGCGCTTGCCAGGCAGGCGCTTAAGCCGCTGAGCCATCTCACCGGCCCCAAGGCTATTGATTTTTGAGTACTGACTTTGTATCCAGCTACACTACTGAATTTGCTTATTAAGTCTAGCAGTTTCTTAGTGGAGTTTTTGGGGTCTTCTATGTAGAGTATCATGTCATCTGCAAATAATGATAATTTAACTTCTTCCTTTCCAATCATTATTCCTTTTATTTCTTTCTCTTGTCTAATTGCTCTGGCTAAAGTTTCCAGGACTATGTTGAATAAGAGTGGGGACACTGGACATCCTTGTCTTGTTCCTGATTTTAGAGAGAGAACTTTTCATTTTTTTGTCCATTTAGTATGATATTGGCTGTTGGTTTGTCATAGATAGCTTTTATCAGATTGAGATAAAGACCATCTATTCCAATTTTCTGTAGGGTTTTTATCATGAGTGGGTGTTGGACTTTGTCAAAAGCTTTTTCTGCATCTATTGAGATGATCATATGATTTTTGTCTTTGGTTCTGTTAATATGGTATATTATATTTATTGATTTATGTATATTGAACCATCCCTGCATCCCTGGGATGAATCCAACGTGGTCATGGTGTATAATCTTCTTGATGATTTGTTGGATTCTGTTTGCCAGTATCTTATTAAGGATTTTTGCATCTATGTTCATTAGGGAGATTGGCCTGTAGTTCTCTTTCTTAGTTGGGTCCTTCTCTGGTTTTGGTATCAGGGTAATGCTTGCTTCCAGGAATGAATTTGGGAGTATTGCTTCCCTTTCAATTTCATTAAAAAGTTTGAGAAGTAGTGGTGTTAGGTCTTCTCTAAATTTCTTGTAGAATTTGGCAGTGAATCCATCAGGGCCTGGGCTTTTATTTGTTGGGAGGTTTTTAATTACATCTTCAATTTCATTGGTTGATATTGGTTTATTTAGGATTTTTATATCTTCTTGATTCAGCTTTGGTATTTTATACGTATCTTGGAATCTGTCCATTTTTTCTGCATTTTCTATCTTATTGGAATATAAATTTTCAAAATAGGTATAGATGATCTTCTGGATTTCTGCAGGGTCTATCATGATATCAGTCTTCATTCTTAATTGCATGGATTTGAGTCTTTTCTTTTTTTAATAAGGTTGCATAAAGGTTTTTCAATCTTATTTATTCTTTCAAAGAACCAACTCTTTGATTCATTGATTCTTTGTATTTTTTTTTAGTCTCCAATACGTTAATTTCTGCTCTGATCTTTATAATTTCCTCCCTTGTACGAGCTTTTGGCTTAGCCTGCTCTTCTTTTTCTAGAAGTTTGAGGTTCACCATTAAGTTGTTTATTTGTGCTTGCTCTATTTTCCTGATACAGGTATTTAATGCTATAAATTTCCCTCTTAGGACTGCTTTCATTGTATCCCATAAGTTCCGGTATGTTGTACTGTCATTATCATTCAGTTGTAGAAAGTGTCTAATTTCTTTTTTCATTTCATCTATGACCCATTGGTTGTTCAGGAGGGTGCTGTTTAATTTCTATGTGTTTAGGAAGTTCTTGTGATTTCTTTTGCCATTGATTTCCAATTTCATTGCACTATGGTCTGATAATATGCGTGGGATAATTTCAATGCCTTTGCATTTACTTAAGCAGGTTTTATGAGCTAGTATGGTCTATTTTGGAGAACGTCCCATGTGCAGCTGAGAAGAATGTGTATCCTGATGTTGTGGGGTGGAACACTCTGTAGACATCTACTAAATCCATTTGTTCAAAAGTTTGGTTCAGTTCTACTATTTCATTATTGATTTTTTGTCTAGCTGATCTGTCCTTTTGTGACAGTGAAGTATTGAGATCCCCCAATATAATTGTATTAGTGTTTATTTGATTTTTCATGTCCTTTAGTACTTGTTTTATATAGTTGGGTGCACTGGTATTTGTTGCATATATATTTATGATCGTTATTTCTTCCTCTTGGATTGTTCCCTTTACAAGGATGTAATGATGGTCTTTATCTCTCAGAATCATTCTTGGGTTGAAATTCACTTTGTCTGCAAAAACAATGGCTACCCCTGCTTTTTCTGGGTTCCTGTCGCATGGAGTATTGTTTTCCATCCTTTGACTTTCAGTCTATGGATTTCTTTCTGAATTAAATATGTTTCTTGTATACAGCATATTGTTGGATCTTGCTTCTTGATCCATTTTACCAGTCTGTGCCTTTTGATTGGTGAATTGAGACCATTAACATTGATGGTTAAAACTGAGCTATATTGACTTATACTTGTCATGTTATTTTCCTGTTGTTGGTTCCCCCTCTTTCCCCCCACCCCGTTTAACTATTTGCCCTGCCTGGTGGATTCCTTCTTTTGGGGTTCCTGGAGTTGTAGTCCTTGTTATCTCTTCCTAGAATGTCCTTCAGAACATTTTGCAGTGCTGATTTGGGGGTCATAAATTTTCTCAGATGTTCTTTGTCATGGAAGTATTTTATTTCTCCATCAATTTTGAAAGATGGTTTTGTGGGATACATCAATCTGGGTTGAAAGTTATTTTCCTTTAGAGCTTGAAATACGTCATTCCAAGCTCTTCTTGACTTGAGGGTTTGTGCTGAAAAGTCAGCTTTGATTCTGATGGGCTTTCCTTTATAGGTGATTTGTCTCTTTTCCCTAACAGCTTTTAATATTCTGCTCTTCTGTTGAATTTCTGGGATCTTAACTATGATATGTGTGGCCGAAGATTTTTTTTTTGATCGTGGCTAGTTGGAGTTCTATAAGCCTCATTTATCTGAACATCAAATTCTTTTTCTCTACCAGGGAAATTCTCTGTGATAATATCTGTGAACAGTGTTCTGATGTCATTTATGCTGTCTCCTGCTTTTTCATTGATTGCAATTAATCTTAAGTTATTCTTCTTTGTGTCATCTAACAGCTGTTGGATTGATTTTTCATGGTCCCTTGCTGTTTTTAAGAATTCTTTCTTTTCATGATCACTACTCACAAGCCTGTCTTCTATATCTGAGATCCTGTCCTCACATTGGTTTAATCTGCTACAAATACTTTCAGTGGAATTTTTGTTCTCCTGGATATCTGCTTGAATCTGCTTTATGGAGTCCATTTCTTTCCTATGCTGAGCATTCATGGCTTCCATCATTTTCTTAAGCCCGTCTATTTTATTGTCTGTGTCTGCTCTAGCGTCCTTAAGCATGGTCTTCATTGTGGACATTATCTCTGCAGTTATCTGAGAAATTATTTCTGATTTAAATTTTTCCAGAGCCTCATTCAGTTGCTTTGTTGTTACCACTTCAGAGATGCCAGGTGGGTGACTTTCGGATTGTCCCACCTCATTGACCCCTGGGTTTGCCTTTGGTGAACTGGATGTGTGGGGTTGCATCTTAAGTGTCGTCTCATTTTCTTTTCTTTCTGTAGTTTAATTCCTGGGGTGATGTTTGTGAATTACCTATGGTAGGTTGCTTTATTGCTAGCGTTTGAAATCCTTAGGAGATGACTACGTCTCTGTGGTACCTTCCAGGTGTAGCTTATTTTTGGGTTTTGAGCCTGCAGCAAGATCCTACCTCTTCAATTTGTTGGGCATGAGAAGTTGCTGCCTGTTTGGCCCAGTCCTTGGTTCTTTGGTACTGTGCCACTGTATTTTGTGTGACCCTTAGTCAGTCTCAGTCATGGAATACCAGGAAGAAAAGCTGTTTAGAACAATTATGTCACTTTTGGCTATAATTGTACCTAAAGCATCAAACACTGCCAAGAAAATTAAAGACTGAGCTAACCAGTTATTTGCCACTTTTAACCGTATAGAGTAGAGTTGTGGTTATATAACAAAATTAAAACACCACAAAAATTACATGCAGTGTACAAGTCCTTAATATGTCAATTTTGCCCTCAGGAGTTTAAATTTAAAATGAGTTAAGGAGGAAATAGAGAATTGGGAGAAGAGGAAGGAATTAGATGTTAGGCTGGAGGACCAAGAGGGATCCTGCTAAGATTGGGAAACTGGTGCAGAGGACTGGTGGGAAAAAGAGAAGGAAGGGATAAAAGGAAGAACAGATCACAACCACAATCACAAAGAGGTTAGGGGCTCTGTTTACACTTATATAAAAACCAGAGAGATTAATGAAGGAAAGAACAAACAGACAAAAACAAAAACGAAGACAAAAACAACAAATCAAGCAAACATACAAAAAAAAAAAAAAAAAAAACCAAAAAAAGAGAACCCACCAGAAAAACCACCTTCACCAGAACAAAAAACAAATGATAGAAAAAAAAATTTTCACTTCCGGGTTTTGCCTCTGCTGTGGGCAGGCAGCGTGTGGTGGTAGAGTCCTGTTCCGTGCGGATCTGTCCCTGCAAGCCAGCAGCAGCCCCTTGGCGGGGCAGTGGGCAGTGGCCTGCACTCTCAGGCGGAGACCAGTCTCGTTCGCCTGCCGCCCTCGGCGCACTTTCCGGGGGCCTGAGAGCCGCGGCGCCGCGCTGAGTCCCGAGCGCTGTGTTCCCGCGCCGCGCTGAGGTCCCTGTCCCCCCACGATGGCGCCCGGCCAATTGCGCTCTCGCGCGGGGAACGGCTGCGCCTCTGAGGCACTCACGGCGGCCAGTGCAGTCCTGCACCGCCGCTGTCCTGATCCTCCGCGGGGCCCCGGGGCGCTGGCTGTCACCGTGTGTCCGCAGATTTGAGCTTCTGTCGCGCCGCGGTTCCTGGCACAGGAAGAAGGCGCCCGCGGTCTCCTCCTTCTTCTTGGTTGAAATTACTCTTCACTCACTCTCTCAGTCCCGAACTGCACTTCAGATCTTTCCTGGGTCCAGGGGAGCCACTTCCCTCTTTCTTGTGCTCCCCCAGCCACTGTATTCCAGTGTCCGAAGGGCAACTTTTAGAGAGGTTTGCTGCCTGCTTCTTACATATCCGCCGTCTTTCCCCCTCCTCACGTATTTTGTTTTTATAGTAATAGATGATTATTGTAGATACAAATTTGTCTTCCCTGCATGCAGTACTTCTGCCCAGACTACCTCTGTGGACCTACAGAATGCCTCATCCACCGTCGTGGTATTCTGCGTGGTGTAGCTTCCGATCAGGGAGCTCATTCACACAAATGAAGTGTGGCAGTGGCCTTGTCTTCTTCCCCACCTCCTTGAAGCTCATACTTTGGTAGGACAGTAGAATGGCCTTAAAAGGTGCTGTTACAGTGTCAGGTAGATGGCAGTTCTTTGCATGACTGGAGCAAGAGTCTCCAGAAGGCTGTACATATTCTGAATCAGTATCCACTGTGGTACTGTTTCATCCATAGCCAGGATTCACATGCCCAGGTGTCAGGGGATGGAAATAAGAGTGGTGCTACTCACCATTAATCCTAGTGAACCGCTAGCAAACTTTTTGTTCTTGACCCCATGACTTTATGCTCTGCTGGCCTAGAGTGCTTAATTCTGAAGGGTAGAATGCTTTCACCAGGAGTCACAAGCGTAATTCTTTGGAGTTGGAAATTAAGACTGCCACCCAGCCACTTTGGATGCCTCTGACTGAACAGGCATAGAAGAGGGCTACAGTGCTATTGGAGTAATTGATCCTGACTACCGAGGTACTGTGGAGTGAAAGAAGAGCATGTCTGCAGTACAGAAGAACCTTCAGAATGTCTTCAGAATTGCTGTGCCCTGTGTAATGGGAAATTACAACACCCAACCAGCCAGGTCTGTGAATGACCCAGACTCTTGAGGAATCAAGGCTTGGGTGACCCTGCCAGGTAAAGAATCACAGGCAGCTGAGGTGCTGTGGAAGACAACAGAGAAGTGAGAAGGAGGCACTGTAGTTGTAAATACCGGCTGTGACCATGTGACAGGAAAAGAACCAAGGACTATAATTGTCAGGAGTATTTTCTCTTTTTTTTGTTATGGATGTATTTGTGTGTGTGTGTGTGTGTATTATATAAAATAAATATATCAAATTAATATCTTTGTTTTCCGTCTGTTAGTCCCTTAACATGTGAGATGCATTGATCTTATGTCATAGTACTTAACATTGATTTTATATCACAATATTTAACTTATGGGATGTCAAAGAGAAGAGTGGCATCACTCAAGGGTTTACCTCCTCTTCTGGGGAAGAGGTTGATGCATTTTGAGTTGTACACAGCATAATTGTATCATGCTGGGCAGATTTATGACCTTGTTATTGTCTTTTTTTGCAAATTAAGTATGGTTTAGGGACATGCTTATGGTGCCAAGTTGCTGAGGGGTGCATGTGCACACATATGTGCACACACACACACACACACACACACACACACACTATTGGGTCTCTTTCTTTGGGGAACCCTGACCAGTACAGTCATTCCATGTTTGCCTCTCCTGGCCTCTGTGGACCAGCTTGAAAAGCCTACATGTTATAGGTAGCCATTCCACCTTGAATTCCAGCCATTCAAGGCAGATGACATGATTTCTTGCACTGCCTCTGGCTTGCAAGCAGTTTTTATAGTATGTGTTCATTGTAAGAGCTGCTGTTGTCACCTGGGCCATACACTGCCATTCAATATTCTAGTGTCTAAGGTACATGTCATCTGTTTGGATGGACAGCTCAAGAGCTTTCCCAGACTCTCCTTAGGACAGTTTCATATCAGCATTTTAGTGTTGGGATCAGTGAGAAGATTAGAGAGCTATCGAAATCAGTTGGCCATTCTCTGCATTTTTATTTTTAAATGTGGTCATAGAGCAGTTGGGTGATAGAGAGGAGTTGACTGCAGGCATACAGAATGACAGGCATGAAGAGGAACTGTAATGGTCCCAGAAATTGGAGAGCCGGAGGGAACTTTGTCCCCTGAGTCAGAAGATGAATGTGTCACTGCTGTTCTGTCCTCTCAACCCAGGCCTCACCTTAGAAGTTACTAATTGTGTGGGTCTCAAATCTAGTCATGTAGCAAGGTACCAGGAAGATGTGTGGGGTATAGTTGTTGGAAAGTTCTGAAAGCCTGGCATGTTTGATTCTATTATTTGAACCAGGAATAATTTTACTAGCACTAAATATGACCATTTTAGGTATGAAGTTTATCCAATCCTGACTGCATGCCACTGGAGAAATGAAAAACAGTGTCTCCTCTTTTATGTGAGTAATCAATTTCTGCTTTTTCTTAGTGGACAAGAGAAAGCCCTGGAGAGGTATAAGAAAAAATTGTGGGCAAAAAGTTTGAGAACATATTTCTATTATTTGATTTTAGCAACAGAAAGCTATATTTCTTAATTTGTGGAACCCTGGTGTTCCATGGCAGGAGAGTTTGAGAATGTGTCTGGTCCCTTTTCACCAATGCAGCAGACTGGCCTCTTCTGCTGTGCTTTACTCAAGATTCCAAGGGCACACAGCTGGGGGTAGACACGTGACTAGAACCCAGGTGCTTACATTGTTCATCAGGTGTACTGTCCATTTCATGGAAAAGGGCTGCTTTGTTTTGAAGAAGTGAGAGAGAAAGAGAGAGAGGAAGATTAAATAGGTACTGGAATGTATATCCTGGTGTGTGTGGCTCTGGGGCCAATTTAATCTCAAGAGGTTTTGCCTATGAAAGCAGTGACCTTACCAGGCATAGACAATTTCCTGTGTCATTATGATGTTCCTTGGCAGAATATTATTTTTCTTGGTGTATATATTGTGATATAAAACATGCACAGAGAGCCAGCTCTCTTTTTTATGAGTGAATTAGCTGTATTGTAGTTTATCTGTGGCAAATCTTGCTTTCCAGTTTATTGACAGTGCCTCCTGTCATTAGTGACTTGCTTGGATGAGGTCTTGGCTTTCTCTCCTCTTATTCTGACTTTTTAAGAAGCCTGAGTCACAGCCAGGAAGTCCTTTGAAACCAAAACCCTTCGCCCTTACTTGTGTTTCAGGGATGGGTTAGGAAATGGTCATTCTGCCTAAAAAGGGGTGCTTTGGTTTCTCTTTTATCTTTTCACCAACCTCATGTGTGTTCCTGTTCTGTCCTAGAGAAGTTGGACTGAGGGTCATGATGGGGCCCTGGGGGCTCCCCAGCCGCCTCTGGGTCAGTGCTTCACAGCACAGTTTTGTTAAGATGCTGAAAATGAATTTCCAGATCCTCAAGTAGACCAAATAGAAATGTAAAACCTCAAAGAAACACTTGAAGGCAGCTCTGCATCCTTTGCCTAATTCATGCATCTTGTTTCAGTACTCAAAATGTGCAAGATGGTGTATGCAGTAGCTACTCTGTCAACACCTGCAATCACTCATGTCCCTTGTTACTGTTTAACAATGAGCAAGCCTAGCCTGTCTGTAGAATTAAAGATTATAGCTTTAAATTATTTTAGCATATACTTTTGATTATATTGAATAAAATGGTTATTCAGTTTGCAAGAATAACTGCAAGTTATTTAGAGAATAACTTCTAAAAATATATTCATAGAATGATATTTATTGGAATATTTATAATTTTGTTATTTTAGTAAACTGAGCTTGGCCAGTGATAATGTCAGAATCCACAGATTTATACCAGTAGCAACAACTGAAGGAGTTTTTTTCTGTGATTTGAAAAATTATCTTTAAAGAATTAATTTTTAAAAAGAATTATTACAGTGGAGTTAGTGTCAGACCTGGGTCGAGCCCTAGTTTTTCTGGCCAAGGTTTCTACGTATAAAGTGGGATTGCATGGTGTTCACTGATCAAGTGTTTGGGAAGATTAAATGAAAGAAGTTGCATACATGTTTAGCATAATGCCTGGACTCTCCACAAATGTCAGCTGCTGCTGTTCTTCTGGTGAACAGTCATTATTCAAAATTTACTCCTCTTAAGAGTTCAGATGTCAGACTTTTGCTTATATTTCTATTTATAAAGAAAAATTATTGTGTGTAGCGAAAATTGATTGGGAAATACAGCACTACTATATTTTTCAGTGGGGGAGAAATTCATGTTTATCTTTCTTTAAGGTATGTTAATGTTTAAGCTTAAATAGATCATAGATGTGTCCTATTAACTGTAAAATGATTGGGTTGTATTTTTAGCTGAAGCATTTTTGTTGGCCAGCTTGTTCATGGTGCAATATAGTGTGACTGTAAAACTGCATATTTTTACATATTACAAGGAATTTTTAAAAATAACTTTTTTGGCCTAAATTTAATAAGTGACAAAATTCTAAAAATTTTGAGGAAACATGCAGTGCACTTTTTGTAGTGGACTGTATTCAGTATTGCATACCCAGGGTACGTAATTGTCAACCGCCCCCCCCCGCCCAATTTTTGATGATTTCTTTTTCCGTAAGAGTTAACCCTGATGATTCTGATGTAAGCAATGTATTTGTCAAAATCTGCCAAGGACTTGGCTCCCTTCCTTCAGGGTGGAAGGAATTGGTATGGACACACTATTTATGCCAATTGACAGAAAGCTATCGTGACCATATCTGAGCGTACTGTCTTGAGTGAAGGTTAAGGAAGCACTCAGAAGGGACTTGCTAAGCCCTCATTTAGCCTTTACTCCTTTCTTCCCCCAACGTTGAAGCTACTATTTTATCAGCAACCACATGGCCAGCAGATATCCAAGCAGTTTACACAGGAGTGAGCGGTCTGGATTCATGATTCTCACTGAAGTTGGAAGTTCCTATGCTGAGGTCCTCTAAACATCATATCCATTTAATGAATGGGAGGTGCCACTTTATTTTGATGTCTAGAGTGTGTCTATTTTGAAGTTGATTAGAAAGTTTACCTCATGATTCTTTTACATTTGTCAGAAAAAAACCTGATCATCGCAGGATATATTTATGGTTTACTTTTGTGTTGTATTCTCGCTGTGCTTCAGAAAGTACTTTCTTACTATAGATTAAGGGATTCCTCCCAGGGGAATTATTTGAATGTTAACTGAGAGACTTTTGGTTTCTGTTTCCATTATGTATACATACGAGTTTTTTTTTTTTCTTTTTTTAAGGTTTTCCTCAACATTACTAGTAGCATGAAGGGAAAATAAAAGTTGGAACCAGCAAGGTGATGAAAAGGCCGCTGTGGGAGTTGAACATGAAAGAATGGTGCTTTCATGAGGAGGGAGGTATTGATGTGGTTTTGGGGGCTGAGGTTTGTTTTTGTTTCAGCTACCATCTCAGAGACAATAATGAATCAGAACTGTATCAGGCAGGCAGGTCTTAATGCCCATTTCCAAACAGAGATGTCTCTCTTAGATACACAGGGAAAGGCTAACGTAGACTGCCTGTATTTGTTCTGCTTCTCAGCTTACCCTTGAGGAATAAAAGAATCCTGCTGAACAGTGCCAACATTAGTTTAGGATGAGACTCATAATTGTATTGGGTAATAGAGGAATTTAAAAATTCCTGTTTTTTCTTGTGGCTCTCTTTCACAAATCAGACTCATGGTGAAATACTTTTGCAAGTGTTCCCATTCATCTCCGACTGATGCAAGACGCCTAGTGCCTGTGGTTTCCTAATTACTGAAGCCCTAATTTCTTTGGCATATCTCTCAACTGTCTGTAGATTTCCTTTTGGCAGCAAAAATGTTTACCCACGTGACAAGATGAACACTAGCATCTCTAGTCTGGTGCAAGCAACATCTGGATGCTGAGATTAGCCATGGCATGGGTGCTCTTATATTCTGGTCAGGTCTTGGTCAGTGGGCTGAGATATGGATTTCTTACCACTTGCTTCTTTCTAGGCCTCACTTCAAATGCAAAGGTGCTTGCATTTCATCACAAAAATGATATCGTAATGTCCATATTCAGGGAGGAGAGAAGAACTTGAGAGCACTTGAACGACTGTTTCAGGGGAGTGCTTTCCGGGACCTTGCTGCCCACAGTATGGCTCGCAGAGAGCCCGTGAGATCCTGACTGACTGGCCCCAGCCCAGTCCTCTGAATGAGAACTTGCATTTTTAAAAGGTGCCAGGCAACTTAGATGCACAGCACAGTTTGAGAAGTTCTGCTCTAGAACTTGTTGAGTCAGTAAAGAATCTGATTGTGCTATACTCCGTTAGAAATGGAGTTTTTAGTGTGTTTATCAGGCATTGCAGTACTTTGCACAAGGGCTAAATTCCTCTGGAATGTGAGGGAGTAAAAGTTTATTATATGCGTAGAGGAAAACAATCTGAGTTAGTTGGTCCATGTTTTTCTTTAATAGAAATTTGGTGATTGTTTTATGCCCTCTTCTACAGCTTCAGCAGCGAAAACCCATGGCTTTGGCTTCCTTGTTTAAAATCCAGAGTGCTTTTTTGCTTTCTTTTCATTTTAACAGGGCATTGAAGAAAGAAAGTATGGGCACTTGGTGTGTGTAAAGAAAATAGAAATGTATCAGAGTAGAATTAAAAAGTTCTTACGCACAGAGACAAAAGTAATAGTTATCCCCATACAAATTTAAAGTATGTTAATTTTGGTCATACTCTCCATTTTTACCTGACTTTAGGATAAAGCAACAGTAATTAATTTTGGGTCATATTATGAAGTTTAAATTTTTTTGGAGTTTTAAACAAGACTGAATTATCAAAGCTTTGTTTTAATGGTTATCAAAGAAATATTCTAAAATCAGTGAATTTTTAGTTTGTTATGAAAGTCAGTACTTGATTGTATGCCTCATTCTTATTTGTTTCTTTATGTTTCTCACCATTTATTGTTGAGCATGTGCTTTGGGCTAATAATGTGCAAGGCAGGTCTTCATTAGATTGAACACCATTTTTTTTTTAAGACCATATTTTTCAAGTTTTTTTAAGACCATTTTTTCAAGTAATAGTGACATGTAGATAATTACATTGCCCCAGGAAATATTTTTGAGCGATTGATAATTTCTCTGCCTGTAGTATTTCTCCTTCACATTTTCAACTTCAAATTAAGATATATAACTTTTATATATGGGAAAATCAGCTTTTAAGGTACTGTATAATACATTTAAATTTCTAAGCCCTGAATCAGAAAGTGGTGTCAACTGAAAAGATTTAAAACAAGAAAACAGTACACCATCTATTTTGATTTTTCTTAACAGTTAGCAAAACTTGTAAATATGCTGCCTTTTTGAATCATTAAAAGTAGACCTAATACTCATGTGTAATAAATGGCAAAAATAATGAAAAATTTAAATTTCTTTTGTTATTGGTTTGTTTCTTTATACTTTAGTTTCATTTTATAAGTAGGTTAGCTTAAAATCTTTTCAAACTGACCATTATATTTAGTTTCATTTACAGGAAACTCCCCTTTGTGACACCTTCACAACATGATTAAATAGTGCCTTTCAGCAGAGATGCTGATTCTTCCTGTCTATGACAAAAAAAGCAAACAACTCGATGAAGTTTTTGCAGTTTTCCCTGAGCGTCACTTGGGCAGCTCATTTGTTTACGTACCGTCTATCCCAAGTGTCGCTTGGGCAGTTGTCATTTCAACCAGTCAATTCTTGTATTGAATAAATTTGATAAAATTGTCATTTTTATCTTTCCTGTTATAAAAATTAATGAAAACTTGCAATTTTTGGTCATCTTGTATATAAATAATTGGACTGGTAAGTGGTTAGCAAGAACCTGGCATTGTAGCTGTCTTTGCACTTAATCATTATTAAGTAATGCTTGAAGCGCTCCATTAGCAGGGAACTCCTTTGCGCACAGTGCCTGAATCTGAAACAGTTGGGTTCTTATTATCAATGGCTTGGGACATACAGTACTAATCTGCTTTGTCAGTTAGATGCAATTAGGATGAAACGTTGAGCCGTCATATATTGGCGGTAAGGAAGTAGAATGCTTCCTTGTAAATGGGGGAGCCATTTATGAGAGAGGTCCAAAATAAATTTCGGGTGTTGGGTCACATGTCTCACCTACAAAAGACATCCACCCAAACAGTAATTACCTTTCACAGCAAGCTGTGGATCTACTTCAGTTTTGGAACCTGTCCAATTTTTTGGTTCCTTTATTATAATAAATTGTCAAATTAGAAAAATCCTTGTCTTTTTGCAGTTCAGCTCCTTCCATGTTTTGTCTGGGAATTGTAAAGATAGTAAAGATCAACTTGGTTGTGGAGAATTATTAATTGATAGGAAAAATATTCTTATGATTTAATATTTGCATTGTATCACACAGGGCACATAAAACCTCACTTGAAATTAGTCTGTTTACATTTTTGAAGTTGTCAACCTTTATCAAGTATTTATGCTGGTATTTATGGAGGAAATAAGAAAAAGCAACCTTCAAAGAAGAGCCTTACCTCTGGTTTGGAAAAATTATTTTAAGAATAAAGTATGGTATATTATGAGTTGAGAAAAGATAAATGTTATAAAACATTTGATTCATCAGCCTCTTTAAGGTTAAGTGTTAGGCTTAGCTGTATGAAACAGGTTAAAAAACTGCAGGTAAACTGTTGAATACTGGTAATTTTATGTGGTTCAACTTTATAATACACTGGTTTGGTCTAAACTAAACTTCTGCTTTTCCCTCATCTTCTTACTCAGAGGCTTTTTACTAAATTTGCTTTTAGCCAGATAAAATTCAACAGAAGCTTGGGGCTAGTCACAAGTTCAGGTCCTGATTGATAAAATAGTTAGAAAAGAAGCCAGTTTTTACCCTGGTCATTTGTATAATTGCATCCATGGATACATTTATTGGTATACTTACTAGTTTAATGCTCTAAACCTAAGAAGTCTTCAGGAGAACAAGCTTGGGTGGCACTAGACGATGAATGTCTGGAAGCAAGTGGCCTAGGTTTAGGTGGAAAAATCTTTTACTGAATTTGAGTTGGAAAAGAGTTGGTGCATACTTGTGGTCACTGCCTTTCTTTCCTACTTTATGTGCCAAAATCTGAATTATAGATCCTAACCACTTCCCAGTATCTTAATTTAATTTTGAATACAAGTGCTTTTTAAACATTATTTTTGTGTATTAGTTAATGTAAATTATTAATAGCAATCTAAATAAAAACAAAAATTTGTTTAGTGTTATTTTGATATTGAATAGACCTTCTGAAATAGAAGTAAAAGATTTGCCTAGTAGGATTTTTATATGTATTCACAAACCATTTTCCTTTTAAGTCCAGAAAAATGTGGGCTGGGCCAACAGCTCAAGAAGAAAGACTAAATATATTTCATGGGTTTTTCCATTTTTGTGTCTAAAATCTACCGTGAAATATCAAAATCACTTTATTTAAATTTTCAGTAATTATGACTGTGAAGTTATATGTATCATTGGGAAAAATAGGGGATGTTTACATATAAAAACACAAAAGTACCCTTAATATATCTTTATATAAAAATATTTTATAGACTAGGCAAAAATCAGATTTTAAAATCTCCTCTTTTATCCTTCATAGTACAGTTTTTACTGAACCTTTTGAGAAATATTTTTATGCTCACACCAATATATATCCTTTAAAATCTACATAAATATTACATTCTATATAGAATTCTGCCTCATGCACATATATAGAACTGGTCATAACTTGTTTATTGTATCCTTGACTATGAAATTCTTCAGTGGAAATGCTGGGCCAGAAGGCATCTGTACCTCTAAATTGTCCTCTAAAATTATGTGTACTGGTAGTACCGTATGAGAAAAGTATCTTATTGTCACAGTGGGTGTCAGTGGCTTTTTAGCATTTGTCCATTCAGTGGGTGAAAAATATGGTGTCTCATTTTGAGTAGGGGTTAATATCTTTTCATATATGTTTGTTTATAAATTCATTTCAATGTGAGTTTTCTGTTTGTCATCTGCTGTTTTCTTACTGGGCCTTTAGTTTGTTCTTTTTAGAAACAGTCTTGGTATTAGTTTTTATTTTTGTGATACTGGAGATAATTTTTTCCCTTCTTAAGTTTCATTTGCTTTGTAATTATTTAGTATTTTTGGCCCTATAGAAGTTTTTAGTTTTCCAGTAGCCAGTTAAATTATCAGCCTTTTTCATTATGATCTCAGGATTTTGCGTCTTACTTAAAATAGTCCTTGCTCTGAAATTATAAATACATTTATCCATGCTTTTTCTAATATTTTTATGATGTCATTTTAAACCTTTTTTTTTTTTTTTTTTTTTTTTTGTGTGTGTACCGAGGGTCGAACTCAGGACCTCATGCTTGCGAGCAGGCGCTCGTGTCACTGAGCGATATCACTGGCCCTTTTTTCCTTTGTGTGTGGGTACCGGGAAGTTGAACTCAGGGCCTCGCACTTGCCAGGCAGGCGCTTATATCGCTGAGCCATCTCACTGGCCCAAACCTTTGTTTTTTATATTTGAAACTTACTTGGGCATAAAGAGTGAGGTAGGACTGTAAATTTATATATTTTTTCCTAAAATGCTGCTTCCCAGCATAATTATTGAATAAACCATTTCCTCCCGTTGGTTGAAGGATACTCCCTTTATCCGGTACGATGTTACAGATGTATTCGGGACTCTGCTTAGATTTGGATTGCATCATTATTGTCTCTGAGCAATAATTAGTTTTTTCATAATACATAATATTTCATTACTACCATAATTTCTTACTGTTCATCTTTTTTCAGGATTTCAGGTTATTCTGTTCCTTTTTATATGATTCTGCTACATAATTTTGTCACCCTCTTTCCCAGCCCCACAACCTGTCATTGAATCAAATTTAAGGTTAATTCCGGTATAGTAGATGTTTTCATAATGTTGAATCTTCTAATCCAACACCGTGCATTATCTTTTGCTATTTTAAAATATTTTCTCTTTATATGTCTTAAAGGAGCTTGAGGTTTCTTTGCATGGTTCCTATTATTATCTTGTTAATCTATTTTGGTATTCAGATTTTATTATAGTATACACAGGATATTTTCCTCTAGTATAATTTTATCATGTTACAATTTTTAAACTGTAAAATACTTGATTTTGAATATCAATTTTGTAATCAGTTAACAAATTCCTGGGTCTTTTAAGGCATGCAGTTGTATCATTTACAAGACTATGATTTTTTGTCTTCTTTTTTAGTTTAATTGCATTTGCTAGTATGGTAACCAATTCTGTGTCTTTTGAATACTTTCCAAGTTGGCTAGTATATCCCTTGAATGAGAAAGGTACTACTGAATTTAGTTTTCTTTTAATAAAGGAACTTTAAACACTGTTCATCAAGAAATAAAGTCAGACTATAACAATTTTAAAAGAACTGACTTAGGTATTTTAATATGTTGGGTTTGAGAAATGTCTGTGTTTATGACATTGCCCTGTCATCTTGTGTCTGGCCTCAATCCTGGTTGGCTTTCTACCAAAAGATGTGAACTCTAATTTGAAGTCTTAGGACAGATTAGCAAATGCCTGTTTGGATTGGTGTTTCTCAAAACCATTGGGAAGGCCACATGATCTATTTAAGGGGTACATTTAAAATATTTTTTCATTTATTTTAATTTATCCTTGGAAAAACATATAACTCATTTCTAACTTATATTTTCATTGTTGATACTTGTTTAAGACAAGGTTAAGACATGTTGAATTTATTTCACAAAAAATGTTAAAACGTTACACAGATGTCTGAAAACTCATATGAGAAATTGATTGAAATGTGAAGAACTCAGTTTTAGGTTAATGTTAAAGCACCTGCATTTTCAGAGATGAGGAACAGTTTTCTGTATATTTCCTTAATAGCAGTGCTTACTAAATAATAATACTGAAGATTATGAAGAAGCAGTTACACTTCTTATTAGAGAATCTATATATTATCTCATTAACTGGCTACAAGAATTCATCTTTCTGGTGTTATCTCAAAGAAGCTGTACAGTTTCCTTGCAGCAGATTATATAGCTTGCAAGTGGCTGTCTTACATGTTCACTGAAAACTTTACTTAGACTTCACTTTGACTCTTCCATACTTACATGAGAGCAGTGTTTTAGAAACCTAGTGCTTGCCTTTCGGGATCTTCAATGAGAATAAAATTAAATATTTTAAAGCTAACTTTACCTAGGCAAATACATAAAAATATATCATCTAAGTCCACATGAGGATATTCTAATAGTTCAGGCATTTCTAAAGGAAATTTGTCAGTATAAATGCAGTTCAATCATATTAATACTCAAAATTTCAAATTTGCAAATTTGTTAGAAGCTATGAACTTTAATTGAGGTCTGTATAATTTTTTTCCTGGAATAGAGAGAGATAGCTTATCACGATAGCACTTAGAAATATTAGTCAACCAAAGCATTTTTGTATTTAGTGGGTGATTGGAACTCAGTTTATGGCCAGTATCTACAAATTTTGTGGAAGCACAGCCTTTAGGATATTCCTTCAGTTCAGTTATTTTGGATTCTTAATTCAGAATAATTGCTTCTGATAGGGGAAAACAATTTCAGTTTTTATAGATGTCTGCTTTTATAGAGGAAAACCGAAACCAAAAGAAGTGATTTTCCTAGAGGACGTTGTGATGAATGGTAAAGCCAATCTGATGCGGGAATCCATCCCTAGAACTCTGTGGAGACAGTTTTGTAGTAGAGGGAGAAGTAGACTTTAGAACCAGACACATCCTATTTATTGAAATTTTTATTTTATTTCAGTCTTGATCAGAAATTGTTGATTTTGTTGTCATCCTAGTTTCTAAAACTATTAATCTCTATGTGACCATTTCTGAAGTTATTTGACAAGCATTTTATGTTTCCCTATAATATTACTAGGTACAATGAGTGGTTTTTGAGAGAAATAACAAAATACAAACTTTAAGAATACTGTGGCATGGCAGTTGTTATTAATAAAAATAAAATTCAGGAGTGAATCTACATAGCAAATCAAGATAGAGGGTCTTCTAAATATTTGCTGCCATTTCCAGGACACAAGGTAATTTTTAAGAAGTTTTTAGAAACAAAACAAGAAAAAGAAAACTTGGCAGCCTCTAAACCTTGGGACTTCATTAATGCACACAGCTCTGGCTGGCATCTGCTGTGTGTACCCAGTCTCCCCACAGCTTGCAGCAGTTAAATATAGTCACAGTTGGGTTCTGTGGACCAGCAAATAGGAAAGGCAGGGAAAGCTGGAGGCACGTTGGAGAAATGCACTTCAAAGTAATTTATTTTGACGCTTTTTAAAGGCTCCTTTGTAAATGCACTTTTAAATAGTAGTTCTGTTTCCTTGAATCCACGCAAGGGCACAAAATAGACTGGATTCAGGGGAACTGGCGTGGGAATGTTTTCAGCTCCCTTACTGCTTGTGTTGGGACAGCTGCTTCACTGCACTGCCCGGTTTCTTTTAATGAACCTAAATTCAGGTGACTGAAAACGCCAGTTGGTGGTGGAATCTTACATAACCCTTATATGCACGTTTATAGTGTGTGCCTGTTCGTTGGCATATTGTGGTTAAGTTGTCCAGCTATCAGTTTTCTAAACAGGAGGAAACACATACAAGTGACCAATATTTGAAAAAGACAAACCTTGTGCTTCTTACCTCTTGTATTCTTTTCTTAGGGTGCTAGGGGTAGAGCCCAGAGCTCCTGCATGCTAGGAAAGTGGTTACCACTGGGCTATGCCCTCAGACCTTTTACTTCCATTTTAATCAAATCAGCTGAATTTATGATCTCTCTAAAACAATTGGCTTTTCAATGATTTTTTTTTCTAATTAAGAAGAAAATAATTATCTACCTTCTGTCGTAGTTAACTATGCTGAGATGAAGCCTCTGACCACTGTAGATTGTCTGAGATAACTTTGGGCAAGTGAAAGGACAGTTGTATGCTATGTGTGTGTTTCTTTTTTGTGTATTTTATGTTGCCTAGGTTTTGGATTCCTCACTGGTAAATACTGTGCCTAGAATTCATTGCTCTCTAGGGCCCTCTCCACGTGTAGTTTTGTGATTCCTAATGATGGGGCCATGGTGCAGAGCAGCCTAGTGTAGCTGCAGACCTCAGGGTGGTGTGGAGGTGCCCGGTTCTAGTGTAAGCAGAGATGAGCAGTCTCCCTCTCCTCCTTTTCTACTGTATTTCTGCACACCCACAAACGGTGCACCCACGCTCTTACTCAGGCTTGGTGTTAGCTTCCTAAACCCCACCTCTTCCACACAGCTGACACAGCCCACCAGGGTGTGGTAACAGGTCCTGGAGGCGCCTGCTGAGAAGACTGCTAACTTCTGAGCTGAACACAAACCCAGGGACTGGAGGATGCTTTTAAGTTCATATTTATACTTTGCTGCTCTACTTAGAACTTCGAAGTACATGTTGAATCACTGAATAGATCCATTAACTAGAGGTTTTCACACTACAAATCTGAATTTACCACACTCGGCTTAGTCACACCAGCATTTAATTTATTTTGGATCAGCCCCTCTAGTGAGGAACTTAAGGTTTTACTACTCTAAAAATGCTTTTGAAAATTTATTTACCCTCTTGCTCACTCAACATCTGACAAAAATGTGGAAGCACTTCCAGGAATAGTAAAAATGTGTTTCCAAATATTGGACTGAAACTGGGAGTTGAATTCTATGATATGGGTGCCCACTTTGAGAATATCTAATATATAACAACTTCTGTAGATGATTTTATACAGGATTCTTTTAAGTAAGGAATACTCGGAACATATTTCAAATGTGAGTCAGTAATGTAAATATTTTGTTAAGACAGCTTGTCAGCAACACATCTATTTTGTTATGCATAAAATGTAACCACTTTAGTTTCTGAGTTGCTGAATTATCTAGTATGTTCAGGGGAATTGCTCTAAATTTAAAGCAGTTACTAGACTTGGATACATTTTATATTTTTTGGAGAATCTTGGAGAAAAGTTCTGTTTTGTAGCATGATCTGCTTTGTAAGCATCTCATTAAGAAAGGAAACCCTGTGAAAAGTACAGGATTGTTGCCCTTCTCACTTGATGGATGGTGATGGCTTATAGGTGGGAGGGGGGATAAATTGATAAATATAGAGGATCCAGAGAAGACGATCTGGGAATGATGCAGAGGTTTCCAGTGTCTTAATGCCAGATGAGAGATAATTAAGGCAAAGGTTTTGAAATTATAGCAATCTGATGTCCAGGTCTTTCTTTCCCATTTGCAATATTACCAAAATATCCTTTTGGACCAACTCACTGGAAACTTTAGGATTAGAGTCTTATGCATCTCTTTTGGGCTGGCAACCAGTGTCACGTACCACTGAAATTAGGGATTCTCAGTGTGTGTGGGGGTGAAGGGAAGCTGGTATTGGTTTTCTACTCTTGGCAGAGGCTTCTGTGTCAGAGGTTTAAGTGATTACTATCTTGATTATCTTCATGATTTGTTTCAGACCATCACTCTCACATTTTGGCCAACCAGTAACCTTTTCTTAGGTTTCACAAAACCGAACTTTTCTGAATAGTTTTTTTTTGCTCCTCATTCCAAAATGCTGCCTTTGACTCTAAAATATCATAAGAAAATAGATTTTTTAGGATTAAGAAACAACCGAGTAAGTGTAAGTCAAATGGGATTCCTATTTTATTTTCTCTTGCCTTTGGTCCTTGAATGTCAGTTAATTAGTATATACCAGATCTATCTTCATGTCTTCTTTCATGTCTTCATATAAGAAATACTGACTGCTCATGAAGGTGACTGTATTAGTTCATTTTCTGTTGCTGTAGCAAAATACCGGAAGCTTGACACATTACTAAATAAACCCTCGAGACACACCATTCCCTTTATCAAGAGTATCATCTTTTCTTTGCTTATTAAGTTCTTCTTTTTAGATATTTAAAAGGTCAGCTCAAAATTCATCTTGGAGAGTCCTTTCTTGGCAGATTTTGCTTGACAGTTAACTATCTCTGTGTTCCATTTAAGGGGAAGAAATGAACGATACTACTTACGTATAAACAGCAGTCATGGAAGGCATTCTGGGAAATACTCTTGGAGGAAACTGTTGTTTAGTTGAAGAACCAAAAAAAAAAAAAAAAAAAAAAAATCAAATATCCATGTTACAGAGAAATTTCAGGGAGGTTTTCTTTTCTTTTCTTTTCTTTTCTTTTCTTTTCTTAATCATGTTTGTGTGTGTAAGAATGTAGAACAGGGAAGGAGTGAATTCTAGTAGAAAGATAGTATCCAGATAGTACTATAGAATTGCAGAGCTTTAGAGCTACACGCGCCACTGGAGATTATATAATTGAATTAAATCCTTGTCTTACATAACCAGAGATTGCATGTTGAATTTGTTCAATTCAGTGTTTTTTGTTGCCTGGAATTCAAAATGCCTAAAACTAAATGTCATTCTCCTTCTTGTGCCTTAACTGTTGATACTGCCCACCTGCATGTGTTCACTGTCACTGCCCTCTGTAGGAACTTAACCACTTCCATGCCTCTGTAGGCTGTGCTCTACATCTTGTGTATGGACAACTTCAGCCTATTACCTTGTAAAGTGGTTCTTACCAACTCACAGTCCCACCAGCAGTGTACAAGACTGTGTACACTTATTAACACATCTTTACTGGCAATTGATTTTGGTAGTTGTTTAAACTTTGGCTAATATAATCTGTATAAATGTTATCTTGTGGTGGTTGTGATCTGCATTTCCCTGATTACTCATGAAGATGAGTATATTAGTTCATTTTCTGTTGCTGCAACAAAATGCCTGAGGCTTGGCACATTATTCAATAAACGCTTGAGAGACCAAGCTCCAATTCAGACATGTTCATATTACTTGTCATTGTACACCTAACTGAATACTGAGGATTGTTGCTCTGGCCCTCACCTCCGTCCTTGTCTGCTGTGTTCTCCTGGCACCCAGCTCCAGTAATGTCAAGGCGCTGCAGCTAAATGGACTGGTCATTGTGCCAGTTCCTAGGTCATTCCTTGTGCCTGGGAAGCCCTTCTTCCTCCTTATTCTCATCAAGAGTCCCACTTTTCCCTTGGTACTTGCCCCCAAAGCTTTCTTGTTTTGGAGCCTTCTCCAGGTGCACTCACTGTGTCCTCACATGGCTGTCCTCTGTGGGTGCCGAGGTGTCAAGTGTCACTGTGCTGGGAATATAGTGGGCACAGTGGTTGAGGCCTGAAGTCGGGTAGTCTGGTGTATTGTTTGTGTTTTAAATTTTTATTTGTATTATGATATATTGATGTTTTAAAAACTTTACTGGCTGGGGAGACACTGTCCCTCCTGGGGCTAGGCACTTAGAGATGAAGGGCACAGCCAGAGCTGTCCTAGTCCAGAGCCATCTTCCTTTGTGTGGCTCATGCACCCCAGGAGGCTACGTTTCTTTGCCTTAGTAGTATCCCAGCACCAGGTGCCAGGCAACTAGAGACTGCCCTGTAGCCCAGAGCCCAACCAGGGCATCCACATTGGCCAGTCCCGAGCCACCTTGCCCTGTCTCACGCTTCCTGGAAACCCCAGTTAAGGCTCTCCCCATACAGCTGTCCCAGACTCTGCTTCCCCTGTGCCCTGCCCAGCGGGTCTATGAGGGTAATAAACCTTGTTTTCCCGAGCCACTTCTGTGCCTCCCTTTGTGTCCGCAACTGACTACTACCTAAAAGAATACAAGACATCTGGTTTCAAGTCTTCACTTTACCTCTTCGTAGCTGTGCACTGTGACCTCCCCTCCTCAAGACTCCATGTTCTTATTTTTAAAATTACAATTATGGGACCCTACGTATGAGGTCGTTCAGAAGATGAATGCTTGTACAGTACTTCTGCTTGTGCTGCCCATGGTAGATATTGCCTGCATCTTTAGTTTTACTGCTAGTGCTGTCAGTATATCCGACATTACCCTGCCATCTGCTGCATAGCACTTAGTACAGTTGAGGGAACATCGTGGATGCTTGACATGTGAATAAATGAGCGAAGGAGAAAATAAATATGGCAGGGAAGAATTGGAGTTAGGACATGGGTTGCTCACATTAAAATATTTTTGTTTGGTGAGGCTTTGGAAATGGAGGTATAGTTAATGGGGAGCAGTGACTCCTTACTAAAACTATTAGGTTTATTCGATGGGGCTGCAGTTTCTTAACTATGGGTTGACCATAGAGGTGCAAGGGGCAGGGGACAGGGGTGGGGGGCGAGGAGCCGTGCCTCTCCCAAATCCCTGCATACTATCCCTACCTGGCAACCAATAGCAGTCCTTTGCAATTTATTGGATTTCTACTTAAGTGTCATTTGAAAAGGAATTTAGTTGGAGGCAAAACCAAACAGAAAGGAGAAGACCTTTGGGCAATAGGCGAAGGGCCTCTGTGTTGTTTTAGTAAGGGGTGGTGCAGCTGCATGCTGGGTGCTGGGTGCTGTGTGCATGGCAGCTGGGTGCTGGAGCGGGGAGGCCTGGGCATGGTCCAGGTGAAGTGGGTGGTGTGATATAGCCAGGGTCTGGGCATGGGCAGAGCCCTCGAGGCCCTGCAGAGAAGGGCGCTGGAGGCAAAAGCCCTTTGGGATTCTGTGTTTTAAGACAAGGAGGCCAACTGACTGACAGCATGGCTCTGTTACTAAAGGTGCAGGTGTCACCGTGGCACTGTGTCTGCTAAGACCTGGACACAGTGAAATGAAGCAAATCTGTATTGTGTGCTGACGTCCAGAACGCAGCATGCTGGGTCATGATGAGCACCGTCCTGTCCTCATGGCTTCTGTGGCCCATTGGAGCGGGCAAAGTTTGTGTGCACTGCCACAGGTCAAGATGTTGCCTAGGGACACTGTAACTATGAAGGAAAAGAACAGCGCACTCCCATGGTTTAGCAGGAGGCATCTGTCTTGGGCTGGAGCAGCAGGAAGGAGTTTCTGAGGGAGTGATGTTGGGCCATCACCTAAAGTAAGGAGTCACATGGGGTCAGGGTGCCGAGGATGTGCAGGCAGCAGTGAGGAGGAGGAGGGAAGCCTGCACTAAGCTTAGGAGGTACAGCTGGTGGCACCCAAACAAGGGGCACGCTGATCACCATGGGGAGCGGAATTGCTGCAAACCTGGCAGCTTCTGACAGTGACTAGAGGTGTAAAGAACGGAAACTCTTTCCTCCAGACTGCCCGCCTGCCTGACCTGTTGGTGGCCACTGTCCTCATTTTGGGTCCTGTCCCTAGGGCTGCCTTAAGAAAGTGCCACAGACTGGCTGGCTGAACACGAAGCTTTTGGCACACAGGTCTGGAGGCTGGAACCTCTGAGGTGATGGTGTTGGCAGGGTTGGCTTCTTCTGAAGTTGAGAGGAGACTCTGTTCTGAGCCCCTGTCCTGGCTTCTGTGGTTTGCTGGCAGTCTCCGGTGTTCCATGGCTTCTGGAAACGTAACCCAGTCTCTGCTCTTGTCTTCATGTGGTGCTGTCCCTGTGTCTGGCTCCAGGCTTCCCCCTTTCGTAAGGGTACCAGTCGTGTTGCGATAGTGGTCTACCTTCCTCTAATATGACATCTTCACTAACTTCGCCTGCAGTGACCCTGTTTGCAAGTAAGGTCACTTTCTGAGGTACAGATGTGTGTGTTGGGTGGGGGAGGGCTTCAACATATGAACTTGGGGAGACAAAATTCAACATGTAACAGGTACCATTTTTAACCTGGCATCGTTTTTCTTTTTGTTTAAATAACTCCTTCTAATACGAATATGAGTTTACTCTCTTTTGTTTTAAGGCTTAGGGTCAAAAACATAAAACTGAAACTGGTTTGTAGTAAATGTGCAGTAAAACCTGGATAATAATGTTTTTGTTCAAGGGTCATACTTTACCTCTACCTTATAAGAAAATACAAGTGCCTATTGTTGGGTATTAACCTATTAGACAGCTGTTGCCAAATGGATATTGCCAGCCTGAAACCAGAAGGACCCACATTTATGTTCTAGGAGGGAGATTAGAGGCAAGGGAAGGAAGATGGTGGGGTGGGGATGAGAAAGAGAAGGGGTCGGAGGAGAATGTGAATGAGAGCACACACAACCAAAACCAAACCCAGACTTCCTGGAGTGTCATTTGCAGAAGGCACTGAGTCAGCAGCCCAGGGACCATGGTGCCACAGAGTGTGGCTCCTGGTCCTTTGTGGTCAGAGCCCAGCATTTTGAAAGTGGTTTCCAGCCTACCTGGCCTCCCTTCCTTTCCATCAGTGGCTTCCCAAGCTAGGAGACCTATTGTCAGTTAAAATAAACAGTACTTATGGGGTTATTTTGCCCTTGCTGTGTAGTCCTGACTGCTCAGAATCTATATTTAACTACAGGTCAGTGTGAATGGTTTTATGACGGGTAAAATTCAGCTGGCAGGTACCCTGTGCAAGCAGGTAAACCCACAGCCACTCTGGTGGTTAGCGCTTGGGATAGTTAGTATTTTGAGGTTTACCCTGGTATAATACAATTATTTTTTTTACTCAGTTGTTCCAGCTCTGCATGTGGGCACAACAAAGAGGCCTGTGGCCAGTTCAAGGATGGAGTCTTAGAGTCGGAGGAAATGTATGTGTGGGTTTTTAGGGCCACCTTCCTGCCTGATATAGATTTTCTCCTCCTACAGCACTAGCAACTTGTCTTCGCGTCTGCGCGAGATTATCCAGATCCACAAGGAGCCTCTTACTGCCCAAGCCGTGGACAGCTTTGTGTGGACCCTCCCACTCACCTTGATTGTTTCATCTTGGGCTTTTGTAGAACCTTTTGTAGTTCATTCTTTCTGGTGTACTCTAGCCTTTCACCTGCTTCAGTGCCTAGCTTCCCCACTTGGTGGTTCACAAGTTTGTAACTCTGTGCGTGAGGGTTGAAGAGCCCACGGTCACTGTGTTAGTTCCCCGTGCTTGCTGTAGCAAATCACTACAAGCTGGGTGCATTTCTCCTCTCACAGTCCTGGAAACCCAGCATCAAGGTGTACTTTGGCCGGGTCACTCTCCCTTCAGAGCTACAGTTGAAACATTCATTTCTTCTCTCCAGCTCCTGTTGGCTGCTGGCAGCCCTTGATTTGTGGCTTTATCGTTCCAGTCTCTGCCTCCATGGTCACATGCCCTCTTCTGTCTGTGTGAAATCTTCCACCACCTCTGTGTTACAGCAACGCTTAGGATTGCATTTGGAAACCATCCTGATAATCCAGGATAATCTCTGCTGTGCCAAATCCTTGATTTAGTCACATCCTGAAAGGAACATTCAGTTTCCGGGGACTAGGACTTTGCCGTACCTTGGGGCCACCTTAGTTACTAAACAGCTTCATCTGTTCACCACGCAGCTCTTTGCTCAGGCTTCCCGCACCAGCTCCTGCTCCCTGCCCTCGTCCTGTTCATCTGTGACGTTTATCTTTGACCATCCAAGCCATTTCTTTTCTCCTCTTTCACCATGCCTTCTCAGGGGGCCTGTCCTTCTCCTTTTCATTATAGAGTTGCTTGGTTCATGCTTTTTAACATGCTCTCTATCTCTCATGCCATCTCTTATGAAACTTTGTGCCGTTGAGGTTTTGACAGTCTTGAGTAGTGGAGAAAGGTCCGTGGGTCACACTGAGCTTAAATCCTGGTTTCGCAGTTAATAGCGGAGTGAATTTGGTAAGTTACATAATCAATTCTGCCTCAGTTTCATTGTCTGTGACAGAGGTAGTTAGAGTAAATATGTTGAGAGTATTTAAACTTGTAAGAATTCCATAAATTAATCCATGCGAAGTGCTGAGAACAGAACCTATCACTGCTCTGTCCAAAAATGGTAGCTGTAAGCCGCATGTGGTTACCAATTAAAATGCTGCTACTGTGACTGAGGAGCTGAATTTCCAAAACAAGAAACACAAAATATATTTCTGTTAGAAGTGTGACTGTTGTTTTGGCAGGACCACATTAACATTTAACATGTATTTAACATACACACCATACTTATTTTGTTGGTGTTGGCTAATTTATTCTTGGTGTTAACTGATTTATTCTTGTTAGTGTTAAATGATTTGAGAAATTTTCCTGTATTCTAACATTATAGTGTGTTTATTTGGATATTTTATGCATACGACATAAAGTGAACGTGAATATTATTATTGTTAATTAAATTGAAATGTTTATTATTTCAATAAATATCATTAAATTATTTTTAGTTAAAGTAATTATGAGCAAGTCCCCAAATTTAAAGCATGGGAATACCACGGTGCTCCTGCAGAATTGAGCGCAGATGCGGAACCTAGCACTATGAGCAGAACAAGGCAAACACAAGGGACTGAACGGTTCCTGATGGGCGGTGTGTGCAGTTTTCTATGCCACAGGAAAATGAAAAAGCTGTGTGTAAAAATAACTTAAAGAAAATAAAGTAGGCAATATGAAGATATTGTCAACAAATCCAGAGTGGATATGAAAAGAAGTTTCCTCTCAGAGGTCAAAAAAGAAGATACAATTAGTTGCCTGAACTCAAAATATAATGTCCCAACAAATTTAAAAAGTTTAACAGAAAATTTTAATAAAATTTGTGCTCTGGCCACCTACAAAAATGACTTCAATTGAGATACAAAGGAAGGAACCATTTTTAGATGGAGAGGTGGCAAAAGAAGTGTTAGTTACTAAAATTTTGGTAAAACCTTATGAGAAAAGACAAAAAAATATTAAACAAAACTTGGACCGTTAATTAGATCACTCCACATTGCCTATAGACTGCAAGACCTTTTCAACAATATTAAAGATCAACTGATTTGAAATTTGAAAAATTGCAAGTGTTTTTCTTTAGCTTTAGATAAATTTTGTAATACATGATTCACTGTCTAGTTAATACTTTAGATACCCTTTATTTCAAAGGACTTGATTTTATAAAGAAAATGTAAATTTGTTTTACTAATACCAAATTCACAGCATAGGTATTTTTTAATGTTTTACAGAAGTCAAAGAATTTCAGATATTATGAAAAAATTAATTTCTATCATAACAGTATTCTAGCTATATTAAATCAAATATGTGCGTTTTTATTGCTTTATTTCATTATATTCTGAAGCAAACCATAAAAAGTGTCATAGATGCAGTAGTGAAAAATGCAGAGTCTGTCCGTTGCGTAACTGGCAGCTTATAGTCCTGTTGAAAGAGATGGACCATAAAGGCCATGATCTTGTGCTCTTTGACAGCGCTTATTGGTAGAGTCATGTTTTACAACTTGTAATATTCACCTCAGGATAAGATCTTTTATTTCTTGAAACAAAAGGAATGTTTGCCAGATATTCAGTGCCTGCAAAGAAAACATTGCAATGTGGTTTGTTTTCTCACTTAGATCACACTGTTTTGAAGGAGCTAAATTTGAAACTTTAAAGGAAAGGAAAAGCTAATTTGTGACCTTGCTAGTAGGCAAATATGAGAATTTATGTTGAAATGGAAGGCTTTCATAAAAGAATTCAATAATATGATTTTATACATAGTTCTAACGAGTTAATATGCAGAGGATTTTAATTATAAATATTTCATAAATTGGCAACAGAAACTGGAAAGAATTTGAAGAGTACTTTGTCGATACTGATAAATTTGGAGTTGTTTTCTAATTTATACAAATACACCATTGAATTTGATGTTACTAACTTAAGAGTTACCAAGTTTACTTCAGCAGATACAATTTGCAAGTGATACACTTTCGCTTTAAAGTCAAATCAGTTATTGGGAAAAAGTGAATCAGTTTTATCAATGCTTGTGAAGATTAAAGGAAAATTATTTTTTGGTATTCAGTTCAGTTACTGGAAAACTTTTGAATAGTTTTTGGTACAGTTTGGGTATGGGTATGTGTTTGTACTTCTCAGTTGCCAGTTTTGTAAAATCTAAACAGAGTTCAAGTATTTATGATGAAAATTTAGATTTGAGTTGAGATGTGCTATAAGTGTAAAGTGTAGGGTTTTGAAAACTTTAATATAAAAAGAATGTAAAATATCTCAATTTTTCCATTAACATGTTGATATAATATTCCAGTATATTGATTTGAATATATATAATTAAAATTATCCTTTCCTATTTTGACCTTTTAAAATCTGACTACTAGAAAATTTAAGTTATGATTGTGGCTCAGTTACATCCCTGTTAGCTAGTACTGGCCTAAGGCGTTACACACACACAGCGACTTGGTGTTGCTTTCTAATATGACGGCGATGACAGTGATGTATTGTTACCTTTTCTTCTGTCACCAGCTAACGTGGGTTTGTGTGCTCATGAGATGAAGATAATAACATGGACTAGTTCTAGAGTAAAATAAAAGGAAATTTATGACAGGAAAGGAACAAAGCTGACTGCCCAGTAGGCAGTTCCAGGAAAGAGACAATGAAGTTGGCCACTCCACAGACAGTAGTGACCTCTGACAAAGCACACATTCCACCTTTATGGGGTTCCGAAGGAACGCATTCGTTTTTCCTGTTGTTTTTATTACAGGGGTCCCAGACAGGGTAGAATTGAGTTACTGGGCAGGTGTGAGTTTGCACACCATCCAAGTGTGCTTAAGAATGTATTATCTGGGAGAAGCTTTTATTAGGAAAATATGTGATGATGAAGGTGTAATGAAGCTCAGTGTCTGTTCTCAGTCAGCTCTCGCACTGGTCTCACCCATTTGCTGGCACATCCCACCTCTCACCTCAAGGAGTACAGAGGTTTTCTCCCTTCCTCAACAGTGAAGTTACCTCCCCCTCTTAGCACCAGAAGTTGCAGCAGCCTACTTGCCCTCTCTCAGGCTATTTCAGAGTCCTGTTACCTCCCCTGACTCCCACTAGATTACAAGTTCCTTGAGGGGAGGAAATGTACCATGTCCTTGCTTTTAGTGATCATATCATAGTACATAGTACTTTATTAACAGATATTTACCGCTGATTGGTTGCCCTAGGACCTGTTTTTAATAAGTAAGCATATACACCCGCATTTTTGAAACCTCAGGATGAAGTATAAAACTCTTTTCGAATGAGCACTGCCCCCAAACACACACACACACACACACACACTCACTCACTCACTCACTCACTCACTCATACTCATATAGCATCTGTTTAGTGTACTTGGTGGAGGGATTAATTTTAGCAATGTTTTTTATGAGTGGATTATTGTCAGGGTAATAATTCAAGATTCTTAAATTTTTTAAATTTTTGTTAAACTGTATGTGAGTTTTTATATAACTCTTATTTTAAAAACTATTCTAGGGGCCAGTGAGATGGCTCAGCGGTGTAAGCACCTGCCCGGCAAGCGTGAGGGCCCGAGTTTGACTCCCGGAACCCACATGCGAAAAAGGGGCCGGTGATATCGCTCAGTGGCATGGGTGCGCGAGGTCCTGAGGTCAACCCCCGGTACCCACAAAAACAAACAAACAAACAAACAAAAAAAACTATTCTAGCATCTTATTTTGGTTGAAATATTTTGATTTTGTTTGAGACAGAAGTATAATGGAAATAAACTAGTTAGGACTAGGCACACTGGCTTATATTCTGCCAAGTTCTCTAACCAGCTATGTGACCTTGAATAAGGAATTTAAATCTGAACTTCAAATTTCTAATCTGGAAAAATGAGGATAATATCAGCTACCTCACCAGGATGTTGTAAAATGTAAACCGAAATAATACCTTAGAGTACTGAACAACTGTAAGGAATTACTCTACAGTAGTTATTTTGATAAACAAACACTTTGAAGAACATATAGGCTATAAATTAAGGGTGAATTAAGCATACTTACAAAGAGATGATTGCCCAAATGTGTGACCCAAATCTACAAATGTAACTACATATCCACAGTAAGTGTTACATATCGGGAGAGAGAGTAGTTGGGAAGGAGAAGCACTGCTATTTAGACCAGGAGGTGCAGGTGTCAGGTTAGACTTGAGGCCCCCAGGTTTCACCTGCAACACTGACGTTCATTGAGCTCTTCCCCACCTCAGCCTGAGGTTCTGGCCAGGTGGGGCAGTTAGAGCTTAATGCTTCTGAGACCAAGATTAGAGGTGGTGTCCAGTTCCTTTTAGGGAAGGAAGTTTTGTTCCACCTAGAGTCTGTCCCCTTCTTCCAAAGCTTTGGTCTTTTTCAGTGAAATCTTGAAAAAAATTTCTGTCAGTTTTACTGAGTAGAGATTTAAAGAAGTATGAATGAATGGGTAAGTGTTTCACCTCCACTGCTATTGGTGAAAGAAAACACATTAAAAATAAAAATAAAAACCCAAAATATTAGCCCTGCAGAGATTTGTACTGTAGTGTTGGTACCTCACAAGCAGTTTGTTTTACCCCCATTTTGGTGTTAGAGCTGACTATATGGAAATACAACCTGGATCCTACAGCCAGCAATGCAGGGACCCCGGAAGACAGAGTGAAATGTGATGGGGCACATACTTAAAAATATCTGACCTGTTTTAGTGCCCTTCTCTTGGGTGGTGGCCCTGGTGTATAATGCAGCATGACCTGACAGACAGATGCCGCCGGGTGAGTTTACCCGCTGCGCTCACCCTAGACCCCACCTCCAGGTGAGACCAACATTCTTGATCTTCACTGGAAGCTCTGCTGGTCCTGTCCCCCAGACTCACAGCTCCTGTAGGGCTTCGTTTGTCCTCGGGCTGTAAGTATTAGTTAGCGTCATTACTTTCATTATCTGCAGATTTTTGGTTGGATGCTCACACGTTTCTGCATTTACACTCATGTATATATGCTTGAATTTTATCTGTCTATAAGTCATTTGGAGTCACATTTTTGTTGTGTTTTTTTTGTGTGTGTGATTGTTTGTTTTGTTTTTGGTGCTGGAGATTGAACCCAGGGCTTCACACTTGCTATGGAACACACTTTACCACTTAGTTGAGCTACCTACTTACTTCCCCAGCACCCAAAATTAGAGTTCTTAAATTGTCTATTTCTTCAGTGATTTACAGTGTTTCCCGCATTATAGGGACTCCACAGTTGCAGAGAAGGTCAGAAATGCATCAGGAAGCCAGTAAGTGGCTTTTCTATCATGATATGCACGTATTTTAAGAAGTCATAACTGGATGGTGTTAATTAATTATATCTGTGGAAGAAATTAGGTTAAAAACAGCAAGAATATTTGTTAATAGTTGAACTCTTACATAACCAACAATATTTTAGCAACAACCTGTTAAAAGAATGTACAGTAATATGGGGAAAGATACAATCATCCGTATATGCATATCTTTTTGTTATTCTTCTGATCTTTTTAAAGCTATAAAGAAAAGGACATTTGTTTTGTCTCTCTGCCTTAGGCAGAACACAAATTATAAAAAGAAATGTACAAGGAAACCTTAATAAATCAGGCAAATACTAAAATTTCATCATTCTTCTTTTCAGTACAAAGTTTTTTTTTCAAATTTAAAGTTTTTCATTAAGCATGTCCTTGAACATTGGACAAAGTGCAGCTCTGTTTTAAAGTACCTGCAAAAAATCATTTCCTTTATAAATCACTTGGGTGATTAGAACTACGTAATCATGTACTTTGCAGAGAAACAGCCTTTAATTGTATGAACTGTCACTTTGAAAGATAGTGGAGAAAGGGAAAGGAAATGGAAAGGAAATCAATTCTCAAAATCTGTACAATTTTATTTCTTATGCAGTTGTAACTATTTACTGTAAAAGAGATTATTTAAACATGAAGTTTACTAGTAATTCATTATTAACTTCCCTACAAATCTATACAAGTCTTCATCAGTGTATTTGGAGCCCTGATTTATAAAAACATTCACCTAGCACATTGTTCTAAAGTTGAAAGACGTTATTCATACCACCACTGAACTGGCCAGTTAGGCAGATCTTTGATAGGATTTTGACAGGGATATACTTCTTGTGTTTCCTCTATTTTTCCCCCATCCTTGATTTCATGCTCAAATGTGGTGATTTATTTCTCTAGGGCACTGTGCCATCCAGTATAGAAGAGGTCAGTGTGGTAGTATTTCATAGCTTCGCTTTCATCCACAAAGCCCTACCACCCTTCACGTGTGACTCATGCGTCTACTGGTGTTCCCTGATAGCAGGACGCTTTGATTAGCTGTGCAGGCTACCTGCTTATTATTCTCATCCTGTCCACGTGTGCATGTGCTGATGCGTGTGAAATCTAGAGGCCCCAGCCAGTGCAGAAGCATAATCCTATCTAGGCCAGGAAGTGCCTGGCTGCCCAGATACTTCTCGGAGCAATAGGGCAGACACTGAATCTCTTCCTTCCTTCCTGTCCTTCTCCGTTCCATAACACCTATGGCCCATGTGGGTGTTTGATACACTAATCCAGCTCTCTTTCCATTGTTAAGATAGTCTATAGAAAACAAATTCAATGATAAAATATCTGCAGGCCCATTGTTATGGAGTGATGAGCCTATTAATGAGGCAGGTTGCCATAAAAATAATTTACTACACATGTACCTCACTTAAATCCTTGATCTAGGTCTTCTAGACCTAGGGCAGGTCAGTTTGTCCATTTACTCCTTTGTAAAAGGGAGGCAATAAAGTACCAATTTCATAAGATTTTTGTGAAAGTGGATGGATGTGGAACATGTGGAGCATGCATGAGGTAGATGTGCTCACTAAACTTCCTGTTAGCATTTGGAGTAATAGGAGGGATTTTTTCCTCTGAGGGATTAAAACCTTTATGAGTAGCAAGAGTGGGAGAAGGGGACAGAGAAAAACGGGGGTTCAAACTAAAGGAGCTTATATTTTTTTAAAAAATTCAGGGAATGCAGTATTTCTTGGCCATAGCTTTCATTCTTGTGGAGATGAGCAGGTGGACTGACCCATGATGTCTCTACTCACCATGTGCCACCCAGCACCCATGTGCGTCCGGATTTACCTTTGAGACCTCAGACATTTCTAGAACTGTATGTGTTGAGATATCTGTGTGTAGATTGCCTTTTTCCTACTCATTTAAATAAAAATTATGTTTTTATACCATGGCAATAACTGCTTCGTTTTTGCTGGTTTTATGATCTTTACTGCCATTTTCCTTATAGCACTTGCCAAAATTAAAGTTATTTTAGTATGTTGAAATTATTGTTATTACAAATGCTGCATTGTGCAAATATACCTGGAGTTCATATTTTGGTATTTGCTTTCTTCCTAGCTTATTAAACTAAGCGTTTACAATAATCATTTGCAGTTGGAAGGACCATGTATTTCAAACTATGTTTTTTATGGCATAAATAACATAGGAAATCTGCTAACCTGTTTCACATATCAGTTTTTAAGTGGCTTTTATGAGAGATAAAAATTAGGTAATTTTATACAATTTGTACGTAATACTTATAAACCAGTTGGCAAAATGTAGCCTACTGAAAGAATGGGTAAAGGATGTAGACGATAATTCCCAGCAGAAATACTACATAAGATCACAAACACAAAAAACTCTTCAGTCTTATACTGGTCAATCATTAAAAGGAAAAGATCCCATTATACCATTTTTAACCTACAAATTGAGAAAATATTTTAAAAAATGAATCTTACCTTTTGTTTTTGATGTGCGTCTTCCCTTGTTTGTTTTAGTTGGCTATGGCATGACACTAACATTCTGATCCGTTGACTCTGACTTGTTTTGAGGGAATGCTGGATCCTGGCAGAGCGGGATGCAGGATGAAGGGGGTATCTGGCCCCCTGCTGAAGCCTGCATCTCAGCCTGTACTGGTCACCAGGCTCCTGGAAGGCATGGTGTTCGCAGCAGAGCCATCCTCTCTGCCTTTCTGTGTGTGTGGCACCTGTGCAGCCCTTGCCAGCCAGGGCCTTTCCCTGGCCTGGAGGGGAGCGTGGATAAACGGGGAATCTTCGCTGTAGGGTGTGGTCAGGCCTTTATTATGCAGAATGGTGACCCTCACCTTAGCGCATTGCTGGATTGCTGTGTTCCTCTCTACAGAGAAATGTTGAATCAGAGGCAGTGAAGGTCGGTTTTTGTTGACAGCAGCCTTGATGGGGAAATAATTTTCAGCTTTCAAGACAGTATGATATGGGAGTGTATGTTTTACATACTACTGATGGTGTCCTCATTTTCTTTCTACCACGCAGTTAATTAACACTTCATTCATCACTACTGGCTCTGTTCTTGTTCTTCACACTCTGAATGCAGTCATTGTCTTATTTGAGTCAGTCTCTTCATTGTAGGTGTTTAAGTAACTTTTAGTGCAAAATTGTGAGGTCTAGGAGTTCACAGATCTGTTTCTCGCATGCCTTTGTGTGTGTGTGTGTGTGTGTATGCACGCACATGTGTGCATACATGCGCAGGTTCTGCTACTTCCTCAGTGTGTGACTGTACACTAAACACTTCACTGTTTTGAATCTCAATTTCCTGATCTGTAAAATGAGAGAGTTGGATTAATGAATCCCTATGGTCTTTTGAATTCTGTGAGTCTGACAGACATTTTATCCAGTGATCAGTGATTTGTTACAAACATGAGCCAGGTGTAAATACTTTTTGAATATATTCTGCCCCTGGATGGTTCACACCTGAATAGTTAATCATTTAAAGCAGTGCTGGTGAACCTTTTAGAGCTTTCTGTGATGGAAACAGCCAGCTGCGGGCATGTGTGCCATAGGTTTGCTGCCACTGATTTAAAGGTTTTATTCTGATTCAAAACAGCATCCCTCTCTAATCATTGAAGTGTCTGTAGTTTACTTAGTGGGGGCACAAAATGCCTTTATATTGTAGTTGGAATTAGTTGGAATGATGCGTGTTTTTAGAATAACTACAATATACAGAGTGAAACAGTGTAGAAGGCCTGTACAAATGACATGTCTTTATTTGCAGAAGGGTTATTCTTTTTTCTGATGCTTGAGATTATGTAAATAAAGAGATTTATTTCACTTGTGGCATGGATTCTCTAGCCCAGTACTACTTGCTTACCATCTTATCCTGTTCAAAGAAGCTGTCAAATGGTGCCTGAACATCGATTATGCATGATTTCGCTTTCTAATTTAGCATGCTGCTTAAAGGGGCCAGGTTCTCACGTTGCATATAAGAGCAGTCCCTTTTCATTTGTCCATGTGGACTGCAAGCGCATCCGTGTTGCAGAGATAAAGAACATCCAGCTTCTTTTGGCTGTAGGACTGTGACTGCCCTGGTACGTGTGTTTGGACATGGTGGGTGTGTGAGCCCAGCAAATGCCTTTTCCAACCATCTCTGGGCATTGGGAGAATGGGGAACCTTTCTGTGTTTCCCTCAGCTTTTTATAGATGTGGAGTTTTGTAGTTTTAGTATAGTAGTCAAAATTTGACTGTTAAATTCTAGAGTTTTGCTTTTTTATGTGACTTGCACTGGGACATTTTTGAGTACTTCATGAAAAGCGAAGTTCCCCTTGCCCCCCAAAAAAAGAATAGGATAAGCATCAGGCACAGTAAAACCAGGCTCTTTTGGACCCTGGGCAGGGCCACATCCTTCCAACATGTGTCCCCACCAAGGGAAGTCCACCTCCACACATCACTGTACCTCCTGGGAGTGCAGGCGCTCAGAACCAAGACCTGGGAAATTTCAGACTTGCTATCCTTTCTCCCTCCTCTGAACTCTGGAGTGTTCTCAAATTACATGACTTCTCTGGGCTTGGGTCACTTGATTAAAACTGGAAGCACTGTTTAATCCATAAAACACCCTGTAATGGAAAATGACTGAATCAACTTGGTTTGAGAATGAGTCCTTTATGGTCTTTTATTATTTTTGGGGGGTTTTGACATGTTTTGGTAGCTCCCAGGTGGAAGAGGATGAGGAAGGAGATTATTTTCTAGTTCAAAATCGTGAAAGATTTGGATTCTAGTTCTGGCCTCTTTTGTAACTAATGGTGTGATTTTCGGCAAGTTGGCTAACCTCCTATGCTTCAGTTACCTGAGATGTCAAATTGCTGCTTACCTTCCTAGCTGAGTTCTTTAGAGAATAAGACAAAATATTTCTGTCTTGAAAGTATTAAAGCCATGGTGATTGCCTAAAACAGTATAGCATTAATATGAAATAGATACCCTTAATAACTATGTGCAAAGTTATATTTAGAGGGGTCACAGTTGGGCTATTACTTCTACTATTAAGAAGTTTTCTGTAGCAAACTTTGGGCCTACGCTGAAATTTATGCCAGATTGATTGTATTCATACTGAAAAAGTTGGTGATTTAAGTCTGTCTGTTCCTTGGTTTCAGAGGAGTCCCGTGTCAGTACTTGATGTTCACTGCAGGCTTTGGCTGGTATGACATTTCAGTCATCAGTCTGATTGCAGCAATCTCTATCAGCCTGCACTTCAAGGGGAGGCGGAAACAACCATCCCGCTGGTTTGGCGGACATCTGCCTTCTCAGATACCATGTCTCCTCAAGGGTCCCCCAGGGGAGGCCAGCTGGGCTCCCTGGGCCAGAGACCAGGAGCCCTTGCTCGGCTCGTTTCCCACTCATTGTGCAGCCCGGGCCCTATCGCTGGACAGGCCTGGCAAGGAAACGAGGAGGAAGCCAGTGCCACTGCTGGTTCAGAATGTTCCAGTGTGGTTGGAAAGTTTGAGAAGTGGCCTGGGTGAGAAGAACAAGACCTCACTGACAGAGTTCAGCTCTGGTCAGGTCTGGTTCACATCAGCTTTCTAAATAATCACAGATCTCCTCACCCCAGGGAGCTCCAGCACAGTCACCTCTGCTGCTTTTTTTTTTTTTTTTTTTTTTTTTGGTTAACATTCTATGTAACTATGGAGGAACACAAAGCATTTCCCGTTTTTATTCCAAGAGAATTCTAAAACATGGAAAGTGTCATGCTGTCTGCTTCAAAACAATGCAAGAGCACCAACTTCATGCTTACCAGGGCTTCCCAACCTATTGTTGAGTTAGGGTTCTTATTGCTGAAGATTTTTTCTACTGAACTGTTTGCTCATTGATTGATTTACAGGACTACTGATTATTTGAACATTTGAGATGGTCATGAAGGCTAACCTGGCTTGAGTCGGTCAGCCTCATGATCCGAATTGGTTAGCATAGTGACTATGTAAGAGCCAAGCACAATGTAAGATTGGGATGAAAAGGCCAAATGCTTTCTCTTCTCCACACAAGTCTATGAACCATAATATTTATGTCGAGGAGTCAGAAGAAAATCTGCTGGAGATTTTAATGGACCACAAAATGTATCCCTTGCTTGCCCTGCCTTGTTGTTCAGCCGGAATTTATGCAGGACTTCTGCATTAATGTTGCGAGTGATCGCTTGGCAGTCTTGTCATTTTTAGGACCCATAGGTGTCTCTCGTTCCAGCTTTAGGTCAAGTCATGATAGTAAGGCTTGCTTCCTTTTTCTTTTTCCTGGAATATCTGGTTGGAATTGAAGTTGAAAGGGATCTTTTCAGTTTTTTTCAAATTAAAGAAAGTCATACACCCCCAACTACTTTTGAGGACATACATTTCCGGTCGTTAGAGTTTTATATTCATGTGGGTGACATAGAGGAGACTTTACCAGGGCTAAAAGCAGAAGAGCACGTACAGGATTCATTGTAAAATAGGTGTCCAACTCATGTTCTGAGGGAGGCCGGTGACTCTGTAAAGTATCTCTAGAAGGGTAATTTCTCAACTCTTGACTTCTTAGTAGTTTAATTAGATATCTCACATACTTTCTTTCCCTTAAAAATGGCGCACAGAATACTGTTTAACTAAAGATTCTTACTCAGAAATTTTAAAAACAACTATTGAAAAGCAGTTGAGAATCTCAGTGTTTCATCAGATGCTTTTATCTTCAGTTAGGAATTAACTGCATGATTTAAGTTTAACGCAAATGAAGTATTTACTATTTAATAAAAATTTATATCCTCATTTTTACTAAAGTTCATGTGTGTATGTGTATGTCCATATTGTGCTGTGATAATACAGATGTGATTGTGTTCCTACCCCTGAGTATACACATATACACCTTAAAACCCTTTAGCCCCCTCTCTGACTTTCTAGAGTCCTCGAGGTTAGCAGTACTTGGAAGTCCCCCCAGATAGGCTCAGCTTCAGTATTTATAACTTCCTGTCTTCTCTGTCTATTCCTCCACTTGTCCTTCCCTGTCCCCAGCTACCCATCTCCCATTGTATCCCAGAGATTCCTGTTTTACTCCCCTCTCTGTCACATTCTGGTTGGATGTACTACAGCACCCAGGCATTCTTCTTTGTGCACATATGTGCATACTTCATACGACTCATAAGGGGCAAAAGTTAGTCCCAAGTCCTTTCTGTTGCCTTCTGTTGTTTCCCTGGGTTGCTACATCTTCCCGTATCTTCTGTGATACTCACACAAATTACAGTTGGAAAAATTCTCTGGGAAGACGTGTTTATTGTCATCCTAGGTACTTTCATTTTGGTTGCCAGCATCCTTAAATTTTTGTTCAAGGAGACTTTTACATGCTTTCCTCAAAAGTCTTAGTCCCGTTTGTACCAGCCACCAGGGGTCTGATGCTTCCCAATTTTCCTTTTCTTCCAGGATGGTTCCTACTTGGCTGAGTTCCTGCTGGAGAAAGGCTATGAGGTGAGTGACTCAGTGGGGCACTGGGCGGTGTGATCACCAGGACGTGGCGGCCTCGTGCTTCCTCTGCCGCAGTCCTCCTGTGTGTGTTTTCCATGGAAACTCTGATAACAAATTGGGATCTGGGGAAGATTGTGCCGCTGGGCCTGTGGTCCTGCCAGCTCATTGTGCTGTTTATCTGCTGGTGAGCCCTGGTGGCTCAGCCGCTCCGCACGCCTCCTACTTTCTCCTTTAGATAAAGCAGCAGCCTGTGCAAGCCCAGCTGCAACATTATGAGGGTTAATTTATGATGTAATGTGTTACATAAAAAAGTTCCACTCACAGCGAAGTCACTTAATTCGGAAATTGCACAGAGCAATAAAAACCAAGCTAATCTTTGGCAAGCTTGAATGAAAAATTTACACCTGGAGGTTTTTGCCTTCTAATGGGCAGCCATATATTTTATGAAAGCTGAAACTTTTAGATTTGTTGCCGCTGTTGTCTTCATCATCTCTTTCTTTTTTCCTCCAACAGTTTCTCCTTTTCTTAAGAAACAGGGGTTTGGGCCGGTGAGATGGCTCAGCAGCATAAGCACCTGCCTGGCAAGCGCGAGGGCCCGAGTTCGACTCCTGGTACCCACAAAAAAAAAAAAAAAAGAAACGGGTTTTTATATTAAACTTGATGCAGTTCAGTTTGTACACTGCTTTTTTTAAGAACCCTTTTCAGATATATACATATATAAAATTTTGTGCCCTACGGAGACTAAAAACCCCCACAGTGGTCCATGTGCTTTAACCTGCTTTGCCTGGTCATTTTTATTAATAGCTTTGCTGTGTCTATTCTAGTTGTAGGGACAGTGTGTAAAAAATATGCAGTTGGGACAAATGGAAAAGCAACAGCAAGGATTTGGCATCTACACACCAATGAGATTTGAAGAAATGAAAATTAACTGTCTTACCATAATTCAAAATCTTACCTGATAGCTTTGACTTCTAGACTTTAAAAATTCATAGTAGAAGTGTGTAGCACCTTTTGTACTAATAGTTCTACGTCTTGCAATATCAAAATAAGGCAAATGTAATTATGAAAGTACATATGTGTCCATGCATAGATTGCTATAATAACTGAGGGTATAGATGTATATTCTACAGAGAAGAGAGTTTTAGAGTAGATCATATATAATTCAGCTGAGTTGGTTTTAGGAAAATATTCAGGCTACACTAACCTTATAGTGCTTTAATAAATATTAAAAAGAATGGCAGAGGGGCATCTGCAGACTGCATTTCCGATGTGCGGGACCTGCTAGAGACAGCCAGTAGCCTGTGGTGTGGTCGAGGCCTGAGTGGAGCAGAAGGAGCCAGCTGAGCAGTGGTGGTTGCAGTTTTGGAGAGGGTGGTGGTGTGACAGCAGCAGCGCTCCAGCTGCATGGCTGTTGAGATCTTCTTTGACATGGACACGGAGGGCTGAGACTGGAGAGAGGTTGATGGCAACAGGCAGTGTCCTTGTGGTCCTGAGGACAGGGCTTGGCCATGTGCTGTGATGACAGGTGGGAGAGGATCGCTGCAACCCAAGGTTCCAATGAGGGCCGGTGACTGATTTAAACACAAGAGTAACAAGGTGGCATAAGTTATAAATCTGTGGGGCTGACCTCTCTGAGCTCTTTGAATCAGGTCTATCACTAGCTTCAGAAATAACTGGGAACAACATAGTTCCAGGTAGCAAAGTGCAAGCTGGGATCAGATGAACACTGTGAAGAAGAGGCTTGCTGCTGAAGCCGAGTTGTTCGTGGGAAAGAAGCAGGCACGCTTTGACTGGCTGGCAGTGGCAAGGCCAACCCAGCATTAGGAATGTGGGGAAGTATGTGCTGTTTGGAGAAGCAGCAGCCTGCTGGGGGCAGCGAGGTTGGTGGGGTAGTGATGCTGGGGCAGAGTAAGCAAGAACAAACCCTCTATCTAGAATTTGCATAGCACAGTCAACCACTCCTTCTCTCCTTCTCTAGTTGAAAAAGCAAACACAGAGGTTAGCTAACCTTCAAGCAAACATGGCTTTGAAAGGAATAACATGTATTAAAAGATCAATTAGTAATGTTAATCACCTTGTATGGCCACACACATCTTTAGATTTCTGAACCTTTAAGGCCTACCATTTAAATGTGGCCACTGAAATCTACATATCTGATATTTGGAATGAACTCCTTAAAGCGAGCAAGTAAAGTATAGTTATCTCTTGGCATCTTCAGGGGATCAGTTCCAAGACACCCCCCCATAACAAATTTACATATGACCTACAGGTATCTTCAGTTATTTACAATAAATAAGACTATGTAAATGCTATATAAATAGGTGTATTGTTTAGGGAATAATGGTAAGAAAAAGTCTCTATGTTCAGCCCAGATACAGTTAAAAAAATTTTTTTTTCAGTCTGAGGTTGGTTGACCCCATGGATACAGAGTCTATGGGCATGGAAGGCTGAGTGGGATTTATCCCTGGTCCAATTCTCAGTGAGAAAAGACTCAAAATTATCATGGTTATTGTTGCTTGTCTTGAATTTTACTCAGGATTAAACATTAAGGAAAGCATAAAGAGAATGTATCCAATATTGTTCATTCTTTATTATACCTGCAGATGTCTTCTCACAATGAAGAGAACGAATTATCAGGCTATATGGAAAAATTACCCTGTAAATACTTCACATACTTAATTCTGTGCCTTGATGAAATACAAAGGGCCATTCTTCTTTATACCCGGTTGTCCTGCACAGAGAAGGGAGCTGGACCAGTAGTCCAACCCCCCCACAGCAAGGGAGACCTGGGGCTTGGGCACTGGATGGCCTGTGTCTTAATCCTCCTGTGCAGTTGCTAGCTCTGTGGCCTTGACCGAGTCACTCAACTCCTCTAAGACTTAGTGTCCTTGTTCGTAGATGGGGCGATGAGCATGCCTGTCTTCTGAGGTGGTCATGAAGATTAGGGGAGACAGCACATGGATGACACTTAGCCAGGGGATCCCGTGGAGTGTACGGAGCTTACTGCTGCAGGAGTGACAGACAGACAGTGTTCGATGCCAGCAAGCCAGTGGACATGGATGGCGTGGAATGCTCCTTGGCTAAACTTCTGTGTTAGCATTGCTAAGAGGTAGTCATCTGGCACACACTAGAGCCATGTGTGTTCCTTCCCACTGTTAGGGAAAAAGGAAAATGAACAAAAGTGAACCTTTTTGTGGAAGCGTATTCTAGTTTCCTGTGCCTTCTTAGTGCTGCCAATAGCAGAGAAGTGACGGCATATCACCAGCAATGTACCCTTTTGTCCATTTACAGGGAAAAGCCAAAGAAACCAAAGACTAGGTTGAGTACTTTAAAACTGGACATTCATCTGGATATGTAAGAAAAATTTGTATTAAATAACTAAACAATGAAACAGCACGTTGGAATTTAAAAGAAAGAATATGCATGTTTGAATTTCCTTTCTAGGAAAGCAACAATAGCCACTTCCTTTGAGGTGGAGTAGAAAAGTAGAAAAATAGGGATGCAAGGATAGTTTGATTGTTATCTCTGATATTTGTTAGAATATTGAGTTCCTTCACTTACTCTCTTGATCTGTGAGAATCACTGATATATTCTTTTTCTGGGTTGTTGGTTATTTCAGAATCCTGTGTACCTTGATTTGAAAAAAAGACCTTGGTTTTTATGGATTCTGTTTTGAAACTGTACTGAGTACCAGCAGGATTGACCAGATTTATCCTTTAATACTACTGCTTACTGGCAGGGTGATCTCAGGCAGCATTCTCAGCTGAAGAGTGGGAAAGATAATGGTGTGGTGGCTGTGAAGAGTCAGTGACTTAGTATCTATAAGAACATTGTCTGGCACATGGTTGCTGACGTGCAGATGTTAGCTGTTGATATTGACAGTCCCGGGAGCAGTGGTGGCGAACCTTTTAAAGCTTTCAGTGGTAACAAACAGCCTGCTGTGGCGTGTGTGCCATAGGGTCATCCCACTGACCTAGATAATCTATATTTTTCAAAATATATGGGTGGCATTAACCATCCCTGGGAGGCATTGTTGCCTCCAAGAAAAATCCAGGCACTAAAGAATTTTTTTCCTTGATCATAATAAATAATAAAACATTTCACTGTAATAATGCCTAATCTGACACTGTATTTTGAAGTCAAATCAACTTTGTTCAGACATGAAAAGAACTTGAAATTTTCCTCTTGATCACTTAGTTAACTGGCACATGAGATTTGTTTGTCCTAACACCCATATCCATTTATTTTAAGATCTCAGTTTTTCAGAATTATGTTTTGTTTGAAGTACTGTAATTTAATAATAATTCTGATTAAGTTTATATAAAGTCATTTAGCTCATTTATCTTTTCAGTCTGGTTTCCAAACCTTCATCTCTTTTTTCTCCCCAAATCCTTACAAAAACAAACAAAAAAGCCCTACCTACATCCTTTCTTTAAAGAAAAAACTGCTAATCTCAAATTCTTAACTAGATTACGCAGTTTGCACACATTTTGGCTTGTCTTGAAGTTTGCATTTCACCTGTCGCAGAAGCAGACAGACTCAGCTTTCATTAGTTCTTAGAATAATACCTGCTGTCATGGATTAAGCATTTGGCAGCTCTTTATTTCCCTGTATACACATTCCAAAAGTTGGGAGTTAGGGGAAATTAAAGCACTTTTTTTCATTAGGAAACCCCCCCAAAAGTAGTGAATTTAAGTGTCACATTGAGATTCTGTGTTACTGATTTGCTGTGACTTTTTGTAGTTGTCTGCTATTCACACTGAATCCATCTAGATATTAATATTTTTGTTGATGTCTTGTATGTTTATATGATGCATGTATTTTTTTCCCCCTCTGGGGCTGTTAGAATGTGACTTCCACAGAATTCAGTGATTAACAGAAGATAGTTTAAATAATAATGCTATTATTATTTTCATTGTCAAAGTTAAATTATCTGTTTTTAGAACATAGAAATTCCTCTCTATAAAATAAAACAGAGCACTTGTATTTGACAAATCTATATTTCAGAAATAGCTTTGGTGAAAAATACCAGGTTTCCTATGTATAAGTATATATATGAAATTGCTTTTTATTAAACAAAATTGATTAATTTTATAGAGCAGTTCAGTCCTAAAACTAAATAAGAATTGAAAAATTAGATTGAAGTAGAATAAATTCTAAGCTTATTACCATTATTTTCTGTACTTCCAAATAAAGAATATCTATGTATAGTCAAATCTCAATTTAATGTTTCCTAGATTTTAATATTTGCCTACTAAAATGTCAACCAAGTTTGCAGTGTTCCCTTCCTAAAATATTTTTATATTTACCAACTTTTCTTGGGTTTCGCTCTTTTGGAAAATAGTGTCGATGAGTGCTTTTCTCTTGGCTAAAGCAGCTAACCAACAGAATTGCTAATTGTAGGTGTGCTGTATCCTTTGCAGAAGTGAGTTTCTCATGTACGCCATATAAAATGATGATGACATTTCTTTCTGTCTGAAAGAAAGCCTTATGTGCTTATAATTTCCCTCTTGCATTTGGAATATTTGACTCATGCCAAGGATTAATTTTGGTCTGAAATAGACAGAAAATGATTGAGGTAAAATATAGAAGTGTATTCAGCTGCAAATGAACCTACCCAACATTAGAAGGAACACTTCTAAAATAAGTCAAGGATTAAAACTGCCACCAGTGGAACTGGAATGTGGGCAACTGGTGACATAAGCTGGTGTTGGCATTGGCAGCACAAAGGGAGCAATCTTGACACAAGAAGGAAGTGGGACCAGGTCTGAAATAATTTCTCTTATATATCAGACACAAATAGTCTTTTCTTCAGTATCAGGCAGGTATGCATTCCCTTTCCAGCAACATTTTCCTCTCACACTAATCATGACTAAGTCAAGATAAAAAGAAAAGTTTTTAAAATCCTATTTTCATTTGCTTTTTCTTTTATGTCTTAAATCCAGTAGTAAATAAATCGTGTCCCTAATCTATGCAATTTAGCTTCTGACTTTTCTGCACAGCTGCATAATAGCAACTGCTCTCTGATTATATCTGTGGTTCTAGAAATACACATAATAATAGATGCAGCCTGCAGGAGCTCTGAGGACACTGGAAGGATGTGGAGGCCTTGTGCTCTGTATTAAACAGGCTGCAGAGCTCTTTCACAGATGCAGCCTCACATGGTCTGTCTTCAGTTTCAAATTGAAGAGATATTTTTGTCAGCAGTAGGGCTGGAAGTGTGTATTTGGGGAAGGAGACATTTGAATATCTACAAGTAAGCATGAAGTCACATAATTATCTAATTACTTTTGTTGAGATTGGCAGTGAAAACATGGGGGAAGATGGAGGTGAGGTGCTAGGAGCTTGCTGGCAGTGGTTGCAGAGAAAGTAAGCGGTGGAAGTATTTCTAATATTTAAAGATAGTGTTTAAAAGTAATATTTATATTTTTTCATAAAGTCAGACATTATCAAAAGAACTTCTGAGTTGTTTATTAACCCTCATAGTACATTTATAATTTTTTTTTGTGTGTGTGGGTACCGGGGGTCGACCTCAGGACCTCGTGCGCCAGCAGGCGCCCGTGCCGCTGAGCGATATCACCGGCCCTTTTTTTGTATGTGGGTTCCGGGAGTCGAACTCGGGCCCTCGCACTTGCCAGGCAGGCGCTTACACTGCTGAGCCTTCTCACTGGCCCCTGTACATTTATAATTAACTTTTATCTTTCTGCACTTAAAACTCAGGTCCATGGAATTGTACGGCGCTCCAGTTCATTTAATACAGGTCGAATTGAACATCTGTATAAGAATCCCCAGGCTCATATTGAAGGAAGTAAGTGATTTTATTTTTCTAAAATATCTTTCTATAACTGCCTATGTTCAGATAGGGTGTTTTCAAATGTCATATTTCCTTAGAGCCCGTCAAGTCACAGTTATTTACCCATGAATTACTGCCTTGACTACAACCTGCATTTTATGAAAATCTTTGTTGTTTCTTGCTGCCCTAGGCCATAGTGTCATCTTGGTTTGTCTGTTAGAAGGATATTGGGTAGGTGGCTTGGAGGAACCAAGGGAAGATAGGCCTTTGATCATCCTATTCCAGGTGTCCCTGTCCCCCCAAGTAAGAGCAATTCCATATTGAAGGAGAACTCCTTTCCTTTTTACTTTTGTTCTGATTTATTCAAGTTAAATGGACTTTGCACATTTAATTAATTTTTAAAATTATTTTTGTGAAGATAGGTCCAAACCCAGTGGCAATCAAAACTGTATTTAAATTATTTTAGCTCATTGTCAGAATTTTCAGTCATTTTGTTGTTTTTGCTAATAAATTTGCCGGTGTTTATCTGTGTGGTTCCCATAGCATGATCACAGGGTTTTCTCCTTTGATTCCATAGCAACTGCTGAGCTTGTTAGGGAGACCATTTTGCACACAGAGAATGGAGACAGAGAAAGGCTGTCACTTTACCAGTCATATACCAGGAAGAAGGCAAGCTTTGTCTAGAACATGGGGTTTGTAACCCCAAGGTCAGCCTGCATTACTTAGCCATGTTTTCTGGCCAGCGAGGACAGTTCAGTCAGCTTGTAAACCAGAGGTGATTTTGTATTTACCTCCAAGGCCCTGACTTTTTGAAGGTTCAGTAGTTTAGGTAGTGATATCAGGAAGGTGATCCAGTTGTCCACAGGAAAGGTTCTCCACCTTAATGTCTATGTTTGTAAGTGCATCTTTCTTTAAGGTCATTACAGGTTGAATATCCCTCATCCAAAATACTTGGGACCAGAAGGTCTTTGGATTTTGGATTTTTCAGATTTTGGAATATTTGCATATACATAATGAGATGACTTGGGGATAGGAGCCAAGTCTAAATAGGAAATTCACTGGTATTTCATATATACTTTATATATGACCCAATGATAATTTTCATAGTATTTTAAATAATTTTGTGGATTTAAAACAGTTTCATTGTGTGAAAATTTCCACTTATGATATCATGCCATCAGCACTTCTTTAAAGTTACAGGTTCTGCCAATTGCAGAACACTACTGCCATTGAATCTAGACATAAATAAGCATTTTATAAATATAGTGAAATGATCAAATTAGCAAATCATCCATCTGTACGTCTCAAATTCTTACACTCATGGAGTCAGTGTGCGGAGCAACTCAGACCTAGGAGGTGATGGGCTAGCTCTCTTTTAATCAGTAATGTTGCTGTGTTAGGCATATCACAGGCAGTTTAAAGATTGATCTTCATGATGTACCTATAAATCACTGGAGAAAAGTACCTGAACAAAAGTATCAGATGTAGAGCCATCTTTATCATTCAGTATGTGTTCCAGATATCTTTAGAGGACAAGCACATTATTCCAAGGTTTTATTTGTCTGACTCGTACTCTTATATAACACATCTTAAAACTACTATGAGCTCTGAGGTATGTTAATTGTAAAACATCTGTCATACTATGATTTTTAAGCAAGTTTGCCTGTGTTTACCACTATAAATCCTTTACAGACATAGGCAACATAGATAAATATCTTTCTACTCTGCAGTTTCTTTAAAGTTGACAGTTATACTCTGCTGCTTTCTTATAACCTTCAGATACAATATTTTGACCTGGTTTTCAGGGTTTCATAATATGCATTTCAATTTTGATATTGTACAAGATCGGATTCTGTTGGTTTCTTCTATCTAATGGCTTGTTTCTGAATCCTGCAGACATGAAGCTGCACTATGGTGATCTCACTGACAGTACCTGCCTTGTGAAGATAATCAATGAAGTGAAACCCACGGAGATCTACAACCTTGGAGCCCAGAGCCATGTCAAAGTAAGCCGTTCTTCTCCCTGGCTGTGTTCCTGCTGTACTCTGTGTTTTACTTGTGTTTGCTGCTTCTCAGTTCAATAACACAACCACTGGTCCCATCGTTAATAATAGTTTGGATATTCATCTTAATAGAAATGTCGATATTTTTAAAGGTCTCTGTGAATAGCGTAATAAAATGTTGCTGTTAACATTGAAATAGCAGTTTTCATCTATTTTGTGTTCACTGTAGTCATGAGTCAGAGTTGGATGTGTTTTATGCCATTTAGAATCACATTGTGAATGAAAAGTTTTGTTAAAATGTTGGAAGATGTTACGTATTAGACTTTATTTTAATATTAATATTTAGTAGTGGCTATATGACAGGCTGAGAGAATAATGTTTTTTGAGTCATAATAATATGTTAAAATTAGCTGAACTCACTTCTTGTTATGAGTGGGAGAAATCACTGGACGACACTGTCAGCGTCCTCCTCCTCGCCATAGGTGCTCGGATTCTCTGGCGCTCTGCTCTCCTTCTTCTAGTTGCTCTCTGGAATGAATTGCAGGAAACCTGCAGACATCATCCCAGGCTTCTAATGACCTGCTTGACTCAGATTTTTGTGCCAGTGTCCTGCTGCTCCTTTGGGGAATGGAAGCAGAAGCCAGGGGTGATGTGAGTTCCATTTAGATGCTTATTCAATCGTGGTGCTTCGTGGAGCTTAGAAATGAAAGCATATAACTAAGGTTTTTTAAAAGACAGTCTAAAACTCTCTGCATGTTTTGATGTTTAATGAACAAAGATAGGAATTATTTACAGTGATTTGATACATCTTTGTACCCCTTATTTGCACAGAATGGAGCCAAGATGAGTGTTTTCTGTGTCTCTGTTAGTTTAAAGAAGAAATTGTGAACTGAAGTGGATGAAACATTGTAATAGACAACATATTTTAAAATTTTGCATCAATCTGCTTAATATACTTCTCATTAATGTAGGGACTACATATCAGTCATAAAGATACTTCTTACCTGCCTCTGCTCTAGGAAAGAAATCCACTCATCCTTTTTTTGGTGCTGGGTCTTAATAATCATTCGCTCTACCAATGAGGTATACCCTCAGCCCTTTTCCCTTTCTTAATCTGTGAGGACTTGTTACCATCAGGCTTAAAGTTTGGTCTGTAAAAAGGTTTCAAGGTCTCTAGGTTCTAGTAGTTATTATTTCCTACCTGATTCTCAATGTGTTTTCCCATTTTGAAAAGCTGTGTTATGCATACTGTGCTTGAGAGATTAGTAACCCTCTTTACTACAGAGAAGCAGTGAGTCTATCATTCTGGGAATGAAGACTTTATTTTTCCCCCAACTGAGGCAGTTAGTCTGTCTTCCAGATTATTATTCATCTGGCTGCTTCTTGACCTTCATGACCAAATGAGAGAGTATCTTTCAGAGCATGCAGAGTATTTTGGAACCAGCGCTCTGTTACTCAATTTCCCTAAGATTAAGAAGTTTCCTTTGGATCAAGATAGTTTATCACCTCTAAAAGCTATAAACCAGAATGGTGAGAAGATGCAGGAAATTTTATAAAAGTTTATTTATAGAAAGCCTCCCCAGCTGGGTGTGGTGGTTCACTCCTGTAATCCCAGAAATCTGGGAAGCTGAAGGAGGAGGTTCGAAAGTTTGATGCCTGCCTGGGCAATTTAGCAATTTAGCAAGACTCTGTCTCATAAAAGAGGAGGGCTGGGGATGTAGCTCAGTGTGAAGGCCCTGGGTTTATTCTTCAGTACAGGAAGGTAGGGGGAAGAGAGCAAGCCAGCCAGCCTTTCCTCTGTCATTTTAGTATCAAATGAGTTGATCCTTTTCTTTCTCCAAAACGCATTTGTAGTTCAAAAAATATATTGTATTTTCCGTAGTTGCAGTGAACATAATAGTGTTTGGTTATCATTCGGAGTGGTGATACTGTAAGTGACAGAAAGCATAGGAAATTGAGTTGATTCCTTTTAAGTTGCTATGTTTGTGACTTTATCTTTTTTTTAATACTTTGGCTGCTTTTCCTGAGGATCAGTTAGTTGGCAGGAATGGTGCTCAATTAAGAATTTTGGTTTGAAAGGCTATTTAATCCTTCAGCAAGTATTTGTGAAGTGCATAATTGATACAAGTATCATGCATGGTGTAGTGAAGGATAAGATGTATGAAACCCACTCAGGCTGGGGAGGGTTCCAATTGTAGAGGGTCACTTGAGGCGCGTGCCAGAGGCTGACATGGAGTCTTCAAGTGTGTAGTGGAGGGTGAAATAGGACTTCCATCTGAGGGGATCAGGAGGAGTAGGCTCTGGTTCTGGTCTTTAAGTATATGGTGGACATTTACAGATAATTGGGAAATGGAGAGTTGAACTGGAAGTAATAAAATAAAGCCAAGAGTTAGAATTGAGAAAAGGCAGGGCATGTGTGCAGCATGTGAGCAGTGGGGTGATGAGTTGAGCAGAACGAATATTGAGAAGAAATGTGAGATTAGGCAAGATAGGACCCTGGGCTACCTCTGTGCAGCCTGGAGGTGGTGTTATATTCAGACAGGGGTCTTAAAGGTCAGAGACTTCTAGATTTGAGTGATGCTGGTGAAGATGTGGGAAACCGTCACATGATGATGATGGCATTAGAAACTGAGGCAAGATGATGCAATAGGATGCCTGGTGGGGCTGACTCTTCTGCCCACTCAATGTGGTCATCAGAAAGGAAAGAAAGCCTTTGTGCTCAGGGGACCAAGGAGTGCTCAGGAAACCATTACAAAGTATTTTACTTGAACATTTAGGTGATGCAGGTCATGAAATAGTTTAAAATATGTTGTGAGTTTTGCATGAGAGTTAAGGTACAAAGATGTCTCCTGCCTCTCAGATTCCTTGAGTTGCCAGGTAGTGGCTGGAGAAAGAGGACCAGGAGCCTGAAGACTGAACCTTGGGAACATGCCTATGGGTGGAGGATGGGAAGAGGAAGAGTAGATTTCATAGAAGGAAGGAAGGAGATGAGAGGCAATTGAGAAGTTGAGAGGATGAGCCTAGGGGAGAAAGGACCAGGAAGAGATCATGGGGTTTGGCAGTGAGGCTAGAGTGATTTTTAAACAGGCCATTTTAGTAATGGGGCAGAAAGGAGTTAGCCAGAGCACAGGGGTTTAGAAGTGGGGTAGAGAGAGGAACAGAAATTGAGTGGATTCTTTTCTAGATGTTTCCTGGTGGGATGACAGACTCCAACAGACGAAGCTTTCATCAGTATTCCCTGCAGGTTTCCAGGCCCTCCCCAGAGTCTCTGAGCCTTTAGGCCCAAGATGAGACCTGTGTTAGTTAGGTCTGAGAACTTCCGTTTCTAGGACCTGTCCCGATGAGGCTGACCCTGGTCACGGGACCCCAGTTTAAGAACAGAGTTGCTCTAGTGTTTCATGTTTCTTAGTTTGTCCATGTAGAGTATGTGCCTTAAATGCATTCTATTTAGGCTTTCTTCCTTCAATGTACCAACTGTTGAGTTTGTTGTAAAGTAGTCTTGTTATTCACCGATTAAAGACTACATGAGCTTTTAAAGCCCAAAATTTGCATCTGCAATCAGGAATGGTGAGAATGGAAAGTGTCTGAAGAGAATCTGATATACCTTTATACCAAAGTTCCTCACACTCAGAAATTTCTTTTTTTCAGGCAGTATGTAGTCTTTTCAGTTACTTGTAATATTTTAGAGAAATAGTATGAGTGCAAGCCATGGTTGGCATGCTTTTTGAAATCCCACGTTTTGTACCTCTGTTTATTTTGTGATCTAAAGACAGCTTGACCTGTGGGCATGGGGAAGGGATGGGATGAAGGCTCTGGGGTGCTCACTGCTAGCAGCTGGGGGATGCTGCTCTGTCCCCTGACCAGTCCAGGCTCTGCATTTGGGCTTCCAGTTATTTGCCTGTTTTCCTAATAGCTTGTTAGAGGATAAGACTGGAAAATACATGTTCTATTCCTCATAATTAATTTCTCTGTGTTAGTAACTTTTGTCATATTTATTGTATTCATAGACAACATTTTTAAAAATGAAAATGTTCTTTCTGACGATGAAATGCTTGCAACAAGATTAATTAAAATAAATGTCTTATTGTTTGGTGTTCTTTTGAAGGAAGTTTCTAATATTAGCTCATTTTGTACTTAATTTTGAATCCGTGACTTCTAGACTGGGCATTGTTTGTGTTGGCTACTCTTTGTGCGTAGTAAAGTCTTCTAGCACTCTCACTCCCAGTTAATTTGATGTGGGCTATGGTATGCTAAAAGCAAGGAAAATAAAATAATAGGAAGTTGGTCTGGTTTCCTGTAGGAAACCAATGAAGATGAAATTGGGTCTTGGAATGAACCCACAGTAGTCTGGGAAGTACTGACTGAAGACCTTTTTCTGAATCATAAACAGAAAAATTATGACTCATGAAGTAGGCCATTGAAAGGCTGATTTGATCTTCTGTGGGAGAAAGTGAGAGATGACTGAAATGTACGAGTTATTAAAAGCAGTTAACCCAGCATGATGACATCATCCAAGTAGGAGCAAATTATCCAGTGGAGTCCTGACCATTTTGGTGCAGAAAATCTTTTAGGAACCTGTTTTTTTTGAGGTTACTGGTTTTTTTCCTGTGTAAATAACAGTGTTCCTTATCTGTGTAACATTGATTACTGTCATGTTTTTGGATTTGCCCACAGTTCCTTGCAGCTTCTTTGGTAATCTTATATTATTCTTGAAGTCATGGTGTTGGACAAGGTCTTTCCATAGTGAATCTTGTCCAGTATAATCCACGTTCATCTTATGATGTTGTGGTGGACTTGCTTTGATTTTTTTTTTTTTTTCAAAGAAAATGAAAAGTATGCAGTAGTGGACTATTAGAGCTGGGAAGAACTTTAGAAATAATTTATTTTCATTTTTACAAATGAGTCACCTGCTCAAAGTCAACTGAACCAATCTAGGATTTTTACAATTGCATTATAGTTTATAATCTATTGCAATCAGGAGGGGCCTGGGGATATAGCTTAGCAGCACAGTGCCTGCCTGGCAAGCACAAGGTCATGAGTTTGATTCCTGGTACAAAAAACAAAACAAAACAAAAAATCAGGAAAATGATTATCTCTGCTGGTGATAATTCTGATTGAAAATAGTCCTCACCTTAAGTGCTATCTTCCTCCGCATATGTGAGTTTTTTCTTTAGCTTGTTTCCCTTCAGTGGAGAAGAAAGTCAGTCACTCTTCTTAAGTTTTGAGAAAGATCCTCAAATCCTTCTCAATGTTAATGGCCACTATTATGTCTTTCTTTAACATTCTCTTATTCAGCATGACTAATTCCGTAATTTTCACTCCTTTTCTAAACCTTCGATTTTCTTTATTACTTTTCCTTTCAGGTCTTTGTGAGTTCCATGTTACTTTTGTTCAATGACAGCCAGGAGTCCTGAGCGCTGGGCAGATGAACTGGGGCCTGGCTCAGTGGCCGGGGGCTGATTCCCAGTCTGCAGGACCCACCAGCACAGTCTGAAAGTGGGAGCCTCGGGGGAGGAGTCCCAGCGTCCTGAGCCCCGGGCTCAGGACACTGCTCATGCAGTAAAGCCGATTGTGGGCCTGGGCCTGGCCTAGTACCGGCACCAAATTAGTGTCAGGGAGGGGTGAGCTAGAAGAGCCCGTCCAGGAATGGAGTTGGGAATAAAAACAGGCATGGGAATTAGACTGGTGGGTCCTGGGAAAGGGCCTGAGTAATTCAATTACCCCAGTTAAAGAACTGTCATCTCCAGTGGCTTTTTCCTTAAGGTTCTGAGTTGATGTTTATAGCTTGATAGCAAACCCCATATTTATCTGCAGGAAGCCGGAAACTCTTGGGGTTTGTACTGGGGGGAGGGAGCCAGTGACTAAATGCAGGGGGAGAATTGCATTATGGTGGGGAAAGGCAGGTGCCTATGGCTGAACATCTGGTTAGTGCCTGACTGACCCAATTGTAGAACAAAATAAAATTGCAACAGTGTGGCTCTTTACTGTGTAATTACAGCAGGGGTAAGGGGCGGCTTATTAAAAACCTAGAGCAAACAGCAGAGAGGGACTGTACTCCTGAGTTCTCACTCCTTCATTTGTTTATTTTGGACTCTGGGGAGCCTGGCAGGGAGGTGAGAGCCAAGCAGGAAAGTGAGGAGTAGGTAGGGAACATAGCTATTGCTGTTACAAGGAACATCCTTAAATGTGGGTCGGGGCCTGGCCTCTGATGGCTCACACAGTTGCATGGTACAGTTCATTTTGTCACCTTATGTGAACATAGCCATCTACCTCTATACACTGGGGCTGCCTTTCACCAAGCACTGTGCCTGTAGGATGCAGTGTCAGGATAGGGATAGATGACTGCCAGGAGATGGAAGGCAGAAGTGTTCTCATGCATGCAGGCGTGGCTCTCAGATCAGGGTTATCCACTGAGAATTTCTGGGGCACATTCTAAAACTTCATATCGACTTCTCTCTCCATCTCCACTCCTGGAGACTGAGCCTTGGGGTTTTCCTGGCTTTCAAATCCTGGTCACATCACATGCTGGCTGTAGGACTTTGGCAAGGTGCTCAGCTTTTCTATGCCTCAGTTTTCTCCCATATGTATTGAGTGCTTTGCTTAGGTTTGATTCCCTGCAACATGATTCTGCCAGTGGTCCTGTGTACTTGTATTTGACTGTGACACTAGATGTCTACCTGCCTTATTCTCCTGTCAGTGCCCACCCTTTTTACTCTGATGCCAGCTTCTCAGTGAGGTTCTCCTGAGAATTTGTGGTAGTTCTCTCCCTTCTGAGGGAGGAGGCCAGCAATAAATAGAGTAAGCCAGCAAGGAAGACAGAAGGCAAGGGGGGGAAGAAATGCAGACTGGCTACCCACTCTCCCAATCCCAGTGTCCACAGTTTTGGCTGGCATGAGGCAGATTACCCAGAGATTTGGGCGAGCTGAGCTGCATGGTCAACATGCCAGTCGTTGCTGCCTTCTGCTTTGCCTTAGCTGACGTGCAAGATGCCAGGCCAGAACGCTTTCCTCAATCAGATGCCTGCAGTTCCTGCTGCAGAACTGTTCACTTGTATGACATATTCCAAGTGGGGAATTGATGCTTTGGGCCCTTTTTATTACCTGGGCCATAGAACTTTGAGGTGTAGGGTTCTTTGCAATGAGCTAGCGCAGGCCCTTGTTTTACAAGTGTCTGCATGGGGTTGCCTGTTGACGGGCAGCCAAACTCTTGTCAAGACTAGAACCCAGGACTGATTATCACTCCTTGTCATGCTCCTAAGCTGGGAAGTCTGAAGATGGGGTAGTGTGTGGGTGGGTTGCATTAAACTGTGAGAGAAATTTTACCTCTCTTGACATTACCACCATTTACTGTAGTGAAATGAAATTTCAGTGTAATCGATTTAAATTAAAAACATTTTTTTTCCTTGCTAGAGGGAACTGGTTATAATTAATACCTGATGAGGAGTGTTTGCGTAGCTAGGAAGATCCCTAAATACAACAATGCAAGGTACAACACGAGCACATCAGCGATAGTAAAATGAAATTAATATATGTATAAGGAAAATGGAAATCTACAGTACTAGCTTGGCAGGAATGATTACTATCTTTTTTGTTAGGATAGTTCAGTGGAAAAATTTTTATATGAGTACTTATATTGTACTGGTATGTATATAAGTAAGTTTCCCTACAAGCTTTGGATGCTAATATTTGCCACTCATGGAATTGGAAGAATTATTAACTTAATAATTAGAATGAACAAGCTTTTCCTGTTTGTATAGTTATCTTTAAAAGAAATTTCCACATTAGTTACATAAATACTATCTTGATTGATCTATTTTTTAAGATTAGAAAATAAGTATTTCTGGTTTAATATGGCACTTACATTTTTGTCCACTTATTAGTATATGTAAATTATAAGTCCATGCAAGGTCTCTGAAGATAATTTATTTTGCTTGGTAGATATAAGAATTGATATACCCCTTTTTATCATATGAGGTTTAAAATTGTTATATTATCATATATAATTTTTGGATGTGCTCTGAGCAACACAAAACCTCCAATTTGTGAGCAAATTGTGAATGTTGAAGTAGTGAAATGCTTTAGGAGCAGAGGGCTTTACAGTGAGTACAGCTTTGGGAACCTAAGGATTTATTTTTCTGTGAGGTGTGCATTTAGAATTGATATCTAGGCGTATGTGCTGTGTGTTTGGAAATCTTCGCTCCTTTATGGGGCAAGTACGTAGGTATTGGAGCAGATACGGGGTGCTTCCAGTAGACAGATGGCATGGGCAGAACCAACTTTTAAACTAAGTGAAGTTGCATTTTCATTCTGTAAGACCCCATTTCTTTCTTATGGGTCATACTGTCACCTCACCTGTACAGGCACAGCCCCATGACATTTAATTCAGTGGGTAATCACTTTAGTTTGTTAAGGGCAAAATTGCAATACCAAACCTTTTTCATTTTATATTTACTGCACCAAAACTCTCCTAACATGAATATGGCTAGTCTGTTCCTGTGGTTCTTGGGAGAAGTTTGGTGTTTTTCACCTTATACTATTGAGGGCAGCTAGGAACATAAACTGTTGGTGGGTCCCTGTGTGTCATCTGGCTCAAATTCTTCTCGGAAGCCTGTAACAGATTTGAGCAATTGAATTCAAATCTAAAACCACTTAAAAAGTTCTTTATAGTCCATTAAGAATTTATATGGGAGAGAACACTCTATGAAAGCTCTCCTTTCCCTGTTCAAACAGATTGTTCTGTTTTATTAGATCTAGGTGGTATTGTAATTTTGATAACAGCTAATAATGTTTGGAATTTTGCTTGTAATTAGTGGACCACACAAAGGTATATTTGTTGGGTTTTATAACCTTAATCTATGTACAATACTGGCTTGTTTACTAAATAAAAACCAAAGTAGTATTACTTTAGTATTATAACAATTATTTTATACATATTAAGCTTAAATTAATGCCAAGAGCTAAATGAATGTTTATCTTAACACCAATTTCTAGCTGTACTTATAAGTACAAGTTGTGAACAAATAGTATGTTATGAGTGAAACTCTTTGTTTTGGACTTTTGGTAATGGAAGCAGTTTTTAATATTCTTAATTAGATGAGAATATGTACTTTTCACATATTGTTATAGACAAATAATACCTTATTTACTATCATAGTTAGATGTATGTTCCCTCCCCCCAAAGTTGAATATAAATTTAAGAAATTAAGTTATCTTCTCTTTTAATAGACCTTGTAATGCTTGGTTTCTAATATCCCTAGTTTATCCTTTCAGTACAGTGGAATGTATAGAATTTGCTTTGTTAAAGTTGGGTCTTTAATGTTGGAATAGTAAGGTAATAGTAAAGTTATAACAGTAGGATTGAAACTTTTTCTAATTGAAAGAAATTTGATGCATCAGAATCTATTAATTTCTACTATAAATTATTAATTAGATACCCTACCATACTAGCAAAAAAAAATTAGAAGAAGGATGTTTTAATGTACTAGATTTCTATTTTTAAAAACTGTCTAACATTAAAGATTAGTAAATATGGTTTTTCCTTTTTTATAATACTAATCACATAAAATATGGTAACATAGTTTGGGGATGTTAATTTTAAAAATCTGCAAAGAACTTGAATTTGCTTTATTTACAAAGAACTGCAGGAAGTCTTGGTTTGGCATGCTAAAACTATGTTAAATTCATCGTTAGAATAACAGACTGAGAATTCTTTAGAAAATGTTACGTTTTAAAAGGTTAGCTCTACTTGTGTGTGGTTGTAGTGTTGATTAAAATGGAATACTTACAGAGGAGAACATTGTGTTGACAGCAGTTGAGCACTTGCTGTAAAGAGCAGCTGGGCAGGGAAGACCCACTTTGAGCTTCTCACTTTGTTTGGTGTTACCAGGATCAACTTTTTTCCTGAGTCTCCTTTCTGTTCCCATCCTTATGTAATCTTTCAGAAATCGGTAGTATTGACCAAATAACCCTTTAAAGGACACTCTCCAGGACCACTAACACACATCATTCGTCCTGATTTAAATAATCCCTCTTTACTTTTACTGTGTGGACTTGTTGTTAAATGGTGTAGAGGACAAGTCTTGTGTTAACAGTTCCCACATGACTTTCACTGGAGTGGCTGTTTGTGAGGACAGTTCAGAGGCTGGCTAAGGGGTGTATTCTGAGATTTCTCCATCTTCTCTAGAAGAGAGGGATTTAAGTGTTTACTAATTACATCATGATATTTGAGTTACTGGTTAATTACATAATGTGAGTGAATAATACTTTTATCCGTTTATATCAAATGTTAAACTTTTTTGGCTTAGTGATTATTTCATTCTAAAATTGGTGAGATATTTAGATTGCAGCTTTAGAAAAGTTTATTTTATTGGAATTATTCACTTCAGTGACTTAAAATCTTGGGTTTTCTTTTTACTTTTTCCTTTTCAATCATAACGCCATGAAAGTCGCCACATTAACTAAGACTCATTAGTAACAATAATGGAAAAAGCAATTGGCTATATTAAATAATATTATGCAAATTAATGTGCCTTATGTGACCTTTTAAGTTCTATGAAGTTGCTTCACAGAGAAAGCACTAGAAATTCCTGACAAGCTTCTGCATTTGGGTGGGGAAGCAAAGTATTCCTGCAGCTCCTGCTTTGTCCTCTAGATGAGAGACAGGATTCTTTCTGAAACCCAGGGAAAATGTCTGGTGCAGGAAAAGTGTGGTGCTCTTTCATGCGCATAGATGGCAGCAAAGTGTTACAGACAAGGAGTCCAGCTTTGTAGTTGGAATGGAAGGTGAGTGACGGTACACACTGACTTCCATCAGTGTAGCTGCCAGTGTCCCACAGTTAAACCCAAAATAAGAAACAAAGCTACTATTGATAACACAAGAATATAGGAGAGCGAAGAAGGCTGTGAGAAGCTGTAATGCATTGAATTTCTGGACAAATCCCAGGTGGGAAATCTTAATCTTTTAAGGTATGTCACCCACTCCTGTAAGATGATTGGAATCAGCTAAGATAATGTGCATGTCAACATAAAGAGACAGTGAAGGGCTGAGGGCGCGGTAGGGCAGGAGGAAGTAAAGAGAGACCATACACAAGTTGCAGCGGCACGTAATGGCCTGCTGCCTGCGGGTACTGTAGAGTTTGGCCTGCATGTCTCCTTTTTAGTTAAGCAAGTTACAAAGAGGAAATGTCAGTCCACGAATCAGGCAAACATTCCATGGGAACATTTGCTGAAATGTCAGCATTTTAGAAAATAGAACTGCAGTCTATTACGGCCCAGTCCCCAGGCTGGATTTGCTATTAAACGCACAAGCATAAGTGTATTTCTTCAGAATGCGTTTGCAATTAACGAATCATTTTATGTCTTAATTAGCATTCCTGTGTAATGACATAGTCACTCTAAAAGATGACAGTCATCATTATAATTAATATTTAATATGTCTGCTTCTGAGGACCTTTCATTTGCTTCCTGCAAATTTCTAGGTAATTTTCAAGTTGTAGAATTGCATTTGGTAAACTCACAGGCAGGAGGATCTGATGAAGTAGATGCCTATTAGAAACTGAGATCTGGAAGTAAGTTATAAAAAAGCAATTTGTACCATGTCCTGAACAATCGAGCCACCTCAGCCTCTTACTTTTACAAACATAATAGGGGCTTCTTAATACCACTAAAGCAATGGCAGTGTTGTTCAGGAAAGCATTTTCTCTTCCCTTTAGGTTTTTTCTGATCTCCTCTCAGGCGATTTGGTACCACAGACTAATCTCTGTGTCACAAAATTGATTCTAAAGGTGTGTATAACGACTTGCTTAAATGCAATATCTGGCGAGTCTCTCTTGTGACAGCAACTTATTTCTCACATAATTATTTTCTTAGTAAATTTGATATCTTAACAACCCTTTCCCTAGTTTCAGAGTTCAAAAAATAACACTTAGTATAATTTATTTCTCATACTTAATAAAGGCTTACTTGAGAGTACATTGCCGTTCAGCCTCTAGCTGCTTCAACCAAATGAGGTTAAAAGGGAATGTGGTTTGCAAGGGTGAAGGTGGTTTCCAGCATCGTTTGCTGTGTACTTTAATGAGCCTCAGTGGTGCTTTAATGAAGCATAAAACATATTCTTGCTGCTGTTTGTTACTTATTAATGATTAAATGGTTATGGTCTGTCATACATCAGTAGGAGAAAATATATACATGTGTACTTTTCTGTTTTAAATGATACGTTATGCTTAATTTCTATGCACAGATTAGTCTATCTTAATGTTCTTAGTAGTGGAGACTATATGAACACAAGAACAAAGAAAAACCTGATTCCTACACATGTAATTATTTTATAATTTTGTAGGTCTTCACTTGAATTTGTCTGAATTTTATAAAATGGACTTTCACCATCATACATTTCTTAAAACCAAACTATAAGATGTTTGAATTAGTCACAATTATTTATAAATTTCTGTGTAAGTCATTAATGAAATACCAAATGTATTTGTTTATAGGCTTTACATTAACATGTGCCATTTGAAAACTACTTTTAACCAGCCTCTGTTTTGTAGGTAGCTACGTATTTTTTTCTTTTACACTTTTAGACCCTCCTTGGCAGATCCTAGGTTTGGACTGTGTGTTTTTTCTTAGTAGGACAGTATCATCCAGGTTATTTATTTGACCTTTTCATTACCACAGTTTTCGTAAAAAGGACAGGATTGCAACACCACTTCCTCCAACTGCAGGGTTTCAAAAGAATCATGTCCCAAGTAGCCAAGTCCAAGTGATTTGTATTGCTTACTAACAGAACATTGTTTTAAAACTTAGAAAGAATCGTGTATTGATTTTTTTTTAATATTAGCACAGACACATTAATTTTTCTTAATGTTTTATAGTATTTTTGCATGAATAATTATATGGTGAATTAATAATAGAATGTTTCAATTTGCTTTTGGTCTTATAAATGGACTTTTAAAACGAATGTACTTTATAAATAGTTTTTCTGTATCTTTTAGACTAGGAAAACAATTTTTTTTGAGCCATAGAGGACTTCAGTGTTTTTTGGCAATTTATAACCAATTTTTATTTATGATGGAATTGTTTTTATGACCTACTCTTACTATATATTAGATGTGTGAAAATTTTCCTTTATACTAATAGTCTAAGTAATATTTGTCTTTTTTGACTTTCTTAATTATGTTATCTTTAATGTTCTTAATTAAGTAGCATTCCAGTTCATCAATAAAATAGAGTGTACTATTGTTTGGAATTATACTACCAAAACATTTGTGCTTATAATTCTTGACTTTTCTTTCTTATTATACCCATATTGTACTCTAATGTAAAATATTAAAAAGTGTATGAACACTTTTTAAAATTATTTGAATTGATAGATGAGAGAGATTGTAATCACAAAGTATATTTTTATATAGCCATTATTTTTAATAAAGTATAATGATCAGTAGAAAAATTAATATGAATGGCCAAAGTTCAATTTTCCCCCAAATGTAATTGTCTTTTTTTTAAACAGGCAATATCTTTTTTAGGATTGAACATCTAAGATCATAAATGTATTGGCCACATTTGTATTTTTTGACAGATAATTTCACATAGATTTAATATGCTGTCTCATTTTATGGAGGATTCTTTTATATCTTTAGCACAAACACTCTCCCTCAGTACCTTTTTTTTTTCCTGCAGTTTCTTATTAAGGATTCCAGTTGTCAAGTTGAAGCATTTTATATGATGATGAATCTTGGTGCTACAATTTTATTGACATAGGATCCAGAGATTAATCCATAAAATAGTTAAGAAATTCTCCAAAGTGTGAAATATTAGCTTGTCGTTTTTTCCTTCAAGTTTGCTCATTCTACAGTCTTCACTGAATTTTCTTTTTCTTTTCTTTGGGTGTTTTCTATCATGCTAAATCTGAAAGAATTTTGGGGAAGATATATTTTAACTGGCAATATAAACATCCTGGTTAAACACTTATCTGGCCAGATATTTAATAACAAGCCAGTAACATTTCATCCTTCATAATGTAGCATAAATTACAAGCTAATTACTACTTTCGGTAAAAATACTGATATAATTTTGACACTTAACAACTCACTTTTTAAAAAGCAATCTCGCTTGTGGCAGCTCATATGCTTAGGAAATATTTAATAGAAACATTGTGAGTTTATTTTATCTTTTTAAAAATAAATAGCAATTGGTAAAGGGTTTTAACTCATCTTACTCTTTTTCTTGGGGATTCTTACGGGAAATAGTAATACAGCTGAAAATTTTTAATGAAATCAGTTCTCTGGATAAGAATTACATTTCTATATGTAAAATAACAACTACAATGTGCTGAGATTTAATGCTTCCCTTTACTTCTCAGGGATGTTTCATTTTCCCCACTGTAGCGATCTTAATTCTAGATGTTCACACATGACATTTTGTGTAGTGTTCCTATCACGTTTGTTTGAATGTTTTTGATATTAGCTCTGTGATCTAATGCTGTATGTAGTATCTCAGTTTCTCATTGATACAGGTTTTGTTGCAGTCATGTACTTTTTATTCATAGTCTTTCATTAGCATTAGTCCAACTTAAACTAAAGACATAGGTTTGCTGCCACCCATCAAATCCTTTACTGGATAATCTGTAGTTTATTTAAATTGTATCATGACTTTAGACCTTTACAAATAGAACTTCATAAAATAAAATAATAAAATAAAATAAAACATTATGTATACAGATATCTTACTGAAACATCAGTACAGTATAATGGTAAAAACATTGGTTGTTACATTTAAGACATTAGGAGAACGTAGATAACGGCTTACTTCTGAAACTACCCAAGTTATTTATCTTTTAGGAATTTGTAATAAACCTAAAAGATAACTATAAGGTTTACATGTGAAGTAAGAGTTTCACTATATTGACAATTTATATATATATATATTTATTTAACCCTGTTTTAATTATATAATTCTGTGATTCAAGCCTCATTGGTTTATGTCTGTGATTGATACAGTGAAATGTAAAACCTCCTCGATACTCGCCCAGGGTTTTTCTGCATGACTTTGTGTGTGCAGTAAGAAATAAAGGAACTAGATGTGTCAGTGTCTTTATGATCTTGTAAAGTGAAACTTCTAAACAAACACGGAGCCTCTCTGACCTCAGTTTCTTCATCTGTAAAATGGCTTTGTGTCCTGGAGAAGAGTTATGTGCTCTCCAAGACTTCTGTTGATTTTATATTCTGCGATTTGTTTTTGAAGTAGTATTATGCCTGTCAATATCAATTATATGTCCCGGCTAATGTCAACATAAGAAAACATGTGGATAAAAGGTTTAGACAATTGCTTCAAAACTGTACATTTTGGAAATAATTGATTGACCAAGTTTAGTGTATAATGGTTTTCTCAAGAAATATTTAAAATCCTTTTGAGAAGTACACTTACACCTTTTTAAAAATTAAAAAATTTAATGCAGAATAGTGGAACCTTTGGTATAGAAAAAGCATTATGCTCCATTTTGTCAAAAAGTACAAATTAAAGTTGAGTGCTCTGTAAGCCGTAGGTGACATTCTTAGCAAGGGAAAAGTAGTATGTGAATATTTTCTATAAAGTAGAAACCCAGATAAGTTCGTTTTCTGAATAATATATACTGATTTTTTTCTAACAAGTAAATAAATATGTGTGCATTTTCCACAAATTGATTCTGAAGCACAAAAATAAATTTAGGTGCTAGTGTTAATTTGTTTCTTTAGTTTTAATAGTTGTGTCTTCATTCCTTAAAAATTATAGACAATTACAGTAGAATCTGTTGAGCCCCAGATTTGCTCATCAGGGAACAAGGGAAAGAACAAATAAACCTCTTTTCATGTCCTTCCTACATTGAACATGAAGGCTGTGATTATGGAAACTGTGCTGCTAAATATTGTAACTTGTTCAAGTGCAACTTTCCAGAAATTTTTAAATAAATCATTGTTAACTTTTTTCAGGAGGAAGCTGTTTGTTTGGAGACTTAGTTATATTTAAGGTATATATTGGGTTTGTAGGATAATAAGCCAGTATTGGTGGCTCTACTGATTGAATGCTAAATGAGAGTTTATAATATGAAATATAGATTATAACATGAATATAGATGATGATTTCAGAGAACAAAAAGTGGAAGTTTTAAAAACATGTTTTTAAAAGATAGTATCTATTGCTGTAGCACAGTAGAAATGCGTCATTTGGCAAAAATAAAAGTTAAAAAGTTTTAAAGTGTCTGTTTTTTATAGGGTGGGGTTCAAGCCCAAGGCCTCACACATGCTAGGCAAACACTTTGCCAATCAGCTACATTTTCAGCCCTTTAATTTTTTATTTGAATAAATAATTGCTATTTATTCCTAGAGCTTATAAAAGTCAAAGAAAATTCTCTATTAAAATTTTTTTCTTCTTAGCTGCTATTGTACTCAAGCCTTATATTCCCAAGTGAAAGATTCCAATGTTATAACTAGCATAGATTTGATTATTTTCAGTCATCCAGATTCTGTTTCCAATTTAGTGGTATTTTATGCAGTCAAGGTAGCAAACTTGTTCCTAAGTTTTTTTTTTTTTTTTTTAAGGTTATCAGTCTTCTTTTAACCCCAATTAAAACATTCCTAATATATTTACTCTGAGCTTTTATGTTTTCTTATATGTCTTGTACAAATATTAAAAGTTTTGTGCAGTATTTGCTATAAGTCTAACTCACATACTTATGTAAAAATTATATTTTCCACCTTTCTTCTATGAAATTACCCTAAGGAGTTAATATTTCAAACCGATGTTATAAATTACATACAAATTCTTAGATTGGTCTTTATACTTTGCTATCTACAATAAAAGCTAAAACAATTTTAGATAGGTCATTTTGTTTGTGACTAGTCATTGTTTCAAGAATAATTATAAAAATAATTTATTACAATTTTTAATGTGTTAGATTTTTTGCTTACTAATTCAAGGAAGTATTTAATCAGCTTTTTGTGTGTCGTCTTAGGCTTTTGGCAACTTACCGAACTTTTTTTTATAAAACCTATGGTACTGAGTTTAGAAAGTACCTAAATGTTAATTGTGGGTTATGATTAATGAGACTAACAACTTGTTTGACGGAGGTGTTCTTTGCGGTCCCTGTCCTGTGTGCCTGGTGACGGCCTTCCCACAGTTGGAAGACCCTGCTGTAACCCTTCCGTCTGGGTGTTGGACGCTGACTCTCAAGTCGTCCACACCTGGGGTCGCCCCAGGTCAGCGGGGAGGCTGTGTGGGCGGAGCTGGGACTTGAGTGAAGGCCTGCTCTCTCCCTCTTAACACAGAGCCCTGTCTTCTGCGCTTATTGCTTCTCACTGGCTTTGTCAAGGTGTGACATGGATGGATTGCTTGGAATTCTTTCAAAGCTTTTCCTGTGTAATAATGATGGCAAAGATTTCAAGCATTTGTCAGGGGCCACTAATACATGTTGTGATAGCAGTTCAAGGAGAAAAAAGGTGGATTTATTACTCATGAAACATTAAAACCCTTATATTTAAAGCCAAACATAATTTACATCCAGTTTCACCCCTCACTGCTTTACCTGTCTACTTTTGATTTAAACTCCCCCCCTTTCTCTTCCCAGATGCATTCGTCCTGCTCTGGCCGTCCCCCACAGCCACCTCCTTCAGTGGATAGGTGGTAAGGGGAGTTGTTAGAGGTCTTTGACTAGAACCATCTGTTTCACAACTCTCCTTCAAGAACAATAGGCCAGGCGCTACCTCATGGGGCTGGTGGACACGATTATCCACAATAATAAAACAGAATAACACAGTTTTCAGATTCCAGAAGTCCAGTGGTCTGTAACAGCTTCTTTTGGACTTCTGTGTATTCTTGAAATTCTTTTCTTCATTTATTATCTGTAATGTGTGTGTATGGTGTATTTTTTCCTTTTCCTTTCAATTAGCATCATTTTCTTTGTTTTTTGCACAGCATATTATTAAGGTGATACTTCTCAAATTCACAGTGTTTCTTAATATAGATACATTATTTATGTCTAGTAACCTACTAAAAACACAACTTATTCCTTGACTCTTAAATATGTAGGCATTTCTTAATATTAAATTCCCAATTACTAACTTAAGCGGTCTCTAAATATATGTGTACATACAGACACATAACTAAAATATAGAGTGCATTGGGTTTTGATGACAGACTTTCATTTTGGCTTGTTTGGGGTTTTAGGGAGATGACCGCACTTCAGCACTGCTATCCCTCTGTTTGAATGGGGAGCCTTCCTGTCTGGCACAGGTCAAGTAGGTCTTCACTGCTTCTAGGCTAGTGAGAATTGCTTTTTTCCCTTGCTTTTGGTTAGTCCAGAACTATTGAGCAATATGTGAATAATTTCACATTGAAATATTGTTTAAAACTAACTATGCATTGCTTCTAATAATTTTGAATTGCATTTGACCTCCTAACAGCTTTTACCCAACTTGTCATTTTCGTAAAAACAGCAGACCATTGCTGTGGCCATTTCCACCGCATCAGTTAACATCAAGTTTCTTGTTTCTGCAAACTACAGTGAATGTTTCCCTCACTGGGTTGTACTTAAATAGTGCTTAAGTTTATAATATACTATGTTTTCTTGAAAAAATTCTGGTAATAAAAGAAAATGAATTAAATTTACGTATTTGTTTGGAAATCATAAAAGACACTGATTTCTCTGTACATCTTGCTCTATTTTAAGCAAATTGGATGTGTAAAGACTTTAAGAAGACAAATTAGCATGCTCACTTATAATTATAAAATGAAATTTACTTCACTTTAGAATTATTTTTAATAAATTTCAATATTTGCTAAATGTTAAGATTTACTCTTTGAACTGGAGGACCATTGTATGAAGTCATGTCTATATGTCTGATTAATAATGGGTAAACTCACTTCATAGGTTTTTAGACATTCTAGAATTCCTGTGAAATGCCTTCTCTTATCCTTTGTAGATTTAGTACTTCAACCTTTTAAAATTGCTGATTTGTAGGAATTCCTATTAATCTTTTATCAGTTATATATGTTGTAAATACATTCTTTCAGTTTGCCACTTCTATGCCGGCTTTGTCTGTGGTGTCCTTCAGAGAATATAAATCTTAAATTTTATGAGGCTGTCCCCCCTCCTTATGGGACTGTATGTGACATGTTTGAGAAATCTCCTGGGATAACATGCTTCCCACAATTGTTGGGAATCTTTCAGCATCTTGGTAAGTTGTCATCCAGCATGTTCAATATATTATTGGAAGGATTCATACACTAGAGTTAGTCCAAATTCCCTCCAGGTTTCCTTCCAAGATAAAATGCTGTGTCGTATATACACACTGCATTTGCAAGAAGCACATAACAGTGTTTCACTGATTCTGTATCACTGATTTTCAGATTCATCATTATGTCATGTACTGTTGGGAAAGATATTTTATTCTTGTGTACAGCTTAAAAACAAAGTATTAGAAAAATGGTTTCTTTGTGAGAAAATATGGAATTGTAGACATTCTTCCAGTAATTAAAATTTGCTTGTTAATGTCCAGTTTGTTGTGTCTCACAATATATTTTCGTTCCTTTCTGTGAATGATAATGCTTCTGATAGTGTTATTAAGCTTAATATGTAGAATACTTGCAATGTGCACTGTTTAACCAAAGTACCAACAGCCTGAATGGTGATGATTTGATGTGCACATGGTCAAGCAGTGACAGCTGAGCACAACTGCCTGGCTGACCGTGATTGTAAGGTGCAACCTGATTTCAGAGGTCTGGAATTGAGAAAGCACCTCCCGTAGAATGCCTGACATTCTGTGCTGTGTTGTAAAGGTAGGTGCACATTTGATGCTTTGGGGGAAGTGCCATTTTTGAAATTAACTGAAAAAATAACTATTTCATTCATAAAGAGGAAATTCCCCCTAGAATCCTGTTTTATTTTTGGTGTTGGTACAGTTGTGTCTCCTGTACTTTCCCTCAGCTGCTGATTTAACAAATCATGGATTCTGGCAGTTGGGAGAAATTCTTCAGGCCGCGTACCCTCACCTTTTGAGTAGAAGAGGAATCTTTTCTGCAGCTCCTCTGACTACACAGAAGGGCTCATTTACGCTCCTGTCTGAGCACTCACTTCCAGGAATGATGCTGCATGTCTTTGCTAGCAGCTCCTCTGTGTTTGGACTGCTTTCGTGTCAGAAAGGTCTTTTTAATATTGATTCTAGATCTGCTTCTTTCTAATCTCTGCCATTGATTCTAACTTTCCCCAACCCCCAGACCGTACCATGTTTTTCCACCCCTTGCTCCTTTTTTCCAGGCACTTAGTTGATGCGTGTCCTGTGTAGATATGGTGCCAAGCATAGCATGTGGCACTCCAGGACTACCCCCCACCCCGTCTTCTGTTTTGGGCCTTTTTGAACCATATTTGTTTTACTGGCAATTATGCCGTGCTGTTGGGTGAGAATTAAAGTGCCTACATTTCTGTAAGTTTTTGGCCTGTTGGCTATATTTCCTTTAGTCCTACTTTTACTATTTGTGTTTTGGTCCTTCAGACCTCTGTTAAGCTGCTATGTTGTCGACGTAGGTTAAATTTTTCCTGTCCCTGGAGAATAAATAAAAAGCCTTAGGCTGTATATAGTGTCGAGTGTTGTTATGGCCATTTCTAGCATTGTTGTCTCCTACTTTCTGCAGCACACTTTCTTCCCACGTGTGTGACTCACTGGCTTGTGTGTTGCATGGGACGAACTGGAGAGACCCCATGACATCTGGTGGAAACTTCCCCGTAGATGGATATTGAGGCTGGTCTTATGATCCCTCTGGGAGTGGTCATGCAGCCAGTTTAGAATCTCCCTGTTTCTTCACTAGGGCCTGCATTGCATTATCCTGTCCACAAGAATATCAAGAAAGACTTTATCAAGATTTCAAGAATGTGGGGAAATTATCATAGAATTGTTTCTTGAAAATCTATTTCCTACCCTTTCTCCCCATTCTATCAGAATTTTCTGATATTTTAAATGACATTTTGTTTCTACATTATCGAAATAATAATGACATTAGAGCAAACTGGAAAACTGAAAAAAAGTTACTAACAATCTTAACACTAGAACCTTCATTTTCCTATTTTTCTGTCAGGTCTGTTTTCAGCTATTTTTGAGATAAATGAAGTCATAATATACATTCAGTTATGTCTTTTTAGAATTACTTTTTTTAAAAAAATCACTTTCGTTTTGGTGATTTTCACATTTCAGTGGCTATGTGATCTTACATGAGTCTTTCATCTTGAAGTATCATGCAGAATAATGAATTTTTAACTTTACATTTATATAGAATATAATTAAAATGCATTTTCATGTATTTTTACTTGTTTGACTCTTCTCCCCATTTATAATAGGAACAACTTCAGTTATCAACTCCTTCATTGGTTTTAGGGGATTAGATTGAATCCGAGCTGTCCATATAAAATGCCCTGTATATTTATTTTTAATGCAAATCCATGTTTTTGTTTTCTCATCATTTTATCTTTACAAAATAAAACAGATACATATGCAAAATAGGGGGAGGTTGGCCTATTTATTTGCATTTTTAAGTGTATTCTCTGCCTTTTAAATATGAGACAGAATGTTTCGTGGTCTTGTAGATCTATTTTTCCTTTAAAAAAAAAAAGGATTCCTAAAAGCCCTGCAAGAGTAGTAGAGGCTATGTTTGTTTGGGCTTAATTCATAATCCATTTGGTTACATCTGGAAAGTCTGGTCGCGTTGGAAATATTTGACTTGGTGGTGAGACTATAGGTTTCCTGCTATGCCTTACTTTTATAGTTTCGGCATATTTCAGTGAGCAAGTTCAAATTGTAGCCCAGAAATCAAGATAATAATTTTTGATTTGTAAATTTGTAATCTGGCAACTATTGATTTAATACATATACCTCTCCATGTTTCCTGATAGCTGTTATCTTTCCTTATCTACCAAACATTCTACATTATTTAGAATATAATTTATGTTGCTATTTAATTTTCTATTATCCCCCCCCACCCTCCATGCTAAACATGCCCACCATACAGCTATGGAGTTTCTGGATGAGCTTTTTGTTTTTCCTGGGGAGAAATGCACTGGATTCTGAGTATTTTCTGCTTCAGTCTGAGAGAATGATTATAGTACTTTTTGGGGGACACCAGTGAGAGAACATTATCTGTGTCCACTGCCAGGAAGCCTCAAACATGTCTCTACATTTATTAGGTAGAGAGTCTCAGTGTCTTAAAAAATTACCTATCCTGATTCTGATATATGAGGATTATTGGCTCATCAAAATACACCTGCCTACAACACGACAAGCACTAAAACTGTACCAGACATTACGTAGGTACCAGGAGTATGAAGATGATGATAGTCTCCATCTTCTTTTCTCACACTTTAATGTCGGTAAGTATTTATAACAGAAAACAAAACAAAACAAAAACATACTGCATGATCTGGGAGGAGGGAATGATCATTTCTAAGGATGTGAGTGTACCAGGGAAAATGGTAGAAAGGGATTTGTTTGAATATGAATGACTGCAGTTGAATTTTGCCAGTTGGTCAGAAGGGGAGAATGATTCAGAGGGAACAGCATGGCTGAGGCATGACTGTATAATGGTGCATGGAAATTTAGCAGGATTAAGAAGTACACCCTGAGAGAATGCTTTCGACCACTAGCACTGCTTGTCATGGCAGTCCATTCCAGATGCAAACAATCCTAATGAAAAGCTCTGTCCCTGTAGCTTATTTTACATCCATTATCTCTAGGTTTTTTGCTTGGTAACCCATGTGAATTAATTTCAATTATTTTGTGACATTTCTACTTTTCAACTATTTGGAAAGGGTTATGATATCTTACCACCCCCCAGCGTGGTCCTGACCTTTGCTCAAGGTCATGCAGTCCTGTTGCCTGTACTTGTTCTTCCTATCTTCTGGATTCGAAGTCCTATAAGTCCCCTGATTCTTAGCTGCTCAACATATCCCATTTCTCTTTATCCTTCTTATGGTGTTATGCTCAGAATTAAACACATTATAGTAGGTTACTAGTGCAGTCTTGACTGGTGTGGAAAGAAATGATTGTTTTTTTGTTTTTTTGTTTTTTTTTTTTCCTGGTGACTAAACTATGTTAGACCAAGATTGTGAAAGCTTATTTTGGTGACCATATCAAACTGTCTCCCACTGTCCAGTTCCATTAAATGTACTTAAACTGTACTTGTAGTCTATTATTACTTGACATTTATTGAAATCCTGATAGTCCAAAGAAAACTGGATAGAATTTGAGTACCTAATAATGGAAAATGCAAGTACTAAATTCATTTCCCCTTAAGCATTTTAATGTGTTTTGATCAGTTGAACTTGTTAAATATATGAGCCTGTGTTTTATACAGCTAATGGTATTTTGGATCTCCTTTTGATATGTGTTGGTTTCACATCTATCCAAACATCTGGTGAGGATATTTTAGACCACATTGGGTTTTCTATCAGCATACTTTAAAAGTAAGCAATTCCAGCTAAACATTATGAAGTCTCCTATACTATAAACCAAGAAGCAATTTGGTTGGCAGCTCTAAAGTGGAATGTAGAATGAAAATGAAATGAGATAAATTCCCCCTAGAGGCAATCCACATTGTACACCCTAAAGGGATGAATGCCGATATTGTACATAAAATGTGCTTTTATAAAAGCTTGGAATTTCCAAATATTTAGCATGGCAATGTTTTATGCTTAAATCACATAATGAATATAGTGTCATTTTTCCTTTTAGTTCTCTTAGGCTATAGTTTGAACTAATAAGTGATGAGACCTTGAAACTTCAGCTAAATCCTTCTTTGATATTCTAAGCCTATATTCTACTTTGGTTATAGAGGGGTTGTTCAGATTATTTCATGCCATTATAAACACAGTAACAATTCACATATTTTAAAATATTTGTTTTAATTTGAACTGATATCAGTATAAATCAAAGTGCCATTTCAAAAACTAGGTTTCAATACCACCATAATTAATGCTGAGAAACAAGGGTTTTTCTGTTTTTGTTGTTCCATCTTGTGATTGGAATCCTAGAGAGCAATGTAAAATAGGTTATTTTATAAGCTTATGAGTTTTTGAAACCTATTCCTGTTTATTCAGATTGAATGTTACTTTGAATATTTAAGAGATTTGTTGATATTTAGCATTTATATCATTAAGGAGTATTTTCTATGTTTTTGCTGATTGCTAGCATAATAAAAATAGTGGTAAATAACTTTATGACTGTCATATGAATATGTTAATCTCAGTTTTGCAAATACTTATTTTTTTCTAAGTGTAGGAATTTCCTATATTTGTTCCCTACTTATTGCTGGCAGATTTGGGACCAGATACTTCCTTAGTTGACTACAATACTTTTTGTGCATGGAGAGTTGAATTTATTGTTTTGGTCTTTATCCAGGAATATCGTAGAGTACATTATTTGGATCGTTATGTCTGGAAAGTAGCTGATAATGCAGGCTATACAACCCTTTAAAATTGCTTTAGGGACCGTTGAGATGGCTCAGCGGCATAAGCGCCTGCCTGGCATGCGAGGTCCTGAGTTCGACCTCCGGTACTCACCCCCCCCAAAAAAATGCTTTAAAATAACTGAAGAACTAACAAATAGTGAGCCATTATTAGTCAGATATTTATGGGAAAGTTGGAGAGGCTCATCACATCATCAGGCTGTTTTGATCCTGAGCACATTTGCCCATTTGACAAGCCAGAACTTCATTTTTGATAGACCTGTTTGATGAATGAGACAGAAATCAAAGAATTACATTCTTAGGTTTAAGGTGAATTATGTATAAATCTCTATAGGAAAACTGCCTTTGTACTGAGCAGAGCTAAGGTGGAGAAGAATTCTTGAGAAGGTGCCACCACATGTAAGCCCTCAAGCATTTGGAATCCAAATGCATATTGCTAGGGTAGTCTAGAAACCTTTAAGCACAGGATTTAGTTTTAGGAGTTCAGGAGCTTGTAGAACACTAGATTCCTGACAGGAGCTAATAAAATTAGTCTCTGGAGGGAATTACCACAAAGAAGACCTAAGAGTAATTTTTCATAGGCAATGAGCAGCACAGAGTAAAAAATGACCAGGCATTTAAGAAAAAAGTAGTTTCTAATAAGAGTACTTTTTTTTCACATCTCTTTTGTCTTTTGCTTTTATGTGCTGCTTATTTTCCTTCACTTTCTCTTTATTTTCACTACATATCCTCCTTCAGTTTTGTAGCTGTTTGGTGTATTTTCAAATCATCTTCTGCTTTGAGACTCTAAAAGCGGGTTTTTCATTCCCAATGCTATTGCTGTGGTCAAGTTCTTACCATCTCACAAATGGGCTGTTGTTACTGCCTCCTACTTTACTTTATTTTTCCCATATTCAATAGTAAATCAGGTTCAGGCTAATTAAGTTGTTTCTCACAAGTCTTTGGTAGTTTCTCTATGAAAATTCCAAAGCATGACATTTGATTTCCTTGTGATCTGGCCTCAGAGGGTTAAAACATTGTAAGCTGGGAAAATCGTTGAGAACATTTATTCATGTGATTCATTTCCATACTATATTATAAACTAATCTTAAAGCTGTTTGAAGAATGAGAGTTCTTTTGTTTGGTTTTAGTATTATCACTGGCATTTTATATGGTGGTTTTTACATAAGAGCTACCTAATAAATACTCGTTGAGTGAATTGCTGATTAAGAGAAAGCAAATACCAGTTTTTCAGTCAGCTGCTTCCCGTGGTACACATTGCCTCTATCAAGGCTAAGGAGGAAGGGCTTGCTATTCCGTGCATGTTGTTGCACTGTGGGTTGTCCTTTGGGCTTCCCATTTTTCAGTGTGCCACCACTGCCTCAGACTTATGCATCTTGTTGGCATTGTCTGTTTTGGCTCACTAGCCATAGGATAAAGGGAAAGAGTGTTGCCAACCTAAGCCATTCTTAGGGACTGACACGAGACCTGTATTTTCTTCTCTTGCGCGGTGGCACTTCCCAGCTCTGGCTCAAATTTGTAATCAGAAATGACCAGTTATGGGCCAGTGAGATGGCTCAGCAGCATAAGCGCCTGCCTTGCAAGCGCGAGGGCCCGAGTTTGACTCCTGGAACCCACATACGAAAAAGGGGCCGGTGATATCGCTCAGCGGCACGGGTGCCTGTTGGCGTGCGAGGTCCTGAGGTCGACCCCCGGTACCCACAAAAAAAAAAAAAAAAAAAAAAAGAAATTACCAGTTATTTCTATAGGTTATTTCTGGAACCAATAACTATGTCCTTTACTTTAAATAAATATATCAAAAGAGTATACAGTAATGCCAGTAAGAAATAGTCAGCCTTGATTGTAGATACTTCACTCAGTCTAAAACATTAGTAAAAATTAAAACTTCTTTCATGCTGGTAATATTTTAGAACAGATAAGCACAGTGTGTTAGGTTTTAGGATAATTAAAAATCCAAGACTTGCTTTGCAGTTCTATGGGAGAAGCAGTGGGACTCAGGGAATCTCAATGTGGTTGTGGCTATTTTACTCATAGTTCAATTAGCATAACATTTATTAAGTGCTTACTGGTTTTTTTTTTTGTGTGTGTGTGGGTATCGGGGGTCGACCTCAGGACCTCGCGCGCTAGCAGGCGCCCATGCCGCTGAGCGATATCACCGGCCCTTTTTTCGTATGTGGGTTCTGGGAGTTGAACTCGGGCCCTCGCGCTTGCCAGGCAGGCTGAGCCATCTCACCGGCCCCAGTACTTACTGTTTTTAGGTAGTGAGGGTAAATACAGCTATCTGTCCTTATATTTGAAAGGTGAAGATGAACTCATAAATGTAAATGCAAATTCAGCTTCTTCTGTTGGAGATTTCTTAATAGGAATATTTCCACTCAGATTATTTATTTTCCCAATGTTGTACTAACTTCCTGTCCTATAGATTACCATCACCACTGGTTGCATGTTACGTTTGCAAGACCAAATTCTTCAACTCAGAGAAATAACTCCATAATTAGGATGACAGGAAGAAAGTAAAAGTGTTTACACTTCCCATATGAAAAGAAAATTTTTAATTACTTCAGACAGAATTGTGAGGACTAGTTATTGCTTTACGAAGTGTTCTTTTAGTTAAAGATTGAATCCTGACATCTTTTCTGGTCGTTTTAACCTGTCCTGTCTGAACTCCTGAGAATCCCCCAAATCTGCTCACTCTGGGCGGCTACACCAGTGGTGTGTGAAGGACAATACCAAATGTGTTCCTATAGTGGGAATAGAAAGGCCTCTATGAGGCTGAGGCACTCAGACCCTCATAAATTACATCTGTGTTAATAATTCTTTAGTATTTTTGCTCAACATTTCAACAAGTTTTTTATGTTAATATTTTATTTGGAGCAATATTGTGATTTTCCAAGTGATTTCTCTCATGGAAACTCTTGAGTCTATGAAGGACACAGACAAATATTTCAGAGCCTATTTTTATTGCTCTAGACAGCAGCAAACACATGGCAACAATAATGTACTAAAAGGAAAACCATTATAGGCAGCTCAAACATTCTTTGTCAAAGTCCTTCTTTCATAGTCTGTGCCATAAAGAGCCTGGAAATGCATACTACCACCTCTTCATTGTGTTATTCTCTGCCAGCACACAGCCCAGAAGGGAAATAAAACACATTTAACTGATGTGCACAGGCAGAATAAAGTCTATCAACAACTTTTTGTAAAGTATCTATTATATGAGTTGAAAGTACATAACTGCTGGAAGCAGCCCTCTCGCTGCTGAAGCAGCCGAATCCCTGGGGTAGCCGGGGACCCGCAATTTGGGGATGACCCGTAGCAAGCTGCTTCCTCTGGGTGGGCTCTTCTTTCCTGACCTGAATGGAGCTGCTGCCTTGCCATCGTGCCTTGACAGTTCTGGATCTTAATCAAGTATCTGTGTTGTATTAAAGTGGTACCAACCCAGGATATATGGGCCATAAATTTCTATTGTGTGCCGCCGGATGTTGCTTTGTGTCTTAGAACAAAAGAAGTGTTGCTGTTAGTAGAGGGATGGGAAGAGGAAAGGGTACTCAGGTGGGATTTCAGAGATTCTGTCAGCTGATACGGGGTGGTCAGGGCACACAGGAATAGTCACTGCCTCAAGATGCCAGATTGCTGGGCAGATAGGACGACAGAGACCGGTCCAGTATGTTAGGAGTATTCTCCTAGGCATCGTGTCTGGAAAGAAAGGAATGTGTCTTTGGGACAAGGTTCATTTTCATGAGAGTCGGGCAAACAAAACGTGTGGGGTAAAAACAGCCCCAGGGTAACCACTGATCCCTCACTCTGGCCGCACTATGCTGAGAGTTGCATGCACACATTTTATTTAATACTTTCCTTTAATCTCTATTATGTTCCACATTTTATTGGTGAAGAGACAAGCTCAGAGAGGCTTTGTGTATTAAGGTCACAGAATTAGTAAATGAGGGAGGAGCCTGGATTTGAATACAACTTTGACTCTAAACAATGTCTAAATTTCATAATTTTTGCTTCTTTTGATGAGATTGACTTTGGAAAAAGTAGGAAAAAGTAGAATGAGCATGTGATTGCTAAACACGTTGAAGGATGCATAGCAGTTAATTGAAGAATAATGTTACGAATTTAAGATGGAACATTATAACTTGACTCAGTGAGAAGCCAAGTTTGATTGATACGCCAAGCTACAAGCATAAGTAACTGCACTCTTTCTTGGCTGCTGTATGGCTGGTTCACACAGTTGGGAGCTCCTGAGCGCTGGTTCAGATCTGAAGCAACAGGTGGAAAGTTGGAGAGGAATCTTCCCACTGAACACAGGTTCCCATAGTCATAGAAGTGCTGGGGCCGGTGAGATGGCTCAGTGGCATAAGCGCCTGCCTGGCAAGTGCGAGGGCCTGAGTTCAACTCCTGGAACCCACATACGAAAAAAGGGGCCAGTGATATCGCTCAGCGGCATGGGTGCCTGCTGGCGCACGAGGTCCTGAGGTCGACCCCTGGTACCCACGAGAAAAGAAAAAAAAAAAAGAAGTGCTTGTAGACCCTACTCAGAGTGTGACCTTGGAAGATGTGGCTGTGTACTTCATCCAGGAGGAATGGTGCTCCTCGATGATGCTCAGGAACTGCTACCTGTGAAGCGATATTGCAGTGCCGTGCACTTGTGATCTGGCCAGGTTATTGGAACCACCTTCTGAGCAGAATGTTTCTGTAGAAGGATCACAGCTGTCCATGCCCTTCCAGCACTTGGCTGTGAACTTCACCTAGGAGCAGTTGGAGCAACTGGACCAGGCCTGGAAAGCCCTGTACCAGGAGATGGTTCTGGAAGCCTGGGGGCACCTGATCCCAGGGTATTCTGTTCCCAGAGCAGGAATGACTTACCTCCTGGAGAATGAGCATCCTACGGTTCCTGTTCAGATGAAAAATCTCAGATCTTCACTACATCTGTCATTGCAGGTATTTCACCAGAGATCACTTCTTATCATCCCTAAACAGAATTTCCATGAATAAGAATTATAGTTTATGCGAGTTAATTTTCCATAAAATTTCTTATTTTTGGTCTAAAAAAAGAAAGAAAGCTACAGGTGGTTTGGGGGATGGTGATGAGAGAATAATGAAAGTAGTATGACCCATATTACAGATACCTGGTGAGAGGGACACAAAGGGAAGAGAAGAAGGCCATGGGAATGGGGTGGGGTTGTAAAGATTTCTAAGCTATACCTTCGTAGATTTAAGGATCCCATGACATCAGATAAACATTGTTGTAGAAGAGGCACACTTTTCTAAAAGTGACTGTGTTCAGGGTATTTTCCCAGGCCTCCTTCAATTTGCCTAATAAAAAAACTGGGATAACCTTGAAAAGTAATAGGTTTACTGAATTTTGTAGTGACTGCTAAGCTTGGTTGTGGTTTTATATGACTAATTGCAAGGCTCATTCTTTCATTCTAGGAGTGTTAGGAAATTTCTGATGCAGGGGTTGGCCCTCTCTGGTATTCTCAAACTGTATATAACCAACTCTCTTACTTTTGGAAAGTTGAATTCAAGAATTTTATCTGCATTATTTTATTATAGCTACTTGCTGCAAAATGAAGGATAATTGACTAACCTAGGATCTGGGAGCTATTTTATAGATTGGAAAATTGGATCTCCATCAGCCACTTGAATAAATAAGCAGCTTCTCAAATGTGAGTCAACTAGTTGATACAAAAGAGTGTATTTTTGGGGTTGCCTCGTGATCATTAGTTTAAAATGATCTATATGATTTAGGAAATTTTCCCTCCCTCAAAACTCAGAATCTGAGAAATGTAGACCCTGCTATATTGTAGGTATTTGATATGAAAAGTATTTGTGAGGGTGAGGTTAAACTACATATGATCAAGTGCAACTTTTATACTGATATGTGAGACTTTAGCCAGGAAAGTAAGTTACCTGCATTTATCAAAAATAGGGAGTCTAGCACATTTGTTTTTTCACATGTAGAGAACATCTGATGAAATATTGTTACTTTGGTTTTCTCTCCCCAGGATTGTCCTTGAGATATATAATTATGACTGGCTGACTTATGAATCATTATATCTTGAATATTGTTTATTTTAGTTTCGCTGTGTCTTTCTATTCAAGTCATAGTAATTTCTGTTAATGTGGGAGGTTGAAATGCTTACCCCCCAATTAAGTGGAATGTTTTGGTAAAAATAGACCTCCACTTGAATATATCTGTCAGGAATCAATAGCAAATGATAAATATACTGTAATTTTAAAATTACTTGATGATGGACTTGCCCAATAAACTATAGTTACTTTAAGAATGCTCAAATAACATGAAGACTTGGGTGAAATGGGAGACTTGATTGTACAATCAAAGCAAAATTAGCTTTCTGAGGGCATGGGCATGACCCGCAACTCCTAACTGTCTAAAAGGTGTTTGGCCCAGTCTTTAAAAGCAGTTAAAATTAACCAAATTGTCAGCAGAATTGTGTGGTTAATATTCTTAATGGGCATTTCAGTTGCAATGAATCTGATTTGATTCTTCCTTCCTAAATAGCTGTTTTGGGTTTAATTTTTCAGCCCATTTCATTGAATTCAATAATCTATTAGAATAATTCAAAATATTTCCATGGTTTTTGTTTTCTTAGGGCTGCCATAGATGCTTGAAGAATTACAGATTCCGTGATATTGCTAGCTTAGATGGAGAATTTTCTATTGTCTTGGATGATGTGGGCTCAATTTAGGCTCAAGCTGTATGGATGGAATTACAAGGGTGTGTGGTAGATTAACTAATGGTCAACTTGGAACATTCAGCTGAACTGTCAGTGTGGTGCTGGGTGTGGAAGGCCCACCTGAGGGTTGTTGCCAACAGTGTAAAAAAGAGAACTGGAGGGGATTGATTTGCTGTTGATTCTCCTGGAGAAGCTTGTCACACTGGCTTTCCTGATATGTACTTGGCTGTTCTCGTCACTGGAGGAGCTTGGGTCCTTGCTGTACCTGAGGATGGCTGTAGTTCTCTTTGGGGGAGCTCTGGTCCTTACTTTGAGTGGTGCTCTTTGCCTCCAGTGCACATCCTTCATCCTGCTGGCGCAGACTTTCTACTTCCACCACTGACCTTTGGGCCTTCCCAGTGCAGGTCCTTGATACAGTCTTGCATGAGACATTGCCGTGGGCTCTGGGCCTCCAGTTGGACTCGTGGAGGACACTGCCATGGGCTCTTGGTCTTCAGCTGGACTCGTGCAGGACATTGCTGTGGGATCCAGGCCCTCAGCTGGATTCTTTGGGTCTCCAGTGCGTGGCAGATCTCTTGCACTCTTCTGCATTTGACTTTTTGGGTGAATATTATAAAATAATCCTATAAATCATGTGTCCTGTATTAAATCTTTTCCTTCGTACACCCTGACCACAGCAGGATGGTATGATGTAAGAAGATGGCACCCGCTTACCATGCGTCTGACATTGTCTAGAAGTCTTTATGGGTTAAAGGTCTCTGATCTTAAATCTATTGGAATCCCAAGTGCCTGGAGTGCCTGCTTCTAATCCCACTGTCTGTTTTTACCCTTGGATTCCAGATTTGTCAAGTGATTTGGAAAAATTGCTTAGATTATATTGAAAGTTGGGGGAATATCTTCCCTCTTTGTTTTATAAATAAGTTGGAGCTTTAAAAAACAAGAATTGGGGCCGGTGAGATGGCTCAGCGGCTTAAGCGCCTGCCCGGCAAGCACGAGGGCCTGAGTTCGACTCCCGGAACCCACATACGAAAAAGGGGCCGGTGATATCGCTCAGCGGCACGGGCGCCTGCTGGCGCGCGAGGTCCTGAGGTCAACCCCCCGGTACCCACAAAACAAACAAACAAACAAACAAACAAGAATTACATTCTTGGAAGGGAATTAAAAAAATAAGATGTGTTATGTATATGTACCAACTCCCCACAATGAATGTAATCGTTATGTACTGCAAACATGTACTAATTAAAAGAGGGAGAATTATTTTCTTAAGAATACTTCTTAGAGGGTTGGGAATATAGTCAGTGGTAGAGCACTTAACTAGCGTTTAAGGTCAGGTTCAATCCCTAGGACCACCACCACCAAAAAAAACAAAAAACAAAAACTTGTTGTAAAAGGTGATTAGGTTTGGATCCTTGCTAGTAATACGTTGTATAATTGTGAGGTCTTTTATCCATATTGGGGTTCAATTTTATTATTTGTCCAATAAATATGTTGAGTGACATCAATGTTTACAGTAAGGAATATATTATATAAAGCCTTTCAGTACGTGTGTATTGAAAACAAACATTTTGGCAAAATAATATGTAGCCTTACAGTGTTTAACGTATTTTTATAAAATGTCATTTCCGAGCTGATTTCAGGAACTACAGTGCCTTTCAGTTTGATAAACAGTGGATTAGATGTTCTTAGATGACCCTTTCAATTTTAGGGTTTAAAATGCAGAATAAGATTTAGTTTTACTATTTTTGCCCCAAAAGAGCAAGTGAAGTTTTTAGCAATGGACAGCTGCAGCCCTCAATGTGTTGTGCACAGGTGGTCACAGAGCCTGTGATCTGAGATTCATGGGGAGGATTGACTGATGGATGGCCGTTGTGCCTGCCCAAGCAGCCACCCTGGCCAGCAGTGGCAGTCAACTTCATGTTGTCTTCTGTGGACTGTGCCCCATGGTGGTGGCCTCTCGTTCAAGCTGAAGTCACCAGAACTTGGAAGGCAAGACTAGGATAGCATATGGATCAGGAAAGAGTAGAGGCAGGTAACATTTACAGTTGTGCTGTCTCATGTTCCCTGATGTTGAAAAAATATTTGAAGTACATGAGGGAAGTGGCTAAAGGATGAGTGTATGATTAACCCTAATCACTTTGAAAGGTTCTTGAGAAGTACATAGATCTTCTGTGTGTGTGCTATTGTGAAGTCAGGAACACATTATACAATGTGTCTTTTGACCACATTACTTTTCTTCGTCTTGAATGTTATTGCTATGCCCGTAAATTTCTTCTTAGGTCGTGTGAGCAGTGGAAATGGTTTTCCATCGTATAAGACGATGAGGTTGTTTCCTTTTGTGGCCAGATCTCCTAAGTTCGTGTTGGTAGTAAGGTTGAGCTGGATGCTGGATTAGCTACACCACAGTCTGCTCAATTGTAGCGCTCCTGGGAGTCAGACCCTTCTGCAGTGGGTGGTCCTGGGGAGCCTACCTTTGTGGTTATGCAGATACCATTTTGCTTGGGGGCGAGAGAGGGAAGGTCTCTGCAACAGGCTCATCGATTTTGGACTTCCAAAGCCAGCACTGGAACAGGCAGAAGTGATGGGAGTGTTTCATAGTGAAGATCCTCTGGAAAAGAAGGGGGGGTGCCCTAGTTCCATTGAAAACTGTCAGGAGTCCCAAGAGAGCAGTGGGTACATCCTTGCAGTGAGGACTGCCCTTGTGCCTTTCAGGAGTGTGGTTGGCCTTAATGTGAAAAGGCAAGCCCTCAGGGCTGCCATGGTCAGAGCTGCAGAGCCCACTGTGTCCAAAAGATTAGGTGAAGGGAGGCCGCTAAGACCCCCAGGCAGGAGGTGGTCTGTGCAGCTCTCCTGTGGTCCTTCCTGTGTCTTCTGGGCATCTCAGGGAGAGAGGGTGGGGCCCTCTGCCCAGCTGTGTGGAGACAGCATGAAGCGGTCATGGAACAGAGCTTCACTAGTATGCACACTGTGCCTGTGGCCAGATACAACCTTTGTGGAGGTCCTAGGGGACATTTGTCTATCCTCAGTTTTTATTTTTATGTTCCACAAAAGTCTTAATTTTGCCATTATCATTTTCTTCCTTTAGAAGTTTAAAAAAATCGTATGTGGCTATCTCACTGAGACTCTGATATCCTATATGACTAACACTTTATAAACAAAGCCTTAATATAGATGTTGAAATAGTTTTTGTGAAACTACTGTATAACCCTGTTATGTAGGGGGATATTATCTCAATTCTATATAACATTAAGGCTTCTTTTAGTTATTTGGTTGAGCCATATGAAATTGCCATTTTGTAGCCCCCAAGTAATTAAATATCAATAGCATTAGAGTGTCCAACCTAGTAATTTACCAGATCAAATACCCAGTAAGCAGTGGAGTGGTGTTCTAATCCAGCTGTATGACCCCAAACCCATCCTCACTTTCCCACTGTTTTCCAGAGCATTCTCTGTGGAATTTACTCCCATTTAAGAAACTATGTGGCTAATTTAGAGACGATCTAGCACCACTACTGCTGAAACTCTTTAATGAAATTGAAGGGGAAGCAGTACTCCCAAATTCATTCCTGGAAGCAAGCATTACCCTGATACCAAAACCAGAGAAGGACCCAACCAAGAAAGAGAACTACAGGCCAATCTCCCTAATGAACATAGATGCAAAAATCCTCAGTAAGATACTGGCAAACAGAATGCAACAAATAATCAAGAAGATTATACACCAGGACCAAGTTGGATTCATCCCAGGGATGCAGGGATGGTTCAGCATATGAAAATCAATAAATGTAATACACCATATTAACAGAGCCAAAGACAAAAATCATATGATCATCTCAATAGATGCAGAAAAAGCTTTTGACAAAGTCCAGCACCCACTCATGATAAAAACTACAGAAAATGGGAACACATGGTCTATATCTCAATGTGATGAAAGCCATCTATGATAAACCAACAGCCAATACCATACTAAATGGACTAACTGAAAGCTTTCTCTCTAAAATGAGGAACAAGACAAGGGTGTCCACTGTTTCCACTCTTATTCAACATAGTCCTGGAAACTTTAGCCAGAGCAATTAGACAAGAGAAAGAAATAAAAGGAATAATGATAGGAAAGGAAGAAATTAAAATATCATTATTTGAAGATGACATGACACTCTACATAGAAGACCCCAAAAACTCCACCAAGAAACTGCTAGATTTAATAAGCAAATTCAGTAGCATAGCTGGATACAAAGTCAGCACTCAAAAATCAATAGCCTTCCTGTACACAAATAACAAACTCACTGAAAGAGAAATTAGGGAAACAACACCTTTCACAATAGCATCCAAAAAAATGAAATACCTAGGAATCAATCTAACAAAGGATGTAAAAGACCTCTACACTGAAAACTATAGTACTCTGAAAAAGGAGATTGAAGAGGATATCAGAAAATGGGAAGATATCCCTTGCTCTTGGGTAGGAAGAACCAATATAGTGAAAATGGCCATACTTCCAAAATTGTTACACAGATTTAATGCAATTCCGATCAAAATTCCAACAACATATCTCACAGAATTAGAGAAAACCATCCTAAAATTCATTTGGAACTAGAAGAGACCTAGAATAGCAAAGGCAATTCTGGGCAACAAAGGCAAGGCAGGGGGCATCACAATCCCTGACTTGAAATTATACTATAAAGCTACTGTGATAAAAACAGCAAGGTACTGGCTAAAAAACAGACCCGAAGATCAATGCAACAGATTAGAAGATGCAGAAACAACTCCAGACATACTAAGCCACCTTATCTTTGACAAAGGTGCCAAACACATTCACTGGAAGAAAGACAGCCTCTTTAATAAATGGTGCTGGAAAAACTGGCTCTGCACATGCCAAAGATTAAAATTAGACCCATATCTTTCACCATGTACTAAACTAAATTCAAAATGGATTAAAGATCTAAATATTAAAATAGAAACAATAAATCTTTTGGAAGACAGAATAGGTAAAACTCTTAAAGACATTGGGGTAGGCAAAGATTTTATGAATAAAACCCCAGTCGCACAGGAACTATCACAAAGAATCAACAACTGGGATCTCATCTTATTAAAGAGCTTTTGCACAGCAAGAGAAACCACCAACAGAGTGAAGAGACAACCCACAATGTGGGAAAAAAATGTTTGCCAGTTGTTCCTCAGACAGGGGACTTCTATCGAGAACATACAAAGAAATCAAAAAAATCAGACCTCCCAAAATTAAAGACCCAATCCGAAAATGGGCATCTGAGATGAATACACACTTCTCAGATGAAGAAATACAAACAGCAAATAAATATATGAAAAAATGTTCAACATCACTGGTCATTCAAGAGATGCAAATTAAAACAACACTGAGATTCCATCTCACCCCAGAAAGAATGGCTATTATCAAGAAATCAACCAATAACAAATGCTGGAGGGGCTGTGGGGAAAAGGGAACCCTTCTCCACTGTTGGTGGGAGTGTAGACTGGTGCTACCACTGTGGAAATCAGTGTGGAGATTCCTCAGTAAACTGGGATTGGAGGTCCCATTTGACCCAGCTATTCCCCTTCTGGGCATCTTCCCAGAAGAATTAAAAACATCGTACCACAGCGATATATGTGCACCCATGTTTATAGCAGCACAATTTGTAATAGCCAGATCTTGGAAACAACCCAAATGCCCATCAACTGAGAAATGGATAAAAAAGATGTGGTCTTTTTATACAGTGGAGTTCTACTCAGCCAGAAAGAAGGATAAACTGGAGACTTTATAGGTAAATGGATGCAACTCGAGACCATAGTCATAAGTGAAATAAACCAGACCCACATGCGTAAACATCATATTGTCTCCCTAGTGTGAGAAGCTGAAAGAGTAAATAAGATCCAAAATGTACAATAGATATTGTAAAATAAGAAGAAACTGTTCGAAAGGAAAGTGAAACTGGGATGGGGGAATGGTGAAAAGAAGGAAAAAAAAAAGATATATACAAGGTAGTTAAGATAGATACACTACTAATTTTGCTTAGTTCATTGAAGGGAAAGGTTTGTGCTAATATTGTTTGGACAATTGAATGCCAATATCTTGTACTTTGAGTAACTAATTTAAAGATAACAATACGTAATGTATTAACCATCGTTATCCTCCTATTATGGTGTTTTGAAAATTTGTTCTATTTTTTTTCCTCTTTAAAAAAAAGAAAGTAACTATGTGGCTAGTATATAATAAAAGATATTATCCCATCGTGAGAACACATTCTAGGTTGGCAAGAGAAAAACGAGAAAGTGAAGATTAAATGGATGTTTGGTTGTTCATATAAAATGAATATGCACATAATGGGGAGTTATGAAGAATTTCCAATGGAAGCGTGATTTCAGTGTTTCCAGTATAATTATTTTCAGTTTACTTACTAAAGGTGGTATTTGAAAATTGTATTTACTGAACATTCATAGGTTTGAAGGCTGAAGCACCATTTGACAAACAGCAGTTAAAAAGCAGCCATCTAGGGCCAGTGAGATAGCTCAGCAGCATAAGCACCTGCCTGGCAAGCGCAAGGTTCTGAGTTTGACTCCCGGTACTCACATTAAAAAAAAAAAGCAGCCATCTAAGCAGAGTGCACCGTTCTGAACACTGAATAGGTTTCTTTCCCACACATCTGTCAGGACTTCTCCTGCCCAAAAGCTGAAGCGCCTTCCTTGCAGGATGCTCTGATGATGAAGAGTAACTAGGTATGTTTAGAGAAGGTGCCTCCCCAGCCCAGCACCGTTCCTGAGTTGCTTGGTGACACTGAACAAGTTAGCAGGAGTTGTGGCAGGTGGGGGCTGTATTAATTTTCCTGGGGCACTGACTGTCTAATCTAAACATTCCAATGTTGAAAACAAAACCATTAGTTGGTATTTCTAGGGAAGGGTCATCGAGCCACAGATGGATAAAAAGAATGTATGCAAAAGGAAAGCGGTATGTTAATACTGACTATCTAAACCTGAGATAGAGAAAAGTCACACACTCATCTAATTTAAACAGATAGAAATTCACAGATGTGTTTGTGATTTTACCAGCTATAATGATTTCAAATATTGAAATGACATCTGGAAAGGAAGATAGGGTTCAGATTAGAGACAGTGAATAACAAAGTGAAAATGTTATTCTAGCAGCATACAGATACTTCAATGTGTTTGCCTCTGCTACATCCAGATGAAATGATCTTGAAAGAGCGATGCCTGTTGTTCTTGGCATTTGTTGATTTTGTTCCATGCAGTGTGAAGGATCTACTGCTTCTACTAAAATGATGAAATTGAAAGAAGATTGATTTTGGATGACTTCCAGTATCTTTCGTTAAACCTCAGTTTGCAGAAATTGGTGACTCAAAAACAAAACCATAATTACTATGACCTACTCCCTGCTGCTATGAAACCAGAGCTTATAGGTCACACTCCTAATATCTTAGAGGACTGGAACTTTCAGCAAATTTTGGAGCAATATTACTCCTATTTTTGATTGGTTCTATTTTTGAAGAATGGTTGAGTGACCTCAGACACTCTGGAACTCTGTAGCTATCTTACATTTCTTGAAATGAGTTCTAAAGAAAGGCTTGAAACCTTGAAGAGCTATGGTATTGAGTACTCGGAGTAGAAGAGACTTGTCCCTGATTCTTTAGATTTTGAACATTTTAAGGGACTTAAATTGCAGAAACAGAATAATTCGCCTTTAAAATAATTAAATTGTTCCTAATTTAAAATAACAAATCTTTAGTGGCTATTTCATATAACATGA